>CM058046.1:6030148-7291664 GCA_030169165.1 Centaurea solstitialis | reverse complement strand
GACTTTTGAAAAATAAATATAGTTGTATTCAAGAAAAGCAACTTAGAAATTTAACAACTTCAAAGATACCCTTTCACCTTGAAATGTGAACCCATACTTCTTAAATAACAAAACTAGGAGCATTTCCATGTGGGTTGTAGAACCCAAAGTTTGATCTATTGTTTTAAATTCAACCAAATTAGATATGTGTACTGTATTCTGACTTCTTATAATAAATAAGGGTAAATTACATATTTGGTCCTTGTTGTTTACTCTTTATTACACTGCTGGTCCCTCTTTCAAAATAATTATGAATTTGGTCCCTGTGGTTTACATTTTCTTGCACTGTTGGTCCCTGTCTCTAACTTTCAGTCTATTAAGCATAGGGACCAACAGTGCAATGTAGTGTAACCACAGGGACCAACAGTACAATATAGTGTTAACCACAGGGACCAACAGTGCAATGTTGGGCCATTGTTTGTACCCATTTATGAATTGCTTTCCTTTCTCACCCAACCAATTGCAATAAATTCTTAATTTAAGCTTTAGTTATGACTCAATTTGAATCGTTACAATGTTGACTCCTCCAACATCTCTATATTCTACACAATCAAAATACCCAATTGTTAAAGCACCAAAAAATATAACCCAATTCCGCTCCAAAATACCTAAAATTATATACATGTTTATCTGTACATGTAGATATACAAATATGTGTATGTAACATGAAAGGAAAAGAGTGCATACTCGGAATATGATAAAATTGCACAAAAGCATGCAACTCTAGGATATGCATATATCCAAAAATTTTGCATTGGAATATGCACTTCCTATCGAGGCTCTAACGTCGTTATGATGGCTCCATCCCCTCCAGCTAAAAAAGGGTCGGAATTAGGCAAGCCTTCTCCAGCAAAGAAAGCGGATTGTTTTGGTGGAGGCAATGCCCCCTCACCATTCAACATCGCAACCACAGACGACATCGTTGGTATATCTTCTGCAAGATTCAGCACGCACAATAGACCTACATGTATCGTTCGCTCCAGTTCTGAGACGATGGAAGAGTTGCGTAAACAAGGACTCATGAGCTCCAAGCCTAAATGAAACCAAAATCCATGATTAAAACGGGAAGAGAATGATATAGTTTTCCGCATTGTCCCACAATAAATGCAGATGAAACTTTAAATCGAATTTGCTCATTAGTAATCACTACAAATATGGGTAGGAATTCTACGAATTCATTTTATAATGTCTTTATAGTAGATACTTGATAAATATTCACTCTTATATTCGACTAAATGAGAGAAAAGTATTTATGCGTTCAGTGATACATGCTTTTCTTATTATAAGATACATGTTTTTGTTATTTATACAGTACATTATTTATTTGACCATTGTACCAATATAACTAAGCCATTAACTTTACTCACATGCCCAAGGACTTTTGGTTTCATCTGCCAACGTAGCATTACTATATAGATTTAGATAACAACTATTTGGCTACATGATTTGCCTCTATATCTTCCTTCATTTCTTCCCCCATTGCAATTCTTCACAATCATGTGAATGAGACCCACAATCATCTGTCTTTCTTGTGTCATGTAAACATGATGGAAATGTAGCCCGTTGTGTTCAACGTTCAACATTTGCATTTTGTTTTATGCAAGGAAAAATGAGGTGTGATTGTGCATTTAAGATTGGGATGGAACCCACAAAGTGCAGGATGAAAAAGGTAAATGATAAACTTGAATAGCAATAATATACAATATATACAGTAGAAGCATCATGAAGGAGTCGAACCAAATAACTGCAAGTCCAAGCTTTTGTTAGACATGTACTCATAGATCAGTAACCCCTTCATCTCCATCCATGCAGTATCCAAGAACCTTCACAAGATTCCGATGCTGAATTCTGGCAACACAAACAACTTCATTGTAGAACTCAATACCCTTGTTGAGAAGATTTTGAAAGTGTCTCCACGGCTACTTCTTGTCCGCTTTCTAGGACTCCCTAAATATTATGATCAGTCATTCGAGAAATAGGGATGCATAGTTGGTTTCAAGGACTGGAAATGGGAATGAGTTTCATTCCCAACAGTTTGTTGTGAAATGCTTCATTACCCCATATCTCGTATTAACCCTAACTATTGCATCAATAAATACATCACTAATTATTTCTGTTTCAACTCCAACCAAAGGGTCTTTGCCCCTACGCTATCTGGTAACCTAACCTTTCTAGAGGTCAAGGGTTCCAACCTCACCAAAGGTGAGGCGTTTGTTGAGTTTCTTTTACCGTAAGAACAAGCAACACCATATTTTTCTGTTGAAAAGGATAGGCTATCATTTTACTTGCTCAATCATAAATTTATATTTTCTGAAAACCAAACCAAACAGAACAGACACGGTATATGCCACTCGAAGGTAAGGTGTGGGTTAGTCAACATTGCATTTATTTTGGGAAAAAAAAACTGTTTGATTAATGAAATACATTAGCTTCATGATACAAGCTTTGCTTTTTAACCATTGTTGTGCATGCAAGAAGTTACCTTGTTTAGAGGCGGTCCTCTACAATATGCAACATGTTTAGCAACCAGTTGGAACTGAACTTTCGTACAATCTGCTTCCCTTGCTAAATTATATCAATATCATTACAACAATTTACCAACTGCAAAGGCAGACGTTGGATGAACAAACAGATTCAAAAACATGACATATCTTTACAACAATGGAGATATTGTAGAAACTGAGATATATAACACAATCTTAATAAGATATGGGCAATCAAACAGTCTTTAATATCTAAAAGCGTGTATCAAACGTATCATATTATGCAATAACAAATATCCAGTAGAGCAATTGCAATAACAAACCAATCTCAGCCTCCGATTGCTCCAACGATATCTTATTATGCTGCCGTCACACTTCAAACGTATCATCTGAATAGCTGAAGTTTTAATCTGGTTAACGACATAGTCAACCTAGTGTTGCAAAAGCATCTACTAGCAACCCTTTTTTCCAAAAAAAAATTAGTTTTGAAAAAAAAATACTGCAAACCTAAGGTGATAACCATGGATGTGGATGTCAGACCTTATGGAGGATTGTCACTCTTCAATCATCGTGATCTTTCATACAATCGAGACTCATTCACAAGAATGCTCAGTTCCTATGAATCCTTTAACTTTCCTCCATAATCCCTGACATCCGGTCATAACTTATGACCTGCTTGCAGTGTCTTTTTTTCATCTATAAAACTAAACTTCTTCTTGAAAAGGTTGCTAGTAGATGCTTTCACATCACTAGGTTGAACATCGGTTGGTTCTTTGGCGCTTGTTGCCATCACATATCAATCCCTTCAAAAAAATTTGACAAATTTAGGTGTTAGTTTGCTTTTTAAAAGGTTTGAAGTCTGATTTCGGTCTGAAAAATAAGAGGTAGATCGTATATTAACCCTACTTTCTTAAAACACTCTTATTTATATGGACTATCTTCACAAAAATATATCCAACTTTACCCTTATTCCTATTGTGTGTATTTAAAATGTGTTATTGTATGTACTATACTTTCCAAATGTGCTATTGTATGTAATATTGTACTTATTTACTGTTGAAATAGTACATGCAATAGCATGTTTATTAAAAGTATAATACATACAATAACACATTTTTAAAGTATAGTACATGTAATAGCACTTTTTGAAAGTATAGTACATACAATAACACATTTTGAAGTTGGATACACACAATAGGAATATAGATAAAGTTGGATACATTTTCGTGAAAACAGTCCTATTTATATTAACCCTACTTTCTTATCAGAGTACCAATCAAAACCCTAATCGAATTCAAATCAAATCAAGAACAATCAGTAAAATTAACAACAAACAACGAAAAAACATAGTCGAATTATTATATATCAGAATTTTGATGATTTAACAGATGTTGATGAATCATACCTTCAAGCCTTCGACTAGTGCTTCTGGTAACTTCCATAAACCTTCGACAGAAAATTATAAATCAACTCTTATTTATAGATTCTTAAATGAGTAAACTACAATTTTGGTACCTGTGGATTACACTCAACTACAAAAGCCGTCCCTAAACTTTATCAAATACAATATCCATCACCTTAATTTACATTTTACTTTAAAAGTAGTCATTGACTTATCGTCGTTAAAATTTTCGGTCAAATGAAAAATATTTTCGTTCTTTACCTAACTTTGTCATCTTCAATTTGTCTTTTACCCAAATCAAAAACCATAAGACCAATTTTATAATTTCATAATTTTTGTGATTTTAGCACAAGACAATTCACAAGGACTAAAATGGTGAAAATTTGCATAGCCCAAGTGTTCTAACTTCTAAAAATAAATGAAGTTTTAATACCAATTTCATAAAAACTTAATATAGGAACAAAAGCCTTAATTTATACAAATATTTTATATAAAAGAACAATTTATTCTTTCCTTGTATCAACATGCTTTTTTCCTTCATGGATTTAGAAAAGATACTATAGGATATCATAATAAATTAAAAGATAATACTATTTCAGAATAATATTCAATCAAATCTAAATTATTCCATCTATGATCAAATTTAAATTATTTAGACAATAAAACGCAAAACAAATAATATTGAAATTGAAAAGAGAAAATAATTAAAATAGCCAAAAAAAAAACAAAAAATAATTAAGATACCCAATTTAGCGCACCGGTAACCAAAATACCCACCGGTGCGCTCTCCGGCGGTGTGCGGCAAAAATTCATTTGGGCCGATCCAGGCCCGGCCGCTTGGAGCGGCCCAGATGTTTGAACAAATATAATTTATTAGGCTTTTTGTATGGAAGTGGCATTCCCAGCCAGATGGTTTAGATGTATAACTTATACTGAAGTGGTGCGGGTTCGATCCTCACCCACTACCATTTTTTTCCGTAAATTTCATGGGATTTTATTTGAAAAAAAAGATGTCATCTACACGAATCGAACCCATGCCATTTCCATACAAGTTCCACGACTTACCATTGGGCTAGAAAAGATCTTATTAGTTTATTTGCAGCAATTAATATATATAGCTGGATTGGGCCGCTTTGAGTGGCCAGGCCTGGAGCGGGCTTGGTTTTCTTCACCGGAAAAACGCCGTGGAGCGGCTGCCGCCGCCGGAGAGCGCACCGATAGGTATTTTGGTTACCGTGCGCTAAATTGGGTATCTTAATTATTTTTTATTTTTTTTTGGCTATTTTAATTATTTTCTCAATTGAAAATAATGTTGCCGCTTCCTGGGTATGCGGATGTTATATGATGAACTAGTAAAATTCAATGCTATTATTTAAATTATGGAATATATTTTATCCATTAAAACAGTAGCTTATGTGATAGTGTTTTAGGAAAACACTAATCAGGTAAGAGTCGTCATCATCACTTATCAGGTCAAATTCCTCAGCATTCCTTCGTTTTTACCGGGGTAAGATTCTCAATCTTTGTCATATCCATCCGTTAACATAATATAACTTGGTAAACGCTTACTAAGGTAAGCGTTTAATAAATGGCCACAGACTATTTTCTATATTATGTCACCAAATGAGCCTAAGCCGAGCTCAAGGTTCATTTTAGGTTCGTTTAAACGAGCTCGACCTTGAGCCTTTATGATTAAGCTCGATTAGGCTTGTGAGTCTAAACGAACCTCAATTAATATATAAACTAAATGTATATATGTTAATATAAATAGTAAAAATAATACGGGTAAACAACTTCAAGCCGAGCATAGGCTCGTCTGGAAAACGAGTCGAACCCGAACTTGCTAAATCCTTGACATACTGAACACGAGCTTGATACATATATGGCTCGAAATGAGCCGGCATCAAACTCGACTCAACTCGTTTGGACCCCACTCCTTTCCTTGTATGTCTTGTAGATGGTGGATGTAATTTAACTTGTTTTGCTTTAAATAATTCGGTCATTTTTATTTTGGTTTTAACATATGGTGTTTTATTTTGGTTTTAACATATGCCATATTCTTGTTTTTCAATCTCTTTTCTTCCTAAATGAATCATTTAAATTTATTTATTTATAATCATGGAAGAAGAAGTAAGCACATAAACTCAACTTAAAGGAAAACAATCGTCCAAACCTTTGCCCCCATGAAATCAGAAAAACAATTTACATAGCATGACGTAATTAGACATCAAGGATCCCTTGCTTGCTAAGAAAATGTTCGACCACTTGGACTCTAGAACTACAACTAGAGGTGTTCATAAGCTGAACTGATTCAAGTGTAAGGTAATTCAAGCTCGATTGGAATCATTACAATGTTAACACCTACAACATCTCTATAATCCACACAATCATAATACCCAATTGTTAAAGCACCATAATACATATAACCCAATTCCGCTCCAAAATACCTAAAATTATATACATGTTCATCTACACAAGTAGATATACATACATATATATGTGTGTTTGTAACATCATGAAAGGAAAAGAGAGCATACTCAGAATATGACAAAAGTTGCACAAAAGCATGCAACTCTAGGATGCATAAATCCATTAAATTTGCATTGGAATATGCACTTCCTATCGAGGCTCTAATATCGTTATGGTGGCATCATCGACTCCTGCTAAAAAGGGGTCGGAATCAGGCAGGCCTTCTCCAGCAAAGAAAGCGGGTTGTTTTGGTGGACGCAATGCACCCACATCACTCAACATCAAAACCACAGATGACATTGTTGGTCTATCTTCTGCAAGATTCTGCACGCACAATAGACCAACATGTATCGTTCGTACCACTTCTACCACTTCTGAGATGATGCAAGAGTTGCGTAAACAAGGACTCATGAGCTCTAGACACTTGCCTTCTCTATAAAGTCTCCATGCCTGAATGAAACCAAAATCCATGATTAAAACCGGAAGAGAATGGTATTATTTTCCGCATTGTCCCACAATAAATATGAATGAAACTTTCAATCGAAATTGAATTTGCCCATTACTCATTTAATTATGTCTTTATAGTACATACTTAATAAATAGTCACTCCTATATTCGACTAAATAAAGAAAAGTATTTATGATTTCAGTGATACATGTTTTTGGAATTATGCGATACATTATTAATTTGACCATTGTACCAATATGAGCCATTAAATTTACTTACATGTCCAAGAAGGTTACCACCAACATGTTCAGGAGAGAACTCTGTGTTTTTCTTTCCACTCACCATCTCCAGTACCATAACACCAAAACTGAATACATCCGATTTTATTGAGAAACGCCCGTAAATCGCATACTCAGGTGAAATATAACCACTGCAATAAAACCAAAAAGAATGACAAATATGCGTCATATATGAATCACATGGTATATAGTGCACAAATACTTACTATGTTCCAGCCACTTTCATTGTCTCCTCAGTAATCTGGTCTCCTCTAAACTCTCTAGCAAGACCAAAATCTGATATTTTTGGGTTCATGTTGTGATCCAGGAGAATATTGCTAGCCTTGAGATCTCTGTGGATGATTCTATGGCGGGAATCTTGATGGAGATAAAGAATACCTTTAGCAATCCCATGGATAATATTCAAGCGCAGAGGCCATTTCAGCATAGAACTTTTGGTTTCATCTGCCAATATAAGATTACTTTATACAATTAGATAACAAACTAACTGTTTACATGATTTGCCTCTATATCATTCTTCATTCCGTCCCCCATTGCAATCAATTCAATGAGACCCACAATCATATGTTTTTCATGTATCATATCACAAGATGAAAATGTATAGTGTCGATGGGTATCGTTCAACATTCAACATTTTCATTCTGTTTCACACAACATAAGAAATTTTGAAGATGTGATTGTGCGTATATGATTGGGATGGGACCCACGAAATGCAGAACGAAACACAAAGTTAAATCACATACTTGAATAGCAATACTATACAATGCGATTGCGCAATAAAAAGATGATGAAACAGTCGAACCAAATAGATGCAAGTCCAAGCTTTTGTTAGGCAAGTACTCATAAATCAGCATCCTTTGAGTTCCATCCATGCAGTATCCAAGAAGCTTCACAAGATTCCGATGTTGAAGTCCGGCAACACAAACAACTTCATTGTAGAACTCCTCATATCCTTGTTGAGAAGATTCAGAAAGTTTCTTCACAGCTACTTCTTGTCCACTTTCTAAGACTCCCTAAATATTATCATCAGTCATGTGAGAAATAGGGGGCGTATAGTTGGTACTTGGTTTCAGGGAATGGAAATGGGAATGGAACTTATTCCCAACAGTTTGTAGAGAAATGCTTTATTACCCTGAATCTAGTACTATTGCATCAAAACATGCATCATTAATGATTTCCATTTCTGTTCCTACCAAAGGATCTTTGCCCAAGTGATATCCGGTGACCTCACCCAACCTTTCTAGAGGTCAAGGGTTCTAACCTGACCAAAGGTGGGGTGGGTATGAATTTCATTTACTGTATATAAATAAGCACCCCCCCCCCCCCCCCCCCCAATATTTTTCTGTTGAACCAGATAAACTATCATTTTACAGACCCAATATATGCCACCCGAAGGTAGGGTGTGTGTAAGAGCCTAAATGGTAAGTCAACGTTGCATTTATTTTGGCACAAAGGAACTATTTGATGAACAAAATACATTATCTTCATGCTACTAGCTTTGCTTTTTAACCACTGCTGTGCAAGCAAAAATTTACCTTGTAAACTGGACCGAAGCCACCTTCTCCGAGCTTATTCTCAAGAGAGAAGTTATTGGTAGCCTTAACTACTTTAGACAAGCTTATAAAATTCAGGTCTAGATCATCTTTCTCTACATCGGAATACTTTTTATCCAAGGCATGTACCCTGTGACCTACAAAATGACATGTAGAATTATACTGCTTGTTTTACAATTTTCTTTTGTTAAAACATTAAAGTGACTCTTTTGCCATACCTCGTCCATTTGTGGAAGACCTTTTCCTTTTCTTGTTACAGATATATGCAGCTAAGAACCCCAAGACCAATGAAATTAACAAGGGGATGGCGAGTATTCGATCCATTTTGTTAAAGCCAGGTTGGGAGGCCATAAGACCATCAGCTACAAAATACAACAAGTTTAGCAACCAGTTGGAACTGGACTTTCTTACAATCTGCTTCCCTTGCAAAATTATACCAATCTCATTACCATGTTAAACCAACTGCAAAGGCAGAAGTTGGAGCGGCAAAAAGATTTAAAAACATCATGTATCTTTACAACAATGGAGATATTGAAGAAACTCAGATATATAACACAATCTTGATAAGAAAAGGACAACCACACAGTCTTTAACATCTATAAGCACCTATCAGTCTTGATCCTTTGTATGCTCAAAAAGTCCAAAAAGAAAATTGCTATATATTACATGGGAATGTATAAATTAAAGGAAAAAATGTAGTTTTTGACTCAAGGTCATTCAATGACTTGCACAAAATCTAGATAAAGAAATGTGTTTACCTTTTAGTAGAGAGGCCGGCATTCTTATGTAAAGATCTTGACTCTCTTCACAAACCTTAAGATCCATCAGGTCACCAAACCATAGTATGCACCCACTCCCCCCTCTTCTGACATCTATATTTGCATAAGCCGTGCAAGAACAATTTTTCCTGCAGGCCATCTCACACTCGCCAAGCGTCATGCTCTTATTGTACCAAGATTTTCGTGTATCCGGAAACTTCATTCCTCTGATTTTCCAAAAGTCTTCCGCTGCGTCACAATCTAAAGGAACTTTGAGTTGGCACCCACTTGACCAGTCTGCCATGTTCCATTCATCCGGGCGTTTTGGTTCAAAACCATCCAGACAAGTACAAGAAGGAGTCTTGTTGTTATTACAGCTTCCATAAGGACCACAGAGTCCGTACTCACTACACAAATCCAGGAAAGCATTTGCAAAAACAAACCAATCTCGGCTTTGATTGCTCCAACGTGATATTATTATGCTGCCGTCCCACGTCAAACGTATCATCTGAAGAACTGAAGTTTTAAGCTCGTATTTATAATATACTTCCTTCTCGTTAACAACAAACTCAACTGAATAAACTGGATTTGGCATCTCATTAGGCAGACCACTAAACCTGATGCCAATCCATGGTCCAAATCTTACTTGTATGACCGAACTTTGCCTGAGGACGAACACTTGTGGATATCCATTTGTATCTACATAGGCTACATACCGACCTATAGAAGGATCATTGGGACTCTTCCATGATGTTAGGTTCCAGTTTAAGCCTGTTACCAAGTCCTCACCAAGTTTCATTCCTGGTAGCATGGTGTCACCAGGATAATCGAAACTTTGCCAAATCAAATTTGTTTCATCAGTACTGTTTTTGTCCTTCACAACAAAATTTCCAGTATCCAGAAGTTGCACCACTGGATTAATATACCTGACCGTCACCGAAGAAGTGGATGACCAGATTACTGTATCGCCACAGCAGGAAAGCAACAGGAGTCCCTCACTATTGATTCTGAAGGTGCCTGATGTATTGGATATGGGCAAGTCTCTGTTAGCAACCCATACGACTGTACCCGTTGCCATCTTCTTGTACCATATCCCCAGGTAACGATTGCTGGAGTTAGCAGGGCTAAAAAATCCCAGTTCAAACATTTCTCCAGCTGAAACAATGGTTTCCCCATCTTTTATTTCTTGATTTGCAGTTAAGCTATCTACTGCAAAAGAAGGTGATATGAGCGAATATAAAGCAACGGAAATCAATAAACTTCTGAAAAGGATTTCCATTGACAACATATGCACTTTGATCCCTACACCGTTTTCTCTTCAATATATATATATATAATATAGTTCAGGATGGGAGGAAAGAGATAGTTTAGGATCAAATTAGTCTGGACATAGCCCAGGACACCCTTCCCAAAAAAAACAAGAAACAAAGACTTTTGAAAAATTAATTGTAGCTGTGATTACAGAAAACAACATGGAAGCTTAACTCCTTTCAACTTGAAAAGTGAACATATACTTTCTATATAACAAGATTAGGAGTATTCTGTAATCTGAATGTTTTAAATTAATCAATTAGAAACTCAAGATTCAACTTCAAAATTAGATTAAATTGCAAACACTAGGATCATATGAAAAGCCCTAGAAGATTCAAAACCCTAGTTTCTTATTAAGGTACCAATCAAAACCCTAGTTGAATTTGAATTCACATCAAGAGAATATGAGTAAATTTGACAACAGACAAAATAAAAACACATAGGCGAATTAAATTAATAAATCTCCTGAATTTTGGGAAGAGACAGACGTTTAACGAATCTCACACCTTTCAGGCTTCAACCAGTGCCGGTGCCTTCCTCCTGTATCGTCTGTAACATTCGTCAGCAACTATATATAATTAATTTGTCTGTGCTCCAATTGATCTAGGGATAGAGAAGAAACAGAAATTGGGGGATTTCATGGTGAAATTGATTGATCTGTGTTAATTCCCATTGATCCAGGGACAGAGAACAAAGAGATAGTAAAAAAGAATTAGGTTCAAAAAAATTAACCTCAATCCTATATGATGCAGGCCCAATGTAACTTCCACGTTAAAAAATTATATATGATTTTAATGATTGAGATCTTCCGATATATAATAACTTAATTTGACAGTTTTTTTTTCAAAAATTACTTTACACATTTACACTTTATACCCTCATAGTTAGTTATTAAATCTTATTTTAGTCATTTACTTTTTCATTTTCTATTTTAAACCCTTATCATATAATCTAACTAATCATATATTATGAACTAAAATTTATATTAAAATTACGTTTTTTTTAACAAATTATACCATCATAATCGTCTCGTCAATACCTTCGAAGTAAGCCCAATATTGAATATTTTTTATTCAGTTATATTATATATTCTATTATATAAAGATAATACTTTTATTTCAATTTTCGAAATTGACTATTCAATAAACCATTAGAAGGTTAATTGATTGAACACATATGATTAAATTGATGTTTACAATGATGTATATAAAAATCGGGCAATTGATACATACTTCGCGCTGCAACGCGCGCGGGTATATTTCTAGTTATTTATTATGGAAACGTACATAGGCTTACATAAATATATGACTATAATTTCTTCCTTTGTTTTTGCAAATGAGGTTGGTCTTGTATGAACCTTTCTCTGGTCAAAATGGGTGGATACTTTCGTATGGAGGGAGAAGAAGTGCTGTGGTAACTGGTTAGAGAATCTCCAACAACTTCTCTAAAATAGAGAAAATCATATTTTTGTTCTTTATAATAGAGAATCATAGAAAAAACTCCAATATATAGAATTCTCTAAAACTCTAAAAGAAAGAGAGAAAAATGATTTTTTTATCCATTCCACCAATGAAGATTAAACTAATATCATTTTACATATAAAAATTTAAAAAGTTCATTGGAAACATAAAAATATTAAATATTTAAATAATATAATTGATGATAAAATCTCTAAAATAAAGAATTTCTTTGAGATGAATATGGTTTATTTTAAAGATTTTGAGTTTTGATTCTTTATTTTAAAGAAATATTAGAGAACCTGTTGGAGATGCTCTTACCGGTTGAATAGATAACTGAATCACTTAAATATATAAAAAATTCATTCTATAGACCGTAAAATAGGAATTAACACAAACGTGGTTTGATTTTAATTCGATTTTCCCAAACTTAATATAGGAACAAAATCCCTAATTTATACAAATACTTTTTATAAAAGTCCAATTAGACATCAAGGACACCATGCTTGCTAAGAAATTGTTAACCACTTGGACGCCAAAACTACAATTAAAAGTGTTCATAAGCTGACCTGATTCAAGTCTCACGTAATTCAAGCTCAGTTCTAGAAATTACTGTCAAACTCAAGCTCAAATAAACTTTCATATTTGAGCTTGAAATTTTTTCAAATATTCAACTTCGATCTCGGTTACAAGAATTGATATCCCCCTACTCCCGTGGAACCACATAAACAACAATAGGCAACTATTCGGCTAACTCATTATCATGTGCTATTTTAAGCGCCATTATGTAATTGTACCCATTTATAATACCCAATTGTTAAAGCACCATAATACATATAACCCATTTCCGCTCCAAAATACCTAAAATTATATACATGTTCATCTATACAAGTAGATATACATATATATATATATATATGTGTGTTTGTAACATCATGAAAGGAAAAGAGTGCATACTCAGAATATGACAAAATTGCACAAAAGCATGCAACTCTAGGATGCATAAATCCATTAATTTTGCATTGGAATATGCACTTCCTATCAAGGCTCTAACATCGTTATGGTGGCTTCATCGACTCCTGCTAAAAAGGGGTCGGAATTAGGCAGGCCTTCTTCAGCAAAGAAAGCGGGTTGTTTTGGTGAAGGCAATGCACCCTCACCACTCAACATCAAAACCACAGACGACATTGTTGGTCTATCTTCTGCAAGATTCTGCACGCACAATAGACCAACATGTATCGTTCGTTCCACTTCTGAGATGATGCAAGAGTTGCGTAAACAAGGACTCATGAGCTCCATACACTTGCCTTCTCTATAAAGTCTCCATGCCTGAATGAAACCAAAATCCATGATTAAAACCGGAAGAGAATGGTACTATTTTCCACATTGTCCCACAATAAATACAAATGAAATTTTCAATCAATTTTGCTCATTAGGGATCACAACAAAATATGGGTAGGCTTGCTACAAACTCGTTTAAGTATGTCTTTATAGTAGATACTTGATAAATAGTCACTCTTATCTTCGACTAAATAAGAGGAAAGTATTTATGATTTCAGTGATACATGTTTTTGGAATTATGCGATACATTATTTATTTGACCATTGTACCAATATGAGCCATTAAATTTACTTACATGTCCAAGAAGGTTACCACCGACAAGTTCATGAGAGAACTCTGTGTTTTTCTTTCCACTCACCATCTCCAGTACCATAACACCAAAACTGAATACATCCGATTTTATTGAGAAACGCCCGTAAATCGCATACTCAGGTGAAATATAACCACTGCAATAAAACCAAAAAGAATGACAAATATGCGCCATATATGAATCACATGGTCTATAGTGCACAAATACTTACTATGTTCCAGCCACTTTCATCGTCTCCTCGGTAATCTGGTCTCCTCTAAACTCTCTAGCAAGACCAAAATCTGATATTTTTGGGTTCATGTTGTGATCCAGAAGAATATTGCTAGCCTTGAGATCTCTGTGGATGATTCTATGGCGGGAATCTTGATGGAGATAAAGAATACCTTTAGCAATCCCATGGATAATATTCAAGCGCAGAGGCCATTTCAGCGTAGAACTTTTGGTTTCATCTGCCAATATAAGATTACTTTATAGATTTAGATAACAAACTAATTGTTTACATGATTTGCCTCTATATCATTCTTCATTCCGTCCCCCATTGCAATCAATTCAATGACACCCACATCATCTGTTTTTCATGTAATATATCACAAGATGAAAATGTATAGTGTCGATGGGTATCTTTCAACATTTTCATTCTGTTTTACACAACATATGAAATTATGAAGATGTGATTGTGCGTCTATGATTAGGATGGGACCCACGAAATGCAGAATGAAACACAAAGTTAAATCACATACTTGTATAGCAATACTATACAATGCGCAATAAAAAGATGACGAAACAAACGAACCAAATAGATGCAAGTCCAAGCTTTTGTTAGGCAAGTACTCATAAATCAGCATCCTTTGATTTCCATCCATGCAGTATCCAAGAAGCTTCACAAGATTTCGATGCTGAAGTCTGGCAACACAAACAACTTCATTGTAGAATTCATCGTATCCCTGTTCAGAAGTTTTTGAAAGCTGCTTCACAGCGATTTCTTGTCCGCTTTCCAGTACTCCCTAAATATTATCATCATTCATGTGAGAAATAGGGGGCGTATAGTTGGTTTCATGGAATGGAAATCGGAATGAGTTTCATTCCCAACAGTTTATAGAGAAATGCTTCATTACCCTGCATCTATTACTATTGCATCAAAAGATACATCATTTCTGTTCCTACCAAGGATCTATCCCCCCCCCCCCCCCCCCCCCCCCCCCCCAACACACACACACATATTGTTTTGTGGAACCAGATAAACTGTCATTTTACAGACCCAATATATGCCACCCAAAGGTAGGGTGTGTGATAAATGGTAAGTCAACATTGCGTTTATTTTGGAACAAAGTGTAAGTTTGTG
Source organism: Centaurea solstitialis (assembly GCA_030169165.1). NCBI lineage: Eukaryota > Viridiplantae > Streptophyta > Magnoliopsida > Asterales > Asteraceae > Centaurea > Centaurea solstitialis. The sequence continues at coordinate 7,276,453 of CM058046.1, read as the reverse complement.
GGGTTCCAACTCAAAACCAATTGGCTATGAGTGGAGTAGCCCAGGACCCTTATAAGCACATTACAAGTTCACTTTGTGTCCGATGTGGGACATTGCTCAACACGCCCCCTCACGTGTGGCGTTCTTTTTCAGCCTAACACGTGGATACTTTGGGTTACGTGGAGTCCGTGCGGCTTTTTGACCAACCACGGGTGAACCTTGGCTCTGATACCATGTAAGTTTGTGGGGTTCCAACTCAAAACCAATTGGCTATGAGTGGAGTAGCCCAGGACCCTTATAAGCACATTACAAGTTCACTTTGTGTCCGATGTGGGACATTGCTCAACACAAAGGAACTATCTGACGAACGAAATACATTATCTTCATGCTACAAGCATTGCTTTTTAACCACTGCTGTGCAAGCAAGAATTTACCTTGTAAACTGGACCGAAGCCACCTTCTCCGAGCTTATTCTCAAGAGAGAATTTATTGGTAGCCTTAACTACTTTAGATAAGCTTATAAAATTCAGGTCTAGATCATCCTTCTCTACATTGGAATACTTTTTATCCAAGCCATGTGCCCTGCGACCTACAAAGTGATGTGTAGAATTATAAAGCTTGTTTTACATTATTCTTCTGTTAAAACATGGAAGTGACTCATCTGCATTACCTCTTCCTTTTGTGGAGGATCTTTTCTTTTTCTTGTTACGAACATAGGCAGCTAAGAGCCCGCCCAGCAAGACCAATGAAATTGACAAGGTGATGGTGAGTACTTGAATCTTTTTGTTAAAGCCAGATTGGGAGGCCATAAGACCATCATCTACAAAATGCAACAAGGTTAGCAACCAGTTGGAACTGGACTTTCTTACAATCTGCTTCCCTTGCAAAATTATACCAATCTCATTACTATGTTAAACCAACTGCAAAGGCAGAAGTTGGAGCGACAAACAGATTTAAAAACATCATGTATCTTTACTACAATGGAGATATTGTAGAAACTTAGATATATAACACAATCTTGATAAGATAAGGACAACCAAACAGTCTTTAACATCTATAAGCGCCTATCAGTCTAAATCCTTTGTATGCTCAAAAAGTCCAAAAAGAAAATTGCTATATATTACATGGAAATGCATAGATTAAAAGGAAAAATGTAGTTTTTGACTCCAGGTCATTCAATGACTTGCACAAAATATATATAAAGAATATGTTTACCTTTTAGTAGAGAGGCAGGCATTCTTATGTAAAGATCAAGACTCTCTTCACATTCCTTAAGATCCATCAGTTCACCAAACCACAATAAGCATCCACTCCCCCCTCTTCTGACATCTAAATTTGCATAAGCCGTGCAAGAACAATTTTTCCTGCAGGCCATCTCACACTCGCCAAGCGTCATGCTCTTATTGTACCAAGATTTTTGTGTGTCAGGAAACTTTATTCCTCTGATTTTCCAAAAGTCCTCTGTTGCGTCACAATCTAAAGGAACTTTGTGCTGGCACCCACTCGACCAATCTGCCATGTTCCATTCGTCTGGGCGTTTTGGTTCAAAACCATCCAAACAAGTACAAGAAGGAGTCTTGTTGTTATTACAGCTTCCATAAGGACCACAAAGTCCATAGGCACTACACATATCCAGGAATCCATTAGCAAAAACGAACCAATCTCGGCTTCGATTGCTCCAACGTGAAATTATTATGCTGCCGTCCCACGTCATACGTGTCATCTGAAGAACTGAAGTTTTAAGCTCGTATTTATAATATACTTCCTTCTCGTTAACAACAAACTCAACTGAATAAACTGGATTTGGCATCTCATTAGGCAGACCACTAAACCTGATGCCAACCCATGGTCCAGACCTTGCTTGTATGACTGAACTTTGCGTGAGGACAAACACTTGTGGATATCCATTCGTATCTACAGAGTCTACATACCGACCTATAGAAGGATCATTGGGACTCTTCCATGACGTTAGGTTCCTATTTATGCCTGTTACCAAGTCCTTACCAAGTTTCATTCCTGGTAGCAAGGTGTCACCAGGATAATCGAAACTTTGCCAAATGAAATTTGTCTCATCAGTACTGTTTTTGTCCATGACAACAAAATTTCCAGTATCCAGAAGTTGTGCCACTGGATTAATATATACCTGACATTTGCCGAAGTGGATGACCAGATTACTGTATCGCCACAGCAGGAAATCAGCAGGCGCCCGTCACCGGGACTTTGAAGGTGCCTGAGGTGTTGGATATGGGCAAGTCTCTGTTAGCAACCCATACGACTGTACCCGTTGCCATCTTCTTGTACCAAATCCCCAAGTAACGATTGCTGGAGTTAGCAGGGCTAAAGAATCCCAGTTCAAACATTTCTCCAGCGGAAACAATGGTTTCCCCATCTTTGATTACTTGATCTGCAGTTATGCTATCTACTGCAAAAGAAGGTGAGATGTTCAAGAACAAAGCAACGGAAATCAATAAACTTGCGAAAAGGATTTCCATCGACAGTAAATGCACTTTGATCACTACACCGCTTTCTCTTCAATATATAGATATATATATATATATAGTTCACGATGCGAGGAAAGAGATAGTTTAGGTTCAAATTAGTCTGGACATAGCCCAGGACACCCTTCCCAAAAAAAAAAACAAGAAACAAAAGTTTTTGAAAAATTAAATGTAGCTGTGATTACAGAAAACAGCTGAAAGATATCCTTTCAACTTGAAAAGTGAACATATACTTTTTATACAACAAGATTAGGAGTATTTCCATGATGGTTCTACAATCCTAAGTTTAATCAGAATGTCTTAAATTAATCAACTAGGTATGTATTTCTGTAATCTGACTTCTTATTAAATAAAAAAATGCCTTATTGCTGATTATATAACTCATTTGTCCACTGTGATTGTCTGCTAAACCAGAAACTCAAGATTGAACTTGAGAACTAGATTCAATTACATAAATACCCTAATCATTGCATCAACAAAACACGTATAACAAAATGAAAAGCCCTAGAAGATTCAAAACCCTAGTTTCTTATTAAGGTACCAAATGAAAACCCTATTTGAATTCGAATTCACATCAAGAGAATATGAGTAAATTTAACAACAGACAAAAGCGAATTAATTTAATAAATCTCCTGAATCAATCATACCTTCCAGGCTTCAATGCCTTCCTGTATCGTCTGTAACATTAATAAATACACCAATCATCGATCATTGTGATTGACATTTTGCTGTTCATTGACTTCAACCTCGTTGAAAATCGAATTCTCAATTAAATCAAAAAGGTTTTCATCGTTTTAGAGGGTGTTTGGGATTGCTTTTTGATCGTGTTTTTGGTTAAAAGTGCTTATTGGCTTGGTAAAAGGAGTTTTAAAAAGATGTTTGGATTAGTTTTTTTATGATAAAAGTCATAAGTTAATAAGTTAAAAAAGTTTGGGTTAAAAAGTAATTTATGTGAGAGGAGAAGCCAAAAGTCAAAAGCCAAATCAAAAGCACCACTCTCCATGCTTTTCAAAAATAGCTTTTCCCTTTATATCAAAAAGCACTTTTGAAAAGTGCTTCTTAATACCCAAACATTATTTTTAACTTATGGTTTTTGAAAAGCCAATAAGTCAATAAACACTTTGAAACGCAATCCCTTACTATGTTTTGACCATTTACATACTCATAAGCTAGTTTTTGTCAAACATAATTGTTCATAAGCTAGCTATCAGTACTAGCAAGCTTATCAATCAATAGCTAGCTTATCAGCTATCGGCTAGCTTATAAGCTACGTTTGCCAAACATAGCCTAAAAAGTGGTTAGAGTGTAAATTTTTTTTTGTGAAAGGTATCTGATGCTTTGCCCTAACTAATTTCGTCAAGGTTCGTCGACAGCTAAAAACATGTTGTCCCGGGTTAATCCCCAATGGCTACGAATTGAAAACGACTAGATTCAAACATGGGTTAAAGGGTTAATAAGTCATTTCTTTCGTAAACCTTAACCAGTACGTCACAACCGTGTGGTGATTTTAGAGTGTAAACTTTAATGAGAAGTTTGAGTATTTTAGTAATTTCAAACACTTTAACAAACATTATAGATGATTGTGATCTATCATTAAATCTAAATTATTTAGACAAAAATACTATAATACTAAAAAATAATGTGGCGGCTCCATTATGCCGCATAAAAAATACCATCAGATTCTAACTTATTATTTTCTATATTATGTCAACTTAATTTTTATTATCTTTTAATCACATTCAGTATTTTATTGAGTATTATAAAATGTTGGCTACATTGAAATTAATAAATTAAGATCTAGTCAAGTATATTTAATTTAAATTAAAACTAAATAGTTTTTTCATCTTATGCGTTTAAAAAATATACTCGTAATTATTGCAATATGAAATCTAGAGAGTAAAATAAGATTGCATGTAGATTCTCTTCGTAAATCTTTATTATTGAACTCGAGCTCTTATAACTTGTTAAAATAAGCCTAATCTCCCCTTCCAAACCCCTTCCTTTCCTTTCCTTCGTTAAATGAAACTTGAGAACACGATTTTCTGGTTTTCCTTCAAAATCCTTTCCTTTCCTTCACTAAAAAAAACTCGAAAATAAGGTGTTATAATGTGCTATTTTAAGGGTCATTATTTGATTGCTACTGCAACCCATCAACGATAAATGCTTTAAGCTTTAAGGCCCATTATTTGATTGATACTATTTCAATTGTTGAATCTCGATCAAATACAACCTAATTCTGCTCCAAACTACCTAAAATTATATACATGTTCATCTATACATAATATATGTGTGTTTGTAACATCATGAAAGGAGAAGAGTGTTCATCTATACATATATAGTGAACACTTTTAGTTGTTCGACCACTTGGATGCTAGAACTACAACTAAAAGTGTTCATAAGCTGAACTGATTCAAGTGTCAGGTAATTCAAATTCTGCTCTAGAAATAACTATCAAACTCAAGCTCAAATAAACTTTCATAGCAGGCTCAAGGGTCGGCTTGAATATTTTTCAAATATTCAAGTTCGATCCTGGTTACAGTTTTGAAGCCAATACAAATTAGCTCACTTATTGGACCGATCTCAATAATTTTTGATCTTTGATTAAATTATATACAAAAATAAGAACATGTTTGGCTTGGCTCAACTAGAAAATTTAAATTGAGTTTGCCTCAAGTCCCATTCGGTTAGTTAAAGGAGTTATAATAAGCATATAAGATCATTAAAATCTCTTTACCCGCATCAACAACAATAGGCAATTATAGCCATTATTTAATTGTACCCATTTATAATAACCAATTTATACATATAACCCAATTCCGTTCCAAAATACCTAAAATTATATGCATATTCATCTACACAAGTAGATAGACATACATATATATGTGCGTGTGTTTGTAACATCATGAAAGGAAAAGAGAGCATACTCAGAATATGACAAAAGTTGCACAAAAGCATGCAACTCTAGGATGCAAAAATCCATTAAATTTGCATTGGAATATGCACCGCCTACTGAGGCTCTAACATCATTATGGTGGCTTCATCGACTCCTGCTAAAAAGGGGTTGGAATTAGGCAGGCCTTCTTCAGCAAAGAAAGCGGGTTGTTTTGGTGGAGGCAATGCACCCTCACCACTCAACATCAAAACCACAGACGACATTGTTGGTCTATCTTCTGCAAGATTCTGCACGCACAATAGACCAACATGTATCGTTCGTTCCACTTCTGAGATGATGCAAGAGTTGCGTAAACAAGGACTCATGAGCTCTAGACACTTGCCTTCTCTATAAAGTCTCCATGCCTGAATGAAACCAAAATCCATGATTAAAACCGGAAGAGAATGGTATTATTTTCCACATTGTCCCACAATAAATACAAATGAAAGTTTCAATCGAATTTGCTCATTAGGGATTACAACAAAATATGGGTAGGATTGCTACAAACTCTTTTAATTATATCTTTATAGTAGATACTTGATAAATAGTAATTATGAGTTCAGTGATACATGTTTTTGTAATTACGCGATACATTATTTATATGACCATTGTACCAATACGAGCCATTAAATTTACTTACATGCCCAAGAAGGTTACCACCGACATGTTCATGAGAGAACTCTGTGTTTTTCTTTCCACTCACCATCTCCAGTACCAAAACACCATAACTGAATACATCTGATTTTATTGAGAAACGCCCATAAATCGCGTACTCGGGTGAAATATAACCACTGCAATAAAACCAAAAAAAAATGACAAATATGCGTCATATATGAATACATGGTCTATAGTGCACAAATACTTACTATGTTCCAGCCACTTTCATTGTCTCCTCAGTAATCTGGTCTCCTCTAAACTCTCTAGCAAGACCAAAATCTGATATTTTTGGGTTCATGTTGTGATCCAGAAGAATATTGCTTGCCTTGAGATCTCTGTGGATGATTCTGAGGCGGGAATCTTGATGGAGATAAAGAATACCTTTAGCAATCCCATGGATAATATTCAAGCGCAGAGGCCATTTCAGCATAGAACTTTTGGTTTCATCTGCCAATATAAGATTACTTTATAGATTTAGATAACAAACTAATTGTTTACATGATTTGCCTCTATATCATTCTTCATTCCGTCCCCCATTGCAATCAATTCAATGAGACCCACAATCATCCTTTTTTCATGTATCATATCACAAGATGAAAATGTATAGTGTCGATGGGTATCGTTCAACATTCAACATTTTCATTCTGTTTTACACAACATATGAAATTTTGAAGATGTGATTGTGCGTCTATGATTGGGATGGGACCACGAAATGCAGAATGAAACACAAAGTTAAATCACATACTTGAATAGCAATACTATACAATGCGCAATAAAAAGATGACGAAACAGTCGAACCAAATAGATGCAAGTCCAAGCTTTTGTTAGGCAAGTACTCATAAATCAGCATCCTTTGAGTTCCATCCATGCAGTATCCAAGAAGCTTCACAAGATTCCGATGTTGAAGTCCGGCAACACAAACAACTTCATTGTAGAACTCCTCATATCCTTGTTGAGAAGATTCAGAAAGTTTCTTCACAGCTACTTCTTGTCCACTTTCTAAGACTCCCTAAATATTATCATCAGTCATGTGAGAAATAGGGGCGTATAGTTGGTTTCAGGGAATGGAAATGGGAATGGAACTCATTCCTAACAGTTTGTAGAGAAATGCTTTATTACCCTGAATCTAGTACTATTGCATCAAAACATACATCATTAATGATTTCCATTTCTGTTCCTACCAAAGGATCTTTGCCCAAGTGAGATCCGGTGACCCAACCTTTCTAGAGGTCAAGGGTTCTAACCTGACCAAAGGTGGGGTCAACGTTGTATTTATTTTGGGACAAAGGAACTATTTGATGAAGGAAAAACATTATCTTCATGCTACAAGCTTTGCTTTTTAACTTTGCAAGCAAGAATTTACCTTGTAAACTGGACCAAAGCCACCTTCTCCGAGCTTATTCTCAAGAGAGAAGTTATTGGTAGCCTTAACTACTTTAGACAAGCTTATAAAATTCAGGTCTAGATCATCCTTCTCTACATCGGAATACTTTTTATCCAAGGCACGTGCCCTGTGACCTACAAAGTGACATGTAGAATTATACTGCTTGTTTTACAATTTTCTTTTGTCAAAACATGGAAGTGACTCTTTTGCCATACCTCGTCCATTTGTGGAAGACCTTTTCCTTTTCTTGTTACAGATATATGCAGCTAAGAACCCCAAGACCAATGAAATTGACATGGGGACAGCGAGTATTCGATTCTTTTTGTAAAAGCCAGGTTGGGAGGCCATAAGACCATCAGCTACAAAATACAACAAGTTTAGCAACCAGTTGGAACTGGACTTTCTTACAATCTGCTTCCCTTGCAAATTTATACCAATCTCATTACCATGTTAAACCAACTGCAAAGGCAGAAGTTGGAGTGACAAAAAGATTTAAAAACATCATGTATCTTTACAACAATGGAGATATTGTAGAAACTCAGATATATAACACAATCTTGATAAGAAAAGGACAACCACACAGTCTTTAATATCTATAAGCACCTATCAGTCTTGATCCTTTGTATGTTCAAAAAGTCCAAAAAGAAACTGCTATATATTTCATGGAAATGCATAGATTAAAAGAAAAATGTAGTTTTTAACTCCAGGTCATTCATGACTTGCACAAAATATAGATAAAGAAATGTGTTTACCTTTTAGTACAGAGACCGGCATTCTTATGTGAAGATCTTGACTCTCTTCACAAACCTTAAGATCCATCAGTTCACCAAACCATAGTATGCACCCACTCCCCCCTCTTCTGACATCTAAATTTGCATAAGCCGTGCAAGAACAATTTTTCCTGCAGGCCATCTCACACTCGCCAAGCGTCATGCTCTTATTGTACCAAGATTTTCGTGTGTCCGGAAACTTCATTCCTCTGATTTTCCAAAAGTCTTCCGCTGCCTCACAATCTAAAGGAACTTTGAGTTGGCACCCACTTGACCAATCTGCCATGTTCCATTGATCCGGGCGTTTTGGTTCAAAACCATCCAGACAAGTACAAGAAGGAGTCTTGTTGTTATTACAGCTTCCATAAGGACCACAGAGTCCGTACTCACTACACAAATCCAGGAATCCATTCGCAAAAACAAACCAATCTTGGCTTCGATTGCTCCAACGTGATATTATTAGGCTGCCGTCCCACGTCAAACGTATCATCTGAAGAACTGAAGTTTTAAGCTCGAATCTATAATATACTTCCTTCTCGTTAATAACAAACTCAACTGAATAAACTGGATTTGGCATCTCATTAGGCAGACCACTAAACCTGATGCCAATCCATGGTCCAAACCTTCTTTGTATGACTGAACCTTGCCCGAGGACGATCAGTTGTGGATATCCATTTGCATCTATATATCCTACATACGGACCTATAGAAGGATCATTGGGACTCTTCCATGATGTTAGGTCCCTGCTTATGCCGTTTACCAAGTCCTTACCAAGCTTCATTCCAGGTAGGATGGTGTCACCAGGATAATCGAAACTTTGCCAAATGAAATTGTTTCGTCAGTATTGTTTTTCTCCTTCACAACAAGATTTCCAGTTTCCAAAAGTTGTGCCACTGGATTAATATACCTGACAAATGCCAAGGAAGTGGATGACCAGATTACTGTATCGCCACAGCAGGAAAGCAACAGGCGTCCGTCACCGGTGACTTTGAAGGTGCCTGACGTATTGGATATGGGCAAGTCTCTGTTAGCAACCCATACGACTGTACCCGTTGCCATCTTCTTGTACCATATCCCCAAGTAACGATTGTTGGAGTTAGCAGGGCTAAAGAACCCCACTTCAAACATTTCTCCAGCTGAAACAATGGTTTCGCCATCTTTGATTACTTGATTTGCAGTTATGCTATCTACTGCAAAAGAAGGTGAGATGATCAAGAACAAAGCAATGGAAATCAATGAACTTGTGAAAAGGATTTCCATTGACAGCATATGCACTTTGATCACTACACCGTTTCTCTTCAATATATATATAGTTCACGATGCGAGGAAAGAGATAGTTTAGGTTCAAATTAGTCTGGACATAGCCCAGGACACCCTTCCGAAAAAAAAACAAGAAACAAAGACTTTTGAAAAATTAATGTAGCTGTATTACAGAAAACAGCTGAAAGACATCCTTTCAACTTGAAAAGTGAACATATACTTTTTATATAACAAGATTAGGAGTATTTCCATGATGGTTCTAGAATCCTAAATTTAATCAGAATGTTTTAAATTAATCAATTAGGTATGTATTTCTGTAATCTGACTTCTTATTAAATAAATAAATAAATGCCCTATTGCTGATTATATAACTCATTTGTCCATGTGATTGGCTGCTAATTCTGCTGGTAATCAGAAACTCAAGATTCAACTTCAAAATTAGATTAAAAAAGCCCTAGAAGATTCAAAACCCTACTTTCTTATCAGCGTACCAATCAAAACCCTATTTGAATTTAAATTCGCAGAATATATCAGTAAATTCAACAACAGACAAAAGAAAAACATAAGCGAATTAATAAATCATACCTTCCAGGCTTCAGTGCCTTCTTCCTGTATCGTCTGTAACATTCTGTCATGTTTGTAACCCCAAAATACATTGTTCTATGAACATCTAAAGCATGCTGCCAGTGGCCACAATTTGGAAACGACTGGATTCGAGCTTCCCCGGTATCCCTTGTGGTTTTAGAGTGTAAAATTAAAAAACCGTTGGTTGATCTGATATTATATAATGAAATCATTTCTGCAAAATTGGGGAAATGAAAATTTTCTTTCTACTCGATTCTTTTTTCCATATCAAGCAGTATCAATAGAATGCTCGTTTTCATTCTCATTCTCCTGCATTTCCGTTTTCATTCCCATTCTCATTCCCTAAAATGAACCAAGCACCTCCTAAGGCTGCACGCAGCGGTCTCACAGGTTCCAGCGGGCTGAGCCGCCAACATCAAAAACACCCGGCGGGTTGGGTGTGCAATTGCCAGTTCCAGAGGGTTCAACACCTTTGCGGGTTGGTTTCACCGCCAACGAATCGTGAGTTTGTGTGTTGTGTGAGAGGGTTGAGATGGTTGGGTAAGGGTTGTAAAGGGTTAAAAGAGGTTTGGGAAAAAGCTGATGTGGCATTAAAAAGTGAAATGTTTGGAAGGGTTGGGAAATATGGTTGTGGACAGCCTAAGAGTAATAAGACAAAGCATATTCTGCTTAAATACTTTAACAAACATTATAGATAAGATAATCGTGATCTATCATTAAATCTAAATTATTTGGACAGAAATACCCATGTTACTAAAAATTAATGTGGCGGCTCCATGGTTTATGCGGCATAAAAAATACCATTAGATTCAGATTCAGATTCTATTTTATTATTTCTATATTATGTCAACTTAATTTTTATTCTCTTTTAATCACATTCAATATTTTATTGAGTATTATAAAATATTAACTACATTGAAATTAATAAATTAAGATCTAGTCAAGTATATTTATTTTAAGGACTATCTTCACCAAAATGTATCCAACTATACCCGTATTCCTATTGTGTGTATCCAACTTCAAAATAGGTTATTGTGTGTACTAAACTTTCAATTTGGTTTATTTTGTGTACCGGTTTACCTGCTGAAAGGGTAGCCGGTCATCTTCTTCTCCGGCGACTCCCTTCTCCGGCCACCACCACCACCACAGCCACCATCTCCACCACCAAACCCACCACCACCATCTTCTTCTTCGACGACTCCCTTCTTCGGCCACCACCACCACCACAACCACCATCTCCACCACCACAGCCACCACCACCACCACCATCTTCTTCTCCGGCGACTCCTTTCTTCGGCCACCACCACCACCACAACTACCATCTCCACCACCACAACCACCACCACCATCACCAAACCCACCACCAACACCGCCACCACCATCACCATCTCCACCACCACAGCCACCACCACCATCACCAAACCCATCACCACCATCACCAAACCCATCACCATATCCCCAACCAAACCCACCACCACCATCACCAAACCCACCACCATCACCATGTCCTCCACCACAACCACCACCACCACCCCAAATTTGATTTGAAAAAAACCCCCAAATTTACCAAGAACCCTAATTTCAATATATGAACCCTAATTGATCGAATGCAAAATCAGATTAGAACCAGGGGTGGTGGTTGATGGTGGTAGTTGCAACGGTGGGTTTGGCGGCGGTCGTCGTCGGAATCTTCGTCTGGATCGTCGGGTTGGTGGTGGGTTTGGTGATAGTAGTGGTGGCTGTGGTGGTGGACATGGTGGCGGTGTTGGTGGTGGGTTTGGTGGTGGTGGTGGTGGTGGTGGTGGTGGTGGCCGGAGAAGGGAGTCGCCGGAGAAGGGAGTCACCGAAGAAGGGTGTCGCCGGAGAAATTACCTGATACACATCAGCATCAACAGGTTATCAGGTAAACCAGTACACACAATAAACCAAATTGAAAGTTTAGTACACACAATAACCCATTTTGAAGTTGGATACATACAATAGAAATACGGGTATAGTTGGATACATTTTGGTGAAGATAGTCCTTATTTTAAATTAAAACTAAATAGTTTTTTATCTTATGAGTGTAAAAGATATACTCGTAATTGTTGCAATTTAAAAAAACTCTTTAGATCAAGAAAGTAAAATAAGATTGCATGTCGATTCTCTATCTAAATATTTTTTATTGAACTCGAGCTCTTATAAGTTATAACTTGTTAAAATAAGCCTAAACTCCCCTTCCAAATCCATTCCTTTCCTTTCCTTTGATAAATAAAACTCGAGAACACGATTTTTTGGTTTTCCTTCAAAATCCTTTCATTTCCTTCACTAAAAAAAACTCGAGAATAGGGTGTTATAATGTGCTATTTTAAGGGCCATTATTTGATTGCTACTGCAACCCATCAACGATAAATGCTTTAAGCTTTAAGCCCCATTATTTGATTGATACTATTTCAATTGTTAAATCTCGATCAAATACAGCCTAATTCTGCTCCAAAATACCTAAAATTATATACATGTTCATCTATACATGATACATGTGTGTTTGTAACATCATGAGAGGAGAAGAGTGTTCATCTATGCATATCTAGTGAACACTTTTAGTTGTTCGACCACTTGGATGCTAGAACTACAACTAAAAGTGTTCATAAGTTGAACCGATTCAAGTGTCAGGTAATTCAAGCTCAGCTCTAGAAATAACTATCAAACTCAAGCTCAAATAAACTTTCATAGCAGGGCTCAAGGGTCAGCTTGAATAATTTTCAAATATTCAAGTTCGATCCCGGTTACGGGATTGAAGCCAATACAAATTAGTTCACTTATTGGACCAATCTCAATAATTTTTTCTCTTTGATTAAATTATATAAAGAATAAGAACAATGTTTGGCTTGGCTCAACTAGAAAATTTAAATTGAGTTTGCCTCAAGTCCATTCGGTTAGTAAAAGGAGTTATAATAAGCATATAAGATCATTAAAATCTCTTTACCCGCATCAACAACAATAGGCAACTATTCGGTTAAATCATTATCATGTGCTATTTTAAGCGCCATTATTTCAATTGTACCCATTTATAATACCCAATTGTTAAAGCACCATAATACATATAACCCAATTCTGCTATAAATACCTAAAATTAAATACATGTTCATCTACACAAGTAGATCTACATACACTGTAAGTTTGTGGGGTTCCAACTCAAAACCAATTGGCGATAAGTGGAGTAGCCCATGACCCTTATAAGCACATTACAAGTTCACTTTGTGTCCGATGTGGGACATGCGTGTGTGTGTGTGTGTGTTTGTAACATCATGAAAGGAAAAGAGAGCATACTTAGAATATGACAAAAGTTGCACAAAAGCATGCAACTCTAGGATGCATAAATCCATTAAATTTGCATTGGAATATGCACCACCTACCGAGGCTTTAACATCGTTATGGTAGCTTCATCGACTCCTGCTAAAAAGGGGTCGGAATTAGGCAGGCCTTCTTCAGCAAAGAAAGCAGGTTGTTTTGGTGGAGGCAATGCACCCTCGCCACTCACCATCATAACCACAGACGACATTGTTGGTCTATCTTCTGGAAGATTCTGCACGCACAATAGACCTACATGTATCGTTCGTTCCACTTCTGAGATGATGCAAGAGTTGCGTAAACAAGGACTCATGAGCTCCATACACTTGCCTTCTCTATAAAGTCTCCATGCCTGAATGAAACCAAAATCCATGATTAAAACCGGAAGAGAATGGTATTATTTTCCGCATTGTCCCACAATAAATATAAATGAAATTTTCAATCGAAATTGAATTTGCCCATTAGGGATCACAACAAAATATGGGTAGGATTGCTACAAACTCATTTAATTATGTCTTTATAGTATATACTTGATAAATAGTCACTCTTATATTCGACTAAATAAGAGAAAAGTATTTATGATTTCAGTGATACATATTTTTGGAATTATGCGATACATTATTTATTTGACCATTGTACCAATATGAGCCATTAAATTTACTTACATGTCCAAGAAGGTTACCACCGACATGTTCATGAGAGAACTCTGTGTTTTTCTTTCCACTCACCATCTCCAGTACCATAACACCAAAACTGAATACATCCGATTTTATTGAGAAACGCCCGTAAATCGCATACTCAGGTGAAATATAACCACTGCAATAAAACCAAAAAGAATGACAAATATGCGTCATAGATGAATCACATGGTCTATAGTGCACAAATACTTACTATGTTCCAGCCACTTTCATCGTCTCCTCAGTAATCTGGTCTCCTCTAAACTCTCTAGCAAGACCAAAATCTGATATTTTTGGGTTCATGTTGCCATCCAGCAGAATATTGCTTGCCTTGAGATCTCTGTGGATGATTCTATGGCGAGAATCTTGATGGAGATAAAGAATACCTTTAGCAATCCCATGGATAATATTCAAGCGCAGAGGCCATTTCAGCATACAACTTTTGGTTTCATCTGCCAATATAAGATTACTTTATAGATTTAGATAACAAACTAATTGTTTACATGATTTGCCTCTATATCATTCTTCATTCCGTCCCCCATTGCAATCAATTCAATAAGACCCACAATCATCTGTTTTTCATGTATCATATCACAAGATGAAAATGTATAGTGTCGATGGGTATCGTTCAACATTCAACATTTTCATTCTGTTTTACAAACATATGAAATTATGAAGATGTGATTGTGCGTCTATGATTGGGATGGGACCCACGAAATGCAGAACGAAACAAAAAGTTAAATCACATACTCGTATAGCAATACTATACAATGCGCAATAGAAAAATGACGAAACAGTCCAACCAAATAGATGCAAGTCCAAGCTTTTGTTAGGCAAGTACTCATAAATCAGCATCCTTTGATTTCCATCCATGCAGTATCCAAGAAGCTTCACAAGATTCCGATGCTGAAGTTTGGCAACACAAACAACTTCATTGTAGAATTCATCGTATCCCTGTTCAGAAGTTTTTGAAAGCTGCTTCACAGCGATTTCTTGTCCGCTTTCCAGTACTCCCTAAATATTATCATCATTCATGTGAGAAATAGGGGGCGTATAGTTGGTTTCATGGAATGGAAATCGGAATGAGTTTCATTCCCAACAGTTTATAGAGAAATGCTTCATTACCCTGCATGTCTATTACTATTGCATCAAAACATACATCATTTCTGTTCCTACCAAACGATCTTTGCCCGAGTGATATCCAGTGACCAAAGGTGAGGTATCTGATGAGTTTCATTTACCGTATATAAATATTATATACTTTAAAAACAACAAGCACCCTCCATATTGTTCTGTTGAACCAGATAAACTATCATTTTACAGACCCAATATATGCCACCCGAAGGTAGGATTTGGTTAAGAGCCTAAATGGTAAGAACATTGCATTTATTTTGGAAAAAAGGAACTATCTGACGAACGAAATACATTATCTTCATGCTACAAGCTTTGCTTTTTAACCACTGCTGTGCAAGCAAGAATTTACCTTGTAAACTGGACCGAAGCCACCTTCTCCGAGCTTATTCACAAGAGAGAAGTTATTGGTAGCCTTAACTACTTTAGATAAGCTTATAAAATTCAGGTCTAGATCATCCTTCTCTACATTGGAATACTTTTTATCCAAGCCATGTGCCCTGCGACCTACAAAGTAATGTGTAGAATTATAAAGCTTGTTTTACATTATTCTTCTGTTAAAACATGGAAGTGACTCATCTGCATTACCTCTTCCTTTTGTGGAGGATCTTTTCTTTTTCTTGTTACGAACATAGGCAGCTAAGAGCCCGCCCAGCAAGACCAATGAAATTGACAAGGTGATGGTGAGTACTTGAATCTTTTTGTTAAAGCCAGATTGGGAGGCCATAAGACCATCATCTACAAAATGCAACAAGGTTAGCAACCAGTTGGAACTGGACTCTCTTACAATCTGCTTCCCTTGCTAAATTATACCAATATCATTACTATGTTAAACCAACTGCAAAGGCAGAAGTTGGAGCGACAAACAGATTTAAAAACATCATGTATCTTTACAACAATGGAGATATTGTAGAAACTCAGATGTATAACACAATCTTGATAAGAAAAGGACAACCACACAATCTTTAACATCTATAAGCACCTATCAGTCTTGATCCTTTGTATGCTCAAAATGTCCAAAAAGAAAATTGCTATATATTACATGGAAATGCATAAATTAAAAGGAAAAATGTAGTTTTTGACTCCAGGTCATTCAATGACTTGCACAAAATATAGATAAAGAAATGTGTTTACCTTTTAGTAGAGAGGCAGGCATTCTTATGTAAAGATCAAGACTCTCTTCACTTGCCTTAAGATCCATCAGTTCACCAAACCACAATAAGCATCCACTCCCCCCTCTTCTGACATCTAAGTTTGCATAAGCCGTGCATGAGCAATTTTTCCTGCAGGCGATCTCACACTCGCCAAGCGTCATGCTCTTATTGTACCAAGATTCTCGTGTGTCGGGAACTTCATTCCTCTGATTTTCCAAAAGTCCTCCGCTGGGTCACAATCTAAAGGAACTTTGTGCTGGCACCCACTTGACCAATCTGCCATGTTCCATTCACCCGGGCGTTTTGGTTCAAAACCATCCAGACAAGTACAAGAAGGAGTCTTGTTGTTATTACAGCTTCCATAAGGACCACAGAGTCCGTACTCACTACACAAATCCAGGAATCCATTTGCAAAAACAAACCAATCTCGGCTTCGATTGCTCCAACGTGATATCATTATGTTGCCGTCCCACGTCATATGTATTATCTGAAGAACTGAAGTTTTAAGCTCGAATTTATAATATACTTCCTTCTCGTTAATAACAAACTCAACTGAATAAACTGGATTTGGCATCTCATTAGGCAGACCACTAAACCTGATGCCAACCCATGGTCCAAACCTTTTTTGTATGACTGAACCTTGCCCTCCGATGACCAGTTGTGGATATCCATTTGCATGTATATATCCTACATACGGACCTATAGAAGGATCATTGGGACTCTTCCATGGTGTTAGGTCCCTGCTTATGCCTTTTACCAAGTCCTTACCAAGCTTCATTCCAGGTAGCATGGTGTCACCAGGATAATCGAAACTTTGCCAAATGAAATTTGTTTCGTCAGTATTGTTTTTCTCCTTCACAACAAGATTTCCAGTTTCCAAAAGTTGTGCCACTGGATTAATATACCTGACAAATGCCAAGGAAGTGGACGACCAGATTACTGTATCGCCACAGCAGGAAAGCAACAGGCGTCCGTCACCGGTGACTTTGAAGGTGCCTGACGCATTGGATATGGGCAAGTCTCTGTTAGCAACCCATACGACTGTACCCGTCGCCATCTTCTTGTACCATATCCCCAAGTAACGATTGGTGGAGTTAGCAGGGCTAAAGAACCCCAGTTCAAACATTTCTCCAGCTGAAACAATGGTTTCCCCATCTTTGATTACTTGATCTGCAGTTATGCTATCTACTGCAAAAGAAGGTGAGATGATCAAGAACAAAGCAATGGAAATCAACAAACTTGTGAAAAGGATTTCCATTGACAGCATATGTACTTTGATCCAAAAGAACAAGAAACAAAGACTTTTGAAAAATTAAATGTAGCTGTATTACAGAAAACAGCTGAAAGATATCCTTTCAACTTGAAAAGTGAACATATGCTTTCTATATATAACAAGATTAGGAGTATTTCCATGATGGTTCTAGAATCCTAAGTTTAATCTATTGTTTTAAATTCATCCAAATTTAGTATGTATTTCTGTAATCTGACTTTTATTAATAATAATAATAATAATAATAAATGCCATATATATTGCTGATTATATAACTCATTTGTCCATGTGATTGTCTGCTAATTCTGCTGGTAATCAGAAACTCAAGATTCAACTTCAAAATTAGATTAAAAAAGCCCTAGAAGATTCAAAACCCTACTTTCTTATCAGCGTACCAATCAAAACCCTATTTAAATTTAAATTCGCAGAATATATCAATAAATTCAACAACAGACAAAAGAAAAACATAGGCGAATTAATAAATCATACCTTTTAGGCGTCAGTGCCTTCCTGTATTCATGCTTGTAACCCCCCAAAATATATCGTAAATGAAAACTGTTGCTAGGTCTCATATCTACGTATAATAAAAAGTAACTGTTCTGCCACATGTTGCGTTCTAGTGAGCCGGTTTCGGTTTTCGCCACATGTCGCGTTCTGATGAGCTCACATGTCATGCATGTGTCTGCCACATCACTTTAAAAAATAGATAAATATGAAAACAATAAATAAAATAATGTAAAAGATAAATAACACTTTCAAAAATCCTCTACATATCCTCTACATAATTAAATCAAACGGTTTTAATCCAAAGATAAATACCCCTAAAGATAAATACCACTTTCAAAAATCCTCTACATTATATAACACCTATTAATTAATTATAAACTAGTCCAATACCCGCGCGATGCGGCGGGATATAAAAGTTAATGTAGATCAATAATAGATAAAGTAGCGAAACTCGTTGTTGAAAAATCTAATTTATTTGTTTAAAAACAAAATCGTAAATAAGTAACAATGTACAAATAAAATAACTTATGAACAAAAACGAAGTTTTATTAAAATCATACAAAACATTAGAATGATATCCTATAGCCAAGAGTAACTCAGATTTGTTAATTCAAACCCATGAGCTTGAGATAAATCACACCAATCTTATCATTAAAGCATTGCATCCGGTAATTGCATTTGAGAAATTCTTGTTCAACATCCAAATATTATACCTCCTAAAATCCCTGCTTTAAGGTCTAGAAACCATCCCCGTATCCATTTCCAACCTCCATAGCCCTACTATAACAACGACCATCAAATTGAAATTACTCAAGTATCATTATGTCTTGTCAAGTAAGCACCACTTGAAAGAAAAGGTGTGCTACTTCAAATCATCGTATCTCTACAATGTATGATGAAAGATTAACACGGTGAAGTTAATGTGTCCAACTGTCCTTTAGTTAGTATCTAGGAAAACATAAAACATAAGAGAATTTTAAGCATGATGGTTCATAGATGGTCATCTCAGTATCCACAAACTTGATTCATTCAGTTTATCTTCGCAACAATGAATCACAATTTAATGTATAAACATGGACCATAGAAGCTCTAAATGCATACTTGTTACAAACTTAAAGTTTTATTTCAAAAGGTCTCGGTTGCATAAAAGAGGCATGAGCTTTGCTACATTGATACTCTGAAATGTGAATGATTTATCCATTAGTAATATCCCAACTTCCAAAACCCCCTCAAATGAAAAGCTAGGTAATAGTTGTTGACAAAATAGCAGGTAGTGATACAAAAACTATATAACATATACCAAGAACAATGACTGACGTACTCCCATCACCAACTTCTTCATCTTGTGTGCGACTTAATTCAATCATGGAATGCGGAATTAAGCACGACATATGAATCAGGATACAAGTGAGTTTCATGTGCCTAAATATCTTTAAATCAAAATCATTAAGGGTGCGTTAGGTTGTGGAAAATTTTCCACTTTTCCAAGGAAAATGAAAATTTAGAAAAAGCGTTTGGTTCATTTAGTTTCCCGAAAGTTTTTCAAGTAAATGAAAATTTTATGTTTTCTAACTTGTAAGTAAATAGAAAACCGATTTTAGCGGTTCTCCAAAATTTTCTAAACGCGTTATCCAATTTTCTAAGATGGAAATGAAAACTCCGCCATTGCAGCCAAATAGGTTTTTTAAATTTTTCATAGAAAAAAGAAAATGAAAACCCAACTCCATTTTCTGAAAACGTTTTCTAATAAAATAAAGACACATTTCCACAACCAATCGCATCCTAATGTACAAAGTACATGATAAAGAGTGATCACATAAGACCCATGTTAAATTATGATTTAGGAAAGCTAGCAAACCAGACAAAAACAGAGCAAAGAAGAAAATAGGTTGAATCTTCAAGTATAACTTTATCAATTAAAAATATATGTCTAGTCATAGATACCTTTCCAGCTGGATAATTTCCTTTTAATATTAATGCACAACTAATACAACATATAAAAATTTACTTGATGAAAAACCAACCAAATCCAAGTGTTATACAGACATGTAATGTGTTTCCTTTAAGAATAAATAAATGAACACATAAATAAACATACAAATAGCAGTTGACCACATGGCCTATTACAACGGACTTGAGATTGATGATGATAGCTTCGTAGAGCAAATACCCAAAAATGGAGGAATATCTTCTCAAAACTATTTGCTCAAATCATGGAAGAAGCTTGTGCTTCTAAATGTCGTGGCTATTGGCAAGGGTCCGATTTCTCATAGTTGAGAAAATAGAATAAGAACCTGCATTGAGATCACAACAACCAACAATACCACTACACAAAATGCTATTGTTACCCAATAAAATGAACACCATTTGAAGAATTCAACACCCCCATATATTAGAACACATGACCAAACTATTACAACCGGTTCATATAAAAACACAAAAAGGGTAATCAGAGGCCACAAGAAACCATCAAAATCGTCGCCCAAATTTGAAGTAAAGACTCTTACGAGTAATGATTTCTTTGGTCTACCAATGCCATGACATTCCATGTCCTCAAATGAGTTTTTGAAATGATGTAAGCTCCAATGAAGGGGGTGTTTGGGATTGCTTATTTAAAATAATTTATGCTTATCTGCTTATTGTTGGTTGGAAAAATTAAAATTGTTTAACTACTCTAAAAACTCCTTATCTGCGTTTGTACCATTATAAGCATTTTATCCAAACACTCAAAACTGCTTATTTGTTGTTTAAAACTGCAATAAGCAAATAAACAGTTTTAATAAGCAATCCCTAACACCCTAGAAGCATCCTGAAAATCCAATACACTTTGTTCCCTGATTTTTACCACGGTATCCACCCCTTAAAACCAAAATTTGATCCATCTCCAACGACATATATATGTTGTTTCTATTTTCGGCAAAAATGCCATCCTTTTTGCGGGCTAGTTGGAGTTTCCAAACCGCCAAATGGCATTTTTACCAAAAGGGTTAAAGATGGCCTAATACCTTTTCGATAAACATGTGTCTAAACCATTGTCTGATGCCATCGTCATTTTCCGACAAATCACAAATCAAGTGTCTGTTGATCTGCACGTGTACCTAAGAGAAGCAGTGTTCAAACTTCTTTTTATAACATAGAATTAAGGAAGCAATTATGTCGATGTGTTGATGTGTTGTTATAACAAAGGCAGGTAGGACGTCTGAGAACCGTTAACAAGAGGAGTAAATAATCAAGAAAACATTGGTTTACCTTGGAAGATCTTCCTCTAAACATTCTCGATAATGTTGGCAACGACTCATCTTTAGGAATGGCCACCGTAAAATTATAGATTGCCATAACAAATGAGTGCAGGTGATTCACTGCAGCAACAAAGCCCTGAAACATCCAATATGGCTGTAAGGTGCAACTAAGAAACTAAGAAACTAAAACTTGTAAAACATACCCCCAAGCTTTGGATAAACATACCCATGATTGTTTCTATTCGATGATTAGAATACTTCAATGCTACATGTCCATCAATTGATCCAGGCACAAATTCTGCATTAAACTAAAAAATAGACCCAGGTTAATGATTTTGTATCTTGGGACTCCCTTAACCGGTCAGCACCCTAATTTCATTATTAACAATTACCAAACAACCATATTTTATTTTGGACTTTATCATAAGACCCTCTTAATCATTCTAACGTACCAAACCATTTAGCCACTGCCAAAACAGCCCCTATGTATATAATTAAAATTTCGTTCAATGCATATTCATTGATTAATATACATTGTCTCAAATCAGAGAATGTATCCATCAAGTGTGTGTATATACAATTTTCCATCATTTATCTTCAACCTTGTGAATGTGGACCCATAAGTTAAAAATTTTGATCTCATTGACTAATTGAAGGAACACAAGTTTTTTAATATTGGACATACCGTAAGCATAAATTCCCCTCAAGAGGTTTTCTTGCAAACCCATAGCATCAAATCTATCATAGACCTCATCATACGAAGTGAAAAAATGTTGACCATCAGTTGAAAGCCTGCATAAAAGAAATAAAACTATGTATATAAAATTTGATGCTCAACAGAAAGTTTTTACTTAAATTACAACACCAAATTGATCTCACTTAGAAATATAACTATATAAGAATAAAGTTTAGTTTTCACATAGCTAGGAAATATTATCATAATACAAGAACTTACAAATCATTCATTTTTGAATCATATTGACAAGCATGAAACTGAGAATATTTGGGTAACAGACCCGCCATTACTGCAGCCAAAAAAATCTGTAAGCAAAAAGTATCTACTAATAACGAAATCATGATTGATAAAACCAACAACCATATCGACTAAAATTGGTATAGTGTCTAATTAAAATATGACCCTTAATTAGTTTTAGTGTATTTCATCTTTTTTGTAAGAAATGAAACCAAACTATATAGACCTCATATACAAAGGTATGATACCTAGACTGTCTATAGCAAAAGAGACAAGCTTTAGCATTAATAATAAAAGTTCATAGATAAGTACTAATAATCAATATGTGTTACCTCATCCTAGTCCTTAACATCCTTGTAATAATCAGGTAGAACCCAATAAATTCCAGGTAACTCTGATATAAATTAAAATAGATGTACAAAAATTTATTTGTTAGTACTAAATCAACAAAGAATAAAACTTGAGAATTCAAAGATCCAGTTACCCTTGATCTTGTAAGAGAGTTCTTTGTACACTAAGGCTCCAAAAGCAAATAACATCTTGTTGAAACTCAATATATTTTCATCCTTGCTTCATCATAGCTAAAAATAAACAGCAAAATTAATTCTAGTATAATTCAAACCAGTTTTTGTTATATAATAGCACCCCCAAATCAATACAGAGACATTCAATGTTGAAAGAAAATACCTGATTTCATATTACCTTCATGAAAAGCAAACTACAAATGAAGCGTAAGAACTGTCATCTTAAGATTAAGATGACAGTTTTTAAATTGATTTTTCCTATCAATCACAATATGATTCAATTTCAGAAGCTAACGGTTTAAAGATGAAGCATCTGATTAGCATCAAATATCAATCAACACGGGAGTTGGGTTAAGACAATACAAATACTTATAAGCCCTTCAATTGAGCAATCATGGAAAAAGTAAGCCCTAATTACTGAAATAGAAGAAATTGAAGAATGTGTTAACCAAACTAAAATAATTTTTCAGATTAATTTCAGAATCGTTCAAAGCAATTTCAGAATCGTTCAAAATTAAGACCTAATGCTTGAAATTGAAGGTCGTTCAAAGCAATTTCAGAATCGTTCAAAATTAAGACCTAATGTTCGAAATTGAAGAAATCGAAGAACATACCTTTTCGAAATTGAAGAACATACCTTTTCGAAATTGAAGAAATTTGGAGCAATTCGGAAGTGCAGAATGGGAAGGAAGACATGGATTTGAATAATGAAAATAAGTTGTGAGAAGGAGCTGCTAATTTCAAGGAAGACATCGACCTGAAAGAAGAGGTGGGTTTGCAGTTGTGAGAAGTTTTCTTGAAATTCAGTTTCTTGAAAACAGTTAAGTGAAGTCTTTTTAATATATAGTATAGATAGATTATTTGTAAACATCTTAAACCCTATAAACACTTACCAAGTAATAGTTGTTTTGTAGATTTACCAGTTAACACTTTAACAGCACATTGACTCTATAAATAAGAGCATGGTAATTTAGTTCATGAAAACAATGGACAAATACATGCAAAACATAACTAAGAAATCCAATAATTTCAAAGAATGTCTCTCTTGAGATACCTTTGGTCTTAGAAGGGTATAGAACCAGCTCTCCTCTTCCGAGCAAACTTGTCAAAGGAAAATCATAAAATGTGCTGAACTAAATGTATATTTGAATGACATAGAAAACATGAAAGCGAATCAAATGAACAATTATAGTTTGAACAACCTAATAATATCAAGAATCCATGTATCATAAAGTATAACCGTATGGTCCGTATCTATCACAAGAATTACCGTATGGGAAAAAGCATAATTTGGTTCTATGATAGTATCAACAACTATCACCATCCAACATGCTGAAGATGCGACTTTCCTAACCAAGCCATCATAACAGATTAACAGGTCACATAAACAAAATGCATATCATTCTAAGATATGTAATATCATTTATTGCAGATACAGAATGAACTCTCCCCAGCATATGTGTCATCCAAAAACAAAAATGAGGTCATTTTGAGTAACTTCTCAACCTTTTTCTATGTGTAAATCAGCTTTACTATCACAAGGCATAGGAAAAACCATCATAGGTACATGATAGATCATTATCTTACCCTGCTGTTGCTTAAATCACAAGGGTCGCACATATCAAGTATATATCCTAAAGAAAAGAGACTGGATGGCATGATGAGCCCCCCACTTACACCAAAAAAAAATTAAGAAAATACTAAGAAGTGTAACAATTAATATAAAATTTACAATTAGGAAAGTAACAATGATCATACATTTTATACAATATCATAGTGAACGATGTGTGTTTTTAGGGGGTTTCTGAACTCTGATTGATTTTCAAATCCAAACAACAAAAACAAGATTTACCTGAGTGAAAAGACTATTGATTTGAAATTGAAGAAAGTCTTGATTAAAAACCCAAACAACAAAATACAAGACGTACCTCGAGTGCAGAAGATCGTATTGGATTTACAAATTTCAGTTGTAGGTCATCGAATCCTAGAATCCAAATCAAATAAAACGTTAATCACTGCAACGAACTTTGGAACGTTAATGATCGAAATTGAAGTAATTGAATAACATACCTTTTGCTGCTTGTTCTAAATCGGTGAAATTGGGGGAGATTTTGAGATTGGATTGAGGAATTGAATTGGGGGATGGAAAGGAGAGGAATGAGGGGGACGATGGAAGGAGAAGGAGAATGGGGGAAGAAGACACATATGGGAAGGAGAGGAATGAGGGGAACGTGGAAGGAGAAGGAGAGTGGGGGAAGAAGAAACTGAAAATTCTTGAAAACAGTTTCTTGAAAAGCAGTTTCCTTATTTCTTTTAATATATAGTATAGATACCCCTTTCAATCTCTCAATCTCAATCACTTGCTTCAACTCTCTTAATTAAGCCACTACCAATTACATATACACACACAAAGGTAATTAATCAAACGCTCTTTAATTTTTATTTTTTCCCATACATGATGATATGATTATGATGATTCTATTCATGTTTATAGTCCAAGTTGGAGTTGTTGACTTCTCGTATGTGACTTTGTATTTATGCTCATTGATTACACTTTTTGTGTTATTTTGTATTACAAAAATAGTTCTAATTTTTTATTTTTTTAATCTTTTGAATTTTTACCTATTACAGAACAATGGATGAAAAGAATATCACTCTTATAGACAACCTTGATATACAAAAAGATGATTTTACTGTCAAGGTTAGAATCATTCGTTTATGGAGTCAACCACTCTTCAAAGATCCTCAGCAAATATATTCCATCGAGATGATTTTAATGGATGAAGAGGTAAATAAATTAAAATATTACACGTTTTGACTTATAATTCAAAACCTAGATTTACTTATGTGTCATATGTTGACATGGCATTGATTCAAAATTTAAACTTTATTTTATTAAATATTAACTAATTCAAAACTTAAAATTATTAAACTTTATCCTATTAAATATTAACTAATTCAAAATTTAAAATTATTAAGCTTTATCAAAATTTAAAATTATTAAACTTTATACTATTAAATATTAAACTCTAACCTATTAATTCAAGTATTTTATTTTAAAATTATTAAACTTTATCCTATTAAATATTAAACTCTAACCTATTAATTCAACTATTTTAGATTCAAAATTTATTAAATATTAAATTCCATCTTATTAATTCAGCTATTTTAGATTCAAAATTTATTAAAAATTTATAAGGATTATAATAATATTATTAAATTTAAATTAGATTATAGTAAATGGTTTAAATTAACCAAATCATATTTGTAATTTTAGTTTTTTTGATATGATTTAATTTTTTCAGAATTACCCCGTGTATTACACGGGATCAAATCTAGTTATATAATGAAATTAGATCTATTAATTTTCATTCCCGGCTAAACTGGGGAAATGAAAATTTTCTTTCTACTCAATTCTTTTTTGCGTATGTCATTACATCTTTTGATGTTAAATGAAACATCTATTATATTTTTAAAGTTAAGAAAAATAATTTTTTAATATGAAACAATTAATGGGTTAACTAAGCAGTATCAATACAATGCTCATTTTCATTCCCTAAAATGAACCAATTTCATTCCCTAAAATGAACCAACCCCCTAAGAATAATAAGACAAAAATAATTTTTTAATATGAAACAATTAATTAAACAGTATCAATACAATGCTCATTTTCATTCCCTAAAATGAACCAAGCCCCTAAGAATAATAAGACAAAAGAATATTCTGCTTAAACACTTTAACAAACATTATAGATAAATCTAAATTATTTGGATAGAAATACCATGTTACTAAAAATTAATGTGGCGAGCTCCTGGTTATGAGGCATAAAAAGTACCATTAGATTCAGATTCTAATTTATTATTTTCTATATTATGTCAACTAAATTTTTATTCTCTTTTAATCACATTCAGTATTTTATTGAGTATTATAAAATACTGACTACTTTGAAATTAATAAATTAAGATCTAGTTAAGTATATTTATTTTAAATTAAAACTAAACAGTTTTTTTTTTGTCTTATGTGTGTAAAAAAATATACTCATAATTGTTGCAATTTAAAAGAGGTCTTTAGATCAAGAGAGTAAAATAAAAGGGAAAAGGGAGGGTGTGGCAACATGTACCTAACATTAGGTACAATCCCTTATCAAAACTACGTAGTTTTGATTAGTTTAGCCTAAAACCTAATTAACAAATTAAAAAAAATACAAACAAATCGACAGCTTCCAGACTCCAATCGACTCCCCAATCGACAGCAACAAAATCGATAGCTTCCAGCCAAAATCGATTCTCCAAAATCGATTTCATCAACATAATCGATTTCATCTCACAATCGATTTACATTGGATTTGATTTCGTTTAGATCGAGTTCATTGGATTGATTTTTAATAGTGGAACAAAGTGAAATTGGTGAAATCAATTGCAATGGAAATTGATTTGAAAATTGGTGAAAGGGATTGCAATGGAAATCTATTTGAAGATGAAATCGATTGTACTGTTTTCGGAATCGATTTTGCAAGTCGATTGTCTTTGTAAATCTTTATTATTGAACTCGAGCTCTTATAACTTGTTAAAAGCTCGACTCTTTAGTACCCCTGAGGCCATACCAGCGACAGCACAAGAATTGATGTCCTGCTGCTCTCTGGCGGAACCGCATAAACCGTAAGGCCCATTATTTGATTGATACTATTTC
Source organism: Centaurea solstitialis (assembly GCA_030169165.1). Taxonomy (NCBI): domain Eukaryota; kingdom Viridiplantae; phylum Streptophyta; class Magnoliopsida; order Asterales; family Asteraceae; genus Centaurea; species Centaurea solstitialis. Next base: position 7,248,894 of record CM058046.1, on the reverse strand, counting down.
AATTGTTAAATCTCGATCAAATATAACCTAATTCTGCTCCAAAATACCTAAAATTATATACATGTTCATCTACGCGTATGTGTTTGTTTGTAACATCATGAAAGGAGAAGTGTGCATGCTCAAATATGATAAAATTGCACAAAAGCATACAACTCTAGGATGCATTAAATTTGCATTAAGATATGCACTTCCTATCGAGGCTTTAACATCGTTATGGTGGCTTCATCGACATCTGCTAAAAAGGGGCTGGAATTAGGCAATCCTTCACCAACAAAGAAAGCGGGTTGTTTTGGTGGAGGCAATGCACCATCACCACTCAACATCAAAACCACGGACGACATTGTTGGCCTATCTTGCGCAAGATTCTGCACGCACAGTAGACCTACATGTATCGTTCGTTCCACCTCTGAGACGATGCAAGAGTTGCCTAAAGAAGGACTCATGAGCTCCAGACACTTGCCTTCTTTATGAAGTCTCCATGCCTGAATGAAATCGAAATCCATGATTAAAAATGGAAGAGAACGGGATTTGCTCATAAGTAATAACTACAAAATATGGGTAGGATTGCTATAAACTCATTTTATCATGTCTTTATAGTAAAATGCTTGATAATAGTCGCACTCTTATGTTCGACTAAACGAGAGGGGAGTATTTATGTTTTCGGTGATACATGTTTTTCTTATTATACAACACATTATTTATTTGACCATTCTCTACAATTTTAACTGAGCCATCAAATTTACTTACATATCCAAGAAGGTTATCACTGCAATCTTCATGAGAGAATTCTCTGTTTTTCTTCCCACTCACCATCTCCAATATCATAACACCAAAACTGAATACGTCCGATTTTATAGAGAAATGCCCATGAATCGCATACTCGGGTGGAATATAACCACTGTGAAAAAACCAAAAAGAATGACAAATAAGCATCATAAATGAATTACATCGTCCATAGTCGATAAATACTTACTATGTTCCAACCACTTTCTTTGTTTTGGCTGTAATCTGATCTCCTCCAAACTCTCTAGCAAGACCAAAGTCTGATATTTTTGGGTTCATGTCGCTATCCAGCAGAATATTGCTTGCCTTGAGATCTCTGTGGATGATTCGATGGCGGGAATCTTGATGGAGATAAAGTATACCTTTAGCAATTCCATGGATAATATTCAAGCGCATAGGCCAATTCAGCATACTGGTTTCATCTGCCAACATAACATTATTATATAGATTTAGATAACAAACTATTTACCTACATGAGGTTTCCATCCTGCATTTGTTTTATATAGCGTGAAGAAAAATGAATATGTGATTGTGCATCAATGATTGATATGGGATGCACAAAATGCAGGATGAAAACCTCAGGAAACAGAAAACTATACAACATGCAGTAGAAATAAAATGAAAGAGTCGAACCAAATAGATATAAGTCCAGGCTTTTGTTAGCCAAGTACTCATAAATCAGGATCCTTTCATCTCCATCCATGCAGTATCCAAGAAGCTTCACAAGATTACGATGCTGAAGTCTGGCAACACAAACAACTTCATTGTAGAACTCCTCATACCCTTGTTGAGAAGATTCTGAAAGTTTCTTCACAGCTACTTGTTGTCCACTTTCCAAAACTCCCTAGATTTTATGATCAGTCATGTGAGATTTAGGGGTCACGTAGTTGGTTTCAGGGAATGGAAATGAAAATGAGTTTCATTCCCCATGAAAATGTGAGATTTAGGGGTCGAGTAGTTGGTTTTAGGGTCGCGTAGTGCTTCATTACACCGTATCCAGTAATGGCCCTAACTATTGCCACAAAACAGACATCATTAATGATTAGCTTTTCCATTCCCCACCAATGGGTCTTTGCCCCAGCCGTATCCGGTAACCCAACCTCTCAAGAGGTCAAGGGTTCCAACCTCACCAAAGGTGAGGAGTGTTTGTGACTTTCATTTGCCATACATAAATATAATTTTATTTTATTTTATTTTAAAAAGCACCCCCCATAATTTTCTGTCGAACAAGATAAACTATCATTCTACTTGCTCAATCATAAATTTCTACTTCCATCGAAACCTCTCATGTAAACTAAGTGGCAAGTCAAAACCAAACCGAACTAAACAGACTCAAGGGCCGTTTACTAAATACTTACCCGGGATAAGCACTTACCAAATCATATTACCTCACTGGAAGCATACAGCAAGAATCAATAATCTTATCCCGGTAAGAGCAAAGGTAAGGATGAGAGTCTTACCTGGTAAGTGAGGGTCGTCGTCTCTTACCACACTTAGCACTTGTTGGGTAAGTTGTTGCATATGATACCGTTTTTGTGGACAAAAATCTTACCCGGTAAGAGATAGCGTTAAATTTTGTTGGTAAGAACTTACCCGAGTAAGCGTTTGGTAAAAGGGGCCTCGGTATATGCCACCCAAAGGTAGGGCGTGGGTAAGTAAGTGGTAAGTGGTAAGTCAACATTGCAATTTTCTTCGGACAAAAGAAGTATTTGGTTAATGACATACATTGTATTCATGATAAAAAGCTTTGTTTTTTAACCATAGATGTGCAAGCAAGACAAGAAGTTACCTTGTAAACTGGACCGTAGCCACCTTCTCCGAGTTTATTGTCTATGGAGAAGTTATTGGTAGCCTTAACTACTTCAGATAAGCTAATAAAATTCAGGTCTAAATCATCCTTCTCTACATTTGAATACTTTTTATCCAACGCATGTACCCTGCGACCTACAAAGTGGTATGTAGAATTATTATAAACAAGAGTAAGTTGCATACTTTTCTGCTTGTTTACATTTTTCATTTGTTAAAAATTGGAAGTGAGTCAGTGGCGTTACCTCTTCGTTTTGTGGAAGACCTTTTATTTTTCTTGTTACGAACATACGCAGCTAAGAACCCACCCAGAAAGACCATTGAAATGGGCAAGGTGATGGTGAGTAGTCGCATCTTTTTGTCTAAGCCAGATTGGGAGGCCGTAAGACCATCATCTACAAAATGCAACAAGTTCAGCAACCAGTTAACACTGAACTTTCATACAATCTGCTTCCCTAGCTAAATTATACCAATCTCATTACAATATTTTATCACCTGCAAAGGCAGAAGTTGGAGGGACAAACAGATGCAAAAACATGACGTATCTTTACAATGACAGAGATATTCTAGAAACTGAGATATATAACACAAACTTGATAAGATATGGGCAATCAAAACAGTTAAATATCTATAAGCGTGTATCAGACTAAAGGTCATTGATCAACTTCCAGATTAAGACATGTGTTTACCTTTTAGTAGAGAGGCTGGCATCCTTATGTAAAGATCTTGACTCTCTTTACATACCTTAAGATCCATCAGTTCACCAAACCATAGTAAGCATCCACTCCCCCCTCTTCTGACATCAATATTTGCATAAGCCGTGCAAGAGCAATTTTTTCTGCAGGCCATCTCACACTCGCCAAGCGTCATGCTCTTATTGTACCAAGAATTTCGTGTGTCGGGAAATTTCATTCCTCTGATTTTCCAAAACTCTACCGCTGCGTCACAATCTAAAGAAACTTTGAGTTGGCACCCACTCGACCAATCTGCCGTGTTCCATTCATCAGGGCGTTTTGGTTCAAAACCATCCAGACAAGTACAAGAAGGAGTCTTGTTGTTATTACAGCTTCCATAAGGACCACAGTGTCCATAGTCACTACACAAATCCAGGAAACCATTTGCAAAAACAAACCAATCTCTGCTTTGATTGCTCCAACGGTACATTATTATGCTGCCATCCCACTTCAAACGTATCATCTGAATAGCTGTAGTTTTAAGCTCATATTTATAGTATATTTCCTTCTGGTTAACAACAAAGTCAACTGAGTAAATTGGATTCGGCATCTCATTAGGCAGACCACTAAACCTAATACCAACCCATGGTCCATACCTTACGCGTATGACTGAACCTTGCCCGAGGATGAACATTTGTGGATATCCATTTGTATCTACATAATCTACATACGGACCTATAGAAGGATCATTGGGACTCTTCCATGACGTTAGGTTCCTGTTTATGCCTGTTACCAAGTCCTTACCAAGTTTCATTCCAGGTAGCAAGGTGTCACCAGGATAATCGAAACTCTGCCAAATGAAATTTGTCTCATCAGTGCTTTTTCTGTCCTTTACGACAAAATTTCCAGTATCCAAAAGTTGCGCTATTGGATTAATATACCTGATAAATGCCAAAGAAGCGGATGACCAGATTACTGTATCACCACAGCAGGAAAGCAACAGAAGTCCCTCCCTATTGACTTTGAAGGTGCCTGATGTATTGGATATGGGCAAGTCTCTGTTAGCAACCCATACGACTGTACCCGTTGCCATCTTCTTGTACCATATCCCCAAGTAACGATCGTTGGAGTTAGCAGGGCTAAAGAATCCCATTTCAAACATTTCTCCAGCCGAAACAACGGTTTCGCCATCTTTGATTACTTGATTTGCAGCTATGGTATCTACTGCAACAGAAGGTGAGATGAGCAAGAATAAAGCAATGGAAATCAATAAACTTGTGAAAAGACTTTCCATTGACAGTTTGGCAGCATATCCACTTTGATAACTAGACTGTTTTCTCTTCAACAAATATAGTTCAGGATGGGAGGGCATAGACTTTAGGATGGAATGATGTGATTGTGATGTCATTCTTAAGAAACATGAGTTTTGATAAACTTAATCTAATTGTATTAAAGATAACAAGTTAGAAATTTAACAGACTCCAAAGACACCCTTTGACCTTGAAATGTGAGGATGTACTTCTTGTACAACAACATTAGGAGTATTTTTATGTGGGTTGTAGAACCCCAAGATGAATTATATTGTTTTAAATTCAATCAAATTAGCTGTTTATTCTGTTATCTGACTTCTAATAATAAAAATACCCAAATGCTGATTATATAACTCATTTGTCCACTGTTGACTGTCTGCTGATTGTGCTTGGAATCTTAAACTCAAGATTAAACTTGAGAACTAGATTCAATTACATAAATACCCTCATCATTGCATCAACAAAACACAGAGATAACAAAAATGAAAAGCCCTAGAAGATTCAAAACCCTACTTTCTTATTAAGGTACCAATCAAAACCATATTTGAATTCGAATTCAAATTCACATAACTAGAATATCAGTAAAATTAACAATAACAAACATAAAAAAACGTAGGCGAATTAATATATCTTGAGAATTATGAAGATTTCTAGGGTTCAATGAATCATACCTGTCGACTGGTGCTTCCTGTATCCATCCTCCGTAATTTTGAAGATTTCTTCTTTATCGTTTTGAGGGTGTTTGGAGCGTTTATTTGAAATTCCTTATCAAATATCTCTTTATTGAAGATGGTAGTCAATAACAGCTAACAAGATTTTTGAGAAGCCAAGTTTTTATATCTTTAATTTTTTGAAGTAGTCAGGAAGGGGGTGTTTGAGATTGCTTATTTAAACAGCTTATATTTATCTGCTTATCTTCTTATTGCTGGTTAAAAAAGTTAAAAGGTTTTTAACTTCTTGGTTGGTACCGTGATAAGCATTTTATCGAAACAATCAAAATTGCTTATTTGCTGTTTCATCTCACAATAAGCAAATAAGCACTTTTAATAAGCAATCCCAAACACCCCCTACGTAAATAAAAGAGTAAATTAGGGATTTGGTCCTTGTAGTTTGGTGGTTTTTATAGATTTGGTCCCTAAACTTTAGTAATTGTGGATTTGGTCCCTGTAGTTTGCAATTTCTTTTCGCTTTGGTCCCCAGACCAAACGTCCGTCTACCAGATCTGAGTCGCTGGTGGTTCTTCCAGATCTAAGTCGCTAGTGGTGGGTTCCATGGTGGTGGCGGTGTTCTTCCAGAGGAGGCGGCGATGGTATTCAATTGAACCAGAGGAGGTGGCAGTGGTCTTCAATCGAACCAGACGAGGCGGTGGTGGTGGTGGAGCGGTAGTGATTTCTCAATAAACAATCCAAGGTAACCATTTTATGTGAGTAAGTTATCTTTATGGATTAAGACAAATTTGTTGTTTGTTAATTAAGCTTTCGATTCAATGACAAAAATGAACACTTTATCCTTTATTGTTTGTTTTCCTTATTATACATACTCCAGCTAAAAAGGAGTTGGAAGTATACAAGTCTTTCCCAACAAGTAACACACTGACTATCGAGACTCTAACACCGTTATAGTGGCTTTATCAACCCCTGCTGAAAAAGGGTTGGGATTAGGATCCAAGTTTCCTCCAACAAAGAAAGCAGGTTGTTTAGGTGGCGGTAGTAAACCATCACCACTCAACATCCTAACCACATACGACATTGTTGGCCTATCTTCTGCAAGATTTTGTACGCATAATAACCCAATGTGTATTGTTCGTTGAACTTCTGAGATGATACATGTGTCATGTAAAGATGGACACATGATCTCCAGGCCCCTATCTTCCATATAAAGTCTCCATGCCTGAATGAAACCAAAATCCATCATCAAATGTGACATGATGGGATGGTTTTCTAAGTTGTACCAAAATATTTTCTTCTACAGTAAACCTTCAACTTTATGCTATAATTTTTTCACAATAAACACAGCACGAATCATCTATATGACCATCTACACTAATACGAATGAGCCATCAAATTTACTTACATATCCAAGAAGGTTATCACTGCAATCTTCATGAGAGAATTCTCTGTTTTTCTTCCCACTCACCATCTCCAATACCATAACACCAAAACTGAATACATCTGATTTTATAGAGAAACGGCCATGAATCGCATACTCGGGTGGAATATAACCACTGCGAAAAAACCAAAAAGAATGAAAAATAAGCATCATAAATGAATTACATCGTTGATATTTGATAAATACTTACTATGTTCCAACCACTTTCTTTGTATTGGCTGTAATCTGGTCTCCTCCAAACTCTCTAGCAAGCCCAAAGTCTGATATTTTTGGGTTCATGTTGCCATCCAGCAGAATATTGCTTGCCTTGAGATCTCTGTGGATGATTCGATGGCGGGAATCTTGATGGAGATAGAGAATACCTTTAGCAATCCCATGGATAATATTCAAGCGCATAGGCCAATTGAGCATATTGGTTTCATCTGCCAACGTAACATTATTATATAGATTTAGATAAAACTGTTTTCCTACATGATTGGCCTCTATATCATTCTTCATTTCATCCGCCAGGATTCTTTACAATCATGTCAATGCGACCCAAAATCATCGTTTTTTCTTGTGTCATATAAAACAAGTAGGAAACGTAGAGTGTCAATGGTCGTTCAAAGTTCAACATTTTCATTTGTTTTATACAGCGTGAAGAAGAATGAAGATGTGATTGTGCATCAATGATTGAGATATGATGCACAAAATGAAGAATGAAAACAGAAGGTAAATCCAAATACTGTACAATGGGCAGTAGAAGCATGATGAAAGAGTCGAACCGAATAGATATAAGTCTAGGCTTTTGTTAGCCAAGTACTCATAAATCAGGATTCTTTCATCTCCATCCATGCAGTATCCAAGAAGCTTCACAAGATTCCGATGTTGAAGTCTGGCAACACAAACAACTTCATTGTAGAACTCCTCGTACCCTTGTTGAGAAGATTCAGAAAGTTTCTTCACAGCTATTTCTTGCCCATTCCAAAACTCCCTAGATTTTATAGATCAGTCATGTGAGATTTAAGGGGTCCATAAACCATAGTTGGTTTCCAGGGAATGGAAACGAAAATTGATACAAGATAGGGTGTGGATAAGTTGGTAAGTCAACATTGAAAATATTGAATTTAAGGGTCTCCACAAGACTCGGTATAAGCCACCCGAAGGTAGGGCTGGATAAGTGGTAAGTCAACATTGCATTTATCTTGAAACAAAAAACTATTTGATTGATGATATACACCATATTCATGATACAAGCTTTGTGTTTTAACCATAGATGAGCAAGCAAGAAGTTACCTTGTAAACTGGACCGAAGCCACCTTCTCCGAGTTTATTGTCTATGGAGAAGTTATTGGTAGCCTTAACTACTCTAGATAAGCTAATAAAAATCAGGTCTAGATCATCCTTCCCTACATTGGAATACTTTTTATCCAAGGGATGTACCCTGCGACCTACAAAGTGATATGTAGAATTATATACACAATAGTAAGTTGTATACTTCTCTGCTTGTTTACATTTTTCATTTATTAATACTGGGAAGCGACTCGGTTGCCTTACCTCGTCCTTTTGTGGGAGACCTTTTCTTTTTCTTCTTACGAACATTTGCAGCCAAAAACCCACCCAGCAAGATCAATGAAATTGACAAGGTCACGGTGAGTATTCGCATCATTTTGTTGAAGCCAAACTGGAAGGCCAAAAGACCATCATCTACAAGATGCAACAAGTTTAGCAACCAGTTGAAACAGAACATCCATACAATCTGCTTTCCTTGCCAAATTATACAATCCCATTACAATATTTTACCAACTGCAAAGGCAGAAGTTGGAGGGACAAACAGATTCGCAAACAGGACGTATCTTTACAACAATGGAGATATTGTAGAAACCCGAGATATATAACACAATCTTGATAAGATATGGCAATCAAACAGTTTTTAATATCTATAGTGTGTATCAGTCTCAATCCTTTGCATGCTCAAATAGTCCAAAAAGAAAATTGCATATATTACATGGAAATGTACAAATTTAACAATTAAGGGAAAAAATAGTTTCTGACTGAAGCTAGCTCATTCATCAACTTCCAACAAATCCAGATTAAGAAATGTGTTTACCTTTAAGTATAGAGGCTGGCATTCTTATGTAAAGATCTTGAGTCTCTTCACATACCTTTAGATCCATCAGTTCACCAAACCACAATAAGCATCCACTCCCCCCTCTTCTGACATCTAAATTTGCATAAGCCGTGCATGAGCAATTTTTCCTGCAGGCCATCTCACACTCGCCAAGCGTCATGCTCTTATTGTACCAAGATCTTCGTGTGTCAGGAAACTTCATTCCTCTGGTTTTCCAAAAGTTTTCTGTTGCATCACAATCTAAGGGAACTTTGAGTTGGCACCCACTTGACCGATCTGCCATCCTCCATTCATCTGGGTGTTTTGGTTCAAAACCATCCAGACAAGTACAAGAAGGAGTCTTGTTGTTATCACAACTAGCATAAGGACCACAGAGACCATAGTCACTACACACATCCAGGTTACCATTTCCAAATACAAACCAATCTCGGCTTCGATTGTTCCAACGATATAGTATTACATTGCCGTCCCACTTCAATTGTATCATCTGGATATCTGAAGTTTTAAGCTCGTATTTATAATATACTTCCTTCTCGTTAATAACAAAGTCAACGGAGAAGAATGGATTCGGCGTCTCATTAGGCAGACCGCTAAACCTTATGCCAACCCATGGTCCATACCTTACGCGTATGACTGAACCATGCATGAGGAACGCTTGTGGATATCCATTCGTATCTTCATAGTCTACATACTGACCTATAGAAAGATCATTTGACTCTTCCATGATGTCAGGTTCCTGGTTATGCCTGTTGCAAAGTCCTTACCAAGTTTCATTCCGGGTAGCAAGGTGTCTCCAGGATAATCAAAACTTTGCCAAATGAAATTTGTCTCATTGGTGCTGTTTCTGTCCTTGACAACAAAGTTTCCAGTATCCAAAAGTTGTGCCACTGGATTAATATACCTGACAAATGCCGAAGAACTGGATGACCAGATTACTGTACCGCCACAGCACGAAATCAGCAGGCGTCCCTCACCGGTGACTTTAAAGGTGCCTGATGTATTGGATAACGGCAAGTCTCTGTTAGCAACCCATACGACTGTACCCGTTGCCATCTTCTTGTACCATATCCCCAAGTAACGTTTTGTGGAGTCGGCAGGGCTAAAGAATCCCATTTCATACATTTCTCCAGCTGAAACAACGGTTTCCCCATCTTTGATTACTTGATTTGCAGTTATGCTATCTACTGCAAAAGAAGGTGAGATGATCAAGAACAAAGCAATGGAAATCAATAAACTTGTGAAAAGGATTTCCATTGACAGCTTATCCACTTTGATAACTAGACTGTTTTCTCTTCAATAGTTCAGTATGGGAGGAAAGACATAGTTTAGGATCATAAGACTATGATTGTGATGTCATTCTTAAGAAACAAAGACTTTTTATTTAAAAGTAACTATAGTTGTATTATAGTAAACCAATTTAGAATTTTAACAACTTCAAAGTGAATCTATACTTCTTAAATAACCAAATTAGTAGTATTTCCATGTGAGTCACAGATACCAAAGTTTAATCTATTGTTTTAAATTCATCCAAATCTAGTATGTGTTCTGTAATCTGACTTCTAATAATAGAAAAAAATTACCATATTGCTGATTATATAACTCATTTGTCTACTGTGACTGTCTGTCTGCTGATTGTGGTTGTAATCTTAAATTCAAGATTCAACTTCATAACCAGATTCAATTACATAAATACCCTCATCATTGCATCAACAAAACACAGATAACAAAATGAAAAGCCCTAGAAGATCAAAACCCTACTTTCTTATCAGCTTACCAATCAAAACCTTCAAATAATATCAATAAAATTAACAACAATACACCAAATAGATAATTAATTCTTGTTAATATATACTTTTAATTTTAATGAGTAAACTACAATTTTGATCCCTGTGGTTTACACCTAACTACGAACTTAGTCCCTAAACTTTATTACGTACAGTAACAATCGCTCTCATTTGCATTTTACTTTCAAAGCGGTACTGACTTAACCCCGTAAAAATTTCTCAGTTAAATTACCCATTTTTGTCATTTTCTATTTCGTATTTTAATAAAAAACCAGAGACCAATTTTTTTTTTTTTTTTTTTTTTTGGGAAGGTTCACCTGGACTTTGGCCAGATTACATCCTTGGCAATTTTTACCGAGAGAGACACATATTTTTGAATAGATCCGATCCTAAAAATTAAATTCGACCTTAGATTTCATCTTTTTTCTTTTATATATATATATATATTTTAGTTATATAATATTCAATAATTTAGAGTTTTGAATATATAACATGGGTCGGCTTCATAGATGTGGTCCTATCTAGGGGCGGATGTACCTTCATCAAATGGGGGACATTTGACACCCATTAAAAAATAATTATATAATTAATACATATGTTTTATGATTAAATTTAAGTAAATGACCCCCAATAAAGTACTCGTTTGACCCCCTATTTTATAGAAGGGTTAATTTCATATATGCCCTTATTAAAACTAGAAATATCATATTTACCCAAGTTAATCTTTAAAATTCATATATACCCTTCCTAACCTATCCAAATATCATATTTACCCAAATGATCATTTTTATTAATTTTTAAATATTTTAAATCAAATTTAATAATTTATAATTATAATTTTATAATAAATTGACAACTTTACCCTTGTTATTGAGTTCCTTCAAATGCAAACCCCAAATTCTGATGAAGTCACATTGGTCGCCGATAGTCATCCCTTTTCTTCTCGGATGAAATTCACAAGCTTTGCTTGTTTATATGACAACAGCAAAAAAGATAAGCTTTAATAAATGGAACCACAAAGGATAATTATCAAATCCACAAATCTATACATACAGTCGTTTATACCTCTATATATAATAAAATATATATCACATCCATAAATCTATACATACAGTCGTTTATACCTCTAATATATAATAAAATAGCTATTAGTAACCACAAAGGATATCATCAGTATTTCGATGGAGACGGCGGCTAAATCAGGGGATGGTTTGAAATTGTAATCATCATTGGATAAATCAAGGGTGGGTCTGGAATTATGAACACCCACTAGAATGCTTCTTGAATTTATTGAAATTACTCACCACGTGGAGGATTCCTACTAAAAACATTGCCATCATCATCAATATTTGTTTCCAAAAACTTCCCTATCTTCACTTGCTTTATACACTTCCTCCCACTCAAAATCTTCATTTATATTTCCATTGCAATATTAGGGGTTTATTGGTATGTTATCATCTTCTAAATAGAAAGGCATCCCAGCAGATACGAATGCTTGATTCATCGTCAAAACCTGCATCGGAATCCAATCCCATATCAGTCACCGTCACCCCACAGGTGAAAATTTTCGGAGCACTTGATTCATAAAATGAATCGCCAGATTCAGAACAGAGACCATGGCAATCACCTGTCGTCCTTAATACAAAGAAGTCATCTCCAGAACCAGGCGATTGTGAACCCAAAATTATCCCCAATTTTAACAGCGGCAATAGCACAAGGGTTATCATGAATTTTTAGGATTAGATCTAAGAAGGATATAATAGTCATTTAACAATTATTAATTATTAAATCTGATTTAAAATAATTAAAAATTGATGAAAAATGTTGTTTGGGTAAATATGATATTTTAATAGGTTAGGAAGGATATATATGATATTTGAAGATTAACTTGGGTAAATATGATATTTCTAGTTTTAATAAGGGCATACATGAAATTAACCCTTTATAGAAACCATAACCCAAAATAAATTTGACCCACTCAAGTATTTATGTATTCTATTTTTATCAACATACGTCTATAAAAAATACAGGCCCAATTAAATAAAAACCCTTTTTAACCCTTTTATTTTTACTGCATTTATTTACTTCCTTCAAGATTCAAGAAACTAGTAATTTTTTTTTGTTGCTTTTTTGCTTTTATTTTTTGATTTTAATATTATGTTGATTAATATTAAATCTTTAATCTTATTTAGTTGTTTATCCGGTTAGTATTTGTTGAAAATCAATATTTTTATAGATTATCAGAGATTTTTCATTGTTTATTAGTTGTTTGGTTATTAAATATTTATTATGCTATTATTTTTATAAAAAAAATAAAAGTTTTTCTTAAAAGAAAAGTACCATCATTGGAATCAGTAGCAATAGTGACATTCTCGACCGTTTGAGACATTTCGCTTCCCAAAATTAAAATTCCTAGGCAACAACTTTAGACCTTAACTTTGAACATTTCTTTATCTATATATATATATATATATATAGGGGAAGGATCAAACGAGAAGCATATCAATTTAAGAAAAAGCGAGAAGCAATCTCAGCCACTCATCTCAAGCCAATCATATATGAGATTGACTTTTGTGTACAAAATCACATATGATTAACAAAGGAAAAGTTCAGGTACAAAAAACATGTACAAAATCATATATGATTCATATAGTAGATCATGTAGAAAATCACATGTGATTAACAACGTCAACGAGTTGCGCGACCTTCCCCGCGACCTAAGGTCGCGCGTGTCACTTTTTTTTCATCAAAATCGAATCGGATGGCTGAGATTGCTCCTCGTTTTTTCTTAAAAAGTTATATTTTTCATATGAACCTCCCTCTATATATATATTATTTATCCTCTGTTACATTGGCATACCATGTTACTTAAACTCTGACCCCCATCCCCAAAATTTCTGGATCTGGCATGGGGCCACTTGTTATGATTTTAGTTTAAAAGAAATTGCTAGACTTAGGTTATGTTTGGTAAACTAATTGATAAGCGCTTATGAATAAATTACGTTTGGCAAAAACTAGCTTATGAGTTTGTAAAATGATAAAAAAAAGGGTATATTTGAATTTAATAATTAATATTAATAAAGGTATAATTGAAAAAAGCTACAAAAAACTTCCAATAAACTACTCAAAGTAGCGTTTCAAAAAGCTAGCTTATAAATTAACGTATAAGCTAGCTTTTAATTTTTTTATTCCAAATATACCCTTGTTAAGTTTTACACCACTAATTTTCAAACATGTCTTTTTTTGTCCTTTTACAGTCATAAGCTACCTTATCAGCTAGTTTTTGTCAAACGTAACTTATTCAACAGCTACCTTATCAGTCATCAGCTACCTTATCAATCATAAGCTACCTTATCAGCTAATTTGCCACACATAGCCTAAGGCATCGTTTGGTAAAAATAAGGTAGCTTATAAGTTAGCTTATAAGTCACCTTATAAGTCAGGTATATGTTTGGATGGACCATAAGCTGACTTATAAGTTAGCTTATAAGCTAGCTTTGAAAAACTACTTTGAGTAGCGTTTTGGTGACTTATTGTAATTATGACAATTATTATCTTTTTTATTCCAAATATACCCTTCTACTTTCTACATTACTAATTTTCAAGTATGTCTTTTTTTTGTCCTTTTACAGTCATAAGCTACCTTATCAGCTAGTTTTTGCCAAACGTAACTTATTCATCAGCTACCTTATCAATCACCAGCTACCTTATCAGTTACCAGCTACCTTATCAGTCATAAGCTACCTTATCAGCTAGTTTGCCACACATAACCTAAGTTACCTTTCAATTTCATTGTCCAAATAATGTACATTTGATCTTGTTGGATTGACGAAATTTTATATTAAACAATGCTCATCTTTAGTGGTGTGATTTTATTTCAAAAAATCCAAAACTTCCTTTTAAATATTAAAAGGGTCAAATCAAAAATCTCAATGGATCCTTGTTATGATAAAATATTGTAGGTTTTCTAAATTTATTCGTTGCCCGTTATAGTATAAGAAAGTGACATGTTGCTAAATATATATATATATATATTAAGAGTAGATTACAAAGATTGTTAGGGTGGTTGTATGAAAATTACATTTGAGTTCCTACGGTTTTTTATAATCAGGGTCGGGGTCTACCCAAGGGCGTGCGGCCCGTGCAACAAATTTTAAGGGGGCATCATAAGCTCATTTGTAAAAAGTTACATATTCATAAATGCAAGCCCATTCCAAGTTAACTAAGACAACAATAGCAAACCAGTTTTACTTAGACGGGCTCTCAATTAGAAAGAGTCAGCGGATTCCAAATCAAATTTCATTTCCATTTACCAAATCGAAATTTCATTTCCATTTACAATTATCACGATTCAGAGATATTTGTGCTTCAAGAAATGCGAGAAGACATGGTCATTTTAGGTGACCGTATTTTATATTTTTTTATATGGGCTTTCAATTCATAAGGATGACATCAAAATCAATATTATTTGATCCCACCTCCCGCCCTCAACTATATCTATTCAAGAAAAAACAGTCTAGTTGTCAAATGCCTTCCATGGCTGGCCTTTTCACAAGTTCATTGATTTCCATTGCTTCATTCTTGCTGCTCTTTTCACCTTCTCTTGCAGTAGACAACATATCCGCAAATCAAGTAATCAAAGATGGCGAAACCATCGTTTCAGCTTACGAAATGTACGAAATGGGATTCTTTAGCCCCGCTGACTCCACGAATCGTTACTTGGGGATATGGTACAAGAAGATGGCAACCGGTACAGTCGTATGGGTTGCTAACAGAGACTTGCCCATATCCGATACATCAGGCACCTTCAAACTCAGTAATACGGGACTCCTGCTGCTTTCCTGCTGTGGCAATACCGTAATCTGGTCATCATCCACTTCTTCGGCATCTGTCAGGTATATTAATCCAGTGGCACAACTTTTAGATTCTGGAAATTTTGTTGTCAGGGATGGAAACAGTACTACCGATGAAACGAATTTCATTTGGCAAAGCTTTGATTATCCTGGTGACATCATGCTACCCGGAATGAAACTTGGTAGGGACTTTGTAAGAGGCATAAGTAGGAACTTAACATCATGGAAGAGTCCTAATGATCCTTCTATAGGTCAGCATTTAATCTATGTAGATACAAATGGATATCCACAAGTGTTCATCCTCGGGCAAGGTTCAGTCATACGCACCACAAGGTTTGGACCATGGAATGGCAATAGGTTTAGTGGTCTGCCTGATGAGATGCCAAATCCAGTTTACTCGGTCGAGTTTGTTGTTAACCGGAAGGAAGTGTATTATATATCCGAGCTCAAGACTTCAACTGTTCAGATGATACGTTTGATGTGGGATGGCAGCGTGGTAATATTGCGTTGGAACAATCGAAGCCAGGATTGGTTCGTTTTTGCAAACGGTCTACTGGATATGTGTAATGAGTATGGGCGCTGTGGTCCTTATGTAACATCAACAAGACTCCTCCTTGTACTTGTATGGATGGTTTTGAGCCAAAACGCCAGGATGAATGGAACATGGCAGATTGGTCGAGTGGGTGCCAACGCAAAGTTGCTTTAGATTGTCGGGTCCCGGAAGACTTTTGGAAAATCAGAGGAATGAAATTTCCTGACACAAGAAAATCTTGGTACAATCAGAGCATGAGCCTTGGTGAGTGTGAGATGGCCTGCAGGAAAAACTGCTCTTGCACGGCGTATGCAAATATAGATATCAGAAGAGGGGGGAGTGGATGCATACTGTGGTTTGGTGAACTGATGGATCTTAAGGCCTGTGATGAGCGTCAAGCGCTTTACATAAGAATGCCTGCCTCTCTACTAAAAGGTATATTTCTCAATCTAGATTTTGTGGAAGTTAATGAATGAACTGGAGTCCAGAACTACCTTTTTTCCCTTTAATTTTTTCATTTCCATGTAAAAGATAGCAACTTTCTTTACGGATCTTTTGAGCATACGAAGGATCAAGATTGATCGGCTCTTAATCATTTAGTAACCCCATATATTGCGATAACTGTGGGAACTATTATCTTGAGCTAGAATGTATTAATATATTCTATGTATTTGTTTCACAATGTGTTTGTTTTATATGTATTCAGTTCACAATGTGAAGCTTTTTTGTTGCACTTTTTGTTTCACAAACACATGAAGAATGTTTACCTTATGAAACAAGTGTATGTTAGTTAATACACTAAATCCAAGCCTTAGATGGAAAAAGATAATGTTTAAATAGCACATGATGCACCGATTTTCAAGGTTCTCACAATATTATGGGTTCTCAAGTGAAAGGCCCCCAGTTATGCTATATATCTCAGATTCTACAATGTCTGCATTGTTGTAATTTCTAAATATATGGAGTATATTTTGTTTTTAAATGTGTTTGTCGCTTCAGCTTCCGCTTTTGCAGCGTTGGTAGAATATAGACATGAGATTAGTATAATATAGCAGAGGAAGCAGATTGTACCAAAAGTTTTAACTGGTAGCTAAAGTTGTCTCATTTTGTAGATGATGGTCTTATGGTCTCCGCATCTAGCATCAACAAAATGGTTCGGGCACTCACCATCACCTTGTCAATTTCATTGGTCTTGCTGGGGTTGTCCTTAGCAGTGTATGTTCGTAACAAGAAAAAGAAAAGGGCTTACACGAAAGGACGAGGTAAGGCAAATGAGTCACTTCCATGTTTTAACAAATGAAAAACGTAAAACAAGCACAAGAGTATTCAAAAATCTCGCTCTTGTTTATAATAATTCTACATATCGCTTTGTAGGTCGCAGGGTACACGCCTTGGATAAAAAGTACTCTGAAGCAGAGAAGGATGATTTAGACCTGAATTTTATTAGCTTATCTAAAGTAGTTAAGGCTACCAATAACTTCTCCATTGACAATAAGCTTGGACAAGGTGGCTTCGGTCCAGTTTACAAGGTAACTTCTTGCTTGCACATTTATGGTTAAAAACCAAAGCTTGTATCATGAAGTCAATGTATATCATTGTAGAAAGTAGAAATTTATGACTGATCATGATCTTTAGGGAGTGTTGGAGAGCGGACAAGAAATAGCTGTGAAGAAACTTTCGGAAACTTCTCAACAAGGGTACGATGAGTTCTACAATGAAGTTGTTTGTGTTGCCAGACTTCAACATCGGAATCTTGTGAAGCTTCTTGGATACTGCATGGATGGAGATGAAAGGATCTTGATTTATGAATACTTGGCTAACAAAAGCTTGGACTTATATCTATTTGGTTCGACTCTTTCATCATGCTTCTACTGCCCATTTTATAGTATATATCATTTACCTTCGATTTTCATCCTGCATTTTGAGGGTCTCAGATCTCATCTTGGATGCACAATCACATCTTCATTTTCCTTCTATTGTATAAAACAATTAAAATTGTTGAACGTTGGACAACGGTCATTGACACTATACATTTCCATCCTATTTTATATGACACAAGAAAAAGAGATGATGTGAAGAATTGCTATGGGGGAATAAATGAAGAATGATATAGAGGCAAATCACGTAAATAAATAATTTGTTACCTAACTCTATATAGTAATGTTATATTGGCAGATGAAACCAAAAGTTCTATGCTGAACTGGCCTATGCGCTTGAATATTATCCATGGGATTGCTAAAGGTATTCTTTATCTCCATCAAGATTCCCGCCATCGAATTATCCACAGAGATCTCAAGGCAAGCAATATTCTGCTGGATGGCAGCATGAACCCAAAAATATCAGACTTTGGGCTTGCTAGAGAGTTTAGAGGAGACCAGATTACAGACAAAACAAAGAAAGTGGTTGGAACATAGTAAGTGTTTATGAGCTAGAGTATACCATGTGATTTATTTATGATGCTTATTTGTCATTCTTTTTGGTTTTGTCACAGTGGTTATATTTCACCCGAGTATGCTATTCACGGGCGATTCTCTGTAAAATCGGATGTCTTCAGTTTTGGTGTTTTGGTACTGGAGATGGTGAGTGGGAAAAAAAATAGAGGATTCTCCCATGAAGATGTCGGTGATAACCTTCTTGGACATGTAAGTAAATATTTAATGGCTTAGCTATATTTTGCCAAACCATACCAAACGAACACAGTATATCCCATCGAGTATATGGATTTGTTTTGTCCCAAGTATAATAAAGTAATTAACTTTTGACGATATTTTAATATCTTGAACCTCTTTTTCAAGTCACATGTTGTGTAATGTGTATTAGTCTTATTTTTTTGACAAAGGATGACACTTATATCTTAATCATGGATTTCGATTTTCATTTAGGCATGGAGACTGTATCAAGAAGGCAAGTGTATGGAGCTCATGAGTCCTTGTTTACGCGACTCATGCATCGTATCAGAGGTGGAAAGAACGATACATGTTGGGTTATTGTGCGTGCAAAATCTTGCACAAGATAGGCCAACAATGTCGACTGTGGTTATGATGTTGGAGGATGATGGTGCATTGCCTCCACCCAAAGAACCTGCTTTCTTTCTTGGTGAAGGCTTGCCTAATTCCAGCCCGGTTTTACCAGGAGTCGATGAGGCCACTATAACGATGTTAGAGGCTCGATAGGAAGCGTGTAATGTATTCCGATGCAGAATTAACGGGTTTATGCATGATATGTATCATAGGGTTGCATCCTTTTGTGCAGCTGTATCATATTCAGAGTATGCAGTTTTTACACAAACACACAAATATATACATACATAGATGATAGATACATGTATGTATAATACTTTGAGGTTATGATTGGATAGGAGATTTAAAAGGGATATCAAATTGGATAGGGGGATTCAAAGGGATATCAATTTTCAATATAAGTTTAATATATTTTCGTAAAGAAAATATTTAGTTGAAATATTAAAACATAGACGAAGCCACCACCTTATATTTTAATAACGTATTTCTGATTAATGTTTATAAAGTAATATTATCTTGTAAGTTGTCGTGTGCGTGTTTTTTGAGATTAAATTTTAGAAAAAAAAATACCATATTGCTGATTATATAACTCATTTGTCCACTCTAACTGTCTGCTGATTGTGCTTGTAATCTTAAAACTCAAGATTAAACTTGAGAACTAGATTCAATTACATAAATACCCTCATCAGATCATTGCATCAACAAAACACATATAACAAAATGAAAAGCCCTAAAAGATTAAAACCCTACTTTCTTATCAGCTTACCAATCAAAACCTTCAAATCATTATAATATCAATAAAATTAACAACAATACACCAAATAGATAATTAATTCTTGTTATATACTACTACTTTTAATTTAAATGAGTAAACTACAATTTTGATCCCTCTGGTTTACACCTAACTACGAACTTAGTCCCTAAACTTTATTACGTACAGTAACAATCACTATGATTTGCATTTTACTTTCAAAATGGTATATTGACTTAACCCCGTAAACATTTCTCAGTTAAATTACCCATCTTTGTCATTTTTCTATTTCGTGTTTTAATCAAAAACCAGAGACCAATTTTATAATTTAGCTTTTGTACTTCTTTTTCTCTTTCTATTATTGAGAGAGACATAATTTTGAATAGATCCGATCCTAAAAATTGAATTCGACCTTAGATTTCATTTTTTTAATTATATTTAGAGTAAATTACGGATTTGGTCCATGAGGTTTTCAGTTTATTATGACTAAGGTCCCTAAACTCAAAAATTATGAATTTGGTCTCTATGGTATTCAATTTTGCACTACTAGGGTCCCTACCATCAATTAGCCTCAATTAACTCAAGGGCAAAATTGTCTTTTCTATATTTGAACATTAAATTGTTTTTATCTTTTTCCTTATTTTGTCTTTTTGCCTTTTCTTCATAAGGACCAAATACGACATCTACTCTCAATAAATATATAATATAAATATGTATACCATCACCATCATCATCCCCAACACTAAAACCCTATATTAACACACACACATATATATACACCATCATCTCCTGCAACTTATATATATAATAGATAAAACATGATATTAATACACAAACAAACAAACACACATATATATACACCATTGTCATTGTCATTACCATCAATGCTAGAAACCATTATATGATAGAGAATCCCATATATATATATATATATATATATACCATTGCCACCTAAACCGTATAATATAACAGATGAAGGGTTTTTCTTTGGCTCTACAAAACACCATTTTGTTACAAGAGAACACCAAACCAGCATATAGAAGCTGCAAAAACCAGTCACAGAGAGACGACTAGAGGCCGCACACATGCCCCGTTTACCAACGGTTTGATGGGTTTATTGATCACATGGGTGGTAGCGGTGGATTATCTCCAAAATATATATAGAGGGATAGAGGAAAGTTCAAATGTGAACCACTTTTTGGTTGTGAACGTGAGGACAACCGATAGCGCGACACGTGGCGACTTTGAGTGTGGTCCCCCCCTTTAATTCAATGCCCTCCCATGAATTGCGCCTAGTCACCCGCCGTGGACCTGACGTGGCGCCTAGTCATCCGCCACATGTCGCGCTCTCGACTGTCCTCACGTTCACAACCAAAAAGTGGTTCACATTTGAACCCACCCCTAGAGGGATATATATATATATATGTGTGTGTGTGTGTGTGTGTGTGTGTGTACACAAACATTGACACACACACACACACATATATATTATGGGGTTGTCTCTCTCGTATAATGGTTTGTGTGTGTGTGTGTGTTTGTTTGTGCATTAATATGAGGTTTTATCTCTTATATATATATATATATATATATATAGGTTGTAGGAGGTGATGGTGTATATGTGTGTGTGTGTGTGTTAATATAGGATTGTAGTCTTGGGGATGATGATGGTGATGTTATATAAATTTATATTTAAAAAATATATATATATATATATATATATAGAGAGAGGAAAGTTCAAATGTGAACCACTTTTTGGTTGTGAACGTGAGGACAGCCGAGAGCGCGACACGTGGCGGAGACTAGTCAATAAAGACGGTTTTGAGTGTGGTCCCCCCCTTTAATTCAATGCCCTCCCATGAATCGCGCCTAGTCATCCGCCGTGGACTTGACGTGGCGCCTAGTCATCCGTCACGTGTCACGCTCTCGGCTGTCCTTACGTTCACAACCAAAAAGTGGTTCACATTTGAACCCACCCCTATATATATATATATATATATATTGAGAGTAGATGACGTATTTGGTCCTTGTGAAGAAAAGGCAAAAAGACAAAATAAGGAAAAAGATAAAAAACAATTTAATGTTCAAATATGGAAAAGACAATTTTGCCCTTGAGTTAATGAGTCTAATTGATGGTAGGGACCCTAGTAGTGCAAAATTGAATACCACACAGACCAAATCCATAATTTTTTGAGTCTAGGGACCTTAGTCATAATAAATTGAAAACCACAGGGACCAAATCCGTAATTTACTCTTATATTTAATTATATAAAATTCAATAATTTAGATAGTTAAATATATCTTATCAAAATATAACGTGGGTCGGCTTCTATCTGGCATGGGAACATTTGTTATGATTTTAGTTTAGAAGAAATTGTTAGACTTAATTGCACTCCAATGTGGCTCTGGCTTGGATGGATGTTCACTTCAAATAAATTGGCTTTTAATCAGAATCCTTCATTTTAAGTTAAGATTTAGAGACTCTTTGTTAAATACGTACCTAGTAGCAGTCTCTTGTTGAGTAATTTTTATGATTGGATAAGCATGATAAAATTGGTAATTTTATCCAGTAACTTAAGATTTAGAGACTCTTCTTCTTGTTAGTTCACGGTACATGATACTCGATAATGGGCCCGAGCTCGATATCATTTAGCTTGCTTATTGGCTTGCCGAAATAATCTCGATACATTGATTGAATTGTATATGACCATATGAATACACTTTTGCTAGGAAAAGTGGATGCTCGAATGCCTCAACTTGACTCAACTACAATATCTAATTCATTTTTCAAATGAGCCCAATTGAACATTGGTGTTATGAAAGTTGACTCGTCGAGTTAAGGACTTTTAGTATGTGTTCGAGTTCTAACTCGACTCTAGATGTTACTTCTCTACATTGGAGTACCTATCAAAGAAGTGTACCTCCCAGGCTCCGACCTACAAAGGGACATGTAGAATTATGATATAATCACATGTGAATTAACCCAATTCTGCTACAAAATACCTAAAATTATTATATACATATGGATATACTTGTACAAATATGTGCATTAAATTTGCATATAAGCATGAAATTCTAAAGTGAATAGCGCACATAAATCCACTAAATTTGCATTGGGATATGCACTTCTTATCGAGGCTCTAACATCGTTATGGTGGCATCATCCACTTCTGCTAAAAAAGGGTCGGAATTAGGCAAGCTCTCCCCAACAAAGAAAGCGGGTTGATTTGGTGGAGGCAATGCACCCTCACCACTCAACATCATAACCACAGACGACATTGTTGGCCTATCTTGTGCAAGATTCTGAACGCACAATAGGCCAACATGTATCGTTCGTTCCACCTCTGATATGATGCATGAGTTGCGTAAACAAGGACTCATGAGCTCCATACACTTGCCTTCTTTATACAATCTCCATGCCTGAATGAAAATCGAAATCCATGATTAAAATTAAAAGAGAAGGGTATAGGTTTCCACATTGTCCGAAATCAAATATAATATTTAATTTACAAGGGAAATTTTCAATCAAAGATGCTTATTAGTGATCACTAGAAAATATGGATAGCATTGCTTTATTCAACAAATTAATTTTATTATCTTCTTTATAGTAGAATATTCTATAACTAGTCACACTCTTACATTTGGCTAACTAAGAGGAAAGTACTTATATTTGAAGTTATACAAGTTTTCGTCATTATACAGCACATCATTTATGTGACCATTGTACCAATATAACGGAGCCATCAAATTTACTTACATGCCCAAGAAGGTTATCTCTGACATCTTCATGAGAGAATTCTCTGTTTTTCTTCCCACTCACTATCTCCAGTATCATAACACCAAAACTGAATACATCCGATTTTATAGAAAAACGCCCATGAATTGCATACTCAGGTGAAATATAACCACTGCGATAAAACCAAAAAGAATGACAAATAAGTGTCATATATGAATCACATGGTCTACAGTTTACAAATACTTACTATGTTCCAACCACTTTCCTTGTATTGTCTGTAATCTGGTCTCCTCCAAACTCTCTAGCAAGCCCAAAGTCTGATATTTTTGGGTTCATATCGTGATCCAGCAGAATATTGCTTGCCTTGAGATCTCTGTGGATGATGCGGAATCGGGAATCTTGATGGAGATAAAGAATACCTTTAGCAATCCCATGGATAATATTCAAGCGCAGAGACCATTTCAGCATAGAGCTTTTGGTTTCATCTGCCAATTTAACATTATTATATAGATTTAGATAAAACTATTTGCCTCTACATCATTCTTCACTTCATCCCCACGATTCTTTACAATCATGTCACTGACCCAAAATCACATTTTTTTCTTGTGTCATATAAAACAAGATGGAATTGTTGAGTGTCAACGGCCTTCATTCAAAGTTCAACATTTTCATTTGTTTTATACAGTGTACAAAAATGAATTTGTGATTGAGCATCAATGATTGAGATGGGACGCACAAAATGCAGGGTGAAAAACTGAAGGGAAACAGAAAACTATACAACGCACGGTAGAAATAAAACGAAAGAGTCGAACCGAATAGATATAAGTCCAGGCTTTTGTTTGCCAAGTACTCATAAATCAGGATCCTTTCATCTCCATCCATGCAGTATCCAAGAAGCTTCACAAGATTCCGATGTTGAAGTCTGGCAACACAAAAAACTTCATTATAGAACTCATCATACCCTTGTTGAGAAGATTCTGAAAGTTTCTTCACAGCTACTTCTTGTCCGCTTTCCAAAACTCCCTAGATTTTATGATCAGTCATGTGAGATTTAAGGGTCACATAGTTGGTTTCAGGAAATGGAAATGAAAATGAGTTTCATTCCCCACATGTTGGGAAGTGCTTCATTACACCGTATCCAGTAATGACCCTAACTATTCAACAAAACAGATGTATTGATGTAATAACCTTAACTTTTAGCCAAACTATGTATTTAAGGAGTGTAGTGGCAATTTGGGGATTTTGGTTTAAGTGCAGGGGTATTTCATTAATTTGGAAAGGAAGGGAATAGAACCCCAAAAACCCTTTCTCCCCCTCTCATTCTTATGTATGGAGGCTAAGGGAGAGGACAAGAGAAAGCTAGGATGATTCATGTGGATTTGAGGAAGAAAGGTTGACAGATTGAAGGCTTCATCATCATCTTCTTTGGGTAATCATCTAACCTTAGTCTAGTATTGGTTTAACTAAGCTGCTTTGGGTGGGTTTGGGATCTTCATCACTTATGATTGGAGAAATCATGAATTCTTTGCAAAATAATGAAATGGATGAGCCTTGATTTCCATTTCTTAGAGTTAAATGCAAAAACCACCAGTAGAGGTGAGCTTTTGGTGATATTCAAGATTTGCGGATTTTCCTTTGAATTCGAACTCATGGTTTTGGCTAGTGGGTTGAATAGAATAATGTTATGTGGGTGGGATTTCTTTTAATTCAATCTTCATAATCGATTTTATCAATGCTCCTACCTGGAAATCGAGTTTGATGGGTGTTATTTTTTTGGAAAAGAGTTCGATGGGTGTTTGGTGTGAAGAGTTTGGGTTTCTGAATTTGGTGGATGCAGGCCAAATAGAACTTGGCGCGACCCTAGCCCAGGGTTCAGTCGCTCAAGAAGCCGCGCGGGACAATAGACGGTGCTCGCTGGTTTCTGCTTGGTTTCTCGTTTGGATCTAGGATCAAGGAACTGGTTAGGGGTTCATCTTAGGGATATTATAGAGTAGTTTTTGAGGATGATTAAGTGTTTGAGACTCGTATACAATGTGTGATTAGGTGTTCGGTTGTGAAGTGATTCATCCCAATTGTGATAATTGCATGGACAACAGGGAGTTTCTCTTACTTAGACATTTTTACTAAAATGATTCCAATTATGCATGACCATTTAATAAGTTGTAAGCATGCATTGGAAATGGGACACATATTGGCTAATCAATCATGGGATCCGTGACCCATCCGAATTCAAAACATGAATGCATTTCATGTATTCATTAAGGGCAGGTGTGAACCCGATACGTTGTCATAGATGTGTGTGCCCAATAGCGTAAGACAAACATCCGAGTAGGAAGTTGCATGGAAGTTTTAACGTTTAAATTGTTAATATTGTCCACTTGTATTAACATGTGTTTTCTTGGTGTGAAGTTGTTTTGAGGGAACTCCCTATACCTCCAGTCTAACCCACGCTTTCTTCTAAAACTAAACCAATTTCAGGGAAGTCGGCTCATGAGGCTTCAGGTAAGGGGAAAGAGAAGCGTGAGCGAGAGTCTCGGTAGAAGTTTCCTTTAGTTTTGACTCAAACTTGTTTAGACATTTAAATCCTCAGTTGTAAGGGTAGTTTACCCGTAGACCTTATTGTTGTACTTGAGATTTTTGAACTCGTTGAGGTCGTTTAGGCTATATCTAATGTTATGTTTGAATTTTAAATCTTTGGTTCTTACAACAGAAATCATCAATGATTAGTGTTTCTATTCCCCACCAAAGGGTCTTTGCCCCAGCCGTATGCAGTAACCCAGCGGTACGTAAATATTATACATTTTAAAAAGATCCAAGCACCCCCTGTATTTTTCTGGTGAAGCAGATAAACTATCATTCTACTTGCTCAATCATAAATATCTACTTCCATAAAAATCACTCATATTAAACTAAGTAGCAAGTCAAAACCAAACCAAAATGAACAGACCCCGAATATGCCACCGAAAAGGTAGGGTGTGGGTAAGAGGCAAATCAACATTGCATTTATTGTGGGACAAAGGAACTATTGGATTAATGATATACATTGTCTTCATTATACAAGCTTTGGTTTTTAACCATAGATGTGCAAGCAAGAAGTTACCTTGTAAACTAGACCGAAGCCACCTTCTCCGATTTTATTGTCAATGGAGAAGTTATTGGTAGCCTTAACTACCTTCGATAAGCTAATAAAATTCAGGTCTAGATCATCCTTCTCTACATCGGAATAATTTTTATTCAAGACGTGTACCCTCCGACCTACAAAGTAGTATGTAGAGTTATTAAAAACAAGCGCGAGAAAGTTGTATACTTTTCTGCTTGTTTTACATTTTTCATTTGTTAAAATTTGTAAGTGACTCATTTGCCTTACCTCGTTCTCTTCTGGAAGACCTTTTCTTTTTCTTGTTATGAACAATAACATATGCAACTAAGAACCCACCCAGGAAGACCAATGAAATTGACAAGGTGATGGTGACTACTCGCATCTTTTTGTTGAAGTCAGATTGGGAGGCTGGGAGACCATCAGCTACAAAATGCAACAAGTTTAGCAACCACTTGGAACTGAACTTGGGTACAATCTGCTTCCCTTGATAAATTATATCAATCTCATTACTATATTTTACCAACTGCAAAGGCAGAAGTTGGAGGGACAAACAGATTCGAAAACATGACGTATCTTTACAACAATGGAGATATTGTAGAAACAAAGATATATAACACAATCTTGATAAGATATATCATATATAACACAATCTTGATAAGATATATAACACAATCAAACAGTCTTTAATAGTTATAAGCATGCATCAGTCTTGATCCTTGGTATGCTTAAAATTTCCATAAAGAAAATTTCTATATATTACATGAAAATGCAAAAATTTAACAATTAAAGGGAAAAACATAGTTTCTGACTGAAGCTCATTCATCAACTTCCAACAAATCTAGATTAAGAAATGTGTTTACCTTTTGGTAGAGAGGACGGCATTCTTATGTAAAGATCTGGACTCTCTTCACAAACCTTAAGATCCATCAGTTCATCAAACCATAGTATGCATCCACTCCCCCCTCTCCTTACATCTATATTTGCATAAGTCGTGCAAGAACAATTTTTCCTGCAGGCCATCTCACACTCGCCAAGTGTCATGCTCTTATTGTACCAAGATTTTCTTGTGTCAGGAAACTTCATTCCTCTGATTTTCCAAAAGTCTTCCGCTGTGTCACAATCTAACGGAACTTTGAGTTGGCACCCACTTGACCAATCTGCTATGTTCCATTCATCTGGGTATTTTGGTTCAAAACCATCTAGACAAGTACAATAAGGAGCCTTGTTATTATTACAACTAGCATAAGGACCACAGAGACCATAGTCACTACACACATCCAGGAAACCATTTGCATAAACAAACCAATCTTGGCTTCGATTGCTCCAACGATTTATTATTATGCTGCCGTCCCACTTCAAACGTATCATCTGAATAGCTGAAGATTTAAGCTCATATTTATAATATACTTCCTTCTGGTCAGCAACAAAGTCAACCGAGTAAATTGGATTCGGCATCTCATTAGGCAGACAACTAAACCTAATGCCAATCCATGGTCCAAACCTTACGTGTATGACTGAACCACGCCCTAGGATGAACACTTGTGGATATCCATTTGTATCTACATAAATTAAATGCTGACCTATAGAAGGATCATTGGGACTCTTCCATGAAGTTAAGTTCCTGCTTATGCCTCTTACAAAGTCCTTACCAAGTTTCATCCCAGGTAGCAAGATGTCACCGGGATAATCAAAACTTTGCCAAATGAAATCTGTCTCAGCAGTACTGTTTCCATCCCTAACAACAAAATTTCCAGAATCTAAAAGTTGTGCCACTGGATTAATATAGCTGCCAGATGCTGAAGAAGTGGATGACCAGATTACTGTATCGTCACAGCAGGAAAGCAACAGGAGTCCCTCATGATTGAGTTTGAAGGTTCCTGACGTATTGGATATGGGCAAGTCTCTGTTAGCAACCCATACGACTGTACCCGTTGCCATCTTCTTGTACCATATCCCCAAGTAACGATTGCTGGAGTTAGCAGGGCTAAAGAATCCCAGTTCAAACATTTCTCCAGCTGAAACAACGGTTTCCCCATCTTTGATTACTTGATTTGCGGTTATGCTATCTACTGCAAAAGAAGGTGTGATGAGCAAGAATAAATCAATTGAAATCAATAAACTTGTGAAATGGGTTTCCATTGACAGCTTATCCACTTTAATAACTAGACTGTTTTCTCTTCAATATATCTATAGTTCAGGATAGGAGGAAAGACATAGTTTGGGATCAAATGATGTAATTTTGATGTAATTCTTAAGAAACAAAGACTTTTGATGACTTTTGATGAATTTAAAGAAAACACCTTAGAAATTCAACCTGAAATGTGAACATGTACTTTTATGTGGGTTGTTGACCCCCAATATCAATTATATTGCTTTTAAATTCAATCAAATTAGGTATTTATTCTCTAATCTGACTTCTTATAAAAATATCCTATTGCTAATTATATAACTAATTTGTCCACTGTGACTGTCTGCTGATTGTGCTTGTAATCTTAAAACTCAAGATTAAACTTCAGAAACTAGATTCAATTACATAAATACCCTCATCAGATCATTGCATCAACAAAACACAGAGATAACAAAATGAAAAGCCCTAGAAGATTCAAAACCCTACTTTCTCATCAGCTTACCAATCAAAACCCTACTCGAATTCGAATTCACATCAGTATAATATCAATAAACAAAAAAAAACGTAGGCAAATAAATATATGTTGAAAATTATGAAGATTTCTAGGGTTCACAATGAATCATACCTTTCGTGGCTTCCGCTGGTGCTTCCTGTAACTACCGTCGGCAGGGCAAATACGTAATTAACTCTTGTTATATATACTTTCAATTTAAATGAGTAAACTACAATTTTGATCCCTGTGGTTTACACCTAACTACGAACAAAGTCCATAAACTTTATTACGTACAGTAACCATCACTATGATTTGCATTTTACTTTCAAAATGGTATTTGAGTTAACCACGTAAAATTTTCTCAGTTGAATTACCCCTTTTAGGCTACACGCACCCAACCCAATCAACCCAATCAACCCACTCAACCCACTCACTTTTTGAATGCCACATCAGCTTCCACATCAGCTTTTGGTCAACCCTCTCTTTACCCTCCCATAACCCTCTACAACACACACCCAACCCTCCCAACCCTCTCACTTTTCAATTTATTTTATTTATAATTAATTAATTAATAATAAGATTAATAATTAATTAACTAAAAATTAAAATTACATAATTAATTAACTAAAAATTAAAATTACATAATTAATTAACTAAAAATTAAAATTAAACATTACATAATTAAATAAAATAAACTAAAACATTAAATAAACTAAAAATTACAAGCCATATTTGGCTTTGATCTCCTCTTTTCGTTTCAAAGTATCGAAGAGCTTTTTACCCCGGAGATGGCCGTGCGAGGTGGTCAAAAACTTAATGTCTTCCTCTTGTTGGGTCGTTGGTGAAAGTTCTTCCTCATCGGAAGTGTCTTCCTCTTTTATCTAGGGTTGGTAATTGGGTTGGTAACCGGGTACAAATTGTGGTTGATAAGGACTACCCCAATCGGTTGGAGGAAAATGTGGATTAGGCCACGAAGGAAACGATTGATAAGGACACGGTTGAGGAGCTTGTGAAGAGCTCCCAGGTTGATTGGGTTGTGAAGAGCTCCCGGGTTGAGGAACTTGAGGATGAGTAATTGTGATAGAAAAACCTTTCGGCGAAATGTCAAGATTGTAATCGGGTGGATATTCTGGAGGGAACCCGGTATGCGTAACGTCGACTTTGAAAGAGGGCTTCGAAGGGGTCTCGGGTTCCGCCCGACGTTTACATTTCGCGCGCCGTGATGCGAGGTTTCGATCGTTTGGATTCATCGTTTGAAGAGTGGGAGGTTTGAAGAATTGGAGGTTGT
This sequence comes from Centaurea solstitialis, assembly GCA_030169165.1. NCBI lineage: Eukaryota > Viridiplantae > Streptophyta > Magnoliopsida > Asterales > Asteraceae > Centaurea > Centaurea solstitialis. The sequence goes on along the minus strand of CM058046.1, from coordinate 7,218,420 downwards.
TTGTGTGAGAAAAGAGTTGAAGAATTGAAGGTTGTTTGTGTGAAAAAAGAAGTTGGGTTAAATGAGTTATCGTTGAAGAGCCAACCCAATTTATCGTTGAAGAGCCAACCCAATTTGCTCCCAACCCGCCGGCTTCTCATCCTCGCACACCCAACCCAAAGAGCCCGGCGGCTTTACCCGCTGGTAACCCAGCTAAGTGGTGCGTGCAGCCTTAGAGTCATTTTGTGTTATAATTAAAAACCAAATATGAATTTTATAATTTACCGTTTATACCTTTTTATATTTTGTTTTCTTTATATATATATATATAGGGTTGGGTTCAAATGTGAACCACTTTTTGGTTGTGAACGTGAGGACAACCGAGAGCGCGACACGTGGCGGATGACTAGGCGCCACGTCAAGTCCACGGCGGATGACTAGGCGCCACGTAAGATCCGCGGCGGATAACTAGGCGCGATTCATGGGAGGGCATTGAATTAAAGAGGGGGACCACACTCAAAACTGCCACGTGTCGCGCTCTCGGTTGTCCTCACGTTCACAACCAAAAAGTGGTTCACAATTGAACTTTCATCTGTATATATATATATATAGAGAGAGAGGGGGGGAGAGAGGGAGAGATATTTTTTAATAGATCCGATCCTAAAAATTAAATTCGACCTTACATTTCATTTTTTTTTATTATATGTTAATTATATAAAATTCAAAAATTTAGATAGTTAAATATATTTTTTTGGGTTGGCTTCATACATAGATGATGTCCTATTGGGCATGGGCCACTTATGATTTTGCCTTAAAAGAAATTATTAGACTTAATTTAATATTTATTGTATTCTTTTAAATACTTAATTAGAGACTCTTTATTAAAAACTTTACTTACCTAGTAGTAGTCACTTAAAATCTGATAATTTTATTTGATAAGGATAACAATAAAAGTTGAGATTCTTTATTTATAACACAGAGTGACAACTTAGCTAGTAAACGCCTACTGAATAATTTCTTGTATATGAATATGATACCGTTTTAATGAACCACAAAATTTTGTAAGATAAGTTAGAGTTATTGGTGTTATACAAGTCGACTCTTCAAGTCAAAAAGAGTTTTAGCGTGGGTTTGCAAGTTCAACTCAAACTCGACAATTATTAAACTTGAGCTGTAGTAAGTTGTTAAACACCAACTCTATAGTACCCCTAAGACACTACCTGCAACAGCACAAGAATTGATGTATATATACACATACAGGGGTGGGTTCAAATGTGAACCACTTTTTGGTTGTGTACGTGAGGACCGCCGAGAACGCAACACGTGGCGGATGACTAGGCGTCACGTCAGGTCCACGGTGGATGACTATTGACTAGACGCGATTCATGGGAGAGCATTGAATTAAAGGGGGAGACCACACTCAAAGCCGCCTTTATTGACTAGTCTCCGCCACGTGTTGCGCTCTCGGCTGTCCTCACGTTCACAACCAAAAAGTGGTTCACGTTTGAACTTTCTTCTACAGATATATATACATCTTTGCAACAATGAAGACATTCGCCTAGGGTTATGCTCTGATTTTACCATGATTTTAGTGTGTCAAGAAATTTCACCAGTAATGATGTTTCCATCCTTGACAGAAAAATTTCCAAATTCCAAAAGTACTCCACACAATTATAACACCCAATTGTTTTAGGTCGATAAAATATAACCCAATTCTGCTCCAAAATACCTAAAATTATTTTATACATGCAGATATACAAGTATGTACGTGTGTAACATCATGAAAGGATAGAGGGCATATTCAAATATGATATAAGTTGCACAAAAGCATGAAACTCTAAAGTGAATAGCGCACATATACCCACTCCATTTGCATTGGGATATGCACTTCCTATCGAGGCTCCAACATCGTTATGGTGGCTTCATCGACTCCTGCTAAAGAAGGGTTGGAATTAGGCAATCCTTCTCCAGCAAAGAAAGCGGGTTGTTTTGGCGGAGGCAATGCACCCTCACCACCCAACATCATAACCACAGACGACATTGTTGGCCTATCTTGTGCAAGATTCTGAACGCACAATAGCCCAACATGTATCGTTCGTTCCACCTCTGATACGATGCATGAGTTGCGTAAACAAGGACTCATGAGCTCCATACACTTGCCTTCTCTATAAAGTCTCCATGCCTGAATGAAAATCGAAATCCATGATTAAAATTGAAAGAGAAAGGTATAGTTTTCCACATTGGACAAAAACAAATATAATATTTAATTTACAAGGGAAATTTTCAACCAAAGTAGCTCATTGGTGATCACTAGAAAATATGGATAGCATTGCTTTATTCAACAAATTTATTTTATTATCTTCTTTATAGTAGAATATTCTATAACTAGTCACACTCTTAGTCTTAGGGCGTGTTTGGTACGCAGAGTCGCAGACAGGATGGGACTGGACAGGACGGGACGAAACAGATGTCCAACGTTTGGTTAGATATAATATGACTGGACAGAACAAAACAGAACGGTTTAAATGACCAATTTACCCTTAATAATTTGTTCACTATTTTTATTAAATGATCAATATATTTCATATGCATTTATCCCAAAAAGAAAACGCTTCTATCATAATCATCATCAATCCATTCTCATTGCAATTCAGACACCTGATAGATCGCCCTTCCTCCTCGAAAACCTTTCTGACTGTCGTTGCAATTCGGACACGGCACAAACCGAGCATCCCCACAAGCATCGCAGACAAACCCAGGTTGACGGTGGCAGAAGGTCGACGGTGAGCAGCAGGTCGTCGATGAGCAAAAGCTAGTTGGTAGAAGTGAGCGACGTATTGAGAAAGAAAGATTGAGGATTTTCGGTTATAAAATCTAAGGGTACTTTGGTCCTATTTTCCTTGTTCCATCGAGTTCCATGGGGGTAACTAAGGACAAGGGTGTCCTATGTTTGTTCCATTGTGTTCTAGTTAGTCCAAAATAAAGGAGAGCCAAACATGGGACAAGGCTGTTCTGTTCTGTCCTGTCCTGTCCCACCCTGTCCAGTGTACCAAACGCACCCTTACATTTGACTAAATACGAGGAAAGTACATATATTTCAAGTTATACAAGTTCTTGTCATTATACAACAGATTATTTATTTGGCCATTGTACAAATATAACCGAGCCATCAAATATACTTACATGTCCAAGAAGACTATCATTGCCATCTTCATGGGAGTATCCTCTATTTTTCTTCCCACTCACCATCTCCAGTACCAAAACACCAAAACTAAATACATCCGATTTTACAGAGAAACGCCCGTGAATCGCATACTCAGGTGAAATATAACCACTGCGATAAAACCAAAAAGAATGACAAATAAGCGTCATAAATGTGTTACATCATCCATAGTTTATAAATACTTACTATGTTCCAACCACTTTCATTGTCTTGTCTGTAATCTGGTCTCCTCCAAACTCCCTAGCAAGACCAAAGTCTGATATTTTTGGGTTCATGTTGCCATCCAGCAGAATATTGCTTGCCTTGAGATCCCTATGGATGATTCTATGGCGGGAATCTTGATGCAGATAAAGAATACCTTTAGCAATCCCATGGATAATATCCATGCGCAGAGGCCATTTGAGCATAGAGCTTTTGGTTTCATCTGCCAACATAGCAATAACATTACTACATAGATTTAGATAACAACTATTTGCTATATGATTTGCCTCTATATCTTTCCTCATTTCATCCCTCGTTGCAATTCTTCACAATCATGTCAAAGAGACCCACAATCATCTATTTTTCTTGCTTCGTATAAAACAAGCTGGAAACGTAGAGTGTCAATGACCGTCATGTTCAACGTTCAAAATTTATCATTTATTTTTAAAGTAAGGAAAAACGCAGGATGAAAATAAAAGGTAAATCAGATACTTCAACAGCAATGCTATAGAATGCGCAATAGAAACATGATGAAAGAGTCGAACCAAATAGATGCAAGTCCAAGCTTTTGTTAGACATGTATTCATAGATCAAGATCCTTTCATCTCCATCCATGCAGTACCCAAGAAGCTTCACAAGATTCCGATGTTGAAGTCTGGCAACACAAACAACTTCATTGTAGAACTCCTCGTACCCTTGTTGAGAAGATTCTGAAAGTTTCTTCACAGCTACTTCTTGTCCGCTTTCCAAAACTCCCTAGATTTCATGATCAGTCATGTGAGATTTAAGGGTCGCATAGTTGGTTGAAAATAAGTTTCATTCCCCACACGTTGAGAAGTGCTTCAATACACCGCGTATGATACATTCCTTATGGGGGTTGTATTGGTACTCCTTGTCCCACATCGCCCACAAGCAGAGGAGATGCTGGGTTCATATACTACTCCTTGGCCTAACTGGTGAGACACATTTTGTAAAGACATGCGGGTTAACCCCAAAGCGGGCAATATCTGACCCGGTTGGCCAAGGTGCGTATCACCGTATCCAATAATGACCCTAACTATGGCAACAAAACAGATGTAATAACCTTAACTTTTAGCTAAACTGTGTATTTAAGGAGTGTAGTGGCAATTTTGGGATTTTGGTTTAAGTGCAGGGGTATTTCAGTAATTGGAAAGGAAGAGAATATAACCTTTAAAACCCTTTCTCCCCCTCTCATTCTTATGTTTGGAGGCTAAGGGAGAGGGCAAGAGAAAGGATGGGTGATTCATATGGATTTGAGGAAGAAAGGTTGATAGATTGAAGGCTTCATCATCGTCTTCTTCAGGTAATCATCTAACCTTAGTTTAGAATTGGTTTAACTAAGCTATTTTGGGTTGGTTTGGGATTTTCATCACTATGATTGGAGAAATCATGAGTTCTTTGCAAATTAATTATATGGATGAGCATTGATTTCCATTTCTTAGGTTTATGCAAAACCACCATTAGAGGTGAGCTTTTGGTGGTATTCAAGATTTGGGGATTTTCCTTTGAATTCGAAGTTCGAACTCATGGTTTTGGCTAGTGGGTTGATTAGAATGATGTTATGTGGATGGGATCTCTTTAACTTCAATGAGTTCAATCTTCATAATCAATTTTACCAATGCTCCTACCTGGAAATCGAGCTTGATGGGTGTTTGGTGTGAAGAGCTTGGGTTTTCTAAATTTGGTGGATGCAGGCCAAATAGGATGCGGGTTCAATCGTGCAAGAAGCCGCACGGGACACTGGACGGTGCTCGCTGGTTTCTGCTTTGTTTCTCGTTTGGGTCTAGGATCAAGGAACCAGTTAGGGGTTTATCTTAGGGATATTACAGAGTAGCTTTTGAGGATGATTAAGTGTTTGACATCGTATACAATGTGTGTTAAGCAAATCAGAGAATTTAGAGATGAAATAATTATTGGAGATATCTTATTCATCACTCAATTGAGGAATTATTTTGGAATTGGAATACAAATGAAAGTAATCTAAAATTATAAGAACTAGTCAACTATCTAACAACTAGTCAACAACTACTAACTAACTAACTAACTACTTACCCACTTGGATATTAAAGCCACACTAACAATGTGTGTGATTAGGTGTTCGTTTCTCTTACTTAGACATTTTTACTAAAATACTTCCAATTATGCATGACCATTTATAAGTTGATCATATACGAAGTTAATTACTTGTTCATCTATATTTGCACGTTGTAAGCATGCATTGGAAATGGGACGTGTATTGGCTAATCAATTATGGGAGGCCTGACCCATCTGAACACATGAATGCGTTTCATGATATTCATTAAGGGCCGGTGTGATCCGATACACTGTCATAGGTGTGAGTGGCCAATAGCGTAAGACAAACATCTGAATAGGAAGTTGCATGGAAGTTTTAACGTTAAATTGTTGATATTGTCCACTTGTATTAACATGTATTTTCTTGGTGCGAAGTTGTTTTGAGGGAACTCACTAGATCTCCGGTCTAACCCACATTTTCTTTTTAAACTAAACCAATTTCAGGGAAAGTGGCTTATGAGGCTTCGGGTAAGAGGAAAGAGAAGCTTGAGAGGGAGACTTGGTAGAAGTTTCCTTAAGTTATGACTCAAACTTGTTTAGACATTTAAATCCTCATTTGTAAGGGTAGTTTACCCATAGACCTTATCTATGTTATGTTTGAATTTTAGATCTTTGGTTCTTACAATGATTAGTGTTTCTATTCCCCACCAAAGGGTCTTCGCACCAGCCGTATCTGGTACCCAGCCTTTCAAGAGGTCAAAGGTTCCAACCTCACAAAAAGTGAGGTGTGTTGTGAGTTTCATTTACCGTACGTAAAATATTATGCATTTTAAAAAGATCCAAGCACCCCCGAATTTTTCTGGTGAACCGGATAAACTATCATGCTCAATCATAAATATCTACTTCCATAAAAACCACTCATATTAAACTAAGTGGTTGGTCAAAACTAAACCAGACAGAACAGACCCCATTATATGCCACCCGAAGGTAGGGTGTGGGTAAGACGCAAGTCAACATTGCATTCATTTTGTGACAAAGGAACTATTTGATTAATGATATACATTGACTTCATGATACAAGCTTTTCTTTTTAACCATAAATGTGCAAGCAAGAAGTTACCTTGTAAACTGGACCGAAGCCACCTTCTCCAAGCTTATTGTCAATGGAGAAGTTATTGGTAGCCTTAACTACTTTAGATAAGCTAATAAAATTCAGGTCTAAATCATCCTTCTCTGCATTTGAATACTTATTATCCAACGCGTGCACCCTGCGACCTACAAAGTGGTATGTAGAATTATTATAAACAAGAGTAAGCTGCATATTCTCTGCTTGTTTACATTTTCATTTGTTAAAAATTGGAAGTGAGTCAGTTGCGTTACCTCTTCGTTTTGTGGAAGACCTTTTCTTTTTCTTGTTATGAACATACGCAGCTAAGAACCCACCCAGCAAGACCATTGAAATGGGCAAGGTGATGGTGAGTAGTCGCATCTTTTTGTCGAAGCCAGATTGGGAGGCCGTAAAACCATCATCTACAAAATGCAACAAGTTCAGCAACCAGTTGGAACTGAACTTTCATACAATCTGCTTCCCTAGCTAAATTATACCAATCTCATTACAATATTTTACCACCTGCAAAGGCAGAAGTTGGAGGGACAAACAGATGCAAAACCATGACGTATCTTTACAATGACTGAGATATTCTAGAAACTGAGATATATAACACAAACTTGATAAGATATGGGTAATCAAAACAGTCTTTAATATCTATAAGCGTGTATCAGACTAAAGGTCATTGATCAACTTCCAGATCAAGACATGTGTTTACCTTTTAGTAGAGAGGCTGGCATCCTTATGTAAAGATCTTGACTCTCTTTACATACCTTAAGATCCATCAGTTCACCAAACCATAGTAAGCATCCACTCCCCCCTCTTCTGACATCAATATTTGCATAAGCCGTGCAAGAGCAATTTTTCCTGCAGGCCATCTCGCACTCGCCAAGCGTCATGCTCTTATTGTACCAAGATTTTCGTGTGTCAGGAAACTTCATTCCACTGACTTTCCAAAAGTCTTCCGCTGCATCACAATCTAAAGGAACTTTGAGTTGGCACCCACTTGACCAATCTGCCGTGTCCCATTCATCCGGGCGTTTCGGTTCAAAACCATCCAAACAAGAACAAGAAGGAGTCTTGTTGTTATTACAGCTTCCATAAAGACCACACTGTCCATAGTCACTACACAGATCCAGGAAACCATTTGCGAAAACAAACCAATCTCCGCTTTGACTGCTCCAACGGTACATTATTATGCTGCCATCCCACTTCAAACGTATCATCTGAATAGCTGTAGTTTTAAGCTCATATTTATAGTATACTTCCTTCTGGTTAATAACAAAGTCAACTGAATAAACTGGATTAGGCATCTCATTAGGCAGACCACTAAACCTGATCCCAACCCATGGTCCAAACCTTACTTGTATGACTGAACCTTGCCCGAGGATGAACACTTGTGGATATCCATTCGTATCTACGTAAATTAAATGCTGACCTACAGAAGGATCATTCGGACTCTTCCATGATGTTAAGTTCCTGCTTATGCCTCTTACAAAGTCCTTACCAAGTTTCATCCCGGGTAGCAAGATGTCACCGGGACAATCAAAACTTTGCCAAATGGATTTTGTCTCATCAGTAGGGTTTCCATCCCTGACAACAAAATTTCCAGAATCTAAAAGTTGTGCCACTGGATTAATATACCTGACAGATGCCGAAGAAGTGGATGACCAGATTACTGTATCACCACAGCAGGAAAGCAACAGGAGCCCCACGCTATTGACTTTGAAGGTGCCTGATGTATTGGATATGGGCAAGTCTCTGTTAGCAACCCATACGACTGTACCCGCTGCCATCTTCTTGTACCATATCCCCAAGTAACGATTGCTGGAGTTAGGAGGGCTAAAGAATCCCAGTTCAAACATTTCTCCAGCCGAAACAATGGTGTCCCCATCTTTGATTACTTGATTTGCATTTAGGCTATCTACTGCAAAAGAAGGTGAGATGAGCAAGAATAATGCAATCAAATCAATGAGAAACAAAGACATAGTTTAGGATCATATGTCTGTGATTGTGATCATTCTTAAGAAACAAAGACTTAATTTTATAGTTGTATTATAGTAAACCAATTTAAATAACCAACTTAGTAGTATTTCCACCGACTTTTTAGATAACCAAATTAGTAAACCAATTTAAACAAAGACGTTTTAGAAATTTAATCTATTGTTTTAAATTCATCCAAATTTAGTATATGTTCTGTAATCTGACTTCTAATAAATAAATAAAAATGCCCTATTGCAGATTATATAACTCATTTGTCCACTGTTGACTGTCTGCTGATTGTGCTTGTAATCTTAAACTCAAGATTGAACTTGAGAACTAGATTCAATTACATAAATACCCTCATCAGATCATTGCATCAACAAAACACAGAGGTAACAAAATGAAAAGCCCTAGAAGATTAAAACCCTACTTTCTTATCATCTTACCAATAAAAAATAATTCAAATTCAAATTCATATCACTAGAATATCAGTAAAATTAACAACAACATACAATTTAAAACGTAGGCAAATTAATATATCAAATTATGAAGATTTCTAGGGTTCAACGAATCATACCGTAACTTCCGTCGGCAGGGCAAATAGAGATAAGAGTAAATTACGGATTTGGTCCCTGTGGTTTGACACTTTTTACGAAATTGGTCCCCATACTTTGATAATTATGGATTTGGTCCCCGTGGTTTGAACTTTGTTTTGGATTTGGTCCCCAGCTAAAACGGCCGTCTCTTTCCTGCCGTTATTCACCCCACGTGCATATCACGTGAGGGCAAATCTGTCCATCCATCCCTCTTTCTCTCCTTTATCACTTTTGAATAAAAAAAACCCATTACAATCCTGATTCATCTCTCTTTCTACTCCGATTTGATGAACAAATGAGCCAAGGAATTGTCTTTGTAGTGTTTGGATTTTCCTTCCAAATTGAAATGCAAAATCGAAATGATCCAAATTAGATGGAGAGCTAACGGCGATTGCCCTTCATGGTCGGTGAAATCCATATCTGGAGAACTGTAATCTGAAATCAAGCTTATGTTCATCACGTACCTTGTTAATGGATGAATAGCTCCTTCTGGTACCGGAACCCTAAACGGCTCTCGGAGGACGACGGCATTCTCGAACTCCGATAGCATTCCTCTGGCGGCCTCTACTAGTCTGGAGAGTATCTCCGTCACCTGAATACTGATCGATTCGGCCGCTTTGGAGTCGAAATCGTCATCAATGTCAGGCAGCAAATCGAGTAAGGAATCAGCCGTAGGTCGCCGGAGAAGTTGTTTAAGATCTTAGATTTACATGAAACAGCCGGAGAAAGTTGAAGAGCTGAATCACCGTCTCCATTAAACAGGCGTCGTCGGCCGGACCTACGGTGAGATAACTTCGCCGGACCTAGCATGGGAGGAAAGAAACTACATCTTCTTCCACGGCTTCACTTCCGGCAATGTTTCCGGCGACGACGCCACTTCCTTCTCGCACTTTTATCCTACCGGCCACGATCACCGTCCCCTTCACCTTTGTCGAAGACTACTTTAACCACCATCACCGGCTTTCTTTTTCCGGCAGCCTAAACCTCCCGTTTATCCGGCAACCCACCAACCACCACCAGTAACCCTTCATCCCTAAACCAGGTGAAGCCGACTCCATCTCTTCCGACGAGATACTGAAAGCTCCGACGAGATCAGCGACTGTGATAACGGCGTCAGATCGTCGACGTTCGGCAAACCTGCCTCCCACTCCATAACTTGATCGTCATCATCCTCCTCACCACCACCGCCATGGCCACCGCCACCGACATAGTAGTCGGTGATTCTGACTTCTTCTCCCATGAAATTAGGTCAAAATTGAGCAAAAATCAAGCGAATTCAAGCAGCAATTGATATCAATTGTGGAAGGAAAATTGAAAATTGAAAATTGAGATTGAAAAAGGTTGAAGAAAGTGGATCAGTATGAACTATTGTGAGATATTTCAATAGGTGGTTTATAGAGGGATGATGATTCTTTAATGGGAAAATGGTGTTTTTGGGAAAGAAAAGGGATTTGGAAAAAAGTACCATTTAGATATAAGTGAGTGAAATTACCTATTTACCCCCATGTGCATCGCACATGGGGATGGGTTAACGGCCCTTACTGACGGACGTCAGTATTGGGGACCAAATCCAAAGCAATCTCCAAACCTCGGGGACCAATTCCATAATTAATGAAGTATGGGGACCAATTCCATAAAAAGTACCAAACCACAGGGACCAAATCCGTAATTTACTCTAGAGATAATTAATTCTTGTTATATATACTTTTAATTTAAATGGGTAAACTACAATTTTGATCCCTGTGGTATACACCTAACTACGAACTAAGTCTCTAAACTTTATTACGTACAGTAACAATCGCCATGAGACAAGGCTTAGGGTCGACGCCACGTTAACCTCTATGGCTCCACTCTAAGGCTTGACTTGCATTGTAACGCGTTATGGCGCGTTATGGTGCGTTATAACAAGTTATTTTGTAAGGCTTACGATTATTTTTTATATATAACTTAAGGAATTAATGATAACCATGTATAAGACTTAAGACTTAAATAACATAAAAAGAAAATATTAAGACTAAAACCATAAATAGGTAAATGTTTAATCTCCAATTCGTACATGGATAACCGAACATGAATTTACTGAGGATTAAAACTAGATATTCATGACATTTAATATTGATTTTGCATTCATGATATCATTTTTTGTAAGTTCTAAATATTTTATATCAATTATAATTATGTACAAGTATGTGTGTATCCTGCCTTAAGATACGCCTTGAAAAACGCCATGGCATTGCCATAACTTGTAAGGCTTGAGGCTTGACCTCTCCGCCACGTCACGTCTCACGTCATTTAGAACTTTGGTTTTAATAAAATACCAAAGGCCAATTTAATAATTTATATTTTGTATTTTGTTTAATAATTTATATTTTGTATTTTGTTTTCTCTTTCTTTATATATAGACACACAAATATAGAGGAGCCTTCATGTAAAAACCATTTTTTTGTAAAAACCCATAAAAACCGACTAAAAATAAAATTTTTTACGATTTTTTTTCATCAAATGTTAGAATTGATATGTTGTTTCACATATATTTTTTTTCATAAAATGAATATCATCCATGAATTTGTTTCATAATATGAATAAAAATGTTGTATATTTTCGATTCATAATATGAATAAAAAATTTATTTTTTCATGGGTGATACTTACATTATGAAAAAATATACATGTGTAACAATAGTTAATATCATAGTATTTGATAAAGAAAATCTTTAAAAAAAATATTTGTTAGTTACAGATTTTTACAAAAAAAGTGATTTTTATTTGATTATTCCTCCACAAATATATGTGTATATATGTGTGTAAAGAAGATACATTAAAAATACACCATTAAAGAAATATATACTAAAAAAGGAGAAAATTATTAATATGACCATTTCATAATTATTGATTCACCTCCTAACCAATCTTGCACACCGATTCACCATATAACCACACTCGTCGCCCCACAAATAGTAGCCCCGGGCGACGCATGAGTTTCCGGCCAAAACACAAGTTTCCAGCCATATTTGCACTTCCGTAGCCCCACAAATAGTAGCCCCGGGCTACGGTTTATAATTACACAAACACCCCTTGATCTTGCAACTTTCCAATATATACATGTGTGGTCCCTTGACTTCCGTCGCCCCACAAAGCGTCGCCCCGGGCGACGGTTTTTGAATAACTAATGATAAATAATTAGATAATAACTTATTTAGGTACTTGGTGCTCGGCATATTCAAAAACCGTCGCCGGGGGCCACGCTTTGTGGGGCGACAAAAGTCAAGGGACCAAACATGTATATATTGGAAAGTTGCAAGATCAAGGGGTGTCTGTGTAATTATAAACCGTAGCCCGGGGCTACTATTTGTGGGGCTACGGAAGTGCAAATATGGCCGGAAACTCATGCGTCGCCCGAGGCTACTATTTGTGGGGCGACGAGTGTGGTTATATGGTGAATCGGTGTGCAAGATTGGTTAGGAGGTGAATCAATAATTATGAAATGGTTATATAAATAATTTTCTCTTAAAAAAGTCACTCAAATCATATTATCAATAATCTTAAAGAAAAGGCTAGTATTAATTATTTTTTATAATAAATTTTATCATTAAATATAAATATATTATAAATACCTTAGCTACATTTGGTTTTGAAAAATTGTTTTTATTTTTCTAGAAAATATTTTTAGAAGATGAAGTTGGATTTTCGTTTTCTATTTTGATAAAACTTTTAGAAAATACATTTAATTGAAATGATGGAGTTTTTATTTTATTTTTCATTTTAAAAAATTTAAAAGAAACCACGTTTATAACAACTTTAAAAGAAATATGTATAATGGACCTAAATAAAAACATTAAATCAAATACTAAATCAATTATCAAGGTTCATCTAAAATATTCTAGAATGATCAACCACCAAGATTCACTTGCAATCATTGGTCAAGTTTCCATGTCATTTGAAATCATCAACCACAAAGATTTATTATTTGTCAAATCTCCATCCTCACCTCATTGTTTGACTATTGTTCCAACCTAATTCATTTTTTAACCATTAATTTTTTGGACTTAATTTTCATTTTTAGCTTGAGTTTACACAAATGTCTAAGGATTAACTGATTCCTCCAAGTATTTAAAAAAATAGAAATTTAAATAAAATCTAAGGATTAATTCCATGAAAACTCTTATAGCATAAAAACAAAGCAATATACTCCGATATCCATTTTATAAAACTGATTTATTCATTCTAATGTGGACATATTTTCTTTCTTTTACACATTAATTTAAAAAACGTGTTAAGATGACATAATAATAGATTAAAAGATAATAGTTTCATTATGAGATTTCATCTATGACTAATTTAAATTATTTGGATAATGAAATGTATGTTACTAAAAAATAATATGCCTATGTGACCTGCCGTGCCGACTACCATTTTAATTACAAAAAATAGTAGTCAAATACCATCAAGTACTAACTTATTATTTCCATTCTCTTTTGTCAACATAATTTTTTCCCTTTAATCATATTCGGTGGTTTATTTAATATTACATATAATATTGACTACATAGAAATTGATAAACCAAGATCAAGTTATATTGTTTATTTCATAATAAAATTGAAGTGTGTAACAATAAGATTGCGGGTCAATGGTCTGTGAAAATATTTTTTAAGATCAATTTAGAGTAAAAAAACATATGAATACGGATGTTGAAACAAATGCAACTTTCAACCAACATGTTACATTTAAACTTAGAACATTCGGGTCGTTTACTAAACACTTACCGAGTAAGTATGTACCGGTAAGAGCTATCACTTTCACTTATCGGGTAACATCATCAACCATGAAAATGGATTATGGCAAACATCTTTTACTTGGTAAGTGCATACTGAACAAAAGTTTTCTTTTCACTTATCAAGCAAGATTATTATTGATCATCATTATGCCTTTTACTTAATAAAATTATCGATTGTTATCATTTAAAAGTAAATGATGTCTTACGATCACTTATCTGAGAAAAGTTTAGTAAAACACCAAAGTTGAATACATCTCTCTCTTAGGTCGGTCATAGGAGAGTACCTGACGTGTTAATGTTATTTGATTTTATATTTTGATTATTTTGATGTTACTTAATTCTTTTTAAAGTTGTAGTGTATCTTCTCATATCCTTTTATAAGATCCTTTCTACTTTAATTCGACCTGTAAGACCAAAAGAATTGAAAGTCATCGAATTAAGTCTATGTATTTTTAGAGGTCAAAAATATCAACCCTATATTTTTAATATTATCATTATATTAATTTCTTATGATTATTATACTATTGATTAATATTTTATATAAAGTTTAGCATTTTATTATTCCGTTTTTAAATGGTAAAATACATGTAAATAATTTAAAATTATATAAAAGATAAAAAAAAATAACATCAATAAATATGTGAATCTTTTGTTAGAATTTGATCATTGAGATTTAAAGATATACATAAATCTATAAAATTCTATGAAATGATTTCATATTTTCATATTTTCTATGAATTCAAATCATCCCCTTATTATTTTCATCAAAGTCTATGATTAGGTGACATGTTTATATGTTATTGGAACCACATTAACAATCTCATGTTCAAAGGGGACAAGTTTTGGGCAAATGACAAATTCTTCCGAGTAGCAAAGAATGGCGTACGAATGGCTCAACAAAAGATTCAAAACCGACAGGTAGATTCGCTCACGTGGCATGCAGGAAATTGCAATACGACATAATAAGGAATCATGGTTGTGTAGTTGAATGTTGTGTAGATTTTTTGGAATGGCCTGATCTCGACGAATCACGGGAGGATCTGCTTGCAGTCCACAGTGTGAGATGCGGGACCCGTTCTATTTTCGTGGCAGTCTACTGATGTGTGTTGTGGTGTGATGTTCTACATCTGACTTATTGATCAGTGGCTTCTTCTTCGGCTGATAAACAAATTTGTTTTAAATTGTGATGTGATGTGTTGGGTTTGCATTTCGATCTTTGCTTTTTGGTTTTTTTTTTTTTTTTGAAAGGTAGCTTTTTGGTATTAATGGTTAATCTTGTTGTTTAAAAAAAAAAGTTTAAATGTCATTGACACTTGTCTTTTAAAGTGCAATAATATTTGAATATTATTTTAACTAGTTTTGATCCCGTGTAATACACGGGATAATTTCAATAAATTAAGTCATGCCAAAAACCTTATATTACAAATATGAATTGTTATGCTATTGATTAACATCAATATTATTTTCTATCAAATACATTAATTATATTAAAAAAAATACAAACTTTATTTATTTTTAATTTAATTCAATTGATATCAAATCAGTGGCGGAACACGAGTAAGATAACCTAGGGGGCCGAATAATAACATAATAAAGATTAAAAATGATATTCAAAACTTGTGGTTTTGTATTTTATGTATAATAGTATGAACCTCAAAGGTAACCAAGATACCTTATATGAAAAAGAAAAGTAGTCAAATTATCAATGAAATATATATAGTCCGAATCGACTGATGTTGAAGAATCAGCGGATGAGTTGTGGTTAGGGGTGAAATGGCACTCGAACCCAGAGCTAGCTGGTTCTCCCCGAAATGCGTTGAGGCTAGTTTATAATACAATTAATATTTAAAAACATGATAATTTTGTATGAATTAAGAGCTAGTTTATTTTGACTTTTGATATAATCAATTTTTTATGAAATATTTACATATAAAAAATATAAAAATATATTATTTATAATATAACCGTTGAGAACAAAACAAAAACATTTTGTATTCATAAATTGAAATACAAAAGAATAAGAAAAAGAATTTAAGTATAATTAATTTCAACCCAAAAGATTTTTCTTTTATGTTAGAAATGATATTTTAACTATTTGAATCAAAACACAGATTTTTGCATTTTGAAAATTGTCCAACAATCCTAAATAATGGTCTTTCGGTAAAATAAAATTAGCTATTGACCATTGACATTTCTTATTTTTGGACAAAGTAGAGGGACCAAAAGGGAAGTTTTGAATTGAAAGAGAGAGTTTTAAGAAAATTTAAATATAATGAGTAATTTGATATTTATTGATTCATAGGGACATTTCTTATTTTTGGACAAGTGAGAGGGACCAAAACCGAAGTTTTGAATTAAAAGAAAGAGTTTTAAAAAAACTTGAGTTAATGGGGAGGATTGAAACAGGGTAGCCAATAAGAATCTTCCATGCTCAAACCATTAAGCTACAAAACCATTATGTTAAAATTTCCTATATTTAATATATAAACGTGAAATAGCGGGGTGGCCATGGCCCCATAGCCCTTATTGTGTTCCGCTTCTGTATCAAATTATCAACAACGAAAATATAACAAATACATTTTATAGATCGAACTATAAATTATCTTTGACTTTAAAATGACGTTAATATACTTTCACATATAAAGAGAAAGGTATACATACAAAAGTGTACATGGATTGAAATATAATAATGGATACGTTTAACAATAATTTGTTATAAAAATATTAATTAACTATTATTTTAAAACTCAATGATTATCTTCATTATATTTAAAATGAAATATTTATTTTCTATTTGATGACGTTTATCAATTAGTTACATGAATACAAATATAAATTATTATATAATGTGGAGAAGAAAACTTAGTTATGCTTCTACTGATGTAGATCAAAAAACTTAAAAAAAGTAAATCAGGAGAAAATCAAACCATATGATTTAGTTCATCATAAGAAAACAATGACACAAATTTTCTTACCATTCTTCAAATAATTGCAAAAACAAATAATAAAAATAAATTATGCATGAATGTTCTTCGAAAAAATGGTTGACGAACTTACCTAAGACGTTTGCAAAAAGAGTAATGGAGGAACTTGAAAAATTAAAATGGAAAAGGTAAGGTTTATACGGTTTTTGTTGAATCGCTTAGTATTTAAATATCAATTTAGGGAGAGAGATAGAGATATAGATGACTCCATAAAGTTTGTTATATTTAATGTTTAGTATTTAAATATCAATTTAGGGAGAGAGATAGAGATATAGATGACTTCATACCAATAGATAGAGATAAAGTTTGTTATATTTAATAGATAATTTTGGATTAATTTTTAATAATTTTAAATTTTGAATCAGTGCCATGTGTCAACATATGACACATGACACATATGCATATTATGTGGCAATGGCTCACCAGAGCGCGACACGTGTGAATGAGTTACTCAGAGCGCGACACGTGTCAATTAGTTACTCTTTTATTATATATAGATAGAAGATAGATGTTTAGTCGGTTAAGCATTTTTAGGGATGTTTAATTATATTTTTAGGGATGTTTACTTATAGCTTAACAGGCTTTATTGTTTATTCTTAACTTATTTCACACAACTTTTTTGGCTTGGAGATGATATTAAGGCCTGTTCTTTAGCATTTTCATAAGCTCTATTGGATTCACAAATTTTCAATCGGTTATATAGAACCATTCGGTAGTGATGACTTAATGATAAAGAAACTTATTCGTAAGCTTTTAGGAGGGATACCGTAGAATGACGAGGTTTTTTCAAACATGACCTCCCCTTTGAAAAAAACACACTTCTTCCGTCTAAGTAAACAAAACAAAAATCTTCTAATCTATGTGGACGGTTTAGTCCTCACAATCACTTTTATACATACAAAACTTAAACACTTTTATACATACAAGACCTAACGGAAAATCAACCAACCATTGTTAATCTTGCCATGAAAATCAGAAATGAAGAAAGAACCCCAATAATTTATAACCAATTACATGAAAAAATGCCAAGCTTCCAAAAAAAATATATGCAAAAATTGTGTGTTTGTGTAACACTATGGAAGCAAAGCTGCATACTCGAATATGATACAACTGTCCAAAAGGATGCAACCCTATGCTACACCACACATTGTAAATCTTTTGATTCTACTTTGGAATACGCACTTTCTATCGAACGTCTAAAATCGTTATAGTGGCTTTATCGATCCCTCCCGAAGATGGTTGGGGATTAGTCGAGCTTTCTCCAACAAAGAAAGCAGGTTGTTTAGGTGGAGGCAATGCACCCTCACTACTCAACATCCTAACCACAGACGACATTGTTGGCCTATCTGGTGCAAGATTTTGCACACACAATAGACCAACATGTATTGTTCGCTCTACCTCTGAGACAATGCACGAGTTGCGTAAACAAGGGCTCATCAGCTCAACACACTTGCCTTCTCTATACAGTCTCCATGCCTGATTGAAACCGAAATCCATAGTCAAAACCGATAAGTTTTCACCATCATACAACACAAATGATTTACTTTACTACGGTACCAATACTCGAATCAAATTTACCAACCTTTCCTAAATAAATAATTTGACCACCTATTATTATTAAGTGTACTGATGTCAATTTTTGTCCTATAAGTAGGACTAATGTGTAACATGCGACCAACAAATCTAATAAGAAAGCATTAAAAAGTTATTTACTCTAAAGTACTTGAATAAAACAAATGCATACGCCGTACTTTATCGTGGGATATAATGGGATTGTTTGGTATGGTTCCGACATTTGGCAGTGCATAACATAACAAATACTTTACAAAATATAGTTAAGCTATAAGATATTTACTTACATGTCCAAGAAGGCTATCATTGCCATCTTCATGGGAGTATCCTCTATTTTTCTTCCCACTCACCATCTCCAATACCAAAACACCAAAACTAAATACATCCGATTTTACAGAGAAACGCCCGTGAATAGCATACTCGGGTGAAATATAACCACTGTGACAAAACCAAAAAGAATCACAAATAAGCATCATATATGAATCACACGGTCTACTCTAGTTTAAATATACTTACTATGTTCCGACCACTTTTTTTGTTTTGTCTGTAATCTGGTCTCCTCCAAACTCTCTAGCAAGACCAAAGTCTGATATTTTTGGGTTCATGTCGCCATCCAGCAGAATATTGCTTGCCTTGAGATCTCTGTGGATGATTCTATGGCGGGAATCTTGGTGGAGATAAAGTACACCTTTAGCAATCCCACGGATGATATCCAAGCGCAGAGGCCATTCGAGCATAGAACTCTTGGTTTCATCTGCCAATATAATATTCATTGCTATATAAATTTAGATAACAAAAGTTAAATACTATACAATGCGCAGTAGAAACATGATGAAAGAGTCAAACCAAATAGATATAAGTCCAAGCTTTTGTTAGGCAAGTATTCATAAATCAGTATCCTCTCATCTTCATCCATGCAGTATCCAAGAAGCTTCACAAGATTACGATGCTGAAGCCTGGCAACACAAACAACTTCATTGTAGAACTCCTCGTACCCTTGTTGAGAAGTTTCTGAGAGTTTCTTCACAGCTATTTCTTGTCCGTTTTCCAACACTCCCTAAAGATTATAATCATATGAGCTTTAGGGGGCACGTAGTTGGTTTCAGGGAATAAAATTGGGAATGAATATCACTGTTATCAAACTAAGAGACAAATCAAACTTTGCATCTATTTTGTGAGACAAGAATGTGCATGCAAGAATTTACCTTGTAAACTGGACCAAAACCACCTTCCCCGAGCTTATTGTCAATGGAGAAGTTATTGGTTGCCTTAACCACTTTAGATAAGCTAATAAAATTCAGCTCTAGATCATCATTCTCATCAGGGTACTTTTTATCCAAGGCATGTATCCTGCGACCTACAAAGTGATATATAGATTAATTATAAACAAGAGTGATAAAGTTGTATACTTTTCTGCTCCTGTTTTACATTTTTCATTTGTCAAAATATGGAAGTGAGTCATTTGCCTTACCTCGTCCTCTCGCATTAGCCCTTTTCTTTTTCTTGTAACGAACATAAGCTACTAAGGAAATGCCCAACAAGACCAACGAAATTGACAAGGTGATGGTGAGTACCAGCATCATTTTGGTGATGCGAGACTGGGAGGCCATAAGACCATCATCTACAAAATGCAACAACTTTAACTACCCGTTGAAACAGAACTTGGAGACATTGTAGAAGCTGAGACATATAACACAATCTTGATAAGATATGGGCAACCAAATAGTGTCTAATATTTTTTAAGCAGATATAAGTGTTGATCCTTTGTATGCTCATAAGGTCCATAAAGATTATTGCTACTTATTAGATGGAAATGTAAAAGTGTAACAATTAATGGGAAAACACAGTTTCTGGACTCAAGCTCATTCACCGACTTCCACAAAATCTAGATTAAGAAATATGTTTACCTTTTAGTAGAGAGGCGGGCATTCTTACGTAAAGATCTTGACTCTCTTCACAAACCTTAAGATCCATCAATCCACCAAACCATAGTAAGCATCCACTCCCTCCTCTTCTGATATCTAAATTTGCATAAGCCGTGCAAGAGCAATTGTTCCTGCAGGCCATCTCACACTCGCCAAGCGTCATGCTCTTATTGTACCAAGATTTTCGTGTGTCGGGAAATTTCATTCCTCTGATTTTCCAAAATCCTTCCTTGACATCACAATCTAACGGCACTTTGAGTTGACACCCACCTGACCAATCCGCCATGTTCCATTCATCCGGGTGTTTTGGCTCAAAACCATCCATACAAGTACAAGTAGGAGTCTTGCTGAGGTCACAGCTTCCATAAGGACCACAGAGTCCATACCCATTACACATATCCAACAGACTATTTGAAAAAACAATCCATTCTCCGCTTCGATTATTCCAACGCAATATTACCATGCTGCCATCCCACATCAAACGCATCATCTGAACAGCTGAACTCTTAAGCTCGGATTTATAATACACTTCCTTCCGGTTAACAACAAAGTCAACCGAGTAGATTGGATTCGGCATCTCATTAGGCAGACCACTAAACCTAACCCCATTCCATGGTCCATATCTTATGTGTTTGTGTAAACCTTGCCCACGGATGAACACTTGTGGATATCCATTTGTGTCTACATAGTTTACATACCGACCTACAGAAGGATCATTTCGACTCTTCCATGACGTTAAGTTCCTGTTAATGCCCGTTACAAGATCCTTACCAAGTTTCATTCCGGGTAGCAAGGTGTCACCAGGATAATCAAAACTCTGCCAAATGAAATTTGTCTCATCAGTACTGTTTCCATCCTTGACAACAAAATTCCCAGTATCTAAAAGTTGTGCCACTGGATTAATATACCTGACAAATGCCGAAGAACTGGATGACCAGATTACGCTATCGCCACAGCACGAAATCAACAGGCGTCCGTCACCGGTGACTTTGAAGGTTCCCGATGTATTGGATATGGGCAAGTCTCTGTTAGCAACCCATACGACTGTACCGGTTGCCATCTTCTTGTACCATATCCCCAAGTAACGATCGTTGGAGTTATCAGGGCTAAAGAATCCCATTTCATACATTTCTCCAGCCGAAACAATGGTTTCGCCATCTTTGATTACTTGATTTGCAGCTATGGTGTCTACTGCAACAACAGAAGGTGAAAAGAGCTGCAATAATACAGTAATGAAAATCAATAAATTTGTAAAAAGGCCATCCATGGAAGGTAGGATCAATAACCTTTGACAACCAACTTGTTTTTTCATCAATAAATATCATTGAGGATGGGAGGTAGGATCACATAAATGTGATTGTGATGTAATGCAGAAGAAGTCAAGAAACCAAGACTTTGAATAATTAAATTGATTTAAGAAACCAACTTGGATATTTAATGATTTCTATGGTCACCCTTTTATCTTTAAATGGAAACATCTACTAGTTTATACAGATAAAATTAGAACTAATATCCATTTAGGTTCTAGAATACTTAGTGTAAACATATTAATTAAATTCAATCAAATTGGGTATGTGTTCTATAATCTTGCTTCTTATAAAATAAAAAAGGCATGCCCTAATGCTGATTAGTGATTATATATCTTATTTGTCCACTGTCACTCTCTGCTAATTATGGTGGTAAGTTGAAACTCAAGATTCAACTTCATAACTAGATTGAATTACATTTACGCGGAATATCGCATCAACAAAAGTACTGGTAACCAAATGAAATGCCCTAGAGGATTAACCCTAGTTTTTTATTTATTAGCAATCAAAACCATGATTAAGATCGAATTCACATCCCAAAAGCATCAGTGAAATTAACAGCAAAACATAGGCGAATTTAAATATTTGATGAATTTTGACGATTTCTAGAGAGTAGATATATAGATGCAATGAATCATACCTTCGACCGGCAGTTCCTGTAATTAATTCATATTCTTTTTGTTATTTATGTCATAATATTTAAAGCATCAGCCCCGAAAGATAGGCGCCGGGTTTGGCCGCTTTCCTTGCTAGGCCCGATTACAGGTGCACAAAATAATCGATAAATCGAAAAAAATTTAAAATAACCGGTTACAATTCTAATCGAACAGGTTATTTTTTTAACCGTTTTCTAACTGGTTATAAATTTTGAGGATTTTTATGTAATTATCGGTTTTTTAACCGGTTTTTATTAACTGGTTTTTTAACCTGTTTTTATTAACTGGTTTTTTAACCAGTTTTTAACTGGTTATTTTCAACATACTGAAAAATTAAGAAATATATTGTTGTGGCCAGGGAGATCGAACCCAGGTCACTTTTAATTAATATTATTGTAATTTGTAATCCAAAAATTTGAACATATATATATATGTGTGTATTTTTATTTGGATTTGTATGTATTTCTATTTGAATTTATATTATAATATTTTTATAGTAATTGTTGGTAAATGATAATTTGGTATAATGGTATTTATATAATTATATGTATTGTTTTTATTATATTTATATTTATATATATTTGTATAATTAATTTAAATATAATTATTATATAATTATAAAATTAAATACACAAAACAACTAAACAAAAGAAAAGGCACAAAAAATCAGATTTTTAAGTCAAGACCAAAAAAAGACCAACGAAACATTTTTTTTCTAACCGGTTTTTTGTCCTAACCGGTTATTACTCTAACCCAACCGATTGCAAGTAGTATTGAATTCAAGATCCATAACCGGTTATATGTTTGTTCGGTTTTTTTCCTAACTGCTTTTTTCCTAACCGGTTAGGTTATTTAACCGATCATGTGCACCTCTAGCCCGATGGCCGATGTGACTTTGTGAGCCAAAAATTGTGCTTTTAAATACGTTGGTTTTTAAGGGTGTTTGGAGTGTGATTATAACTGATTCGTTTTGTAGAAAAGTAATAAACGTATTTGGGTAAACTGCTTACGGCTTTTCTAGGAAGCTATAAGAAGTTTTTTTAAGAAGGCAACAAATTTTGACTTCTTAAAAAAGCGGATAAGCACTTTTGTTTATAAGCACTCCCAAACGCCCCTTAAAGTTCGGTTCTCGGATGGTAATCAACTTTTTACCCATATAAGTTTTAATAGTATTATCGTAAGGAAAATTAGTCATTTAGTCTTAATATATTAAATTAAATATAATGGTTTTCGTTCATGTATTAGGATCCATTGTGTAATGGGTGACACTCCCTACCATGTCTTTCATTGTCAAAGTGCAAATTTAAGGGGTGTTTGGTATGTATAATGAAAAGAATTTGATTTTACAAGAATTAGAATGGGATCAATAGAAATCTCTATTGCACCATGTATTTAGTTGATAGAATTTGAAATGGAACATTTTGAAAAAAATTGGAATCTCCATCTTCATTTTGGGGGAGGGTATTGGTGGAAACGGTGCTAGCAATGTTAGTGGCGTGGCACCTCTTTTCACCCGGCCTACCACACCCCAAAAGTCCACCCCTTCTTGCCCTACCCCTCATGTGGTTGGGTGGCTATCACAGGTGGTTGTGACGACGATAGTAGCATCATGGTTGGGGTGGGGTTGGTAGTGTGCGAACAACAATAACGATATGGTGGTATGGGGGTGGGCAAGTGGGTGTGTGGATGGTAACTATGATGACAATAATTGTGACATGGTGATCAGATGTGAGGAGAGTGGGGAGGGTTAGGCAATCCGGGAGTGGGTGGCACTTGTGACAATGAGTCAACAACGGTAATAGGATGGTGGTCATTACACATATTCAAAAACTAAGGAATTAGCAATGATTCAACAAACCAGCAACGTTTGTTAAAAATATTCATAGCTAACTTTTTTATGATCGAGTAGTGTGACATTAGTTGAAAAATATATAGGCATGCATCGCTGTGTATTTATGGTTTTCCCGTTTTTAATTTGGAATTTGTCTATTATAAAAGGATATCTTTATAATACATATTTTATTTCCTTCCATAAACAAAATCTCATTATATAAAATTTAATCTCAAAAAACACGCACACGACAAGTTACAAGATAATATTACTTTATAAACATTCCGACATAAATCATTTAGACAATCAGAAATACGTTATTAAAATATAACGTGGTGTCTATGTTTTAATATTTCAACTGTTGGGTCATTTTGGAATGCAGAAGTATTGAGTTGAAGAAAAGTTTTAAGTCTGGTTATGTCTGCTGAAGAAAGTTATTACTGCGTGAAGGAAGGGTTATTAATACTGCAGTGGTAATGAATAAAAGAGAAGACTTAAAGAAGAGTATTTTTGCTATCGCTCATTAATGCTGCTGGAAGAAGAATTAGAAGTAGTAATGGTGGTTACCTTGGTAGAAGTTATAACTGCTTCATATTATTACTGCTAGTTGTTACTGCTGCTAGCTAATGTAATAGTTGTAGTTAATGCTTCTCTCTGTTAATACTGCTTCTAATGAGACGATAAGGATGATAATCTGTTGTTTGCGATAAGGAAAAGATTCCGAATATCTTGGAATTTGTTTAGCAGATTTGTTTTCCTTTATACTTATCTTGTAATCTGTATATATAGTTGATTTAGAATAGATTACTAGATATTTTTTTGTTTTTGAGAGAAAAGCAGAACCTCAAGAAGTTTTCCTAGCGATAGAGAAGTATTGCTCGTCTACTAGAGATCTGTTCTAGTAGATTGAGGTTTTGTGAGTAAGTTTGTAATTGAAAGTATTGAAGTAAAGCAAGTTTTCAGTCCATTGTTTTGATTCCCTTTAAAGTTTTATTCCGCAATACTTTAATTTGTTCTCTGAGTGTTTGTTTCTTGTTAAGAAATCGATCCTGACAAGTGGTATCAGAGCCATAAACTCAGAATCTGAATTCAAACATGGACTCTCAAGAAGGTGTTTTTGCAAATAAGGTTCCCATGCTCAAACCAAATGAGTTTGACATGTGGAAAATTCGAATTAGGCAACACATGTTGCTCATAGATTATTCCATGTGGGAGGTCATTGAGAATGGCCCTGCAGAAAGAAAAGCTGGAGAAGATGGAGTTGTACCTCCACCAAGGACTGATGCAGAAAGAAAAGCAAGGCAGATTGAGATGAAGGCACTAAGTACTTTACTTTTTGCTATCCCAAATGAGTATCAGCATCAATTCAAGAACTGTGAAAATGCTAAAGTTCTTTGGCAAGCACTGGAGAGAAGATTTGCAGGATCCAAAAGCACCAAAAGAAACCAAAAGGCAATTCTCAGACAACAATATGAGAACTTTATGTCTACAAGGAATGAGACTATGACTCAGACCTTTGATAGATATAATAAACTCATAGGAGAATTGGTCACTGTTGGAGTGAAGATTGACAATGATGACATCAACAGGAAATTCCTTAGGTCACTGGGAGAAGAATGGACCATGTACACTGTGTCTCTAAGACAGAGTGAAGATCTGGAGGATAAAGAGTTGGATGATCTTTATAATGATCTCAGAGTGTTTGAAGCTGAAGTGGAGGCCAAAAGAAAGCCTATTGGATACTCTCATAACACTGCTCTTCTGTCCAATGAGTCATCTTAATTCAATGACTCAAACTCACACAATTCTGGTGCTAGTGAATCATTTAATGCTGCAAAACCTAATTCTGGAGTTGATCAAACTCTTGAAGCTTTTCTTGCCAGTCATGTCAAGACTTCATTAATCAATGAAGATCTTGAACAAATCAGTCCAGATGATTTGGAAGAGATGGACATAAAATGGCAAATGGCCATGCTTACCATGAGGATAAAAAGATTCATCAAGAGGACTGGAAGGAACAATTTTGGCATGAAGAGGGAAGATGGAGCAGGATTTGATAAGTCAAAAGTAAGATGCTATAAGTGCAATGATCTAGGTCATTTTGCAAGAGAATGCAAAGGGAATGTTTCACAGCATAACAGTCAGCACAAGTTCAACAAGAATACAAATGGAAGCTCTTCACAGGCATTGGTTTCACAAGAAGGGTTTGGATTTGATTGGAGTGATCAGGCAGATGAAGCTGTTCAGAATCAAGCTCTTATGGCAGAAATCAAAGAATCATCATCATCAGAGATGCCAAGTGAGGTAATTTCTAAACTCTGTTCAAAATCTTGTATTGATACTGTTCAGAAGTACAGGGATCACAATCAAAGTATGTGTGACAGTATCAAAAAGCTTGAGCAATTTAGGAGAGAGTCAAATGAGGTCATAGGAAGTTTGGAGGATCAAATCAAAGCTTATCAAGCAAATGAACTCCAATTTGAATATGATCAAAACTACTGGAAATGGGAGAAGAAGGAATATGAGCTTAAGTTGTCCAAAAGTAGATCTGAATTAGAGAAAGTTAGAGTTGAGTTAGAACAAGCAAAATCTGATCTTGAGAAATTCTCTAAAGCCTCAAAGGCTATGGATGAAATTTTGAAGGCTCAGATTAATGATGACCTTAAAAGAGGAATAGGGTATCATACTACACCACCACCCTATAACAATAATTACATACCTCCAAAGTCTAACTTTGCTGATAGACTTGACACTGAGGAACTGAAACCAGGACTAGCTGAAGTAGATCCTGTAGAGGGAAAAGTTGAGGACTTAGGAGGAGAAGGAGAATATAGGAAGAAAGAAACAGAAGAATCTGTCCCTGATGATAACCACATTCTAACAAATGAGAATGGTGGTAGACCATTTGTTGAAAGCAAGAAAGTGGTAGAGGAGAAGGGAAAGAGTAAGATAGATGCACAATCCTCTGAATGTGATCCTAGTTCATCTAAACAGTCTCAATATAAAAGAGGAAATCAAAGAAATTGGAACAACCAATGGGCTAAAAGTCATGGTATTGATCTCAGCAAAATTAACAGACCAAAGCCATGTTTTATCTGTTGTAAACTCAACCACTTAGCTAAAGACTGTTATTTCAATCCAATCAATCATAGAAATTCTTTTCAAAACTACAAATCATCTATGATTGTAAGGAAAAAGCAACAGTTTCAGGCAAAGAAGGTTGAAAATATCCACAAGAAGGTTGTTTCAAACCAGAACAGAAAGTTTCAATCAAATGAAAAGGTTCTGAAGAAAAAGACTGAAACTAAATCTGTAAAGATGACTGCCAAGTGGGTACCAAAAGCAGTGGTACACAATACTACTGCTACTACTGAGAAAAGAAGTAATAACCGTGAAAGCAATAAAAAGATTACTACTGCAAGCTGCAGTAGTACACCAGTTAATGCTGCTTCAAGCAGTAATAAGAACAATGCTCCTCCGGTTATCACTGCTTCTACCCCTGAAAAGAAAAAGCCCTACATTGTCACAAAATACTCAAGTCATGAAATTCCAAGTACAGATTATATGCTGAAACTCAACAGATTGGCTGAGTTTAAGTATGTAAATGATAAAGGTGAACCCAAGACCATATTGGCTTGGGTTCCCTCAAGACACTGATAGGTTTGACTTCATGTGCAGGGCAACCAAGGAAAGGGAAAGAATCTGTGGCATGTAGACAGTGGTTGCTCAAGGCACATGACAGGCATCATGTCTCTACTGGAAAACTTTAAACAGTTCAATGGTGGACATGTTGCCTTTGGTGACAATCCAAAGGGAGGAAAGGTAAGTGGGAAAGGTAATATCTCCAAAGGAAAGATGACCTTTGAAGATGTGTACTATGTTGAGCAGTTAAAGTACAACCTGTTAAGTGTATCACAGGTTTGTGACAAGAAACATAGTATATTGTTCAATGATGTAGAGTGCTTGATACTTTCACCTGAGTTCAAAATAGTTGATGAAAATATGATACTTTTGAGAGCTCCCAGAAAGGACAATGTTTACTGTTTGGACTTGGAGGATGTTTCCTCTAAATCATCCTTAAACTGTCTTTTGTCAAAAGCTTCTTTGAGTGAATCATCCTTATGGCACAGAAGGATGTGTCACATGAATTTCAAAAACATGAACAAATTGGTCAAAGGTAACTTAGTTAGAGGGTTACCTACAAAAGAGTTTTCATGTGATGATCACTGTGTTTCTTGTCTAAAAGGCAAACAACACAAATCCACTCACAAGTCCAAAGAAGTAAACACAATCTCTACTCCTTTACAGCTTTTGCATATGGATTTGTTTGGCCCTACTAATGTGATGAGTATTGGCAAGAAATCATATTGTTTGGTCATTGTTGATGATTACTCAAGATTTACTTGGGTATTCTTTCTGAGAACAAAGGATGAGACAAGTGGACTGATCAAACCCTTTGTAATTAGAATAGAAAACAAGACAAATCTGAAAGTAAAAGTCATCAGATCAGATAATGGTACAGAATTTAAAAATGCTGACTTGAACTTGTTTTGTGAATCAAAAGGAATTGAGAGACAATATAGTGCTCCTAGAACTCCTCAGCAAAATGGTGTTGCAGAGAGGAGGAATAGAACACTTATTGAAGCTGCAAGAACCATGTTAGTTGATTCAAAGCTACCAGTTACCTTTTGGGCAGAAGCAATAAACACTGCATGCTATGTTCAAAACAGGGTTCTTGTAGTTAAGTCAAAAGGAAAAACCCCATATGAACTCTTTGAGAAAAAGAAACCTTTTATAGGATTCTTAGTACCTTTTGGGTGTCCTTGTACTATTCTCAATACCAAATCTCAATTAGGTAAATTTGACAGCAAATCAGATGATGGTTTTTTTGTTGGATACTCGTCACAAAGTAAGGCACTTAGAGTATTTAATAGCTCTTCTAGAATTATTGAAGAAAGTGACAATGTCAAATGTAATGAGCTCACTCCAAATGTACCTGGAACTGGTCCAAATTGGTTATTTGACATTGATTCACTTACTAACTCTTTGAATATGAGCTATGCAGTTGCAACAGGGTCAAATGCAGATAAATCAAAGGAGCCTGAGACACCTTTTGTCATGTTTCCTATGCCAACTGTGGATCCTATTGAATTCTGTTGTGCAGACAAGGTAGCAGAGGCAGAAAAAGACAGTGTTGAGACAGTAGACACAAGTGAGACTAGAGAAAGTCAGCTTCAGGAGGATAGTCACTCTGAGGAAAACATCACTCTCATTGATCCAGTGACACTTCAAGAAGAGGATGCAGATGGATCACAATCTTCAGATATGAGTATCATAGATCCTCTACCCTCTCATCAAGAGGGATATCTTGATAATCCTCCTTCTTCAAAAGTGACTCCCTCAAATCAGTCTGAACCCCACAACAATATGACTGATTTTCCTATTGTTAATGAAGAAGGGATGCATATGACTCCAATTTAGGAGTAAACCTTCCTGAAGAACCCCTACACCTCACCAGGACTCAAAAGAATCACCCATCTACTTTGGTGATTGGGGATATTCAATCTCCAATGATCACAAGAAAACAGTGTAAAGAGTTGGGTTTTCAAAACCCACATTCAGCAATGATTTCTTGTTTTCTTTCTCAGTCTGAACCAAAGAAAGTCTTTGATGCAATGAAAGATCCTAGTTGGATAGAGGCTATGCAAGAGGAATTACTTCAGTTTGTGCTACAACATGTATGGGATCTAACTGATCTGCCTAAGGGGCATAGGGCAATTGGCACAAAATGGATTTTTAGAAACAAGAAGGATGAGAGAGGCATTGTGATCAAAAACAAAGCAAGGCTAGTTGCGCAGGGATACACTCAGGAGGAAGGAATTGACTATGAGGATGTTTTTGCCCCTGTGGCAAGAATTGAAGCCATAAGACTGTTCCTAGCTTTTGCCTCATACAAAAGGTTTAAAGTGTATCAAATGGATGTAAAAAGTGCATTCCTGTATGGAAAGATTGAAGAGGAGGTGTATGTGTGTCAGCCTCCTGGTTTTGAAGATCCAAAGTTTCCAGACAAAGTCTACAAGCTTAGGAAGGCACTCTATGGTTTACATCAGGCACCAAGAGCATGGTATGACACACTGTCTACCTATCTCTTGGAAAATCAGTTTGAAAGAGGAGTGATAGACAAGACTCTTTTCATCAAAAAGAAAGGATCAGATCTGTTGTTGGTACAAATCTATGTGGATGATATCATTTTTGGTGCCACCAAGGAGGAGATGTGCAAAGAATTTGAAGATCTAATGCACAAGAGATTCAAAATGAGCTCAATGGGGGAATTGACATTCTTTCTAGGTCTGCAAGTTAAGCAGAAGAATGATGGACTTCTTATAAACCAGTCCAAATATGTCAAGGATATGCTCACAAAATTTGGCTTTCTGGATGCCAAATCAGCCTCAACTCCAATGGAAACTCATAAGCAACTGACAGCTGATGTTGAGGGGAGGAAGTTGATGTGCATCAATACAGATCTATGATTGGATCACTCATGTACCTCACAGCTTCAAGACCAGACATCATGTTTGCAGTATGTGTTTGTGCAAGATTTCAAGTAAGGCCAAAGGAGTCTCATCTTCAACCAGTCAAGAGAATTTTCAGATACTTGAAGGGACAACCAAGATTGGGTCTGTGGTACCCTTATGAATCTCCTTTTGAGCTCTTGGCCTATACAGACAGTGACTATGGAGGTGCAAGCTTAGATAGAAAATCCACTTCAGGTGGATGTCAGTTTTTAGGTGCAAGACTTGTGTCATGGCAGTGCAAAAAGCAAACCACTGTCTCAACATCCACAGCAGAAGCAGAATATGTAGCAGCTGCACAATGCTGCTCTCAGGTCTTATGGATTCAAAACCAGATGTTGGACTATGGTATGACTTTTCTTAACACTCCTGTATACATTGATAATAACAGTGCCATTAGCATTGTTAATAATCCTGTCAAGCACTCTAAAACCAAGCACATAGAAATCAAGTACCATTTCATTAGGGATTCAAATGAAAAGAAACTCATTCAAGTGTTGAAAGTGCACACTGATTATCAATATGCTGATCTCTTCACAAAAGCATTTGATGTGGGAAGATTCAAGTTTTTGATTACAAGTGTTGGCATGATCAATTCTGAATAATGTTTCTTTATCTGGTAGTTGTCACTTTCTTTGTACTTTCCTGTATGCCTCAAGGTATGTGTGATATGTTTCTCTAGTGATTTCAGTGGTCTAGGTGTACAAAGAGTCGTTACTACTGCTGGAAGTGACAATCGCAAGTTACTACTGCTGGGAGTGACAATCGCATGATACTACTGCTGGGAGTGACAATCGCATGATACTACTGCTGGAAGTGACAATCGCACGTTACTTCTGCTGCAAGTGCCAATCGTACGTTACTTCTTGCTGGAAGTGTCAATCGGACATTACCTCTGCGGGAAATAGCATTCACATGTTATTACTGCAGGAGGTAGCATTTCAAGATTATTACTGCTTCTCAGTGACATAGGGTTATCTGCTTTTCACGGGTTTCTTGTTATTACTTCTCCAACCGTTATTACTGCTAATTCATTATTGCTGCTTTTAACTAACTTGGAAATGTATAAATAGCCCTGGTATCACCGCCTTTTTCACAACGGCTGCTTTCAAAACCCTAAGTCAGAAAACCCTTGATATTCTAAGGCGATTTCTTGCGATTTTGCAATCCTCTGCTTATTTCGATCGTTTGTGTACTTTCTTGCATCATATTCGACTATACTAACCTTGATTTCTTATCATGGATGATCTGCAATTCAACGACGAGCACAACAAGGTTGGTTTTCTCACCAAAGGGAAGAGATCTGAGGGTTTCAATGATATTGTGGATTTTCTTCAAGCATCCACAATTGCTCATGCTATACTACTCAATCCAAAGATCTACATCCTTCATCAGAAGGATTTTTGGAGGAATGCTCGCGTAGAAACCCTCAACAACACCAAGGTTATTCAAACCACTGTAAGCGACAGGCAATTGACAGTCTCAGAATCCACTATTCGAAGGTGCTTACACCTTGATGATGAAGGAGGTGAGACTTCTATCTCTACTTCTGAGATATTTTCTGCTTTGGCCCAAATGGGATATGAAGGCTCCCTTAAGTCTTTGAAAATAAAGAAAAAGTTTTTTGGCCATCAATGGAAGTTTCTTGTTCATATCCTTATTCACTGTTTTTCTAAGAAATCTTCTGGATGGGATGAGTTTGGAAGCACTATTGCATCTGCATTAGTTTGTTTGGCCACATCCAGAAGATTCAACTTTTCAAACATGATTTTTGAAAATCTTGTGGCAAATCTGGATCCAAAATCTACATCCAAATCGTTTTACATGTATCCAAGATTTGTTCAAGAAGTGATTAACCTAGAATTGCCGGATGTACCTGCCTCTGGTCAGACCTATAACAGGAATGACCCTTCTTTCAAGATGTTTTCGAACATGAAAAGAAGTGGCACTTCAGTCTTCACCCCATTGTTCCCTACAATGATGGGAGTGATTCCACCCTCAGGTGAGGCATCAGGCTTGCAGCCTACCCATTCAAGCACACCCCCTGATGACCTACCCACACCTTCCACCTCAAATATCCCTCAGTCCCCTGTTCATAAAACCCCCTCCCCTGCACTACAGGTATATGTAAGAAAGATCAAAAGAGCTCCTTCCTCTTTTGAGTCTACTCAACCTCAACCTAAAAGCCCTCTTGTGGAGCACTCTCCACTTGAGTATATCCAAAGGGAAACCACATGAGTTTCCCCCAACTCCAATGTTAAGGAGGTGCCCTCTATGGAGATGTCAGGGCATGTGGATGGTGTGGCTCACACTACTGGTGTTGCACAAAGTGTGCATCAGGACAGTGTGAACATCAATAAGACCCCCTCCACGGCAACTCTGAATGAGAAATCATTTGGAGGACCCAGGTGCCAAGAAACCATGGGAGTAGATAGTGTTTCAACTAGGTTGAAAACTACTACTAAAATTCCCAAAGATCTAGCAAAGAAGGGTTCAACTTCTAAAGCTGGTGAGGGTATTTTTTCACATGATGAATTGATGGCTGCATTGGCTGCAATAGCCAAAGACTTGACGAACCATGATGCTCACTTCCAAGATCATGCTTCTAAGCATGAGGAGACTGCCATTCGGATGGAGATTTTAGAGAAGATGGTCAAAACTCAGAATCAACTGGTTTCTGATTTATCCAAGAAGTGTCAAGCTCAGGGTGCAAAGGTTGCTGTACAAAACATGAAAATTTCAGCCTTACAGAAGAGGTATGCTACTCTAGCTGCCTTCACAAAGGGGGAGAAGGTAAAGGCTAAGGGGGAGTTGAAAGTGAAGTCTGAGATTGTGAAAGCAGCAGTATCGAAAGTTGAACACAAGAAGGATGTTGAAGAAAGGGTTGCCACTGAACCCATTGTGAATGTTGAAGAAAGGAAAGCTGCTGAAACACCACTATCAAAAGCTACTCCTAAGGTGATACCAACCAAGGGAATAGTGATTAAAGAGAAAGCTGAAGTGAAGAAGAATGAAAGAAAGGAGAGTGATACAAAAGACAAGGGAAAGAGTATTATGATAGAAGAGCCTAAGAAGAAAATACCAAAACATATTCCCAAGGAGATTGCTGAAGAAATGTCACTGAGAAAGATTGTCTCAATGCTGACTGAAGATGAGATGGAATTGGCTAGGAAGAAGGCTGCTGAACAAGAAGCATCACTAGAGTTGGCTAAGAAGCTGCAACAGGAAGAAGATCAAGCTGCAAAGAAAGTAGTTGTAACAAAGCCAAAACCAAAGAAAAGGGTAGTTGTTCCAAGTAGGGGTGTAAACGAGTCGAGCTTTTATCGAGTAACTCGAGCTCGAACTCGAGCTCGGCTCGTTCGAGTCGAACTTTATCGAGTTCGAGCTCGAGTTCGAGCCCAAAAAACAAGCTCAAATATTTAACGAGCCGAGCTCGAGCTTTTAAGAGTTTGACTCGAGTTCTTATCGAGCTTTTCGAGCTTTGTATAACACATATATATTTTTATATTATTATACATATTATGTATATATAAGGGGTATATATCAAAACAACCTGAATATATACCTTTCGAGCTTTTCGAGCCGAGCTCGAGCTATAACTTAAATAACCTATTTTTTATACAATTTCGAGCTTTTCGAGCCGAGTTCGAGCTATAATGTATCTTTCACGAGTCGAGCTCGAGCTTGAAGTATGAAAGCTCGTCGAGCTATCGAGTCGAACTCGAGCTTAACATAAAGTCTCGAGCCGAGCTCGAGCCCTGTCGAGCTCGAGCTCGGTTCGACTCGTTTACACCCCTAGTTCCAAGGAAGGTCACTAGAAGAACTAAGCAAGTGTCAAAGGCTGAAGAGAGGAAAAGCAGAATTAAATTCCTTGTGAATGCTGTTGGTGGAACTGAAGGAATGTATGCTGGGTGGTCTGATGAGAAAATTGAAGAAAAGTATAATTTGGAAAGAGATGCTATGCAGGAAAAGAAAGAAGAGGTAAAAGTGGTGGAAGATGAAGAAGAAGGGATGCCTGTGATACAAAGAAGAAGCAAGAGAAAACATGATGTGGCTGTGGTAAGTGAATCTGAGAATGAGAAGGAGGTTGAAGAGAAGAAGGAGCAAGAACAAGAAAGGGTGACTGTGAAAGACAAAGAAAAGGAGGAAGAGAGGCTAAAGGAGAAAGTTGCAAAGAGGAAGAAATCAATTGCTCAGAAGAAGTCTGCTAAGAAAGCTAAGTTGGTGCATGACTCAGCAGGATCTGAGATAATAGACTGGGATTCTCAAGGGAAAGATGATCAGATGGTTTGGGTAGTTGAAAGCAAAGGAGGAAAGTTGGAAACTTACAGAAGCCCATATCATCTATTTTCAAGGATGAGCATAGTTGATTTGAAGAAATTGTATGAGATTGGCTGTGTGAAGGACTCCAAGGGAAGAACAGAGATTATTCATTTAATAGAAGATCTGAAAGTGATGTTTGCCTTTGAAAAGTCAAGAGATGATTTCAGAAAGAAAGAATCTCAGATGGCATGTGAAGCATGAGAACCTTTTTAAAACAAGAAAAACAGAGTGGTCTCAATCAGTTTTAAAACAAGACAGTACTACTTTTTATTGGACAAAAGGTATGACTTTGATCACAGACTGTGCACAAGTCTACTTGATATTGGAAAGAAGAAGTCTGTTTTGTCTGATCTTGACAAGGAGTTTGTGGAGAGGATCAATCAGAGAATTATGCAATTTGATGATGATTTTGATCCTGAGGTGATTGGCAAAGATGATGGAGCTGAGAAGAAGGTGAAGGAGTGGTTTGTCAGAGAGTTAAGTGGATCACTATACTACAAAGTCATCTGGGAAGATGGGAAAGCAAGCTGGGGAGGAATTCTAGCAGATATACTGAAGGTATGCACAAGGGAGAATCTCAGAGAAATGTATGAGATTGGTATGCAGCTCTATGAAAGTCTTTTGGAGGATGACAGTGATGAACCAGTCATTTTAAAGCTCAAAAGTGCTTTGGAAAGTCTGTGTTGGTTGTTTGAGCCTTCAAGAGTACAAACCCTTATGAACCAACCATGTGAGACAGTTAATGAATGGAGATTATTTCCAAAATGTGGTATATACTCATTAACTATCAATGGTGTGGTTAAGGAATACTATTTTGTGGATGGTGATCAGGTGCATGATGCTCAAAGATTGCGTGGAATGGAAAGAGTGAAGCTTTGTGGGCATGAAAATTCTGCTATGGGAACAGAGCTGGTTTTGAAGTTTCTTCAACTATGGCAAAACTTAAATGTTCAGGGTTGAACAGTTAAGTAGGGGGAGTTTGTTGGGTCATTTTGGAATGCAGAAGTATTGAGTTGAAGAAAAGTTTTAAGTCTGGTTATGTCTGCTGAAGAAAGTTATTACTGCGTGAAGGAAGGGTTATTAATACTGCAGTGGTAATGAATAAAAGAGAAGACTTAAAGAAGAGTATTTTTGCTATCGCTCATTAATGCTGCTGGAAGAAGAATTAGAAGTAGTAATGGTGGTTACCTTGGTAGAAGTTATAACTGCTTCATATTATTACTGCTAGTTGTTACTGCTGCTAGCTAATGTAATAGTTGTAGTTAATGCTTCTCTCTGTTAATACTGCTTCTAATGAGACGATAAGGATGATAATCTGTTGTTTGCGATAAGGAAAAGATTCCGAATATCTTGGAATTTGTTTAGCAGATTTGTTTTCCTTTATACTTATCTTGTAATCTGTATATATAGTTGATTTAGAATAGATTACTAGATATTTTTTTGTTTTTGAGAGAAAAGCAGAACCTCAAGAAGTTTTCCTAGCGATAGAGAAGTATTGCTCGTCTACTAGAGATCTGTTCTAGTAGATTGAGGTTTTGTGAGTAAGTTTGTAATTGAAAGTATTGAAGTAAAGCAAGTTTTCAGTCCATTGTTTTGATTCCCTTTAAAGTTTTATTCCGCAATACTTTAATTTGTTCTCTGAGTGTTTGTTTCTTGTTAAGAAATCGATCCTGACATCAACTAAATCTTTTCTTTACCAAAACATATTAACTATATTGAAATTTAA
This sequence comes from Centaurea solstitialis, assembly GCA_030169165.1. NCBI lineage: Eukaryota > Viridiplantae > Streptophyta > Magnoliopsida > Asterales > Asteraceae > Centaurea > Centaurea solstitialis. The sequence goes on along the minus strand of CM058046.1, from coordinate 7,181,628 downwards.
AATCCCTTTGAATACCCCTATGGCCCTATCCAATTTGATATCCATTTTAAATCCTCCTATAGGTATGGTTATACATACATGTATCTATGTATGTATGTATATTTGTGTGTTTTTGTAACACCATGGAAGGAAAACTGCATACTCGAATACGATACAGCTGCACAAAAGGATGCAACAACCCTATAATACATATCACTCATAAACCCGTTAATTTTGTATTGGAATACATTGCACGCTTCCTATCGAGGCTCTAACATCGTTATAGTAGCCTCATCGAGTACTCCTGCTAAAACCGGGCTTGAATTAGGCAAGCCTTCACCAAGAAAGAAAGCAGGTTCTTTGGGTGGAGGCAATGCACCATCATCATCCAACATCATAACCACAGTCGACATTGTTGGCCTATCTTGTGCAAGATTCTGCACGCACAATAAACCAACATGTATCGTTCTTTCCACCTCTGATACGATGCATGAGTTGCGTAAACAAGGACTCATGAGCTCCATACACTTGCCTTCTTTATACAGTCTCCATGCCTGAATGAAAATCGAAATCCATGATTAAGATAGAAGAGTGTCATCTTTTGTCAAAAAGATAAGACTAATAAGCAAATATAGCTAAGACATTAAATATTTACTTACATGTCCAAGAAGGTTATCACCGATATCTTCATGGGAGAATCCTCTATTTTTCTTCCCACTCACCATCTCCAGTACCAAAACACCAAAACTGAACACATCCGACTTTACAGAGAATCTCCCGTGAATGGCATACTCGGGTGAAATATAACCACTGTGACAAAACCATAAAGAATGACAAATAAGCGTCGTAATTGAATCACATGGTCTAGTCTAGCTCATAAACACTTACTATGTTCCAACCACTTTCTTTGTTTTGTCTGTAATCTGGTCTCCTCTAAACTCTCTAGCAAGCCCAAAGTCTGATATTTTGGGGTTCATGTTGCCATCCAGCAGAATATTGCTTGCCTTGAGATCTCTGTGGATGATTCGATGGCGGGAATCTTGATGTAGATAAAGAATACCTTTAGCAATCCCATGGATAATATTCAAGCGCATAGGCCAGTTCAGCATAGAACTTTTGGTTTCATCTGCCAATACAACATTACTGTATAGATTTAGATAGCAAAATATTTCTTTACATGATTTGCCTCTATATCATTCTTCATTTCTTCCCCCATTACAACTCTTCACAATCATCTCTTTTTCTTGTGTCATAAAACGAGGATGGAAATGTATGGTGTCGATGATAGCCGTTCAACGTTTTCATTTGTTTTATACAGCGGAAGAAAAATGAAGATGTGATTGTGCATCTAAGATTGAGATGAGACCCTCAAAATGCAAGATGAAAATTGAAGTTAAATGATATATATAAAATGGGCAGTAGAAGCATGATGAAAGAGTCGAACCAAATAGATATAAGTCCAAGCTTTTGTTAGCCAAGTATTCATAAATCAGGATCCTTTCATCTCCATCCATGCAGTATCCAAGAAGCTTCACAAGATTCCGATGTTGAAGTCTGGCAACACAAACAACTTCATTGTAGAACTCATCGTACCCCTGTTGAGAAGTTTCCGAAAGTTTCTTCACAGCTATTTCTTGTCCGCTCTCCAACACTCCCTAAAGATCATGATCAGTCATAAATTTCTACTTTCTACAATGATATACATTGACTTCATGATACAAGCTTTGGTTTTTAACCATAAATGTGCAAGCAAGAAGTTACCTTGTAAACTGGACCGAAGCCACCTTGTCCAAGCTTATTGTCAATGGAGAAGTTATTGGTAGCCTTAACTACTTTAGATAAGCTAATAAAATTCAGGTCTAAATCATCCTTCTCTGCTTCAGAGTACTTTTTATCCAAGGCGTGTACCCTGCGACCTACAAAGTGATATGTACAATTAGTATGTACAAGAGCGAGAAAGTTGAATACTCTTCTGCTTGTATTACGTTTTTCATTTGTTAAAAAATGGAAATGACTCATTTTCCTTACCTCGTCCTTTTGTGTAAGCCCTTTTCTTTTTCTTGTTACGAACATACACTGCTAAGGACAAGCCCAGCAAGACCAATGAAATTGACAAGGTGATGGTGAGTGCCCGAACCATTTTGTTGATGCTAGATTCGGAGACCATAAGACCATCATCTACAAAATGAACCAAGTTTAGCTACCAGTTGAAACTTTTGGTACAATCTGCTTCCCCTGCTAAATACGCTAATCTCATGTCTACATTCTACCAAACGCTGCAAAAGCGGAGTTGGAGCGACAAACAGATTTAAAAATAGCATACTCCATGTATTTACCAATTACAATAATGCAGATATTGTAGAATCTGAGATATATAGCATAATTGGGGTCCCTTCACTTGAGAACCCATAAAATTGTGATAACCTTGAGAACCGGTGCATCATGTGCTATCTAAACATGATCTTTTTCCATCTACGGCTTGGATTTAGTGTATTAACTAACATACACTTGTGTCACATATATTTGTTTCATAAGGTAAACATTCTTCATGTCTTTGTGAAACATAAGTACAACTAAAAGTTTCACATTGTGAACCGAATGCATATGACACAAACACATTGCAAAACAAATACATGTTAATCAATACATATTAAGTTCTCCTTCTAGCATTAGACGGAAAAAAAATCATGCGATCCAATACCTCAAGATAATAATTCTCACAGTGATCACAATATATGGGGTACTCAAATGATTAATCCCCTAGCACAATCTTGATAAGATATGCGCAATTAACCGGTCTTTAACATCTATAAGAGCCGATGAATCTTGATCCTTTGTATGCTCAAAATAAAGAAAGTTGCTAAATTTTATATGAAATGAAAAGATTGTAACAATTGAAGGGAAAAACGTAGTTCTGGACTCGAGTTCATTAATTTCCACAAAATCTAGATTAAGAAATATACCTTTTAGTAGTGAGGCGGGCATTTTTATGTAAAGCGTTTGACGCTCATCACAGGCCTTAAGATCCATCAGTTCACCAAACCATAGTAAGCATCCACTCCCCCCTCTTCTGATATCTATATTTGCATAAGCCGTGCAAGAGCAATTTTTCCTGCAGGCTATCTCACACTCACCAAGGCTCATGCTCTGATTGTACCAAGATTTTCTTGTGTCAGGAAATTTCATTCCTCTGATTTTCCAAAAGTCTTCCGGGACCCGACAATCTAAAGGAACTTTGCGTTGGCACCCACTCGACCAATCTGCCGTGTTCCATTCATCCTGGCGTTTTGGCTCAAAACCATCCATACAAGTACAAGGAGGAGTCTTGTTGATGTTACAGCTTCCATAAGGACCACAGCGCCCATACTCATTACACATATCCAGTAGACCGTTTGCAAAGACAAACCAATCTTGGCTTCGATTGTTCCAACGCAATATTACTACGCTGCCATCCCACATCAAACGTATCATCTGAACAGTTGAAGTCTTGAGCTCGGATATATAATACACTTCCTTCCGGTTAACAACAAAGTCAACCGAGTAAATTGGATTTGGCATCTCATTAGGCAGACCACTAAACCTATTGCCATTCCACGGTCCAAACCTTATGGTGCGTATGACTAAACCTTGCCCGAGGATAAACACTTGTGGATATCCGTTTGTATCTACATAGATTAAATGCTGACCTGTAGAAGGATCATTGGGACTCTTCCATGATGTTAAGTTCCAGCTTATGCCTCTTACAAAGTCCCTACCAAGTTTCATTCCCGGTAACAAGATGTCACCGGGATAATCAAAACTTTGCCAAATGAAATCTGTCTCATCGGTACTGTTTTTGTCCTTTACAACAAAATTTCCGGAATCTAAAAGTTGTGCCACTGGATTAATATACCTGACAGATGCCGAAGAAGCGGATGACCAGATTACTGTATCGCCACAGCAGGAAATCTGCAGGAGTCCCTCGCCGGTGACTTTGAATGTGGCTGATGTATTGGATATGGGCAAGTCTCTGTTAGCAACCCATACCACCGTACCCGTTGCTATCTTCTTGTACCATATCCCCAAGTAACGATTCGTGGAGTCAGCGGGGCTGAAGAATCCCATTTCGTACATTTCGTCAGCTGAAACAACGGTCTCGCCATCTTTGATTACTTGATTTGCGGATATGGTGTCTACTGCAACAACAGAAGGTGAAAAGAGCAGCAAGAATGAAGCAATGGAAATCAATAAACTAGTGAAAAGGCCATCCATGGAAGAAGGCATACCAGCTTTGACAACTAGAGTGTTTTTTCTTGAATAAATATAGTCGAGGGCGGGAGGTGGGATCAAATAATTTTGATTTTGATGTCATCCTGATGAATTGAAACAAAGACTTTGAATAACAATTATTGTTGTATTTAAGAAACCAACTTGAAATTTAATAACATCAACTGTTATCCTTTCACCTAGAAATAGTAACATCTAGTTATTTAAATAACAAAATGGGAGAATTGTGGAAACATATTGTTCTTCTAGATTCAATCAAATTGGGTATGCTCTATTGCTAATGAAATTAAAGCAAACACATAATGTGCATTCCAGATTGCTAATAATACAACTTATTCATCCACTGATACTTTATGCTGTTAACATAATACTCAAGATTCAAGCTCATTTAGTTCAGAACTAAGATTGAATTTAGATATACCCGAATTATATCGCATTAACAAAGTATGGCTTAACGAAATGAAATGCCCTAGAGGATCAATTCTACTTTTTTATTAGCTTGGCAATCAAGATTCAAAATGCAATTTTGAATTCGAATTCGAATTGAAAAAAATACCTGAATTCAGATATCGAATTTGTAGGGAGAGGAGGAGGCTCCTGCTTATTGAATACTATCCTCCTTGCCGGTCGTCATCAAATAGACGAAGATAAAGTTAACTAGTTAATGACCCGTATATCATACGGGCATTTGAAAAATGTTATTTTAAGTTTGAATAAGAATAGACAATTACATGACAATTGTCATTACCATTTAAATACTTATGTAAATTATATGTTATACGACTATTGCCATTATAATTGTTTATTACAATAGATATTTTAGTTATCTAATAGCTGTTAAAATTTTAAAAATTGAAAATTTATTATTCTTTTGTCAAAAGATTTGAATTTCGTGAATGATTTTAAAACTGGAGGGATTCAGAAATAAAATATGTGTAGTGTTTTGATTTATAGGATTTTAAATAAAATAAAATATAATTATTTATAAATAATCTACAAAAATAGTTTGATTAAAAAGATGGAATCTTTAAATTTCAAGAATATTAGCAATTGAGTTTTAAATAAAATAATATTTCATTACTTATAAATAATATATAAAAATAATTAGGTTAAAAAGATGAATCTTTAAGTTTCAAGAATATGAAGAATAAAATTGTAATAAAATATAAACAAATTAATTTATATCTATTTTTATAACTGGAGGGATTCACAAATAAAATATGTAGTGTTTTTTATTTGTAGAATTTTAAACAAAAAATTAATTACTTATAAATAATCTATAAAAATAGATAGATTAAAAAGATATAATTTTTAAATTTCAAGAATATCAACAATTGAGTTTGAAATAAAATAAAATTTAATTACTTATAAACAATTTATAAAAATACTTGGGTTAAAAAGATGAAATCTTTAAATTTCAAGAATATCAAGAATATAATTGTAATAAAATCTAAACAAGATAATTTATATTTAATTTTAATAATGTAGTTAACTTAAAAAAAATATTCAATATTAAACTCATTTTGAAGGTATTGTCGAGACGATTATAATGGTATAATTTATTAAAAAGAAAAAACAAAAATTTTAATACATTTTAATTAATATATATTATTATCTTAAAATGATAAGGATGTAAAGTGAAAGATGAGAAACTAATGGATAAAAAGTAATTTAATCAAATAATTCTAAGGATAAAAAATGTAAATTATAAAGATAATTATGATATTAAAATAATAAGAATAATTGATGACATCATCATTTAATGATTCTTTTTTAATTGGCCAATCAAATGGCTCAATTTCATAATCATGACATCACCAAAAACCTTTCTTTAATATATATCTTTTTAATCTAACTATTTTTATAGATTATTTATAAGTAACTAATTTTTTATTTAAAATTATACAAATAAAAAACACTACATATTTTATTTTTGAATCCCTACAGTTATAATATATTAAAATTTTTGTTTTTTCTTTTTAATAAATTATACAATTATAATCGTCTCGACAGTACCTTCAAAATGAGTTTAACATTGAATATTTTTTTTAAGTTAACTACATTATTAAAATTAAATATAAATTATCTTGTTTAGATTTTATTACAATTATATTCTTGATATTCTTGAAATTTAAAGATTTCATCTTTTTAACCCAAGTATTTTTATAAATTATTTATAAGTAATTAAATTTTATTTTATTTCAAACTCAATTGTTGATATTCTTGAAATTTAAAAATTATATCTTTTTAATCTATCTATTTTTATAGATTATTTATAAGTAATTAATTTCTTATTTATTTAAATCCTACAAAATCAAAAACACTATGAATCCCTCCAGTTTTAAAATCATTCACGAAATTTGAATGTTTTGACAAAAGAATAATAAATTTTCAATTTTTGAAATTTTAACAGCTATTAGATAACTAAAATATCTATTGTAATAAGAAATTGTAATGACAATTGTCGTATAACATATAATTTACATAAGTAATTAATTGGTAATGATAATTGTCATGCAAAAGCCTATTCTTATTAAAAATTAAAATAACATGTTTCAAATGCCCGTATATTATACGGGCCATATATATATTAAAAGAAGGTTTTTGCTAATGTCATCAAAATGAAACTGAGTGATTTCATTGGTCAATTAAATAAATCCTATCAAATGATAATGTCATAATCTATTTTCATTTTTTTTCCAAAATTTACATACCTAAAATTTCTTATTAATTTATTAGTTTCCCTTTTATAATTTACATTTTGTATCCTTATAATTATTTGATTAAATTACTTATTACCCCTTAGTTTTTTCAATTTTCACTTTACATTCTTATCATATTAAGGTAAATAATGTATATGAATTAAAACCATTTAAGTTTTTTATTTTTCTTTTTTATAAATTACACCCTTATAATCGTCTCGACAATACCTTCAAAATGAGTATAATATTGAAAAAAAAACACTCAAACGACTCTCATCTGAATAATGCTTCTCATCCATCTCTTCCCAAACTCTAACCCTTTATATATAGGGCCCAATTACATCAAGCCCAAGCCCAATAGCTATAATTAATAGCTAATTACAAATTACTAATTCTAAAAGATTACTTTATAAAACTTTCTCTAATTAGGACAATTTGATCATAATATTTGTGGGAAAAGTTTCCAAATTGAGGGCGGGCATTTGAAACATGTTATTTTAAGTTTGAATAAGAATATACATTTACATGACAATTGTCATTACCATTTAAAAACTTATGTAAATTATATGTTATACGACTATTGTCATTATAATTGCTTATTACAACAGATATTTTAGTTATCTAATAGCTGTTAAAATTTTAAAAATTGAAAATTTATTATTCTTTTGTCAAAAGATTTGAATTTCGTGAATGATTTTAAAACTGGAGGGATTCAGAAATAAAATATGTGTAGTGTTTTGATTTGTAGGATTTTAAATAAAATAAAATATAATTATTTATAAATAATCTACAAAAATAGTTTGATTAAAAAGATGGAATCTTTAAATTTCAAGAATATTAGCAATTGAGTTTTAAATAAAATAATATTTCATTACTTATAAATAATATATAAAAATAATTAGGTTAAAAAGATGAATCTTTAAGTTTCAATAACATGAAGAATAAAATTTTAAAAATTATTATTCTTTTGTCAAAAGATTTGAATTTCGTGAATGATTTTAAAACTGGAGGGATTCAGAAATAAAATATGTGTAGTGTTTTGATTTGTAAGATTTTAAATAAAATAAAATATAATTATTTATAAATAATCTACAAAAATAGTTAGATTAAAAAGATGAAATCTTTAAATTTCAAGAATATTAGCAATTGTGTTTTAAATAAATAATATTTCATTAATTATAAATAATATATAAAAATAATTAGGTTAAAAAGATGAATTTTGAATACATCCCGTTATAAAATAGATATAAATTAATTTGTTTAGATTTATTACAATTCTATTTTTCATATTCTTGAAACTTAAAGATTTCATCTTTTTAAACTAATTACTTTTATATATTATTTATAAGTAATGAAATATTATTTTATTTAAAACTGAATTGCTAATATTCTTGAAATTTAAAGATTCCATCTTTTTAATCAAACTATTTTTGTAGATTATTTATAAATAATTATATTTTATTTTATTTAAAATCCTACAAATCAAAACACTACACATATTTTATTTCTGAATCCCTCCAGTTTTAAAATCATTCACGAAATTCAAATATTTTGACAAAAGAATAATAAATTTATATCTAATTTTAATAATGTAGTTAAATTAAAAAAATATTCAATATTAAACTCATTTTGAAGGTATTGTCGAGACGATTATAATGGTATAATTTATTAAAAAGAAAAAACAAAAGTTTTAGTACATTTTAATTAATATATATTATTATCTTAAAATGATAAGGATGTAAACTGAAAGATGAGAAACTAATACACGGATAATTTATAACATATTGTTTTAATTTCTAATAAAAATAGGCATCTATATTATAAAGTTCACAATATTTCACCTGCAATTAACAATATAAATATGACTTAGTTAATAAAAGAAACATTAATGAGTTAGTTTAATCATAGCCATCTAAGAAAACTTTTGTTCCAATCTTTTATTCAAAACTTTATTTGAAATAGAATAAGTAGAGAATAATTATTTAGTAAAAATAATTCTTATTAATCAACGATTTAAATGAAAAAAAAAATTACTCTTGTTTTATTACTAAATATTTTAGTCATTTAATAGTTGTTAAAATATAAGAAATTGAAAAAGATTCAGATTTCCTGAATGATATTAAAACTGGAGGGATTCAGAAATAAAATATGTAGTGTTTTTTATTTTTAGGGTTTTAAAAAAGTAATTTTAAGAATGAAAAACTAAAAGATAAAAAGTAATTTAATCAAATAATTTTAAGGATACAAAATGTAAATTTAGGTAGGTGAATTTTGGAAAATATTTTTTCCATATTTGTTAGTTATGTATTTATACATATTAATAGGGCATTAAAAAAAATAGAAATTCTTTATGACATCATCATTTGATTGATTTTGTTTAATTGACCAATAAAATCATTCAATTTCATTTTGATGACATCAGCACAATCCTTCTTTTAATATATATATAGATGTTGGTTGTTTTTTAAGGTCATAGGTATACCATTAGGTGGCGTTTGGTTCGCTAGAATGTTTTTGAAGGAATTGGAATCCTGGAGGAATTGGAATCCAATTTCATATTCTGTTTGGTTGGCAGGAAATGGAATTGGAATCCAATTCCATAATCTGTTTGGTTGGTAGAAATGTCTAATGGAATTGGAATTCAGATATGTAAAATGACAGAATTACCCTTTTTTTGTTTTTTTTTTTGTTTTTTTTTGTTTTACTCTAGTTTGTTTTATAGGTTATATGTAAAAGTATATTATATATATATTCCATTTAAAATACACATTTATAAATATTAATATAAATTATTTTAATATATATTATATATTATATAATTTATAATAATATTTAATATAATATATATGTATGTATATATAATATTATATATTGTATATAAGTTATATATATAAATTATAATATATAATATATAAATTTTTTATTTATATAATTTATAATAAAATTTAATATATTTTATATAATATATATGTATATGTATATATAATATTAAATATTGTATATAGGTTATATATCTATCTATATATAATAAAAGAGTAACTGGTTTGACACATGTCGTGCTCTGAGTAACTCATTGACACGTGTCGCGCTCTGGTGAGCCATTGCCACATCATATGCATATGTGTCATGTGTCATATGTTGACACATGTCACTGATTCAAAATTTAAAATTATTAAAAATTAATCCAAAATTATCTATTAAATATAACAAACTTTATCTCTATCTATTGATATGAAGTCATCTATATCTCTATATTAATCCAAAATTATCTATTAAATATAACAAACTTTATCTCTATCTATTGGTATGAAATCATCTATATTTTTATCTCTCACCCTAAATTGATATTTAAATACTAAGCAGATTTAACAAAAACCGTATAAACCTTACTTTTTCCATTTTAATTTTTCAAGTTCCTCCATTACTCTTTTTGCAAACGTCTTAGGTAAGTTCGTCAACCATTTTTTTGAAGAACATTCATGCATAATTTTTTTTAATTATTTTTTTTTGCAATTATTTGAAGAATGGTAAGAAAATTTGTGTCATTGTTTTCTTACGATGAACTAAATCATATGGTTTGATTTCCTCCTGATTTACTTTTTTATAGTTTTTTGATCGACATCAGTAGAAGCATAACTAAGTTTTCTTCTCCACATTATATAATAATTTATTGTTATTTTATTTATTGTTTTCATATTTATCTATAGTTTGGATTAAAAGGTTTGATTTAATTATGTAGAGGAAGATTTTTGAAACTGGTATTTATCTTTACATTATTTTATGGACTATCTTCACCAAAATGTATCCAACTATACCCGTATTCCTATTGTATGTATCCAACTTCAAAATGGGTTATTGTGTGTACTAAACTTTCAATTTAGTTTATTGTGTGTACCGGTTTACCTGATAACCTGCTGATGCTGATGTGTATCAGGTAATTTCTCCGGCGACACCCTTCTCCGGCGACTCCCTTCTCCGGCCACTACCACCACCATCACCAAACCCACCACCAACACCGCCACCATGTCCACCACCACAACCACCACTACCATCACCAAACCCACCACCAACTCGACGATTTAGACGAAGATTCCGACGACGACCACCGCCAAACCCACCGCTGCAACTACCACCGTCAACCACCACCCCTGGTTCTAATCTGATTCTGATCTAGTTTGATTTTGCATTCGATCAATTAGGGTTCATATATTGAAATTAGGGTTCTTGGTAAATTTGGGGTTTTTTTCAAATCAAATTTGGGGTGTTGGTGGTGGCTGTGGTGGTGGAGATGGTGATGGTGGGGGCGATGTTGGTGGTGGGTTTGGTGATGGTGGTGGTGGGTTTGGTGATGGTGGTGGTGGCTGTGGTGGTGGAGATGGTGGCTGTGGTGGTGGTAGTGGCCGGAGAAGGGAGTCGCCGGAGAAGAAGATGGTGGTGGTGAGTTTGGTGGTGGTGGTGGTGGCTGTGGTGGGGGAGATGGTGGCTGTGGTGGTGGTGGTGGCCGGAGAAGGGAGTCGCCGGAGAAGAAGATGACCGGCTACCCTTTCAGCAGGTAAACCTGTACACACAATAAACTAAATTGAAAGTTTAGTACACACAATAACCCATTTTGAAGTTCGATACACACAATAGGAATACGGGTATAGTTGGATACATTTTGGTGAAGATAGTCCTTATTTTATTTATTGTTTTCATAACCGAAACCGGCTCACCAGAACGTGACACGTGACAATTCTAATTGATAAACGTCATCAAATAGAAAATAAATATTTCATTTTAAATATAATAAGATAATCATTGAGTTTTAATATAATAGTTAATTAATATTTTTATAACAAATTATTGTTAAACGTATCTATTATTATATTTCAATCCAAGTACACTTTTGTATGTATACCTTTCTCTTTATATGTGAAAGTATATTAACGTCATTTTAAAGTCAAAGATAGTTATATAGTTTGATCTATAAAATGTCTTTGTTATATTTTTATTGTTGATAATTTGATATCAATTGAATTAAATTAAAAATAAATAAAGTAATGTATTTGATATAAAATAATATTGATGTTAAAAGATCAATAGCACAACAATTCATATTTGTAGTATAAGATTTTCGGCATGACTTAATTTCTTGAAATTATCCCGTGTATTACACGGGATCAAAACTAATAAATTATAATATATAAATAAATAAATATATAATATATAAATTAAATATTTATATATATATATACATATGTGTATTATATATATTATTATATTATGTATATATATAATTTATAATAATATTTAATATTATAATATATATAAACAAATATATAATATATAAATTTTTTATTTATATAATTTATAATAAAATTTAATATATTTTATATAATATATATGTATATGTATGTATAATATTAAATATTGTATATAAGTTAAATATATAAATTATAATATATAAACAAATAAATATATAATATATAAATTAAATATAATTATGTATATATATAATTTATAATAATATTTAATATATATTGTATATTATATATGTATATAATATTATATACTAAATATCGTATATAAGTTATATATATAAATTATAATATATAAATAAATAAATATATAATATATAAATTAAATATTTATATATATATATATATGTATATTATATATATAATTTATAATAATATTTAATATATACGTATATATATAATATATAAATAAATAAATATATAATGTATAAATTAAATACTGATATATATATATATACTAGTTTTGATCCCGTGTAATACACGGGATAATTTCAAAAAATTAAATCATGCCAAAAACCTTATATTACAAATATGAATTGTTGTGCTATTGATCTTTTAACATCAATATTATTTTCTATCAAATACATTAATTATATTAAAAGAAACTACAAACTTTATTTATTTTTAATTTAATTCAATTGATATCAATTTATCAACAACGAAAATATAACAAAAACATTTTATAGATCAAACTATAAACTATCTTTGACTTTAAAATGACGTTAATATACTTTCGCATATAAAGAGAAAGGTATACATACAAAAGTGTACTTGGATTGAAATATAATAATGGATACGTTTAACAATAATTTGTTATATAAATATTAATTAACTATTATATTAAAACTCAATAATTATCTTTATTATATTTAAAATGAAATATTTATTTTCTATTTGATGACGTTTATCAATTAGTTACATGAATACAAATATAAATTATCATATAATGTGGAGAAGAAAACTTAGTTATGCTTCTACTGATGTAGATCAAAAAACTAAAAAAAAGTAATCAAGCAAAAAGCCATAAATCAGGAGAAAATCAAACCATATGATTTAGTTCATCATAAGAAAACAATGACACAAATTTTCTTACCATTCTTCAAATAATTGCAAAAACAAATTATAAAATAAATTTTATGCATGAATGTTCTTCGAATAAATGGTTGACGAACTTACCTAAGACGTTTGCAAAAAGAGTAATGGAGGAACTTGAAAAATTAAAATGGAAAAGGTAAGGTTTATACAGTTTTTGTTGAATCTGCCTAGTATTTAAATATCAATTTAAGGAGAGAGATAGAGATATAGATGACTTCATACCAATAGATAGAGATAAAATTTGTTATATTTAATAGATAATTTTGGATTAATTTTTAATAATTTTAAATTTTGAATCAGTGCCATACATATGACACATGACACATATGCATATGATGTGGCAAATAGTAACCAGAGCGCGACACGTGTCAATAAGTTGGCAAATAGTAACCAGAGCGCGACACGTGTCAATCAGTTACTCTTTTATTATATATAGATATATATATATATATTATATGTGCTTAGAAGGTATTAATGATTTGAGGGGTAAAAAAGTAATCTGTCAAATTCCCAAGTCTATGGAATTTGAAATCCTTCCATATGCTGAAGGATTCTAAAATCCCTTATCTAAGGGATTTCATTCCCTCCTGCAGATTCCAATTCCATCCTCAAAAGCGAACCAAACATGGGAATCCCTGGGAATTGGATTCCAATTCCCTCAGATTCCCAAGGATTCCAGCGAACCAAACGCGCCCTTATGGATTTTGGGTTCAATCCAATTCTGTTATTAGCCTTGTAAACGAATCGAACAAACATGAATGGGACATGTTCATCTTCGTTTGTTTAAGTTTAAGCGAACACGAACACAAAACGCTTAACCGAACGAAAAATCATGTTCGTGTTCGTTCATTTATCACATGAGGATGTTCGTGTTCGTTCATTAAACTTTTAAACGAAGGGTTCACGAACGCAAGCGAACACAAATGAACATAAACGAACATAAGTGAACGAACATTAACAAACATAAAATCCTACATATTCTTGATCAACATCCAGGAGTTTTTACTCGACAGAAGAGAGGCTGTGTATATTTTTTTAATTTTATTTAAAACATAGTTAAATAATTAAACTACTTAATAAACAATATATAATTTATAAAGTAATTACATATACTAATATAAATAAACAAACATAAATGAACGAATATGAACGAACGGTTCACGAACATAAATGAACAAACAATTCACAGACATAAACGAACGAACATAATTGAACGAACGAGGACGTTGTTCGTGTTCGTTCGTTTATTAACTAGTTTAATAGATTGTTGAATTAGAGCTATTTTGAACGTTTAATAAAAAATAAAAATAAGAACAACTTTAAATAACAATATGATATCATTATTAAACAACTAATTCTTGCTTTTAGGGAAGTTATGGATTTCCTATTTATGGTGGGGTAAAATTAATTAAATGATTACATGAGTTGTTGTTTTTATTACTGTTATATATAGTTTTTTACACGATTGACTTACATTTGATCTTCATATCTCATAAATCTTAGAATTCTTATTCAATTAAGCTTATCTTATATTATTATATTTACATGTATATGAAATACCACAAGCCTTTCGAAACTAGTTTAATCATAAACCTCTACCCTCAATTATTTTCTATGAACGCTCTATATGTCCAACTCCTGCAAACCCTCTCCCAACAACTCTTTCCCTCCCTTCAAAACCTCATTGTGACAACAACTATTAACCATTGCCAATCTCAGCTTACATCGCTATAACACATCAGAGCCACCATTGAATTCTTCGCTTATTGTGATCTTCTTCCCATCTTCCTTCATCACAACCACTGGCCACTTCCCTTTCACTACTTCACTATCATTGCGAAACTACCACCCCACCATCTCCCTTTCACCACTTCACCACTAACCCATTTCACCATTTTCCCACTTTCATCTTCGCAGACACAGCTCTCATCACTACAAATCTTTAATAACCATGTAGTCCTAGATAGTGGAAACTTTATTGTTGCTCAAAGGGTGGAATTCCTTGTTGCAGGTTAGGTGGGAAGGGGGAGACTGAAGGAGTACAATGACGTTGGTGGTCGGAGGGAGACAGATGGAGATTACCTAAAGAGAGGTTTTCTCAACATTTGTAATTGATCATGTGGGATGTTAACTTATTTTTATTTTCTTAAAACAAAATATGATAAAATAAGTAAAATGATCAAAATAAATAATTATATTTTTTAGCAACATGGCTTATCACTTTTTTATACTATAAAGGGAAACGAATAAATTAAGAAAAACCTACAATTTTTTTATAATAAAAGGATACATTGAGATGACCCTTTTAATATTTAAAACGAGTTTTGGATTTTTTGAAATAAATACACATCACACCACTAGCGATGAGCATTGTCTAATATATAAATTCGTCAAGCCAACAAGATCAAATGTACATTATTTGGATAATGAAAGATATAACTCATTAAATGTAACATAACGAACTGGCGGCTCCGTGGATGTATAGGTATGCGCTTGCTTGATTACGACCTCCAACCGTGCCTTACCCATAACCATTAAGCCATCACATTTATAGCCTTGTGCTACACAATACGAAAATAATAATATCAAATTTCAACTTTATATTTTCTATATTATTTCTATGTAAAATTTTGCTTTTAATCATAATTAGGTTGTTGTTCACAAAATATTTTTTGGATGAAACGTAATTTGTCAAATAAATCAAATATTAAAGGAACTGAAACAGAAAATTGTCAAGTTTGACTATATGTTTAGTTGATGGACATTGAAGTAAAATCTATTAAAGAATTGAAATATATTTGTTTGGGAAGATAGCTTAGGAATCCGAATGATTGGTAAAATAACCAAAATGCTTTTTTTGAAAAAATTATTTTTTCTTAAACTAAAAACATTTTAATAAATAATCATTTAATTTGTAAAACAATATGAAATACACAACTTAAATATAACCATAAACCAAACAACATTGCTAAATTGATATTACCATTCTTTAATAATAAATTAATAACTAATTCATTACTATATAAAATAAATACATAATAGGCATAATTTGATGTTGATTTAATTCATTAAAAAGTTAATTATTATACTGAATTAATATTAAAAGGAAAATCGCTAAAACATATTTAAAAAATAATATATAAATAAAAGTATTAAATGAAATTAAATAAGTTACCAGCTGAACAAAAGCATATTCTCAAAAATTAAAATAAAATTTTAATATATTTCTAAAATAAATCAAATGATAAATTAAATTAAATAAGTAAAATAGAAAATAAATGTATTAGCAATTCTCCCTTAAATTAAAAATTAGCTTATGTTTGGGATAAAGACTATATTTGGAATAATGAAAATATAGCATTCCATTGTATTAGAATCACACCTTAACAGGAAGGAATGTTACAATCCTTTGCTTGCTAAAAAAAAAATCGTTTGTCTATGAAATTTGAAGAATTCTGTTTTAAAAAAGAATGAACCAAGCTAAAATATAAAATTTGATAAAAATATTTGATATTCTAGTTACATTAAATTTCTTCAAAAATTATAAACCAAACATCACCTTAGTGTTTATTAACTATTAAAGAGAAAAACTTAGAATCATATAAGATCCAATTATTTTTTGTAAAACTTGTGAGATCAAGTTTTTACATCTAAAACTTCAAGACAATTTATATATTTTATTGAAAATCCAACACTTTTATAGAACTGTATGTTGAGAAAAATAATTTTATTAAAATAAAATGAAATTGTAGCTCATAATTTTTATCATACGTCTACTCTCTCCGAGATCGGTTCATTATTTATTTTATACGTGTTTTTTATATAAATAAACTCAATTTAATTAAAAAAAATTCAACAAATTACATAAACCACAAAAATCAAACCAATGAGTTAGGTTTTAAAGATAGTGGTTGTGGCCTTGTGGGCTACACATTTGTGGCTGCAATAATGGGCTATTACTTATTGGGTCAATAGGTGGTTGTTAGTTTTAATTCTAAGATGAAACTTTTATATACAAACCAACTTGGTATGGAATATTTTTATAGCATGTACCTTTTAACTTTATTTAATATCAACTTTTTTTTCTTCAGAATTTGAGTTATATATGGTTAGGCATTGATTTTGTATTAATATTGTAACCTTGTAAATTTGAAAATAAGCAACAAGAAGATTAATGCTCAAACAAAATACAAGGATACATGTTTAACGCGTCAAAAGCCAGTATTATGGAATTTTCACAAATCAAGTAATGTTTTAAACATGTAATAGAATGAACGACCATGTAATAGTGTTACAATGTTAGGGATACGAAATGTATTGAAATTCTTAGTCCAATTAAGATCAAAAAATGAGGACACTCAAAAGTTAGGATTATTGTAGTTCATCTGAAACTGAACCATATAAAGTCGAGATGCTTATAAAATGTCCCAAACATCAAACGTTATCACATGAAAAGAAAAAGAACTGGAATTGATTTTAATTTTGTAGGTTTTTGGTTTTACCTAGAGAGTTAACACCCAACTTAAAATAAGTGAGTTTGGTAAGATGTAGGTCCATACCATTGATAACCCATAACATTTTAGGCAAAATTGGTTACAACTTCATATTTAATATTTTTTCAAGTTAGGCGAAAGTTTAAAGGGACTACATCAATATCATTAATGTCATTAAAATTGAAAATTACCATTATCTTTCTGAAAGAGCAAGATTCAATGACACCTAAACATGTCAATCTTGTGTCACTTAAATCAATGGCATCAATAAAGAGCACGTATGCTCGGTTTACATATTATATGAATATTAAAAAAAGAGAATGTACCTTCAGCATTTAAATTTTGAGCTCTAGGATTTGAACAAAGAACCTTCTTAACTTTAAGAAAGTGCTCTAAAACATTTTGACTAGGTTTTAAGTCTTTTTAAAGATATAAACTATTTATTTTTTATGATATTAACGTAGAGAAGATGATTAATTTTAAAGTTTAAACCTTAGGTTCATCACTTCTAAAAATGAAAATAAGCTTCTTTTGGTCTGTCAATGCACTACTAGGACAGAGCCAGTAAATTAATATAGGAGAATCCCATAAATAATACAAGAAAACTAAAAAACCGATATTGAAATATGCATTTAATAGATATGTTTTTTTGTTATATATTTATCCATATATCATAGCTAATAAAAGGAGTTAAAGAAAAAATGTATGACAAATAACTCGTATAACTATGAATATATTTACCAAAATATACACAAGATGTGCCTATAAGTGTGAATATATGAACATATAAACTAAAATATATTTCGACAATACATAAGCTTTGTTCAT
Organism: Centaurea solstitialis; assembly: GCA_030169165.1. Lineage (NCBI taxonomy): Eukaryota > Viridiplantae > Streptophyta > Magnoliopsida > Asterales > Asteraceae > Centaurea > Centaurea solstitialis. The sequence goes on along the minus strand of CM058046.1, from coordinate 7,162,968 downwards.
ATAACAAAATTCATACTCATTTGGGAAATGAGAACAATGAAATAGATAGAAAATTAAAAATCAAAAGCCCACATAAAAAAGGAATTAAACTACAAATTTCATAAACTTTAATTACTTATTATGGAAATTGAGGATGTGTTGGGCACCCCCAGCCTCCCTACGGCGGTGTCACTAGATGAAGTATTCTCAAAACGTGCACGCCACTAAAGTAGATAGATGTTAATAGGGTATCGTTATCTTCTGGGGCGTTTCCATTGCATCAATCCCACGGTCATTATGGGGAGGTAAATCATCGCATGCATCCCATTGACAAAGGTGCGGTGTCCATGATTTGAATCCGGGACCTCACACATATGGAATTATGGATTACTCTCACACCTTTACTGCTAAGACATATCAGAAGGGACAGATAAATAAATAAAGGCTAACCAGAAGTAATTGTTTACCAATATACAAATAAGAGCAATTTGGGGTAAGTGTTGTTTGACTTGATGGTTGACATGTTAATGGTCAAGTTGTCCTAACACTTTAGTTGGTCGAAAAGTTGGTAAACCACATAATCCCTTATCCGGTAAAAACCTCCTACATGTTAAAGAGGCAGTCAACAATGAGGGGTTATCTATCCAAATGTTTACCCAATAAACACCTATGATAAGATTCAAACCACCATTTATCTTTTCGTGTAAGGTTCTAGTTCATCAATACAGTATCGTGTACAATAATTGTTCATCAATACAGTATCGTGCATAATAAAGAGCCTATTTTTTCACACTATCTCTCCATTAAACACACAATAATTGTTATTATGCTATGAATAGCAAAATAACAAATTCGATTGTGGCAACTTTATTTATATCATTATTTTGTTCAAAATAATTGATGCAAAAGCTTAAAAATAATGTTGATGGTTGAATATACATTATTGATCAAAAAATAATTACACAATTATGTTAAAAAAAATCATTATAGCATCGCAACAAATTCGTTAATATTTTTCTAAAATGAAGAAATCAAAATTCAAATTTAAAAAAAAAATTACATTTAATTCTAATACTTCTTTATATATTAAAAAATTAAAACATTGGTTATATCATTACAATATTTCATATATTTGATAAAATATTATCTCTCTGTTAAAAATAAATAACTTCAAAACTCTTAACCATAATGTAATATAACTAAAGTGAATGTATTTTATCTTATCGTAGCCATCTATTTTAAAATTCGTAGATTTTCAAATTATCTATCTTACTTTCTAATTGTTAAAAAAAATTATTTATAATCATTGTGTTATTAAATTTAAAGAATCTATATGAGATGAATTGAGTGATTTTCTTAACCTGTCAAACTGTTTTTTCTATTAGGCTATGCATACCGCGAGCCGGGGCTCAGCGGCCTCGAGCCCGCCGGGCTGGCTAAGCGAGCTGCAGTACGCGGCCGCTGATGCCGACAGGCTAGGTGGTGGGAGGGTTGGCCAACCCAATGCTTTTGTGTGTGTCTCGTGTGTGTTTTATATGAAAGGGTTGGAAGGGTTATAAAGGGTTGCAGGAGTTAAGAGAGGGTTGAAGAAAAACTGACGTATCTACTGATTTGGCAGCTAGGTTGGGAAGGTTGGGTACTGAATTACCGATGGCCTTAAAGAAAAAAAAATTAAAGATTTCTGTATAAACAAATAAAAAAATAAAAATAAAACACATATATCAGACATTTGGGTCAAATCCCAGCCCAGGTGACCCGAACTGGGTAAAAGGTTACATCAGCGCACGATAGCCATACAGCAAAGCTTAAAAAAATTAAGATCAGCGCACGATAGCCATACAGCAAAGCTTAAAAAAATTAAGATGCGCCGAGGGAGGAGGGCCCCACACACCGGCGTTCAAAGCAAAGCTATTCTCTCTCGTCGTCAGGAACAGTATTCAGATCCAGAAGACCACCGCCGTCCGATCTCTTATTATTATTCACATCACCACCACCACCACCACCGCCACCACCACCACCGCCACCGGAAGCTTCTAGTGACGACGGATCTGACAACTTACCTTTCTCGAAATACTTCACCGCCGTCCTCATCCGCCGGAGAATCGCAAAAAACTCATCCACCTCCTCCTCCGTCGGAGCCGCCACCACCACCACCGCCGGATCCTTCTCTACAACATCCTTACCTTTCGCTTCTCGTTCCTTCTTCCGATGTCCTCCTCCTCCGCCGCCGCCGCTTCCACCGCCGCCGTCCACCGATCTGGTTCGCTTCTTCTGATCTCTCTCCATGACCTAATTGATTAATAATATCGTCTGAATTCCTTTATATATATATATATATATTCTTCTTCTTCTTCTTCTCTCTCTCTCTCTATATATATATATATATATATATCTGTATCTATCTCCTGTTATACAGATGATGAACTTTTAGAAAGGATGAATTCAGTGGTTAAAGTATTCTCTGGTGGCCATAATTGCTTCGCAATTACGATTCCAACACACACAGAGAACACGCATTCTGTATGTCGGTCTAATTAGTTGTTGTTGGTGTGGACTCTCTTATAAAAAGGTGTCTTAATAATAATAAGAGAAAATTGGGGGACTCAGAGGTGTGATGTGGATTGACGTCTTAATGTGATGTCATTCGGCTGTCATAAGCACTTAATAAGAAGAGGTTGGCCCAATTGGAGTTGTTAACGGAATTATTTTAGGAAAAATATGGCCACCAATAATACCACGGACCCCAGGAGATATATATTTTTCTTTTATTTATTAATATAGAAAGACTTAAAGTTGAAAAAAGTCTTTAAAAAATCAATAATGATGAAAGGTTTAAAAAATTAATTTAATTGTTAAATTTGTGTTATTTATTTACTAGTATGATGTCATTAAAATTGTTATGCCTTGCTTTAAAGTTAAGTAGGTGTTTGGCAAAAATAAGCTAGCTTATAAGCTAGTCCATCCAAACATGTACCATAAATTAACTTTTCGAAACGCTACTTTTAGTAGCTTTTTGAAAGCTTATTGTAGTTTTTTTTCCAATTATACTCTTATTAATATTAATTATTAAATTCAAATATATCTTTTTGTCATTTTACAAACTTATAAGCTAGTTTTTATCAATCAACAACCAGGTTATCAGCTATCAACTACCAGCTAGTTTGCCAAACATAGCCTAAGATTACAGATTAATAAACGTTTTAAAGCATTTTATATTTAAATTTATATGGTTAAGAGGTAAATTATTAAACAAAAACCAAGCAACTTATTTAAATTCTAGGGTATAATATATTTTTAATATTTTTCTCAAATAAATTATTTAATAAACGGTCATTCTATAATTTCCACTTTATCTGTCGATTTAGAATATATATAGAGGATTTAATTAATATTCATCAAAACAAGTTATATAAAAAAACAAAAGCACTTTATTCTATTATTTCCACTTTATCGTTAAATTTAGAATATATAAGATATAGTAATTAATATTCATCAAAACAAGTTATATAAACAAATAAAAGGACTTTGTTTGTTTAGTTTGTAACTTTGTATAGGGAATTAATAAGCCTTTGGTTGTAGTGAAAATTTTCATTATCCCAAGTTTAAATCTAGACTTTGTCAAAATTCCTTTTCGTTTAATTATAAAGGTAGTTAATGTAATATATAAATTGAAAGAGTTGAACTAATGAGAGATTTTTGGATGAGTTTGTATGAGTTTGCTAATTGAACTGATAATATAAATTGCGTTTAAATACATGTTTAGACAGACAAAAAAATTGAAATTGGCTCACCAAAGAATGACACGTGAAATGCTAGTTATTTATTTATTATAAATAGATTTAATAGCTATATTAATTTTTTTTTATTGTTTGGAAGGGTATCCGATGCTTTTCCACGACTAATCCCGGTAAGGTTCACCGACAGCTAAAGCATGCTGTCCTGAGTTAATCCCCAGTGGCCACAATCTGGAAACGCCTGGATTTGAACCTAGGGTAGAAGGGTTAACTAGTCACTTCCCCCACAAGCCTTAACCAATACGCCACAGCCTTGTGGTTGCTATATTAATGTTTTATTCTTGCATTTTTATATGATTTATTTTTTAATGGTAAACATGTGTATTTAATCATAAAGTAAACCACAAGTTGGTTATTAGAATACGGATGAAGTCTAGTTTGGTTTTTTTTTAATCCGTTTTTCTTTTTATCCGAATTCTACACTTTTATGTTTGACTTTTTGACATACCAAAATTCCAAGTTATTTAAACATAAACTAATATAAATAACATCTAATATAAAATTGGACGACCGTACTTGTTTTAATAATATAATTCAACGATTTTGACGAGATTTACAAAAATTCAATGAACTCTTTAAACACTTTCTCTAATTTTTATACAAGTATTCTATGGTTTAAATGTTATTATTGCTTCTTTTTTTGCAAGGTTTCCACTATAAATTACAAACAATATTTGAATAATATCCTTGAACAACTCCAATGAACTTTCGTTTGAATGCACCAATGACTACACATAATTATTTATTTATCATTAACTTATTTCTATTAAAATACAATGTTTGTTCAAACATCATAATCCCTTAATCTCATATATTATATTATTTTTTTAATGTTTTATAGAACTTAAAATTCCTAATAACAACTTTTTTGTTGAATGTTGATGGAAACATTGTCATACACGTCAAATATTAATACTATTATTTGTATTGTTAAAACGGTTACATAAAATTTAAAAACAATCTAAAGATTCCAATTTATTTTCGTATATAACTTTCAATGAACAATGAATACTAGCTTAACGAGCACATTTAACTGTTTTATAGAATTATAATATTCTTAAAAAATGATTATTCCCTCTAGAATACTAAAAATTATTCCTACTATCATGGAAACAACCTTTTAATTATAGGGAAAACTTGGAGACTATAGTTTATAGCTCTAGGGTAATTCTAATAGAATGCTAAGCTCATGTCGATTGTAAATTAACTTACAAACTGAATTAATTTTTTAATTGAGAAAAGTTTGTTTGATAAAACAAGTTAGCTTATTAACTAACTTTTTGAAGATAAAAATTTACAGTTTTTAATAAGCTCAATTATGAATTATCTATTTTTTTTATAGACAGTGATTTATAATTTTATGCAGGATCTTTCTTCAATTTGTCATTTTAAGTCATCTAAGTTATCAATTTTTATCAAACACATCTAGCTTATCAGATAATCAACAATTGTGTATCAACTATTTTTAAACCATTTATGTCATTAGGTAGTTTTTATCAAATACAAAAAATTAATCGGATAAACGTTTACTTAATTAGTCCACTAGTGTTTGTCAACTCGTTTGTTGGAGATAACCCAAGTTTTGCATGAAACCTATTTAATTACTAATTTTTTGTTGTAGTTGTTATAAACAAGGTATTTTGATTGATTTCATAAAGATATTCTTGAATTAGTCAATTATATCAGTGTTCACTATAAGGATCAAAATATCTTAGGAATATTTAGCATTGCATTTTAAGCTATAGAGTAAACTACAAATTTGCTCCATATGATTTAGTGGTTATAACATTTTTATCCCTTAATGATCGAAATTATAAAATGGTTATTATGGTGTGCAAAAACGACCCAATTTGGTCATTTCCTCTATTGGCTGTTAGTAAAACCTGTTAAGTAAAGGGTAATTTTTAATTTTTATACTTTTAGTAACATTTTTTGTTAAAGAAATAGTAAGTATGCAGGACTAAAAAAGTAACATAGTCTCTATACACTCACACACACACAAACACACATAAAGTGTAACTTCACATACGCCATATATGTTGAACAAATCCACTCGATAGGTCTTTGGCGGCCAACACCACTTTGTCGAACTTGTACCACTTCGTCGGCCACAATCCTCCTCTCTTTTGATCTACATCGAACCAACCTCCCATCCTCCATATCCCCATCACCTTAACTCTATCTATTTCTCTATCTCATACCTAGCACAACCATCTCTTTTCTAGCTTCTAAATCAATGGACCAACCCTTCGCGACCTGCAACATAAAATCACACATGGTCCAGGTCATTCACCTAAATCAAATCGATCTTTGCATACCACCATATCCATTCATGATTTCAATTTGAGCTCTGGTGGTAAGATGGGGATGCAATATATATATATATATATATATATATATATATATAAAGCCGAAACATGGCATTCCCACGTGGCATTTTCTTAAATTTTCTAATTTTTTCAATTTTCAATTTTATTTTTATATTCAATTTCAATTGTTTCATAATGTGATTCTTTATTTCATTTATTAAAGTCATTATTTATGACATAAATGTGTCAAACCTCAACTCCAAATCTTTCACCTCCTTCTATATTAATTAAAGAAAAGTAACTCCAAACCATTCATCTTCATCTTGTATTGATCTCTTTTACATTACAACTATATAACTTCAAACCTTCCTATTCAAAGGTTGTTGACAACAACCTTATGTGGAAGAATATCATCGTGGAAATCATGGATGCTACCAACAACGTAAAAGTGAATCACATCATCTAAGGTTAAACATTAAACACTTTTATTTAATCCTCAATGTGTCATTTTGTTTTCTCAAAAGTTGTCTCTTACTAAATCTCCTCTTCTATATATCCATCACTTCCATCACTTTATGTATGATTCATATCATATTGGTTTCCAAGTTTATGTGTGAAAATACCCTATCTTCACTTTATGTGTTCAATATTGTTTTTCAGGTTGATTTAGAAATTAAAAAGTTCTAATTTAGGTATGTATTATGTATTTTTATTTTTATTTTTGAGATTTTTTTCATTTCTTTTACCTCATATCTTATATATTTTTTGTACATATTCCATTTGAAACTTGGGGTTTATTATTTGCAACAATTTTAGAGTATTGATGCCAACAAAGTTTGATGATGGAATCTTAATAGTATTACAATAGATATATATATTCTCAAGTAACTTCAACATGTTGTTTTCAATGGTTATTTTTATCTTTTTCAAGTATTATTCAAGAAGACTAATCTAGGTATGTATTCATTTTGACTTTTGTTGAGATTTTAATATTTTGTCTTTTATATTTTCCTTAAAAAAAATTTCAATGATGAAACAACGGTTTGGTTTTTTGCAGGACTAAGATTCAATGATAGAATTTTGAAAATATTACAAAATATGATGTAATATTAAAAAACTTGAACATGTGATTGTCGATGGTTATTTTTACATTTTTCAAGAATCTTTCGAGAAACTAATCAAAGTATGCATTTTATTTTTATCTTTTTACTTTTATTGATATTTTAAAGTTTTCTTTTTTATTTCGTCCTTTATATTTTTCTTAAGGTTTTTTCCATTGTTTATGAATTTTCTTTGTGTTTTAGATTTTTTAAAACTTACATTTTTTGTGTGTTTTTTTCTAATGGAGCCAACGTTTTGTTTATAATAGTGCTTTTAGAGTTTTGGTCGATTCAATAATAGAATCTTAAAGTATTATAATTTTTGACATGACATCATCAAACTTAAACTTGTATTTTTATACTGTCTACTTATATTTTCAAAAAGCTAAACAGAAATTAGAAATCATATATACATGTTCATTTTTTCCTCTAATTTTTGTTTTATTTAAAAATGTTCTTTAACACTTTAATTACTAAAACTTTATTTTTCTTTTTTATTTTATTTTACTATTTAACTTAAAAAAATCAACACATTGATTACCAAAAAGTTTTATTATTTTTTTCTATTTTAAATAAAAAATAAATATAGTTTAGTTTATATAATATATTTCACACACAAATATAATATATATATATAATACTAAAAATTTCATTTCTTTTAATTTAAATCTCGACGTATATAAAACTTTTTATTTTAATATATAAATTTCAAATCATTAATACATATATATATATAATATACATTTAAATTATTTTATTAAAAATTAATATCTTTCTTTTTCTCTCTTTCTATATATATATATATATATATATATGTAAATGAAAATATGATTAAAAAAATCAAAAAATTTGTTGATTAAAATTTAAATACGTCTAAATTAATATCAACTTAAAAAATTAACATATTAGTTGTACTAAGTAAGATTTATCAATAAGCATTTAGATAAACTTGCTTACATTAATTTGTAACTTATAAATTTGTATTGATAAAAATTAATATTTGTATTGATGATCAATTTAATATATGTTCATGTTATTTATAAACTAAGTTTTTGTTTGTATTTTTTACACAATTTTAGTTATGTACCATTTAAGTGCATATATATTTCTTTCTTAATCGATAAATTCAACAAAGATACGTTTTTTTTTTGGCAAAAGAATGAAGATACGTTCTGTTTCAAATGAAATAAACATAATGAAGATTATATAATTATAAAAACAATGGATAATTTATCCATGCACCCATTGATAATGTGATTAATGATTGTGTGAGAAGAAAAACTATGTTGAGAAAGTAAGAAAGGATTTGGATCCTTAATAACGTTTGATAACTTGCATTTTCAATGGAATCCAACCTTCATTATTGTTACATATTATGTACACATATTAAAATTAGACTAATTCAATTCTACCAACTTAATTTATTTATTTAGATAATCATTACCGCGCAACAATAAGGTAATTCTTTTAAGTTTCTGATTAATTCGATAACAAAATCTTAAAGTATTACAATATTTGATGTGAATTCATCAAATTCAAACGTTATACTTATATATACAGATTTCTTTATATAATTTTTTTTGTAATTTTTGTTTTACTTAAAAAACGTTTTTAACACTTTAATTGCTAAAAGCTTTCTTTTATTTTTTAATTTATTTTTACTTTATAAAAATCAACAATTTGATTATCACAACCTTTTGTTAACTTTTTTAGTTTAAATAAAAAATTAATATAAACCTATAACATCTATCTCATACAAATATGATTTTTAGTTTAAATAAGAAATTAATATAAACCTATAACATCTATCTCATACAAATATAACATATATATATATTACATAAACTTTTATTTTTATTAATTTAAATCTCAATATATAAAACTTTTATTGTGTAAATTTAAATCATAAATAATATACCTATACATACACATTTAAGTCATTTAATTTAAAGATAATGGCTATATAAACTAAAATATTGATGACAATTATTAAATATTATTTATATTAAATTAAGGTATTAGTTATTATAAACACATCTATTTATATTAATTTATAACTTACAGATTGCATTAATATGAATTTAAAATGTGACTAAGGATCGTGTGAGAAAAAGAGTTAAGGTAAGAAGGTAATAAGAGAATTGGACCCTTAATCATTTTTAATCTCAAACTCACCCATGAATTGTGTTTCGTATATGAATTGATCCAATGCCTTAGTATTTCACTCAATCAATAACTTTCATTTTTAAGGAAACCCAAAACCTTCGTTGACGTTTCATATTATGTATACAAATATGCATGTATTAAATTGCACTTAATTTCGATTATACTAACTTTTAAGATTCACTTGAATATGATTTCTTGATTATTTTAGCAACTTATATTTATTTATTTAGACAATATAGATTTCATTAACCGTAAGTGGTCTTATTTGTTTGGCAAATCAATGTTTTTTCGTAGTAGGTTATTTTCGTATATATCATTTAATCATATACCATAAAGTCCACACATTATTCTATGATTATTGTTAAGAATTTTCATCAAATGCAATAAATTTTATAAACATATTAACTAAAAGGTTATAACCAAAATTTTTTAAGCTAATTTGGAAATAATATTTTTTTTTACACAGAAATTTCATCATTAGGAATGCTACATACGGATGGACTTATAAGATAGTCGATTTCAACAAACACAAGATTTATGAAAATAATCTACAAAAAACTATTTAAATTTTTAACATCAATGTTGATCACCGCCCAACGGGCGGTAACAAACACTAGTTATAAATAAATTGCGGAAAGAGAGATTTTAAGTGCTCAAGGTTTGGTTATTTAACTTTTAGGTACGATATAAGAATTTTGTTTTAGTTATAAGTTTTCGATTTTGTTTTTAAGTTTGAGTTTTGATTTCATTATGGGTTTAAGTTTAATGATTCCATTTTGGGTTTGCGTTTTCAATTCAAAATTTAGGTTTTAGTGTTAGAAGTGTAATTTTAGGAGTGAGTTTCAAGGTTTTATTTTTGCATCACTTTATATCATAACCAGTTTTAAATAATAAAAGAATTTTTATAAATTTGTTGATGTTCTTGAGATATTCAATGTGTGTGCTAGAGAGTGATTGAATCCCCTGAAAAGGGTTTTAGAGGAATTCTCATTATATAGACAAGAATACAAAAGGATCTTAGCCTATAAGGAAATAATTACAATGATAGCAAATATACAATAAACAAGGAAACTGCACAAAATAAATTATTCACAAAATATTTACTATCACACCCCCGCAGTCGAATCGGGAGGAGAGCGGACGTTGAGACTGGAGCGAAAATCCAAGAACAAGGAGGATGGGAGCCCCTTTGTGAAGATGTCGGCATATTGAAACTGAGAAGGCACATGTAGAACGCGCACATGACCAAGAGCAACCTTTTCACGAACAAAGAGAATGTCCATCTCAACATGCTTAGTGCGTTGGTGCTGAACCGGGTTGGTGGAGAGATATATTGCACTTACATTGTCACAATAAACAACTGTGGCCTTGCGAAAAGGGCAATGTAACTCAAGGAGTAGGTTGCGTATCCAAGAAGCTTCGGCCACAACATTCGCTACGCCTCTGTACTCGGCTTCAGCACTCGAGCGAGACAAGGTGGCTTGGCGTTTAGAAGACCAAGACAATAGATTGCTCCCCAAAAACACGCAATATCCAGAGGTGGAACGGCGAGTGTCAGGACACCCGCCCCAATCGGCATCCGTATAAGCCGTAAGAGTGGTCGAGGAAGAGGCATAAAGGTGCAAGCCAAGGTCCATAGTGCCATGGATGTAGCGCAAAATACGCTTGAGAGCAATAAGATGAGGTTGACGAGGGGCATGCATGAATAAGCATACTTGCTGAACCGCATAGCTGATGTCAGGACGCGTAAAAGTGAGATACTGCAGAGCACCGGCTAAGCTACGATACAAAGTGGGATCGGAGATGAGGTCTCCTACATCAGCACTTAGTTTGGCCTTTGTATCAACTGGAGTAGAAACCGGCTTGCAGTTTGTCATTTTGGCCCTTTGTAAAATCTCTGAGGCATATTTGGTCTGATTGAGGAACATGGCGCCATTCGATCGATGAACAGAGATGCCAAGAAAGTAACTTAGAGGACCTAAGTCAGTCATAGAAAACTCAGAACTGAGAAAAGAGATCACCTTGCGCAAGAAGACATCGGAGGAAGCAGTGAGAACGATGTCATCGACATATAAGAGCAAAAAAGCAGTGTCACCCCCGTGCTTATATATAAAAAGAGACGAATCACATTTGCTACTAGCGAACCCAAGGCGTGTTATATGAGTAGCAAATCGTTGATACCAGGCCCGAGGCGCCTGTTTGAGGCCATATAAAGATTTGCGAAGGAGACAAACATGGCCGGCAGGAGCTTCAAAACCTGGAGGGGGATGCATATACACGGTTTCCTCAAGATGACCATGTAAAAACGCATTCTTGACATCCAACTGATGAATTGGCCAAGAATAAGAAAGAGCAAGACTGAGAACGGTCCAGATAGTGGTGGGTTTAACCACCGGACTGAATGTTTCAGCGCAGTCAACCCCAACCTGTTGAGACTTGCCATTAACAACCAATCGGGCCTTATACCGCTCAAGAGAGCCATCTGAACGAAATTTGTGCTTAAAGAGCCACATACAACGAATCACATTAACATTAAGGGGTCGTGGTACCATGTCCCAAGTTTCATTTTTAATCAAAGCACGATATTCCTCTTGCATAGCAGCATTCCAATTAGGGTCCTTAAGGGCACTAAGGTGGGAGCGAGGAAGAGGAGATATGATGGTGCTATGAAGGTTGAAATGAAGTTTGGGTTTGTGGATACCGTGTTGGCTCCGTGTGGTCATTGAGTGACGTTGTGGAGGTACGATAGGTGCTTCGGGCATGGGGTGAATGAGATTAGGGGTGGCATGGCAAGGGGTGTTATTTTCTGGAGCTATTGGGGGCTGTGAGGAAGTACTGGCAGCAGCTGGCATGTCGTGTGAAGGTTGTGGTGGGGACTGGTGGGTTGGAGAGAATGGGGTGGTGATGTTTTGAGGGGTAGGGGCAGCAGTGGGGGGGACACAAGTATGTTGTGGGGCTGTTTGCATAGTAGAGGAAGACAACGAAGGAGCCGTATTGGGTGGCGTAGGGACCCGACGAGAGTATACTTGGCCAAATCGACGAGAAGCGTCGCGAGGAGGGGGCACGGAGGACTTCATCAAGTGATGCACAAACCACGGGGATGGATCACCAGGAGACAAAAAATCATAGGACGATTGAGAGGAGGACGACCGAAGGTTAGAGAAGGGAAAGACCGACTCATCAAAGGTGACATGACGAGAGATGATAATTTTATTTGTGGAGAGGTCGAGACAAGAGTACCCACGATGGGATAAAGGGTATCCCAAAAACACACATGGGGTAGACCGAGGAGCAAGTTTGTGTTTTGCTGTTGAGGAGAGATTAGGGAAGCAAAGACAACCAAAAATGCGAAGATGAGAGTAAGAGGGTTGTCGACGATAGAGAGCGTATGTAGGAGTTCCATAGTTTAAGGCTTTGGTAGGAAGAATATTGTGGAGGTAGGCTGCCACGTTAAGGGCATCAACCCACCGAGATGGGGGAATTGAGGCATGGGTAAGAAGGGTGCGAGTGATATCGTTTAGAGTGCGAATCATGCGTTCCGCCTTACCATTTTGCGAAGATGTGTGAGGACAAGAGAAACGGAAAACCATGCCATGAGATTGAGAAAACGAGTGAAAATGAGCATTGTCAAATTCACGACCCATATCACATTGGAAGGACTTAATAGATTTTTCAAATTGTGTTTGTATGAGTGTTCGAAATTGCAAAAACTTGGTGTAGCTATCAGATTTGTATTTTAGAGGATACACCCAAACAAAGTGAGTAAAGTCATCAACCAAGACAAGATAATACTTATGACCATAAATGCTATGAATAGGAGAAGTCCATAAATCACAATGAACAATGTCAAAGGGTGCATAAGTAGGAGTGAGAGATGGGGAAAAAGATAATCGTTTACTTTTTGCAATTTCACATGAAGAACACAAATTAGAACGAGCTTCTTTATTACATGAAATAAAATTCTTAATCCTAAGAAAACGAAAAACATGGTCGCCGGGATGTCCTAAACGATCATGCCAGACTTGAGAAGAAAATGCAGCAAGTGAGACTGGAGTGGACGTAGGTAACGAGGTGGTAGGAACAGGATAAAGACTCCCCGAGCTAGTGCATCTTAGAATTTTGTCCCCCGTTCGAAGATCCTTCACAGTAAAACCAAAAGGATCAAATTCAACAGAAACTTTATTTTCAATGGTGAATTGACGAACAGAAACAAGGTTTTTAATTATGTTAGGGGTATGAAGGACATTGGAAAGGGTTAGTTGTGGGGAGTGGGGGGTCAAGGAGGCAGTGCCGGACCCCATAACTGGAATACTATAACCATCTCCAACATGGACAGAAGGAATCGTGCTAAAATTGGACATGGTACGAAACATACCTTGGTTAGCGGCCATGTGCGAGGTAGCACCGGTATCCATGTACCAAGTGTCATCGGGGGCTTGCAATGTCATTCCACCGAAAGCATGAGAAAGATCAGTAGGTTGTAGTTCCGGAGAAGCATCAACATTGGCGAAGAAGGCTTGTTGAGGGCGAGGTGAAGGACCAAGCAGCCCTGCATGTGGAGTGCGCGGGGTGTATGGGGTGGGTGTAGTGGGGTAGGGACATGGCGGTATCGCCCATGGGGTGCCCCAGTATGTGAAATTTGTGTTTAAGTTTTTGAACACTTTTGTGCAATTTGTGATCTTTGTTGGTGAAAATAAACCTTTAATGGGCCTTAAAGACGGTTCATGGTTTTGATTCATAAAGGGATAAAGGCTGGTAGTGATGGAAGAAACATATATGTGATGGTGATGAAGAAAACAACACGAGCTTTAATCAAAAGGAAAGAGTTCATTGAAGAATAGTATTGAGGGGATTTGGTCCCTATAATTTACATAGTTATTAAAAGAAAAATGTGATAAAAGCATAAAAAGTCTAAAATAACTTGACTAACAAAGTTTTTTTTTTACGACTGTTAGATAGAGGAGCAAAGTTGGTCGTTTTTGCAAACCAAACAATAGTGTCCGTTCTGTAATTTTGAATCCATAAAGACCAAAAATGTTGTTATCACCAAACCCCGATGACAAATTTTTTCGTAAAATTTTCCATTTTGAAGAATCCATTGAATAAAAAAAATATCAAAAGTCTTCATTTTTTCTATTTTAAAGAAATTGTTGAAGGAATTCTATATTAACTTTTACGAAATAAATGTGTTATTATTGATTGGGATGCATACAAAAGGACTCACAATCATCCAAAACTTTTAACTTTTTGGAAAATGGGTTTTTGGATAAAAAAAACTATTAACCAACACATGTATCCAAAAATACATAACTATTCATTTTTTGGTCTTCCATAAAGTCATAAAATATTAATGATTTTTGAATCAGAGGCAAATGACAAATACAATGACAAATAAAACGAAAGGAATTTTAAAATAAAAGGATAGGGATTTTTAATTAAAGTGGTTAGGGTTTTCCAGGGACCATGAGTGATTTCTAGGAAGCAACCTTGGGATAGATTACAAAAATATGACCACTTGGTTGACGTTTCCACCTGCCTCTGGCAAACAACTCAGAGAGTGTTTGAGATTGTCTTTTGAGCTCCAAAAATGCTTTCGATAAAAAATGATTATTGATTTATTGTGGTAGAAAAATGAGTTTTAAAAAGATGTTTAGATTAGCTTTTGTAATGGTAAAAACCAATAACTCAATAAGTTGTTTTTAAGAGGATGTTTGGCTTAACTTATCAACTTTTTGAAAAGGGTTTGTTGTAAAAACACTTATTCTCTGTGTGATTTTTCAAAAATGACTTTTCATGACTTGTTAAAAAGGAGTTTCAGAAGTGTTTTTAAAGTTACCCAAACAAAATTATTGACTTATTGGCTTTTTAAAAAGTCGATAAATCAATAAGAGCATCCACAGTGGTGGAACCTCCAAGAACCACATTTACCATGTTTTTTCGTGCCACATCCTTAGAGCATCCACAATGGAGGTTCTTCGTGAGGTTTTTCATGGGGTTTTTACAAGAACCTCCACTGTGGGACAGAGATTCATGCCCAGTCACAGGTTCTTACTGGAACTTGGGTGCTTGAACAAGAACCCAGGTTCTTGTAATAGTTTCTTCTTATGTTATATAATATTTTATATAAATAAAAGTTATATTATAAATAAGAAGAGAAAAATGAGGTTTTTGTAAGAACCTCCATTATAGAGTTTTAAGGAGGTTCTTGGTATGTTATGATGACAATGGCGTGGTAGGAAAAAATATGATAAATAAGGTTCTTAGAGGTTCCACCACTGTGGGTGCTCTTACCATCTCAACAAACCAAGAATCTAATTAAAACTTTATAATAGAGATTCTTACAAAACCCACTTCTCTTTTCTTATTTATAATATAATTTCTATTTATGTAAATTATTATACAGCAAACAAGGAAAGTATTAAAAGAACCTGACTTATTGTTCAAGCACTTGAATTTCAATAAAAACATGTGATTAGAGAAGAACCACTATTCCACGTTAAAGGTTCTTGTAAAAAATCCAAAAAAACCCTCAAAAAATTAAAACCTCTATTGCTCTAACACCCTGTTTTCGAGTTTTTTTTAACGAAGGAAAGGAAAGGATTTCTAAGGAAAGTAACAAAAGTGTGTTCTCGAGTTTTTCTAAAGGGAGGAAAGGAAAGGATTTGGAAGGATATATGTGTTCTCGAGTTTTTTAAAGGAAGGAAAGGAAAGGATTTGGAGGGATTAGGAGGGATAACTCTTCCTTATTTTTCTCTTAAAAGCTATCCTTCCCTTTCCTTCCAAAAGTGGGATGATTTGGAAGGATAACTTTCTCCCTCCCTTTCTTTTCCTTTCCTCTCCTTTCCTTTCTCTCCCTTAAATTTTAAACTCGAGAACAGGGCGAGCAATTTTTAAAAGCAATCCCAATCCAAATTAAATTAATACCTCCGCATGCACTATTTCCAGATTCCCACGAGTTTTATTTTTTTAATTTAAGTCTTGTATTTAATATATAATACGAAAATCGCTTCTTCAAGCATGTATCACGTTTCAAACTTATGATGAATTTTACCCTAAAACGCAGCATTAAAAAGTTTTCAAGATTTTAACTATTTGACGCTTAATTTTTCAAGTTCTCTGTAAAAAGATTTTAATATGAAAGAATTTAAAATTAGACTTCAATTTGAAAAAATGGTTTTGTTGGTATTCAAGAACAACTATTCATCTGCAAAATTTGTATAAAAATGGAATCTTGATTCTGGGGACAAAGTTGATCACGCGATCTGGCGAATTCACAAGAAAATAAAACAACAGTCGGTGGGGATTCGTGGCAGAATTGGGTGATGAGAAAGAAAGGCAAGTTTTCACTTATTCTTTTGTTTAATAGTATTGCATATCACGTGTTTGATGAAAGTCCTCAAAGAGCATATCCGTTTTTTCTTAATATTTTACTTTATTTCATAACCAACATGATTTAATTAAAAGTTGTACGCTTTTGGTTTCTATTCACATGTGAATTTTTTCTTTCATGTTTTTCACATTGTCCATCGATCCACATCCATCAGGTAAGCTATCTTTAAAGATATAGGATTATATTAGCAGCCTGAAAATAGAACTACATGATAGTAATAGCTAAAAAACTCTATGAAATTAGATAAGATGAACCAAAATGAAGAAGTGCATTGGAACAACATATTAATTTACAGAGCTAGCTGAAGTCTCATTAGCAATTAATAGATAAAAGGGCAAAACTGAAGAGTGAAGTCCATAAGAGCATATATAGCTTCCCAAAAACAAATTTGTACAACTACCATTAACATCTAGAAAAAATGCAGAAGAAGAATATGGTGAAGGGTTATGTGTGTTTGACTTAAAGACTTGTGCTATTGTAACTAACTAACAGTAGAAAAAGTCAAGTTGATGGATCATTATTATTATTATTATTGTATGTTGAAAACTCAAATTCTTAACAATCCAAGTTGACATATTCAATGAACCTGATGAGAGATGACTCTCATAGTCAAGTCTCAGTTATGGTACATTTGTTGGAAAAAAGCTACACACCAACTTTGAATTTTCTCCATGCCATTAAACAAGTTACTTTATTTTATGTTCCTAACAATTTGGTATATTACCTTCTTCTGTATGTGATAACATTGTGGTTGATTAGTTCGTTAACAACAAAATTCATCTTAGTTCATGTGCTTATATTTAACGTATGTTTGTTTTAATTGATTAGGTTTTTTGCACTTATATATTTATATTCAGTAGCATATAAACGTACAGCAACACCACCACCAACTTCTAGAATACCTGAATGTTGGTATCCACATGTCATGCACTCGTATCGTTGCAATGTACATTTGACATGATCGTATGTGCTTCTTATCGACCATGCAAATAGTGTTATTTATCAACTGATGGAACAGAGTCAACTTTAGGGTAGTAGGAGGTGGAGGTAGCCCGCTTTCACTAACAAGCATCAGAACTACCGACAACATAGTTGGCCTATCTTCTGAATGATTTTGCACACATAATAGGTCAACACGTATTCATCGTAGTACTTTTGGGACAATGAACGAGTTGTGCAAATATTTAATAGTTACAGATAGTTATATAATACAATCTTGGGTATGATCATCAATCCAGTTTAAGCATTGCATGCGGTCTTCTGAATCCGGTAACATCCTTTAAATAGTTGAACTGTTTGGTTTAGATTATATGTTGTCAATAGATTTAAGTTTTCATCCACTAATCATAACTGTTTGGTTTCTTGGTGGATTTGAGTTCTAAAATTAGGATATATATATATATATAGCCAAATTGGTTGTGTGGTTAGGGATTTTGCTGGTGATAGAAGACTTTGAATCTCATCTTCCATATATTTTTGGTGAATTTGCAAGAAGACTAAAGTTTCACCACTTAGAATATAATTTGAAATTTCTATTAGAGTTAGTCAGATAGATATGGTGTGATATTTCCTATTGGAAAGTAATTTATTACTTTGAACATGGTGCAAGTTTAATTAGATTTATGGAGGTTTTGATTACACGTTGTATACAAGAACAAAACCCCTTTTTACTCCAACCACTAGAAGTTGCTGTAACTCTGAAAACAATCTCCACTAATATGTTGTTTCCTTGCTCAATAATGGGGTTGTTGCTTTTAGGTCAAATCAGATCAAATCATATATTTTTAAAGGTTGCATCCTATGTATTGTTAAGTGCACCCTCGTTCATTAACTTTCTCCTCACACATGCCAACGTCTATTTTTCAATTTTCAATGCATAAATTGACTTAAATTTGATACCAAAAAGAGGGTGCAATTAGCACTGTCCTATAAACAAGTAAGGTTTGATGTTTATGGATGTGAGGAGTGAGGGGTGCATTTACACGTATCCTCAATAATTTGCGGTATTTGTTTTCCCACTTTTTTTATTTATTTCAGTTAATAGTTACAAGATATTTTATTTTACTTAAAAAATATTTTAAATTTCTCATCAATGATCAAACTTTTTTTTATATTTTTTTTTTGAAAAACATATAGTTTACATTTCGTTGGATAGGAATGATTTTTGTATTGTATGTGAAAACCTTCATAATATCCTAAACAGAAGAATGCAAAATGAAATAAGAAGATACGGGGGCCAAAGGTATAAATATTTGAACATGCGTCTGTTGGGAGTATCTGTAGTCATGAACCTCCGTACTAAACCGAGAGTTTAACAAGTTTATATAGTCTTTAGGAATGTTGGGATCTATGCTGAGTGAGTAGAAGAATGACGACTAGTAAAATACAAATGAAAATGAAATAATTTGAATCGAAGTTGGCAATTTATATAAATAATGGATGAATTGCTTTAATTTTTACTAATAAAAATAGTTACATTAATTTATTAGTTAATTAAACTAATTAGAGAAGAAAAAAAGTAATCAAATTACATACGACATTTAAACTAATGTGTGTTGTCTACCTGGAGATGATACAATTCACAAACGATACATATTACATCTAAATACTGTAAATGGTGCATGTGAAACTATGTCATGGCTAAAAGTACATTCAACATAGAAATATGTGTTTCTTATCGAGGATGTAACCAGGTTATAGTCGCATCGTCAATTGATAAAAAATGATTTTGATTTAGGAGAGTTTCATCAGCAAAGAAAGCAGGTTGTTTAGGTGGAGGCAATGTACTGTCACTATTTAACATCATAACAACAGACGACATGGTTGGCCTATCTCGTGCATGATTTTGCACACACAATAGTGCAACATGTATTGCTCGTGTTACCTCTGAGATAATGCATGAGTTGACTAAAGATGGACTCATGAGCTCGAGGCTCCTGTCTTCTATGTAGAGTCTCCATGCCTGAATGAAACCAATATCCATGATTAAAGTTTATTTTACTCCATAATAACGAAGAAACATATTTTTCAAAATAAGGCTAGCCCACCGGAAATACTAACATGTCCAAGAAGGTTATCATTGACATCTTCACGAGAGAACTCTCTATTTTTCTTCCCGCTCACTATCTCCAACACCAAAACACCAAAGCTAAACACATCAGATTTCACAGAGAAACGCCCATGAACTGCATATTCGGGTGAGATATACATATACCCACTGCAACAAAACCAAAAAGAATTACAAATAAGCGTCATAAATGAATCACATGGTCTACTCTAGTTTATAAATACTTACTATGTTCCAACCACTTTCTTAGTCTTGGCTGTAATCTGGTCTCCTCTAAACTCTCTAGCAAGCCCAAAATCTGATATCTTTGGGTTCATGTCATGATCCAGCAGAATATTGGCTGCTTTCAGATCTCTGTGGATGATGCGGAATCGGGAATCTTGATGGAGATAAAGAATACCTCTAGCAATCCCATCGATAATGCAGAAGCGTTGAGGCCATTCAAGCATAGAACTTTTAGTTTCATCTGCAAACATAACATTACTATATTTATACATAGGTAACAAACTTTTTGTTTACTTCATAAAGCATGACAAAAAAGGCTAACCAAATAAGAATAAGTCCAAGCTTTTGTTAGACATGTATTCATAGATCAAGATCCTTTCATCTTCATCCATGCAGTATCCAAGAAGCTTCACAAGATTCCGATGCTGAAGTCTGGCAACACAAACAACTTCATTGTAGAACTCGTCGTACCCTTGTTCAGAAGTTTCTGAAAGCTGCTTCACCGCAATTTCTTGTCCATTTTCCAATACTCCCTAAAGATTGTGATTGATTATATGAGCTTTAATTTTCTATTGAACTAATGTTTAAGAAATCTTTATTGAGTGGCATCTTAGATATTTAACTCTTCTTATGAAACCAAGAGGTAGATCTTATACATTGCCTTCATGATACAAGCTTTGCCTTTTAATGATAGACATTTATGCAAGAAATTAATTACCTTATATACCGGACCGAAGCCACCTTCTCCGAGTTTATTGTTGATAGAGAAGTTACCGGTAGCCTTTGCTATTTGTGATAAGCTAATGAAATTCAGCTGTAGATCTTCCTTCTCTACATCCGAATAACGTTTATCAATGGCATGTACCCTGCGACCTACAAAGTTATATGTTGAACTATTATAAACACGGATACACAATGTATATGCTTGTGTTGCATTTTTCTAAACACATTGTTCATATGGTAAATCCGAATGAACTCATTTGCTTTACCTCTTCCTTTCATGTAAGACCTTCTCTTTTTCTTGCAGCAAGCATACACCGCTACAGATGTGCCCAGCAAGACCAACGGAATTGACAAGCCTACGGTGAGTACTTGAATCTTTTTCTTGAACCCAGATTGCAAGACTGTAAGACCTAATTCATCTAAAGGGGAAAAGGTAGTTTCATTAATTTTCCACAAAACTAGATTAGAAAATATGAAATTTTGTGAAGAAATGTGTTACCTGTTAGTAGAGAAGCTGGCATTCTTATGTAGAGATCTTGACTCTCTTCACACGCTTTAAGATCCATCAATTCACCAAACCATAATAAGCATCCACTCCCCCCTCTTCTGATATCTAAATTTGCATAAGCCGTACAAGAGCAATTATTCCTGCAGACTATCTCACACTCACGGAGACTCATGGTCTTATTGTACCAAGATTTTCTTGTGTCGGGAAATTTCATCCCTTTAATTTTCCAAAAGGCTTCCGCATCCCGACAATCTAAAGGAACTTTGAGTTGGCACCCACTCGACCAATCTGCCGTTTTCCATTCATCCGCGCGTTTTGGTTTGAAACCATCCATACAACGACAAGGAGGAGTCTTGTTGATGTCACAGATTCCATAAGGACCACAGAGTCCATACCCGTTACACAAATCCTGTAACACATTTGAAAAAACAAACCAATGTCGGCTTCGGTTGCTCCAACGCAATATTGTTATGGTGCCGTCCCACTTCAAACGTATCATCTGAAGATCTGAAACTTTAAGCCCGAATTTATAATACACTTCCTTCTTGTTAACAACAAAATCAAGTGCGTAAACTGGATTTGGCATCTCATTAGGAAAACCACTAAACCTAATGCCATTCCATGGTCCAAACCTTATGTGTATGACCGAACCTTCCCCGAGGATGAACACTTGTGGATATCCATTTGTATCTATATAGTCTACATATTGACCTACAGAAGGATCATTGGGACTCTTCCATGATGTTAAGTTCCTATTAATGCCTGTTACTAAGTCCTTACCAATTTTCATTCCGGGTAGCAAGGTGTCACCAGGATAATCAAAGCTTTGCCAAATGAATTTTGTGTCAACATCCTTGACTACAAAGTTTCCGGTATCTAAAAGTTGCGCCACTGGATGATTAATATACCTGACTAATGGTGAAGAAGAAGTGGATGTTGACCAGATGATTATGGTATCAGTATCACCACCACAGCAGGAAAGCAGAAGAAGTCCCTCATTACTGAGTTTGAAGGTGCCTGACGTATTGGATATCGGCAAGTCTCTATTAGCAACCCATACGACTGTACCCGTTGCTATCTTCTTATACCATATCCCCAAGTAACGATTGGTGGAGTTAGGAGGGCTAAAGAATCCCAGTTCAAATGTTTGTCCAGGTGAAACAATGGTGTCACCATCTTTGATGACTTGATTTGCAGGTATGGTGTGTAATGCATGAGAAGGTGAAAAGAGCAGCAAGAAGAATAGAGAGATTAAAAATTTTGTGTAAAGGCTTTCTTCCATGGAGGATTTAGATTTACCCTGTTTGATGACTAGTGTGTATCCTCAAAGCTTGGAAATTATATGAAAGAATGGGAGAGCAAAAAAGAATTAGTTGGTCAATCTAAGATGGCAAAAGTGGGATATTATTTTGATGGCTGGCTGCTACTACATAGTCTACATCATAAAAGGGAATACAACTATTTTGTTGGTTTCAAGGGATATGAAGGTTTTATCTTAGATATTTGTTTCATAGTAATGACTGGACCCCAAATTCAAATCATGGTGTTGGTTGGTCATCTAAAGTGTGGGTTATGAATGTTGTTTATACGTTAAAATCAAGTCATTCTGGCATTGAAAATGTAAAAAAACACTTTTTAATGGTGATGTGTGTGAAAGAACAATGGTATCTTGGATTCATAGGTTGTGTTATGGTTCTGGAGATTTGGCTCGTGGCCTTGCAGTTTGAATATTTATAGATAATTTAATTTCAAATTGTTTTGGTTTTCTATGCCACGTTTTTTCCTTGCTCCAATCTATATATAATAAAAGAGTAACTTACCTGACACGTGTCGTGCTCTGGTGAGCTGGTTTATGATTTTTCCCGCCTAAACATGTATCTGGACACTTTTATGATATTTAAAACTTCCTATATTACGTATATGTCCTTGTAAAATTTGAAACTACTTATATGTCCTTGTAAAATTTGAAACTACTTATATGTCCTTGTAAACCTTTAAAACTCACGTATAATAAAATAAGAAAGAAGGATATATACGTGAGTTTTAAAGGTTTACAAGGACATAGAAGTAGTTTCAAATTTTACAAGGACATATACGTAATATAAGAAGTTTTAAAGAAAAGATCTTTTTTAAAACCAAATATTCTTAGATTTATAATAAATGGAAATCCTTTAGCCATTTGACATTGATCGTATTTCATCATATATACTACATTGCATACTCATTGGCAAACTTATAGTCTCAAATGTTTCAAGCAAACCAAACTTAACCGTAGCAGATAGGCCGTTGATGTTACATATTATTAGTCAACGTGAACACCAAAAATATGAAAGGAGCATGCTCTCCTATATGATACAATTTACAAAATCATACAACTTATACGATGCATGGTACACATAAAAACTGGATGGTGCATGTGAAATTTTAGTGATGGCCAAACGTTTATGGCTTAGAATATGTAAATTACATCGAGGTTCTAACAACGTGATAGTGGCTTCATCAATTGCTAAAAAATGGTTGAGATCAGGCAAAGCTTCTTTAGCAAAGAAAGCAGGTTGTTTAGGCGAAGGCAATGCACTGTCACCATTCAACATCATAATCACAGACGACATAGTTGGCCTATCTTGTGCATGATTTTGCACACACAATAGCCCAACATGTATTGATCGTATTACCTCCGAGATAATGCACGAGTTGAGTAAAGATGGGCTCATGAGCTCAATGGGCCTGCCTTCTGTATAAAGTCTCCATGCCTGAGTGAAAACGAAATCCATGATTAAAAATGAAACCAAACGGGTTTTATCATCATTTATTTTGGTCATGGTCCAAATCATGACCAAATGCATTTTGCCCATCCAAAAGAAAGTGATTTACTAGGTTGCCATTCCTACTATAACAAACACCATAACCTAAAAATATACTCCATGCTAACGGAAAAAAATATACATATTTTTCAAAATCAGGCCAAGCCACCGGATTAACTTACATGTCCAAGAAGGTTATCATTCACATCTTCACGAAAGAATTCTCTGTTTTTCTTCCCACTCACTATCTCCAGTACCAAAACACCAAAACTGAACACATCTGATTTTATGGAAATACGCCCATGAACTGCATACTCGGGTGAAATATAACCACTACAACAAAACCAAAAAGAATGACAAATAAGCATCGATCTTAAACGCATTACATCATCCATAGTTGATAAATACTTACTATGTTCCAACCACTTTCTTGGTCTTGGCTGTAACCTGGTCTCCTCCAAACTCTCTAGCAAGCCCAAAGTCAGATATCTTTGGGTTCATGTCGCCATCTAGCAAAATGTTGCTTGCCTTGATATCTCTGTGGATAATTCGATGGCGGGAATCTTGATGTAGATAAAGAATACCTCTAGCAATCCCATCGATAATGCAGAAGCGCTTAGGCCATTCAAGCATACAACTTTTGGTTTCATCTGCCAATATAATAACATTACTATATAACATACTTTATACAATGTGCAGTAGACGCAAGATGAAAGATTCGAACCAAATAGATGCAAGTGTAAGCTTTTGTTAGGCATGTATTCATAAATCAGTATCCTTTCATCTCTATCCATGCAGTACCCAAGAAGCTTCACAAGATTCCAATGCTGAAGTCTGGCAACACAAACAACTTCAGTGTAGAATTCATCATACCCCTGTTCAGAAGTTTTTGAAAGCTGCTTCACAGCGATTTCTTGTCCGCTTTCTAGTACTCCCTAAAAAGTGTGACCAGAAATATGAGTTTATTTTGTCTATTGAGATCAACAAACCTATTCTAATTGCTCTTTCCTAAATGCAATATTTCCCACTTGGGGTATGGTGGCAAACTATACATAACATTTGTATTCTGGTCCACAAGATTTCCTATTTCACCAATGTTGCAATTATTTTGGGGTAGAGAAATTATATGTTTAATGTTATTTTTTGCTTCATGATACAAGCTTTTTACCATAGACATTTATGCAAGAAATTACCTTGTAAACTGGACCGAAGCCACCTTGTCCGAGCTTATTGTCGATAGAGAAGTTATTGGTAGCCTTGGCTATTTGAGATAAGCTAAAAAAATTCAGCTGTAGATCTTCCTTCTCTACGTTGAAATACTTTTTATCGAAGAGGTGTACCATGCGACCTACAAAGTGATATGGTGAATTAATTAATATAAAGACGGGTATAGAAAATATATTCTTCTTCATTTTTCGGAACACATTTTTCATATAAAGCCAAATAAACTCATTTGCTTTACCTCTTTTCTTCATGTGAGACCTCTTTTTCATGTGACAAGCATATGCTGCTATGAGTGGCCCAAGCAAGAGAAATAAAATTGACAATATTGTGAGTAGTTGAATCTTTCTGTTGAAGCCACTTTGGGAGACTGCAAGACCTTCATCTAATAAAAATGCAATGAAAGGTACATAACTATGTGCCTATGTTACAGTTAAGGGGGAAAAGGAAGTTTGTGGACTCAGGTTTCATTAATTTCCATAAAACTAGATTATGAACTTTTGTGAAGAAATGTTTTACCTTTTAGTAGAGAAGCCGGCATTCTTACGTAAAGATCTTGACTCTCTTCACATACCTTAAGATCCATCAGTTCACCAAACCATAGTATGCATCCACTCCCCCCTCTTCTGACATCTAAATTTGCATAAGCCGTGCAAGAGCAATTTTTCCTGCAGGCTATCTCGCACTCAACAAGGGTCATGCTCGCATTGTACCAAGATTTTTTTGTGTCAGGAAATTTCATACCTCTGATTTTCCGAAAGACTTCTGCAGCCCGACAATCTAAAGGAGTTTTGAGTTGGCATCCGCTAGACCAATCTGTGAGTTTCCATTCATCTGGCCGTTTTGGTTCAAAACCCTCCATACAACTACAAGAAGGATAGTTGTTGATGTTACAGATTCCATAAGGACCACAAACTCCATAGCTACTACACGTATCCATTAGACCATATGAGAAAATAACCCAATCTTGCCTTCGATTGCTCCAATGAAACATTTTTATGCTGCCATCCCACTTCAAATGTACCATCATCTCAACCACTGAGCTCGTAAGCTCAAATTTATAATATACTTCCTTCTGGTTAATAACATATTCCACCGAGTGAATTGGACTTGGCATTTCATTAGGCAGACCACTAAACCTAATGCCATTCCATGGTCCAATCCTTAGGCGTATGTCTAAGCCTATCCTTACAAATATCTGCGGATATCCATCTGTATCTACATAATTTACACATTGACCAACAGCAGGATCGTTTTGACTCTTCCATGATGTTAGGTTCCTGTTTATGCCTGTTACCAAGTCCTTACCAAGTTTCATTCCTGGTAGCAAGGTGTCACCAGGATAATCAAAACTTTGCCAAATGAAATTTGTACCATTTCCATCCCTGACAACAAAATTTCCAGTATCTAAGAGTTGTGCCACTGGATTAATATACCTGACAGATGCCGACGAAGAAGTGGATGACCAGATTACGGTATCACCACAGCATGAAAGCAGCAGAAGTCCCTTGCTACTGACTTTGAAGGTGCCTGATGTATTGGATATGGGCAAGTCTCTGTTAGCAACCCATACAACTGTACCGGTTGCCATCTTCTTGTACCATATCCCCAAGTAACGTTTTGTGGAGTCAGCAGGGCTAAAGAATCCCATTTCGTACATTTCGTCAGATGAAACAATGGTTTCACCATCTTTGATTACTTGATTTGCAGCTATGGTGGTGTCTACTGCAACAACAGAAGGTGACAGAAACAAGAATAAAGCAATGGAGGAGAACAATAAACTTGCAAAAAGGCCAACCATGTTGTTGAGGTTGGGAGCAATAACAGGCTTGGAAATTATATGAATTTGGTATACAAATATATAAAATGTCTTGAAAGCTTTGATCTTGTGTCACATGCTTATACTGATTTAAAACGTTGACAAACAAGCAGGGCCGGTCCTGAGATTTCTGATGCCCATGGCGAAATCTCAAAAGAATGCCCCTTTAGTATGCAAACGAAAAACCAAACAACAATTTAAAGGGGTTTGGAGCCAACTCAAGCTAGCCGAGATTGATTTGGTATCCATATATGAAGCGATCATAACTCACAACTGTAGTAAAATTAGGTCCAAAAGCATTGAACCTACTAATGAATACTTGTGCGTGTAAAAGTAATGCCCTTAGGCTAGATGATGCCCTGAGCCACCGCCCCTTTGGCCTATGCCCAGGGCCACCCCTGCAAACAAGTAGCATTTATTACTTTTCCATGTACACACCCAAAATTAAAGAAAATGGTTTTGTCAAAAGGTGTTTGCTTTGGGGAATTTTCAGGCCAAACATGTAATGCATGTTCAATAGTGTATTTTTAAGCTTGTTATTTGATTGGACCACTACTCAGTCACTTTAAGGCTGTGTTTGGCAAACATAAGCTAGCTTATAAGCAAGCTAGTCCATCCAAACATGTACCAGGAAGCTAGCTTATAAACTAGCTTTTTGAAACGCTACTTTGAGTAGCTTATGAGAAGCTTATTGTAGCTTTTTCCAATTATACCCTTATTAATTATTAAATTCAAATATACCTTTTTTGGTCATTTTACATACTCATAAACTAGTTTTTGCCAAACATAATTTATATACTACTTTTTCTGTTTATTTTCAACAAGAAAGAACGAGCTTTTTTTGATGAAACCAACTCCAACTTTCACAACTTATCATCATCCTAAAAAATGAATATAAAATTAATTTATTATAGTACTAATATTTTTTTTAAAATGTTATCTGTAAAGATTTTCATAAATCAATTTAAATCCAATATTTTTTATTTTATTTGTCAAGCTTCATATAGCCTCATTCTATAGGCAAAGGATCCATATAACAACCATTCAATCACTTTTAATCCGGTGTCTTTCCCATGAATTGCATTTTAGATGGGAAATTGATCAAGAGTATCTTGGTGCATCCTATCCTAAGGCCATCATTTATGGGACGGTAAGGGGACCGGTATGGGGACCGGTACCCCCCTTACCGTCGGTGTACACCATCGCGATTCACCGGTATGGGGACCGGTATGTGAAGGAGTCGGTACCTGGGTGCCCGTCATCTCTCTCTCAACCTTTTTTTTCTTCTTCTTCTTCTTTTTTTAATCAAATAATTAACGAGGGGTACGATAGTGGATGAAAGGTACGGAGTTGGTAGGGTAGTGGTAAAGCTGATGTGGCAACAGGTATGAGGGGTACCATAAAGGATGGCCTAATATGCATCCACTTCATCCAACAGTCGATGACCACCTTTCATGCTTCTCGCATTAACGTCAATTTCTCATTGGAACCCGAACCCCATAATAACTATCCAAAACCCTAAATCTTAAAATCATAAATTAATTTGAAACAAAAACCTTAAATCTAACCCAAATAATCGAAGATCCGAAATCAATGGTGGAATCAATTGGGTTCGCCGGAGAATCTGCTTCGTCTCCAGCGTGGTTGTTTCGATGGAGTTCGCCGGCGAATCTGCTTCGTCTCCGGCGTGGTTGTTTCGGTGGAGTTCGCCGGCGAAATAGGAGACGAAGAATTTTAACGTCGATGGGTAGGGAGAGTGGAATTACATTCTTGGTCCCTACGTTTTAATAAATAAATAGAATAAATACAAAATTGGTCCCTGTGATTTTAAGGCTGTGTTTGGCAAGCATAAGCTAGCTGATAAGCTAGCTGATAAGCTACTCCATCCAAACATGTACCAGGAAGCTAGCTTATCAGCTAGCTTTTTGAAACGCTACTTTGAGTAGCTTATGAGGAGCTTATTGTAGCTTTTTCCAATTATACCCTTATTAATATTAATATTAAATTCAAATATACCCTTTTTGGTCATTTTACATACTCATAAGCTAGTTTTTGCCAAACATAATTTGTTCAACAGCTAGCTTATCAGCTACTAGCAAGCTTATCAATCAACAGCTAGCTTATCAGCTATCCGCTAGCTTATCAGCTACCAGCTAGCTTATAAGCTACGCTTGCCAAACATAGCCTAAATGACTAAAATGCTCCTCTAAACTAAATAAGTTAACGACATATTTTGGATGGAGGAGTTTGCAAAGTAAGCATACCCATAATTGTACTACTTATGTACTCGATTATTTCAACATAAATATCACATCCAATACTACTCCAAGATATATGGAAGTCACAGATAGAAGACGATGTCTCTTGCATTATCTATTAATGATACAAATGCAGTACATTTATACATGTGCGTTCTCTAATCGTAGATGATATCATGCACAAACAATACATACTACATCTAAACACTGTTAATGGTGCATGTGAGACTATGTCACTCATGGCTAAACATACATTTAACATAGAAATATGTGTTTCTTATCGAGGATGTAACAACGCTATAGTCGCATCATCAGTTGATAAAAAAATGTTATGATTTAGGGAAGTTTCATCGGCAAAGAAAAGAGGTTGTTTAGGTGGAGGCAATGCATCGTCACCATTTACCATCATAACAACAGACGACATGTCTTGTGCATGATTTTGCACACGCAATAAAATATCATTCCATATTTGAAGGACATAACATAGGTCATAGTTGGGTATATATTTTATATTTTTTCATGCTTCAAATTCTTTTCTTCCGGACCCTCATCTTTTGCTATTCCCTCTATTTCTTTGGGAAATTTTTATATTACTTCTAAACTTAGGATTTTTAATTAAATAGTGGTGCCAAAGTAGATGTCATATATATGTATGAGAAATTTTTGTGGTACCTTTAGCCTCTCTTCTCCTTTATACCCTTTCTTATATAAAAAAAATTCAAAATTCGAGAGACTGAAGAAAAGATCTTTTTATTGACCAAATATTCTAAGATTTTTAATAAATAAAAACCCTTTACCAATTTGATTTTCATAGTACTTCATCATACATATTACATCAAGTACTAGTTCCTAAATTTATAGATGTTCCAAGAAAACCAAACCTACCGAACTTAATTAATAAACCATAGGTACACATATAATAACCATCAATGTGAAATTTTAGCGATGGCCAAACGTAGTACATATGGCATAGAATATGTAGATTATCGAGGATCTAGCAATGTTATAGTGGCATCATCAATTGATAAAAAAGTGTTGAGATTAGGCAAAGCTTCTTCAGCAAAGAAAGCAGGTTGTTTAGGTGGAGGCAATGCACTATCACCATTCAACATCATCACCACACACGACATAGTTGGCCTATCTTGTGCATGATTTTGCACACACAATAGCCCAACATGTATTGATCGTATTACCTCCGAGATAATGCACGAGTTGAGTAAAGATGGGCTCATGAGCTCGATGGACCTGCCTTCTGTATAAAGTCTCCATGCCTGGGTGAAAACAAAATCCATGATTGAAAATGAAACCGAAAAGGTTTTATCAGCATTTATTTTGGTCATGGTCCAAATGACCAAATGCATTTTTCCCATCCAAAAGAAAGTGATTTACTAGGTTGCCATTCCTACTATAACAAACACCATAACCAAAAAATATACTCCTTGGTAAATGGAAAAAATATATATTTTTCAAAATCAGAGTAAGCCATTGCATTAACTTACATGTCCAAGAAGGTTATCGTTGACATTTTCACGAGAGAAATCTCTGTTTTTCTTCCCACTCACTATCTCCAGTACCAAAACGCCAAAGCTGAACACATCCGATTTCGTAGAGAAACGGCCATGAACTGCATACTCGGGTGAAATATAACCACTGTGACAATGCCAACAAGAATGACAAATAAGCATCATAAATGAATCACAAGATCTATAGTTTATAAATACTTACTATGTTCCAACCACTTTCTTCGTCTTGGCTGTAATTTGGTCTTCTCTAAACTCTCTAGCAAGCCCAAAATCTGATATTTTTGGGTTCATGTCATGATCCAACAGAATGTTGCCTGCTTTCAGATCTCTGTGGATGACTCGGAAGCGGGAATCTTGATGGAGATAAAGAATACCTCTAGCAATCCCATCGATAATGCAGAAGCGTTGAGGCCATTCAAGCATTGAACTTTTGGTTTCATCTGCAAACATAACATTACTAAATTTAACAAACTTTTTGTTTACTTCATAAAGCATGAAGAAATAGACTAACCAAATAGGAATAAGTCCAAGCTTTTGTTAGACAAGTATTCGTAAATCAGGATCCTTTCATCTCCATCCATGCAGTATCCAAGAAGTTTCACGAGATTCCGATGCTGAAGTCTGCCAACACAAACAACTTCATTGTAGAATTCATCATACCCCTGTTCAGAAGTTTTTGAAAGCTGCTTCACAGCGATTTCTTGTCCGCTTTCCAACAATCCCTAAAGAGTGTGACCAGTAATATGAGTCTTTTTTATCTATTGAGGTCAACAAACTAATTCTAATTGCTCTTTGGATATTTAACTAATGGTTAATCACTCTTATGAAACCAAGTGGCCAGTCAAATATTACAATTATTTTGGGGTAGGGAAATTATATGTTTAATGTTATGCATTGCTTCATGACACAAGCTTTTTACCATAGAGATTTATGCAAGAAATTACCTTATAAACTGGACCAAAGCCACCTTCTCCGAGCTTATTGTTGATAGAGAAGTTATTGGTAGCCTTGGCTATTCGAGATAAGCTAAAAAAATTCAGCTGTAGATCTTCCTTCTTTACATCGGAATAGCGTTTATCAGCTGCGTCTACCCTGCGACCTAGGAAGTGATATGGTGAATTAATATAGAGAAAATATATTCTTCTGCATTTTTTGGAACACAATTTTCATATAAAGCCAGCAGAATAAACTCCTTTGGTTTACCTCTTTTTTTCATGTGAGACCTTCTCTTTTTCATGCGACAAGCATATGCTGCTATGAGTGGCGCAAGCAAGACAACGAAAATCGACAAGACTATTGTGAGTATTTGAATCTTTCTGTTGAAGCCAGTTTGGGAGACTGTAAGAAGACCTTCATCTAAAAAAATTCAATGAGTTAAGCAAACAGTTGAAATTGAACTTTGGTACAATTTGCTACCTTGCTAAATAAAGTGAACTCATAATGTCTAGTTTGTTTCCACTATATTTTAATAGCCAATAGCACAACCTTGATTAGATATGGGCAATAACAAAAGGCTTCTAGTTTTCTATACCAATCTGGATACTTGGTATACCTAAAGGTACATAAAGAATATTGCTATGTGCCTAGCTACGTTACAATTAACGGGGAAAAGGAAGTTTGTGGACTCAAGTTTCATCAAAATTCCACAAAACTAGATTAGAAAATATGAACTTTTGTGAAGAAATGTGTTACCTTTTAGTAGAGAAGCTGGCATTCTTATGTAGAGATCTTGATTCTCATCACATACCTTAAGATCCATCAGTTCACCAAACCATAGTAAGCATCCACTCCCTCCTCTTCTGATATCTATATTTGCATAAGCTGTGCAAGAGCAATTCTTCCTGCACGCTATCTCACATTCACGGAGACTCATAGTCTTATTGTACCATGATTGTCGTGTGTCGGGAAATTTGATACCTCTGATTTTCTGAAAGACTTCTGTTGCCTGACAATCTAAAGGGCTTTTGAGTTGGCATCCACTAGACCAATCTGCGATTTTCCATTCATCCGGGCGTTTTGGTTCAAAACCCTCCATACAAGTACAAGAAGGATAGTTGTTGATGTTACAGGTTCCATAAGGACCACAGACTCCATAGCCACTACACATATCCATTAGAGCATTTGAGAAAACAATCCAATCTTGCCTTCGATTGCTCCAATGAAACATTGTTATGCTGCCATCCCACTTCAAACGAATCATCTCAACAACTGAACTCGTCGTAAGCTTGAATTTATAATACACTTCCTTCTGGTTAACAACAAAGTCAACCGAGTAAACTGGATTCTCATTAGGCAGACCACTAAACCTAGAGCCAATCCATGGTCCAAACCTTGCGTGTATCACTGAACCTTTCCCGAGGATAAACACTTGTGGATATCCATTTGTATCTACATAGTCTACATACTGACCAACAGCAGGATCATTGGGACTCTTCCATGATGTTAGGTTCCTGTTAACGCCCGTTACTAAGTCCTTACCAAGTTTCATTCCGGGTAGCAACGTGTCACCAGGATAATCAAAACTTTGCCAAATGAAATTTGTATCATCCGTACTATTTCCATCCTTGACAACAAAGTTTCCGGTATCTAAAAGTTGTGCTACTGGATTAATATACCTGACTAATGGTGAAGAAGAAGTGGATGATGACCAGATGATTATGGTATCAGTGTCACCACCACAGCAGGAAAGCAGCAGGAGTCCCGTATTACTGAGTTTGAAGGTGCCCGATGTATTGGATATCGGCAAGTCTCTGTTAGCAACCCATACGACTGTACCGGTTGCCATCTTCTTGTACCATATCCCTAAGTAACGATTGTTGGAGTTAGCAGGGCTAAAGAATCCCAGTTCAAACATTTCTCCAGCTGAAACAATGGTTTCACCATCTTTGATTACTTGATTTGCAGCTATGCTGTCTACTGCAACAGAAGGTGAAAAGAGCTGCAAGAATACAGCAATGGAGAACAAGAGATAGCTGAACATTGGCTTGGATGAAATAATTGTCTTGAAAGCTATATGAATTGGTATAAAATAAAATATCTTTGAAATTTTAATGACATCAAAATTTTTGAAAATTCTGCCAACCACACAATCAAAATTTTGGAAAGAAACCATTTATGTTACTTTACATGGGTTTTTATAAATGGACCGCCCTGCCATGTTGACTGTGCGAAAATGTAGACCCCATCTCTCACATACAAACAATTAACCCGCTGCAATTATTTATGTTATACAACTTATACCTTTTGGTGTTCTTCACGTAAAAATAAAGACATTGTTTTACAAGTTAGCTTGTAAGTCACCAACAACGAGACGAAAAAAGCTTGTCGGAAGAAGACGACGATGTGATACCCAAAACCCAACCTTCACCGTCACCACAATCGCAACCCAAAGGTAAACAACGCAAGGGTAAGAAGGCGGCCACAAATAAGACGGAGGCCACGAGTACGAACCTGATCACGCAGTGGCGAATCTAGAACACAAAACTATGTGATTCCCTAATTAAGTATTGCCGAAAAAAATAAAAGCGTCAACTATACTTTTATCGGTCAGGTCAGGTCATAAAAATTAAAAATCAAACATTAAAGTCGTGGTTTTTTTGTTTAGTGGGTGTGGCTTCTTTTGTTTGGCATTTGGGTCAGACTTAAGATTGTTGGGCTTAGACAATAAAATTTTAAAAAATTAAAAATACTGTGCACAGAAAGAATAGAACCTACAACCCCTTGTACAAAACACAAGGTGTTTTCCAACAAGCCACCATAGACTTTGGGGCTGTTCGGTTACAGCTTATTGGGCTGTATAGCAGATATAGCTTATTCACTCAGCTATATATGGTTGTTCGATAGGTGCTTATTTGCTCAACTGATGGCTGATTCGCTCACCTAGAGAAACCATGTCTTCCCCATTCAGCCATTTTTTCCTTTTATTCCCTTTTTACCCTTTCCCCTTTGCTCCTCCCTCCTCACTTCACGCCTGCTCCCCCATTACTCCTCCCTCCTCACCATCAATGGCCTCAACAGCTACTCTCTATACGAACTAAATTCTTGCTAATTTAGAGTTCTCGATCTGGTTATATGTTAGGTTTCTTGTTTCTGATACTGAAATCTAGCAACAGAAGAAGAAGAAAAAGCTCTGTGGAGTTTTGGTTCTTGCTGATTTTTGGTTCTCCATAGTTGGCTTCTTTTATTTTGGTTCTTGGTGATTTTTTGTTGTTGATTGCTGGGTTTTTTTTGGTTCTTGACTTCTTGCTAGTTATTGATTCTTGATTGTTGGGTTTACATGAAGAAGAAGCACAGTAGGAATAAAAGTAAAAAACTAGGTATTGTTGGGTTTTTTTTTTTCATTCAAAAAGTGGTTTTCATCATTTTGAGTTTGTATTTTAATTTTTCTTTGAATCCCATTGAATCCTCCATGTGGTTTTTAATTGTTTTATCAAGCAATAGTTTTTATTCATACAAAAAAATAGAGTAGGGTTAAAATAGTCATTTTTGACACCGAGACTATCTATTCAGCACAATAACCGAACAACAATTTATCTGTTAACACACAGACAACTATATCTAGAGAGACAACTATATCCATACAGGTCTTAATAGAAAATGAACCGAATACCTTTCTTTCCTTACATCTGTGAAATAAATTTTTAAGGTAGTTCCTCTAAAAATTTTAAGGTAGGTCCCCTAAAAAATTCTATATAACTTGTAATGAAAATGAAAAAAATTAGGTAGGTCCCGGGATCTACCTAAGCATAATGTAAATTCGCCCTTGTGACCACGGGTAAAGCACCGTGTACACAGTGGTCGGTGGATGAGGAGGTCGAGTTGGCAAAAGCGTGGGTCGATACCTCGGAGGATCCAACTGTAGATAACTATCGAAACCGAGGTAAATTAAAAAACGTTTTTACGTAGGTTTATATGCTTTTAATAATGTTTTTTCATTGCTTTTGTGAACTAGAAAACTTTTTGAGGACGTTGAAAGCGCCATTTGACACACGCATGGGATACGGCCTCGAGATCCGCTCCGTAGACGCCGTTATGAGCAAGATGAAAACTCTACTATCTAGCGTCGCAAAATTTGCTTGCATTTTCAACAATACCATAAGTGGTCGAAGACGCGGCGAGAGTGACACGGACATCTTGACAAAAGCGCGCGCCCGATACTGAAGCGAGCTTCACAAGACGTTTCCTCACGAGCACGCTTGGAAGATCCTCATAGAATCCCCGAAATTCGAGCCGGTGAAACTCTTGACCCCAACAGACGTCCGTGCGCCGAACCCGAAACGGTCGAAAACGTCCAAAAACCGCCTCCCCCACAACATCCGATGCACGCACTTACGTTAATGTCGATAATGACGATGAAACCAAGCGGCCACAACCGATGGGTCGAAACGCGACGAGACGTGCGGGGTCTTCCTCTACGACGGCTGCGTCGCACGAAAGCGTGACGGCGTTGTTGGACGAATTAAACACTATCAACACCTCGAACATGACGCTTCTCGATAATTGCGTCAAAATGCGGAGACCCGGTACGAAAGACAAAGGAGTACAGACTTCCAATTCTACAAATCACCGCACGCCCATTTTACGGGAGGAACTTTAAAGGCCGTGTTGCAAGAGAAGGAGCGGTTACGCCAAAAATACGGATATACTCCTACCTTTAAAGTACTTTAAAAGGGACTAAAATATAAAGAATTTTTAAACCACAATGAGACCAAATTCACAATTAGAAAAATCAAAGTTTGTATTTGGTTTACACTTGAAGCAACTCTAAACTAATTCAATTCTAAGTTTCTATTTTCTTCCATATGTAAACCTCTACAAAACTGCAGAAAGCAAATCTGCACCTCTTGTTATACAGCAGAATTCCCAAAATTCCCAAAAACCCTGTTGTGAAACCGCTTGTTGTAGCATAAATCCATATATCTCTAAGATCATCATCATCGTGGTCGTCATCGGCTTCGGCATCGGCATTGCTTCCATTTGGGGAGACTTCGTCGCGGGTGCATTTCTTCGGTATCGTACTCCCACAAAGCTCGTTGTTTCCGGCATATATCGACGGGTCGATGAGCGTCTGGAGTTGACTTCCGGTGGGAATCCGTCCCGATAAGTTGTTGTGTGACAAATTCAGATGGCTTAGAAACGTCAAAGCCGAAACGCTCCGCGGGATCACACCGGAGAGATCGTTAACGGAAAGGTCAAGAGACATAAGCGAATTCATATCACCGATTCTATCCGGGATCCGACCCGTGAGGTGATTATGCGACAAATTGAGACCGATTAATCCCGAAAGAACGGTCAATTCTCGAGGTATTTCGCCAACGAGTTCATTGCTCGAAAGGTCCATGTTGACCACGTACCTCATTATCGTTGTATACTCGAGCGAGACTCCTCTCATTACCTGGATCACACTCTGCTCGAACCCGCCTGAAAAATAAAGGTTCGAGTTAACTCCGGTCATCCCGGTCAACTTGTCGAAGCATCGTGGGATCTTTCCGGTTAACTTATTATCTCCCAAATCCATGATTTGAAGCTCAGAGCTTCGACACAACTCCACCGGAATTCTACCGGTGAAGTTGTTGCCATGTAGCCTCAGAACTACTAGAAACTTGATCTTCTCTCCGATCCAATTCGGTATGTTTCCAGAGAATCTGTTCTCGCCCAAATCTAGCACGGCTAAACTCGTGCAATTCGCTAGAGCTTCCGGAAGTTCGCCATGGAAACTATTGTTGTTTAGATGCAACCATTGCAGTGAAGAACCAAGATTTCCTATAGTGTTAGGAATGACTCCAGATAATCTATTAGAACTTAATATCATGATGTTCAGTTCCTTTAGATTCTCGAGACAACGCGGAAGGTTCCCGGATAACGTGTTTCTAGAAAGATCTAGAATAACCAAATCCGTCGCGTTACACAGTGAATCTGGAATCGACCCGTTGAAGAGGTTGTTCTTGAGAAGCAACAATCTTGCTACGCTAGTGAAATCTACAAACCGTTCGATAAACGGGAAGGTTCTTGAGGCGTTGGTTGTTTGGTTGGACGGAAGGTTCTTCAACGGACCGTTGAGAAAGTTGTGGGACAGATCCAGGATCGAGATAACGGGCAACTCGCGAAGCCAATCTGGTAGAGGACCGTAGATGCTAGTATTAGTAAGGATCAGTATGACAAGATTCGTTTGTGTTCGAATCCATGGGGAAATTCCGAATCGATCTTGCAAGAACGGAGTAGAACGTGACTTATTTGGAACGGAGGCACCCAATCGGGCGAAATCTTGAAGCTTAACATGTGGTTGGAGGGCGCAGCCAAGTGCTTTAGCGATGACGAGTTGGCGAAATGGGCTTCGGTGACTACACCGCTTAGAGAATTATTTGAAATATCGAGAAACTGGAGTTTCGAGAGCTGCCCGATGGAATCCGGAAGAGACCCTTGTAATACGTTCGAAGATAAATCAAGAAACCGGAGCTCTGAGAGGCTTCCTAGCGAGAACGGTACCGAAGACAACGAATTGGAGTTCAGATACAAGATTTCTAGATCGGCGAGTCGACCCAGGGAGATCGGGATCGACCCGTTTAACAGGTTCCATGATAAATCTAGTTTTCTTAATGCCATCAGATTTCCGAAGGACGTAGGAATCGAACCTGTTAATTGGTTTCCTGATAGATCCAATTCCCGCAAACTCGTTAAATTTCCTATAGATTCCGGGATGCTTCCGGTTAACAGATTCCAATCAAGCTTCAATCTTTTCAAGGCAGTAAGTTTTCCTAGAGATGCCGGAATGGTACTGCTAAACTTGTTATCGTTTAGAATCAGTGTTTCAAAACCAAATTGTGTGCATTCAGATACGTTATCCGATGGCCCATCGAGTCCCCCTTCCATATAGTTTAACGATAGATCCAACCACCGTATCCGGCAGAAGCTCCAGACCTTCGTATCTTGAATACGTCGAAATCTGTTCCCGGCAAGGTTGAGTTTGACGACGTTTTTCATGGGCGGAATCGAAGAATTGAATTTGTTGGTCGAAAGATCGAGATCTCGTAGGGAGGTCAAGTTTTGTAAAAAGAGTGGGAACTCGCCTTCGAGAAGATTCGAACTAAGATCGAGTGTTTGAATGTTGGAAAGCGTAAGATTAAAATCGAGATGCGTACGATCGAAATGAGAGTTAGAAAGATCGCAACCCGACAACCGTAACTCTAGTAAAGAAGGAATCATGTTAAACAATACCTTATCGAAGTTCTGACCTTCGCCGACCCTCACTCCACTCAGATCAAGATGTTCGAGCGATGAAAGGCGCGAAACCCATACGAAATCATCAACGACTAGTTCCATGTCACTGAGATCAAGAACCCGTAAACTCGATAGATTCCCGATTTGACGAGGAACGATCCCCGAAAATCCCGCGGATGATAGATTGAGAAATTCGAGATGAGTCATGGACCCGATGAACTTGGGAACCGGGTTGCTCCAGAAATAGTTCCCACTTAAGTCCAGGTAACGCAGCCGAGTCAACTCGGCCAACGAAGAATTTAACCCGTTTCCCTCCAACTGTCGGCTAGAACCGGAAATATCGCTCCCGAGATCAAGCGTAGTAACATGCCCGGTCACATTATCGCAGCCGATACCCGCCCACCGGCAACAGTTATCGCCATCCCAAGACGAAAGGCGATTAGTAGGGTCAGATGTAAGGCCGTTTTTGAATTGGAGAAGAGCGTCGCGTTCTTGTTCGAAGCAACCGGAGCTCGTGTTTCCGGCTCCGAAACCGAGCTTTGCGGTTGCGAGGATGAACAGTAGAAAGAACCCAACAACACATAGCTTCCCCATGATCAAGTTCAATGCGATTGCTATCTAATTCTTGATTGTTATTTATACTAAATGGCAACATATATATAAAGGGTCAAGCATGACTGCTGTTTGACTCTTCCACACACGGAATGAAAAAGAAAAAGTCAAAACTTTATCATAAATTTGGTTTTCCCAATTCGGAATGTCAAAAAACACAAAGTAGGAATCAACCATTTCATTTTATTTTTATTTTCTTTATGGAAGTCGTGGTCGAACCAACAACGACTACCACGAACACATACACACATGCACGCCTTCTCGGCGGTATCGGGTATCCAAGGCAGCCCACTAATCCTTCGCTGGACCTAGAGCCCAACCACAGTCTTTGACTAGGCTGGAGGCGGCCCAGTCTATAACTTGACCAGCTGGACCAACCCAAGGACTGGGTACTCCTCATACCCTCAAAAACATCTCCGATTAGAATTGATCCACGGGTCTAAGTCAGCGACGGACCTAGGATTATTTTTTTCACCAGGTCATCTTTAAGGTAGATTAAAGATCCGTTCAAGGAATTTCTCAAGTCTTCTTGGTTGATTTCAAAAGATTTTTAAGTCTTTTCGATTAACGTTTTTGTTTTTTTGTCGATTTCAGAAGTTTTTATTGGTTTGTTGGTTGATTTCGAAATAACTTTTTTTGTTGATAAGGGACCGAATCCCCAAACGAGGTTTTACGGGGGGAGATTATAGTAAAAAACGAATACGACTAGTAAACCAAAACAACTAATTTCTCCATTTCCTTAAAGAATCAATAGTGATCACATTAACTCTACAATGGCATTGTGGGTTTGTGTATTACATATTGTAACTTAATTCATACAAAATCTAAGGCAAAAGTCCATTAGGGATAACGACATCCCCAATGTTGTTGTGCCATGGGTCAGCCAAGTGAGTTGCCAAATTCTCCAATGGTCCGGTTCCCGGATAAGCCGATTGTTGCACACAAAACCCGACAAAAGCCAACAACGCTAGCCGCCCTACAAATACCAAAAACCAAAACCGTAAGAATTCAGATACACACAGTTAATCATAACACATATAATAATGTCAAGATCGTAAATTACCGTTTTTGATCTCTTTGACCTTGTACTCCTCAAACTTCTTCGGGTCCTTCGAGTAACCCAACGGATCGAAAGCTCCACCGGGGTACTTCTTCTTCTCGGGGTCTTTCTCCATGCTCCTTTGGTGTTCCACAAAGGCAATAGAGAGGAACTCAATGGCCAAAATTGTGGGGAGGGTACCCCATGGAACAGGATTCCCCAAATAGGTAGCTTGTCCTCCTGGAAGTGCTGCCCACTCTTGTGCTTTTACCCAATTACCTAACCCTAAAGCTTCAGGTACCAAAATCCCTGGCTGCAAATTCATAGAACATCAAATGCGATTGTAGTTGATTCGATTTTATCGATTCGTATGTTTGAATATGAAATTACTTACGACGGCCAACATAGCCCATCGACAATGGATGAGTTCAGACTCCTTGAATCTCTCGAGGTTCTCTGGAACCTCACCTAGACGAAGTGGATCGAAACCGAAATCACTGAAACACGTAAGAAGAACGTTATTAGGTCAATTCAGTAAATCATTGAGTTAGTTAGACAGGAACTTGTGATTTTTGTTCATAAACATTGGTTATAGATTTAATCTATGCAACATGATGCATATTTTCGATTTTCTGATAGCGTTACCTTCTCAAATTTGATGCACAGTTTTGATCATTTCATGATCCTTAGGTTGTGTTTGACAATCTAGCTAAGCTTATGAATAAATTATGTTTCACAAAAACTAGCTTATGAATATGTAAAATGACCAAAAATTAATATTAATAAGGGTATAATTGGAAGAAAAAATAAACTACAAAATGATCCTGAATTGCTACTCCAACTAGCGTTTCAATAAGCTAGCTTACCCAGGGGCTGATCCGTCTAGGTAAGATGGTCGGGGCTGTCCTGGCATCCAATCGGAGGTCATGGATAACCTAGATCCATTATTGGCACCACCGTAAAGTGGCACGGCGGTGGTGAACCTGGAGTTGGAAGACGAGAGAACGGAAGGGCGGACAACGGCAGGGATGCCGTAGCTCATCAATGTATTGGATGCCATTTCCGGACGACTTTTTGGATTCGACGCCGGCCGTTCTCCGGTGGTGGAGTAGGAGAAAGGACGGTGGTTGGTGGTGGTTGGTGGTGGTTGGTGGTGGTGTTGAATGAAGAAATGGGGGTGAAGAGAGTGGTACAATATGGAGGAGATTTTGGGGGGAAATCCAAATATTGATTTTTGGTGGGTAAGGGTTAGGAGGTTCCGGCTTCTTATTGGGCCACGTGGATTGCCAATCTATTCAGACGGCTACGTGGCAGATGCAGGGGTGTATTTGTCAATTTCGATTGTGGGTTGTTGTTTTGTGGAAATTATGTGGTGAAGGTTGAATGTGATTTCCTTTTACCCTTTGGTGGAAAGTGAATGCATATTTGAAGATGACAAAACAAGTAAAAACTTAGGCGTCATTCATTTATTTGAGGTTTATCGAGTAAATAATTACTATTAATGTATTTTAGAAGACGAATATAACAAAAACTAGTTAATGGCCCGTGTAATACACAGACGATTTAAACATATTGTTTTAGTTTCTAATAACAATTAACATTTGCATTATAAAGTTCACAAATAATTCACCACAAACCAAACGTAATATCCAATTAACAATATAAATATGACTTAGTTAATTGATAAAAGAAATATTAATGATTTAGTTTA
Organism: Centaurea solstitialis; assembly: GCA_030169165.1. Lineage (NCBI taxonomy): Eukaryota > Viridiplantae > Streptophyta > Magnoliopsida > Asterales > Asteraceae > Centaurea > Centaurea solstitialis. Next base: position 7,120,503 of record CM058046.1, on the reverse strand, counting down.
ATCATAACCATTTAGGAAATTATATATATAACATTTAAATTACTTTTCTTTCATTTTTTTATTCAAAGCTTTCTTTGAAATTGAGTAAGTAGAGAATTATTATTTATTAAAATAATTCTAATTAATCAACGATTTAAATGAAAAAAAATTACTCTTACTTTATTATTAAATATTTTAGTCATCTAATAGTTGTTAAAATATCTGAAATTCTTTTGTTGAAATATTTGGATTTCGTGAATGATTCTAAAACGGGAGGGATTCTGAAATAAATTATATAGTGTTTTTGATTTGTAGGGTTTTAAAAAAATTATTATTTATTAATGATCTATAGAATTAGTAAGATTAAAAGGATGGATCTTTAAATTTCAAGAACATCAACAATAGCGTTTTAAATAAAATAAACTTTTATTATTTATAAATAATCTATAAAAAAATTTAGATTAAAAATAGGAATCTTTAAATTTCAAGAATATCAACGATATAATTGTAATAAAATGTAAACAACTTAATTTATATCTATTCTTAATATTTACTAATATAAATAAATTAAAAAAATATTCAATATTTTATTCATTTTGAAGGTATCTTCGAGACGATTATAAAGGTGTAATTTATAAAAAAGAAAAACAAAAAAACTTAAATGGTTTTAATTCATATACATTATTTACCTTAATATGATAAGAATGTAAAGTGAAAATTGAAAAACTAAGGGGTAATAAGTAATTTAATCAAATAATTATAAGGCCATCCGCGGCCGGCTGTGCAGGTCTCCTGTACCGGCCCCTTGCAGGCAGTAACACCACCGAGGTGTGCCTGCAAGGGGGCTGTATCCAGCCTCAACGGTGAGAGCTCACCGTTCAACAAAAATCTCAAACACACACACACACACATATATACATACAATCTATATATATAAAGGTAATATTTTATTATTTAATCATACAGGTGGTATGACCTGTACGGCTGTGGATGAAATGGTAAGGTATGGTAAGGTAGTGGTAAAGCTGATGTGGTGCTGAGGTGGCAGCCTGTGCAGGTGGTATCACCTGCACGGCTGCGGATGGCCTAAGGATACAAAATGTAAATTATAAAAGGGAAACTAATAAATTAATGAGAAATTTTAGGTATGTAAATTTTGGAAAAAAAAATGGAAATAGATTATGACATCATCATTTGATAGGATTTGTTTAATTGACCAATGAAATCACTCAATTTCATTTTGATGACATCAGCAAAAACTTTCTTTTAAGGCCATGCACTGTGGTCGGCAAAATGGCATCGGGTAGGCTTCGGCTTGAAGCTACCCGTCGGGTAAACATGTGAACACCGCCGTGAAGGCCATCGGCTTGGCGCAAATCGGTTTCATTAAACCGATTGTTTTTCGACCGTTTACCCACCCCACCCCCCCTTCCAACGGCTATTTTTCTTTTTTTTTTCTTTTCTTTTTTTTTTCAATTTAATTTCCTATATATATACATATATCATCTTCCAAAATTTACAAACACAACTTCATCTCTTCCACTTTTCTCAATTTTTCAAACACAACCTTCATCTCTTCCACTTTTCTCTCCAAAAAATGTCTTCATCGTCATCATCACGATCATCATCGGCATCATCCTCATCAATTTACCACCCGAATTACGATGACGACGCTAACGATTTGTTGGAGGCCACCCACTTGGCGGCCATAGCCGCCGTGAACGAAGCGGTCAAACTAATTGTCGGTGACGAAGCAACTTCAAGTCGACAAACGAGGAGGACGCCAAAAAGTCGAAATCGTATAGTGGCACACGAGAAACTTGTTAACGACTACTTTTCAGATAATTCGGTGTATGACGATAACGATTTCGAACGGCGGTTTCGTATGACATGATGACTATTCCTTAAAATAGTTGAGGATCTTGAGAGGGAGTACGAATTTTTTAGGTGGACTCACGATGCAAGAGGAGTTAAGGGGTTCTCTCCGCTTCAAAAATGTACGTCTGCGATCCGACAATTGGCGTACGGTACTGCTGCTGATGCCACGGACGAGTACTTGCAAATGTCCGAAACGACATCAAGGGAATGTTTTACTAATTTTTGTGAAGGTATTATACATCTTTATATGCGAAGATATTTACGGAAGCCTACCGCAAATGATGTTCAGTTGTTGTTCGCATTGCATGAGCAACAACACGACCTCCCCGGCATGCTTGGTAGCATAGATTGTATGCATTGGGATTGGAAAAATTGTCCCGTAGCATGGAGGGGTCAATACCATCGAGGTGATCATCAAGGACCGACAACGGTTTTAGAGGCGGTAGCATCGTACGATGGTTGGATTTGGCACGCATATTACGGAACCCCGGGTGCCGTAAACGACATAGTCGTTGTAAACCAATCACCGATATTCAACGATTTGTTCGAAGGCAAAGCACCCGATAGCTCGTTTTCAGTGAATGGCAGACAATACAAACACGGATACTATCTCGCGGACGGGATTTATCCGAAGTGGACGACTTTTGTCAAGGCGTATAGATATCCAACGGAACCCGAACGGATAGCGTTTACGGAGCGTCAAGAATCGGCTAGGAAGGATATCGAACGTGCATTCGCGATGCTTAAATCAAAATGGCACATTGTTAAGCAAAGAAAAAATTAAGGTATACAATGTACACGTGCATAATTTTGCACAACATGATTCGTGAAGACGAAGGCTTTGCAAATTATCCTTTTGATGAAAGTTGGGTTACAACTGATGATACCGAAGTAGATATATCCGAAGAAGAACGAGCGCAAAACGTCAACGAAGTCAAAATAGTGATAAACACCTCCAACTACGAGCCGATTTAACGGAACACTATTGGGCATCCCGAAATTAGTTTTTTAATTTTTATAATGTAATTTTTTATTTTTATTTCTAATATTAGAATTATTTTTATTAAAATTTTATAATGTAATTTTTAATTTTTATAAAATATTAGAATTGTTTTAAATTTTTATGAATTTTGATGAAGTGGGTTGCAGTGGGTCGACAGTGGATGAAATGGGTAGTTTTGGGTAGTTTTGTGGAAAGCTGATGTGGCGCTGATGTGGCAGCTGAAACCATTGGGTTGTAAAGGGTCGACAGTGGATGGCCTAATATATATATATATATATAGATTAGAATCTTATTTGGTAAAAGTGATGACATGTATATGGTAAGTGAGATTTACAAACTTTATCTGATTAATGCTTACGGAATAAATTGTTACATACGATACCGTTCTGAGAGACTAAAATATTATCGGATATGACAGGTGATAGTGTTCAATTTTACAGATAAGTGCTTACCGGATAATTTATCTCAGAAGATGAATATGACATATGACAAGAACTAGAATCTTATTTGGTCTTACTCAATAAGTACTTATGAATAAATTGTTACATACAATGTCATTTTAAGAAACTAAAATATTATTATGTATTATAGGTGATATTGTTCAATTTTATGATTCATGTTTATGGAAAAGTGTTTAGGTGAATGGTTTTTTTATACTATTACATGTGTTATTTTACAAAAATATTTTTTTATGGATTTCTTCAAGTGGTATTAGTTTGAAGATAAATTGAATGCCACATAATAGAGGCCTCGATTAGAAAAGGATTATGGACAACACTCATAATTCACTCAAAATTATATTTATATTTTAAACGTTTTGTTTTTAAGGCAACAGATTTTGTTTTTTACAACCAAATTTAGTGAAAACGACGAAGGAAATGATGAACGTATTAAAATTTAAGAGAAACGTATGTGAGTTTTATGTATTTTTTCCAAACTTTGTTTTTATTTTTAACATCAAAGATGATCATAATCCAGCTACTAAAAGCGTATTGGAATACATGTATTTTCTTTTGTTTTGATGATAACATATTATAAGGAGTTTTGTTTTGATGATAACATATTATAAGGAGTTTTCTATCTGTATTTCCTTATAAGAGTATTGATAGGTGTATGTGAGTATACAGATGAAACTCATTATAGAGGAATATAAATTTATAGGGATAAGTTCACGAAAGTGTATCCAACTTGTCACCAAAAGTTATTGTATGTATTGAACTTAAAAAATTACCTTTTAACGTATTAAACTTTAAAAAAAAATCTATTGCATATATCAAGTTACCTGCTAATCAGGTAACCTATAATTTTATAATTTTTGATTTTTTTAAATGCCACATCAGTAATTAAGTTCCAGATCATTGAACTTGTTTCACAATGACCCTAAAATTAAAACTGAAATTATTTACTAAGAACCTCAAAATCAAAACTTAAAATTGTTTATCAAGAACCCTAAAATTAAAATCCCTAAATATAAAATTGTTTACCAAAAACCTTAAAACCAAAATCAAAATTTGGAATTGTTCATCAAAAACCCTAAAATTGAAATCTGGTGGTGACAGAATGAACAAGGTTTAGGGTTTAGATTGAAGGTGGTAGTGACGGGGATGGAGGATGATGGAGATGGGGAAGAGGAGAAGAGAGAGTGGATCGGTGGTTTAGGATTTAGATTGAAGAAGGTAGTGACGGCGGCCGGCGGTGGTGACGGCGGCCGGCGGTGGTGACGGCCGGTGAGACGCCGTTGCTGTTGGAGACGGCAACGATCTACCTTTGTACCTTCTGCAGATGGTTTTTGTTCAACAATAACGATGGTAGGCGGCGAACGGTGGTGGTGGCTGCTGTCTGCGGCCGACAGTGATGGTTTCTTCTTCTGGTTTTGTTTTTTCTTCTGGTTTTGTTTCTTCTTCAGGTGTGTTGGATTTCTTCTTCTGGCCATGGTTTCTTCTTTTGTGAGATGTGATGGTGGTAACCACCATTCTTGCCTGACGAGAGAACAACAACCCTAATTGGGTTTTTAATTTTAAGTTGTTTTGTTTTTTAATTTTATTTTGTTTATATTTATTTGAAATTATTTTAAATTAGAAAATAGACAAGTCAACATCCAACTCAGCTGCCATGTCATTAAAATCGATGCCACGTCATCAGGTAACTTGTTATAATAGGTTAGATAAATACAATGGAAAAAATTTACAGGTTTAATACGTCAAAAGGTAATTTTTCAAGTTCAATACATACAATAACTTTTGGTGACAAGTTGGATACACTTTCGTGAACTTATCCCAAATTTATATGAGTAGAAAAAAGATATAAGAGGATGAAGATAGCAACTCTATATTATAGATGTAAAAGTAAACAAGTTGCACAAAAACTTAAAATAAGATAACTTTTTAAGACATGTTGAGTTTTTAGTTAATATGTCAAGTAGTCAACATCTTGTATGTATCTTTCAAATTTGATGAATAAATGATATATTTGTTTAACTTAAAAACTTATCATGTGTTCTAAGTAACATATGCATTATCGAAAGTTGGGTCCAAAGCCTTTTTTATCTTAAATTTACCTTCGTGATTTAAAATTGTTCATCCAAGTTTCAATGGCAAATCTTTTGTTGCTAGATGTCGAAATAATATGAAAAATATTAGACTTTGTTCTAGCTAATTGCTAAAATATTTAGGGATCATGGCAAGTGGCAACAAAGCATATACGAGCACTGCAGTTGGTACGTTGTAACAACCATAAAGCATGCAACTTTATGTGTATATATATATATATATATTAGGGTGATGGGAGTGGTCACCTTTTCACCCCCTCCATCATCCTTCTTGTCACATCAGCTTTTTACTCCATCTTTCTTTCACTATTCTACTCATACAAAACCCCTGCAATACTCACTATTTCACTCTCACTATTTCACTCCTACACCCCTGCTAACCATTTATTAAAAAAAAACAATGATGAGAAAGATAGATACGTAAGAGTGAGAGAAAGACACACAAAAAAGGATTCCCCACAGGGTTGAAAATGTTGACCCCGGAGGGATGGGAGCTAGTGTTCCCCCTTCACCCCACTACCACATCACCATTATCTCAATAAGCGGGATCCTCCTCCATTTCCACTTACAAACTTACAATATATGCTTTAAGTGATGAATTTATCTCTTCAATAATTTTGCTTAATTTATACATATAATAGCAGACGAATCTTCTCAGAAAAAATTAGATTTTCTCAACTTTGGAGATCCTATATTGGAAGTCATGAGTCTACATGACAGTTGAGTTTTATTTTCGCCAATGAAATAACAATGATGCATTATTGTTCACATTTGGGTCCTTGCAATCATCGTAAGTACTAGATTTTATTACATTCACAAACACATTATATGGTATAAAATATATAAATTGCAGAACATATTTTATACATGATATACCTGCATAAGTAAAACATAACTTTAATGATCCAACCTAACACATTGTCACCGTTATGGATATACCAATTGAGTGCGGTAAATAGCTATTATCTCCTTATATCAATTTCCAAAATGAAATGAATAGTAAATATATGGAATAAAGCACGACTTTGGTCCCTATAATTTAATGTTTATAGTGCTTTTAGTCATTGATTTTCAAAAACTGTTTTTTGCATTCTTATGAGGTTTTTTTATTTCATTTTCATTATTCCATCCAACTTTGTTAAATTAAGTTGGTTAACTCATCCAAAAATGTTTGATTAAATTATATATTTGGTCCTTATAGTATATCGTCTTTATATTTTTTTACTCTCAAATTACACAATTCGCATTTTATTACTTTTACTTTATTTATTTATTTTATTACGACATTTTGTTTTATTGGTTAATTATAAACTATTATTACTTTAATAAAAAAACAATCAAGTAATTTCGTTAAATTACTTATGATAAAATTTATCACAATTTATAACCCGATGCAAACCCAAACTCTTAATAATGCGTTTGAGTCAATTTCCCTAAAATCATATGGTCATTTGTTGTGTGGTCTCTTTTTGCTTTACAAAAAAAATATGGTCACTTGTTGACAAACATGTTCTATAAATGCTAAATTACAAGTTAGTTTTTAAATGCAAATTTGAATTGATACAAGCTAACCTATTGATCCTCCATTTGAAGTGACTTATTATAACTTTTTAGTCATATGTTCTAGTTGATATTAACTATTATTTATTACCGTTGATTATACATTAATATTAATTATCAATTATTTATTAATCACGTCAATTATTTTCTAATCATTATTCATTGTATTTACTTATCAAAAATTAAATATAACAATTATAAATATGTTTATATAAAATAAAGGGTGTTGCTATAGAGACATCTATCTATACTTTATAGACCTATTAATTACCTTTTGACTGAAAATTAACTGATTTTGGAAATATAAACATCATACCCTATTTAAATTCACACCTCATTAAATACATACCTATATTTCTAGTAATCATTAAGTTTTTAAATTAGTTTTTTTTTCTTTTTTTTTAGTTTTAATTATAACTGTAATTTTATCTAGTATTATTTTAATGATTATTGATATTTAGCTTACATCAATATTATTAATAATATTTATCTAATCACTATAAAATCTATCATTAATCACTTTCATCTCTTTTTATCTTTTCCGTTAATTCTTAATATGTTAAATTAACGGAAAAAATAAAAAGAGATGAAAGTGATTAATGATATTATATAACAATGATTTAATATATAAATCTGGTTATTATGTATGTTAATACAAATAATGAATTTTTTAATTCTTTTTATCTTTACATTTTTTAGTTATTTTATAAATACATTTTTATATACTAAATAAAACATTTTATATTTTAAGTTGAAGCAGTTGATTTTTCAATGAACAAATTAAAATTACAAGATTATAACATCTTCAATTTATACATCATTTTTATCTAAATTTGGTAATTCAATTTATTTATATCTTATTACGAAACATGAGCTTAAATTAAAATAAGTTGATTAAATCAATTTTTTAAATAACAAGTAGATATATATATATATATTAAGTTTTAATTGTATAAAGTATTTTTAAAAGATTATAATAGTAATTTTATTACAGTTATATAATTGTTATTGTTGTAATAATAAAAACTAATAAAAAAATAAAGCAGAATTGATATAAAATCTACTTAAAATAATAATAACCATAAAAATAATAAAAACTTAATTAGAATAATATACTTTAAATAACAATATTAATTTAACTATTTGAATGATATAAAATAAATAATAATAATATTTATATAATAAATATTTAGTGACATTGGAAATATAAAAAGTAACATTTATGAAGCAAAAAGGTAAATTAGATAGTAATTAATAAATAGATAGATGTCTACCTAGCAATTAGATAGGTCTCTATATAGAATCACCCTAAATAAAAACCAAAAGTTACATTTATTATATTTTATTTCATAGATAATAAAATGTGATAAATGATTTTAATAAAATATTTAATTCAATTATTTAATTTTGGATTCTTTTAACCAATAGGATGCGTGGGTTTTTTTTCATAACAAGTTCAAGTTAACATGAATAGCGTGAGAAGTAGTTATCAATTGTGTTGATTAGAAATGAATGCACAAGATCAACTATCTTATAAAGTGTAATTTATAAGAGATCATGAGATCAAAAGTAACAAGCGGTTCAAATCCGCTTCTCACGTTAAACTCGATATCTCACATGATCATTCACTTAGAACATGTGAAGTTGAACAAGTTTATCTTTATTCATAACGTAGGACTAATGGTTCTTTAAAATCATATTATTTAATTAGATATATATTTTATCACATTATTAAAGAATTATTTTAATTATACCACGAAAATATCCGCTATTTTAATAGATTTTTTATAACAAAGTTTATGTAAAAGACCAAATGCATAAATGACTAAAATGACAACATCATGGACTAATATTGTGTAATTCACCCACTTTTTTTTATATTTAATACCGACAGACCCGAATCTCATGGTATGATAAATACCCGTTTTATATCGGGTCGGATCTTAAATCAAGTTTTTGGCAGGAAGAAGAAATAGAATTGGTTATATATATAAATTGGTAACCACCGAACTCTATCAACAACAATACATACAAATCCATACGCCAACGCTTTTATTCTCCGATCAGTTAACCAAAAACCTCTCCGATCATCCACCGTATCGCCGCCGTCAACGACGACGATCACGATCCTTCACCGCCGCCACTTCACGGTACGATCCACCATCATCGATCTCTTTCTCGATTGTTTTTGTTTGTTTGCTGTGTAATTACTTTTCATGTTTTTTAATCAATATCTCTTCGTTTACTCGGTTGAAATCCGATGAAATCCACTGTTGATTGCTTGAGATTCTTCTAGAGAGTTCGATTCTCTCCGATAGAAAGAAAAAATATCTTCTGATTGTGTTTGAATAGAGTTTTATTGGGGTTTTGTGTTGTAATTTATGTTAGGATCATACACAGACAAGTATAGATATATTATTGATGTAAATTTTGTTTTATGTGTACCATTTTACTATATGGCTGTTTGAAAATTTTGGATCTGTGTGATTGATTGAAAGAAATAGTAAGAAAAAAGAGGGGTTGATAATGATCGATCGTTGTTTTGCTTTTTTTTTTTTTTTGTCTAGGGCTTATTTTGTGTTTTGATAGGTTAAGGATTTTAGGATTTGTGACTTTGTTTCTTAGGGTTTGATTTATTATTTTATCATCTTAATTAGTACAAGTAGATTGATCACGATTTGGTTGTTCCATTTGGTTATGGTCATGGATGATTTGATTTCGTTGACCTTTGACTCTTCGAGTTAACATCCGATTTAATGACTTGGAGGCCTGCACCAATAATTTCTGGTCATCTTCATATGGTGAAGTAGAGCCATAATATAACTTATGAAGTTATGAAGCACTAATAATCGAGTTAAAAGATCTGAATCGTTTTTTTTTTTACATTTTAAGTTGTTGTTTCAAGGCTTTGAATCGTTCAGCGTCAAAAGGAAAAGGATCGCTTCAAATATTGGACATCTTTTTAATATGGTGTAAAAACATAAACCTTACACCCATCAAGTCTACCAATAATCGGAGTTTAGACGTGTCACTTTTTACTTCTCTCAATTATACATCCCGGTCTCATCTACCAGTGTCAATTAGACATTTTGTTTGTTCATTTTTCTCAACAATCGTGAATCGTGGTCTTATCTGTTTGTAGGATAATCATCCAGATATATTGTGGTAAACATGTACTTTGATGATATCTGATACAAGTGGGTTTTCTATTAGAACCTGGGAAGAAAAGTTGAACTTAGATAGGCATCTTAATATTGCATACATGGATTTGCTTCATTTAGATGGGTATGTGTTTTGGGATTCTATAATGTAGTTTGATTGGATGTAAAATTTTTGAATGCATCACAAACTCTGATGACAGTGGATCGATCATCTAGGATGCTTAGTTTTTTTCAACTCTATGTTCTGCAGTTTCATTCTCAAACACAGAATAAGCTAAGTCACATTTACGCACTTGATCATCTAACCCACACTCCACAAGTGTGCAGTATTGTTTTTTTTTGCAGCAAGGGCCCTTACTTTCCACTGTACATGTTACTGTTGGGGCTTCACCCGGCACTCTTGAAACAGACTATGTAATAACTGAAAGTATAAAAACCTGCTCAGATTATTCAGAAGAGGGGTTTATATAACAAGGTTTTTAAAATGTTTACTATCATTTATATGAACCCCATTGTTGAAAGTTGGTTGCAGCGCACATCATGTCTCATTGCTCATCCCCATCCTAGACGAAGATTGGATCTTGATAGAACATGTCGCTATTTCTTGGAGAGATGATATGCTGTTCTGTGATCAAAGAGAAGAGCTTTCTATTATTATTTTTTTAATTTTGGTCACCCAATGTATGCTTTAAAGTTTAAGTTTAAAAAGGGAGAGCTGGGAACTTGTAATTGCCTCACATATGTAAGATGCAAACAACTTTAAGTTCCTTGGAGGTTGAGTGGACATTCATTCCTAGATCATGGTGGATAGGGGTGTACTGTATGTCACAAAGTTTCAGGCTGTATCCACTTACGCTTAGTGATAATGGCTGTAATTTCAGCCACTCATTTTGTAACAGTCCACTAGTTGTCTGTCCCTGGGAAACATGAGAACTTCATATCAAATGTGCATGTAATTGTAGCTATTCTGTTACCTAATCACAATTGGAGTTCCTTTCTTATCTCTATACTGTCTGGCTACAGATTTTGACACATTTTTCATTTTCAGGTGTTTGTTTTTATTTGTTAATTTTGTTGATTATAAGGTGTGTGTTAGCCACACAAGTGTTGAAAACAATTGTGTATGCTCTATGAAAAAGCACAATGGGAAGGAATACAAAGGAAAAATTGAGAGAAAAGATGTTTAGTATCATTCATTCCCATACAAGAATCACAGATAATTTTAGTTAATTGGTACTTCCTTTTCTGCATAGGTGTATGAAAAATAAGATTTGCGGGTTGGTGTACTAGTTCTGAAGTAATAAGATGGCGTATTATGATGTAGGATAAGAATGTAAGAATATATGCAATCCACTGTTGAGGGTAGGAAAATCCTATGAACTCAAAATCCTTGTAACATGGTAAGTTAATCATATTTGTGTGCTTATTGATCAAAGAATGTGTTGGTAATATTATGACTAGAAATTATATGAAGTTATTTTAAAGCTTTGGAACTTGGAAGTCAAAACTAAGCTCATGTGTCTCTTTGGTGAGGTTTCAAGGATAATAGCACCTAGTTTGCTAGCATCCAATGAAGCACATACACATGGTTATGATGCATATTTCCAGATCCAATCACATTGACCCCTTCTCTTTTGGTTTAAGCTTGTATAGAGGAGTCAGTGACCCTATGGCCTCCTTTTCCTTGATGATCAGCAAATGTCATGGCAGTTTGCTTCACTGCATATTTTCGTCACTGTTAGGAAAATAAAGTAAATGATCTTTTAGTTTCATTCTCCTTTCCTGTTCTTACTTCTTACTGGTTTTCTTTTTGCTCCTTACAGATTGTGAATAACATCATTTGTTCCTGGTATCTTTTACTCTTACAATCTCTGCAGTCTCTCGAAATGATTTCTCTGGTTCCATTCATGTTATTTTTCTACTAAAAACGGAATCATCTTTTCCGTATAGAATACATTTTGGTATCTTAAGAATTTCTTGACTATAAGTTTGTCTTCAATCCCTTTTTCAAAAAATAAAGTTTCTCCAAAAAAAAGTTTGTCTTCAAGTTCAATTGTTTTTGTTTTTATTTTTCTCGAGAGTGAAAAGATCACTAACAATTATGACCATCCAATTGTGCTTGTCCAAGTGGTTGGAAATTTGCTCAAGATAATGCAAAGGTCATGACATGAGTTTGAATTCAATGACGATTTATCGTTCAATTAGCAAATCAGAGATCTTATGCTTCTATTGCTATTAGCAGAAAGATTCAAACTATTTCCTGTCGTTTGAGAGGCCAACCACTCTTCTAAGGCTATAGCCAAAGTTTACAAAACAGAATTGATTGATACCCTCACACTCACTGGCTATAACTGCCTGTCCCCTGCAATAACTATTAGTACCTTTCCCCCAGGTTATACTTATAACAGAATCCTCTGCTTTGGTATTGCTAGTAAATGACCAAGGGCATGTCAATGGGAAAGCAACAACATTTTCACTCCCTTTGGCATAGTTTCCTTGGGTTTTCGATGAAAAATAATGACCATCCTGCTACATTTTTGCATGCTTGACATTAGATCATAAAGCACAGGCTGAAATACATAATCATGGTCCTTGTATGTTGATTTTCCGTATTGGTAAGTTCTTATTTTGTGATGTGGGGTCATGGGTGTTGATGATATGTCCTTGTCATTCTTTATGCATTATAAGCATTGCAACTGCTTCCATGTAGTAGGTGGTCTATGGTCAGAGCTAAGCGGTGAGTGTTATGAATCAGAACCCTCTCTGCTTGTCTATCTCAGATGCACATCTAGATGCATGTGGGCTCTCTTGAACAAATTTTCTGCTATCCTGCTGCAATTTCTACATTTTGATGAGATCTCATGCCTTTATGATTTTGTTGCAAGTACATACTGTTAGAGCTCAAAAGGAAACTAGGCAACTTCAGACAAATCCCAATTTGTACATATCTAGTAAGCTGTAGTATTTAGCCAACTGTAGGATCTTCATCTAATTGACAGCTTTTTGGAATTTCAATTTTTTTGTTCTCTAAATCACAAATGGCATTACATTGCAGGGACTTTTGACCTATCTGAGCAACAGAAGGTTTTCAATTTTGAGTAGTATGTCCTCATCAAGATTAATATTTTATGAACAGATGCAAATATGTGACTCGTTCGTACAGGAGCATCCTCTAGTGAAATATCTAGAGATCAGGTTTCCCTTCTCTGACATGCCATAGTAAGACTTGTAAGCATTGGAATCAAAGTTGCGGCAGTATGACAATATTACCAAAAATTTGTGCTTAACTTTCTCCCTCTGAGGTGCTATGTCCTAAAAAGTAGTTGAATTGATGGTATATATCATTTCTTCCTTTTAGGACACACTTCTAAGGAAATGAGGATATGGGTTTCTATTGTAATTTGTATCATCACTCAGAAAATTATACAAGGGGTGATGGTAGTTCTATTCTATAAATATGGTAGGGCATCCCACCTTGGGCATCTAGTAATGGGTGAACAACAATGTTGAAGTTATACCCATGACCTCGCTTTGTTGCAGCAGCTGACCTTTTGTGTTGAGAAGGGGGTTAAACTCTTACAGGGGTAGTGAGATCCTGGAATGCAATCCAAGACTTGTGTGGTCAATTTCCAGGATTTTTACTATCATATTGACCCTAGGGTGGTGATATTGGGCTTTCAACGTGGGATTGGGGGTTCGAGGTATTCTTTTACTACAAGCTGTAACTGGTTTGGAGATCATCTGCGACATCCACATTCCAATGGAGAAAGAGTAGCATACATGGTCTATGTCTATAAACATAAAATTAGACTAATAAAAACAATCCAATGCTATAGAAGAATCTATTTAGCAAAATTGGATCACAGGTTCCTGTTCTGAAGACTAGTGAAAGGCCATTATTATTGTGGAAGGAGGAATGGAGGCGTGGGGTTGGTGCTTATGGTCATTATTGAGCTGTGGCCAAATGGTGCAGTTGCATCTACCAAAATTCAAGGGGTTCCTTTGTGATGACCCCGATGGCCAACATATCTGTGTAAGATCAGCTGGTTCTGGAGTGTATTTGCTTGAAGACCATCCTCAAGTCTCTTGGAGATTGTAAAATTTTGTGACATGGCAACAAATATGTCTAGGTTCTGTATAATACAAGTGATGTTCCCCTTTGTGGTGGAGATACAGCTACTTATTGTAATCTCAAGTGAAGGGAGGGTTTAAATTTAACGTATGATGACCATGTAGTATTTGCCGTCATTCCTGTTGAGCTACATATGTTCCAGTGTGGTGATTTGCTGCCTCTGATTGAGTAGAGTTTTGTGATTGGTGGTTGTAGGTCCTTGTTTATGCTGAGACAATATTAAACAATGAAATATGATTTCTGTTTTAGCATATCCATAGACCAATTACACTTCTGGAATTTAGGGAAAGTCAGGGCTTCATCTCTGTATTCCTGCCAAAGTAAGGGTGTACTAGTAATTACTTTTATCAGTTGATCCATCCCTCAAGATATCCCTTTTCACTTAGTTCCCATTGATCTTGCGAGTATTGAGCACCATCTCCTTGTAAGTTTTGTTTGTTTTAGTAGCGTATTTCTATGTAGCCCTTTAAACATTTTTTGAACACTGTTATCTAACACAATCATCAGGTCCTAATATAAGGTAATAGTTCCTATTATCCCAGATAACCTTTTTTGTGCAGTGCAGGATTGAATTATATAGGTCGAATTGCCAGGGAGAAATTTATGAGGTACCCTTTGATCCTATCTTGTCTGCCAAATAAGATTTGCTTCATAACCGTGGCAAAGCTAGATAGGTATGACCGTATGAGAGGTACGTCATATTGAAGTTCCACGTGTAGTATGCCTTTAATAGGTCTTATTGGTTTGGATTTAACTTTGTTAAGCATCATTTAGTTTGATTCAGTTTTGTCTGCGGAATTGATGCTCAGAAATTTTATAGTCTTAGTTTGACAAGCTGGAATGTTGCTGCGTATGACCAGGTTACAGATGCTATAGCACATTATTTGGTTGGAAACTAACATGTTTTTAAGAAATTTAGTGCCAGGAGAGATGGTTGTCCAAAGCTAAGGAATCAAGATACTACTTTCCAATATAGCCTCCCCATACATATGTTCACCGGGAACTTGGAAGATGAGTAGAATTAGTAGTTCTATTTCTTTTTTTAATGTGTTAATCTTAGTTTTGGAACCACTCAAGAATGGTCAATGATGTTTAACCTAGTATTTTTCGTTTGGTTGTTTCAGCATCTGATTTTTTGGAACCCTTTGGTCAATTTGATAAATTTCTGATTGAATTGTTTTTATATATAAATGTATTCACTCTTTAAAAAAAATAAGAATATGAACAATAAAGGAGAAGACCTTAAAGGCATTCAGGTTTTTTGCTGCAATTATATCGCCAACCTAGTGCACCAGGCTTCTCATTTTTGCAAGGTTTGGGGAGGGAAGTCCTTACCCGTGGGCTTTCCCTTTCATTTGGCACAAAAGGTTGCCTTAGGGACTCACAAATGACTTTCGGTCAATGAAGGAGTAACCCTTGTTTTTCATCTTTTCTGGGCACATTCCCTATTTCTTTTAGCACGTAGTCATACCAAACCCAATTTTGGGAAGCCCTTACTTTTATTTTTAGTCACGATGATTGGTGGACTACTTTCTCTGACAATCAATTTTGGGGAAGCCCTTACTTTTTATTTTCAGATTCAGTTACTTAAATAGTTGATTAAGTTGAATGTTGTAGCATGGTCTGAGTAAGCATAATTTGTAACTTCATGAATGTCAGGACTTAGAAGAGATCTATGTGGAACCTAAATCAAAGCATTTGCAAATATTAAGCTAAGAACAAATAACTTATCTTGTTGTCTACTGAGATATTAGTGTCAAAGGGGCTTATACAACTGTAAATTCCCTTCTATGGGACTTCTAAAATGCTCTTTGCAGCAATAGTTTTTAAGAATTTTGAGTAGTTCTTACTTAAATGCATGTCTTAACATTTTTTTTTGGGACTGCTTGGTAGAAATGCTCTTGTTTATGTTTTTTATCAACGCTCATCTCAGCTTCAAGCAGTTTTCCTTGTATCTTTACAGGTTGGTGTAACAGCTACCTTGTTTCAAGACGGAGTGAAATAAACTCTTCTGTCGTAAGGCATGAGGCATAGACAATTCTCTAACTCATTTACGAGATCTGGACTGACCAACATGACAGCAACCATACCCCTGTGGAGCAGCCTTACTTTCCTCCGGGTAAATTCTATATATATCGGAATCTGATATTCAAATAGTAAAGAATGTTGAAGTAAATCTCTTTGTATAGTGTATCAAAGTGTTGTTACATAAATTATCCAAAGGCGCCAGTTTTATTTTAATAATATCTCCAGCATTGAGCTACTTATGCACATTTTAAATCCTGTACTTGGCAAGCTTATCCTTCTTTGAAATGTATTTTCGATTCACTTATCGCATTCACAAACTTATGGTCTGAATCTGAATGATCCGTATGGAGTTCCATTTTCTAAAAAGCTATCTGGGAGATTTAACCTTCCAGTTCATAGTATTTTTTTTATGTTTTAATTCTATTCACTGGTAGATCTTTTGTCTGAATTGCCCCATTTCGACCTTTAGCAGGTAGGGCTGTTGCCCCTGAGACTGGTCCTTTTGTTGGTCAGATGAATCATATGTCAAGAGGTGGAGTACGCTCCGGTTCACATCGGAATTTGGAAGGCAGAGGAAACGAATACCCTTCATCAAATGCTAGCATGGAAGTACAGCCCTTTGTGCCAAATTTTTCAGGCTCTCCTGTTGATCCATACTTGCATCCATCGATTCAGAAAACCGATCTTTGGCACCAGTGGCTCCTGTCAGCCAGGTTCATTCTACCAACTACAACATTCCAAGTATGCATGATTGGAAGCTGGTCTGTCAAACTGCACAACAACAGGCAACGTCGGACCGCTAAAAAGGAAAAGGTCAGATATGTCTGCATCATGTGAGAGAGGTGGCTCGAGCAGCTTCTATAATGCAGGAAGCTCATCCAGCTCTTCTCAGATGCCAAGGGAAAAACCAGCTGTGGATTGCCAAAGTGTACCTCCATATAGGAGCACTCTCACAATTGCCGGTGAAGATTCGCCTAGAAATGTGAGACGTAGATATAGACTTGATCTGGAACCTAGCATGACAAGAACCCATGTACCAACAACCCATTCTTCTCATTTTTACCAATCGATGACTCATCCACCAAACTACTCTGCCCCTGTTCAACATGCCAATATCGACGCTAATGGTGGACAGTGGAATTCTTCCCCCCGTTATGCCGCTTCCTCTCACAGAAGGGTCTCGCCTTCAGGTAATAACTTCCGTTCGGATTATTGTAAGTCGATTAATAAGTTGGAGATGTTTGGAAAAAGTAAAGGCAGGGTTTAAGGAATTCTTCCATGAAAACGCAGATATGGGCGGCTTGCGGCATGAGATGAGTCAGTTCCATGTTGGAGGGAGCTCTGCTGATGTTGGTGGCTGCCACCGTGATCCGGTTTTCAGCAGACATCCTGTTTCGTCCTCACAAAATGTTCATGGTCCCCATGCTCCAACTCAAGCCAACCATTCTCAAAGGTTCAGTCGACATATGGGAATGGTTCAAGGTATTCCCACTATCCACATGGTGGTACTTCGTCAACAAACGGGTGCGCGCACTCCCGGAGAATTTCTCATCAAGAAATTCAAGGCATTGCTCTCCTGGAGGATGGCGCAGTAGTTACAGAAGTGGAAGGCCGAGGATAGCTGTTGAGAGATTCCAGTCCGTTCTCGATATAACGGAATCCCATGATAGAATGGGACAGGAGGTATATATAACTTATGTGTTTTCTGTGCTTAAAGTAAAAACTCTTGAAATATCAAACACCAACAAAGTAACTGTGTTCAATTACAGCAATGATCATAAGTTTTACTTTTGACTTGAATTCTGTTCCACATAGGCCATGATGATGATGGATGGGGAATCCTTCAATGGTAGCTCCAGGAATATCTCCGATCAATATAGAGATTTGAGGCTGGACATCGACAGCATGAGTTATGAGGTTTGTATTATTGTTTACTTCGTTTTTTCCCCCATCGTTTTTCATTTCTTTTCTCTTAATATTTAATTTATTGGGTCTGGCAGGAATTACTTAATCTTGAAGAAAGGATAGGGAACGTTAGCACCGGTTTGTCTGAGGCTAGCATGTCCAAGTGTTTAAAGGAAAAAGTTTATTGCGGTTCGGACCAACACAACGAGGAGGTTTCTTGTCCTATCTGCCTTGTAAGATATCTTTCTCTTTGACATACAATTTAGAAATTTAGAAATTTGCTAAAAGGAATAGAGAGAGTTTGTGGGTTCCATATCCACATGCACATGTGATTTTTGAGCCTGTTTGATGATTAAAAGTTGTTTGGCGATATGGACAGGAGGAGTACAAGAATGGTGATAAGGTTGGAAGGATGGAAAAATGTGGGCATGATTATCATGTGGGGTGCATCAAAAAGTGGCTGTTGATGAAGAAATTATGCCCCATCTGCAAAACTGAATACTCAAATCAAGAAGCAAACCCATAACCACTTATTAATATATGCTCTTTATCATTATAATTTGTAAATAAATAGGAAGAAGTGCTGCTGCTGTTGTTTTTATGATAAGAAAACAATGAATGAATAGGTGTTAGGAAATCCAGTTATTGTTATGAATGATTTTATGTGTGTGACAAGAAACATTAATTTCCTGATTGTTTATATATGCTGCATTTAATGAATGTATGGTGTATGTCTTTGATGCTCTAGAATACCAGTATTTGTTTGTAGCTTAACCAGACATAGAATCTTATTCGGTCCACTATGCATGATTGTTTGGTAGTAGCTTTCAGTGCCGGTCCAATGGTTTTGGATGGCCTAAAAAAATGCCCTAATTCAAGACACAGGTAACACATATTTTTAAGAGATTTGTAACCTAGTCGATACAAATTTATAGAGGGATGCTACATTTTTTAGGGGAGATAGTAGATTGAAGGCAAAATGGTCTAAACAAAAAAATCAAATATGAACAAACCACTACAGCAAAGTGGAAATGTTTATGTAGTTAGCAAGTATAATATGAGTAGTTAATAATAATTAAACCACAAATGATGGGCATTATCAATAAAATTATGAGACACTAATATATATAGTTGTGGCATGAAAACAAACATCAAAGTTTAACCAAATAAGCAAATCACTTGAATAAGTAAAATAGGTTTTAGGAAACCACTTAGATAATTATATCATTAAGATAACAACAAACAAACATAAAGAAACTACCAAAGAAAACATCAGGAGATTTTTTGTTGAGGTTTTTCTTGGGGTCACCGCCCTCTTCGCACGGCACTAGGGCCACCCCTGGTAGCTTACGAGCGTCCACAATGGAGATTTTTTGTTGAGGTTTTTCTTGTGGTTTTACAAAAACCTCCACTGTGGGACAGAGATATTTGCCCAGTCACATGTTCTTATTGGAACCCAGGTGCTTGAACCAGAAGTCAAAAACCCAGGTTCTTGTAATCCTTTCTTTTTTTGTTACATAATAATTTACATAAATAAAAGTTATAATATAAATAAGAAAAGAAATATGAGGTTTTTGTAAGAACCTTCACTGTAAAGTTTTAAGGAAGTTCTTACTTTATTGAGGTGACAATGATGTTCCACCAGTGTGATGCTCTAATCTATATATAATAAAAGAGTAACTGATTGATACGTGTCGCGCTCTGGTGAGCCGAATTTGCATATGTGTCATGTGTCATATGTTGACACATGGCACTGATTCAAAATTTAAAATTATTAAAAATTAATCCAAAATTATCTATTAAATATAACAAACTTTATCTCTATCTATTGGAAAATTTAAAATTATTAAAAATTAATCCAAAATTATCTATTAAATATAACAAACTTTATCTCTATCTATTGGAAAATTTAAAATTATTAAAAATTAATCCAAAATTATCTATTAAATATAACAAACTTTATCTCTATCTATTGGTATGAAGTCATCTATATCTCCCTAAATTGATATTTAAATACTAAGCAGATTCAACAAAAAACCATATAAAGTCTAAACCTTACCATTTCCATTTTAAATTTTCAAGTTCCTCCATTACTCTTTTGGAAAACGTCTTAGGTAAGTTCGTCAACCATTTTTTCGAAGAACATTCATGCATAAAATTTATTTTATTATTTGTTTTTGCAATTATTTGAAGAATGGTAAAAAAATTTGTGTTATTGTTTTCTTATGATGAACTAAATCATATGGTTTGATTTTCTCCTGATTTATGGCTTTTTGCTTGATTACTTTTTTTTAGTTTTTTGATCTACATCAGTAGAAGCATAACTAAGTTTTCTTCTCCACATTATATAATAATTTATATTTGAACTAAGTTTTCTTCTCCACATTATATAATAATTTATATTTGTATTCATGTAACTAATTGATAAACGTCATCAAATAGAAAATAAATATTTCATTTTAAATATAATCAAGATAACTATTGAGTTTTAATATAATAGTTAATTAATATTTTTATAACAAATTATTGTTAAACGTATCCATTATTATATTTCAATCCAAGTACACTTTTGTATGTATATCTTTCTCTTTATATGTGAAAGTATATTAACGTCATTTTAAAGTAAAAGATAGTTTATAGTTTGATCTATAAAATGTCTTTGTTATATTTTCATTGTTGATAAATTGATATCAATTGAATTAAATAAAAAATAAATAAAGTTTGTAGTTTTTTTAATATAATTGATGTATTTGATAGAAAATAATATTTATGTTAAAAGATCAATAGCACAACAATTCATATTTGTAATATAAGGTTTTTGGCATGATTTAATTTTTTGAAATTATCCCGTGTATTATACGGGATCAAAACTAGTAATACATAAAGTAACTTATTCGGTAAGGTTTTAAAGAAAGTTTTATGCACAAAAATAAATATTTGATAATATATCATCTCCAATTAACAAAACATATTCTTTCCATTTATAAAAACTCTTCCAAATAATCTATGTAATTTATACACCTTTTTTTGGGAAAACAATCTTTAAATTTTCAAGACAACCTTTTAAATCTAGTAAATCATTCTAAAAAGTAAGAATGATACATGTCATTATATTTCTGAAATTGCTTTCCCCCACTCAAATCAACCATTAATGTTAAAGAAAAATTGATAAAAGAAAAACAAACAAAATCTAGATGGTAGGCAAAAAGCAAAAAAGAAAGCACACAATGTGCACCACTGAAACCTCCATGGTTGGTAAAGCTATCAAAAAGAATCTGGAATCATGGTTTTCTTTTCCAATACCACAAAATAGATAAACTAGGTTTTTCTTTAACGGGTATTCGAGACTTTGTCTCGACTAATTTCGGCAAGGTTTATCGACAGCTAAAGCATGTTGCCCTGAGTTAATTCCCAGTGGCCACAATCTGGAAGCGACTGTATTCGAACGTGGGGTAGAAGGGTTAACTAGTCACTTCCCCCGCAGACCATAACCTGTACGCCACAACCTTGTGGTTTAGATAAACTAGGTTTTCCTGTTTAAAAAATATTATATATAATACTAATTACATTTTAACAATATCGTTTTAGTCTGTAATAAATTTATTAGATTTCCTTGAATATATATTTTAAAAATCCCACTAAAATTCTATAAAAGAAAAACAAAATTTAGTTGCTAAACTATCGTTTGCATATTGCTTGTGATGAGGATTGAGGACCTATCAATTAGAAATAAAATTTAGATCGAGGTTTATATATTCTGGATTGGTTGTAATAACTATCGGCCCTTTTTGCATTTTGAAAAGCACAACAACCAACGAAATAAATTCCAATGAGAAGCAGGACCATGACGATATTGAGAATCGAGAGTTTGTGCCAATCCCGCCTCACGTCCTCTAGCACCCCAGCTTTGCACGAGTCGCACTCATAGCACAACATGTTGGGGTCATTGTTCCATTTGTAGCAGTCGGCATCTTGTGTCATCATCGGCGCTTCATAGTTACATGCACTTGGTGGTTTGCAACAACCTGACTGCGTTAAATAACACGGAACAAGATTATTTGTTGTATTATAGGTATATTTATAATAGTTTCAAAAACAAATTTAAAAGGGTTTTTGCATGTCAAACTTTTTGAAAATATATGTTGAATTGATTAAGTGTCAAGTACATTGGCCCTAAGGGTGTGCATAGTTGGTTTCAGGCAAAGTCTAAATGCGTGAGTGAGTGATGACTACAGTGGCGAGGCCAACTTAGCTTTAGGAGCCAACCATGGTGAAGCCCCGGTGTTTTTCAAGCATGATTTGTAACGACAAATTTCTAATTCTTATATAATACTATATATATATATATATAATATAAACATATGCTTTTATATTGTTATTCTATGAATCAATGAAAATAAACAAGTTAAATTAGGTTATATATTAATAGTTAGCAAATAAGACATTAAAAACATAAAGAAAATCAAATATCGCACTTCAAAAACCGCACAATAGACTATCACGCACCACACGCTTAACATGTTGTGAGACACAAGCTTTGTGTCACAGTGCGCCATGGCGGTTGTTGCAACATGCCTTTTAGAATAGTGATTTTTAGGTGATATATTTGCAAAAGCAAGCGTTGGGTCGAGTTTTGATACCCTCGGTTTGGGAGTTATAATCTCTTTGAAGATTGTAAGCAGTGGCTTTACTACGTACCTTATTTTTCTCTGACATGATGATCTTGAAAAAGAGTGGTATGGGTCAGCTCAAGAATTGTTTATAAACCTTTTTGCACAATACGTTTGTGAAATTGATGCAAGACTTATGAAGTGCTTGTGTTTTTATGTTTAAGAAAAAATTTAGCAACAAATGGTGCACTTTTTTAATGCTTATCAGCGAGAAGGAAAATATATAGTACCTGAATAGGAGACATGTCACGAGTCCAATAGTCAACAGGAGTCCATGTAACGATCTTACTACAAGCCTTCGACCCCAAAATGCAAGTCCTTACAGTCATCCAATAATTAGGATTCTCAATCCTTTTTCTCAACCAAGGTGAATAATTTTGCAAGTGGTACTCCCTATAAGTCCTCCCAGGGACCTCCACGCCTCCGCCAGGACCCGCCACCACGAACCCAAAAACCGTCACCGCCAACAAGGCGGCTATCAAGAACAACATCACCACTAAATACACCCACAACGCCCATACCACATGAAAACACGCCCCTATGAAACCCGCTAAGGATATTACCAGTATCACAAATCCCAACACCACAAGCGGCCGTTGGAGGAAGCTTTCGCAGGTGGCGGTGCTTTTTGCCATCCATAAGCCGCCACCAATGATCGGAATCGAAGCCAAGAGTGTCAATAGGTTCAAGAAACCTAACAATGTGTTACTAACACTAGACATATTGCTATCTTGATGATGATCTCATTATTTTCTTTAGCTTTCAATGGTCTTATGGTTCTAAAAAAGCTATGTGAATTCAAATATATGTACACCTGGCTCCTTTGCTTTTCTTTGCACTAAGGGTATGGAGGAACTTTAAACATCCAAAGTAGAAAATGACTAAATTTTGCACTTCTTAGCCATTAAGTAACTCCAATCCCAAGTGTGAAATGACATTTATACCCATAGCTTGTTGAAGTAGATAAACACTTGTATCAAATTCTATTTAAAAAAGAGTCCAACATGTGGTGTTGATAAATAAATTGATCAATATATTTATATGATCATACCAAGTAAGAAAATTACTAAATTGCACTTCCTATTAAGTAATTCTAATTCTAATATGAAACTACAATAATACCCATAGTGTAAGTTTTCATTTTACTTAAGAGGGTTTCTCATTGAAAAAATTATTTATTTGACCAATGTGAAATGGGCACTTGAATTTAAAGTGTAACACTTTAAGTTAATAAGAAAAATAGTAGCAGGGGCAATTTGGTAATTATGTACAAAAGTTGTTTCTTTTGGTAGGGTCCATTTAGAGGGGATTACTTTTATTATATTTATGGCTCCACTCGTTTTACTTTGAAAAAAGAAACGAGTTAATAATTTTGTGCCTTTCTTTTAGTACCTAGAATACCAATATCGAATAATACAAAAATAAAATTCTAAAAAATTCCTTTCCTTTGAATCATTTGATAAAGAAAAAAACAAATTCTAAAACTTTTGTTTTTTCTTTGGATTGTGATGTTTGGTTCGTGAGAGATTAAATAAATAAGCCTTAATTCATAAACAAAATCTTTTATGAAAACTTAATTGACAAATAAATAAGAATTGAAAATTTAGAGAATTTCGACATTTTAAAAACAAATTGACGGAAAGGCCCATCCAGGCCATTGCATTCATATGCATTGTGCACCTTTTTGGATATAATATGTTAGTTTTTTCAATTATTGACTATAAATAAATTATTTAAAAAAATGATCTCAATGTCTTTCAGTGCTGTGGTGGATTGGTTATTGCTCGGGGGGTTCATAACGTTTTAACCGAGATCGAATCTTCCCATGTGCATGCCTGGAGACATTTAAGTGGGGTCATATTTAGCCCCCAAAATTATCGAGGATTAAAAAAATTGATCTCGATTTTTATATTAATTATTACTTTATAAATTAGAACATATAGTTTTCTTGTTAAATTTTGGTTTTTGATCAATACTGAAAATTTAGGGCCCAACTTCATATAACCCAACATGCGTATCCATCTCAACAATGTATTTGCTAATCAATTGCGAATTTTTGAATTTTTTTTTTTTTTTTTTTTTTTGTGTTCATTTTAAACAACAAAATGTAAAAAATTGTTTTAATGTGTAAGTTTTTTAATATGATATGAATATGAAATTATCTATTTTTTATCTTGTTTACTACTCATTTCAGACGATCTATAGATTTTCTACAAATATAACAAGACCTTCCAAAAAAATTTGCCGTCCAGTTTTAGACCTTCATAATAAAATGTACCAAATGCAAATTTTGTTTCGATTTAATATAATTATTTGGTTCAGTTTAATAATAAAAGTACAAGCATGTTTATTTACCTCATAAGTTAATAATTAAAACATTCAAATATTCAATTAACTCATTTTTGTTATTTATAAAGTTAATTTATTATGTTTAACTATATTGTGGATATTTTTATCTTAATAGTAATGAAGATAGAGTTACACACCTTTATTATTATATTTTTAGTTATTAAATATTAAAGTAACAAAACTACTATGATAGTTTATAATTTAATAATTTATTTTGAGTTTAGTTATTGTAAATAAATTGTAATGTGAATAAAAATTTAATGAGATAAAACTTTATTTATATGGGGTCTTGACGATGATGTAACATTGCAACTTGCACGTTCAGTTTTAGAAAGTCAATTTGCAATAAAAGCTTTTGGTGTAAATGTATTCTCAGCCAAATCCAGCAAATATGTTTATTATTTATTTGCATTATTGTTTCATTAATAAAAAATTGTAAAATTATAAGTAACATTAACATAAAGAGTAGTCAAAATTTTAATTGGCCATCCGTTGTGGCTCTCGGCAAGAATCGGCAAGGGCGCCGAACCCGTCGGCTTGCGGATTGAACACCGCCGCGTGTTCATCGGCTTGCCTTCGGGTAGGCGGGCCTCTGCAAGCCAAAGCCGACGAGAATTTATTTCTCTCCCCTCTCACAACGGCTATAAACGGGTAGTTTATTAAAAAATTGATGTAGTGGGTTGCAGTGGGTCGACAGTGGATGAATTGGGTAGTTTTTGGTAGTTTTGGGTAAAATAGTGGAAAACTGATGTGGCGCTGATGTGGCAGTTTAAACAATTGGGTTGCAGTGGGTCGACAGTGGATGGCCTACCATTCATTTACTTTATATTTAATGTTAAGATTTCAAAATAGGTTAACTCTTCAAAGTCGATAAAAAGAAATAAGTAATATTAAGATTTTCACGGCGGAGGAGATACGAAACTCCAAGAGGTTGCTTCTTTTATGCCTTGGCTAAAAACAATATGGCAAGCACCTATTTGGACGATAACTAGTTATCTTATTTGGGTTTATTGAAACAACATTGAAAATCCTCCAACGTGGGGGACCCTTGTTCTTCGAGATACAAATAATTTTGAAAGGATTTCGAAAAGATTAAAGAAGTGTTCTATACAGCTAGAATATATATATATATATATATGTATATGGTCAGGTTTAAATGTGAACTCACATTTCATTGTGAACGTGAGAACCACTACTTGTTGGGTTTTATACAATTTTAGTTTCAAAAACTCATATTTAGCAACGGAAGCAAATTAATCGTATAACAATAAAACTAGTTTTATTCCCAAACAAGGATCATCATGCAACACTTTGAAAGATTAAAAAAACAACCATAGAGGGAATAAGAAATAACAACCTTTGTAGATCTTTGAGTCCTCTAGGGGAGGCTTGATAGTTGATGAAGAAGGCAAAGATCCAAGCAAGAATCTCTCTATATGTATCCACCAACAAGTCACCAAACCACCTTGAAATGCTAGTTTCCACTTGTAAATATTGTTGTTCTTAAGCCTCAATAACTTATACCAAATAAGTTATAAAAGGAGAAGCAACAAAATCACTTAAATCTACACAACCATTGCTAGAAAAGTGAGAGAGGGAAGAAGCTTGGAAGCCTAAGGTTTTGATGCAAGAAGAGAAGAAAAAGAACTAGTTTATTTTTCATGCCAAAGCCTTCTTTATATACTTCTATCCAAGACAACTACACCATGCCTTGAATTAATGCAAGTAAGGTCTTCCAAGTAGCATGTCCATGAGTAAGAAAGTCATCACAAGCCATCCCTCCCATACCATGAAACCCATGGTTTCATGATGAGAAGATGCCAAGGTAGTGTGATGTTTACTCAAGGTAAACTAGCTAGTTCCATGTATATTAGTAACTTCCATTCCATATGGTTAGATACCTAGACTTTCTAAGGTTCCAAAATAATGTACATGACATAAATATTCATACCTTATGAATATATCTAGTTTTTGCTATCTTTATTATTATTTCCAATAAACAATAATTCCCAATATAAATACAAGTGTTGATTATATTTATTAATAATCAAATTACTTAATAAATAATCAATTAGTGTTTACTTGTTATATGGTGTGACCCTATAGGATCATATGTTATTAGCAAATATCATTACATAATGAATCTTGAGCATAAAAGATCTTTCAATCTCCCACTTGCACAAGGTTCATTGTGCATTGATATAGACAGTGGTCAACGTCTAGCAACGCATTACTGCCCCTAATAACACACGACGAGGTGCCATTCAATCAACATCCAATTCCCCTTAGCTCAAAGCTACAATTGGTGTATCAGGTAAGTTATCAGTTATCCCTTTGTCACAGACATCATGTTGAACATGAGATACGGATCGCAATCAATCTCATTTCGGTGTTCAACTTTTGATAAGGCGCCTTAGACGTCTAACTCTCAACGAGTAAGAGGAACAAATCCCTTCCGACTACATATGCCTCTTGCACAGTTCACATTGTACCCAATAATGGCCTTTATAGCTGCCTGTTTAAAGAACAGCGTTGGACCACATCAAAGTACAACATTCCCCATACACAAGTCACAAATATGTATCTAAGGTCTAAGAATACAAAGATAATACCTTTATCAAGTATCACTCATGATAGCGATCCATGTAGTGATCTTGAACGGGTCAAATCCAATACTTGTTCTCTGACAAGTACCTATGAACTTGGTTGCAACCTTTTGCTATTTTCATCTCTATGAAACATCAACCAATCCAATTCATATTAGTCTTACTTCATTTTGTTCCCACAATAATGATCGACTATGGACATTTAGAATAATTTCACTATTCAAGGATTTAAACATGTTAATCTAGAACTCAATAAGTATTTAATGAAAAGATCATATTTCATATATATCATAATCATTACAATAGTCATTGATTATAAGTTCAAAGTTCAATACTAAACCAAGATCAAATCCATTCACTAGAATAACGAAGTCCTATTCCTCTAGCATGACCTTCATGTTTGGCTTGCGATAAGGGCTTCGTGAATGGGTCCGCCAAGTTATGATCTGTGTGTACTTTGCGAATACAAATATCACCATTTCCAACTTCATCACGAATGTAGTTGAACCTTCGGTGAATGTGCCTGGTCCTTTGATGTGACCTGGGCTCTTTGGCTAAAGCAATAGCACCCTCATTGTCACAAAAAATCTCTAGGGGATCCTGAATGGAAGGAACAACCCCTAGTTCATCAATGAACTTCTTCATCCAAGCAGCTTCCTTTGCAGCTTCCGAAGCAGCAACGTATTCTGATTCTGTAGTGGACTGTGCCACAACACTCTGTTTGGAACTTTTCCATGAAACCGCACCTCCATTCATAATGAAGACATATCCTGATTGTGACTTACAATCATCCCGATCAGTTTGGAAAGAAGCATCAGTGTAACACTTTACATTAAGCTCTTCTTCCAAACCTCCATAGACGAGGAACATTTCTTTAGTCCTTCTTAAGTACTTTAGAATGTTCTTCACAGCCATCCAATGACTGTCTCCTGGATTCTGTTGATATCTGCTCGTCATGCTCAAAGCACACGATACATCAGGTCTAGTACATATCATGGCATACATGATGGAACCAATAGCTGAAGCATATGGAATGCCACTCATCTTTTCTAGCTCAACCTTTGTTCTAGGACTTTGAGATGTACTCAAAATAATGCCAGGTTGCATTGGTACGAATCCTCTCTTAGAGTCTTCCATCTTGAACCGCTTCAAGACTTTGTCAATGTATGTACTTTGACTTAAACCTATTAATCGCTTTGATCTATCTCTATAGATCTTTATACCAAGAATGTATGCTGCCTCTCCCAAGTCTTTCATTGAGAAGCATTTTCCAAGCCAAGACTTAACACCTTGCAAGGTCGGAATATCATTTCCCATGATTAGTATGTCATCTACATACAAAACTAGGAATGTTACTATGCTCCCACTAGTTTTCTTGTAAACACAAGTGTCATCTTCGTTTTTGATAAAACCATACTTTGTGATTTGCTCATCAAAACGAATATTCCAAGTTCGAGATGCTTGCTTCAATCCATAAATGGATCTTTTAAGCTTACACACTTTATTAGGATTCTTTTGGTCGACAAAACCTTCTGGTTGATCCATATAGACATCTTCTTCCAAGAGTCCATTAAGAAAAGCGGTTTTGACATCCATTTGCCATATCTCATAGTCATAATATGCGGCTATGGCAAACAATATCCTAATTGATTTAATCATAGCAACTGGAGAGAAGGTCTCGTCATAGTCAATACCATGAGTTTGAGTGAAACCTTTTGCAACAAGTCTTGCTTTATAAGTGTGTATATTACCATCCATGTCAATCTTCAACTTGAAGATCCACTTACTCCCTATAGTCTTACAACGGGGAGGAAGATTAACCAAGTCCCATACTTGATTCTCATACATGGATTGCATCTCAGCGTTCATGGCTTCACGCCATTTGTCAGATTTAGAATTTGACAAAGCTGCCCGATAGTTGATAGGTTCATCGGAACTCATCAAGAAACATTCGTCAATGAGAAATCCATATCTCTCAGGTTCTTGACGAACTCTATCAGATTTTCGAACGCCTTGTGTTTCAATTGGTCCATGAACAACCATTTGTTCATCTTCAACAACTTCTTGTTGAGTACTAGTGCCAACTTGAGTTGCATCTGCCTGTGGTTCTTGATCTTCTTCAAGATCCACTTGCCTCCCACTTGCTTCATCATTTAGAAACTTGTTTTCTAAAAATTCAGCTCTTCGTGCAATAAAAATTTTATTCTCACTAGGGATGTAGAAGTAATAACCTAAACAATCTTTAGGGTATCCTACAAATATGCATTTGGTAGATCTTGGATCGAGTTTGCTAGAAGCTTCTTGTTTCACATAAGCTTCGCAACCCCAAACCCTCATGTATAATAGGGATGGAACCTTTCCATGCCAGATCTCATACGGAGTTTTATCTACCTTTTTAGTTGGTGCCATATTCACAATACGGGCGGCAGTGAGTAAGGCATAACTCCAAAATGACAGTGGAAGAGTGCTTCGACTCATCATAGAACGAACCATATCAAGTAAGGTTCGGTTCCTCCTCTCAGACACACCATTATGCTGCGGTGTTCTGGGTGGAGTGAGTTGTGAGACAATCCCACAATTCCTAAGATGATATTGGAACTCTTCACTGAGGTATTCACCTCCTCTATCTGAACGAAGGACCTTAATGGTTTTGTTGAGTTGATTTTCAACTTCACTTTGAAACAATTTGAACTTTTCAAATGCTTCATGTTTATGTTTCATTAAGAACACATAACCATAGCGACTAAAGTCATCAGTGAAGGTGATGTAATATCTTTCACCATATCTCGACATGACTTTGAATGGACCACATACATCAGTATGTATGATTCCTAACAAATCACTTGCCCTTTCACTTGAACCAGAGAAAGGGGATTTTGTCATCTTTCCACATAAACAAGATTCACATATATCAAACGATTCATTATCATTTGCCTCCAAAAGTCCACTCTTTTGGAGTTGGGATATGCGCTTCTTATTTATATGGCCAAGACGACAATGCCATAGATAGGTTTGGTTCAAATCATATTTGATTCTTTTGGTGTTTACATGATAAATGGAATTAATGCTTGAAGAACAATCAAGGTTTAATTCATATATTCCATTAATAGGCCTTGCCTCAAAATAGAATATTCCTTTCAAAAAAGAGTGAATATTATCATCAACAAATTGATAATTAAAACCAGATTGTTTTAAACGCGAAACTGAAATTATATTGCGAGTTAAACTTGGAATATAACAAACATTGTCTAACAATAAGTACAAGCCATTTGGTAAACACATTTCAAAAGTTCCTATTTCTTGGACTGCAACTTTTGCTCCATTGCCCATGTGTAGTACCATATCGCCTGCCTTCAGTTTCTTACTCCTTCGAAACCCCTGTAACGAATTACAAATATGAGTTCCACACCCGGTATCAAATACCCAAGTAGTAGATGAAAAAGTAAATATTCCCATTTCAATCATGAAAATAGATATACCTGAAGTGCCCTCCCCGGCCTTCTTGGTTTTCAACCCAGCAAGGTAAGTGGGACAATTCCGCTTCCAGTGACC
Organism: Centaurea solstitialis; assembly: GCA_030169165.1. NCBI lineage: Eukaryota > Viridiplantae > Streptophyta > Magnoliopsida > Asterales > Asteraceae > Centaurea > Centaurea solstitialis. Next base: position 7,089,132 of record CM058046.1, on the reverse strand, counting down.
GACGACGCCACATTCAAAACATGCATCTTCTTTGGCCACTTTTTCCTTTTTCTTCGGCTGTTGGGGTTTGGAAACATTTTTCCTCTTTCCCTTACCACCTTGTGGTTTAGCCTTGAAGTTCTTGCCTTTGGTCTTCTTGATTTGTCCTTCCCGGATCATGAGCACTTGAGATGGTTTCTTTGGGATGTTCTTCTCGGCAGTTTTTAGCATCGAATGCAACTCCGAGATGGGCTTATCCCAACCATTCATGTTGTAATTCATGATAAAGGTGTCATACGACTTTGGCAAAGAGTTAAGGATCAAATCCGTTGCCAAATCAAGTGGATAAGGAGAGCCTAGTCTCTCTAAATGATCCAATTGACTCTTCATCTTAAGAACATGAGTGCTTACATTTCCACCCTCCTCCATTTTAAAACCATGGAGCACTCGAACAGTTTCGAATCGCTCGGTTCTTGCTTGCTTTTCAAACATCTGTTTAAGATGTGCAATTATATCATATGCTTCAAGATGTTCCAGATCCTTCTGAAGGTCTGGAATCATCGTAGCAAGCATTAGGCATGCGACATCGATCGAGTCATCAGAATGCTTGACCCAGATGTCATGGGCAGCCTTTGGAGTAGTTTGGGGTTCTTCGGGAACGGGTTTCTCAAGAACATATTCCTTTTTTTCTTGTTTTAGTACAATTCTTAGGTTGCGGTACCAGTCTAAGAAATTTGAATGGTTAAGTTTTTCCTTCTCAAGGATTGATCGGATTGACATTGGGTGAGAGTGATGTTAAACAACAGTAGTCGGTGGAGCCATCTACAAAATATTTACAAAGTTTTTATTTAGTATTTAGTTCTTTAAAATTAATACCCTTTTGTTTCTAAAACATTAATTTTTAAAGGCTAGAATCCAAGTTGCATAACAAATAAATGGTTAGGTGACTCACTTTATCCCATTCATTTAAATCAACAAGGTAAGTAACGATTTACTAATTACATCCAACTGTAATTTCTAGTTGCATAGGACCTTTAACAACATTTTGTTAACATGACATGTTTGATCCCATCTATGCCTCAGATCTCTTTTGTTTAGGTGACTCACTTTATCACAAAAGAATTCCAATCAAGTCATCCAATTAGAGAAACTTGTATAATCGGTCTATAACTGTTATAGAAATCACGAATACACTTCGGCCACCAAAAGATAACACAAGTGGTTAGGTGACTCACTTTATCCCACAAGCATCTAACAAATGGTGATGCGAATGTTTCAAAATTTGGATGGCATAGACTTGCGTTTGAAAGGGATTTATAAATGTTTTATAATTCTAGTTTAAAACATCTTATATCATGGTTATTGCATGCATCCAATAAGTCATGGTATAAAAAAAAATCACATTTTAGGTTCTATATAAATCTAGCTTTATATATTTCGACGCAATCAAATTTTAAAATTAATATCTTATATATTAAGTTCGACGTTTGAGCGTTATAGAACCATTTTGAACCTTTTAATAAAACTTCCTTTTATTATAAAGACGTAGAGTTCGGATAAGTTTCAAAATCACCATTTCAAACTTATTAATTTCAATATTTCAAAATTTGTCATAATAGAGCTTTCAAAACAAAACTATTTTATTTTAAAGTCTCATTTTATACATCTTATGTTTAAAAGTCATATTTTGAAAACCAAACTCCATGTGATGATATTTATGTTCAAAATATTATCTAGCATGCAAAATCCTATTTTACCAACCAAGCATAGTATTAACATAAAATTAAACATCACAAACATGCATATGTGCATAAACCAAGCCATAAACTAGTGACATTTTGTGAGCCATCACAAAATGCCAAGTCCATTCCTAAAGGGACAAAAGGAACAAATCTTCTAAATGATGTTCTTCAAGCTCCCACTTGCTTAGACAACTCCTTGTAGCAAACTCTTGAAATATCCATGGAAGTTGTAAAACTTCACAAAACCATAGGGTTGATTTTGACCTTCAAAATGGCCACCATCTTCAATCTTGTTACATTTTATATAAAGATAAACTAGTCTAAAACTAATCTATTACTTACAAAATAAACAAGATCAAAAACGAACTATTAAATTATTACATACCATATGAATAAAAGAATATTACAACCATTTTGAATAATCAACACAAACAACATCACAAAAGGTCCATGGCTTGTTTATGCACTCAAATATACATATAAACATAAAACAACTCTTTGTTTTTCTAAGACAACTTATATGACCAAAAATGCATGTAAACTTTTGGTCAAAAACAAATAATAACAATATTATAGTTGTCATAGAAAACATGTATAAACATATTCTTACAAAAGAAAGTTATCCATGTTTTCCAAAAACTAAGATCATCCAAATGATCAAAAAAAAAAATCTAACCAAGCTTGCAAGATGGCTCTGATACCAATTGTTGGGTTTTATACAATTTTAGTTTCAAAAACTCATATTTAGCAACGGAAGCAAATTAATCGTATAACAATAAAACTAGTTTTATTCCCAAACAAGGATCATCATGCAACACTTTGAAAGATTAAAAAAACAACCATAGAGGGAATAAGAAATAACAACCTTTGTAGATCTTTGAGTCCTCTAGGGGAGGCTTGATAGTTGATGAAGAAGGCAAAGATCCAAGCAAGAATCTCTCTATATGTATCCACCAACAAGTCACCAAACCACCTTGAAATGCTAGTTTCCACTTGTAAATATTGTTGTTCTTAAGCCTCAATAACTTATACCAAATAAGTTATAAAAGGAGAAGCAACAAAATCACTTAAATCTACACAACCATTGCTAGAAAAGTGAGAGAGGGAAGAAGCTTGGAAGCCTAAGGTTTTGATGCAAGAAGAGAAGAAAAAAGAACTAGTTTATTTTTCATGCCAAAGCCTTCTTTATATACTTCTATCCAAGACAACTACACCATGCCTTGAATTAATGCAAGTAAGGTCTTCCAAGTAGCATGTCCATGAGTAAGAAAGTCATCACAAGCCATCCCTCCCATACCATGAAACCCATGGTTTCATGATGAGAAGATGCCAAGGTAGTGTGATGTTTACTCAAGGTAAACTAGCTAGTTCCATGTATATTAGTAACTTCCATTCCATATGGTTAGATACCTAGACTTTCTAAGGTTCCAAAATAATGTACATGACATAAATATTCATACCTTATGAATATATCTAGTTTTTGCTATCTTTATTATTATTTCCAATAAACAATAATTCCCAATATAAATACAAGTGTTGATTATATTTATTAATAATCAAATTACTTAATAAATAATCAATTAGTGTTTACTTGTTATATGGTGTGACCCTATAGGATCATATGTTATTAGCAAATATCATTACATAATGAATCTTGAGCATAAAAGATCTTTCACTACTATCGCGTTACGTGACAATATTTAGTCTGAATGTTCATGCATTATTCAGACTGAATAAAGCTTTATTCAGTCTGAATAAAGCTACGCACGCATGCATACTTCATAAAGCTTATGTGTTAATTCAGATTACCATGTGACGCGATACTAGTGGTCCTCACGTTCACAATGAAATATAAGTTCACATTTGAACATGCCCCTTCATTTTATGATGAAATATTCCATCATATTATATTTCATGTGTAAACAACCAACTCATATTCTTTAGATTGAAAATGTATCATGTTGCATTTTACACCTCTAGGTTTGTTAAAAACACATCAACACGTCTACTTTAATGCCAAGGCATAATCAATAATTTTTTTTAAAAATATATAGGTATGATTTGTAAAGTTAATTAATATATGAATGTTGTTGAGCATTTATTCAAATTTAATTAAAAAAAATACACGGAAAACATTTCATTTGAACATAAGAAGTAATCTAATTGACAATTTGACATGGAAACTCCATCAACAATTCTCCTTGGCTTTCTCTTTGTTGGGTGCTGAATTGGTTATCGTTCGGGCGATTCATAGCGACCTAACCGAGTTCGAGCCTTCTCGTGCGCATGTCTGAAGACATTTAAGTGGGCCATGTTTAACCTCCAAAATTGTCGGGGATTAGTCGGACTTTGGGCCGGACACCCTTAAAAAATTTGGTTTAAATTGTTGTTCTATTTTTTCGCCAAAAATAATATTAAGAAATGGAAATGGCCAAGAGTGTGATAAAGCTTGTAAACCCGAATTTTACGATATAATATTAATTAAATATGATAACAATAAAAACAACCTATATTTTATGAGAGGTAATGAAAATAAAATCAACTTAAAATATTATATTACTGAGAATGCAATATTTGTTGTTTCATATACTTTGTTTCACTTCAATTTTTGTTATATTTTGATAGTTTTTCATTTAAAAATTAAGGGTCCTTATCAATACAAAGAAGTGGTTTTACTATATTTTTTAATCACATGATATACTTTTGTTAGGAATATCGAAGGCATGTAAGAGTAACGAGAAAAAAAGTTACAAATCACATGATCAATAAACATAGTACAATAATACCATAGCAAATTCATATTATCATAAATTTTTAATAATATCATAGCAAATTAATATCATTAGAAGTTTTTTATTTATCAGAGATTAACACATTACTATCACAACAAAATTACATCATTGTAGGCATCAACATAAGAAATCTTTAATGACACCAGTAATATTTAAAGGCTAAAGACAAATGTAAATAAATTATTGATAAATATCAACTTATTTTCATTTGTTCTATTTAAACTCTCAAAACTATTCTCATATTTTCATAAAAATAATAGTTTGACTCTAAACCTCACCATATCCCTATTATATACATACATTTATATAGAAAAAGGTTTAAATGAAAACGATAACTTTTTAACAAAACGCGAGGACGATTCTCAACCACTCATCCAGTCAAGAAAGGCGGCTTTGACCGGGTCACCCTCCTTTAATCATCTCCACCCTCCATGAATCGCGTCAATCCTCTGTGATCGCGTCCACTGTAATCGAAAATGTGTGGCTCAGAATCGTCTTCCCGTTTTCTTAAATTGACATCATTCCCGTATGAAATCAAAGGATGTTAGTTCAGTTGGATAGGTAACATCTCTGGGGGTGTGGGGTGAAAGCCACACTACCAGGGTTCGAATCTCACGGGCGACATTTCTGAGATATCCAGACTTTGGATCTGGTTCTTTGGGCCGGGTTCGGGGCCGGTATGGGAGGATCCAGTCTATGGGATCCACTTCCCTGCCGGTCGGGTTCAACCATAGGTTGGGCCGGGTTGCAGCGGATTAGTGGGATGGCCCAATTGGAGGCCCGATACCGTTGGAGCGTGTGTGTTAACTTGCCGTTCAATTTTTTTTTTAAATTTAATCATATAAAAATTTAGAGATAAGAATAAAAAAACATTTAACAAGAATATTTGGAGTTTGCATCCATGGGGCGTATGGCATGAATTCATTTACAAGCAACACAGCCTCTTGCCATGTGATCTTAAATCGATTCCATATCGACAAGATAACTTTATAAAACAATTTAGAAGTCAAACTCCATAAAATTTAAGCCCTAAGTAATTTCAACCCAAGTAACTTGGCCCTTTGCTTAAATCAAACGAAAAGAACCATTGTAAAATCAAATAAACCTAGAATAACGATATATAAATAAGATCTTAAGGAATAAAACGTTAGTAAATTTTGGTTTTACACTATAGACAGATAGATTGTCCTTGTGAAGACCGAATAAACCAACGGTTTTTGGTAAAACAAAGAGTAGAGCAACGTTTGCGCATCTTGCCCCTAAAACCTTTTGCTCGAATGAGATATACTTTAGATATGGTTGGTTTAATTTAATGAGACCATATATGCATCAAGAACCAACATTAAACCATATGATAACAAGTGTCGTTCTTTAGCACATTAAATGTGTGAATTTATTTAGAGCCCTAAAAAATTTGAAGCCTAATTTTACATTTTTAGGCCTTTTAAACGAATGTAAAACTATAGCCTACTTTGGCGACTCTAAATTCTACCAGAAGACAAAAGTAATATGCCTCATCATCCCTCTATAATTTGTATATATGTATCTTTGTTATCTCATTTACAAGTCTTTTTACCTCATTTGCAAGTGTAATCAAAATCTTTAGGTGTAACAACAAACTTCCCACAAAATGCCACACTTTTTGTAGACAAGAAAACATCATTAACATTTAACACTCATATGACCATAATGTAAAATCACTATATATATTCTTATAAATAAATACATCTAAAAAATATAAATGGTGTGCCATGAATCAACACTAATCAATGTTTTCTTCACATCCTACAACCCCATGGGAAGAATCTAACAATGATTATATTAGCAAACTTGAAAGAAATAATAATACTTTGGAAGCAAGAATGAAGGGTCATCTCCTTATTTCTTTCCTTTTCTGCAACCCCAAATGAAAATTAAATGGTTTTTCTATAAGTTTTTGCTTATTATGCAAAAAGTAAATTGAACCTAGATGGAGTGTTTTTAGCTTCTTTGCATTGCTTTGTTTTCCAGAAATGACCTGAAAAGTATAAAAGCTTGCCGAGGGCGATGCAATGGCACTTCATGTCCCGCACCCGTTACTGTCACGAACGTCAGCCCATCGTATATTTGGCTCCACCCCGCAACCTAACCCAACACATAAATATTTTTAGAGGATTATCAATATAGGGGCAGGTTCAAATGTGAACCACTTTTAGGTTGTGAACGTGAGGACAACCGAGAGCGCGACACGTGACGGATGACTAGGCGCCACGTCAAATCCACGGCGGATGACTAGGCGCGATTCATGGGAGGGCATTGAATTAAAAAGGGGGACCACATTCAAAGTCGCCACGTGTCGCGCTCTCGGCTGTCCTCACGTTCACAACCAAAAAGTGGTTCACATTTGAACTTTCCTCTATCAATATATATATATATATATATATAGAGAGAGAGAGAGAGAGAGAGAGAGAGGAGAGGCCTAGAGGGTTGGGTTCACGTGAGACCAATTTGTTTCCTGAGACCCATGAAACCATATTTTTACACTTGAAACTTCACAGCAAAACATTATGAAGGTAAAATAAATGCGAACCTTCACAGCAAAAAAACTACAAAGGTTACCTTCACAGTGTTTTTGCCGTGAAGTTTCAACTTTCAAGTGTAAAAATGTGTTATCGAGGGTCTCTTGGAAACAGCTTAGTCTCACATGATCCCAAGTCTATATATATAGTATGCAAATTTGAAATGGAAGAAGAAAATTTAGTTCATTACCTTCCCATTATCATACCACGGATACCAATTCGCGATTGTCGTAAGATTCAATGCATCGATGGAGTATCTTGTCGCAGTTATGGGAACAACTGAATCTGTATCACCACTGCAAGAGAAAGGCACAATCTTTTCAACAGGGTGATATCTATAGACTATAATACTTTCCAAGGATTATTTAGTTAAATGGCCTTCTATTTGAAGTTTCATTTAAGGCCCCAATCCTAATATTTTCTTCCCAACACGATGAAAATGAACAAAAACGTTAACTACTCTTTAAGTTCCAACAGACGATGGAAAGCAATCACATTAAGTACAAAAAAGTTGTACCTGAACACCCATACGCGTAAACCAGCAGCCATGAGTTCCTTGTAGATGGGAAGCATCGACAGTGGAGAGTCTGCCCAATACTCGCCAACAATATCACTGCAATTAAAAAAACATCATCGTTATACAAGCTTTAACGCCGGTTTAAAAGATTCTTAACTCTTAAAATTTCACACACCTGCATGTTTTCCACGGATACGAAACCTTAGTCATGTTGGCATGGAAAGCCTTCTGAACTTCCGGAAGATTGAAGTACTCATTTGAATATCTCTCCGTACATGGATCATATGCTCCACGCATCCACGGCTGTTCATACAACGAAATATCAGGTTTCCATCAAACATTAGCATAATATGAAAGGTGAAATTGAAGGGGCCATTGGTAAATTTCACATTCAACTAGCATAGTCTTCTATGATATCTTTATAGAGAAGTTTAATATAAATAAACTTACATAACGGCCTCTACGCTTTAGTGATGAAGTGATATTGCAAGGCTTTGTATATATGCTATATGGATCTATATTTCCCTGTTCCATTTCGGCAGCATTCAGAGCTCTGATGCAGTCAATGGGCGGATGCTCGGAGGACTTCCCTTCACACGATGTCTGAAGAGACTTATAGGTAGTATCCGAAATCAAACCGTGTGTCCACCAGTACTCAAATGTGCCAACGAAATCATTGTAATCATCAGTAACAGCATTTCCCACCTACAAAGAAAGATCAGAAGTTGGAAATTAGTAAAGTTGGTATTATAATTATAACAAGTGATCTTGATAAGTATATTCAGTTTCATACCATGAAACCCTTGAAGTTAATAACCGGATTCTTCACTCCTTTGTTTCTTTCGTAAATGATCTTAGACAATTGAGGAACATAATGACCTGAATTAGATGAACGAAAACGCCTTAGAACATTTAGCAAAGGAAAACATTATAAAGTTTGCAGCCATTAGAGTAAATAGATTAGTTGGTATATGGGCACCTGCATAACTTTCTCCAGCAATGTAAAAATCTCGGTGCTTGTATTGAGGGAATCTTTCGAACCAATTCACAAGAAAAACATATGAATCTTCGGCTACAAATTCACAACACCCGGTTCCGAAAAATCCAAATAAGTCAAAATTTACAAACTTTAAGCTAAAGAACACAAATTTATGCAGCTTAATCATGCATCTTTACAGAGTGTGAGCCCATTACCTGTTCTAGCATCACCAGAGTTATACAAATCTGATGTAGTATTTGAATAGGAATAGCCAACTCCTGCTGGTGATTCTAAGAAAAGCAGATTTGCCACTGCCAAATTAAAGAATCAAGATCAATTACACATTTAATGACAGCCATTGATTGAAATTTAACATGAAAAAAGTTGAATTACATACACTTGTTCCAAGAATAAGGGTTGGTGAAAAGGGTCTTCCCATCAGAATTGATATGTAAAGGACCAATCTCTTCAGCAGCTCCATAAGCCACAGAAGAGCAACCAGGCCCACCATTCAGCCATAACAAGAGTGGCCTTGATTTAGGGTCACGATTTGCCGGTGACTCGGTCAACCAGTAAAACAGTGACCTCCCAGATTTTTGATTCACAGTCACATAACCTGAGTACTGTGAGAAATCAACATTGGGTGGCTGCCCAGGCAGCTGAATGATCCTATCTTTCTCTTGATCCAATAAAGATAAACAAGTCCCAAGAACAACAAATGAGAAACAAAACACAAAGAAAAACAATGAATTCCCCATGAACCTTAACAAGATCTTGGAATCAAATTGTGATCCCAGATGCAGCAGTTCTTGAGTATATAAACAATAATTTGAATAGACACATGAATAATTAAGCAATTGGATGATGAAACCAAGAGCAAATAGACATCCCAAATGCTAGCTAAAACAAGATATTCTTTTGAGGTATGTTTTTATCTAAAACACTTGAAAATGACCCACAAATGAATTGATGATAACAATCTATCAAAACAAGACCACTTAGTTCAATCAAAAGAAAAGTCTGCTGTTTTCCTGTGAATAAGATAAATGGTTGTAATTTCCAGATAGAGACATATATACAGCACTGACTACATACAAAGAACGGTGTGGGAATAAGCCAGCTAAATGGGTTAAGCCAGAGAGAGAAAGAAAGAAAGACAAAATGGGTTATAACTTATAACACATAAACACAAAATTTCATGAATTTTTATTCACAAATAATGCATGCTCCCATGATTCTTCTTCTAACCTTGAATCTTGGTTAGAATTACATGAGTTGGACTAATTTTTATTTAATTAGGAAGAATGGTAATAGCTTATTGGGTACAGCTTCTTTGAGACATTTGACCGAACACTTAATATGCGCACATGGCTGAAGAAGCTGACAATGCCGAAAGAGCTGAAAGAAAAAGTATATAAAATGCAAGAAAAAGGTTGTCCACTTTATTATGGATCTGATTTGCAGGAAAAGATTAGAATTTTAATGAAATCTGTTGCTAAAAATGTAATCAAAGCTAAAAGAATGATGACATAGGCCATGACCTTATTTTTTTTGTAAATAATCTCATCTGCTGATTGATTATCTTCTTGTGGTCAAGATTTCTAAAAGCAGACCCACATGGTAAAAAGAAGAAAAAATTCATTCCTGAAAATACGAAATTAATAGTTATTAATTATTATAGTGATCATATATTATAAGTGGAGTCAACAGGTCAGGAACTCGAAAAGAGTATTGTTTTCTGATCCAAAATATCATCCGTGACTCCGCCTTGTATTATCTGTATATCCTAAGACAAAACGTTTAGATCTAATAAACCAAACTAAAGGAGCATCGAAACCAGGTATCCCGCCTTTGGAAGCGGAACTGCTCTGGAACTGTCGGTTCCGGTTCCTAAAATACAGAACTGATTTGAGACCGGTTTCAATTCTCAATTTATGGAACTGCTAACCGCCGTGTACCCGTCGAAACTGGTTCTGCAATATTTTATTAAAAATAACTTTATATGTTAATTATGTTTAATTGAAAAAAAAATGAAAGTATTATTTTATCTTTTACGATTACACAGTTACACATATACACTTATGATTAGTTTCTTCAATCAAGTTATTTATTCTATTTTTTCCATACTTTTTATATCAAATTTATCATTCCGAGTTGTGTTTTTCGTTTTTTTTCTCATTTCAAAAAATGTTTGTAATTATTTATATAATTATTAGTTTTTACTTCATCGGATAAATTTTCTTCGTTTGTAGTATTTATTTCATTACATTAAAACTATATAATAACTAATAATTATATTTTACGATTAAAAAGATATTTAGAAAAACTAGATATCCGGTACCTGGTTTCAGAACCAAAACTAACGAGAGTATCCAAATATAAAGAACCGGCGCAACCAATTCCAGTTTCTTCAAAATAGGAACCGCCAATTCCAATTTCGATTTCAGTTTGAAAATTTCCTTCCAAACTATTCATTTGTTATTTTTTAACTTGATAAAATTAGAGAAAAATGACTTCGATTTTACTTATTTGATCTGATTTCTTTAAATGTGTCAGCCGCGGGATGGGAAACCGGAATGGCGGTGAGCCGGTGACAGCCGGTTGTTATTCTATTTTCGCTGGCCATCTACATTTCAATAATTCACCCTCAAACTTTGATATTTAACACTTTAACCCTTCAACTATCGTTGACTTCTTGACATTTCTATAATTACTTTCATCGAGTACCACACCAACTACAAGTACACTCTTTGTCGTTTTTGTTTTTTATTTTATCATATTACACATTTTTAACTATTGATGACCAATCAATTTCTATTCATCATTATATTTATTTTTTACCATTCGTTTGCTACCGACAACTTCTTTTTCCCTTTTTTATAGTTACCAAAATGCATTATTGATATTTACTATTTTCGTAACCATAAATGTTACATATTATATATTTTTCGTTTCTTTATTATCAACACAAGATATTACCAAAAGAGAATGAGAGGCCTAAGTTGATTTCTTCAAAAACATAATGATTGATGAGTTTTGATTCTTCAAAACATAATGATTCATTTTATGGAATCGTATGTTAAATTAGCCAAGTTAAGATTAACATATAAAAAACTGGTATTTTTGTTATATACTTAGAAAATGTTTGGGATTACTTATTTGGAAAAACGCTATCAACTTATATGGTGCAAAAAGTGGGTTTTATAAAAGTGTTTAACTTATTGTTACATCAGAACGTGGTAAGCTAATAAATTATTTTTTAGTGTTTGACAATTTTTTGATTATTTGTGTAAAATAACCAAAAGGGGTAAATGTGAATACATGAGAGATGAGCGTTCTATTAAAATAAGGGATAAATGTGTGATTTGAAGAAATAGGCCGAAAAGAAAAGGCAAATAAGTAGGTATGGTTTAACTTTCTTAAAACTACTTATTTGCTTTTTAAATAAGCTTGTTATTTTGGCAATCCAAACACACATTTTAGCTTATTTGTTGTTTCAATCCTAAAAAAATAAGTATTTTAAATAAGCATTCCCAAATACCCCCTGGTTTGATACATGTTCTTTTTTAATAATTTTTATCTTGATTTTTCACAATTCCATTCATATGCAAGTATATTTATATATAACCTTTACCATATTATAAAGCATTTCAACTCATTATTTTATATATATATATATATATATATATCTTATTCGTACGTTTAAATAATTCGTAGATAACTTATTAAAATACATTCAAATACAATATAAGTATTAAGTCCTATTAAATATTAATATAGCAAAATATACCATAAGACCGATAAATAACATAAGTCTCTATAATCTCTCAGACTTACACAAAAATTTGAAAAAAGAAAGTAGATATAACTATTGTGTATTTACATATATACACTTTTAGTTTATTAATTATCATGTATGCAAGTAGTTTACTACAGCTATAAAACATATATTTGTGTGTGTTAATATTTGCATATGTGATTAATTTGTCACACATATATAGAGAGGTTTAACAAGGACCTCTGGAAATAAAAAATGTACCATTAACCATGGGATCCACAAATAGGTGATTCATCTTCAAATGTAATTATTCTATAATCATAGAATTATTTATTAAAAAATGTAACAACCATTGATAACTGATAAAGAATTCTTTGTTTTTATCTTTTAAGGGTTTTTTTTTACCTACCTATTGTGTATTGTCCTTGTGTAAGGAAAAAAAAGCATGGAGAAAAAGGCAACTAGTGATCTCTCCAACTTGTCCTTGTAACTGTGGTCCAAAAGGTTCTCTAGTGACATCTTGGGCCATTCATCTTTTTCTAGTTTTTTTCCTCACCAAACATTTAAAATAAAACTTTAGAGCTATATCTGAAATGTATTTATCAGCTTTCAAATAAAAAGGATGTATCAAAGCATGACCACACAATTATGTTTTCATGGTGTGTTATACTGTCGAGTTGGTGCCTAATATGCTAAAAACCAATAGTAGACAAATAAGTATTTCGCTGTAGACCGACATTTAGCTTCAAAGTAGCAAGGACCTTCTCTTACCAGCACAATAACGTAACTAGAAAACGTTTTAGATACATTAGTTGGGTAGTGTTTTAGTAAGTTAATGTTTGTGAAATGCAATGACTAGAAGACGTATAAACCTTTGTTAGACCAAAGAAATATTGTATATTTGATGCTATAAAAAACCCAACCATGAACCACAAGACTGTGGCGTACTGGTTAAGGCCTGTTGGGGAAGTGGCTAGTTAATCATTCTACCCCCAGGTTTGAATCCAGGCGCTTCCAGATTGTGTTCATGTTGTTTTAACTCATAACAACATGCTTTAGCTGTCGGTGAACCTTGCTAGGATTAGTCGGGGCAAAGCCTCGAATATCCTTAAAAAAAAAAAAAAAAACATGCCACAGGGCGTCATGTTTTCCGCACACATGACACCGAGTTTGCTAGGAAGGATCCAGAGGGTAGCACAAACCCTTTTTTTCACTACTTTTGAATTGTTTTCATTAATAAAAGTTTTCAATATGTATTTGACGTTATTAAACCAAATAAAATATACATAATACATCTCATTCAAAAGCATATATGGGTGACAGGCTAAGTATAATATATGTAAGACAATTAATATTGGAATTTGAGGCAAGGACATTTAAATGGGCCGTTTAGGGCCCAACTTAGACTAATGGACATTTAAATTTTGGACTGAAAAAATGCAAAACGAAGTATGGGCCAGTCCATCTAGTAAAAAAATAAGTCCACCTTATTCTTGAAACTTGGAAGTTGTATGTTGTTTAATCCAAGATTGGCAAGAGACATCCAGATTCCAGACCGTTATGAAAAGAAAATAAAAATTGGAACTTATTATTTTACTATAACTATTGAAATATACAATTTCATAAAAAAGTTTGATGGAAATCAGTACTGTAAAATTTGTTTAAAAGCTAGTTTCATTATATGAAGCTCCGTCCAAAAGTGGCTATAAAAAGTAGACAGTGTATATATAGAGATAGGAGTATATTTATATTTGATAATAAAAGTTAATTAAGAGTACATTTAGGCTATCGGTATCCAACCCTCCCAACCTCACTGGCACATCAGCTTTCACATCAGTTTTTCTCCAACCCCACAATTAGCCCTCTGGAACCCTCTCTGATTAGCACTCAACCCTTCCAACCCTCTCACACACACACAACACACACCCAACTCAGCGGTGTGTGAAAACTGCAGGTGCGGAAACCCGCTGCCGGCGTACTGGCAGCTCGCTGAGCCCGCCAAGCCGACAGATTCCAACGCGCCGAACCCAGCATGTCGGTACGCATGGCCTTAGAGTATCATCAAATCATGCACCAAACCGATACTATATCAGAGATTACAAAAATGTAAAACTAGTTATTTGTATTATTATTTTAGAGATATTTTATAGAAGAATAGACTTAAATTAATATGGATGGTAGGGTTAGCGGACCTTTCATTATCTGAAGAAAATAAGGGTAGAAAGATGTAATACAATGGACCTATCATACAAATAGACAACCCCATTATTTAACTACCAACCAAAGGAGTTGACTTGTTGACTTTGACGCTTTGGGACTTGTAGACTTTGCTTTTCTAACTTGAGAAAAATCGAAAAAAATCTTCAAATTTGAGAAAACTTTAAAATTTCATAAAAAATAAAAATATATTATTTTTATTAATAAAAGATATTCAAATTAAATGTGCATGAAATAAATATAAGGTTTTATAAATATTATTGGATATTTATTCACATGCTTTAGTTTGTATCATGAATTCTTTTTGATCTTCAGGGTTATATCTTATTGGTTTAACCCTGATTTCCTTTTCTTTATATTTCATTTATAGTTTGGCTGTAATTTGGTTTTTATCCCAAAATTGTAATGGGTTCTCTGTATAACATTGTTTTAACCTTTGCTTTATATCTTCAATATCTAAATCAAGTCTTCGTAAATTTACTTGATAATCTAAGACGTTTTCGTTTGATTGATATGTTAATAATTTTATTCATTATCGGAAGCTAAATCAGCACTTGTACCTTCATCTGTTTCTTAATCTTTGCTAGGAGAACATGAAGAACATCTTCCTCTAGTATGTCCTCTGTATTGACATATACGATGCTGGGCCTGTGGGCTAGATTTTATAACCCCTTTGTCCAATAAATCAATCTTTGTCCTCAAATAATTCTCTGTTGCTCTTGGTGTAATTTTAGCAGGAGAAATCATGACTGAAGAGTATATCTTATTGCCACCATAAGTATGAAATCCTTTTTTGAAACCAGCTTCCATCCCTTGTAGGATTATTCTTATCCCAAGGGCTCTTCTATAGTGAATATCATTTTCACAATATTTTTGAAAACTTGTCTTTTTGTTAGTAATCGAAATGGAAAAGGCTTCAGATTTTGCTAATTGTATAAAATGAAAAGCCGGATATCGATTTTCTTCATAAAAATCAGGTCCTGAAGATAAAAAATTTAGGACCAATGTATCTTTAGGAGTAATAGTTGGGTTATTGAGATAACAATCTTTAACTCCTGACAATATCCAGTGTGGTAATTCAGAAATTTCTGAAAATCTGGTGAAGTAAGATATATCGAGTTTATGGCACCAAAATCGTACCAATGTCTAATCTCTTGGGGAGATGATCCTTGTAGGTAATTAATCCTGGGATAAATTCCAGAAAAATCTACATATCTTGAATCTGTCCTTGAGAGATTATATAAATCTCTCATATTGGAAGTTTGAGTTTCAACATAACTTTGTTTGATAGGAATATCTAAAAGTATTTTCTTTTCTTTAAAACTCAGACTTCCTTTGGAAATCGTTTTTTCTGAATGAGGTCTAAAAGACAAAGGATCTTCTGTTGTCTTTTGACTATCTTCCTCAAGGGATTGATCAAACATTTGTTCTTAAGAAGAAGAAGAAACAACATTCATTTTATCAGAATTGTCTTTTAGTAAAGCTTTTATTTTTACACTATCTGATTTATAATGATCTATCCCATTTTTTATTATATGGATTGCTCTTACCAGAAAATCTTGAACCCGATAATAATAAAATTACTTAAATAGAGTAGCTAGTAAAATCAAATGTAATAACTTTTTATACATTTCAAAATTTTCATGGTTTGTTATAAAAATACAGCATAATTGTTGGAAAATTTGTTGTTTAATAAAATATTGGTTTTTTAAAAACTTTAATGTCCTCGTGTCTTCTATAAATTATATGGAATAAGAACATCGGGGTTCGGTTACAGTGAAAAGTTTTATATTTTGTAACAAATATTTATTCATTGTTGGATGAGAATTAAATTGACCAATCGTTCAGATCCATTTCTCATACTTATCACTGTTAATTTAACTTTTCACACGATTTAAAGATTTCGCACACATCACTAGTAAGTTGGTGCTAGTTTAAATTGTTGTTTGAAAATGTTACCCTATATGTAACATTTAAGAAAGTTAGTTTATTGAGTAACAAACACGTTCTTCAAATAAAAAAAATTATAATTTGGATTTTTAGCATACTTTGCATGTACTTCACCAAATTTTAAGAGACTTTAAAGAATAGATGAAAAAATCATCTCTTATGATCTTAAAATAAATTTAAATAAAGGAATTTGGAATGTCGAAACAAACATGTACTTTTTTGCATTTTATAATATAGATTGTTACTCAATTATACTAGTTATTTTATTTTTGTTTTTTTTAAGCGTCCTAATATTAGTTATTTTATGTTTATAACTAGAAATATACCCGCGCGCGTTGCAGCGCGAAGTATGTATCAGTTGCCCGATTTTTATATACATCATTGTAAACATCAATTTAATCATATGTGTTCAATCAATTAACCTCCTAATAGTTTATTGAATAATCAATTTCGAAAATTGAAATAAAAGTATTATCTTTATATAATAGAATATATAATATAATTGAATAAAAAATATTCAATATTGGGCTTATTTCGAAGGTATTGACGAGACAATTATGATGGTATAATTTGTTAAAAAAACGTAATTTTAATATAAATTTTAGTTCATAATATATGATTAGTTAGATTATATGATAAGGGTTTAAAATAGAAAATGAAAAAGTAAAAGACTAAAATAAGATTTAATTACTAACTATGGGGGTATAAAGTGTAAATGTATAAACTAATTGTTGAACAAAAAAACTGTCAAATTGAGTTATTCTCTTTAATATATAGTATAGATAACATTAGTTATTTTAATTATTTAAAATGCATATTTGATTTTTTAGCCATTTTTTATTCTTTTCAAAATAATCATCATAGGTGAGATAATTTTAAAGAAGAACTATAGACCTAAGTGAAATAGTTTAAAAAAAATTGCATGATCACAAAAAGAATAGTCACAGCTTTAAAAAAATAATTGCATAGATCAACTATCCCAAAAAAATAGCCACAACTTTCACTTCTCTTTGTTTGCTTTCAACTTGTATGATCGCAATTGAAGAGATGTGGTTACAAGTGAGCATATGTATTATATACAGCGTTCAAAAAGGCGCGCCATAGCGCGATATGGCGTAAGACACGTCTCCGCCGTTACGAAATGTCTCATAGCGTTTATGTAAGACGTGGCTCACGCCATGGCGCCTCAAGGCGCGCCATATCGCGCCGCGACGTGCGTTTTTTGTAAGACGTGATTTTTTTTTGAATTTTTGTTACTTTTTTTATCTTTTGTATTGTTACATATTTGACTTTAATATTCTCGTTTTTATAAATTTATTTAATCTCATCACTCACAGTACCACGAATTCATAAATGTTTTGATTTCACGATCAAAACGAAGTTATAAAATTATCTTCGTATGTTTTATCCTACATATTCAATCAAAAACCAACTTTATAATAATAATCAATATGTTTTTTCTTTTTTTAATATGAATGTACAATTTCAATTCCATTATTTGATTAAAATAATTTTTATAAAACATATATGTATATGTATAATTCTATATATGACATACAAATTTGCCGCCGTATGTCACGCATTGGAAAACACCGCGTCCTCGCCATATCTCGTAAAGCTTAAGGCTTGACCTCGCCGCCATGTCACACCTCACGCATTTTTTAACCTTGATTATATATATTGTTTTATAGTAGGTCTTCACATAATTGTAAATTATTTTCCTGACCTCGATAAAAAATGTACTCCTTTTACTAATATGCTAAAAATGTGAATTTTTTAAAGTCGATGTTTGAGATATTTTAAATGTTTTAGCTAAATTCATAATCTAATTATTTTACTAAAATTTTGGAGATTAACCCCAAGGTTTGTGGTATACTGGTTAAGATTTTTGAGGGAAGTGGTTAGTTAACCCTTCTACTTGAGGTTCCAATCCAAGGACTTTTAGATTACGGCCAACAAGGCTTAACTCAAGACAGCATGTTTTACCTGCCGATGAACCGTACCAAAATTAATTGGGGCAAAATCTTGGGAACAATCAAAGCTTATTTTAAAAATGACTAATTTTTTTTCTTCTAAATTATCAATGATAAAGTAAAAAGGATTTCCCTTTGGACAAGGATAGGCACGTGGGATGTGGGAGGATGTCACACGTGTTGGCAGGGTGACGTAAGCAGGACTGATTTTGTCTCTTAGCGGCCAACTCACAACTGGACCGGGTTCTCTTCACTCACATGTTGGGTACGGAAGGGCGGGAAAAGGTCTTTGATTCCCATGTCTGCATCCACTTTAATGAACTTAACTACCCACCCACTATCTCTATGCTTTTCCATCCATACCCTTTTACTTTTACTTATTGCTTAAAAACACCCCTTGACCTTCAAAAATATCCACTAAGCTCCCTACACTTTATTCTAGAAAAAGGAAATTATATGACTAATCCTAAAGCATATTAGAGCATCCACAAATGGAGGTTCTTCATTAGGTTTTTACAAGAACCTTCACTGTGAAACAGAGGTTCTTGTCTAGTCACAGGTTCTTATTGGAACTCGGGTGCTTGAACAAAAACTCCGGTTATTGTAATAGTTTTATTTTTTTGTTATATAATTGTTTACATAAATAAAAATTATAGTATAAATAAGTAGAGAGAAGTGAAGTTTTTGTAATAGCTTCCATTGTAGAGTTTCAATGAGGTTATTGGTTTGTTGAGATGACAATGTGGTAGGAAAAAATATGGTAAATGAGGTTTTTGGAGGTTCCACCACTGTGTATAATTCGTCATATGATCAACGTTCTAAGCACCGTAATACATGGCACTGTAGTAAACTTAGACCTCTAGCCTCATGAGCCACAACGAACTACGTCATCTTTTAAGTCGTGACTTGTGACAAAGAAGATTCTTATCGTATATACAATAACACGTTTTTTTCTATTATTTAACAGTTTAATTATTATAGATAACTTAAGTTGTGTTAACAAGTAAGAAATTGAAAAGATAAGATAAGTGAAATATTCATATATGAAAACCTTGTATTAAAACATCATGTAACATGTTTAATGTGGTGTCAAGAAATCGTTAACTCACAATGTTTGTTTTGACGAGTCTTTTGGAATAATGGGTATAATTCACATCTTTAGAAAATCAACAATAATAATAATTAATAATATCTTGAAGAAGTGGTTTGATGTCATTAAGTTTTTGACTTTTAGAAAGCATGAATCACTATCAAAGTTTGACTTTAAATAATAACAAGGGTGTTGTGTAGGTTTTGATTAGGTGGGATTCCATCCAACGTCTTGTTTTAAATCTTTGGGTTGTAATAAAACATGAGTCATGTAATTATGATATAATTAGTTCATGAACTATGTGTATATTAATAAACCCCATACAGTATAATAAACCAAAACACATATATCAATAGATAGTTTGTTTATAAACCATGAGAAATGACAAGATAATATAAAATAGCGATATCGTAAGAAGTTGCTTACTAAATGTTTATCGAATAAAATATTTATCAATGTCATTTACTATTTTTCTTAGAGCAGAATGATCGGTTTGGCGGCATGATCAAGACCTTTTTTTGTCTACCAACTAACACTTTATAGTCAGTACCATTAAATACTAAACAAACAAAATGTATGTTGTCAAAATATATAAAATCTCTATGTTTATTTCTAGTCATAACCGAAAATGTTGGATACTTTTGTAATTTTAGTAGTTTACTTAAAAAGTTTAATTAATGTCCTCCAATATTTGGGAGCAAAGTTCTGACGTGAAAACTTAGGGATCAGCAAAGGGCGGTTCGGCTCGGTTATTGGCCAAAACTGAATCGAAAACCGAGCCGTTCGGTTTTTTAATGTCCAAATTGATCGGTTTTCGTTTTTTATTTTCAGTTCGATTATTATTTGGTTCGGTTCATAATTAAAACCGAAAGTGAAATGGTTTGGTTTTCATTTTTTGGTTATTTGTTATTGGTTTTCGATCTATGATCTAAATTTCTTTCATATTTCCAACTTGTCAATTTTTTAAAATTTATTTAAAAATTGTTTATGTAAAAAATTACACAAGTCAATTGTCGTGTGAAAATGTGTGAGGCTTAACCGTCGAGAGAAAGGAATTTCAGTCGATAATAAGTACGTATAAAAATTAAATAACAAGAACGATTTGATGACGCAGGAAAAACCTCACAACGGAGGAAAAAACCTGCGGTCGACCCTAGAATAAGTCGACAGTGCACTATGATCACCAAGCAGGGGTGATGTCCTTTAAGATTACAGCCTTAGTCGTACGATTACAAAGGAATAGACAATAGAATCGAATGTAAATTACAACTGATTATCAAAGTAATGAGTGCTTCGAATTACATATTTGGTCCCTCACGAATAGCTACTTTTTGCTTTTCGTCCCTCCAAACGTAAAAGTACATCCTTGCCCTCAAAATGAGTTTTTTCTGAACGTTTTGGTCCCTCCTTCTAACGGCCGTCAAATAGGCTCCGTTAGAGCTACCATGTGCCCCTCACGTGAGGGGCAATTTGGTCTTTTTATCTATCTTCTTTAACCTCCTATCATCCCTAAGAACATTCATACATTATCCCAGAATCTCCAAGATCGTTAATATTCTCAAATCAAGAACACACTCTAAAATATCAATATTAAATCCTAAACATGTGTAGATTTGGAAATTAAAATATCAATTTATACTTGAAATCAGATTTGAAACAAACCTGTACAAATCATACATGAAACCAAAATAACGAAGATATCATACTGATTTCTCAAACCTAAAAATTAAAAAAAAAATAAGAACAAAACTAAATACGATGATGAAATCAATAACCCAAATCAAATACATATCATATTCCTAAAATTACAAACAACAATCGAAAGCCAAAATAATCTAATTTAAATCTCTCGATCGAAGCCCTAAACAATCTAACCTGGATATGTAAATCGAACCCTAAAAATATATTGATGATCAACCAGAAACAAAATCATCGACTTTGAAACCAAAATCACAGAAACCAAAACCGTCGACTCGTCAAGTTCTCAAAACCAAAACCGACGACTTGTCAAGTTCTTCAAGGAGGGAAACAAGAGGAAGTTTGCCGGAGTTCTTCAGCAAAGGTAAAAAAAAAGGGTTCGCCGGAGATTCAAAGGTGGAAGTTCAAACCTTTAAAACAAAAAAACTGAAACTTCGAGTTCGTCCCTTCTTCATCGATCGGTTGCCGATGCAACACCACTTGCATCTTTCAGATCTGAGGGTTTCATGAGAGAGGGCAAGCATGGTTGCTTCAAGACGGAGAGGAAAGCGGGGTCGTCGGAAACTAGACGGAAGGTGATTTTCTGGAGGTCGTTGGACACTAGACGGAGAGGAAGGCGATGGTGATTTTCTGGGGGGTCGCCGGAAACAGCACAGATGAAGGGTTGAAGGTAGCAGTCGCAGGTAAAAAGATGGGGAGGAGGCTGTGGGTGAAGCTTTCTCGCCAAAAATGAATGGATTTGATGGGGTGGTGGTGTTGATTTGGTTGGATAAGGAGACATATGGAATGGATCTGGGTGTTTGTTTTGATTTGGGGATGGAGAAGGAGACCACCTCATAAAATGGACTCTTTTTTTATTTTTAAAATATTATTTCTAATATATTTTTAATATTAGTTAATTTATTTTTAAAGGAAAAATAAAAAACATAGGTGAAAAGACAAAAATGCCCCTCATGTGAGGGGCACATGACAAGGCTAACGGAGCCTTCTTGACGGTCGTTAGAGGGAGGGACCAATATGTTAAAAAAAAACTCATTTTGGGACCAAGGATGTACTTTTACGTTTGGAGGGACGTAAAGCAAAAAGTAGCTATTCGTGAGGGACCAAATATGTAATTCACTCCTTCATTTATAGATGCTTGATAGTAACCGTCCAACGGATTTGTTGATCATTAATGTCCAGATTGCAACTGTCGCGGAAATTTTGCTTGTAACGGTCGACTTCTTAATGTTATGACTGGATTATGACCGTTGTAATGACGAACTCCAACGAGCATGGCATAGTACTCGATCTCAGACTTCTTCGAAGGTGTACAATTGTTAGATATGATAATCTGCAATAAGAACAAATTCTTCGTACGTTTATTTGTTAGTGATGTCGTACGACATATATAGTAATATCGTTCGACTATTCGTCGGACTTATTCGACCGATTGTTATATTCATTTGTTAAGTTTAATTCAGGTCCTTATCTTAATACATGATTATGATCCTTAAAGATATCTTACGATTATAGCCAGTCGTCGTGCGATCGTAGATCTTTACCGAAACAAAAATCATGTTTAACTTCTTAAAGCTTGAGAGATAAAGAGTCACGAGAAGAAGAGAAAGAATTGAGCCATGCAACTTGCATAACCTGTGTTTTTTGGTTAGGATTTTAGGCGTAGATTTGTAATTCCAAAATAGAAATATAAAGTTTAGAGGGTTGAAAATGGCAATTTAATGAAACTTTGAGGGGAAACTGATGATGTATATATATAAAATTTACAACAATATATTATTTTTCAGTCGGCTTTGGAATCAAAATCAAACCATTTGATTTTTTAGTTTTTCTGGGTTTTTGGTTTTTCGGTTCGGGTTTTGGTCACCCTAAAAGCATGAATTTGGTTTTTGGTTTCGCTACATCAACATAACCACTCTATCTATCTCCATCTCCTCTCTTTATCGGCACTGCCATGCCAAGAACCATTAGCATTCAACAGTACCGAGGGCATGGGAATGGTGTTCCCCGTGATACCAATGGTACACCTCAAGTCCTCAACAATGTCGAGCCCAAGCCGAGCCCACTCCCAATGCTCTAACGAAACTTATATAAGCTTTGACAACCACACCTCTTCCTTTCCTATTTTCCGTTACTTGTATCTCCTTAACATCGTAAAATAAGTTTTCATTGTTATATTTAACAGATTTCAAAAACAAAACCTATGAAACTATCCTATAAAAATAATTCGTAACACAGATAAAAGTCTTAATCGGGACGATTATCTTTCGGAACCGGACGCAGAAAGAGGAATAAATTCGGGTTAAATGGAGGTGCGGTTGAGATACAATACCGTAACCCACACGTCATTTTAACATTCTAAATTTTCTTTTATTTTCTTTTTTTCTCAGCTTATCTCTATCATCATCTCTCTCTTCTCTCTTTTGAGATTTTCTAGAACAAGTTAAAAAAGTTACAATTCTTCCTCTTTCCCTCCCAGCAGCGGCGCTTTCATCTCTCAAATCGGAACCCTAATTTTTCATAGTTTTCTTATCAGGTTTCTTTGCACCTTATCTGGCTGTGCCTTTTGGTTTTCAATTTTGTGTTGGTTGTGTGTTATTGGAGGTTTGGCAGTGTGGAGAAGAAGGTGGAGTTGTTGGAATTGGTTTTGGTTTTAATCAAATTGATCGATTGATTGATGCCGCCGGATCCATTGCCGTTCGATCGGAAGGATTTCTTCAAGGAGAGGAAGCCGTCGTCGTCGGAACCTATCGGAATTGCACCGGCGAGATGGAGAGAGCCGCCAACGGCAACGGCAACGGCAACCACTCCTTCGTATGGTAACAATCGTGGATCCTTTCGTCTTGTCGTTGTGACGGTGGTGGTGGTCAGCCTTCTTTTGATTCTCGCAGAACGTTTTCCGGTTAGTTTTTGTGTTGTTTTGTTACTGTTTTTTCCAATTTAGGTGAATTCCTAGGGCTTGGAAAACGAAAATCTGTCTGATTTGACCAGGTTTTAGGTATTTAGGTTATGAAATATCGTGCGTTTTTTTCTGTGTGTGCATTCGCTCATCTTCCAATTGGAAGCAGATCTAGGAGGATGGATTTTATTTCCTATTAGGTTGAACCATAAGGCTACTAATTTTATAGATCTATGTTATTTCTTGTATCTGATGGCATTGATTGGAACTGGAGCTGAAGGGAGCTTGATGGTTTTTAAGGAATTAAATTAATGTTTTGATATAGGGTTATTCTATACTTTCGGTTATTGATTTCGATTTCTGTTTGAATATTTGCCACTGAAGGTCATGATAAGGCAGTGAGTGGTGGGTCTCATGTTACAACAGTGGAGTCAGGACCATGTGAATACAAGTATTGCAAGAACGATAACAGCACGGAGAATAATACTAACATTAGTAGGATGTCGGTAGAACTTGAAGCAGTCAGAAGGACATGAAAGGAGGAAACTCTTGCACGACTACTCTTCCCTAAACGATAACTTCCATCCTTTTTCCGACTCTGTAAATTCATGGGAGCAACTTCAGGCGAATGACCAACATGCTAAGAAGAATGATGGTGAAGTCAGTACTACAGGCAGCCAGAGACTCGAGAAGGAGAATTCACTGGGATCTTCACTTGATTGGAAGCCTGTTAAATGGATGCGTTCTGGAAGCTTATCCTCAAGAGGTTCTGGTTTCAGCCATTCAAGTAGTTGCAAGATCATTGGGGTGGATCCCCTTGATGCCAAGATGGATGCTCAACCGAGTAATAACACTCCTGTTCAATCCCCTTCCGGGGATGTTGTCCCTTGTCTGACACCAACGACCCAGGTGATGAGGTTTGCTCTCGCAAAAAGCCTCGCCTTGGATGGGGTGAGGGGCTGGCCAAGTATGAGAAAAAGAAGGTTGGCCCTTTTGACGTTGTCGATAAAGAGTCTGGAGGCAGATGTGGAATGGTTGATGGTGGCAGCAGCTCAGAACCTTTGCTTTCCAGTCCCTCTAATCTGCCTGATAAAAGCCCCAGTCTCACGGGTTGCTCAGAATGTGCCTCTCCTACCACTCCTTACTCATTTGCTTGCAGTTCCTCTCCAGGTAATTTATGTTACCCTGATTCATAATCTTGAATTGCATTTTTCCTGTGTCTTATCATTCTGTCTTGTCTTCCAAATATATCATTGTTACCCCAAATTCATGATGAACGATCTTTCTATTTTCAAATGACATAGCGTCATGGTGATTTGACTGATGTTTTGCTAGTATATAATTTCCTATCATTTTGATGAATACCACCTTTTGATCATCTATATGTCCAGTTGTCATTGTCGTATCGATAATCAAGTGCCATGTTATGCAAGTGGAACATATGGTATAAATTGTGGTCATAATGTTTTACCAATGCTTATAAGTAATATTGACTTGTTTTACTACTTATTTGTGGGTGGGGATATAGGGAGAAATGAGGTTAGCTGTATTATTTCTTGTACCTCTCAGAGGTGGAGCCTACCTAGTTTAGTCAGTTAAGTTTTTTTCCCTTTTTTTGCATTTGCTTTTCTTATTATTATTGGTATTTGCTGTCCGTGATAAATGTTCTTGCTTGAAACTGGCACACCACATGGACAATACTTTGAATACTGAGAACCATGTAGATTCATGTTTTGTCATACAACATGATTTATATCATACCAATTTGGGTTACCTGAACATGAAGTAGAGGAGTTATCGAATTTTATTTAACATGCATAGTTGCTTTTATTTTGGTTATCTAGAAGATGTTCAATCCGTCTTTCTTGAACATGTTAGATACAATGGGCTCATAAAAGTTGATGTTGGAGAATTGTCAAGCCCTAAAAGGAAAATTTGAAAGGTAAAGGATGTATTGGTGTTACGTATCAACTATCAAGATAGTTTTGCTGTCATAAAGTTAAATAAAGTATACCGGATATGTAGAGACTTCGATAGATGACCATTTTTGCGGAAGAAGATAGAAAGTAACGATGGACATAATTAGGATACAAGGTCGTGAAAGTTATAATTTTTAATTTTTCCTATATTTGATTAATCTTTTTGTATATTTCTAGATGTTGCAATCTTTTGTTATCATTGCTGCTTGATTAGCTTTGATCTTAATTCTTGATTAGCTTTGATCTTAATTCTAAATCCCGTAAGAGCTTTACTTTTAGACATATCATGATCTGGTTCTCATTTCACAAAGTAAATTGCATATTGAAGTAGTTTTAAAATGATTTGATGCTATTTACTGTGGAAGGATGGATCTAAAACTGCAAGTGCTATGGCATGACAGGTTTAGAAGAGAAAGATGGATCTATTAAGGCAGCTACGGTGGATACTGATACTTGTAATCCTACTGTTGCTGCTTTTCATCTGCCTCAAAATGACACTCAGGGATTAGCATTTAACTTGGAGAATTTGGAAATTACCGAAGGCTTTAACTTGAGCTCTTCACTTGATGAACTGCTGCGGTCTGATGACGCAAGTGCTTCGGGGCTTGGCTTTGTACGATCTACCGCAATGGACAAGTTACAGGTATGGAAAGCAGACATTTCAAGGACGCTTGAAATCACAGAAACTGAAATTGATTCACTTGAGCATGAATTGAAGTTGTTGCTTTCTGATGGAGGTTCATGTCCTTTTCCGGCTGCTTCCAGCTCTTTACCAACAGAGCACAACAATAAAAATCCTGAAAAAACATCTGGACCTTTGCCCCTGAAAGTCGATTTTCCAGGAGATCTGCCTATGGAGAAAGCTAATAGCTCCCTAGAAGAATGTATTGGAGATGAAGATTTGGACAGAGAAAGTCCAGGCACTGCAACTTCTAAATTTGTGGAACCTCTTGCTTTATGCAACAGCGTTAAGCACCCTGATGCAGTGGAACGAAGGGATTTTCTTTTAAATGGGATATGAGATCTGGGAAATCTAAATTTCTCGAAGATCATGCTTGTGATGACATGTTAGGTGTCGTAACTTCATGCAGGGATGGTAGTCTGGTCCGAACAGGTAGTAGCTCTAAAGTTCCCATTAGTGGTGATGTACATTTTCATAAAGAAGACAAGTTATGCGACATGATATTGGCTTCAAACAGAGTTTTAGCTAATAGAGCTTCTGAAGCATTTAGTAAGATATTGCCGACCACACATTTGTGGACCAATATTTCAAGAGCTCCAGATGAGTCTCTGATTAAGAAGAAAATTGCTATGAGGAAGCGTTTTATGAATTTTAAGGAAAGGGTAATCACTCTTAAGTTTCGTGCACTTCAGTACCACTGGAAGGAAGATCTTCATTTGCTTTGTATAAGAAGATCTGGTGCGAAATCACAGAAAAAGTTTGAAGTGAGCTCACTTATGGGATATGCTGATCAACAGAAGCATGACTCCTTCATTCGTTCTCGTTCATCTTCTGGTAAGAAATTGAACCTTGTAGAATTTCTACTGTGTTCGAATTTATACAGTCTGTGTTGCACTTTTCATTGTGTTTGGCTTTTTTGTAATCCTTTACATCTTGCTCTACTTGAATATTATCAGTGTGATTTTCATTTTTATTTGGGCCAATGAGATGTCTAACAAGTTGCCCTTCCATGTGGATTTAGCTTAAATGAGTTGTGGTACTTTTCATGCACAATAGAGTGGCATGCACTTAATTTGTGCACTGATTGTTTATGTTTGTGATAAACTACAAAATTTCTGTTGTTAGGAATTTAATTATTACACAAGTGATCGTTTTTACGTGCATAAATATCGTTTAGACATGGTAATTTATCAACTTTCAGCATTGAATATTCAAGGTGACTTGTGTTTTTATGCACCGAATGAAGGTTGGACTAAGTGGCCTTTTGTCAATACTAATCGAGTAAGCATTTACAGATGCTAATCTAGTAAGCACTCACAGGGTAAGATCACATAATCGTGAATGTAGGCTATTTCTTATTTCATATTTGATTATTTGCTCATTTGCTAGGTGGGTCTGATGAGTTCATGCAATTCTGGATGTGTTTCCTTGTGTTCTTGTGTGGCCTGTTCCCATGATGTATTTTTTACCTACTCTATCTCTGCATGCTCACCTTTTGCTTGCTCGGTTGATTATGTTGATATTTGTCTTGTACGCTGAGGATCTTCACTTAACTTTTGGTGGAGGAAGCTTTGCATACATTCTACTCCTACCTTATCTCTTATTGAGGCAAGGTCTGTTTGGTTTAGTTTAGTGGTCATCACCTAATAATTGCTTGTTATGCCTGATTAAATGGATCATTGTGTTATATGCCTTTGGATCTTATTACATGCATACATTTTTAAAAATATTATTATACATGACAATGTGTTGGGACTGGATTTGTCACTGAGCCAGTATAAAGTTTGATGCCGTTTGCTGGTTGGTTATTTTTGCTTTCTAGGGTCTTCATATGCTTCTACTTTGTCTTACAACCTCTCTGAGATTCTGCTTGTATTTTCTCTGTAGCTGGTAGTTTGAGAGTGGTTCCAACCGCAGAGATGGTAGATCATGTGAACAAGCTGCTTTCAGATTCACGGATCAGGATTTACAGGAATACCTTGAAGATGCCGTCTCTTATATTAGACAAGAGGGAACACATTGCCTCGAGGTTCATTTCAGATAACGGATTAGTGGAGAACCCCATCAATGTTGAAAAGGAAAGATCCATCATTAATCCTTGGACAGTAGAAGAGAAGGAAATCTTCTTGGATAAGTATTCTTTGTTTGGAAAAAACTTCAGGAAAATCGCATCGTTCTTAGAACACAAAACAATTGCTGATTGTGTTGAGTTCTATTACAAGAACCATAAGTCTGATCGTTTTCAGAAAACAAAGAAGAATCTGGAATCTGCAAAAGGGAAGTCTTATACTGCCAATACCTACTTGGTCACATCTGGGAAAAGACCGAACCGGGAGACGAGTGCTACTTCTCTTGACATGCTTGGTGCTGCTTCAGTAATGGTTGCCAATATGGATGATGGGATGCGAAGGCAACAGAAATACACGCCTAATTGTTATGTTGACTCATCCAATGATAAAAGACTACCTGGTGGTGATGGTGGCACTTTAGAGAGGTCAAATGATTTTGCTATGTTTTGTAATGAGCAGGAAACAGCCGCTGCTGATGTATTGGCCGGGATTTGTGGGTCTATCTCATCAGAAGCATTGAGTTCTTGTATCACAAGTTCTGTTGAACCAGGTAGGATATGCCATAAGCTGGGTGGTTCTTCACTGCATTTGACACCTGAGGGAACACTTGATGATGTTGATGAGGAGACTTGTTCTGACAATAGTTGTGGGGAAGACGTGGGTCCCTGTGATTGGACGGATGAAGAGAAGTCGAGTTTCATGCAGGCAGTGCGATCTTATGGTAAGGATTTCTCAATGATTTCTCGATACATGAGAACAAGATCTAGAGATGAGTGCAGAGTGTTTTTCAGTAAGGCTCGTAAAGTTCTTGGATTGGATGTGATCCATCTTGAGCCTGGCAGTGAAGGCACGACCGGTGCCAACCAAGGGGGTGGGAGTGATCATGAAGATGCTTGTGGGTCAGCTATTTCGCACGATAAATCTTCTTCAGAGTGTAATAAGATTGACCTGCACTTACCTGGTCTCAGGGAAGAACATGCTGAATCTGATAGGAATGGCTGTAGCGATCCTGAGCATATGTTGGAGAATTTGGCATCCCTTACAGAAGAAAAGCCCCAAGTAGAGTTGGTTGGAGAAAGTAGGGGTTCAAATGGTAATTTGGAGGGAGCTGCCGACAGTGAAGCTACTGAAACTGCCAACGCCCCACAAAATACATATTCTGAAGGGTCAGCTGAAGAAATCAATGACTACTCTTCTGCATCAGGTGTTGCCAAGGTGTCTCCTACGATTTGTAGACAAGGATTTAAGGAATCTGAGAATCTGTTGCCTAGTTTGAATGGGGATGCTAGCTCAGTGAGAGGATTAAGTTCATGTCCAGTTGAGGATCTCAATTCTACCCCCGATTGCTCCGGAGGTACTTGTCTGGATTTAGGCATTAATCGTGTGGAGATAAATGGTGCTTTGGAACAGGTGGTGGCAGGTAATGGTTTTGTGATGCCGAATTTGTTTCCCAAACATGATGGTCACAGGAAGACTCTTAGCCAGGATGATGCATCATCCAGAAGACTGTCTTTCAGGAAGAGTGGCGATCAAAGATGTTCAAGTACAGATGGTTATCATTTGCATCTTTCCAAACATTCTTTTCTGGATTGTAAGGATTCCTCCCAAGCTCTTCCTATTAGCATCTCCTCTTCTCCCAAGGGAGGGATGAGTGGGGGTGTAAGTTGCAATGAAGCGCAAAGCAACGTCCAAGAACAGAGACAGAGTTTTCATGGGAAAAACCAAGTAGGAGGGTGATGTGAAGCTTTTTGGTCAGATTATAACCAATCTATCTGGGCCGAATGCAAACGGTAGTGTGCGAGAGACTGGAAAACCAAATGGTGGGAGGTTATATAACCTGAAGTTTGATAGTGATGCGAAGAAGGTTCCTCCATTAAGGAGGAGTTATGGATTTTGGGATGGGAACAAGATACAGACTTTGCCGGACTCGGCCATGTTGCTGGCAAAATATCCTGCTGCTTTTGGTAACAGCTCCTCCAAGTTGGATTCTTGTTCTTTAAATGAACAAGGAAAGTTGAATGGTTTTCAGGGTAGAAAAGTAAATTATCATCATGAGGAAGGTAAGTTTGAGATTGAGATGGAACAAGGTATCTCAGATCCTGTTGCAGCCATTAGAATGCAGTATGCAAAAACAACACAAGAGTACAAAAGTGGTGGTGAGTCTTGGTGAGTGTGTTTCTATGTATTATATGTCTGTTTGTTGTAATAGGATAGTATAAGGATGTTTTTTTTTTCTCTTTCTGGAAGAGGCTGCTTAATATATTTTGTTGTATTTATCAAATACACAACTGTCCATGTCCATGTTGTTCATCTTTAGTCAGTAGTGTGATTGATATAATCCCTCTTCACAAGAAAGAACCTTTGTGGTTTATAGAATAATTAAAGGGTATGCTCAGAATCTGTTATTTCTGATGAAATCCATAAGTAGCAATTGATAGTGCTCAGAATCTGTTTCTAGATTACTGCTCAAAAAACAAGAGACCTGTGTAGATTACTATTCAAAAGTTAATATACTTCTTAAATTAATATACTTTAAAAAGTGTGGTAAAAAATAACAAATACTTCATTAAATTTTGTAATTTATAAAAAGTTTGTTCAAATTTATAATTTACATTAAAATAGTTGAAACTATGTTAAATTGTTAGAAGTTATCATCATATATAAAGTTCGTTAGGAATCAGCAGTAAAAATATTTTTCTTAAAAGTTAGCTTGATTATTTAAAGTTTGTTAGTATCAATTATATTAATACTTGATTAGTTAGATATAATCTGTTTAAATAGTTTATGGATCTTGATTTTCTATTTTAAAGAAATCATAGAAAACTGGTTGAATATGTGATCATTGTCATGAATACATGTATATGTTTGTGAACACGTACGATTTTTATACAATTTTGAATTTTCGTACAAAATACATATTGAAATTAAACGTGACGGAACTTGTTGGTGTGCAGATGACATGCACTATTGAATTGGTAAATTATATTTTCACATCACATCAAAAACACCTTTATCACATGTGATGATATTATACCGACCAATGCACCAAAGATACCGAATATATAGTCTTAAGCTTTTAATCATTCATCAAACTTTTGAGGTAATCATGTCGCACTATGAAAGGCAATTCTTCAAAAGTTCACTACTTCGTGTCCTCTATTGTTGCTTCATTTATTTCTTAAAAAACGTCCTATTTTATATTATTTGGTTATTGTTTTGTGTTAGAAGTTTTTTTTAATAGCAGATAAACTCACACACACGTTTGATGCTTGTTTAGTTTGTTTTTACTAAAAAAATACAATGTAAGTATTTATAGATTTTTTATTAGCTATTTAACATCAAATAATTGTTGTGTTAATGTTTATAATATTGGAGTCGTTTTTATGACATATTCCATTGCGACCATATAAATGGATCTTGAGGTTTCTCTGCTGCATTGTGGATTAAGATTAGTTCATGCCTTTATGGTGTCGTTTTTTCATCCTATTCTATTCAATATGTAGATTAGGGTTTCATCCTGGGAGCGTAATACAACTTCAAATTCCACAATTTTCATCTTAAATATGCTTAATGAGATATACCTATAACATGAATATGATACTTATGTATAAATGCATACAATGGTGATGAAGAAGTGCAATTTCTGATAACCCCTTTCCCTTGGTCCAATTTCTGTTTGAGAGGCCCTTTTTTAATTAAAATATTCAAGTTTTAATGCATGTAGATTTGGTGAATATCAAGATCACACATATGGTATTTGATTACAAGTTACCCACATATAGATTTTGGAGCTTTCTCTACTCTAGCTTCTTGTAGTTAAATTTAGTTATTTAATTGGAGGATGGTTCTATGGTTCTTATGGAAGCTCAGTTGATAGAATCTTGGCCAGGTTAAACTTGACTTTTCACATTAAATATACATACACATATGGCAAGATGTGATAAGAAACCAAATACATGATCTGTGTTCAGTTTTATTCTCTTCTGTTGACCTACAAAATATTCATCATGTTAAGAAACCAACTGAGGATCAAAATGCTCTTATATACTTGGACTCATGATGCAATTCAAGCACCAAGCCACCATTCAACTCTGTTAGAAATTATGTATGTATTTGACATAATGAATTTGTTGACATAGTTAAAGCAGAAAACTATACAACTACACACACCCCACATATATGTATATAATACACACAATATAAAAGAGAGAGAGAAAGAGAGTAAGCTGTGAAGGATGCATTAGTGAAGAGCAATGAGGTTATTGAAACATATAGCAAGAAATGGACAAGGAAGGTATACACATCTTTCTCTTGTGAAAAAAACTACCCGACTAGAGTTAAACATGGACACAATCAATTATTTTGTGTATTTGATAAATACAACAAAATATATCAACTAGCCTCCTCCAAAAAAAAAATAACATCCCATACTATCCTAGTACAACAAAAGAACATATGATACATAAAAAACCACACTCACCAAGATTCACCACCATTTTTGTACTCTTGTGGTGTTGTTTTTCCATACTGCATTCTAATGGCCGCAACTGGATCTGAGACAACTTGTTGCTCATCTATACTCCTTCCCATCTCAATCTTAAACTTACCTTCCTCGTTATGATAATTTACTTTCCTACTCTGAAAACCGTTCAACTTTCCTTGTTCATTTAAGGAACAAGAATCCAACTTGGAGGAGCTGTTACCGAAAGCAGCAGGGTACTTTGCCAGCAACATGGCTGAGTCCGGCAGAATTTGTATTCTGTTCCCATCCCAAAAACCATAACTCCGCCTCAATGGTGGAACCTTCTTCGTATCATTATCAAACTTCAGGTTATAAAACCTTCCACCATTTGGTTTTCCACTCTCTCGCGCATTACCATTTGCATTTGACCCAGATAGATTGGTTATAATCTGACCAAAAAGTTTGACATCACCACTCCTACTTGGCCTTTCCAACGAACAACTCTGTCTCTGCTGCTGAATGTTGCTTCGTGCTTCATTGCAACTTAACCCACACTCATCCCTCCCTTGGGAGAAGCGGAGATGCCAACAGGAAGAAATTGGGAGGATTCCTCACAATCCAGTAAGGAATGTTTGGAAAGATGCAAATGATACCCATCTGTACTTGAACATCTTTGATCACCACTCTTCCTGAAAGACAGTCTTCTGGAGATGCATCATCTTGGCTAAGAGTCTTCCTGTCACCAGAACGGCTGGGAAACAAATCTGGCATCACAAAACCGTTACCTGCCACAACTGTTTCTGAAGAAGCATTTGTCTCCACACCATCAATGCTTAAATCCAGACAAGTACCTCTGGAGTAATTGGGAGCAGAATTGAGATCCTCAACTGGACATGAACTTAATCCTCTCACTGAGCTGGCATCACCATTGAAACTCAGTAATTGGTGTTCAGATTCGCCTATTCGTTGTCTAGAATTCTTAGCAGGCACCTTGGCAACACCTGATACAGAAGACAAGTCATTCATTTCTCCAGCAGACCCTCCAGAATATGTATTTGGTGGGGCATCAGCAGTTGCAATAGCTTCACTGTCCGCAGCTCCCTCCAAATTACCATTTGAACTACTTTCTCCAACCAACTCTACTTGAGGGTTTTTTTCTGCATGGGATGCCAAATTCTCCAACGTAAGCTCAGGCTCGCTACAGCCATTCCTATCAGATTCAGCATGTTCTTCCCTGAGATCAGGCAAGTGCAGGTCAATCTTATTACACTCAGAAGAAGATTTATCGTGCGAAATAACTGACCCACAACCATCTTCATGATCACTCCCACCCCCTTGGTTAGCACCGGTCGTGCCTTCACTGCCAGGCTCAAGATGGGTCACATCCAGTGCGAGACATTTACGAGCCTTGCTGAAAAACACCCTGCACTCATCTCTAGATCTTGTTCCAATGTATCGAGAAATCATTGGGAAATCCTTACCATAAGACCGCACTGCCTGCATGAATTTAGACCTCTCTTCATCTGTCCAATCACAAGTATCCATGTCTTCCTCGCAACTGTTATCAGAACAAGTCTCCTCATCAACATCATCAAGTGTTCCCTCAGGTGTCAAACGCAGTGAAGAACCACTCAATTTCTGGCATCTCCTCCCAGGTTCAACCGAACTTGTGATACAAGAACTCAACGCTTCTGATGAAATAGACCCACAAATCCCGGCCAATACATCAGCAGCAGCTGTTTCCTGCTCATTACAAAACATAGCAAAATCATTTGACCTCTCTAAGGTGCCACCATCACCACCAGGTAGTTTTTTGTCACTAGATGAGCCAACATAACAATTAGGTGTGTATTTTGTTTCCTTCGCACCCCATCATCCATATTGGCAACCATTGCTGAAGCAGCACCAAGCATGTCAAGGGAAATAGCAGCCGTCTCTCGGTTCAATCTTTTCCCAGATGTGACCAAGTAGGTATTGGTAGTATGAGACTTCCCTTTTGCAAATTCCAAATTCTTCTTTGTTTTCTGAAAACGGTCAGACTTGTGATTCTTGTAATAGAACTCAACGCAATCAGCAATTGTTTTGTGTTTAAAAAAAGATGCAATCTTCCTGAAGTTTTTTCCAAACAAAGCATACTTGTCCAGAAAGATTTCCTTCTCTTCTATTGTCCAAGGATTAATGATGGATCTTTCCTTTTCAACATCAATGGGGTTCTCCACCAACCCGTTATTGGAAATGAACCTTGAGGCAATGTGTTCCCTCTTGTCCAATA
This sequence comes from Centaurea solstitialis, assembly GCA_030169165.1. Taxonomy (NCBI): domain Eukaryota; kingdom Viridiplantae; phylum Streptophyta; class Magnoliopsida; order Asterales; family Asteraceae; genus Centaurea; species Centaurea solstitialis. The sequence continues at coordinate 7,053,496 of CM058046.1, read as the reverse complement.
TCAGAGACGGCATCTTCAGTGTATTCCTGTAAATCCTGTCCTTGAATCTGAAAGCAGCTTGTTCACATAACCTACCATCTCTGCGGTTGGAACCAGGCTCAAACTACCAGCTACAATGAAAATACAGGCAGAATCTCAGAGAAGTTGAAAGACAAAGTAGAAGCATATGAAGGTCCTAGAAAGCAAAATTAACCAACCAGTTGTCTACATGTATACGAACATATAACATTGAATGTATATAATAAGATCCACTAAAACCTTGAATGTATATAAAATGACCTAAAGGCATTTAATATGAACCAGGAATAACCAGAAACTACACTAAACCAAACCAAACAACCAAATAGAAGTCACCTCTAAGAGATATAGGAGGGGTAGGATGTATGCACATCTTCCCTCTACCAAGATAGAGACTGTTCCCATGATGACACCCAGCTTGAAAAAAAAAAAGTATAAACATGCGAGCAACAAGGGAACAAATATAGAATTGCATCACCCACCAAAGAAATGAGCAAATATTAAAGGAATAGCCTACACTCCTCGAAATAGAAAACGTGTCCTCACATTCAAATATGTAACCCGGGTAAAAACAATTTAATAACCTAATTAGAATTTTGAACTTGATAATCAGTTCTATCATACAGGACCAAAAATTCTAACAAAAAAGATTCCTCCCTCTACTTGAATGATTACCACCTTCACGTGTTTTAGTTAAATAAATCGCTAAAACTGGAATCTACCCAAAAATAATTTAAAAATTCACCAAAATAACTTAGTCCAAATGTCAATTGATGCATAAAAAACAAATGTCGTCTTGAAAGTTCAAGCTGAAAGCTGATATGTCTAACTGATGAGTATGCATGTAATAACTAATTCCTATTGAAATCATGGAGCTAGGAAATCCAAATTAAAGCCAGTCTGGTGTTAACAACCAATGATTTGTCATTGAAATTATCATGATGTGCTCTTCTAAGTTCTAATCATTTAAAAAGTCATGTGCATGCCACTCTATTTTACATAAAGGGTTCTGCAACTCTTTTAACCGAAATCCAAATTAAAGCCACTTGTTAGACATCTCATTGGCCCAAAGAAAGAGAATACCACACAAACAAACTTAGGCAGAGCAAGATGACAAGGATTACAAGTAAGCCGCACACAATGTAGAGTACAACACAGACAGTATACTATTCAAACAGACTTCAAGTTCTGAATGGTTCAATTTCTTACCAGAAGATAAACGAGAACGAATGGAGGAGTCATGCTTTAGATGATCAGCATATCCCATACGTGAGCTCAATTCAAACTTCTTCTGTGACTTTGCACCAGACCTTCTTACAGAAAGCAAATGAAGATCTTCCTTCCAGAAGTACTGAAGTGCCCGAAACTTAAGAGTGATTATCCTTTCCTTAAATTTTATGAAACGCTTCCTCACAGCGATCTTTTTCCTAATCAGTGACTCGTCGGTAGCTCTAGAAATATTGGTACACAAATGTGTGGTCGGCAACATCTTACTAAGAGCATCAGATGCTCTACTAGCTAAAACTCTGTTTGAAGCCAATATCATGTCACATAACTTATCTTCTCTACGATATTGTACATCACCACCAATGGGAACTGTAGAACTACTGTCTGCTGGGACCTGACTGCCATCCCTGCATAGAGTTACAACACCTAGCATGTCTTCAATAGCATGATCTTCGGGAAACTTAGCTTTCTCAGATCTTATATCCAAATTAAAAGGAGAATCCCTTTGTTCAACTGCATCAGGGTGCTTAACATTGTCGCATAAAGCAAGAGGTTCCACAAGTTTAGAAGTTGCAGTGCCTGGACTTTCTCTGGCCAAATCTTCATCTCTAACACGTTCTTCTAGGGAGCCATCAGCTTTCTCCATAGGCATATCTCCTGAAGAGGCAACTTTCAGGGGCAAAGGTCCAAATCTTTTTCAAGATTCTTATTGTTGCACTCTGTTGGTAAAGAACTGGAAGCAGCCGGAAAAGAACATGAACCTCCATCAGAATTCAACAACTTCAATTCATGCTCAAGCGAATCAATTTCAGTTTCTGTGATTTCAAGTGTCCTTGAAATGTCTGCTTTCCATACCTGTAACTTGTCCATTGCAGTAGATCTTACAAAGCCAGGCCCCGGAGTACCTGAGTCATCAGATTGCAGCAGTTGATCAAGTGTAGAGCTCAAGTTAAGTCCTTCAGTAATTTCCAAATTCTCCAAATTAAATGCTAATCCCACTGGGTGATTCTGAGGCAGATGAAAAGAAGCAACACTGGGATTACAAGCATCATTATTCATTGTAGCTGCCTTAGTAGATCCATCTTTCTCTTCTAGACCTGTCATGCCATAGCACTTGTAGTTTTAGATCCATCCTTGCACAGTATATAACAAATAAATTGTTTTAAAACCACTTCAATATGCAATCTGCTTTTTGAAATAAACTAGAACAGGACATGTGAAAGCAAGTCAAGAAGACACTCAAGGCAGGGATTGTGTACCATACACAGTTAAAGAATCAAATAACTGGTGCCTACACATAAGTCTTTTTAGATATGTAGCTTCCTTTCACATAACTTTTCTGCTATCAATAGCCATGTAGAATATACCCCAAATAGTTTACATGTAAAGCTCTGATGAGACTGGTTTACTTGACACAAATTATTGTACATAAACTAAACAACTTTTTAATGTGTGATGAACTCGCCTATTAACTCTAGAACTCTGTTATACTTATACCCTAATAATAGTGGTATATGTGATGTGTGTGCAATATAGGGCATTCTGTATGTGGAATTGTTAGTTATGTGATGTGTGTGCAATATACGCATTCTGTAGGTGGAATTGTTAGTTTAGGCGAGAGCGGATTTCTGTTTTGCATACTCAGCAATTACTATAAATAAGAGATCTTGTAAACAGAACTTGGGCGTTAGCCTTTGGGAGAGAGTCTGACCTTTCAAAAGTCAGATAACCTTCATTGTATGCATACTTGTTCAATAAAATCATTCGTTATAAGTGAATTTTTGTCAGAATCACAATGGTGTACATCTAATGATCTCCTAATTAGATGACTTACACAAGGCACAACTAGAAGGGTAGCAAGAGAAATGCACCATAATTCTGTTAGATTGAAAAGGACGTGTGGCAGAGTTGGTTTGGAAAGGGAATAAGAGGCAGTGGAGTGCAAGCTGCTGCCTTACACAGTAAAGAATCAAATAACTGGTGCCTACACATAAGTCTTTTAGATATGTAGCTTCCTTTCACATAACTTTTCTGCTATCAATGCCATGTAGAATATACCCAAATAGTTTACATTAAAGCTCGATGAGACTGGTTTACTTGACACAAATTATTGTACATAAACAACTTTTAATGTGTGATGAACTCGCCTATTAACTCTAGAACTCTGTTATACTTATACCCTAATAATAGTGGTATATGTGATGTGTGTGCAATATAGGGCATTCTGTATGTGGGAATTGTTAGTTATGTGATGTGTGTGCAATATACGGCATTCTGTAGGTGGGAATTGTTAGTTTAGGCGAGAGCGGGATTTCTGTTTTGCATACGTCAGCAATTACTATAAATAAGAGGAGTCTTGTAAACAGAACTTGGGGCGTTAGCCTTTGGGAGAGAGTCTGACCTTTCAAAAGTCAGATAACCTTCATTGTATGCATACTTGTTCAATAAAATCATTCGGTTATAAGTGAATTTGTTGTTCAGAATCACAATGGTGTACATCTAATGATCTCCTAATTAGATGACTTACACAAGGCACAACTAGAAGGGTAGCAAGAGAAATGCACCATAATTCTGTTAGATTGAAAAGGACGTGTGGCAGAGTTGGTTTGGAAAGGGAATAAGAGGCGAGTGGAGTGCAAGCTGCTGCCTCAGGTCATTCAGATTTTAGAAAATATGGTGATCTAAGTTTTTCAATATTTCGTCACTCTCTTATTTTTCTGGGTAAGTTATCCACTGTGTCACATCAACTCATACAAACGCCCCTACAGAAGATAACTTCTACGACGGAACATCACAATCTAGAGTGTTCAAAATCCTAAAGAAATCCATACGAACAATAATGAGAAGAAGTTCATAACAAAGATAAATGTCACACAAATGCTTGAAATCAAGTAACACAGTAGATAAAAACCTATATTTCCTCAATCAGTGAAAAGTTAGCATACAAGCATATCAAAATATCAAAGACAGAACAAACAAGTAACAAGTAAAGGAAAACAAAAAAATTTGCATCTAACGAGTGCAGTGAGATGCAATCACTTAGGTAGATATGAAATCCCAGGAGGACAAAAAAATAAGACACCGGTCATGTAGAAGATGAGAAGTCATTGCATAGAAAGGTTTCTATTTGGCAGTGGAAACTTGTGAATGCATCTACAGAGATGAGATCTAACAAGATATTAGATCAACGCTAATCAAGCAGTGATGATAACAAAAGATGCCAGAATTGATACCATATGTTCCACTTGCATACACCGCACTGACTATCGATCATCCCTTACAAAAGACAATGACAGTGACAATTGGCAATGTAGATAATCAAATGGTGGTATAGGTCATCAAAATCATAGGCAAATATATAACGGAAACACAGCATCCGATCCTCCATGAAACCATGCCATTTGCAAAGGTTATATTTCCTTTGATTGTTGTTCAATTTTTTCCTTTAAAAAAAGGTGCACAAGTCTAACAAATACGAAAATATAAAGAATGGTGCATCATGATTTTGGGGTAACAACAATACATTAGGGAGACAAGGTAGAATGATAAGACACAGAGAAAAATGCAATTGAAGATTATGGATCAGGGAAACGTAAATTACCTGGAGAGGAACTGCATGCAAATGAATAAGGAGTAGTAGGAGATGCACATTCTGAGTACCCAGTGAGGCTGGGGCTTTTATCAGGCAAATTAGAAGGACTGGAGAGCAAAGGTTCTGAACTGCTGACGCCATCAACCATTTCATTTCTGGCTCCAGACTCTTTATCAATATTGTCATAAGGGCCAACCTTCTTTTTCTCATACTTGGCCAGCCCCTCACCCCATCCAAGGCGAGGCTTTTGCGGGAGCAACCCTCATCAGCAGGAGTCCTTGGTGTCAGACAAGTGACAACATCCCCAGAAGGGGATTGAACAGGAGTGTTATTACCCCGCGGAGCATCAAACTTGGTATCAAGGGCTTCCACCCCAATGATCTTGCCGCTACTTGAATGACTGAAACCAGAACCTCTCGAAGATAAGCTTCCAGAACGTGTCCATTTAAGAGGCTTCCAATCAATTGAAGATCCCAACGTATTCTCCTTCTCGAGTATCTGGCTGCCTGAAGTACTGACTTCACCGCCATTGTTCTTAGCATGTTGGTCACTCGACTGAAGTTGCTCCAATGAGTTTACAGGGTCAAAAAGAGGATGAGAGTTACCGTTAGGTGATACATTGGTCGCGCAAGAGTTTCCCCCTTTCTGGTCTTTCTGACTGCCCAAGGCTACCGACATCCTACTAACGTTAGTATTATTCTCTGTGCTATTATCGTTCTTGTAATACTTGTATTCACGTGGACCAGACTCCACTGTTGTAACATGAGACCCGCCACCAACAGCCTTATCATAACCTTCAGCGGTAAATATTCAAACAATAAGAACAAAAAAATAAAAAAATCAACAAATCAGTTAGTAAAAGTAAAGAATAACCCCATATCAAGACAGTAATTTCTTGAAGACTATCAAGCCCCCTTCAGCTACAGATCCAATGACATAAAATACAAGAAAGAACATAGATTTATAAAATTGGTGGCCTTATGATTCAAGTTAAATGGCCATCTTTCCTCAAAGTTCTAGGTCAAAAAACGGAATACAGAGTGTACACACTACTGAATAAAATCCTTCCTCCCAGATCTGCCTCTAATTCTATATACCTGAAGCCTGTGTATGCATATTCTTGAAGGACGGGCAAATGAACACATAGAAGAAACAAACGCAAAATACTTTATAACCTAAATCACTAAACTTTGCCAAACCAGACAGAATTCTGGTTTCCAAGCCCTAGAGAATGTAACCAAAACATAAATACAGTAAATAGAAAACACAAAAACTAACCGGAAAACGGTCGTCGGAAATCAGAATGGCCACCACCGTCCCAACGCCGAGACGAGGAGGATCCACGGTTGTTACGATACGAAGGAGTAGTCGGCGGCGGCTCTCTCAATCTCGCCGGTGCAATTCCGATAGGTTCCGAAGACGACGACGGCTTCCTCTCCTTAACGAAATCCTTCCGATCCAATGGCAATGGATCCGGCGGCATCAATCAATCGATCAATTTGATTAAAACCGATTTCAACAAGTCCTCCTTCTTCTCCACCACACTGCCAAACCTCCAATAAAGCATCCGCCACGAGAATGGAAAGAAAACGCCCAACCAGATTTAGGTCTTTTGTTACGAGATCACTCCGGCCGGCAAAATTAGGGTTCCGATTTGAGAAACGGTAGCGCCGCAGGGAGGAAGAAAAGAACAATTGTGACTGGAATGATGATGGAGAAAAGAAAATAAAAGAAAATTGTGAATGCTAAAGTGACGGGTGGGTTACGGTATTTGTGTATCTCAACCGCACCCCAATTTAAGATTTAACCCTAATTGATTACTCTCTCGGCGTCCGGTTAACAAATAGCAATTGGGCTTTGGCGATCGCCATCCAGGCCCAGGCCCAGGCCCGTAAGAAAAATAACTGGAATACTTTTATATCTTTACGTGCTAATTTGCTATGATGAATGAAATATTTAGCATCACAATTTAAAAAGAGAAAACTTTCACTATTGATTTTCGAAACCATGATATCTTCATGAATACAAGGACTACGTAAGAAAATGAGCATAAAAAATGTAACTTTGTAGCGAAAAGTCCAGATTCTCGGTCTGCTTAACTTTCGTTAATGTATTTAAAAAGGTGGAGAAATCGGGCCCGGACCGATACCGAATATTTCGGGTACCAAAAGGTGGTATAGAAAAACGAAATGTATGTACCGGTTCGGCTTCGGGATGGAAAATGGTATTGGGACCACTTAGGAGTTAGGCTCGAACATTTAAAAATGTCAAACGTGTATCGAAAGTCAAAACTAATCACAAACTAAAATACCTTCATAATGTTTTAAAACCAAGCCTGAACCCGTCGATTTTTTTTTATGTATATGCAAGGGGCGACTTTTTTTATGGCGATAAAAAAAAATGGTGACGGATTATGCAGATAGTATGAGTAGTTTAGAAGATGGTTGATCAGAAAAAAATAGACTTTAATTAGAAGGTTATAAGCATGATTAAACATTGTGTTTTAAAATTTAAGTATGGTTTCCGTATTTTCAGGGAAATCTCAATGCTAAATTTGAAGATTATTTACAACTGAAATCTTGAGCGAATATATGATAGCGATTCAATACATATTTGGTTTTAGAAAATAGTCTTCGTTACTATTTTTCTTTAACGACAAGTTAACACACACATGTTCCGACGGTATCGGACCTTCAATTGGGCAATCCCACTATTCCGCTGCGACCCGACTCAACCTATGGCTGAACCCGACCAGCAGGGAAATGGATCCCATAGATTGGATCCTCCCATACCGGCCCCGAACTTGGCCCAAAGGACCAAATCCAAAGTCTGGATATCTCAGAAAATGTCGCTCGTGGGAATTGAACCTTGGTAGTGTGGCTTTCACCCCACACCCCCAGTGATGTTACTTATCCGACTAAGGGGCTGTTTACTTAGAGCTTAATGGGCTTAATGGTTTGATTGGCTTATTCGCTCAGCTCTTTTGGGTTGTTTACTTGTGGCTTATTCACTCAGAATATGTCTTATTCGCACAGATGAGAAGGGGCTGTTGTCCCCATTAAGCCAAAAAAAAGACACCCATACCCCTAGCACCTTCCCAAGCCTCATCTTCCATACGCTAGCCAAAACCTAAAACCCAGCACATTCCAGCGCCTCCTTTCATCTTCTTCGAGCACTTCCTCTCATCTTCCAGACTTTGAAGATCTTTTTATCTTCTTCCAGATTCTTGTTTTAAGGTTTTGCAACTTGAAGACTTTGATTTTGTTTTCGATTCCTTCCATATTTGAAGCTGGTTTTCAATCGATTTCATTCCAAATTTTGTTTTTGAAATTCGTCCCAGATTTGAATTTCGTTTTCTATTTCGCTCCAGATTTGAAATTTGCTTTCTCTTTCCCTTTTCTATTTCGTTTTCTATATCCCTTTTCGATTTCTTTGCTTTTTCTCTTTTGAAGTTTCTTAATTTGATTTTGTTCCAGATTTTTAAATTGATTGCTGATTGTTTCAGATTTTTTAATTTCCTTTTTGAGTTCTTCCTTTAATTTGTTAAAATAAAATGGAGGTATTTAGAGGTTAGCAACAACAAATGGAAAAGCAAGAAAGGTGCAGGCCAGGTTTTTATTTTTGCTTATCTTTCCATTTTCTTCCAATGTTGTTGAGGATTTGGAAGATTTCTTTGCCATCTTTGGTTCTTGAAGAACAGTAGCTTATTTGATGATGTTTTGGTTCATGTTTATAGCCCCTGTTTCTATAAATTCATATGGTTAGTTTTAGCTTTGTGGACATCAAAGAAAAAGAGTTGATGCTTTTGTAAAAAAAATGCAGATTAATTAGTTTGATGTAGATAATTCATAATGGACGTCCATCTTGATTTGATCTTGATTCATGTACTGATATGGTCTTGGGTTATCAAATTCATATGAGCAATTTATAAAACAACTTATTAATTCATAGTCAGGGGTAAATTGGTCATTTCTGACATTCAGACTGTTGATTCAGATAAAAAGGTAAACACCAGCATCAATTTATCCGGACAGACAAAGTTTATCCAGACAGACAAATTTATCCATACAGACATACAGACAAGATTTGGTAAACAGCCCCTAAGCTAACACACCTTTGATGGTCTTCAATACTCATTGTATCATTAAGAGGTAAATTTTGTTTGTCAGTAAAAACATTTGGCTCTTAATGGTTCCAAAACCTTTTAAATCATTTTGACATTTTGCATCTTAAGTGCCCCTTAACCATTTTAGAGCTTATATTTCATTTTCAACAATTACCAAACAATTACATTTCATTTTGCATTATTTTTTTAGACTCTCTTAATTAATTTTAACCACTTAATCATCCAACGCTAAAACCATTAACCACCTCTAAAAAGTCCTTAAGATGAATTTGATCCAATAAAGTGGCACCATGTGTTCTATTTTACAGAGAAATAATAGCAAATTCTACAAGTTCCAAAGTGTCCAAGTCAACAAGTCAACTCCTTTGGCTAATAGGATGGTCTGTTTGATTAATAATTGCATTATTTTCTTCTAGACAATGAAAGGTCCACTAACCCTACCATTCATATTAATTTATATTTATCTTTCATGAAGTATCTCTATGATAATAAATATCAATAAATGCTTCTGTTTGAATTTGTCTGCCTCTAATATATCATTTTTGTTTTATTTTTAGCTTATCACTGAAAATTGTTTAATGTTTAAAAAGGGGTTTGGTGCATGATTTGATGATACAACAGAGGTACTCCTATTCAAGTACATTTTTTAATTATTATCAAACGTTACTATAGTTTTCAATATATACATATTACCAACTACTTTTAGTAACTCAATTATTATATATTGATTTAGAATCAATTAAAAAGAATGAGTATCATTTAAAACCATCCAACAAAAAACTATATATACTAAAGAGTAGTACTTCTGTGTTATGTACAATTTTATTATTATAAGATGATAAGCTAAATTTAGAACATGTTAGTATTAGATGAAGGATCATGTAAGAAATGGAGTTTAACGTGAAAAATTTGAGAAGTGAATAATCATTTATAATCTCATGTCCCCCATAAATTGCTTCTATAAATAAATTGATATGGTGCATCTCATCCATGTATGCATTCATTTCTCATCCAACAATAGATAACCACTTCACACACTTGTCACATTAAACTTAACTTCTCACTCGAATTCAACACACAAATACTATACTAAAATGTCCATTCCAAAGACCGACAGTAGGTGAAGCATGTATTGATCTCAAATCAAACAATGATTACCCTCCAAAAGCAGTTGCTAATGTGTACACTAATTGAAATTTCTAGCAGTAGATGATGGAAATATAAAATAACTGAATGTAATTATGATTTAGGGGGCGTTTGGTCGGGGGTATTGAGGGGTCAGGAATGAGAATGATAATGAAAACTTTGTTTGGTTTGATATTATATAATGGAATCATTCCTGCAGATCCATTAATTTTCATTCCTGACCAAATTGGGGGGAATGAAACTTTTATTTCTACTTGGTTCTTTTTTCCATGCATTGTTCCATCAATGGATGTTAAATGAAACATCTTTTGTATTTTCAAGTTGGAAAAATATATTTTTTTAATATGAAGCAAATTTTCATTGATTATATTGGTTTTAACCAAACAACATCAATGCAATGCTCATTCCTATTCCAATTCTCCTGCATTCCCATTTTCATTTCCATTTCCATTCCATGAATTGAACCAAACGCCCCCTTAGGTCATTAGTTGGCGGAAGTGTGTGTCCAACAAGAGGCAAATTTTCAATTTTGCCAAACAAACCAAAAGATACGTTAGTATTTATTCATTTGTTTGCAAGGCCATGTCCGTAATGGGGGTTGAGGTTTAGCGGGTTGGGAACCGGCGACTTTAGCAGCTTTGAAGCGGGTACGGCTACGAGGATGACGGGTTTGGCGGGTTTCAGTCACTGTCGGTTTTCACACACCGCTTAGTTGTGTGTGTTTATAGTGTGTGTGAGAGAGGGTTGGGAGGGTTCGGTTACTAATTAGAGAGGGTTCAGAAAGTTAACTGTTGAATTGAAAAATACTGATATGAAAGCTGATGTGATAATTGGGTTGGGAGGGTTGGATACTGATAGCTAGCTAGGAACAGAGGTGTGAATGTGAAACACAGATGAAAAGTATAAACTGGACGTCAACGTTTTCCTTCTGAACCTTATCATCTATTAATTATTATATCAATCTCTCTCCCAGATTTTCTAGAGAATTCATTTGTCAAATCCAACCCTAATTTTGCCTCTTTCTTGTAGGAAGGAAACACTCTCTTATCTGCTAGGGTTTCTTGTTTTTAATCAAAATTGATTGATTGATTGATTGATTGATTGATTGATGCCATTGCCATTCGATCGTAACGATTTCTTCAAGGAAAGGAAGCCATCGTCGTCGGAACCTACTCCTTTTCCGGTTAGTTTTCGTCTTCTCGTTTTACTGTTTTCCAGTTTCACTCACATTCTTAGGGCTTGGAAAACCTAAAATTCGTCTGATTTCCCCAAGTTTAGTTATTTAGGTTTTATGCAAGCTTTCAGATGGAAAATGATTAATAAACTTGAACCATAGGGCTAATAATTATATAGATCTATGTTCTTTCTTGTATTTGACGCCATTGGATCTGTGGCTGAAGGGAGCTAAGCTAGTCTTATAGAAAAATACTGTCTTGATATTGGTTTATGACTTTATTCTTTTCTTTAGCTAATTGGTTTGTTGATTCTTCTTTTCTCTTTTGTTTGAATATTTTGCAACTGAAGGTTACGGTGGGTCACATGTTACAACGGTGGAGTGTGTACCGGGTGAATACAAGTACTGCAAGAACGATAACAGCAAAGAGAATAATAATAACATTGGTAGGATGTCGGTAGCTCTATCACCAAACGGTAACTCTGTAAACTCATTGGAGCAACTTCAGTCGAATGGCCAACGTGCCAAGAACAATGGTGGTGAAGTCGGTACTACAGGCAGCCAGAGACTCGAGAAGGAAAATGCGTTGGGATCTTCTTCAATTGATCGGAAGCCTCTTAAATGGATGCGTTCTGGAAGCTTATCTTCAAGAGGTTCTGGTTTCAGCCATTCAAATAGCTGCAAGATCGTTGGGGTGGATCCCGTTGATGCCAAGATGGATGCTCAACCGGGTAATAGCACTCCTGTGCAATCCCCTTCGGGGGATGTGACACCAAGGACCCTGGTGACGAGGTTTGGTCCGGCAAAAAGCCTCGCCTTGGATGGGGTGAGGGGCTGGCCAAGTATGAGAAAAAGAAGGTTGGACCTTATGACATTGTTGATAAAGAGTCTGGAGCCAGAAATGGAATGGCTGATGGTGTTAGCAGCTCAGAACCTTTGCTTTCTAGTCCTTCTAATCAGCCTGATAAAAGCCCCAGTCTCACCGGTTGCTCAGAATGTGCATCTCCTTACTCATTTGCTTGCAGTTCCTCTCCAGGTAATTTATGTTACCCTGATCTACAATCTTCAATTATTTCTTTCCCAGCTTATCTTTGTTACCCTAAGTTCATGATGGATGATCCTATATATTTTCAGTCAGGCCATTTTATATACGTCTATTGCAAAGGAATTATTAAATGTTCTTTAACATGCATAGTTACTTCAATTTTACTTATCTATAAGATGTTCAATCTATCCTTTCTGAACACTGTAAGTACAAATTATTGATGTAGGAGATTCCCAAGACATTTAATTTTTTTTAAAAGGTAAAGAATTGTATTAGTGTTATGTATGAAGATAGGCTTGCTGTGATAAACTTAATTAAAGTATATTGGATATGTAGAGACTTTTATAGACCACCGTTAATGCTGGAGAGGCTAGAATGTAACAATGTGCATAACAAGGGTACAAGGTTATGTTATTATTTTCTTATATTTTATCAACTTATTCATGACAGGTCTAGAAGAGAAGGATGGGTCTATTAGGGCAGCTATAGTGGATAACGATACTTGTAATCCCAGTGTTGCTTCTTTACACCTGTCTCAAAATCATACAGAAGGACTAGCATTTAATTTGGAGAATTTGGAAATTACTGAAGGCTTTAACTTGAGCTCCTCACTTGATGAACTGCTGCAGTCTGATGACGCAAGTGCTCTGGGGCCTGGCTTTGTAAGATCTACTGCAATGGACAAGTTACAGGTATGGAAAGCAGACATTTCAAGGACACTTGAAATCACAGAAACTGAAATTGATTCCCTTGAGCATGAATTGAAGTTGTTGATTTCTGATGGAGGTTCGTGTCCTTTTCCGGCTTCTTCCAGCTCTTTACCTACAGAGCGCAACAATATGAATCCTGAAAAAAGATTTGGACCTTTGCCCCTGAAAGTCGTTTCTTCGGGAGATATGCCTATGGAGAAAGCTGATGGCTTCCTAGAAGAACGTACTGAAGATGAAGATTTGGACAGAGAAAGTCCAGGCACTGCAACTTCTAAACTTGTGCAACCTCTTGCTTTATGCAAAATTGATAAGCACCCTGATGCAGTTGAACAAAGGGACTCTTCTTTTAATTTGAATATAAGATCTGAGAAAGCTAAACTTTCCCCAGATCATGCTAGTGATGACATGTTAGGTGTTGTAACTTTATGCAGGGATGGTAGTCAGATCCCAACTCCCGTTGGTGATGATGTACATTATCATAGAGAAGACAAGTTATGTGACATGATATTGGCTTCAAACAGGGTTTTAGCTAATAGAGCATCTGATGCATTTACTAAGATGTTACCAACCACACATTCGAGTACTAATACTTCAAGAGCTACAAATGAGTCACTGATTAAGAAGAAAATAGCCATGAGGAAGCGTTTTAGAAAGTTTAAGGAAAGGGTAATCACTCTTAAGTTTCGGGCACTTCAGTACTCATGGAAAGAAGATCTTCGTTTGCTCTCTGTAAAAAGATTTGGTGCAAAGTCACAGAAGAAGCTTGAATTGAGCTCCTCACGCATGGGATATACTGATCATCAGAAGCAGGACTCCTCCATTCGTTCTCGTTTATCTTCTGGTAAGTAATTTGAGCCATGTTGAAATTTTACTTGAAGTCTTTCAGCTTGAATTGTATATGGAATGTGTTGTACTCTTCTATGTGTTGTGCTTTCTTGTAATCCTTGGCATTTGCTGTACCTGAATTTGGTGTGTGATTTTCTGTTTAGTTGGGCAAATTAGATGCCTAACTAGTTGCTTTCATTTGGACATAGATTAAAAGATTGCTTTCATTTATGCTTTCATTAGAAGGCATACACATGATTTTTGTACTGATTAGAAGAGCACGACATGAATATTTCTATTACAAGTCATTGGTTGTTGACGCCAGTTTGGGTGTGTATGCTTCTCGGGAACATCTCGAAACCGACCGGGCAGCTAGAATAATAACAAACCTATAAAACATAGGTTCCCATGTAGTCGTCATTCTTGTGATAAACTACAAAATTCAGGGTGTTAGGAATAATAACAAACCTATACATTGATTGCTCTCTGAGATTCTGCTTGTGTTTTCTCTGTAGCTGGAAGCTTGAGCCTGAGTCCAACTGCCGAGATAGTAGATTATGTGAACAAGCTGCTTTCAGATTCACGGATCAGGATTTACAGGAATACATTGAAGATGCCTTCCTTTATATTAGACAAGAGGGAACACATTAGCTCAAGGTTCATTTCGGATAACGGATTACTTGAGAACCCTGTTGATGTTGAAAAGGAAAGGTCCATTGTCAATCCTTGGACAATACAAGAGAAGGAAATCTTCTTGGATAAGTATTCTTCGCTTGGAAAAAACTTCAGGAAAATTGCGTCTTTTTTGGAACACAAAACAGTTGCTGATTGTGTTGAGTTCTATTACAAGAATCATAAGTCTGATTGTTTTCCGAAAACAATGAAGAACCAAGATTTTGCAAAAGGGAAGTCTTATACTGCTAATACCTACTTGGTCACGTCTGCAAAAAGATTGAATCAAGAGACGAGTGCTACTTCCCTTGACATGGTTGGCACTTTTTCAGATAACAGTTGTGGAGAAGAAGACATGGATCCTTGTGATTGGACGGATGAGGAGAGGTCGAGTTTCATTCAGGCAGTGCGATCTTACGGTAAGGACTTCCAAATGATTTCACAATACATGGGAACAAGATCTAGAGATGAGTGCAGAGTGTTTTTTAGCAAGGCTCGTAAATGTCTCGGATTGGATATGATTCATCTTGAGCCCAGCAGTGAAGGTAAGACCAGTGCCAACCAAGGGGGTGGGAATGATCCTGAAGATGGTTGTGGGTCAGTTATTTCCCACGATAAATCTTCTTCGGAGTGTAATGAAATTGGAGAACATGCTGAATCTGATAGGAATGGCTGTAGCGACCCTGAGCTTTCGTTGGAGAATTTGGCATCCCATGCCGAAAAAAGACCTAAAGTAGAGTTGGTTGGAGAAAGTAGGAGTTCAAATGGTAATTTGGAGGGGACAGCTGACAGTGAAGCTACTGAAACTGCCGACGCCCCACAAACTACATATTCCGAAAGGTCTGCTGGTGTTGCCAAGGTGTCTTCTACAATTTGTAGACAAGGAATTAGGGAATCTGAGCATGAGTTGCCTGGTTTCAATGGTGATGCTAGCTCAGTGAGAGGATTAAGCTCATGTCCAGTTGAGGATCTCAATTCTACCCCCGATTGCTCCGGAGGTACTTGTCTGGATTTAAACATTAATCGAGTGGAGATAAATGGTGCTTCGGAAGAGGTGGGGCCAGGTAATGGTTTTGTGATGCCGAATTTATTTCCCAAACATGATGGTCACAGGAAGACTCTTAGCCAGGATGATGCATCATCCAGAAGACTATCTTTCAGGAAGAGTGGTGATCAAAGATGTTCAAGTACAGATGGGTATCATTTGCATCTTTCTAAACATTCTTTAATGGATTGTGAGGAATCCTCCCGATTTCTTCCCGTTAGCATCTCTTCTTCTGTTAAGGAAGGGAAGAGTGGGAGTCCAAGTTGCAATGAACCACCAAGTAGCATTCAAGAACAGAGACGGAGTTGTTCGTTGGAAAGGCCAGGTAGGAGTGGTGATGTCAAACTTTTTGGTCAGATTATCACCAATGTATCTGGGTCGAATGCAAATGGTAGTGTGCAAGAGAGTGGGAAACCAAATGGTGGAAGGTTATATAACCTGAAGTTTGATAATGATACGAAGAATGTTCCTCCATTGAGGAGGAGTTACGGGTTTTGGGATGGGAACAGAATACAAATATTGCCCGACTCAGCCATGTTGCTGGCAAAATATCCTGCCGCATTTGGCAAAATGGATTCCTGTTCTTTAAATGAACAAGGGAAGTTGAATGTTTATCAGAGTAGAAAAGTTAATTATCGTCATGAGGATGATAAGTTTAAGATTGAGATGGAACAAGGTATCTCAGATCCAGTTGCAGCCATTAGAATGCAGTATGCAAAAACACCACAAGGG
Organism: Centaurea solstitialis; assembly: GCA_030169165.1. Taxonomy (NCBI): domain Eukaryota; kingdom Viridiplantae; phylum Streptophyta; class Magnoliopsida; order Asterales; family Asteraceae; genus Centaurea; species Centaurea solstitialis. The sequence goes on along the minus strand of CM058046.1, from coordinate 7,037,184 downwards.
TACAAAAGTGGTGGTGAATCTTGGTGAGTGTTTTTTTTTTATGTATGATATGTTTGTTTGTTGTGATAGGATGGATAGTACTAATGAGATGTTTTTTGGGAGGAGGGTACTTGATATATTCTGTTGTATTTATTGAATACACAATTGTCCATGTTTTAAGTCAGTAGATATATCCTTCTTTACAAGAAAGGATCATGTTGGTTATAGAACAATAAAGAGATATGAATTAGATGATATTTAAATCACAAGAATCCTCCACAAGTGGTAATGTGTATTCTGTGAATTTGTTTTTAATCACTTGCATATCTAATGAGTATAATCCTTAGCCATTTTTTTAGAATCACTTCTTTTTCTCGACTATTTAAAGCAAATCTTGAAAATGAAGTCCAAAGAGATGTTAAAGAAAGAAAAGCTATAACAAAATCACATTTTGATGTTGGTTCATGTGTTTTAAATAAACTCTCGACACTTGAAAACGTTCAAAACTGGTTAAATTCAAACATCCGCGTGTTGATAAATGAATGCATAACACACGCAATAGGATCACGGGGAAACAAAGTAAAAGGCAGCAGAAAACCGTTACTTTTCTGGAACATCTACATACTTACTTTAAAAGGAGCAAGTCATCAAGCTACAATTCCATTAGCAAATCGAAAGTATATGATCAAAACATTTAGAATCTGCTATTTCCAGATTCACAACTAACCAAAAATGCAAATCAGTTTCTTTCTGACCACACAAGTTTGTTTCACTATTTTATATCCCAGTACACAGAGCAACAAGAAACCAGATCGAGAAATTGAAATCTCACATCTGATTTTCAGTTCAATCAGCAGCATTGCTTTGCCCAATTGGATTCTGCTTCCTCTCTGCTTGAAGTGACCTGCATAATGATTCAAGCTTTTCTTTTTGATTCTTGGTTTTCTCCAGTTGCTTCTTCATGCGTTCCCTCTGCTCATCATATCAAGTAAAACCATAAACATCAAAACCGATATATATATATATATATATAATATATATCATGTAGTTAGATTCTCAAGATCATGTTAGTTACATCCTCCCCATCCCAAATCCAATTATCCAATAATTGCATGACTTGATTAAAGTAAACTACCTCCATCTTAAACCAAGTTCATTAAATTCAAATGATATAATTTGATGTGGGTAGGAGAGTCAAAGTATTTTATTGAAGCATGCAGTAAAAGAAACAATTCAGCTCAATGGCAAATTATTTAGTTTGCCTTAGAAGCTAAGATTGACTATAAATAAGGTAGAATCAACACTCACCTCCTCCACCAGTTGTATGAGAGTGATGTCTGACTTCTCGGTCTTGCCCTTCAAAAAACTATTTTCCTTTTTGAGTTCCTTAATTGATTTTGCCATCTAAGTTTACACACATAATAATACTGTTAATATACATCAAGCAAAGCAATATGCAATTGCAGTCAAGAGAAAGATGTGTACCTTGTCAATTTCTTGCTTAAATGTTTCAAAAACCTCATTGCTCTTCACTAATGCATCCTGCAACAGTTTACCTTGTGTGAGAGCCATAGTATATTTATTTATTTACTCTACTTACAATATGTCCATCATACTGAAATAGGGTTAACCTGAAATTGCTGGAATTTTTCACCATCAGCAGTTAACTGTAACCGCAAATTCTTTTCTGTAGCCAACAATTGTGACACCTGCTCTGCATATATCTTCATCTGGGACTGTTCTTTCACCAACTTTTCTTCATGTTGCTGGATCTTTAAATCTGCAATTTGGAGTTCTATACTTTTCTGCTTCAACTGCATCAACAAATTCATAATGTCAATCGTCAAATAAAATGCATAATTTCTAACAAAGTAGAAAAACAAGGTTCCATAACGAGTTACCTGTTGAGTATATTGTTGCTCAATAAGAGCACTTTGATCCTCCTTTTGCCTCAATTGGTTTCTTAACCTGAAGAAGATTTTGTAGGTTAACAGAACAATATGATAACAAAGAGAGAGCATCGAACACAGTTCATTTATTTGGTTTCTTAGCACATCTCGTCATATATGTAAAGTCCAATGGTCAAGATGTACTAATTACCATTACTGATAAGTCTAGTGTTTAGTCTCCTAGAAACAAATTTTCTTCATATAATCCATTAATATGCAGATATTAATAAGAGGGGTGAGTCCAGAAGGATCATAGAGTTTTATGTTCCATTTGACTTGAATTATAGGAGTCTAAAAATTTAGCATTTCATATATTTACATTTCATTCTCCTTCAGTTGAGTCAGGCTGTCATCCCTTTGCTCCTCCAGCTTACTGGTAACGTCCTATAAGAAAGCAAAGACAATACTAGTCAGATGCAACATGCATATACCCTTGCTAAAAAAAGACTCACATAAGTCATGCTGGTGGAACCTTGACCTCCAATACGCGGGACCTAAGTCCCTGTAGGGGGTTCGTACATGGAGTGAAGGTTTCCACAAGAAACATACATATATTTACAAAAATAATGGAACCTTTATTGCTTCCTGAAATTTGTTCGATAGATCTAGCCTTAAGTTCTGACTTTCTGTTGATACTCTTTTGCACTCATCCTGCCAAACAACAGAAGACTTGTAAATATTTCATCAAGTACATAGACTTTGTAATATTCACATAGATCAATATTGGAATAACCATCATGTTAAAGCTACTAAGATTTGAGAATACAGGAGATGAATGCATAAAAATACCATTAACATCTTGTTTTGACGTTGTAGCTCCCTACACAGCGACTCGAGTTTATCTCGCATAGAAATAGCTGAAAAAGGAGAACCATCAAATTAAAGTAGAACTGATGAAATGAAAAAGAAGGAAAAGGAAAAGTTCTTTGCTGTCAATGTAAAACTTCCAAACGCAGTCGATTTGCATTCATGAAGTGAAGGAGAAAACATTCATTGCTAAATGAAATACATAAAGAAAAATGAGATTCAATACAAAACACTTGATATATAGTCTTCTAGGAGGAGCTATTCAAGAAAATACTTATATAAAGTAACCCCCCCCCCCCCTCTCTCTGTTCTTCTCGTATAGAACAATTGAAGAATGGAAGTTATAACGTTGTAAAGTATCATCTTTATGGTAGCAAATTATTGTAGAAAGCACTTTCTATCCGGGTCCTTAAAGGCCCATTTCACGAGTGCAAGGCATACCATCAGTTGAAAAGAGATACATGCGAGACTGTATAAACTCAAAAAAGAACTAAGAAAGAATATCTAACATCAATAGATCTACCCAATCACATGCTATCAATGAAAATAAAACATACCAGCATCTCTTTCGGAAAGAACTTTCTGATAGCTTAGAGTGAACTCCAAAATTCCTTTTCTGACTTGAATGTACGCTTGGTACTCTTACGTTTTACTTCAGATGTATCCTGACACAGTATAGGAGTTATAGATTCAAATATTTAAAGCTCCTAATAACTCCAATCTAAATCACCAGAAAACAGCATATAGAAAGATGAAACTTCTAAAAAGATCACCACAAATGTATAGATTTGGATTAATTTATAGTGGTGTTTGTTTTTGTAAAGGCTGTACACAACCAAAAAAAACATGGAAGAGGCTCAAAGCAACCTTGGCTATAACTGTTATACAAATTGCAGAGCAAAAAGAATCCCACAATCAGAACTATCAATCAAAAAGAATATAATATGGTATTTCTAAGGTGAGATGTGGGGACTGGGAACAAGATTCAGTTGCTACCTCCCTCACATGGATACAGAAACAATATAACACTGATCATATAAAACAGATATGCAGTTATTCAACTGCACACAGTCAGTAGCAAAGACCAAACCCAAAGGCCAGTTGTAAGTTTGCAAATCAAAATGCTTCCAAAATCCTTTGGCCAACGAAAACATCAATCAATCTTAGCAAAAGAAGTCTCTAATGACAACCTACCTATTAATTCAGTAAAAAAAGAAGCAATATGCATATTTAGAAGTACAAAGTTATTACTAAATACTTTTCTGCTTGTTCCAGAGCTCTCTGATGATAGCTTTCCTTGTACATCGGCTGCTTGAGATTCCACCCCTTGCTCGCTTGCTGGAATATAAATTATAATTAATGTTAATGGGGCTCAACGTGATATAATAACGGAAGTAACTTTCTTTCGGGATTAAAAGAACCATTACATTTTTCTGAAGTTGGACATGTTTCTCCAACATGTTTGTTTCCATCAGTTGGAACGACTCCCTGTTCTGTTTTCTTTATTACCACATCTTCAGAAACATTAGCTGGCGATCCAGCATCAGTTTGATCTGTACATCCCTCTTCAGATAGCTCTACAGGGAACGTTCTCGATTGTTCAGCACTTCCATCATTGCATTCGCTAGACTGAAAGTCATTCACTACCAAATCAGGCCTCGAATCAACTTCAATTAGTCTCTCCTCCTTATAATCAGTCACCTGATCTTCTTGATCAGGCGTTGCGGGCGTAGGGGATAGAGGCTCCACAGAGCTGTCAACAAACCCATCAGGTAACGAATCTGCTTCCGGCAGTTGATTCGCTGCAGGGTTCTCCATTTCACCTACAATTTCAGAAGGCTAATCTCGTTGATAAACGACACACATTAACAACAAGAAATCAAACCCTGCAATTCCAACAATCTCAAAGCACAACTTATGTCCAGATTAACTTATGATACAAAAAACACAAAACTCCTTTCATTTTCCCCAAGAAGTTTCCTAAAGAACATAAACCTGAAACATAACAGCATCACTTGAAGAAAACAACCACAAATTGGGGGAAAATTATATCATGACTATAATCAAATTCTCCATTTTGACACATAAATTATACCTGAAGGTCTCAAAATACCAGCATATTCATTCATAAAATCATTAACATGATACTATAATGGGGGAAAAGTGCAATGTTAGGGTTGTGAGGTGAGAAATCTTTATCGATTGAAATGAAAACCTAATTAGTTAAAGAATCAGAAATAAAAGCAAGAATGAATGAAGGCAATCATATTAGGTATTTGTTGTGTGAATTTGAAGGGTTTTTAGGTACCTTAAAAAGCGATAGAGGAAGAAGAAGCAGCTCGTATCTGGTATTCTTTTTAGAATCTAGTCGATAGATTTGGGAAGCGATGATGAGTGTGTGCGTGGAGAAAGAAAGAAAGACGTAAAGAAAGAAAGAAAGAAAGACAACCTAGCCGTAGTTTCAACGACGATCGAGGGTAAAACCGGTATTCACAATTTATGTATCCAAACATGTCTGCGTGGATGGTCGTAGGTTCGAACTTGAGACTTCTACCCCTCTATCAAACCAGGCTAGCCCCAGTTGGCATATTGTTTCGTGTTAGATGAGATGTTATGTATTATGATTATGAATAAGTATTGTAACACAACTCGGTATGAGATCGGTTAGTAATTTAAGTTACATGTTTATTGTTTTGAAGTCTAGTGTTGTAAATAGTGTAAACGATTTTAATTTAGCCATAAATTTGGAGTATTTTACATAGATCGTTTCAATTTTCGTAATATTCTTTATGGTAAAATATAGATGTTATATATTTGGTACCATCCTTGATTTCTTGTTACATATACACGAAGAATAAAGAATAAGTATAGGGATGATCTGATCGATCTCATTGTAAAACATGTGTTCAAGAAAAAGAACAAGGGGGGGATTTCATTAGCGTCTTTTGAGTTACTTCCACAACCTCAAATCTTATTGTGTAGTTACATCCACGGAGAAGAACGTGAAGCAAAAAAACAAGTCACTATCGGAAGTTAGCATGTAGATTTAGACCTTCATCATCAAATCTCAATATGGAAGAATTACAAATCCGTAAACAATTAAATAGATTGATATGAACCCATGATGAGGGGGGATGGCTAGAGCGGTAATGTGTTGGGAGAGGAAAGAGGGCACTCAATGGCGGTTCATTATTTTCTTTCGAATGCTTTAAGCACTTGTGCAATGAAACTAATAATAAAGAAAATGGTAGAACCATCAAATCAACCTTATGGTCTTCCAGTGCCGTGGCGGATTGGTTATCGATTAGGGAGTTCATAGCGCCCTAACCGAGCTTGAACCTTCCCGTTGGCATCCCTGGGAACATTTAAGTGGGGCTATGTTTAACCCCCATAATTGTCGAGAATTAGTCGGGCTTTGGCCTAGACACCCTTTCGCAAAAAGACCTTATGTGAGGGAAGCTCAGTGGATGCAATTAACGACGGTAGGGCTATAGATGAAATCCGAACCAAAAACAAACTACGAGATTGTTTTTTAATTTTCTAAATGGTAGGGACTATATCTAAAATAAATAGAAACCACACGGTGAAAAATGTAATTAATTATTTTTAAGAAATAAACATAGTAGCTGCCCACTATGTTTATGCTAAATTGGCTTAAACCCATCAATTCATTTACAACCAAATCTATCGTTATTGGATACTTGATTGTAATTACTAAGATCCAAATCTGTCTTAATTGGATAATCAATTACATTAAAATTTTAACATCGAAATTGGATTCGGTTCTTGCATAATAGTTGAGAATCCAATTCAAATCCAACAATTATTTTTTAGTTGATATTTATGTATAGGGTTTTACATAAACTAGCTAAGGTACCCGCGCGATGCGGCGGGTGTGAAGACTTGTAGCAATAATATTCTCATTTGTTTGAATTTTGGAATTTTAAAAGTTTTAGCAGTCAATACCTCCATCGATAGTACAAAACTTTTTAGTAGTGTTTGGATTTTTGTACCTTTATAATCTTTTGCTATAAAACTTCAAGTATAAAACTATAATTTCACAAAAACATGTTCGTGTCACATTAACTTAACCCTCATTGTATATATTATAGTACTTAATAAACCAAAGTTATCCCTTATATTTTAAATAATGTAAGAAATTGTAGATGAAATTAGTCCCAAATTTCCATCTTGCTTTCTGTGTACAATAGAAGTAAACAAATTTGTTAACTAAGCTTCAAATACAACACAAAGGGGGTCTTTGCCAATACCCACGTCATCATCATACCTCAAAGGTTGAATCAGTCGCCCTATGAAAAAGGTTACTTTGGAGGGAGGGTAAGACTCCAACGCGAAAAGTATAAGCCATAACACGTGGACGACACTTGTATGTTGGAGCCCAATACGGAAATTGTTGCAAAGGAGGAGAATTTTCATCCACAACCTTAGGTGACAAAGTATGGTAAAGCCTCAGGTATGTTGTGGATCTCCAAAATATGTGATTGTAACAAAAACAAAGATGCAAATAAAAAAAACCATAATAAAAATAATTGATTCTTTAAATTGTTAAATGTCAAAGTTTTCTAGATGTCACCGAAGCTAATTACTTTCATTTGTTTTATGGTATGCCGTGCCTCTTGTTCATTTTCAATTTCATGGAATGAACACCCAATTTTATAGCCATGTGACCAATCTTCTTCTAATAAAAAAGACATAATATTGCAAAGTAAATAGAGTAAGTTTTGGCATTTCAAGCAATTATATGCAATTCTTAGTTCTAAAAACAAAAGAACATCAAGTATTCCATGCAACATGAGCAACATTCATTATGACTTTCACAGATTATTTTGGAATCTACACAGATTATTTACATGAGCAACATTCATTATGACATTCAAGTATTCCATGCAACATGAGCAACATTCATTGCTGATACAAAAGCTAAATAGAATCTACACAGGTTATTTCAAGAAATTCTCCATACAACAGTAAATTTCTTGGACTTGGAAACTTTAATAGGAAAACAAGAAACAACGATAAAACATAAACTTTAATAGGAAAACAAGAAACAATGTTGCTAGGATGATCTGATGGTTGGAAGACAACCGTTATGTATTTTATAGATCTCAAAGATACATGAAAAAATAGAATAAAAAGAGTTCATACACTTAGAGGATGTGGTACGGTTTCAGAGGGAAAAAAGAACCATCAATTATCAACCCAAATTATCTCCTTTGCCACACATATAAAAGTCAAAAGGGACATAGCCAAAAGATGACCAGAAGGCCAAATGAAGCACATAACTGAAGCTCTAAGGACTCTTTGATATGCTTCTGCAAAAAAAAACACAAATAGCCAAGTCAGTGTAATTAATATTCCATAATCAACATACACAAACATTAATGAACCCCTATATGTTCATTCGCAGTTGACCAGATTCAAAGAAAGGATGAATACTTGGCTGGTGTTGCTAGAAAAGTTGATTCCGATTCAATTTAAAGTTTTAAAACACACATTCGGAATAAGTTCAATTCAGTCAAGTTTTAAAACAAACATCTCTTCCAAGTTCGATCCAACCAACAATTTTACTCAAAAACTTCAAAGTTTTATAGAATGTAGAATTAATAATTATTCATTTAACATCCAAAATAGAATCTAAATGAAAAACAACTATACTCAAAACACCACAATCACAAGAAAAAATCAAATTGGATAACAGATTTAAACTTTCAAGTAGAGATAATTACCACAACATTTAACCATACGAAGTTCAACAATTTTCCGAGATCGGATATCTATGAAGGACAGGTACGTCGTCTAGAAACTCAATCACTGAAACAGAAACAATAGTTAGCACACACACATAGCCAAATATTCAAATTTCTAGATGTATACATATAACTGTAAGTCAATTATGAAGAATTTAGGGTTTAATCATTGCAATTACCTGCTTCGGAATCCATGGAATCACCATTGTTGATAAGTATTATTGGGTTTTGAGAGAAATGAATCTGGGTCTTGAATACTTTAAACGAACAAGACTTGGGAAAAACAAAAATCAGGAAGAAGTTGAGTGGGTGGATTGGAATTGCATTCAAACATGAAGAAATGGGATTTCTTCACCAAATTGAAAATCAGAACAACGTCCTTTTCTTGAAAAAAAATTTCTTGATTAGATGGGATTTCATCACCAAAGAGGAAGAAGTTTTGAGATCATCGAAATAAATCAGCAAACGTATTTGCTATGGAAAGAGTTGAGATCTCTATTAGAACTGTGTGGGATGTGGGGGAGAGGAAGGAGGAGAACTGCGTGGGAGGAGAGTAGAAGAAGGAGGACGTGGGTTTCGATGGAGGAGGGATATGCAGCAAAGCATTGTACCTAGGGCTTAACATGTTGTAGTGTGTAAAAGCAGTTTTTTAGCTAAAAAACTGAATTTGAGGCTTATTCTTTTTATATAATAGTAAAGATGTTCAGGACCAGTTAGCATATGCATAGAGATGGGCAAAGGGTGTAACCGTCTATGGCATGGGCCCGGTTATGGTCACCACCAGGTAGTTCCAGACTTCCAGTCACGGTCCTGGTTATGAATAGAAAAATGTAGGTATGCTGTAATTGATTAACCGTTTGAGTAATCAATTGAATTAACCAATTATTTAGGCCTGATCTATAAATAAAGAAGGAAGTAAACCAGAGAAGATGTTGTGAGGTGGAGTATAACAGAAAAAACACAGGATGTAAACGGGCAAAGACAACAGTTGGGAGAGAAGGAGGTTGCTGTGAGTATAAGATGATGAAGGAGACATCAAGAAAGGAAGAGGCAGGGGAGGGATAAAAATAATGATTTAAAGATGAAAGTTTTAACTATCAAAGGAATAAAATATATTATTCCATGAAGGGGTTAAAAGACTATAATAATTAATTAAATAGCTAATTACCTCATGTATTTCTTTTCTCCAACTGCATAGAAACCGAGTTCCATCTACCATTGCTACTACAACCACCTGCAAATTAAACATTTTCACATTAATAAAGCGTTAATGGGTACCCAAGATGTTAAATATTTATGCATCAAATTAATTAAAGATTACAGAGTTAATTGAGAAGAAATAAGGACCAACTGCCATAACTGGCTTACTACCATACTCAAGGGCCATGATTTCCAGGTTTTTCTTTGGCCATTTAAGTGAGCTTGAGCTAGCTAGAGGGTCTCACTGTATCAGGAAATACTCAATCTGAGGTGAAAAAGAAGTTTACAGCTTATTTTATATTTATAACTAAATCATCTGCATCAACTTATATAGGTGTTGAAGTCAATAAAAGGAAGCAATTCATTTTTCCTAAAAGTAAATTCAATGAAAAGTAGCAAGTTCATATTGCTTGAAACATATCTAGACTCTCTTGCCAATTCTATAGAGCATTAATATAGCAATGATGGCATTCCAGAACATGATCAGAATACCTTCTACCTTCTGAAGAACACACAAGAGCTGCAGAGCTTGATAGCCCAGACCCTGTATGACAAGAAAGAAATCAACTTATCAAAAAAAGCTGACATTCTAGCCAAAAGTAAAATTTTCTTTGACAAAAGATCATAACCGGTTATCCCACGAATATAGTTTTACTTGTAGCATGCACCTGAGGTAAATAAGCATCGAAATATACCTTTAGTCGCATATACATGTGGATTGATGATAAGATCTGGCCACATTTCGGTACCTGCTGAAAATGGAAAACGTATACGTTGGTTTTCCTGTTCAAGTGATATGACAGGTTCATCATCAATCAAAACAAAGGTACCCATTATGAATGTGATCAAGTCATCATCAAAGTCCAAACTCAAGAATTCAGGAAAACAACATGGTAATTAATGGCATTTGATAATTTTGATTAAGATAAAAACGACAACATGTTCATAAGTCATTAAAGCACATCCACGGATCCACTTTATCATAATTTTGAATAATTCTTCAGATCAAAACAGATTCACATAAAGAAACTTAAATTACAAGAAACCTGTGAAACCTAAGGCATGGAAGAACTTGAACATATATATATATATACACTTTTTATTGCAGTTACAAAGCATTGAACCTATACGGCTATACAAAAAGCTTCATGAATCATTGAGCCGATGTTGAAAATGGAAAAACCCTTCAGTTGAATAAAAAACTATAAAACCCAAGCAATATCTTTCCAATCTCTACTATATATATTTCACAGAAACCACAACTAAAATAGTTTAACATGCAATGGAAAAATATGTGAGTTACGCGGTACAACCAATCGTATCCCAGATCATAATTCATTAAATCCATGTGAGTTTGTGTATTTGATCTGCATCCAACTCTCAACACAAATGCTTTAAAATTGATCAAACTATGAGTAAAAGATTAATTCCGTGAAGGTAAAATGCATGAAATTGAGAAGAAACATAGAGAAGAGACTGAACTGAGATTAAAAATGAGTGAAATTAAGAAAACCTAGAGAGGAGGCCGACATTTTCATGATTGTTGTGCGCCAAACAAAATACAATGATATCAAAAAACCATTTTAAGGTCGGCTGCAATTGAAAAGTTTTTAGAGCAAAATCAAAGCCTTATATAGTTACCTTCCTTAACATTGTCGATTTATCGCCCGATCCAACCTCGAGATTGTCTTCCTGGCCCATCAATGTTACTTCTGAATTCCCATAATTACACTTACTTTCTTGCTAATATTTTGATCTTGAAATTGCAGCAATCTTTCAACTTGTGGTGCAAGATCACGAGCCATATCTGCAGAGCATATATTACCCAAAGCACAAAGAGCTAGTATGTAATATCCTGTAGTTTAATAGATATATTAAAACAACAAGCATCATCATGCTTGCACAAAAGTAATTTTGTTAGAGGATAAATGAACTGGTACTTTTTACAAGCCCTAACCCTAGCCTAGATTTTTTCCCCCATTGCCATCGTTGCTCATGGTATTAAACATCAAATTAAAGAAAACCCCAAATGAAATTTAAGAAATTAAGAACAAATCAGATCAGAAAGTAGTCGGTAAGAAGTACCCTAAAGAAACCAGTAGCTTCAGGAGAAGTTCATCCCATGGCCAAAGCCCTACCTTCAAAGCCAAACCGAAGAAAAACATCGGTAGAACTCACAAGTCAAGAAGAGGAAAAAGAAATTACCTGCCTGAGAAGTGAGATCGATGAGATGATTGAAAGCCCAAATTGCCTCTGAACACAACAATTTAGGGTTAGAGGCTTCAATTGAGCGAACGTCTAACAAGAAATCAAATTGTAAATCAACAAAGGTTTGGAGATGACACCTCACTGATAATTGAGATGGAAATAGTTGAGATGAGATGATATGAGAAAGAATTATGTAATTTGGTATAGCAACTGGAAGCAATTTGAGTGGCATTTGATATTTGTCGATTGATCTTTGTTTCATGGACGTGGGAGAGAGAATTGGGGAGAACGTGGGAGGTATAAGGGAATGCAGGAGAAGGTATGGTGCAATAGGATGTTGTACATTAGGCAAAAAAAAGTAGTACTGTGTAAAACAGTTAATGTTGAACAAAATAACTGCAATTTTGAGTTATTTCTTTTATAATATAGTATAGATTAAGAGAGAATAATTGCTTGAATCTATCGAACATTATATCAAAATATTGGATTGATTCAATCATATCAAATGGATAAATCAATAGTAATGTTCATTTTGGATTGACAAATTCCAAAATGTATTGCATGATCTGACAAAATCAGATCCAACGGATAACAACCCAAGAAAATATGAAAACTTTGTTAAGCTATTTTTGTGTTAAATTCAAGTTTTAAGTTGTAAAGAATATAGGTTTTATTTTTAAGGTAAAAGACTTTTTAAGCCCTTCAAACCTAAGGATAAAATCTTTCCGTTTATAGAGTAGTTAAGGATAATCTATTACACCCGAAAAAGAAACTGATTATATTATATCAGATTTAATGGACAAAAACACTAGATCAAACAGGATCTACATTTCAAAGTCTCTAACCCTCACAAATGATGAAACATCTACTTTATAATCTTCCTTATCATATCCAATAATACAACAAAAACACATACCCAAAATTATCATTAAAGATCAAACAAATCGAGTTAAATTTATTCTAATAACATCAAAGTACAAAAGATATATTATACAAGAGCGTGATCAAAGAAGAAAGAAAAAAAAACTAATATCCTTCAAATAAGTTAATCTATCGAAGCGTCGTAATATATGATAAGTTATTAGTTATAATATTTGAATAAGTCTTTTAAAATGATATTTCAAATATCTAATAAGTACTTTATATATAACAACAAAAGATTATAGTATAGATTTATATTTATTCTAGAATTAAGTCAAAAAAATGAAAAAAATTCCAGATGGCCATTTATTCAAAGCCGAAGACAAGCGAGCGACCTTTCAAACACAGAATTCAGGCGGGACCTACACCTCAACGTCTTCACCGTACTCCGATCATCACCACCGACCACCGCCTCGCCGCCTTCCGCCACCGGAAACATCCGCGACGGAGCGCGGCGGAGCTGCCTCTCCTTTATCTCCCTCATCTCCATCTCCGGCTTAAACTTCACCGGCCCAAACATAAACATCCTCCGTCTCGACTTCGACGACATCGACGTCAGCGCCGTGATGTTCACCTTCTTCACCGACGACGAGAACTTCACGGCGAGCCGAGCCGATCCGATCTCGCGATCAGAAGCCGACCAGATCGGAACCGCATGCTCAATTCTCCGCTCCGGCGACCTGAAGGATGACGATCCATCGATCGAATTAGGAATGATTTTGCCGCAGAAGACAATGTCTCGTGTTGGAATTGGATCGCTATTGGAGAGGATAGGGAAGAACTCGAATAGTTTTTGGGCGGAGGAAATGGAGATTCTAGGGCTGCTGTGGGTGGAGCTGGTGGGGGTGTGATCGTACATTTGGAGGTCTCGGAGGGAGAGTACGTCGTAGTCGTCGTTGTTATCGGTTTTGATCTCTTCCATGAAGAAGTGTTGCAGGATGATTTGGAAAGAAGTTGTGGAAATGGAATTAGGGTTTATGTGGTGGAGAAGATGATGTATATAGGGAGCTGTAAATTGTAATTTGGGGGGAGCGTTTAGGTGACGATTTCTAGAAGAGGGGGACTGAAGTTATTTAAATTTTAAACTGTTAATTACATGCAAATATTATATAAATTTTGGAATAGTGTAATTTCAAATTTTATAACATCCTTTTAGTAAATTACAGATTTGGTCTTTGTTGTTGTGTATGTATACTAAATTACTATATAGTTTTTGATGGCTTTAATTTCATTTAGTATACAGATCGCGTTACGGGCATGGCATGTACAATCTATGACTATTGGGCATGGCATGTACAATCTATGACTATTGGACGCTGACCGCTGAGGCTAGGCGGGATTGCCTTAGTAGGCTAAGCGGGTTCAGCGGCTGCCGGTACTAACTTGATGGGCTAGAAGCAGGCTTCCGAAGCGGCATCGAATGCGACTTCCCCACACCGATGAAGATGGGGCTTCACCTCTCTCTCTCTCTCTTATCGTTTCTCTCTACACTTTTCTCTCTCTCTCTCTCTCTATGATAAAACATGTATGTATAGTGGTAAAACTGATATAACGCTGATATGACAAAAGCTCAAAGGGCTACGATACTAATAGCCTTAGGACAAACATCCATCTAACTATAGGCCGTTAAGCTCAAGAACATTTTTATTTTCAATTTTTTTGCATTAATTAGCAATCAAGTTCACTACGAATACAAATTTAACCAAGAAAGACTAGTTTTTTTTTATATTAAGGAAATGAAAAGGATTTCTATAAAAATTTAAGAGCATCTTCAACAACTATGCTAAAGTAGAAAAAAGAGGGATTTTGGTCATTTTTTGCTCCAAGAGCTATGCTATCTTGTATGCTAAAATAAAGAAAAAACGAGAGAGATTATAAAAATCTCTAAATTTAGAGAAGTCTCTAAACTTAATTGAAGAGATAAAAAAAATATTTCACCAATGAAATGCATTGAAATATGATGTGTAAAAGATAGAAACAATATTTTAATAGATATATTAAATATTATATTATTATAATTAATGTTAGAACTGCTAAAATAGAATAGATGTTGAAGATGAATGTAAATTCTTTTGGGATTTTGATTTTTTATACTCTATAATAGAAAAAAATCATAACATAGGTGTTGGAGATACTCTAACAAAAGTGTGTTCTCCTAAAAGTGGGTTGATTACTTGATTTTGATGGATAATTTTCCCCCTCTTTATTTTTTCTTCCATCATCTCTCCTTTATTTTTCTTAACTTTTAAGCTTAAGAACAAAATATAAGAGCATCTCCAACAGTTTATTTTAAATGAAAAAAAAAAAATAAAGAATATGAAATATTGAGTTAGCATTTGGCTTTAACAATTTCTCCACCGATTAAAAATGACTGTTATATCATTTTATTTGAAACGAGTGTCAATTGTGTTTATCAAAAAAATTTATAAAACACAATATCTATCATTTGGTCATCCTCATCTCCTTGCTTCCGTTTATGATTCTCGTTTCACTTTCTCGACTACCTTTATACACAAGTACATATATTTCACATGGACTGCTACAGGGGTGTTCCTCGTTTTTTCGTTATGTTTTAGGTTTTCCTTAGGACTCCCGTCTTTCTCTATATATATCAAAATATTAATTTTGAAATATGTTTTTGATAGTAAGAAATAATAAAAGATGCCATCCTAAAAACTTGCACAAGAACTCGATTGCTGTTAATATTTTTATAAACCTAAAAAATTAAAAACTAGAAGTTTCTAGAAAAAGAGATCGTGACAAAGTGGTTTACCCGTCAAAGCAACCAAAGTTTCAATGGAGTTTAAAAGAAACCGTTTTTTACTCGAAAATTAGATTTTATTAATTTTTTTAACTTTTTTATACATTTATTTAATTTCTTTAATCTTATATAAAAGAAATTTTATTTACTTATTGATTTTCTTAAAACAAACTTGAATTTGTATACTTAATTGAGACTGTGAGAATATGCGGAACCTAATTAATCTCCAAAAGAGCCATTGAGAAGAGAGTAGGGATTCCAACATATATGGTGAAAATTTGGTTCAAGTCTAGCCGATGTTGGACTCTAACACGCCCCCTCCAACATAGGCTAGACGGACACATATTGTCCAGAGTATCGAGAGGGGTGGGGCCAGGAGAGTATAGATTGTCCAGAGTGTGGCAGAGCGTAAAGTGATAGACCTTGGCTCTGATACCATGTGAAAATATGTGGAACTTCTAGATGTAATCTTCAAAATAGTCCTTGAGTAGAGAAGGGGTTTCAACATATATAGTGAAATTTGGTCCAAATCTAGCCGATATGAGACTCTAACAGAGACAATCATCAATTGTGGGTAAATGAGATCATGTTTTATTATATAATGAAAAACATAAAACATCATGTTTTATTATATAAAATACAAAACATTATATTTTAAATCCAATGTCAATAATATAATGTATCAACATTTCAAATGTTATAGTAAAGAGATGTGGAATATTTGACACTTACCATACGTTCAATGTTCAAAGACACAACCTTGTCAAATTGGTCAAATGATCTTCTAGTAATTGAAGATGTTAGGTTTAATTTTAAACGTTGTTGCTTTAAAACTATATAAACTTACCAATAACTTAGGCAAACATTTATCATATTTTGTGGAAATTACACTTATAAATAATTATATCACGATTATGTTAGACAAATATAATATAGCTTATATTTTGAACTGATTATAAGTATCTTGTTTGAATGAGCATAAAGCACTTAATAAGCTAGCTTACAAACACTCTTTGGAGATGTTGATACACGCTATTTAAAACCTTAGTTTTTACCAAACATCGTTAATTCATTGTCTAGCCTTTTAACTATTAGCTAGTTTATGCGTCATCAAACTAAATTTTCAACTAACACAAATACCGTAGGAGTTTGTTTCCAAAACATACCTATATAATAATTAATTAATAAAATATGTATGATACTTTTATATAAGAGTCCCTCACATGTGACATGCAGATGCATGTATTGCATATAATTTGACAAATAGATAATGACTAATGCATCGTTTAATGGCAAGTAAACACATACATACATGTTTTTGGAGTATTCGGGATCCAAAGGCATTCCTGATCCAATGTTTACAGATCTATATTGGTTCAAACCTAAACCTCAATTTAAAAGATTCGCTTAATACAAATTATTAATTATTAATTGGATGAACGGTTTAAACTTTGTCCATATAATTAGTCACCAAAGAACAATTCAACAGAATAATCATTAAATAATAAGATTTCAAGTAAACTTCTTTGGTCCCCATCTGGAACATTTCTTCCTTCATGAATATTTTTTATATAGTTAAACCCAAAAAGCCCCCACAATACCCTGTTTCATGTGTTTCCACCTTCCAAATAATGACAAGAAGTAGTTTGTTAATAGGTGGATCAATATGTGGACTTATTCAGTTTTGTTACAGTAAGAGCTGTAGGCATGATTGAATAGAGCAGGCAAGACAGACCATAGTAACTTAGAATAGTGGAAGAACTATGGAAAGTTTTGAGGTTTTACTCTAACATGAATGGTTTAATAGTTTACGAGTCTTGTCTAATTAAGGGACCGTTTACCCAAATACTTACTCGGTAAACGCTTGTCGGTAAAATGCATAGCAACTATAAAGACAACAACAATATATCATTTTTGTCGAGAATGTTACATGATAAGGTAAATGAGGGTGATATCTCTTATCATTAAGCATTTATCTGCTAAATATTTGGTAAATGGCCCTTTAGTCTGGGTTTTCCTAAATCAAGCCATAATTTCCAAAGTATCAAGAGCTTCTGTAAGTTTTCACCCTATTTGTATTGATATATGTATGACCCCTTGGTGAAAATGTCAATGTTTTTCTCTTAGGATTCAAAATTTTGATTCCATTATTTTTGCTTCAAGTTCTTGGTGTTCTGTGGGGTTCTTATTGTTGCTAACTTTGGGTCTAAGATTATTTTGGCTTTGGTTTACTATATAAACTATTTAACTGATTCACTCATAACGTACGAGTTCATATGTGAATTAGCTAATTAGTTTATATGATTCACATATATGTATCTACAAATAGGCGGAATATATCTTGTTGGATTACTTCTTTTCATATATTTAGCACTTCTCATTTGAACTTATGGTTATAAATGTGTGTGCAAGGCAATTTGTTAACTCCTATAATAACTTACGAAAAAGCTATATTTCGTTCGGATATAAAGCATATAGAAGTTAAAATTGTAACATGAAATGACCGAATCTAGATTAAAGTCACGTTGTATACTCAATCACGAGAATAGCTTTAGCAATATCATAAGCAATAATTTACCCGATAAACCATAAGTATCGTTAGACCTGACAAACGTGTCGTGTCGGGTTCAAAGTTAAATGGGTTGAAAATGCTTGACCCCTAATCCGACCGTTTAATAAACGGGTTAGAAATCCCAAACTAACCTGACCCGTTTAATAAATGGGTTGACCCGCTTAACCCGTTTAACATTTATAAAATTAAAAATCAAAAGTTTAGGAATCCAAAATTTATAATTCAAACTTATAAGATTGAACTAAATTCATTAACATTATTATATTACAAATCTAAATAAATCGTAAATTAGTAAAAAGGTAAAAAAGAAACTATATATATACACAAACAAGCACACATATATGTAGATACAGGTTAGTCGGATCATTTTCGAGTTGATATGTTTGCCCTTGACCTTGCCCGTATAATTTTCGTGTCGTGTCGTGTCAACCCGTTTACTTAAACGGGTTGAAATCTGTTACCCAAACCCGTTTATTTCGTGTCGAATTCGTGTTGGTTAACATGTCGTGTCAGTTTTTGTCAGGTCTAAGTATCGTAAGCGACCAACAAAAATAACTGAATCTAAATTAAACCCATATGGCCATGTTGTATACGTGACTAACGGACGGATATAATCCTAGTTATTTAAATAAAATGAATAGGCGAAATATGTGAATCGCTATATAGCATCGATTAAGAGAAGAAAAGAGAAATAAATGTTTGATTCGGGTGAGTGAGAGAGGGTTTTATAACCGGGTCATAGTATAGATGGATCATGGATCCGGAAAAGGTCCGCGTGCCTCTTGATGAGGTTTGGGATTTTGACAATCCCAGTCCCTGGACTCTCAAAATCTATCCCTTTGAGGCCTCAACTAGTTTAAAATGTACACCTTCAATTAGACAATACAAATGTTCCCTTTTTATGGATAGCATGGAGTTTGGATTACACAAAAAAAAAAAGTGAACTGGGGATTAGGATCGAAATTTGAAGAGAAAAAGAGGTAGATAAGGGATTTTGATTAGAAGGGTAAGGGTAGATTGAAAATTTAACATTTAAATTATATTAAGGATATTTATTAATGATTTTATATTTAAAAATTAATAATTAATAGTATAAGGATATAGGTGTAATTAGTTAACTTTTGCAAGGATATAAATGTAGTTTTTCTTTTTCTTTTGGTAACCACAATGTATAAGTAAAATTCCTGCTAAAAAGGAAGGTAGTATTGAAGAAAAAATGGTTTAAAAACAAAACTTTGACGACGGTTTTCTAACAAATAGGAACATTGATAAAAAATTGATTGGTAAAAGCCAGCGATGGTTTTTCGATGACCTTTATTGACGGCTTTCCATCAGTTCCATTTACCTATGGCTTTTTGATAGTTTTCCAATAACTAATTAAAAGAAAACCGGTAAACCATCGGTTAATTCGACTACTCTTTTAGCAGTCTGTACCGTCGTCAGTATCACATGGTTATTTTAAATTTTAATAGTGAATCATTATTTCACTGCTAAAAATCATCGAATATCGAGAGTTAATTATTTTAGCATTCAATATTACTATTATTCAACCATCAAAACATTAAATACAATGATTAGAGTTTGTGACTAATGGTTCGTTGGGATTTGAATTGAAGTTGTTCTAGTACCAATAAATACTAGATTATCTGTGTGGATTCCGCGGATCTCAATTTCCCAACTTATCTAGAATTCGTAGACTAATCATCTTCTACAAGTCTTTAATACTTTTCCTTCTATATCATAAATAATTAATACTGTAAGTATATACATACATACATATATATAGACGACATCCATCCACATGTACTTCTATTATCAGTTCTTGTTAATTTGTTCATCAACTATATATCATGGATAATGATAGAGAAGAGACCCTCTCTTTCAGTGACCTTCTTTTTCTCAGCGACGACGATGATGATACGAAAGAATTTTCTAGTGATGAAAACCAAAACTCTATTATCTTCAACCAAGATATAGATTTTTCAGGTTTTTTCAGTGAAGAATGGAGTAACCCCATTTCTTCTGACCACATCATCTTTTGTGGAAAACTCATTCACACTTCAAGAAACACCCAAATACCAAATCATCCCATTAACAAATTAGATTTGGAAAAAAACAAGAACAAGGGTAGTAGTAGTAGTATAGTAGTTTTTCTAGATGTAATTCTGAGTCTTTCTCCAATGCCCATTCTTCTTCTTTTGATTCTGTGTCAAAGTTTGATATTGCGGTTTCCGGGAGAAAGAAACATGATTGCTACAAGGATGGTGTTTTGGGTGAGAGGACATCGAAACTGGCGTGTTCTAGCAAGTCTAGGTGGCAGGTGTTTTTGTTTGGATCGGGATCGGGTAGGTTTCCGAGGAATATGGAGTTGAGTGACATAAAAAGCCGGCAGCTTCGACAGATTCCATCCACATTGCCCACGGAGAAAGGTGGCGGAAAACGGCTGACGTGGCTGATACGAGTATTGGGATGCGGCGGTGGTTTCAACTTTGATGATGCAATTAAGGTTTCGTCGCTTGGATACGTTCGTTCTTTTGATCGGCGAATGTGATCACCTTTGATTGATTTGATCATAACATTTGTTTTTTTGCAATAGCTGAAAGATCATGATGATGTTTTGATTAATCTCAACATTTGGTTTTTGTTATCTTGGATTATTTCTACTAGTTGAGAGAAGGATGAACACATGGTATGTTGAAAGAATTATGCAAATTAGTGTAGTTAATTAGTTTAATGATTTTTGATGGTATTGAAGTCATTTTTACAAACTTAGTACTTTAATATATAAATCTCAAAATTTTACAACTCATGATAAGCGAGATGTAAAAAGATGCTTAATTATATAGTTAAGAACTAAAGACCGGGGACCTCTTAATTAATATAGTTTATATATGAATGATATGTATAATGTTAATGTATATATATGTTAGGTGAGGTGAGGTGACTAGATGTATTTTAAAAGTCTAATTGACGTTGGCCTTCTTCTTTAGGCGGCTTAATTTTGGCCTTCTAGCAAATATTTGTTACTCTACAAACACCTTTCACGACTTTTATACATTGTATTTCGTATCATAGTCTCATGTACAGTGTAAATTATGAAATTTGTCCCTAAGGTTTCTTACTTATACCTATTATTTCCCTTATTTTAAAATTTGGTTTTTTGCCATGTGGTTTTTAGTTTATTTCTTTCTGTCTCTAAAACTAACCTCGTTAATCCCAATGGGGCAGCCTACCGTTAAGGCTTGGTGTTGGGGAAAAACCCACCAAGTTCGAATCCGGGGATGAGTAACCAGGGCACTGAGTTTTAATCCCAAAAGAGTATGCTTTAGCTCTCGTAAAATTTATGAATGATGTAGTCTGGGCAAACCCAGGTGAACTTTATCAAAAAAAAAAAAAAAACCTCGTTAAAAAACTCTGTTAAGGCAAAACCATTTTAAAATAAACATTAATTAAAAAATTAGAGCCCACCTGTCACACCCCTCACCCCACTTTTTCAATGCTTTTCCCTCAAGACTCTACCTCATACATTTTGAATTCCGACCAATTTTCTCTAGTGTCTTTTATTCAAATCATCTTCTTTAGAGATGCATTGAAAAAAGAAGAGAAGGGGTGTGCTAGAGAAGATGTGCGGATCAATAGGAGGCCGATGAAGAAAGTTAATCGGGAATTCAGGTCTTATGAGGAAGAGTCAGGGAAAATAAAGAATTGAAGATTCGGGGTGGTTAGGGGTGTGTAAGGTGGGTTTTCTTAATTAATGTTTTATTTTTATCGTTTTTAATAAAAAGAATAAAGACACGTGAAATATCTTTTAGAATAGTATTTAAAATTTTAGTAGAAATTCAAAAGCCAAGGATGAAAATAGTTATAAATAACAAACCATAGGGACTAGACATGTACTTCACTCATTATATATACACACATTGTGCTAAAACCTTGTGAATATATATTCACAAAATCATATGAAACAAAGGTAACCAAACTTGAAAACAAATACCAAATGGAAGAACACAAAGATGATGCAGCAGATGAGACTCTTTCTTTGTCAGATCTTCAAATGGAAGAGCCAGAGGACACCACCACCACTGCTTCAGAAGTAGTAATAAACCAATCTTTCTATGAAGAATTCTTTGGGTTTTCCATCAACAATTCTAATACCATTTCACCAACAGTTTCTCCTAAACCACCCGTTATCGTCAAAAACGATAACAACGTTAGAAAGAAGAAGGCGATGGCGAACCCCATGTTTCGATCAACTTCCGCTTCGTTTAAATACATGCGGCTAAAGATAACTTCGACCACGACCACTTGGCGGTCAAAATCGGCACCAAGTGTGGAGAAAAACAGATTGGCAGCATCTAAGAGCAAGTCAAAGTGGCAGATTTTATTGCCTGGATTGGGATCAGGTAAGTTTCCAAAGAAGATGGATTTGAGTGACATTAAGAGCAGGCAACTTCGCGGCCAGATTAGCGTAACCGATTGTCAGAAATCGCCTGCGGCTTCGTCGGTTGATCATGGCGGCAGTGGGGCGGAGAACGGTGGCGGGGAGAGAAGTCGGAAGCAAGGGTGGTGGCGGTTCGTTGATGTTTTGGGTTGTGGTGGTGGTTATGTTAGAGACACAAAGGTGGTTGTTTAACGTATTTTTTTTTATTGTAGATTGTGATTTTAAATTAGTATTTTTCAGTTTGTTGTGTGTTTAATTGTGTAATTAAAGATTCAATTGAGTATGATGAGAATTACATTATAATAGTCCCCTCAAGATAGGCATGGAGAAATTTTAAAATGGCATTATTAAGAAAAGATGTAGTATTATTATTCTAATACGAATATAAACAAAATTAATATCAGTGAGTTAGTTAATCAATCGAAAAAGTCTCTTAGGCCATGTGTACCACGAATGGGTACCATGGCGGGTTGCATGCCACATCAGCAGGCTTGAGCCTGCATGTGGTACGGGGTGGGGACTGGGGAGGGTTCCATGGGCGGGTTCGGTGGAGGATGCACCAACCCCTCTTAATTAGCGATCCATCCTTGATATGATTCACTTGGTTGGTCGACAACCTATCTAATTAAGGATCAAAATGTGGTGAAACAACAAACGCACATTGAAAGTAGATGTCATTCTTGAAGAAATTGTGAGAATATGTGAGAATTAGATTACTTGTCTTAGAGAAAGAAATAAGAGATTCCAGCATATATTGATCGAGAAAAATTGGATCAAGACTAGCATATACAAAACTTGATAATAAATTTTTTTTTGAACGGCAAGTTAACACACACGCTCCAGCGGTATCGGACCTCCAATTAGGCAATCCCACTAATTGCGACACGGCCCAACCTATGGTTGAACCCGACTAGCAGGAAAATGGATCCCATAAACTGGATCCTCCCGTACCGGCCCCGACCCCGAAGGACCAGATCCCATAGAATTAGGAGAATATGCTAAATATATATAGAGCATATGGATTCATAAGGATATATAAAAATCTGTCCGTGAATTCCATATGTTTCATTTCTATTTCACCAAAGAAATTAAGACACGCTAGATTCCTATATATGATAGGTTTATTTAATTTAAGTTTATAGTCTCTCTAATGTACATTTATGTGATTGATGGATATGAATTATAAGACATGAAAATTTAAGAAAAAATATATTATACATTCATAGGCCATCCACTATGGTAACTCATTAACCCAATTGCCACATCAGTTTTCACTACCATACTCAAACCAACCCAAACCATCCACTATACCCCAACCCAATCTTACCGCACATTAAATAATTAATAAAAAATAGAAAAAAGAAAATAAGAGAGAGATAGAGAGAGAGAGGGTGGGGGGGGGGGGGTTGCGGCTCGGCATGGAGAAGCCGAATGCCAAGCCGATTCTCCAACCCGATTCATCCACCGTGGTGTATCCAATTAAGCCGACGCACAACCCAAAGATGGTTTAGGCCATCCGCTATGGTACCAATTGGTACCAATGGTACCAGCTACCACCTCAGCGCCACATCAGCTTACCAACACCTTACCAATACCTTACCAATCCATCCACATTCATACCAATTCCATACCAATCTAAATAATTAATTAAAAAAATTAAAAAAATAAAAAGGAAGAGAGAGAAGGAAGAGAGAGATAGAGAGAAAAGGAGAGAGAAGCTTGGTTTCACAATCGGCAAGCGGGTGCCGTGCCGGTCACCCTCGGCGGTGTTGCCGAGGGTACCGGTTCGGTACCGGTGCCTTCACGGCCCCATAGCGGAAGGCCTAAGACCACATACCAATTGCGGCAGTTTCTCTGGAAAGACATATCCAATTTAATGGTATAGATTAGAAGAACGAAATATAGTCGTAGTAAATATTTCAAACATTTTTCCTTTCTAACTTAGCTTGACCTTCTAGTAGCCATATCTTTCCAATTTTTCCTACAGGGTATTCTTCACATCTATGCATTAAGACCAAACCCGCAATGACATATTAGTCAAAATTTGCCAATAAATATCCTTTAAATCTAGAAATACGACCTTTTCAAAGTCTTCGTTTTACTTTGTAATATATATTGTGCTTCCAAAGTTTTGTGATAACACATCCAAGAAATGAAAGATCATATGCAAATATCTATGTACGAATCGAAGAAGACGGTCGAGGTTAAGATTCATGGCGACACGGCAGGGACAGAAGAACAACAACGTTCTAAGCGAAATCAAGGCCTATCGAAGGCTGTATCACTGAGAGACAGATTGGAATCTCGGAGGAATACCAAGTTGTGGGTGTTTATGTTTGGTCATGGGACGGCTAAGTTTCGGACTAAGATGGAGCTGAATGATATTAAAAGCCGGCAACTACGGCAGCAGAGTACAACAACCGTGTCTGATGGCGGTGAGGATGAAATCCCCGGTCGGAGAAGTGGGGAGAAGCGGGTGGGCGGTTGATTGATGTTTTTGGGTGTGGCGGAGGATACAACGGAGACAACACAATAATTAGGGACTTACAGGCCTCTTTTCGAACGCTTGAAAAATACGAGACATCTCCAACCCACCACCAAAAACACTTAAATCAGTAAAATGTTTCTCAACCGATCATTATAACACTAAAAAAAATAAAGGTTTCTATTGGTCTCTATATATATTTAGAGATCAAAATATTAGCCTATATTTTTCATATGTTAATTTTATATTGAAAATTACTTTGGCTTAATTTCTGTTGTAATATACGATATACATGACCAGATCCTTTTGTACATTTTACCGATCATCTTAATTTTTTTTAACTTATTATACTTTCATAGACATGTATTATGTAAACTTCATATATATTTATTGTTAGTTGATTTGCATATGGTTAATATATAAATGGTTTATTGCTTTTACAATACCTGTTATTAATATATATTAAAACATAATTTATTTGTTTTATATAATTTGTTTATTTATATTATTATTAAATAAATTGTTCTCCTAATAAAGTTATATAAATTGCTATTTTGGTTATGAAAAGAATCGGTCAGATGCAATATTCCCGTATCACAAATATAATTTTTAAAATTTAGAAGACAAAAATTTAAGAGTGAATTACACTTTTGGTCCCTGTGGTTGTCACCCTTTTTCAATTGTGGTCCCTAAAGCAAACTAATATCAAAAATAGTCCCTGAATCAGCCAATTCGTTTCACTTTTGGTCCCTCGACCTCACGCCGTGATTTTTTGGCCGTTTAGGCCTATCACGTGCATTGCACGCCAGGGGTAAAAATGTCCATTTTAAAAGGTATAAAAGCCCATTTGTTACCCTTAACCCTCCTTTTCTTTCACCATAAACCCCCATTTTCAGTAACCCTAAACCCCCATTTCACCCATTTTGGTAAATCGAAAACCTCGCCAAGTCAATCTAACCCTAGATTGTGCTATCTGAATCAACGATCGTGAACGTATGCACGTGGGCTTGGTCAAAGTTGGTCAACGATGTTTAGAGTCAGGGTACCAGATGAAGTATTTGACCCGTATGAGGAATATGGTATGTAATTCACTCTATTTGATTGAATGTGGTCCCATCTTCTATTTGATTGAATGTGTTTGTATATGCTTATTTTTGTTTTTTGTATTGTTTGTCCAGAACACCTACCCACTTTCATATCAATTCGGTTACATCATGGTGGAATTTTTAGTAAAGGCCGAAGTAGGAAGTATTTGAATGGTACCATTACATATGTTGATTTGATAGACAGTGATCTACTCTCTTGCCATGAACTTGTGTGTATTACTCAGAAACTTGGTTACCCAGATGAACAGAAAAGATTTTTTCACTTTGTTAGACCCGACAGTGATTTGCAATTCGGGTTACAAGCATTAGGAAATGATACTGACATTCGGGTGTTGCTAGAATACGTTCCTGAGTGCAAATTGTTTGATGTGTACACGGAACATTGGGAAACTCGGCTTGACACATATTTGAAGTCTCCCATGTCTTCTAAAGTTAGAATTGAGCAATTACCTGATGAAGAAACCCCTGCACCTAAGAAGAAAAGCAAGAGAAAATTGTACTTGGAATGGCATGAAGAAACCCCTGCATCTGAAGATGTTGAACATTCTGGAAAAGATGTTGAACATGTTGAAAATGTGGAAGTAACTGAAAATGTGGAAGTAACTGAAGTAACTGGAAAAGATGAAGAAACCCCTGCACATGTTGAAGTAACCCCTGCACATGTTGAAATACCTGAGTCCATGATGAATGAATTTGATCCTTTCTTTGGTATCAACTTTGATGGTGATTTTGATCAACCTGGACGAGGCATGGATGATCAACCTGGAAGGGGCATGGATGATCAGGTTAGGGGCATGAATGATGAGGCTGACAGGGGCATGGATGAACAACCTGGAAGGGGCATGGATGATCAGGCTAGGGGTATGGAAGATGAAGTTGATGATGGTATTGATTATGAAGTTGATGATGGAATGGAAGATGAACCAGGAATGGAAGATGAAGTAGATGGAAAGGAAGATGAAGTTGATTCTGGAATGGTCGATGAAGGTAACATCATTCAAGATGCTGTTGATGTAGATGTGGACATGAGCAACTTCAATTGGACATTTGTAGATGGTGATATTGATGGCCCTGTAAATCTTGAGAACTTTGAAAGTGCATCAGATTCAGAGGAGACTTTGGAATCACTTAGGAGGAAAAAATTGAGGCAAGTGCGGAGACAAAAACAAAAAGAACAACCCACAAGTGTCAACTTTTTTGTGGGGCAATCATTTGGCAGCAAAGCAGAGGTTAAAAGGTTAGTAAAGCTTCATGCCGTAGAAACTCGAAGGAACATTGTGATACTGAGAAATGATAAGGTAAGATTCAAGGGCTGTTTGCAAGGGTAAATTACCAGTGTTTACTACTGGTACCAATAGTGATAAGGGTAAGGAAGTTGCAAGTGAAGAGACATGTCCGTGGGTGCTTCATGTGTCACCAGTGAAAAAAGAGGAGACTTGGATGGTGAAGACATACACAGATACTCATAAGTGTTTGCAAACCAGATCTGTAAATGCTTGTACTGCATCTTTTCTTGCAGATCACATAGTACAAACAATTGCTCCAAACCCAGAAATCCCTATCAGAGCTGTTAAAGAGCAGTTGGAAAGGAAGTATGCTGTTAGTGTGTCAAGGGTAAAAAGTTTTAGGGCAAAGAGTATGGCTTTGAACAAACTCAGAGGGGATTATGCACAACAGTATAGACTTCTAAGAAGATACCTTCTTGAGGTGAAAAGAACCAATCCAGACACTACAGTCAAATTAGATGTTGAGGCAACCATTGATCCATCTTCACCAACTAGACAGTTCAAAAGAGTTTATATCTGCCTTGGACCTTTAAAGCAGGGATTTAAATCATGTCAGAGAGATTTATTGGGCCTTGATGGATGTTTTATGAAAGGCCCATACCCTGGTCAGATACTAACTGCAGTTGGTGTAGACCCAAACCATGGCACTTACCCTCTAGCATATGCAGTTGTTGAGGCAGAAACAAAAAGGTATTGGTCCATTATTACACTTACTCTTTACTGTTTAATCTCTATTTAATTACTACTTAATTACTGCTCAGTAACTGTTAAATATGTTAATATTGTAGCTCATGGGCTTGGTTTTTGGAATGTCTCGGGGATGACCTTGGTCTACAAAGAAATTCCAATTTCACTTTTATAAGTGATAGACAGAAGGGGATTGTACCAGCCATAACACAGGTGTTCCCGTCTGCTGAACATAGATACTGCTTACGACACATTGAAGAGAACATGAAACTAAGGTTTAAGGGGAAAGCATTTAAGGAGCATCTGTGGAAATGTGCAGCAGCCTCTACTGTGCCAATGTTCAACAAAGCAATGGATGAGCTTAAAGCCTTTAATGGATCTTTTCATGGGTGGTTGAGACAAATTCCCCCAAAACACTGGTCCAAAGCTTACTTCACTGGTAATATTCAATCTCTTATATTCTAACAGGTAGATGTTTAATTGGAATATCTTATGTGATACAATTTTCACTTTTATCTAACAGGCAGATGTCACTGTGACATAGTGCTAAACAATATATGTGAGGTTTTCAATGCACAATTGGTTAATGGTCGGGACAAACCAATCATCACAGCGTTAGAGTATATTAGACAGTATTTAATGAAGAAGATAGTGAATGTTCAGAAGGTAATTGCTACACATCATGGACCACTGACTCCAGCAGCTACAAAGATGTTAGACAAGATCAAGGTAGAAGCTGTTGACTACGACATCATATGGAATGGAGGAATCGAATACGAGGTGAGTGGACCTTGGCAAGATCAGGTGATTGTGAATGTTCAGAACAAGACTTGCAGCTGTAGGCATTGGGAATTAACTGGTATGCCATGCAAGCATGCTGTGGCCACAATTTGGTACATGGCGATGAATGGAGAAGGAGCAGGACTGCCGGAGAGTTGGGCACATGAATGTTATTGGTTGTCAACATGGAAAAAGGTTTATGACTTCAAGCTCTCTCCCATCAATGGACCAAAACTTTGGCCAGAAAATGACAGTCCAACAACCCTTACTCCTCCAAAGCATCATATCCAAGTGGGGAGGCCAAAAAAGAAACGTTTGAGGACTACGGATGATGCAAGCCAGTCTGTGGTTAAGGGTAGTAAGATATCAAAGGCTGGGACATCTGTCACTTGTGCAAAGTGCCATAACAAGGGTCATAACTCTAGGACTTGCAAAGGTATTTAGGTTGAAACAAGTCTTTTGGTTGTTCTTTTGGATTCAAGTCTGTGGTTGTTTTTTTGGATGTAATTAGCCACTACAAACATTGTGCTTATAGTTGTTTTTTTGGATGTAATTACACACTACAAACTTGGTTGTTTTTTTTTGGATGTAATTACTTACATATGAATGGAATGAAATGGTTCATCCTTTGCATCTTTTTGTTTCATATGGAATGGATTGTTGTATATCAAACATTCATTCAATAATTGCCAAATTTTCATTCACTTTAAACAAGGGCATAAAGTACACCAAAATCATTACATTACACCACTGGAATACATAGCCATAAACCTAACACCACTGGAATACATAGCCATAAACCTAACACCAACAAAAATACATAGCAAATGCCACCCAGCTAACAATACACATAAGCTTCCATTTCCCTTGCTTGATTTGCAGTGATTTTCAAAGCGGCTTCAACCTCATTCTTCGACCTCAACAAACCAGGGATAATTTGTACTGCTCGTGGACACATTGGTCCATCTACCCAACCAAGAAATCTACATCTTGAACCCTGCAACAATTTCACAAGACGAAATTGAGAAAGGAGGGAGTTTAAATTACATGCAGACGCAGACCATATGATGCCAATTCATCAAACAACTTACCTTAATCGAACAACAATAGAAGCGCCGACCTGGATTTGTGGAGGTCCACGAGGTTCGTATGATGGCAATTGAACCACAATCACAAATCACCATTGTAGGGTTCGTTGGAGGGTTCGAATTTCGTTGGAGGGTTCGAATTCGAAGGTTCGGGTTGAGGGTTCTGGCAATTCGAAGGGGATGGGTTAAAATTGAAAAGGAGGGTTAAGGGTAACAAATGGGCTTTTATACCTTTTAAAATGGACATTTTTACCCCTGGCGTGCAATGCACGTGATAGGCTCAAACGGCCAAAAAATCACGGCGTGAGGTCGAGGGACCAAAAGTGAAACGAATTGGCTGATTCAGGGACTATTTTTGATATTAGTTTGCTTTAGGGACCACAATTGAAAAAGGGTGACAACCACAGGGACCAAAAGTGTAATTCACTCAAAATTTAATTTATTCTTATGGAAAGAAAGACAAAAATACTTTTAAACAGATAAGATAAAATATAGAGTTGGCATTAAATGATACTAAATAGTAACAAATATGGAACCATATAGAGTCATAGATGCCTAACTTTTAAAAGCAAGTTTTGACTTTGTATGCGAGTCCTACTTATTAATGGTAGTATTTGATGTGTAGGCTAGATAAAATTAATAATACCGAAGGGTGGTTTATTAAATATTTATTAGGGTAAGTGTCTATCAATTTTGTTTATTTTATTGATTAAATATGTTATGGATTGAAAAACTTATCCGATAAATGACAACAAGCAGTTAAGGAGTGAAACTCTTATCCCGGTAAATATGTCATGGACTAAAAAATTTACCCGATAAAAACACTAACTAGGTAAACATTTTGAGTAAAGGGTCTCCGATACTAAATTTTCAGGGTATTAGGCCATCCTTTATGGATCGGTGGAGAGGGCCGGTACCTCTCATACCGGTCGGTAACACCATAGTGGATGAGGGGTAGGGTGACCGGTACCCTCTCCACCGGCACCCCCACACCGATTGATTTTAATCCCTTTTTTTCTCTCTCTATCTGTCTCTATTTTTTTTAATCAATTAATTAATGAGGGGTATGATAGTGGATGAAAGATATAGACTTGGTAGGTAGTGGTAAAGATAGTAAAAAGCTGATGTGGCAACAAGTATGAGGGATACCATAGGTACCATAAAGGATGGTCTTAGAGCAACTCCAATGGCACTCTAAAAACACCATTAACACCAATATATCACTCCAACCACACTTCAAACACTAAAAAAAATGGTGTTGGAAGAGAGAGAAAGTGGTTTGGCCTCCAAATTTGGAGGTCAAAATCCATACACCATTTTTCATGGGTCCCACTAAAATACAATATTATATTGTTTATATGAATATAAAATTATTTGTTTTAATAATATTTGGTATTAATTCTAAAACATATACTATATAAATAACTGTTCTTTTTTGTTTAAATTTAAAATTTTATTTACTTTAAATTATATTTAAAAAGAATCAATTTTTTTTCATCTTTATTTAACATAACTTTTTTAGTAATGTAATATTAATTAAAATATTATCATTTTCATATTAATAAATCTCTTTAAATAAATTAATTAGTAATTTATTACTAATATAATATGTATTTATAAAATTATAATAATTATTATTAAAATAGATAATAGTAAGTAAAATATATTATTTTAATGTAGGGTCCACAAATTTGATGTTTTTTTAGTGTGTGGTTGGAGTTGAAATTTTATTTGGTGTGACTGGTCCCACTTAATTTGATGTTTTTGGTGTGAATTTTGGTGTCAAGGTTGGAGATGGTCTTAGAGTGTGTTTTGTGGGCGATATGGGACCGCATTCTTTCGGTCGTTTCCATGAGGGATGGTGTGAAGTGACATAATAAGTTTTTTTTTTCCTTTTTTCTTTAAATACAATAGTTATTATTTTCAAATTTAAAAGATTTAATAAATAGTTAAATAATTTTGTCATTGTTCACCATGTAGCACAACTTATCATTTGTACAAAATTGTAGTGCATTTTTAATGTCTAAATAGAAAATACAAATGACTAACTGAATATACTCTGTTGCTCATGCTAGTATTTTTCTTATCGATATTCTTGAAATTAATTTAAGTCAAGTTACATCTTTTAATATCGACAAAAACAATTCGATGATTGCAGTTATGCTTATGACCAATATTACCCTAGGTGAAACAAATTACGAAAACAAAACGATCAGCAGAAAACTCACACGCCCAACTAACCTACTCCTAAAATCTACTCCTAAATCTACACCAATGTCCACCGTTGTCCACGAGGTCTTCTTTCCCCGCTCATTCTGCCAAGGCATGGCTTGATTTGGCTTGGCACGACCAAGGCTTGGCCTGGTTTTGCTTGTTCCGATCAAGGCACGGGACTCGAACCTACAAGGGCCACAACTATAAGGGAAAGGGACACCTTAACACCACTCCAAATGCAGCTGGACTACAAGCCCGTTGGCATTTGAAATTAATTGCCACAATAATGTAAGGAGTTAATAATTAGGGAAAAAAACAAAAAAGAAGGGTAAGGTGGGTTCATGGTCAATTTGAGTCCAGTCCATTTTAGGCTCTCTAATGGCGGCCATGGGCTTCTGGTAGCTCTCAAGACCAAAAAAAAGAAATGGTCACTTTTGCCAACCTAACCTAACCAAACCACCATCATCATCAACGACTCTTTTTGACCTTATTTTCATCCTTAATTCCCTTCTAGTAACACACTTTAATTAAAAAAAAATCTACTTTATTGACCTACTAACTTACCACCTCTATATATATATATATGTACAATCTTTAATCTTATAACACAATATTCACAAACATACCAATACCAAACAAACAACATATTCAAGATGAACACTCAAATGCAAGATTACATGGATGACTTAGAAGAAGACACACTTTCTCTATGTGACCTTCTCATTGAAGAAGATATTCACCTTTCTTCGAAAACAAATTCATCGTCGTCGTCTTCTTCTTCATCCGAACAAGATTTCTTGGGGTTCTTCACCGAAGAATGGGTTCGCAGTTCATCGGAAAACATCGTTTTCTGTGGAAAGATTGTTTCTTCCACTCCAGTACTCTTAGCAGACAAGAAGCAAGAAACCAAGACCCAATTGAACACTCATCCGTTTCGGTCAAATTCTGATTCCTTTAGGTATATGCGGTTGAAAACGGCTGCGAAGCCGACTACTTCGAGGTCGAAGTCGTTGCCGAGTAGTTCGGTGTCATCTTCTTCGATATGCAAGTCGAGGTTTTTGGTGTTTATGTTTGGGTCCGGATCAAGCAAGTTTCCGACTAAGATTGACGTAAGTGAGATCAAGAGCCGGCAACTCCGACGGCAGAGTACGATGGCGTCTCCATCGGTTAACGGTGGCGGCAAGAAGGAGAGTGGTGGCCGGAAAAATGGGAACAAAGGGTGGTGGCGGGTGGTTGATGTGTTGGGATGTGGTGGAGGATATAAGAGAGACACCATAGGGGTGTTGGCCTAACAAAAGTATTTAGTTTAAAATGTATGATGACTTCAGAATGTAGATGTAATGAAGTAGTTTAATTTCTAGTGTTAAGTAAAAGTTAGACATATATGTAGTTTTGAGGTTATATTCATGCAACTTATTGGTGTGATTTGTGAAGTTTTTTAATTAAATGGTTGTTTGTATTTATTTAAGCAAGTAAGCATATGATCAATCTCTATAATTCACATGTTAAAGTGCAAAATAAAATATTATACTACTATTTTATACTTTACTAATATACAAATAAAATCTGAAACTCGTTGAAACAAGTTTGTACCAAGAAAAATCAACATCTTTATTTCACGTGTTTTCCACGGCCGGCTCCCGGTTAGAGTTGAGCTAGATAATCGGGGAATCGATTTGGACAGAATTCTATGCCCGAGATGTAACGATGACTCTGGAATGATAGTCCATTGCTTTGTGAATTGTTCGTTTGCTAAAAAGGTCTAGGATCGGTTTCAAAATTGGTGGAATATCGCTATTGATTTTGGACCGTTAACGTCCAATATCCTAAACTTAGATGGGGGTCCTTTTTTCTCTCCAAGCTTAAACCAGGTTCTACATGCTTCTATTTGTGCTACCTTCTACTTGCTTTGGAGCCACTGTAACAACACAATCTTTAGGAATAAGTCGGACTCTGCCAAGGCACTTTTTGTTGAGATGCAAAGTAAGAATATTCGAATGGGTGTCGAGTCGAATCAGTAAAAAAACCATCTCTTGGGAGAGGTGGATAGAGAACCCATCTCACCCCCCTCCTACGATTGGATCTCATCTGGTGGGAGTTTTTGTCATTTGAACGTAGCTCGTGTTTTTCTTTTAGTCGCCGACACTCTTTTTTTACTGCAAGTCGCAGTTCTCTTATATGGTTGCTTACTTGTAATTTTCTTTTTCTTTTCTTAATAAAATTTTGGCTCTCTTTCAAATAAAAAACTATTAATAAAAGCACTTGATATTATTATTTTATTTTATATTTGTTTTGCTTGATAATGCTAGATATATGATGTGGTCCAAAGAAATAATATCTTTACTCATATTTCTGCTTGATGTTGGCTTAATTGTCTAGTATAGCATGATATGATTATATATTAATCAAAATGACCTTTCGTTTGGAAAAGAGTTGCTCAAGGCAAGTGCATCCATCAAAAACCAAACTAAACTTTTATTCGGTTCAATTATCAAGTAACTTAGAAAAAGTTGAAATAACCAAATGAGTGTTAGCCTAGTGATAAGGCTTGGACACTACATAGTGGTGAACCCGAGTTCGAGCCCTGGGGGACGCATTCTGGAGGTACGGGGTCTTCGACTCCGGGCTGCATGCTTTAGCAGTCGGGCTTCGGCCCAAAATTGCTAGTCTGGGCCCAATGTGGTCAGGGATACCTCTTCCAAAAAAAGTTGAAATAGAAGTTACAAACAAAACAATACACATCCAATAATCCTATAATCAAGTTTAAACAAATAAACAATTTAATTTGTCTAAAGTTCAAACTCAAACATCGAAAAAATATTACAGCTTAAACTGAAGTCCAACCTAAAAAAAGTTAACGAGGCTATAAACTCTTTAACTCAATTGCTTTCCCTCCAAGTGATGATGAAGAATATATTATTAGTTAATTACGGTGGCTTTATAGTTTATACATCTTCTCAAATTACGCATGACATGCATTAATGATTTAATCAATAACTATTTAATGGGTGAGAAGTATCATATATGTTAGTGTCCCACATCGGCTAGACTTGGACCAAATCTTCACTATATATGTTGGAACCCCCCTTCTCTCCTTAAGGGCTCTTTTGGAGATTAATCATGGGGTTCCACATATTCTCACATGGTATCAGAGCCAAGGTCTACCACTCTAGGGACTGACACGTCGGCACTCTCCTAAGCCGGCACTCTCCTCGCCGCTTCGCCCTTCTCAGCCCTCCATCTAGCCTCGTTGGAGGGGGCGTGTTAGTGTCCCACATCGGCTAGACTTGGACCAAATCTTCACTATATATGTTGGAACCCCCCTTCTCTCCTTAAGGGCTCTTTTGGAGATTAATCATGGGGTTCCACATATTCTCACAATATATATTTAATTTCTAGTACTATATAGTATATATTATATACACCTTCCTCCAACTAATCTATATATTATCAATACATATCCAATTGATGTTGACCTTCCAGTAGGCCTTCAAGATCAAGCAAAAATGGTCACACTTGTCACCCCAACAAACATTTTCCTCCCTTCTAGTAAAACAATTTAATTTTCTTCTTACATTTATTAATTGATATATAAA
The DNA here is from genome assembly GCA_030169165.1 of Centaurea solstitialis. Taxonomy (NCBI): domain Eukaryota; kingdom Viridiplantae; phylum Streptophyta; class Magnoliopsida; order Asterales; family Asteraceae; genus Centaurea; species Centaurea solstitialis. The sequence continues at coordinate 7,001,336 of CM058046.1, read as the reverse complement.
ATAAAAATATACACATATATACAAATATCTTTCTCTCTTAACACCCACATAAACTCTCCAATTTCTGCAGTGATGGGATATGAATGAATTAATTACTCCAATTGTTGACAAAACTATGAACTCTTCAACTCAATTTCTTTCCCTCCAAGCGATCATCAAGAATATATTATTAGTTAAAGTTACGTTTCATCCATATGGTTCTTTAAAGTTTGGAATTTTAGTCCATGTGGTTTAAAATTTATATTTTTCATTCCTATCGTTTATACATCTTTGTTTTGTCTTTAAGATTTACAAATTTATTAATCTTTCGATCCTTGTGATATACAAAACTTTGATATGTTGGATATTTGTACTTAACGATGGGAATTAGCTAATCTAAAGACAAAAATGACAATAAATTATATACAATTATAAGAAAAAATAGGTAACAACATGGACGAAAATAAAATTTTGTAACAAACCATATGGGCAAAAAAGTTAATTTAGACTTTTAGTTATTTAAGGTGGCTTTATGTGCTTTAGAGCATCTCCAATGCAAACGTCTTAGAAAGTTTTTTACCTTTTTTGTTAAGCTATTAAAAAAGCTTTTTAGCAATGGGTTTAAAAGCTTTTAAACCAATAATCTTTTGCATATATGACCTTTTCAGCTTTTCCCCTTTACATTTCCGGCTTTTCCTTTTAATTTTCAAAAGATTCCATTTTTAAAAAGCTTTTTGCATTGGAGAAGGGTTTTAAAGATAGGTTTTAGTTAAAAAAATGTTAGTGGAAAGCTGATGTGGCAGAACTGAAAAGTCTTTATATAACTTAACCATTGTGGATGCTCTTATACATCTTCTAACCATGACATTGACATATATGATTTAGTTAATATTTAATGAGTGGGGAAAATTTGATACAATTTCTATGACTATGTAAATTGTGTACGCGTTCCTCCAACTCATCTAAAATCTATTTAAAGTAAATTGTGTACGCCTTCCTCCAACAGTCCAACTCATCTAGAATCTATTTAAAAGTAAATTGCATTTTTGGTCCTTGTGGTTGCCACCTATTATTAACTTCAATTTCTTTTTTGAAACAATTACTGTTTGAGTTAGTGTGGCTGTCATTTTGTTTCACTTTGTTTCGTCAAACTAACTTCTACAAAATAGGTCCGTTAACTTCAGGAGTATTTGGTCTTTTTTGTATTTCTTTGTTTTCAATTTAAAAATCAAATGTAGACGTTGAGACTGAAGAAAAGACAATACTGTAGAAACGGTTTTATTTACATCCGTCATCGACAACTACGTCAATAAAAGTTGATGGATCTACTTAACTGAAGTTAAATAAAGGACCAAAAAGAAAACAAATAGCAATCATAATGATAAAAAAAAAAACATAAGGAAGTTGGTATCCCCACTATATCACATACAATTCATACAGTTTTAAGGAGTATGGATTGAAATCTTCTTCTTATTGAAGTTGACCTTCTAGTAGGCCTTGAGGAAGAAGCAAAATTAGTCACAGTTGTCACCTACCAAGTATTTTCCTCCCATTTAGTAAAACAATTTAAGATTCTTCTTCCATAGCTAATTAATAAATATATACATATATCTTTCCATCTCTCTATTATATAATTTCTCCATAAAACTACACATCATTCACAAATCAAACCACACAAATATTCTTCTTCAAGAAAACCTCTCTCTACCAATACCCAAATAAATCAATGGAACCTCATATTCATAATGAAGAAAACACTCTTTCTCTCTCCAACCTTCATATCAAAGATGATACCATGATCCATTTAAAAGAAAATCAAAACTCTTCCTCTTCTTCTTCTACATCCTCTTCTTCATTTGATCAAGATTTCTTAGGGTTTTTCAGTGAAGAATGGAGTCGTGATAATAATAATAATAATAACACTTCACCTGAAAACATCATCTTCTGTGGGAAGCTACTTTCTTCCAAACAATCCATTGCCACCGGAGATGATGATAGAAAGATCCAACCAATTAACCCTCAATTTCGGTCGAATTCTGATTCGTTTAGATACATGCGGTTCAAGACCGGTTCGAGTACTCCGAGATCAAACTCAGTGCCAAACAGATCATCAACATCATCATCATCATCTCCATGCAAGTCAAGGTGGAAGGTGTTTTTGTTTGGGTTTGGATCAGGAAAGTTTCAAGCTAAAATGGATATGAGTGACATCAAGATCCGGCAACTCCGGCGACAAAGTGATCATCGTACGGTGGTTGATGGGGAGGAGATGGAGAGGAGAAGTGGGAAGAAGGGGTGGTGGCGATTGGTGGATGTTTTGGGATGTAGTGGTGGATATGAGAGAGATACCATGGTGGTCGTTTAATTCATTATACAGCTTCTTTGAATTTGTTAAATGCATTGCTAAATCATGATTATGATCCAATGAGATATTATTAATGTTGTAGTTCTAGTTGTCAAATTAATTATGAAATACAAATTAAAAGTTTAGAGTACCCCCATTTTTTTTATAGTTTTTGAAATGGATAACTCTAAATTGAATTATTTATAGAAGACAAAAACTTGCCCGTTCCGACTATGGCTGTTCTTCTTGTTTATAAAATGGAATAATGAAAAACATCTTATAAAAAGTTCAAAATAATAATGTCCAGTGTCCTTCTCCTTAACGGAAATAATGACGGAAATTAGTGTGAGGGATCAAACTCAAAAGAAATCGTATACATGGAGGATTAATATATAAATGAAGTTTTTTTTTTTTTTGAACGGCAAAGAAAGGAAGGACAAGGAGAGAGCTTCGGCATAACCATCACCCTCGCCAAGCCAACCAATTATTAAAATAAGGAAATCCAGCAAGAAGCTAGAAACCAAAGAGACAAAGCACAAGGTATCCAAACAAAAACAGGAGAACAACAAACAAACCCAAAAAAGGGGACCTAGAGAAAAGAATGCCACCCTAGTCAGAGAACTAAAAAAGGAGAGATACACCAATTGTTCCAATTCATGGTTAACGTGTGATTCCTATTGCCAAACCTAAGCTTTGTCAAATCTATAATATTTAACAAATCGGACTAAATTTATAATTTACTCTAATTAATAAATACATAAATTATTTAATAATATATAAAGTCAAAAAAAAATTGAACCATGTTGTAATAAGAGACATGAGACAATATCGTCTCATTTAAATCAAAAGGTGATACATGAAATAAAGATAAACTATAATTTTGGTTCTCGAGTTTTAGTAAAATATTTGAAATTGAGACCTAAAGTTTAATAAGTATAGAAATCATGCTTATAGTTTTCATTTTGTTCTAAAAGCTATTAGATATCATCATTGAAAGTATATTGGTGTATCATAAAAAACAAAAGTACAATGCTATAATAAAGAAATTTGTGAAAATAAGTTGTTGTTTCATTCATTTAACCCTCTTAAAAACTAATGTGTTAATTCTTGTTTACTTGACTTACATCATACATTATGATATAAAAATGTTTATAGAATACAAGAAAAAAAATACGCTTTATAGAAGGTTGAAAGATAGTGAATTGTTAAAAGTAAAACTCTAATAACTAGGTAAAAGTTATAATTTAAATTGAGCAATTACAAATTCATTCCCTATGATAATGATTAGAAAATGTTACAGATATAGTTCTTGTAATTTGTTTATGACAAAGATTTCCTTATAGTTTTTTTAAAAGACAACTTTTATACCAACAACCAAACATTAACAGATCAAAATCATAATACTAGCCAGGCCCGTTAGGAGAGTTGAAGTTTTCTTCTAGTTTGTTTGAATTTAGTTTCAACGTTAATAAGCATTGAAGAGGTTACGTTAAATCATCCCATATGCTAATCATTGGAGATTCTAACGGTTTACGTATTCCTTTATAAATATTATTTTAATGTAAAATTTTGTATTTTGTATTAGTAAAAGTTTTAGAAATTGATAATTAGAAAAAACCACATAGAATGATCAAATTATTCTCACATACTTAGCATATTATGTGATTTAACAGAACATAACGATCGTTATATGCAAACTACAAAAAAGGGAATAAACAATATACACACATCCACTAGATTTTCAAACCATAAGAACAAAATATGTAATTAGTGAGGGATCCTATAATTAAATTATTAAAATAATAATTATTATATTATTATAATAATTGAGTTTCAGCAGTATTCCATCCACCGTAGTTGCCTATTTCTAAGACCACCACCAAAGGGAAACTTCTCATTAATTGCAGCATCGACGTCTAGAATCCTATGACCAAAATGGAACCCTCCATTCCCTTCAAAGAGTATTGAATATATGGACGTTTTCAATAATTTAAATTTTATATTAAATATATACTTTAAATAACTATTTATTTGTGACAGCTCTTTTTGTATTTATTTATAAATTTAATTTGATTAATAATAAAAACATTTTTTTTAAGAGGTATCCCAGACCATACTGAGCCTAAACTAATCCTCGGTAATTTTGGGCCGAAGCCCGACTGCTAAAGCATGCAGCCCGGGGTCAAAGCCCCCGTACCACCACTATTTAGTGTCCAAGCCTTACCATTAAGATAACACTCATTTGGTATAATAAAAACAATTTTTAATTAGCGGTTAGTTAATTAGTGATCTCGTCATCGTATTTGCAAAACCAAAATTGCAATTTGAGTACCCTTTGAACTAAACACGTCTTGAGAGTTGACAGCCAAGGTTAATTATATTCATTATTCAACATCACCATAATACATCACTGTAAACGTAAGTTAGTATGCTTTTTTAGTTTATTGTTAAAGTCATATTTGAACAATCAAAAATTACTTGTATATTAGTTAGTTTAGTGAAATGCTATTTTAATAGTTGTTTTAATTAGTTTAAAAAGCTTTTTGTCCATTTTGTTAAACACATGTGACTAATATTATTTGTCATTTGTCATTTATTATTTATTATTAATTTATTTTCTTTATTAAACAATATTACAGTCATAACTAATTAATCAATTTTATTTGTAACTGTAATTGCAAATAACTATTAATTATTAAATAATTACCATTATTATTGATCTAATTAGTTATTTTTACATTATTATTACTTTTATTATTGTTCAATATCTTTGGTCGTCGAAACAAATACAACAATTCTGGAAATGTTCCTGTAAATTACTTACAAATAAATTTCTTTTGTTTCATAATAAAACATGAAAATAATTTAACAAATTATTTGATTTAATAAATTTTTTTCTAGAAAAACTTGATTAATTCAGATATATAAGGTTGATTGACTTTCTTTATTTTTATTACATGTAATTATTATTTAAAATAGATATTTTCTAAAATTTGTATTCCATTATATAAATTCAAAACTGATAATTTTATATATATTTGGTAAGTCCAACTGAAATTCTATAACTAATATTACCAGTGATATGATATAAGTATATTATGAAATGTCAAAACTGATTAATTTTTCTAGTAAAATTACATCTTTTACAACTTATCAACTATTTTTTTTCACATCTAATTACTTTATCGATTAGTTTGTTTTTTAAACATAACCATTTAAATATATGTTCTTATGGGTATTTAATTAAGTAATTACATTATATATTTTCTAATTATGTAATTACATGAAGCATGTGTTAACTTGTCGTTCAAAAAAATAATAAAAACAAATCTTAATTAGGTGTTAGTTAATTAGTAATTGGATCATCGTATCTGTAAAACCAAAATTGAAATTTGATTTGAACTAAACACGTCTTGACAACCAAGGTTTCTTTCAACATCACCATAATACATCATTGTAAACGAAAGTTGGTTTGCTTTTTTAACTAGTTTATTGTTAAAGTCATACTTGAACAAACAAAAATTACTTGCATATTAGTTTAGTGACATGCTATTTCAAAGGGTTGTTAATAAGTTTAAAAAGCTTTTTGTCATTGTTAAACACATGTGACTAATTGATTTCTTAATTGAACAATATTACAGTCACAACTAATTAATCAATTTTATTTCTAACTGTAATTGCAAATAATTTTATTAATTAACTACAGTAATTATTGATCTTATTAGTTATTCTCACATTATTATTACTTTTATTATTGTTCGATATCTTTGGTCATCGAAAACAAATACAACAATTCTGGAAATGTACCTGTAAATTACTTACAAATATATTTCTTTTGTTTCATAATAAAACATGAAAATATTTTAATAAGTTATTTAATTTAATTATTTCTTTCTAGAAAAACTTGATTAATTTAGATATATAAGGTGATTGACTTTCTTTATTTATATTACATGTAGTTATTATTGAAAATAGATATTTTCTAAAATTTGTATTCGATTATATAAATTCAAAACGTATAATAATATATATTTATATATCTGGTAAATCCAACTGAAATTATATTAATTAATAAGTGTGATATGATACAACTCAAGTCAATTGCGCTAAGACTGGTTGATAGAGGGGTCACCCTCTTGAGTAGAAGTCACAAGTTCGAATCAGGGCAGAAATAACTAAGCTACCGTTCAAAAAAATATAATGAAATGTCAAAATTGATTAAGTTTTATAGAAAATTTACATCTTTTACACTTATCAACTATTTCTTTTCGCATGTAATTAGTTTATCGATAAACTAATTTTTTAAACATAACCATTTAAATATATTTTTTTATGGGTATTTAAGTAATTACATAATTAGAAAATATAAAAATACCCTTGGTCATAGTCTCGGTCTCCGGTGTCCTGAAAATCCACTGATATTATCCGTGTGGGGGCTGCGTGGCGCACTTAGCAATTGGAATATATATTATTACAAATTAATGGTTTATATTTAATTAATAATAAACATTATATATCTAAATAAATAAACCTAAAAATCACATGCATTAACTATAAGTTTTTTATAAGTATTATGAGCATGTATATATATATATGTGCACATGTGCATCAGTTTGAACATAAAAAAAATATGGATTTGTCTCATGAATCAATTGATGAATACGATGATGATACTCTTTCTTTATCCAATCTTCAAATTTATAGTGATCCATCTTCATCATCCAATGAAGAAGAAGAAGAAGATGATTATGGGAATTCATTTCCATCCTTTAGATTCAAAATCATCACTAACTCTTCTCCCCCACCTCAAGAAATCGTCGTCTTTGGTAACTCGATTTCTGTACCCGATCAAAACGATCTAATACCATATCGTAAGCCCCAAAAGCATCCAAGAAAGGAAGCTTTTTCGGTGCTTAAGGATGATGGTTTGGAGCGAAAGCAGGCGGCCAATTTGACCCCGGTGGTTGTGATCCCACGGAGGAGGAAGTGGTTTTTGATGTTTGGATTAGGTGGGTCTCGAGCGAGAATGGAGTTGTTTGATTTACAGAGTAGGCTAGCTCGTGGTCCTCCACCAAGAATTGCTCCTGTGAACGGTAGCGGTGAAAAAGAGGTGGCCCCGGCTCCCCAGAGAAATGGCAAGTGGTCGGGTAAATTGTTCGGTGGATGCATTCCGATGATTTGACCTGATTTTGATATGTAATGTAATTTTTATTGAGAGGGTACCATAGATGCATAATTTTGTATATACAAAATAATACCATATGTTATGTTGGATTTTTCTATTCAAAAAGGTTTTGATCACATGAGGTTTTCAAGTAAACAATCTGCTTTCTATTTTGTTAATTGTGGGTATTCGATGCAGAGAAAAATCTCATTTGAAGAACTTGAACTAATGACCTTTAAAGAAAATCCTTAACGGTCCAAATTTATTACTAGCGACCTTGTGTCATAACTTCAAGATAAACTTAAAACTACACCGGAAGTCGTTAACAATCCACAATCTAATATATATTTATAACAAAAACCTTGAAAATATCATTATATATAATTAATGTGGAACGTATTATCATAAACTCGTCTACTTAAATTTCTAAAGGCTTTGTCAGGCCTACAAGCCTTACGCAATGTTCTTGTTGTTCGTCAATAAATTGTTTTTCACTTAAGATGCTACAAACATCTTGGACAAAGCGTACCTTTACAGGGACCTACAATGGCACATCACTTTCTAACGGCTTCGTTGTGGGACCTTGTATTTTTTGAACGAAATACAAGATGAAAGTTTTTGGTAGCAGCTGAGGTATGTCACTTTGTTAAATTTCTCATTCAGGAGGGCGAGGGTTTGAATATCGTGCTAGGCAAATATACAAGTCTCCAACTTCTAGATGTTTTATTTTTTGGACTTTTTTTTGACAAAAAGACATGAGAATTAATAATTAATTGAGTGACATCTAGAACAAAACGATAATACCGTGTTTTAAGCTTGAACAAACATCAAATTATAAAACAATTATTATTTTTGTAGTTCATAAACATTTTAAATCGCAATCAGAAGTTTTTGAGGGGTATTTTACTAAAACTCAAGATATCGAAATAATTTACTTTTAGTAACATTTAAAAACTGATTTATTTAAAACAATTCAGATCTATAATTCAAAATCTAAAGAGGACAATTAATAATTTAATAAAAAATTACCAAAATATGGATATCAAAATACTTTTCATCAATAATACATTTTATTAAACATTTTATTTTATTAATTAATTAGATATTAAAACTGAAATAAATAAATAAAAAACAGATAGGTAAACAAACGTTTAAAAATAATCAATAATTCAATGTAATGTCAATGTCCCATATAGATGGCCAAACGAAACCGAACCGAACCGAACCGATGGGCTAGCCCGAACCCGGCCCGTTGACCAACCCGACCCGGCCCGAACCCCGGTCAAACCCGGGTCTCAGCCCGCGGACCGGAAACCGGTCCGGAACCCGGGCCGAACCCGGCGAACCCGGGTTGAACCCGAAACCCGGGCCGGAAACCGGTCCGAATCCGGCCGGAACCCGGGCCGGAAACCGGTCTGAGCCCGGCCGAACCCGGGCCCGACTCAACCCGGGTTTGACCAAACCCGGGTTTGACTTTTACTGTAGCAAACCGGTTGGTCAACGGCCCGGCCCGGCCCGGCCCGAACCCGGTTTTTGGCCATCACTACCCATACTTGAAAAATGAGATTGGCGTCCCCAATCGGGTCAACCATCAATTAAAAGCCGAATGGGCCTTTAAAAATCTCGAATTTTGCGGCCCAAGTCAACGGGGTGTTCCGGAACTGACCCGACCGAATTCACTCAAGTTTTTTATTCGGCACCTTTTGTATATTCTAATATTAACAAAAGATGCTGAATAAAAAATTTGAGTGAATTCGGTCGACCGAAGTCCAAGTTTAAATGTGAACCTATTTTTTATTGTAAACGTGAGAACAATTAAAATCGTGTCACGTGACAATATTCACTCTGAATATCATGCATTATTCAGAGTAAATAAAGACAGATGTGAACCCATTTTTCATTGTAAACGTGAGAACAATTAAAATCGCGCCACGTGACAATATTTCCTCTGAATATCATGCATTATTCAGAGTAAATAAAGACAGTCTTTATTCACTTTGAATAATGCATGATATTCAGAGTGAATATAGTCACGTGACGCGATTTTAATGGTCCTCACGTCCACAACCAAAAATTGAGTTCACACACACACACACACACACACACACACACATATAGAGAGATAAAGGTTCAAATGAAAAGTGCTAAATGATACGAAGTAGAGAAACGATCTTCATCACTCATCCGGTCAATAAAGGCGGCTTTAACCTCTGCGGCTCTGCCCCTTCGTGAATCGCGTCCAACCGAACTTTGGCTAGTCAAATATGATCTCAACCGTATCAATGATTGAGATCACTTCTCGACTTCATATCTTTTTAGCACTTCTCATTTGAACATCTCTCTCTCTCTCTCTCTCTCTACAAATTGGTCCATGGGTTTATTCTTAAAGTGTAAACAAGGAAAAAAATGGAGAAAGACCAAACTACGCCTGAACAACTAATGGCTTCATTTAACAGGTATTAGTCAGAGAGACCAAAACTGGACGAATTTGCATACTGCAGTGGTTGATTTGTATTTTTTAAACTGTGGAAACCAAATCTATTATTTTTGGTAAACCACAAGGACCAAAATTGTATTTTACTCAAAAGTAAAGTTATAAAAGTATAGTAAATTTCATATTATCAAGTTTAATAATCGTAATTAAAAAAACTATACTAAAACTATCTTGATGTAAAAAAAATATAGTATTCACACCGTTTTAATATTAAAATAATACAAAAGCAATGTAATTAGCTGAAGATGATTTAAATTTTTATAAAAAATATGAAATCATCGTGTGATAACGAACCTTGTTAAGGTCATCTATATAAAACAAGGATTTGGGTCGGTGCGGGTCGGAGCATGGATTTGGGTCGGTGTGCCTAGTAAATGTATAAGATATATAATTACAAAGGGCTCCACAATGGATTGATTATTTGGATTATAAGATCTTAGGCCATCCTTTATCGGGCCGGTATGGGGACCGGTTCCCTACCGGCACCGGCGGTAACACCGCCGTGGGTGACCGGTAGGGAGACCGGTATGAGCTGCAACGGTACGCACACACCGGTGTGCTTCTGGCCCTCCTATTTTTGTGACTTTTACAAAACACCCCCCCCCCCCCCCCCCAACGGTCATATAGCCGTTGGGGGTTTAAAATATATATTTTTTAATTTTTTTTTTTAATTTTTTTTCTTTTTAACCTTCTATATATATTTCTCATTCTCATTCTCCACATACTCATTCTCATTCTCATTCTCCGCATACTCATTCTCATTCTTCTTCTTCTATATTCTTCTCCACACCAAAAAAAATTTCTTCTTCTTCTTCTGATTCTGATAACGATGATATAGATCTCGCCATAAATCAGATTGTAATGAACAACGTTAGAGCAACGGAGTTGATTAAGGAATTGTACGATAACAACCTTCTCCAAGACGAGGTTGGAGAAACGTCGAAAATACCGAGAGGGCCGCGTAAAGATAGGGGTCGTGAAGAGGGACACAATAAACTTGTCGCCGACTACTTTGCCGAACACCCGGTATACAACGACGTCGACTTTGACCGCCGGTTTCGTATGAGTCGACGACTATTCTTACGGATAGTCAACGATCTTGACAGAGAGGTTGATTTTTTCAAGCAACAATGGGATGCAAGAGGCGTGAAAGGGTTTTCTCCGCTTCAAAAGTGTGCGTCCGCTATCCGTCAATTGGTGTACGGGTCTGCTTTGGATGCTTTCGACGAGTATTTGAGGATGAGCGAAACGACGTCAAGGGATTGCCTTGAACATTTTGCAAAGGTATTATTTTCCTCTATATGCGCCAATATTTACGAAAGCCAACTGCTACCGATGTTCAGGCGATTTACGCATTGCATGAACAAACCCACGGTTTACCCGCATGCTTGGTAGTATTGACTGTATGCATTGGTACTGGAAGAATTATCCCATGGCATGGAGGGGTCAATTCCATAGAGGTGATCATACTGGACCGTCGGTAATTCTAGAAGCGGTCGCCTCGCAAGATCAATGGATCTGGCACGCATTTTTCGGGGTACCGGGTGCCACGAACGACATAATCGTTGTGAATCAATCACCGATTTTCAACGATTTATTCGAAAATAAAGCGCCCGATAGTTCTTTTGTAGTGAATAACACACACTACAATCACGGGTATTATCTTGCCGACGGGATATATCCCGAGTGGACGACCTTCGTGAAAACATTTAGGTACCCAGTTGAAGAGCCACGAGTCCATTTCAAGACACGTCAAGAATCGGCTAGAAAAGACATCGAACGGACATTCGCCACGCTTAAAGATAAATGGCACGTTGTAAAATACCCCGCGCGAGTATGGACACAACGGAAATTATCACTCATCATGCACACGTGTATAATTTTACACAACATGATTCGTGAAGACGAAGGCTTCTCACATTATCCTTTTGATCCGACGGAGGTTTTACCTGGAGAGATTGAAACAACTATCTCCGAAGAAGACCGAGCAAGAAACGTCAACCTAGTGAAAAACCGAGAGAGGCACGCCAACCTTCGCCACGATTTATCTATACACGTGTGGAACTCTTCGTCACACGGCAATAACTAATTGTATTGTATTTTTTTAGTTTTAATTTTAACGTAATTTTAATTTTAATGTAATTTTAATTTTAATGTTAGTTATTTAATATAATAATAAATTTTATTGTTTATTTAATTTAATTCTAATATTTATTTAAAAAAATAAAATGAAGGGTTTGAGATAAAAATAAAATAAAATGAAGGGTTTGAAATGAAAATTAAAAAAATAAAGTGAAGGGTATGAGGGGTATGATAGTGGATGAAAGGTATGGAGTTGGTAGGGTAGTGGGAAAGATAATGTGGCAGCTGATGTGGCAGCAGGTATGAGGGGTATGGCCTGCACCATAAAGGATGGCCTTATGATGTGACTTCTTTTCGTAAAAAAAAAATGAAATAATTGATCTAATAAAGAAAATCATAAACATGTTATTGTTAACTAAATAATGATAACAAAGTAAAATAAAGTATTCTATGCATCATAATAAAATTTATAAACTTTAGATAATGATTTTACAAAAGTGAAAAAGTATAACCGTTGATTTAATACCCAAAAAATATTACTTTTCTAGAGAACCTAACTTGAAAGTTTGGAGTATTATTTTACTCGATTTTCCGTATAAAAAAAATACAATACTTTATATAGTATAGTTGGATAAAATGAAAAATTGAAGTATATGTAAAATCAAACTTTTAGAAAAGCAAAGGTGTTTATATTTAAAGCACATGAAAAGACGAAAAGGTGTCCAATATTATTGAGTTTTTGACTCGTTTGTCACCTTCTGCTTTTTAAGTTTGTGGCCATTTAATAATCTTTTTGTTCGTATGATGTCGGGTCGTATAAACAAACTAACATCAGAAAGCTTTATAAAATAGATATGACACAATAAAACTTATACGAATTCTAAACAAAAGAGCGTTGTACTTTTCAAGTAGTATCCTTATTAATGTTTGTTGAAAGGAAGTTAAGAACAACTATTATAGTGCATGCACGAATTTTTTTTAAGTCATCTTTTGTGACTCATGAGTGATGATGAATGACCCCTTGATTCGAGTAGACGTGATCTGAATTTCTAAAGATTCAGGCTTTGCCTTGGAGTCGTTGCTTGACTTACGAATTGTTGGACCAATTTTCCAAGCACATGTTGACTTCTTGGTTTTTTGCTTCGAGTGTCAGGTTGTAGTGGTCATCAATATGCTTCATCCATAATCATTTTGACAAGCCGTACTTTAATATGAGTGTTGGATGTTTGATTCGATCGTGGTGGCAATGAAATTAAAACTGACCCGAATAGTGCTAAATAGTCATCAAAACATTTTATGAATATTGGCCAATATGCTTTGGTTAAAAACGTCCAATCTAAGCATAAAAATTTGGTAATGTATCTAAACTTGAAATACTGAGCGTTGTTACTTATATGATATTACATTTTGTATGAATACAATATAAAACATAATAGAACATGTGATCTGAAATTTGACTAACATGGGATGATCTCAAATTCAATTTCTATAATAGCAAATTAGAATTTTAGAATTAATAAAAATATTGATCAAATAAGTTATTCTAGTTTGAAATTGAATTAAACGAGACTGATTAAACATATTTGATTATCAAACTTGTGACTATCTAAAGTGAGAGAGTACGTATTAACTTACCGTTATGCCAAGTAGTAGGTATGTAGATTAATAATATCACTGAATTGATAATTTCGGTGTTAAAGTAAAACATTTATTGTTGAATTTGAAAAAAGTTGTTTATTTGATTATTTATATAGTTTGGACTACTAATGCCATGTCAATTTGAATTTGCCAAATGATTTAGCCGACTAAAAGTTTTCTAGCCGGTCAAATTAGTCAAATTAATCCAATTTATTTAGTTAAGTGTTCACACCCATAATTGTGTGCGGTTAAGTTTTTATATTTCAAAACCTTTATGAAGGCATTAAGTTAAGGCTATGTTTGGCAAGCGTAGCCTATAAGCTAGCTGGTAGCTGATAAGCTAGCGGATAGCTGATAAGCTAGCGGATAGCTGATAAGCTAGCGGATAGCTGATAAGCTAGCGGATAGCTGATAAGCTAGCTGTTGATTGATAAGCTTGCTAGTAGCTGATAAGCTAGTGGTGAACAAATTATGTTTGGCAAAAACTAGCTTATGAGTATGTAAAATGACCAAAAAGGGTATATTTAAATTTAATAATTAATATTAATAAGGGTATAATTGGAAAAAGCTACAATAAGCTACTCAAAGTAGCGTTTCGAAAAGCTAGCTTATAAGCTAGCTGATAAGCTAGCTTCCTGTACATGTTTCGATGGACTAGCTTATAAGCTAGCTTATGCTTATCAAACACAACCTAAAGGATAACTTGAATCAAATTAAATAATAAGTCAAATTAATGAAAATCAAATAGATGAGCTCACTATTTAAAAAAATGCAATCCCATGATTCGTATGCTGTTAAGATTCACATATTTTTAGTTGAATGTAGATATGGGTGAAAATAATAATCCGTTCATTCAGTTTGCAAACTAAATCATTGCGTCATCATGTCCAAAGGAAGATTTATGTTGAATTTGGTAACGCCCTTTGCACAAAGAATTTCAATTGAAGTGTTTGAAATTTTGTTGTTAGTTATAACTTTTATGATGTCCTAATCAATTAAACTCTAAGTTCCTCAAAATTTTAAGGTCCTATTTCTCTTATTTCACAACTCTTAAGGTCTTATTTCTCTTATGTCCAATTTAACCAATATGAAAAAATTAACCGGAAAACGTATCGGATAAGTTATTTTACTTGTGTAGAGCTAACCAGACTCTTTCATTTGAAAACCGAATAACCAAAAATCGTCTTGGTTTGGATGTCTAATTCGGTTTTAGAGGTTTTTGACACCTTTAAGCATGTCCCTAATGGTAACAGTTTCTAGATCCACCACCACTCATCAAACCAGACCACCACCCAATGGGATAAATCCAATGGATCTGATCATCTTTGAAAAGAGGTTAACTCATTTTACATTTTGTAAAAGATTAGTGATTGTAAGAATAAAAGTTAAAAAAGATTAATAGTGTTGGAGGTTTGAACTTTGAAATGAATGAAGAGAGATCCAGGAATTAAGAGAGACCATTGACCCCAAACAACAAAATCCAAATGGAATTACTGCATGCGGCAGCCACAGTGGGGTCCGGCGCCAACAATTCCGACAAAAATTCCCGGACGACTCGCCTAACCAATATGTCATACATGACCTCTAATCTTTCCTTTCATTCTAGAATTCCTCAACTTAATTCTTAGGTTAATTTAATGTCAAAGATTATTATATATTTGCGAGGCAAAAAGATCGTGTGGGAATTTGATGTTAACGTAAGACCATCCTCAATGGTCTTGACTCTAGGCAATGGTACCAGTTGCTACATCAGTTTTCCACTATTTATCAATTCTTATCAATTCAACTACATTGGTCTTGACTCCCATACCAATCTAAATAATTAATAAAAAAGAAAAGAAAAAAAGAGAGAGATAGAGAGAAAGGAGAGAGAGGGTGGGGTGGGGTGGGGTAGTCTAAGGAGTCGGCATGGCCATGCCGATTTCACTCCTTGTCAATCAACCATGATGGTGTTGACGACTTTGTCAATCGGTACCGAAGCCTTGCCGCTCCCCTTGCCGGCCCATTATGGATGGTCTAAGAAACGTGAGAAGTGGATGTAAACCGTTGACCACTATTAATCTGATACCCTCCTACAAGTTGTGCTTTTAAATGGAAATTAATCTGGTGCATCTCATTCTAATATGCATCAATTTCTCATCCAACGCTTGATAACCATTTTTCGCGCTTCTCAAGTTAACGTTAACTGTTTTTGTCGGACCTAATTTTACATTTGATATTGTAAATAAGGCATGAGATCATGTGAGAACTGTTATTTTTGGTAAGAGGTGTGAAAAATACTTTTAACCCGTCGACCACCTTTAATCAAATGCACTCACATGAATTGCGGTTTAAAAGAGGATTGATTCAGTGCATCTCCGTATGTCTTCCTCATCCAACGGTTGATAACCATTGTTCATGTTTCTTGTCAAATTTAGCACCTCTCACTGCTGGAACCCAACCTTCGTAAATAATTACTACCATCTAGACTCTAGAGAATAGAACGTTTAAAGCTTAATCTGGCAAATAAAAAGGATACGTAAATTGTGTAGAAATAAATATGAAAAATATTATCATTAACGATTCGTGTGAAAGTTAAATATCATGTGTTGCTTTGATATAAAAATGTTACACTTTCTAAAATTAAATAAATAAAGCTTAAACTTTAAAAAGTACGAATTGATCAAGATGGATTTTATAAAGTATGACTTATCTTTTATGTCCACTATCTAGAACCATGACCTATCAAATTGCACCCTTTATGACCCCCTTGGTACACCTCCTCTACATTTATTTATGTCCAATTGTTGCATTACAAATGTGGATATGCATCTATCAAAACTATTTATATAGTCAAAAAGCAAAGCATAGTGTGTACACATAGTGTTTTAAAATTATTATTGTTATGAGCTATATATAGATAGAAGCTAACAATCTTAAATTGTGTTATCAAGATTTAAGTACTAAAGTCCTCCATAGTTCCACTTTGATCACCCATGAAGCCTTCATCCATGGAAGAAGCTTGTTATGATCATAGCTCTCCAACACAAGAGTATACGTATCATGAAGATGAAGTATTGGAAACCCTTTCTCTTTCTGATCTGCTAATATACGACAACAATGGTGATCCACAACTAGATTTCTACCCAGTTGAGGATCAAAACGCTAATCTCGACACTGATGATCATGAGTTTGAGTTCTCCAGCGAGCTTAAGAAGACGTCCCTGAGTAGTAGTGTTGTTTTTTGTGGGAAGATCATTCCTTACAAAGAACCCAACGTTTCTCAAAACACCCACAAGCAGGATCAAAGCAAGAAGCAACATAAAAAACGAAGAAATTGGAGGTTAGTTTCATTTTTCAAGAAAACAAGAAATAAGCTTGATTCTTCAGAGAAACTTGATATGAAGTATGAGGTGCCAATAAAGAGAGTATCTATCTTGGCGTCGACAACAAAACCAAGATGGTACTTTTTTATGCTTGGATTTGGATCAAGTAGGTTTCCGTGAAGATGCATATTAGAGACTTAAAGAAAAGGCAAACATCCATGAGCACCAGAAGTGTGAGGTAACAAGAATAGTGACGGTACTGGCAGTTGTGGCAGTGGCAATAGCGGTGGTAACGGAGGTGGAATTGGGTATTGGGGATTAGCTAGGTTATTGGGTTGTGGTGGTGCTGGTGGCCATAATCACCCAAAAGCCATCGTCAAAATCAAATGAGTCAATTAGGTCCAAAAAGTTGGTGTGCATTTTGTCATTTTATAAATTGTCAAATCTAACCACATTTGTCATGTGTTGATTCGTGTAAATATTTATTTCTTTGTCATTTTCAAATGCACATTGTTTATTAATTAGGGAATGTCTATCACTTAATTAAGATATTTAACTTATATTACGAATCTTGAAATTCAAATAATTTCCATGTTTGTTTTTTTGCTAATAAAAAAATTCCCAATTGCCATTAATTATATAAATGTCGGCAATCAACTTGTTAAGTAACTCGATATCGTATACAAATTAGTAATGATGTGCTTTTAAGTATAAAATTTATAGGTTTAATCTTATAATTTATACCATTATACTCGATCTTTATTACTTAGTTTGATTTTGGTAAAAAAGAATATGATAGAAAACAGGTTTTGAAATTATATTTGCTCAAGTCATAAGGTATATATGAATTTGGGTGGCAAAAAATGACTCAATATGTGACTTAGGTTTGGAAGTGCTTATCTCCTTATATCCTTCTTTAAAAAGTCAAAAAAATTTGGCTTCTCACCAAACACCTTATTAGCTTCTCCACAAAAGAGATAAGCTAATACAAATACTTTGAAAGTTCCTTATGCTTCTCCAAGAAAAAGATAAGTTATAAACACCTTGAAATAAGCACTCCTAAACACCTCTTTAAAATTAGAAAATTGGGTTGAAGTTTTCAACCCATTAAAGTAAATGGATTAATCTTTCTAGCCATTTATTTAAATGGATTGGATTGGGTTGAAATTTCCGACCTGTTTATAACTCATTTAAAATAATATATACTTTATTTTAAATTTTAGTTAAATATCATTACTTAATTATAATATCTATTTAGAATATCATCTAATTTTATTTTTTTCAAATATGACGTGAAACTCTAATAACACGGATTCTTTACATACGAACCATTAGCCATACTTAATAATACTTCTTTTCCATGCTGAAAAATCTAGTGTTGTTGTATGCTTTCTAACCACCAACAGACACGACCGAAGTTGTCGACATGTGACAACCATTTTTTTCAATGACAATCAAACTTTGAACAATTTATTTGCATTTTTAGTTGTGTATTATTCAAACTTTGAACAATTTATTTGCATTTGTAGTTGTTTTTTCAACTATGAACATTTTGATTTGGCGTATTTTATAAAACTTAAATCAAATGGGTCACCCAGGTTTAACCTATTTATTTAACAAGTTGGGAAAGAAAAAAAATCATAAATGAATCAACCTGTTGTCAACCCATTTAGGTAACAAGTTGGGTTCGGTTGAAATCTCGACTCATTTAATTAAACAAGTTGTGTTAGGTTGAGATCTTTTAACTCTAACCTATTGCCACCCATTAATTTATTGATCATTTAAATTTTAAATAATAAAATGAAAATTATTATAAAAGCTTTTTAACGGCAAAAAGCATTTATAACCATACGCAAAACCAAGTACAAGAAACAATCAAACGAAACTAAGACAGACCGAGCAACACCAAACGACCTAAAAGCGAAAAGAACACAAGGATAATTAACCACAGGATAATTAAAGATACATTTTAGCTAAAACATAGCAAGCCAAGCATTCACTAAGTTTTCAAACTATGTTTTAGCAAAAAGTAAATAAGAGCTTAATCTACTCTTAAATTTTGAGTAATTAAGGATACATTTGGCTCTTGAAATTTTTTCGCATGAAAATGAAAATTTAGAAAACCTGTGATTAATTCCGCTTTCAAAAGTTCTAAAACAAGGTTTGAAAAATTATTTTCTAACTTTTATGTAAATTATAAAACTGATTTTAGTAGTTTTCCAAAAAAAAACTTCTAAACGCATTTTCTAATTTTTTAAAATTAAAAATGAAAACTCCATTATTTCAGCCAAACATTCTTTCTAAAATTTTCATAGAAAATTGAAAACTCAACTCAACTCTATTTTCTAAAAACATTTTACAGAAAAATAAAAATAAATTTTCAAAAACTAAATACACCCTAAATTTTTAAATATTATTTAAACAAACAAATATTCAAACTTTTCTAAAATTGAACATCATTGAACGTTTTGGACGTTGAAGTCAGTTTGACACTTTTTTGAATAAATTGATTCTTACACTTGTAAAATAAAAATTATATATCATGATGACTTTATAAAAGTATCAATAAATAATCAATAAGGTACGGTATACCAATAAAATGCAATGATAATGTCATTTTCATTATCCATTATTTTTTATCATATTCAAAAGACTATACTAGATAAATAAGTAAATAGTTATTAATTTTTTAGATTTAAATGACTGTGACATATATACCCTAACATACATATGTGATTAGGCCACCTGCAGCGGTGGTTGGGGTTCCCAGCGGGTAGGAGACGGCTAAACCGGCGGGCTTTTTGGGTTAGGTGCGCAAAGTCTTCAAGCCGGTGGGTTGGAAGTCATGCGGGTTGGAAGTCATGCGGGTTGGGAGAGCCGTTGGCAAACGGCTCTCTTCAACGGTCAAAATATTTAATTTTTTTTTTACTTTTTTTTTTCATTTTTTACTCCTATATAAATACTCATTTATACCCAACTTATTTTTTCACACAAACTCTAAACCTTCAATTCTTCAACTCTTTTTAAACCTCCAATTCTTCAAACCTCCCACTCTTCAAACAATGAATCCAAACGATCGAAACCTCGGATCTTCATCACGGCGCACGAAATGTAAACGTCGGGCGGAACCCGAGACCCCTTCGAAGCCCTCTTTCAAAGTCGACGTTACGCATACCGGGTTCCCTCCACAATATCCACCCGATTACGATGTCGAAATTTCGCCGAAAGGTTTTTCTATCACAATTACTCATCCTCAAGCTCCTCAACCCCGGAGCTCTTCACAACCCAATCAACCCGGGAGCTCTTCACAAGCTCCTCAACCGTTTCCTTATCAATCGTTTCCTTATCAACCGTTTCCTAATCCACAATTTCCTCCAACCGATTGGGGTACTCCTTATCAACCACAATTTGTACCCGGTTACCAACCCAATTACCAACCCGTACAAGAGGAAGACACTTCCGATGAGGGAGAACTTTCACCAACTACCCAAAAAGAGGAAGACATTAAGTTTTTGACCACCCCGCACGGCTATCTCCGGGGTAAAAAGCTCAAGGATATTATGAAACGAAAAGACGAGATCAAAGCCAAATATGGCTTGTAATTTTTAGTTTATTTAATGTTTTAGTTTATTTTATTTAATTATGTAATGTTTAATTTTTAGTTAATTAATTATTTAATGAAATTTTTAGTTAATTATGTTTTATTTAATTATATTATTTATTTATATAAAATAAATAAGATAAATTGAAAAGTGAGAGGGTTGGGTATGTGTTGTAGAGGGTTATGAGAGGGTAAAGAGAGGGTTGGGAAAAAGCTGATGTGGCATTCAAAAAGTTAGTGGGTGCAGATAGCCTTAGAATATGAAAAATAGATAATACATTAAATAAAATATGATCTGTTATTTTTGTTTTAATTAGTTTCTTGTACTTTGTTATTGATTTGTTGAGACATAGAACAAACACATATATTTTTTATTTATAAGTATAAGGAGTTAGTGTTTAAGAAAAATGTTTAGAACTTAATCGCTTAAAATATGAAAACCATTGGGGGTTTTGATTTCGATAAGCTCATAGATTTATTTGTTTGTTTTAGTAATTTTAAAGATGTATTATTCGATTTTAAATAAGTCCAATGATCTATTTATCAGAAAAATGAATTACTTGGTTACTCACGATATAAAAAGTTGCACTTAGTGTTTTTTATTCTCTCTTAGGTATTATTAAAATCTACACAAAAAACTTGTTTTTAAAGTGTAAATTATGGGAAGGGCCGCCACTAGGAGAGGGCGGGCATTGCACATGTCAATATCCATAAGAAACAGAAGCTCGATTTTGTTTAGTATATAGTAGTAGCTTAAAATTTATAATATAGACAAATTTAATTAGCATCTATTAACACTTAAAATAATTTAGTACAATAATAAGGCCCATATATGTATTATAATTACATTGAATAGGGCCCATATATGTATTATAATTCCATATATTATTGACTTTTTATTACCTAATATTGAATGTATGAATTTTTTAAGTATAAAAGAGAACAAGAACACAAGTTATAACTAACATGGAGTTTTGATTTTATGATTGACGGTATTAAACATTTTGTTTTAACCATAAAAGTTTAAATGGTGAGGAAAAACATGAACATGAGATGAGATGAAACCTTGTTGATTTATATATTTTTGCATTGAAGGTTACTCCGAATAATAAATACTATGGTAACCACAGTATCAAATGAGGTATTCTACGAAATAACAGATTGAAGATAATTGATTTTGCATCTAGTGATACTCTGAAACACAATTCTGTATGAATTATCATTATTTCTTAAATTCAATATTGATTCTAATGATGGAAAGATATGTTGAAGATTTTTTTTATTGTATAAAAGGTTTTTCTCTAAATCTCGTTCATGAGCTATAAAATGTTAGAAATGGATGAGTTGGATATATATCCACATTAATTTTTATATGCTATATATAGAAAAAGAAAGGTTTCTTCTCGTGACATAGTTGTATGTTCATATAACTTACCCATTGATTTGTCCTTTTTTCTGGAAGGGTGTCCCGGCCAAAGTCCGACTAATTCCCGACAATTTTGTGAGCTATGTATGGTCCCACTTAAATGTCCCCAGACATGCGCACAGGAAGGCTCGAACTTGGTTAGGGTGCTATGAAACCCCCCCCCCCTTTCTTCCCCGAGCGCTAACCAATCCGCCACAGCACTGTTGACCCCGTTGATTTGTCCTAGCGGTAGAGATCAAAGGTATGAGTGTAATCCGTATCTATAAGTTATCAAGCCCAAGCCATGGATATCGCTTCTTTGCCAACGAAATACATATGTTAATTAACCATATAACCAATGCAATAGAGAACGTTTACATTTTACCCAAACATGTGGCTTCTACCTTAATCAATGACTTTTGCCACGAAGACATCATTGGTTTTTCAAAATTATTTTGATTTGCATTTGTGAAAAAAAAAATGAAAATGGTGTGGTTTTGTGTAAAGACTAATTAATAGCAAATTAAGTGGGTCGCATGTATAAGTTGTGGGCATCACCACCTTTCAGTTTGAATGTGGACGGTGGTTGACCTCGCCGCCGGCAGCCGTCCGTGAAGGAGTTAGTGGTGGCGGCAAAAAAAAAAAAAAAAAACTTTTTTTTAGTTGAAGT
This sequence comes from Centaurea solstitialis, assembly GCA_030169165.1. NCBI lineage: Eukaryota > Viridiplantae > Streptophyta > Magnoliopsida > Asterales > Asteraceae > Centaurea > Centaurea solstitialis. The sequence goes on along the minus strand of CM058046.1, from coordinate 6,978,654 downwards.
TTTGCATTTGAAAGGATAGATAGAATTTAGTTGAAGTTTTTAAGAGTAGGTTAATTTTGGTTCTTAATGTTAGTTTTTAATGGATATCATCTCTAAATTTCAAAAACTTAAATTTGGTTTCTTATATGTATTATTCCTAGCAAATTTAATCTTTTAGTTTAACCACGGCCAATAATTTGTTCTTTTAAATCCAGTTAAATAAGCAATATTTCTTTATCCCTACAAAACTAAAACCCTAAATGAAAAACTAGAAGCCTAAATTAAATCTTATATGTTTATCTTATGTTTATCTCTATAGTCTACAAACTTAAACTCAAAACTTTAAATTAGGCATAAAACCTAAATGAAAAACCTCTTTTGTTTCCCTAAAACACGATCGGTATCAAGACCTCAAACACTAAACATACCCTTGTCCCTCCATCAACATCCTTCGATCTCCCTTAGCAGGTATTTGTACCATCTCCAACGACACCTCTTAACAACGTTGAGACACTATCTACTCCACTAAATTTCATCCCTATGACTATGATAGTTCAACACAAAACTCGTCATTGAAGATGTTTTTGCACTACTGCTCCATATCTGGTGACGTTAAAAAATCAGATGTACCCATAGATGGGTTCCCTTTTTCTCTAAACCAAGAAGATTGAACCTCCATTTGAATTCAGTTATGAAAACCTAATTAAAGGGGTCTCCGTTTTATAAGCTGGAATCACTGCCTAAAAATGTTTTCATGTATACTTGTCCATCTTTATAAATGTCTAAGTTTATTCAGTTAGTTTAAGCGAAACTAAATACATATTTATAAATGCTTAATTGTGATCATTTTATAACTTTTTTATAGGTGTAGTTCTTAAGCTGTATAATACAGGTTCTTTGTTTTTGAACGACATAAATCCACACCCACTAAATCTACTCCAACTTCCACAACGGGACTCGAAACCCACAACCACAAGGGAGGGGGCATCACTCAACAACACCAAATGCCGCTGGACTATAAACCCTTTGGCACATAATATAATCTAATATTGTGAGTGGTTGATTAAACTAACCATGATACACTTCTTTCAACAAATTTTGTATTACCATTTTTTTAAATCTTAAAAGTTTAAATGAGGTTGAATAATCTATCTAAGTTCTTTAGATCATCATACAAACTTATAGCTATAATGATGTTAACTCCCATGTTGCAAAATTCATTGACCCCAATGACTATGACTTATGAGCATGCTATATCTTTCCCTGGAACATATGAGACAAATCTTGATTTTGAAGCGATTCTTTAAGAAAAATTATAGTTTCTCACAAAAAAATTAAATTTGTTTTGTAGGCATTTCAACTAACCTCTAAAAAAATCAAACTCTAACAAAATTTTGAAAAACTAGAAAAAATAGTATTTACCTCTCCAGAGGCGGATCTAGGAAAATATTCTTGTGGTTGCACCATCGTAGCCAACCATAAAAAATTTAGCATCCTTAAGCAAATTAAACTATGTCTAGGGAAAAAATGTGATTGCATGAATACTCATTAGCGCCGTTACATCGAGAAAATTGTGTTTAGTAATGATTAAATATTGCATTTATAATGCATGCAATATTATCAATATTGGACGCATTTCGAAGCTATGGATGATACCTTTCTAACGGTATAATCTGTAAAAGGAAAATACGTAATTTTTAGTATATTTTTGCTAAAATTTAATTAATTAACTAATATGAGACGGGTGTAAAATGAAAAATGAAAAAGGAAAGGATGTAAGCTAAAAACATTAAACTTTTTAAATGGTGAAAACCATAAATTATCATCAATCAACAAGAAACTCTCACGATTTTTGTCTATAAATTTCCACTATAACCCCTTAAATTATTTAAAGATAATGGTTGCACTCCAATAAATTTTATGGTTTCACCCCAACAAATTAATGGTTTTACATGTATAGACCTTAAAAAAATTACACTTCACCCCCAAAATTTTGTTCACCCCTAAAATTTTGTGGTTGCACATGCAACCACACTCTACCTAGTGAATCCGCCCCTGTACCTCTCTAAAGGTGGGTGCTCTTAGAGTTGAGAGGGTTGAAGGCACACGTTCTCCTATTGTATTTTATTCAAATCTATGAGAATATATCGATGATTGGTGAAGGTAAAGAACATGAAGAAGCTTAATTACCCATCTACTGTAATTGGTCGCATGGTTTGTAATGATATGTATGCATGTATGGTACAAATTGTATATTAGAAACGATATTCTAATGGATTTTAAATTCGAGTTCAGAATTATAATACAATGAAAAAATTTATGATTTATAAAAAATACAGCCAAAGAATTTAAAGATTCTATTTCCATTTCAAACTAGCATTAACATTATTGAATTAACTATGATACAAGTATACCATAGCTCAAAATAATAATTAATAGCAACGATATATTCTTCTAAACATCTTTAAAAAAAATAGTATTTTAAACAAAAAAAATATTATTTGGGTCGTCGTGGGTGTGATGACCCGTGAGAAAGGGTACCAGCTATTTGATAGTTCTTCAAAAATAACCTGTCTTTAATAATTTAAGTTTGTAGGGCCTGAAGTTTGGACGTTTCCTAAAGAACACCTTATACTTTTGCCTATTTCGCTAAATACCCCCTTTCTTTCGACAAGAAGAAATTTCATACAACGATTGCTTAGGCATCGTTTGGTAAAAATAAGGTAGCTTATAAGTTAGCTTATAAGTCACCTTATAAGTCAGTTATTTAAAAAAAAATAATTATCCGAAATAAAATAAAACAAAATAAAAATAAATTACTATAATAGGTATTTAACTTTTTATATACATCTATTTATTTTGTCTTTTTATAGAAAATCTAATAAATAGCTTTAAAGATACTAGCATGTGAAAATTTTATCTAGTCAATAAATGCAATATATGCCTACTTCCTCCAACTAAGTTTTTACGAAAACCAAATATTTTATATGGTAATAAATATGAAATGTTACATTTTAGCTTTGTTGGTATGATGACAATTGACTAGGGATCGTATAAAAACAATAGTAAGTCTTTGGCTAAATTGACCTTTTAATTTGAGTTAAGTTTTTCAACCATTTTTAGTACTTTTAACTATATTATCTAGCTTCAATTACTTTAAACTACTTTCATTTATCTTTATCTTCATTTTAAGTTCTTTTTACGAACTTTATATACATTTTAATTACTTTTACATACATGAGCTTGTTAAAGTTTCAGTCACGATAAAATAAAGTAAATCAAAGTAGTTAAATGTACATTATATATATATATATATAATATAGAAGAAAGTTCAAATGTGAACCACTTTTTCATTGTGAACATGTGGACGAATCCCGTCCACTCATCTTGGTCAACCAAGACGGCTTTGACCGGTCTCCCTCTTTAATAATATATACCCTCTCATGAATCGCGTTAATCCTCCGTGATCATGTCCACCGTAACCGAAGATGTGTGGCTGAGATTTGTCCTCACTGTTCACAATGAAAAAGTGATTCACATTTGAAACCACCCCTATATTTTTTTTTTGAACAGCAAAAGGCGGAAAGCCAGCATAGAGCTTCGGCAAGGCCATCACCCTATGCAAGCACCCGCAGATTTGAAACCACCCCTGTATATATGTGTATATATGTATGTATGTATTAATCCCACTATTTTTATCGTAACTGTTATTTCCATGAGATGGAAATCATTAATGGTGTTATCATGTTTTGTTATATCGTGATAGTTTTATATTACATAAGTGTTGATTTTGATTTTGATTTTGATTTATGTAATAATAAATTCAATATCCACAAACTTAATTGACCAAGCATAAAACATCACTAGAAAAGAAAAGGAAAAAACATGCCTTCAACATGTGAGGGCATTAATTAATGGACAAGTCTTACAACACAAGGCGTCCCAATGCCTTACAACTTCTACCACTAAAAAATTAATGATTTAATGATGCTATTATCTGATTGTCACTTATGTTTTATAAGAACTGTTTAATGCTATTAGCTATCGGTGAACCTTGTCGAAATTAGTCGGGCCAGATCCTCTACCCTTCAAAAAAAAAGGAAACATATTTTTGATACAAGGAGACCTGGAGCATAGAAACTCAAATTTTCCTTAAAGAAAAGACAAAAACTATGATTTTGGTTTTCAATATGAACCCATTCCCCTTTGCAAAATTACAACGAACCCCATTCGCCCGTTACTCTCTTTCTTCCTGTTGGTTTTTTCTCTCTCTCTCTTTCCCCATCCATCCAACCAAATCCCTCTCTCACTACTTGTTCTAATTAATTCAACACCAAAATAATTCACACTTTGTTGCAGGTATTTCACACTTTCAATTTAACACAAATGCATGTTTAATTTAACATTTGTGGCTTTGTGATCTATATGTCTCATGTTTAATTAATATGTTTCATTAATTAATCTCAAGTTAAAGTTATGTTCTTTTTCCATTTTCAGTGTTTAGGTTTTTGCAATGTTCTTGATTTGGTTAACCAACATACTGAAATAAATCTCATTTACATCTTCTTTATTAAACTTCAACCGTTTTGTGTCTATATATGTAACTATATATCCATGGCATTACAAATTTGAATAAAAAGAAATGAATACTAATTGCTTCATAGATTGAGTATGATTGTATTTATATCAAATGGAAGTTTCAAATACTACAGATCTGTTATTATAAGTAGTTTGAAGTTGTCTACTATTGGATTTTTTATTTTTTTCCAAATGGGTTTGTTTGTTTGTTTGTTTATATAGTGTGTGATTGAGATTTTTTTAAGTTGGTGGTTATTGTTTTGAAGATGATTTGAGTAGCAAATGGGGAAGAAAGGTGGTTGGTTTTCTGCAGTTAAGAGGGCTCTAAGTCCTTCTGCTTCTAAGGAGAAGAAAGAAAAGGTTTGTGTTTTTTTTTTTTCTTTGCATACAAGGTGTTTGATGAAATGCTGATGTGAGTTTAATATGGCAGAGATCACATAAACATAGTTCCAAGAAATCTTGGTTAGGGAAGCAGAGGAGTTTTGATAAAGATTTCTCACAAACACCGAATCCCGCCCCTCGTTCTCCTCCCACAGAGGAGGCGAAACTCACTGCAGCCGAGAATGAGCAGAGCAAACATGCGTATTCGGTCGCCTATGCCACTGCCGTGGCAGCAGAAGCAGCGGTGGCGGCGGCCCATGCCGCCGCTGAGATCGTCCGCTTGACTTCCACCACTCGTTTCTCGGGAAAGTCCGTTGAGGAAATTGCTGCCATCAAGATTCAAACAGCGTATCGTGGACACTTGGTGATGCTTCTTCTCTCAATAACTTCCGACCTCCATTTTAGTGAAAGAAAATGTGTTGATGATATTTCGGTTTCTGGGGTTTTGTGGGTTTCAGGCGAGGAGAGCGTTGCGGGCTGTGAGAGGGCTCGGGAGATTGAAATCGTTGATCGACGGCCAATCAGTCAAACGACAAGCAACTTCCACTTTAAAATGTATGCAAACATTGGCTCGTGTACAGTCACAGGTCAGAACGAGGCGCCTTCGTATGTCCGAGGAAAACCAAGCTCTCAAACGACAACTCCTTTTGAAACACGAGAAGGAAATAAACAACAATCGATCCCCCGTAATTTCTCGAAACCTAAGACAATATGATACTTGATTCATGTTTTCCCTCATTTTAATCCTCATCTTTTTCATGTTTACCAATCGAAACTTCGTGATTACAGTTGGGAAATACGTGGGACGACAGTAGAAAATCGAAAGAAGAAACCGAAGCCAGTCTACAAAGCAAACAAGAGGCTGCTATACGAAGAGAACGAGCGTTGGCTTATGCTCACACTCAACAGGTATAATTCCCAAATTTCTAAACCCGAAAAGATCAAAATGTGTGATTTTTTTTTGTTATGAAACAGCAACTATGGAAGAACTCTACAAAGTCTCCGAATCCAATGTTTCTGGACCCGAACAATCCTCATTGGGGGTGGAGTTGGCTAGAGCGTTGGATGGCCGCTAGGCCCTGGGAAGCTCAAAACAATTCCGAGAAAGAACCATCATCGGTTGGAGACACGGGTAAGCGGGTTAGCCGCCCACCGAGCCGCCAGTCGCCCTCCACGCCACCCGCCAAAGCTCCATCCTCCGGCGGGCGGTTCAGGTCCGGAAGCCAAAAGGGAAGCGTGGACGACGACTCCAGAAGCTTCTACAGCATGCAGTCCGAGCGGAACCGAAGCCACAGCGTCGCAGGTTCATCGGTACGCGACGACGAGAGCATCGACTCGTCTCCCGCCGTCCCCGGTTACATGGCTTCAACAAAGTCCACAAAGGCAAGGTCCCGGATGGCGAGCCCGAGTCCTAGCCATTGTCCGAGCCCATCAGGGTCCGGACGAAAAGGGTTCACCCCAGAAAAAGGCGGTTCGGGTGCAATGGGGTCCGCCAAGAAGCGGCTTTCGTTCTCGGGATCACCCGCCCGCGGCACAAAGAGGTTCATAGAACCTCAAATGATGGATTTGGTTATCTCATGAGAGGGAATTGTTTGAGGGTGTGTTGTTGGATTTTACTTGGTTTTAGAAGGGGTGTTTTTGGAATTGTTTTTGTGTAATGTACAAGTATTTAATGCATGTTGTTTTGTTTTTGTACAAGTTGGTGATGCATGAGACTTGGGCTGAAAGGTAAAATGATTGGGTGTGAAAAAGGCATTGAGAAGAACACCAAGTAGTACCTTGCTTTGTCGGGGGAACACAACAGAATAACACCTCGTTATTAAGATCCCTTGCCCTTTTAAGATGTTTTTTTATTGGTTTATTTTTATACTATATATTAGAAAAGACAAAGGAAACTAATAATAAATTTGATAATAGCAGATAATAAATAAATATTGGTGTATGTACTGTTGTTTGGTCGTTTATGTTTTATTAATTTTGGATTTTCTTAATATTTAATTTATAGTAAAGTAAGTAAGTACTCATTAGTGATATTGTATATAAAAGAAATTAAGTACTCGTTTATCTTGGTTTGGTAATAAAAGCGTTCAACAAATTTGAATAAAAAAGAAATTGTTTCATGCCGTTCAAAATATTTGAATATAAAAGAATTTTTTTTTTGAACGGCAAACAATTTTATTAGAACAAACTTTCCGAGGTCACAAGACGCAACCTCGAACAGTACACAACAACAACAAAACACTACAACGAAGCCACAACCAACGAAACAACCGAACAACACTCGAGCCTTACCAAAAAAAAAGAACAAACCCACTCTACCTAAACGACCCACTAAACGAAACAAACCACATAACTAGCGAACCACCAAAAAACCAACGAGCCACCTAATAAACAAGGCATACAAGCCACGAACCAAAGAACAAGATGAACTAACGAAACCAACAACCACGAACCAAAGAACAAGATGAACTAACGAAACCAACAACCACGAACCACACGAATCACTAACCAAAACTTAGATCCAGCTTAAACCACGAACTCGAACCACCGAACCAAACGATCCACCAAGCCAGGGAACTTGCGAACCAACGAACCATACTAACGAAGCAAGGCAAAACCTCCAAGCCAACGAGCCACGAACCTGGAAAGCAACTTTACCTTTTACCATACCAACGAAATAAGGCTAAACAATCGAGCCGCCAAGCCTCCAAACCTCACAAGCCGACAGGTCTCGAGCCATGAACCACGAACCATGAACCTCGCAGACGACATTACCTATTACCAATTACCTTTTACCTCTACCTTTTACCTATTACCAAATACCTTTTACCATACCCACGTCTCAAAGGAACAAAGAACTCGAACTATGACCTGAAACAACGAACGGTTTGAAGGACTCGAATGGCCTGACAACTCAATCTATGACCTTTAACCACATTTGAATGAAGGCATCAAATCATCTTACATAATATATTCATTATTCTAGAAGCCATTTTTTTCTTTCCTTTATTTCAACCAAACGGTTCTTTGATTTTCTTTACACATATCACTGTTTCGAGTATAATTTAGAAGCTAAAGGAAAAGATTTTTTAAACATTTTGGTGGAATGTTTTGCTAAAAAACTATGATATGTACATATTTATAGAATACATTGTTTGGTTTAACATTGAAACAATTAAAAGTTGATTAAGGTCCTGCGTAATGTGGAGCAGGCAAACCAATAGGCTTGTAGGTTCCAGCTTGGTTGTGTTACACATGCCAGTGGCCAACGGGCTTGGTAAGCAGGCTCGTGATCGGGTTTGGTAATCATGGACGGAGCCAGGAGGGGGGCAGAGTAGGCAGTTGCCCCCCTAACATTTTAAATTTTATTAGTTTTCTTTTTATATATTAGTGATATTTGGGTAATTGCCCCCCCTTAAAAATCAACTTCACATGAAAATTATGATCATTGTTGATATTTTGAAGGTTTTTTTGTGTGTATAACAAAATATTTTTTACAATTAAGATTGTTGTTCAGACTTAGCCCCCCACTGGCTCCGCCCCTATGGGTAATCCACTTTTACCTGCAGCTTTCTCTCTCACAGACTCCTTTTTATTTTATTATTTTATTGAAAATATATATCGATTATTCGGACTTGTATTTAGTAGTACTCCTATTTTAGACTTATTAAAAACTTGTGGTAAATCTAAGATGACACTCATATGCTAGGTTTATAGACTTTGTAAGTTAGCCTAGAAAAACTAAAAAAAAAAAAGATTTGGATTTGGTAAATGCAAGTTGCAAGGATTGAGTGGTTTTACCAACCCCATTAGAAAAGATAAGGAATCATTAGGGACACATTAATTCACGTACAACAAGATGTGGGTATTTGGGTCACGTGAGTCACGGTCAAAATTACAGTATTTTACCAAAATATAATATAATATTATATTGTATATATAGAAAGAGAATTTGAAACAAAAAATAAAAAAGATTAAAAACGTCGACAGCAGGGTTCGAACCTGCGCGGGCGAAGCCCAATAGATTTCAAGTCTATCTCCTTAACCACTCGGACATATCGACTTCGTTGAACCTATCTCTGTTTTTAATATTTTGATTACATTATTTGGCCCTTTCTTGATACCAAAAATAATATATTAACTTAACTCTGTTTTAGATTTTGAAGCTACACCGTGTATGAAAATAATTTTAAAAGGATAGCTATTCTCTATTAATCTGTCTTATATTATAAAAACTAGTTTTGATTCCGTGTAATATACGGGATAATTTCAAGAAATTAAGTCATGCTAAAAACCTTATATTACAAATATGAATTGTTGTGCTATTCATCTTTTAACATCAATATTATTTTCAATCAAATACATTAATTATATTAAAAAAAAGTACAAACTTTATTTATTTTTAATTTAATTCAATTGATATCAAATTATCAACAACGAAAATATAACAAAGACATTTTATAGATCAAACTATAAAGTATCTTTGACTTTAAAATGACGTTAATATACTTTCACGTATAAAGAGAAAGGTATACATACGAAAGTGTACTTGGATTGAAATATAATAATGGATACGTTTAACAATAATTTGTTATAAAAATATTAATTAACTATTATATTAAAACTCAATGATTATCTTCATTATATTTAAAATGAAATATTTATTTTCTATTTGATGACGTTTATCAATTAATTACATGAATACAAATATAAATTATTATATAATGTGGAGAAGAAAACTTAGTTATGCTTCTGCTGATGTAGATCAAAAAACTAAAAAAGTAAATCGGGAGAAAATCAAACTATATGATTTAGTTCATCATAAGAAAACAATTACACAATTTTTTTTACCATTCTTCAAATAATTGCAAAAACAAATAATAAAAAAAAATTATGCATGAATGTTCTTCGAAAAAATGGTTGACGAACTTACCTAAGACGTTTGCAAAAAGAGTAATGGAGGAACTTGAAAAATTAAAATGGAAAAGGTAAGGTTTATATGGTTTTTGTTGAATCTGCTTAGTATTTAAATATCAATTTAGGGAGAGAGATACATATATATATATATAGATGACTTCATACCAATAGATAGAGATAAAGTTTGCTATATTTAATAGATAATTTTGGATTAATTTTTAATAATTTTAAATTCTCAATCAGTGTCATGTGTCAACATATGACACATATGCATGACACGTGTCAATGAGTTACTCTTTTATTATATATAGATATAAAGTATTTGATAAAAAAATTCTTAAAACCATTTTTTATTTATAAATTATTGTTTATTAATGTGTATTATCTAAAATTCAACATTACAATTAGAGTGTGCATAATTACAATCTAACAAAGCCTCAAGGTTAAATTTATGTAGCGTATTGTAGATAAATATAAGCAAATATAGGATTAACATCTCATGCTAAATGTGAAAAATGTAAAATATATTTAGGTTAGTCACCAAGTTCAAACAAAATACCTGCTTATTATCTATATTAAAATTATATTATTTAGCTAAAAATAAATTAAGTACCTTAAATTAAGTTCTAATTAAATATTTGCATTAAAGAAATTGCACCAAAAAACAAGAACTTTTAAATAGTTAATTAGACACTAATATCAATATATATTTCTTAAATTTATATGATATCTTCAAATCTATATATTATTTAAAAATAAATACATTATCTTGTTCTTAAAACCACAAAAAATCATATTATAACAATGTTAAATAAAGACATATAATAAAATAAAACATTAAAATCAAGATGTATCTCATTACATTATGTAAATATGTTTTTAATATATTTGGAATTCGTTAATGATTTAATCCTGATTTTTTTTTTAAAATTAAAAAAACTTATAGGCTTATACAAATATCCTATATGTTCGCTTGTTTCGGATCATTGATTAAACCTCGAAATACCATTTCAAGAACAATACGAGCCTATTCAACTTTGACTCAAAACAAGCCAAAACTTCCCAAGAGTCGGTTAAACTCATGGGCGGATTTACATTTTACAAGTTGTGTGTATGGTTGGAAGGGGGGTTTTTGATTAGAAAAACAAAAGTGATTTTTAAGTTAAAAACATTTTTTTTTAGTTTCTACCATAGTTTCCTTTGTGGTTATTCGTATGACACCCCATCATTAGCTAAGAAAAGCATCTCAAAATCAATTAAAATTTTTAATTTTTTTTGAAATCGTAAAAAACTCTTAAAAATTCCTTAAAATCAATAAAAATGGTTAAAGAAGTTCCTCAAAATAATAGAATTAAGTTAAAAATATATGAAACGAGATTACAAACCCCAAAAATGTTTATATGGTTAAACTTAAAAGTTAAACCCATAATCAATTGGGCTCATTTTGGGTTTCTTTAGTTTTTCCATAAATGGATCTCAAAAGCCCAAACAAGTATCTAAATTCTTCGATGAGTTTTTTCTGTTTATTACCACCATTATCGTTTGTGCGTAGAACCTTCAAGAAACCATTTTTGATGCAAACATTGTCTTCCATCTTCGATTGTTACGTTAATGGTCAGTTATTTCCATCTCTCTGCTTTTATTTTTGTTATAATTCTTGATTTTTGGAGTTTACCTTTGTTCATGCGATTTGAGAATTGCTTGATTTGCCCTAAGAATTACGAACCATTGATTCCAAGCTCAATTTTACTTTGAATTACTAGAAATAATTCGATCCATATAAGCGTAGTCTCATGAATCATTCTACAAGTGTTTGAATTGTATCTGATTTCTGCCTTAATTCGTTTCAAATGTAAAATTGGTGGTTTTGGGAACCCTAGATATGAAATGAAGTGCTTAAGTTGATATTTTACTTGTTTGTATATGAGATTATTGGGATTTAATAGCAGATTTAAGGGTCAATTTCCTTTAGTTTTATGTTTCCATTGTGCTCCTTTTTTAATCTGTTTATGAATTTTGGTGTGTTTATTTTCCTTCAGTTGTGTTTAATTACTTGTTTTGTTATTAATTATGCCATAAAACTTGAATTTGTGTTTGGTTGGTGCTTTTGTGTTTTCTTTTTCATGTTTTTTATACATGAACTCGAATACATTTCATTGTTCAATTTATTAACCACTGTTTTACACTAATCGTGTTTAGATTTTTTTCTTGTCCAAACATAAGAATACAACTGAATCAACGATTTTTATATTCATGACAAATCTGTTTGCATAATCTGGATTGACTCTAGGATGAATTGAGTACTGTTTTTGGAGGCCCTTTTCCAAAGAGGACTTGAAATTGTGCCCAAAAAAAGCTAATGATCCTTAGATGTGTGTAACAGGCTACACCATTTATAGCTGGGCTTGCAGTAGCGGCTGCAGCCATGGCCGGTAAATACGGAATTCAGGCTTGGCAATCTTTCAAAACAAGACCTCCGAGACCTAGATCACGCAGATTCTATGATGGTGGCTTCCAACCAACAATGACGAGAAGAGAAGCGGCTCTAATCCTTGGTGTTAGGTAACCTAACTTATTATAAAAGAAAATTTAGGCACTGTTAAAGAATTCTTCACATTGGAGCTTCCGTTTAATCTTGTAAGATTAAGATATGCTCCAAGTTGTACGATAAAATTAACCTTTATGGTGTGTTTAGTATGTGGGATAAAAATGCATTTTTTTTCCACCCCACCAAAAGTCCAAAATAGGTGGACAAGAATTAGGTACTTGTGACAAGATTGTTAAATTACTAAACTACCCATGTAAATAAAAAGCCTAAAACCCTCTAGATATCTTTCACCTTCTCACCTCACTTTCGTCCATACAGTCCTGTCCAGTTCGCATACCAAACGCACACTTAGAGAAGGATATTTATAGTGCCCACCAAAATCGGTGGAACAGAAGTCAGTAGATGAGACGAGATTGATAAATTACTAAACTACCCATGTCAAATTAAAACTTTAAAACCTTCTAGAATTCTTTCAACGGCCTACCAAACCTTATAGTACCTACCTGATCTCTGTCCATTGAGTCCGGTCTGCATACCAAACACACACTTAGAGAAAAAAATTATCGTACACGGAAGTGTGGAAAGCTTCTCTTTTCATTTTTGCCATAGAGTTGCCGTGTATAAGGGTAGCTAAAGGTTCTAGTGACAGCTTGTGTCTGAAGCTAATAATCACATGATCCCTTGTATTTTTGTATACTATTGAGAAGGGTATTTCAGACTTTTTTCTGCCTAAAATACTATCTAAAGATAACTATGCTCTTAAAGATATGATGACTAAATCTTTTGAAGAAAGAATGCATGAACTTCAAGATGGAAGTAATAATTACAACATATACCAGTGGATGATTGTATACATGAATAACATATCTAACAGTTATTATCAAAAGGGTATCTTAGACATTTGTGATATTTTGACAGAGAAGGCGCGGCAGCGGACAAGGTGAGGGAAGCACATAGAAGGGTGATGGTTGCAAACCATCCAGATGCAGGAGGCAGCCATTACTTGGCTTCAAAAATCAATGAAGCCAAAGATGTAATGCTTGGAAAGACCAAGAACAGCGGATCCGCGTTCTGATTTGGGTGGGGCCCACCCGAGAGCTTCGTGTTTCGGGCTAATTTAGCAACTAAGAAATGGTAATTTACAAAACCCTTTGTCAATTGTTGTTGAATACAAGGAAAAAAGTTGTATCCATTGCTATTTCTCAGGTTGTGGTGTTGAGTGATTGAGAAATGAACTAGAAGAATGTGTATCTGTCATGGTCTAAAGAATAGTTGACTATTTTGTCTAATATAACAATTGATTTGACTTTTATGGTCAAACAAATTTCAGCTTTTTGATATTTTGTTAAAACAAGTTGGTAATTACATCATTTACATCAAATGTTGTAACATGAATGAATGGGACTACAATAATGAAATGTAGATGGAGGTGGTTTTTGGACATTGTGATGGTCAAGAATGTACGCAAAACCGTTATACCTACAATAACGGTTGTTTATCCGTTGGCGTAATGGTATGCGACCAAGTCTCACAATCTGATAAATCTAGGATGTCTTACAAAGAGAAAAGGTCCGGTGGTAATGATATACGTAGACTTCCTCTATCCAATAGGGTAAAAATGCTATTCTTGTAAAGAATTTCGCCAACTTAAAACTAACAAATGTTGGTTTTAAGTTTAAAAATACATGGTGAAGTATATTTATGATGTTGATTTAATGAATCATTAGAATATTTGGTGTAACTAAATTCAAAAGAGAATGAAGGGATTCCTATTATGGTATATTTAAATTTGATGATATCTTACTTAATTGTTACCAAATTCCATATTTCTAACACCTTAACGGTTGAAACTTATAACGGTTTACCGTTTTGATTATGTTTTTGGAGGTGGAAAAGTGCAATAAAAAATTACTATATGATTTAATTAATATGTTTAATAAATTAAAATGTGAAGATGGTGAAAAATACGTGGCGACTGGGAAGTAGGTGAGGCATGCCACTGTTTGCCATGTGGGAAGGCATCTATAAACGTGTCCACATGCATTGCTACACGTAGCACTCCATTTCTTATTTTTTAATTTATTCATTTCTGATCTGTCAAATCCCTTCTTTATTGCCCTTCTGTTAAAAAAAATATCTTAGATATTTAATTATTTCTTAAACATACTTATCTTTCACAAATCACATCTTCAATTGCAAAATATGATTTTCTAGTTACTTCCCCGATGATGTCTATGAAATCATTTATAATAAATCGTCAACTAGATGATTATTTAAATTCAAAATGTTATTACATGATCTTTTTCGTTTTACAATAAATATTTATAATTAAAGGATATAATTAGTAAGTAATGTTTTTACTTGTAAATAGTAAGGAACACGGTAATGTGTTTTTATCGTACTATTCAAAATGAAATTAATCAAACGTTTATGTTTCAAAGAAATCCTTATCTTTATTTTGAGATAAGTAAGAAACAAAATATGAACATGTTAGTTCTTTTTCGTGTGCGAACTAAAATATGAAAAAATTTAAGGTTCTGTTTAGCAAACTAGTTGATAAGTTAGTTTATGAGCAAATTATGTTTATGTATGTAAAATGATCAAAAAAAATGTATGTTTGATATAACAATTTAATACTAATAAAGGTATAATTGAAAAAAAGATAAAAAGCTCATGAAACGCACTTTAACTAGTTTTTCAATAAATTGACTTATAAAATAGTTTATAAGACTATAAGTGTCCGAGCCCTCTGAGCCACACTGCCACATCTGCACCACATCAGCTTTTCCATAAACACACAATATTCCTTTTTGAAACCCTCTGTGTTTAGTACTCGAAATCTCCCAAATCCAAATCCTCTCACTTTTTAATTTAATACAATACACCCCAAACACACACACACACCACACACACACCACAACATTTAGAATGGATATTGGGGATGGTGCGGGCAAACCGACCAGCTCGAGCCTGTCCAGACCGCCGACTGCGTATCCAACCCTGCTCAAGCCCGGCATGCCACCGGCCTCCAACCCGTCAACCCACGACTCTCGCTACGTATGGCCTAAGCGAGCTTATGATTCATCTAAACATACATAAGTTAACTCTAGCTTATTTTTGATAAATGTAGCCAGGATTACATTAAAGGAGGAGGGGGTGAGTCCTTATCCAAGTAGGATACACGTCATCATTATCCACAGTCATCTCTTATCCTTTTATTTCTTCTTCTTTTTTTTAACTACAATAAATAAATTTTTTTTATTCCAAAATACAAATTTAATCAATTGAGAAAAATATTCCATATATAGTGCAAAAAATTGGAAGCCTCTTCTTCTTCTTCTGGTTTGTTCTCAGTTACCACCACCATTTCCATATCCCTCTTTCATCATCATCTATATGCATACACACCAAATATCATCAAGATTCCTTCCAATCGTCCTCTAATTCCTTCCAGGTAATCCTTTGGATTCAACTTAATCAATCCTCCATTGATAGATGTCCATCAAGAAATGACACGTATAGATACAGATTTCTGATTCACTGTATAGAACTCTTTTCATGATATCTTATCTGTATGTATATATATGTGTTATAGATATAGATATATCGTCTACATCGCGGATTCAGAGTGGAATTTTCAGTAGCTGCTCTCAATCTCTCATCGAATTCCCACGGACAAGGCTCGATTTTGAACTTTTTGTTTTGTCCGTACTGTATTCGGTTTATTAGGTTTTCGGTATTTCATTAGATTGGAAAAATTAGGGTTTGTTTGGTTTGAGGGGGAATTTCTTGGGTCAATTTTGTTGATCTATATTCAAATTGTGCTTTTGAGTTTTCTTTTCTGTGTGTGTGTTGAGATTGTAGATTTGGAAATTAGGTAGGGTTTCGGTTATAGGTTTTTTTCAGTGATGGTGAATGTGAATGGGGATGACCCTTGGGGTCTTTTCTTAATTCTGTTGAGCTTGTGAAGAGTGCTTTTGGTCCTCTTGAATCCAGTTTCAAGAAAGCTGCAAAGGACTTTGAGCATCGGTGGCCTGGCGGTAAGAACGGCGGAAAAACGGGCGAAATTGCGATGGGGAATGAGGGTAAAGTTGAATTGTTTGGTGTGAAGAAAAGGAATGGGCAGGGTGTGGTTGGTGATGATAGAAAGAAGGGGTTGTCAACTAGGGTTCCATTTAAGTCATTCTTGGGTATTTTCATGCAAAACGATGTCGGGAATCGGTGACCGCAAGGTGGTTGTGTCGAAGAAGGAGTTAGATGTAAGGGATTGCAGTAAAGAGGATGGAACTTGCATTAATTGCATGCAGTTTGCAGTCACCTGGTCTTTGTTGGTGAGTAGTTTTGTTCAGGCTGTTCCGGGACCGTTTAGGAATGGTAAAAAGAAGATACAGAAAAGGACTAATGGAGATAAGATTTGTAAACATATACATGTGAGTGAGTACAAGTCAAAGAATTCTAGAGATAGAAATGACTTTATGTCCAAAAGGGCATTCCCACAAGATGCTTCTGGTGATACAAAGAAGACAGAATTGAAAAGTGGGCTGATTTTGCTGCCATGTGAAGAAACTTTGGAAATTAAAGATGGAAACAATATGTCACTTGAACATTTTCTTGGGTTTGTCTTTGACCAACTTGCTCTAAATCTACAAAAGTTTGAGTTGGGTGTTCAAGAAAGTGGAACGAGAAATGCGACTTACCTACAGTTCCTCCACATACAAGCCAGGTTGACATTTTAAGGCTGTTGGTAATCTTTTGGAAGGTAAGAAAGCTGATTTCAGTGGGTTTTTGGGAAATTTGAAGTTTGCAAGAGTTGGAGGCGTTCCATCGGGTATTGTTGATTTGAGTTCTTCGGCTAAGGGAGAGGGTGATGATAATGTTAGCTCAAATGTTACTGAAGAGAATGTTAGCAGTTTCTCACAGAGGATGGCTAATGGGTTACTCAGTATTCCTTTATCGAATGTAGAGCGGCTGAGGTCCACTTTGTCTACTGTTTCATTGACGGAACTAATTGAGCTTGTACCTCAGTTAGGACGGTCGCCTAAAGACCATCCTGATAAGAAGAAACTTTTTCGGTCCAGGATTTCTTCAGATACACAGAGGCAGAAGGTATGTCTCTTTAGCAGCTAGTTTCTTTGCTTTGGTTGTTATATCTGATGGCATCACAGTTGTTATTACGAAATTGAATGAACCAACATTGGCAAATGACATATCATGTATTCTTAAAATTTCCATCTTTGTTTGCCTTACATATTATATGCCATTTGAGATCTGATTTGGGGTTTTACTATTTTTTCAACAACATTTTTCACTTTTCGAATTATTGTGATCATGTATCATTGGCATTATTCCTCCTTCCATATCCTGATTTGACTTTCTAGGGTCAACTAAAACTACTTTTTCAACATGAAAATAATAAGAATTGCTAAAATATTGTTACTGCAAAATGTATCACATTAAATCATATAAAAAGCAGACTTACTTTTAAGTAAAAGGATGTTAATATGTTATAGAATGAATATAATATATAACTTTATCGTACATTCAAGTCATTCGTCTCAGTTGAATTACCATGGTTTGAGGTATTTGTCTGACTCTGATATAAGTTGGATACATGACTTACAAATCTTGTGTTTGAGTCTTTGTTGCTTGTCTTGTTTTGCTGTAGATCATCAGGAAACTTGTGTACAGGTTTTTGCCATAGTGTCCATTAATCAGTCAACTTGTGATCAGATCGTTGGTGTGAGGCTTGCAAGAAGTAGGTTGAACTAGACATAGTTGGGTTGTCTAATTTCCCTTAAGCTTTGTGACTATACTTTTTAAAATTATGTTAAGCTTAAACATACAGTAGAGAACACAATGCTTCGCTGAACTGAACACTACCGTTCTTCTCATACACTTAAAGATTCTCTCAGTTGCAAATCCACAAATAGGGGTTCATAGATGTCGGCAATCATTTACAGGCATGTGTAATGGTAGAGAAGAGCTAATGGTATTAACTTTAAGAAGCTTGCTTGATGCAGTACTACTGCCTCAATGTCAATGTTGATATTAAACCACTAGTTATAGAAACCAAGGCAATTCTGATAAGTTTACTCTAGTTTGTTCTAGCTTTATTTAGTAATCATGTGTTCTTGAAATCAAGTATATTGGTTCCATCCAAGTTCAAAATTTGTTTGGAGGTGGAGAAGACAACTTGTCAATAGCACTAAATTGACTTCAAGGTCATTGTTGTTATAATTGTTAAACTATATGGTTGGTAAAAGGCTTGAGATTTAAATGCTTCTCTCCTAAAAATTCTTAGTAAAATCTAACTTCTCATATGTACTCCTGCTCCATTCACCTAGCATCGAGTATTGTATATAAAAATACATTTAAACTTGTCATCTGAGTTCTTCATGGTGAGTGCACTAGTTATATTGATTCATTACTTTTTCTGCCAATTGATCCCTTCATTTTGCCTTGAAAAAAACTCGCCTTTATATGTGCAGGAAGGAGATTTTTTGAGGAGTTGGATAGAGATGGCGATGGGGAAGTCACTCTGGAAGATCTCGAGGTCGCTACTAGAAAGAGGAAGCTTCCTCGAGATATGCTCACGAAATGATGCGACGCACTAGAAGGCACTTGTTTTCTAAAGTCGTTTGGTTGGAAACAGTTTTTGTCCTTGATGGAACAGAAAGAACCAACAATCCTTCGAGCCTATACTAGTCTCTGTTTAAGCAAATCCGGCACATTGCAGCAAAGTGAAATCTTAGCATCACTAAAAAATGCAGGACTTCCTGCAAATGAAGACAATGCTGTTGCCATGATGCGTTTTCTCAAGTCCGACACTGAAGAGTCTATTTCTTATGCTCATTTCAGAAACTTTATGCTTCTTCTCCCTTCTGACCAGCTTAAAGAAGATCCGCGGTGAGATATACATGCAGCTGAATGGCATTCAGACACGATATTGTTTCATCTATAACTCTTTTCTTACCATTTAAAAAAAATACAGGAACTTATGGTTTCAAGCTGCTACTGTTGTAGCAGTGGCACCTGCTGTGGAAGTGCATACCGGAAGTGTTCTAAAATCTGCATTGGCGGGAGGCCTTGCTTGTGCATTGTCTACATCTGTAATGCATCCCATCGACACAATAAAGGTAAGTTGTTATGTTTATAGAATTATAGCTGATTCGTTCCACAATAAGTTTCCTGATTTGTTTGTGAGAATTAAAATGTGCGTTTTGGAACTTTAAAGATTTGTAGGAATTAGTTGAATTAAATTATGTGAGTGATGCAACTACTAGACCGCAAAGAGCGTCTGTGGTTGGCTTTGACTCCAGCTATATATTACATTGTTGACATTCTTGCGGCAGGATCTGACAGTAGCTCGTTGTATTGTCAGACTCGAGTACAAGCATCAACGCTTACTTTCCCGGAAATTCTTGCGAAACTTCCGCAAGTTGGAGTTCGTGGAGTGTACAGAGGCTCCGTTCCTGCCATTATAGGACAATTTTCAAGGTTCAGTTTCTTTTTCTTTTTTCGTCTTTTTATCCTTGTTTTTCTTTTCTCACATACAAATTGTTTTGATATATCGTTGCAGCCATGGATTACGAACTGGAATCTTTGAAGCAAGTAAGATTGTGTTGATAAATGTTGCTCCAACACTTCCAGACCTACAGGTAAACACTTACGATATCATAAGTTCATCTTGACAACTTAATCAGCAACTTTCTTTTCTGGAAAACTTTTTCTATTGGAATTTGTGATCACATTCTTTCCTTGATTTACCACTTCAATACTAGAAAAATCAATATTGGATTAATGTTTTTGTGATGCCTGGTTCAGGTTCAATCTATAGCATCATTCTGTAGCACTGTTTTGGGGACAGCAGTAAGAATCCCATGTGAAGTATTGAAGCAAAGGTTGCAGGCAGGGATCTTTAACAACGTGGGTGAGGCAATCGTCTGCACATGGCAACAAGATGGTCTCAGAGGTTTCTTCCGTGGGACTGGTGCTACTCTTTGTCGTGAGGTTCCATTTTATGTTGCAGGCATGGGACTTTACGGAGAGTCCAAAAAGGTAGTTTTTTCCACATAATGATATATATATATATATATTATAGAGAGAGAGAGAGAGAGAGAGAGAGAGAGAGAGTGAGAGAGTGAGAGTGAGAGTGAGAGAGAAGTTCAGGGAAAAATCCCCAAAAAATTATGCACATTTGCATACGGGAAAAATTTATAGTTTATATGCAGGTGTCTTGTTATGTCCATATATATGATGGTAGCTTTATTTTCCCGATTTCTATGCACATGGGCATATTGGAAAATCTACTTGCAAATTACTTGCTTGCACATATGGTAGAGATGAATGGTTGCTTGGATGTTTTTCAGTTTTTCATTTGTATAGTTTTCCGTGAACTTGATATTATGCGCACGGTGTGTGTGTGTGTGTGAACCTTCCAAAAGGGTTCTTTTACCGTAAGTTTAAAGTTCCAGTACCAATTTTCTTGATCTTTTTTAGAAAATGAAATCAATAGGGACATCTTAGGTCATATACCTATATAATTTGGCATTTATTTGGAGTTTTTTCCAGGTTGTTCAACGAATTTTGGGACGAGAACTGGAACCATGGGAAACGATTGCAGTTGGGGCTATATCTGGTGGTCTGGCAGCTGTCACAACAACGCCCTTTGATGTGATGAAAACTAGAATGATGACTGCACCTCAAGGGAGACCCGTGTCTATGTCAATGGTGGCATTATCTATTCTCCAACACGAGGGCCCCCTTGGATTGTTCAAAGGGGCGGTCCCTCGGTTCTTCTGGATTGCCCCCCTCGGTGCTATGAACTTTGCAGGCTACGAGCTCATGAAAAATGCTATATCCAAAAGCGAAGAGCAGCCAACTCTAGAACAGCAAGCTGCGGATCAGCTTTCACAGAAATAGCAGCAGTCGTTTTGATAACTGGTTTGTTATATTTTGTAGTCGTGGATAGCATGTGAAACGCTAAAGGAAGTTTTGAACGTTTTCCATGATCGAGTAGCGACATGTGTTACAAATTTCATCTGCCGACATCTCTCGATTAGAGTCATTTGTTTACCATCTGAAACCCGCATGGATTGCTAGTTACGATAGCAACGACCCTTTTTGTTACATGCACATTTGAAGTTGCATTGTACATGACTTGTGTAGGTTCTTTTATGAATTTCTCATTCGTGCAGAATTTGTTCTTTTCTGTTGATATTGATACCATGATAGGAAGGTTATATGGTAAATTGTGTCCTAGTGTAGAATTAGGAGTGTTCAAAAACCCGACGAACCAACCTAACCCGACCAGATGTAAAATTGCCCAACCCGAAGTAACCTGATGTCTAATCGGGTTGAAATTAATTTTTCTAATCGTATATATCACGTTATCGTCATGTGAATCCAAGCCAATCCGATATCTCTTTATATTTTGAATTTAATTTGAATGTTAAGATTGTATTAATATATACATTAAATAGTAATACTCGAAAGCAATAAATAAATCACTTTTACCCTTTAATTATTCATCTTTGATTCTTGGTTAGGTTTATTATCTTTGGTCCTTTCCGCCTATGAATGATTGTTTGTTGATTGACATAATTATTCGGTTTAAACATTTTATTGCTATATTTCAATGATATTTGTTAAAGTAGTATTATCATTTGAATTTTCGATGGTATTTTAACGACATGTTTTATTTATTTGTATGTTTTTAATTTTAAACATAACCTGATCAACTCGAACGGGTTGGGTTGGGTTTGGTTAGGTTGAACTTTTGTTTGGGTTGAAAAATGTTTCAAACCACCAACTTTAAGTTGAATTTCCAAAATGTCTTCAACTTGATCAACCCAACCTGTGTGCAACCCTAGGCAAAACTATAGGTTCATTTTGGATTGATCAGGCTAAGCTGAAGCCATTTGAACAATCAAATTCAATGTTTACATAAACAGAAATGCAACTTAACCTGTTCAATTGGTTGGTTGGTTGGGTGGGTTGTCCAAATTGTGCGTAAGCAAAGTAAAATCAACATTAAGAACATAAAAATAAAGAAAACCCTTGAAATAGAGCAATCATTTAAGATGATATACAAGTTCATCGAATATTTGAGCATTACATAAAACTTTCAATAAGGTCATCCTATGAGTTCTGTTGTTGAGTCGTTTTTTGTAACTATGCATATTAAAGAGAGATACATTTTAAAGAAACCACTAAAACTTTTATCGGGTTGGATTGATAGGTTAGTTTTTTATTACATATCGGGTTATCACGGGTTGATAAAATCAGATCGGATTGATCTGGTTGGTTGGTTTTTTAACACACCTAAGCAGGACCGTATGTGGTTTTGATTAATCTGTTTGTTCTAGTGATAGGTAGAGTTCGTGGTCGAACCAAAGTTTTATATTAAACCGAGTTTTAAAAACTAGATTATCCAATAAAGAGGGTTTCATTTAGTACATACATACATATTATAAAAAGATTTGGTTGACAACTTCATTATAAATAAATAACATGAAGACTTTTTTAGTACTGTTTTTTTAATAAACTATTTGATTAATGGTTAAACAATGCATTAAATTAATTCTTTCATTCACTTGAGGACAAATGAAGAAATTGTTCATTTATGACTTATTAGAGTTGAAAGTCGGATCTATGTGATATCATCGAACCACCTAACTTATTATTTTACCAAATTTGTTATTAGCCATTTTTTCTTTTAATATTTATTTTTGTTTTGAAAAGCTTATTGATGATCAAATCATTGAATAATAATTATTTGATTTGATGCTTTTTCTAATAAAAAAATAGATAAAACATATAAAGGAAGTAGCCAAGTAGGCAATAAGAACACATTATGCGCTTATTTTGGAAAACATGCTCTCAAACTTTATTTTCTAGAAACATATTAGTATATTACGTTTTTTTATTTAATTAAGAAAATATATTTATATCTTTAATGTTATTAAGATAACATATTATAAGTTTATGAACAAAAGAAATATACTAACTATATATAAATAGTAGATCAATATTAAAAAATTCTTTATTTGAAATGTCTTTCATACATATCGACATTATAATTTTCCTAAAATACTTCTCATTTTACATATATATGCTCTCTTAATGAGAAATATGTAGTGAACATTGAGATGGAACATATTACAAAGAAGTATATTTTCTTGGTAATTTGACTCTCGAGTTTCATAATACGATATCTGATTAAATTGGTTCTGGTGGCTTGAGGGTGGGTGATGACCTTACTGAAGCTCGCTCCCTTGCTTCTTTCCTGCCGTTCAAAAGAAAGATTAAAAATGTTTTGTGAGTTTTAAACCATTATAACTTTACATAGTTGAGGCATGTAGACTAAAAGGTCCTTAAGCTTACCCGATATTTGTTAGCCTAACTACACCTTTTCGCTAGGTTTTTATTTTATTAATTTTGAGGGAGTTTTTCAATTATTTTTAGTTGATTTAGAAAGGTTTTTTGGGTTTTTCTTTTTGTTAATTTTGAAATACTATTTTATGACTTTTTGGTTGATGAAGGCCAAAAGGGAAAACTATATAAATTTAGATCATAGTTTTTTTTATGATAATAAGAACACTATATATAAATTTAGTGTACTATTTCTGAACTTTAAAAATATTTAGTTAGAACACCTCCTATTTTTGTAGACAATTTCCCTCTCGTTTTTAGTTACATAGTATACAGGCTTATATAATTAACTATATCATGGTTATATTAAAGAAAACCCATATGGTGTCACATATGGAATATTATATGATTCCAAATATATATTATACTTGATAAAAATCATGATTAATTGGTTATAATCTTGGACATTAATGCATTCCCATCCAATAATATTGAATCAATTAGTTAATCTTGGTTACATATTTAAATTGATATAAGCATTGTCAGAGGTCTTCATTACTAAAAAAAATAGTGTTGACAATGTTTTTATAAGTAAAAGTAAGTTTTTGCCTAACTTCTAGAATCGCCTTTCCGCAATATATCTAATAACTATTCGTCAACCTTCTAGATATGAAGAATACAATCATGTTTCGAGAACACGGTATGTGTGCATAAAGAAGTGATAGATATTAAAAGAAGAAAGAAACTGACAAAAAAATTTACATTTTAAAACATGATCTAATATGTTGAATAGCCATTGATCAACCTTCTAGACACAAAAAAAGTTATGTATGGGAATAAAATGCTAAATATGGATGAAGATGTTAGCTATAGATATTAATTAAAAAGCAGACTTCAACCCTATCGACATGGTCTCTTTGACTGACTGTTTGATAGATTTACTTGCACAAAAGTAATGGAAGAATGATGTCTCTAGATATGAATACAAGCAGATGTCGGAAAAAATGGTACATATATGCATGTAGAAATTATTTGTAGAGGTTAAAAAATCGAAAAAGATAATCCATGTGTTAAAATATGATTTACTTCCCATTATGAGTAAGAAGAGATTGCTCGTGTGATATGCACTTGTTCGGAAAGATCCCAATGCCAATCAAATAACTATCAACATAGTCCCTTTAAATGACTAATTTTACATAAAGTTATCGTAGAGAAAAATTGCATTATGAATGAAAAAAGCGTATTGCATTACTCAATTTCAACGAAATGTTTCCTAGGATTTGTGTCATGAATAGTGAAAATTTACTCAAAATGCAAGGCATCATGAAATTTATCCAACTTGAAAAACTTAATA
Source organism: Centaurea solstitialis (assembly GCA_030169165.1). Lineage (NCBI taxonomy): Eukaryota > Viridiplantae > Streptophyta > Magnoliopsida > Asterales > Asteraceae > Centaurea > Centaurea solstitialis. The sequence continues at coordinate 6,953,524 of CM058046.1, read as the reverse complement.
ATACTCTCTCTAAACTCCATAAAACTTCATACATATTTTTTAGAGATTTTAATACCCAAACACTTATCCAAATATAATTTAATTCACTAGTGTTCTGTAATGATGTTAACTATCATTGTAAACAACTTTCTTTCAGTGTGAGAACTTATCATTGCAACTCTTGCCAAAAGAAGAAAGTATGTACTAGGATATTGTAAGACTTGATTTGTTATTAAACTTCAACGAACATCACATAGTGGATCATCGTATAGTAACAGATTACGAATCCAGAAACTTTGGTGACTGCGATCCCTTGAGGTATTGAAAAATCCGAGACCGACTAACTCGCCTGAATTAGACGGTTTCGATTTATACGGTTTACGAGTTAAACAATTTGGTTAATTGAATAGGGTAAGTTTCGGTGTTTTTTTACCATGTTGGTTAATCGAATAGCAAATTATTTATTCATTTACATATATGATTTTCTACAAAATGAATTGGTTTGAACATTATATACGTTAAGTGATTTATCCTTTGAACTTAACAAGAACTGAAGATATATTTTACAAAACCATCAACCAATGTTATAATTGTGCCATTATTGCAATTTGCAAGAACTAACGGTAACAAAACAATCAATGTTCAAAGGGAAAAACTGTCAAGCGAGAAAGTGAGTTGTTTAATCGAAGCGGGTTGGGTCACTGGGAGGAACTGCCATAAACGATGTAAGAGAAATAAGTTCATAGAAGTAAAAAGTATATAAATTTTTGATGATTAAGTGGGCCCACAAGTTTGCATATAAATTTGCAACTATCATCATCGTATTTCTCCCTTTTCTTGTATTTACAACCTTACATAAAAGCAATCTTCATTATTCATTTGGGACAAAATGAAAACCTTATGATGCATAATTAAAACTATTAATATCATGATTGATTATTATTTTTAATTAAACACTAATTTCAAACAAAGTCTAGAGAATGTCCTCTAATTGTTGATTGATATCTATTTGGTGTACAACAACTACTACAACATCAATTCAACTTTTCATACCAAGTTAACTAGTTTAGTTATATGCATGTCTCAACTCACTATCAACAAAAAGAGTCCATGAGACCAAAGTCAAACTCAATGAGTGCACTAATCATTTTTTTAGTCATACATAAATAAATGATCATTTTTTTAGTTGTACATAAATAAATGATTAACAGTTGGAAAAGTATGATCGTGGTTGGGCTACAACCAACGTTGTTGTGACAGGATATGCAATAACGTTTTCTTTAATACATTCTGTGTATGTGACTATGTGACGTTTGCTTGTCGCGAAGACTACAACTATGAAGGCTGTATGTTTATATTTTATTTTTTGTAATGTATCGTGTATGTATATGTGTCATGTGTGTACATGTTTTTTTTATCGGGATGTAAGTCTACCGGTTTTTGTCCTATAGGCCTTTAAAGAATCTTTGATAAGGTGGATGTCCACTTCCAAGACTTAATATTTCGTAAAATTGATGTTAATTTGTTTGTATAGTAATAATATTTCTATCTGTTATACGCAAATCATATGTGCATCTTTTTTCATAAACTTTGATCAACTCACTCAATATGTATTGTAATATCATGGAGTATTTTTTTTTTTATATTTATGCAATAAACAAAAATGTGTATTTGACAGAAAATTGAACAAAAGGTGAAACACATGAACAAATTTGTTTAGATCTTACTTTGGGAAAGCTACTTCTAAAATCTCCCATTGTAACACTTTGATTCAAGAAAAGCTAGAACATGCTATTTAGTGAACAAAAAGAGCAATAAAATATAAGGTTGTAAACTAAAAATATTTCTTAAAAAATAATTAAATTTTCATTTTAATACAATTTGCTATTTACGTAACTATATTCTTATTCAAATACATTTTATTTATAAATTATACATGTATAACATGTTTAAATCATATGGATAATACATGTATTCATTCGGCCATGATACGAGTTCTAATAGACAATAAAGTTCTATTTTATTGTAATATTGTACATAAAGTCTTTTCGGTGTATACAAGCTTTAAGTCATCTGCATTGACGAGCACGATTTGTCCCTACATCTTGAATATCGTGCGGTGGTCGCATGCAATGAACTGAAAAGCTACGGTATATAAATTCCGACTTCAAAAGTCAAATGCAAGTCATGAACGTTTCAAATCACTGCTAGAGAGATCGAAAACTTGAATAAGACTTGCCATGTTACATCAAAATCATACAAGCATAACTAATAGATATTTTCCAATCAGGGCAAGATTACTGGTAATTCTAACATTTACAGTAAATTGATAGTCATGTATGAAAAGTTAAAGCTTCATTGTGTAAATGTTGTATGTTAGTAATCTCCCATTGTTTTGTGTTAGTACAAAGATTGAAAGATATTTAAACATTATCAAATTAATGGTAAAACCATGTTAAATCCCATGTTATTTTAATTGCTTTCGAATTTTATATGTTCTTGTGAAGTTGTGTTATATGTATTTATTTGTATATTGGTGATCATATTATTTTTTGGATTTGTTACATTATCCCATTGTTATTAATTTAGGACCTACAATTTTGGTTATTTATTGTTTATTATGACATTTGTTAAGTCCCTTAAACTCGAATGATTATGAACTTGATAAAAAAAAATTAACACACGTGTGTGCACACATAAAACATACCCAAAAGGCAAGTTCAAACAATAACGTTTTCTTTAATACATTCTGTATATGTGACTTTGTAATGTTTGCTTGTCGCGAAGACTACGACTATGAAAACTGCACGTTTATATTTTATTTTTTGTAATGTATCGTGTAAGTATATGTGTGTACATGTTTTTTTTATCGGGATGTAAGTCTACCGGTTTTTGTCTTATAGGCCTTTAAAGAATCTTTGATAAGGTGGATGTCGACTTCCAAGACTTTAATATTTCGTAAAATTGAATGTTAATTTTTTTTTGAAAGGTAAGTTAACCGACACACGCTCCAGCGGGCCTCCAATTGGGCAATCCGACTAATCCTCTGCGACCCGACCCAATCTATGGTTGAACCCGACTGGCAGGGAAGTGAATCCCATAGACTGGATCCTCCCATACCGGCCACGAACTTGGCCCAAAGGACCAAATCCAAAGTTTGGATATCTTAGAAATGTCACCCGTGGGATTCGAACCCTAGTAGTGTGGCTTTCACCCCTACACCCCACAGGGATGTTACCTATCCATCCAACTGAGCTAATACCCTTTGATAATTGAATGTTAATTTGTTTGGATAATAATGATATTTCTATCTATTATACGCAAATCACATGTGGATCTTTTTTCATAAATTTTGATGAACTCACTCAATATATATATTGTAATATTATGGAGTATTTTTTATATTTATGCAATAAAAAAATGTGTATTTGACAGAAAATTGAACAAAAAGTGAAACACATGAACAAATTTAATTTGTTTAGATCTTACTTTGGGAAAGCTACTTCTGAAAGCTCCCATTGTAATTAAAACTTTGATTCAAGAAATGCTAGAACATGCTAGTGAACAAAAAGAGCAATAAAATATAAGGTTGTAAACTAAAAATCTTTCTTAAAGAATAATTAAATTTTCATTTGGACGCAATTTGCCATTTACGTAACTCTATTCTTTATTCAAATACATTTTATTTATAAATTATACATGTATAACATGTTTAAATCATATGGATAATACATGTATTCATTGGCCCATGATACGAGTTCTAATAGACAATAAAATTCTATTTTATTGTAATATGTACACAAAGTCTTTTCGGTGGATACAAGTTCTAAGTCATATGTATTGAAGAGCACGATTTGTCCCTACATCTTGAATATCGTGCGGTGGTCGCATGCAATGAACTGAAAAGCTACGGTATATAAATTCCGACTTCAAAAGTCACATGCAAGTCATGAACGTTTCAAATCACTACTAGAGAAAGATCGAGCAACTTGAATAAGACTAGCCATGTTACATCAAAATAGGGGTGTAAACGAGTCGAGCCGATCGAGCTCGAGCTCGACAGGGCTCGGGCTCGGCTCGAGATTTTATGTTAAGCTCGAGTTCGACTCGATAGCTCGACGAGCTTTCATACTTCAAGCTCGAGCTCGGCTCGTAAAAGATACATTATAGCTCGAGCTCGGCTCGAAAAGCTCGAAATTACATAAAAAAATAGGTTATTTAGGTTATAGCTCGAGCTCGGCTCGAAAAGCTCGAAAGATACATATTTAGGTTATTTTGATATATGCCCCTTATATATACATAATATATATAATAATAATACATATGTATATACTATACAAGGCTCGAAAAGCTCGATAAGAACTCGAGCCGAACTCTTAAAAGCTCGAGCTCGACTCGTTTAATATTCGAGCTCGTTTTTTGGGTTTGAGCTCGAGCTCGAACTCGATAAAGTTCGACTCGAACGAGCCGAGCTCGAGTTCGAGCTCGAGTTACTCGATAAAAGCTCGACTCGTTTACACCCCTACATCAAAAGTCTCATACAAGCATAACTAATAGATATTTTTCAATCAGGACAAGATTATTAGTAATTCCAACATTTACAGTAAATTGATAGTCATGTAGCAAAAGTTAAAGCTTCATTGTGTAAATGTTGTATGTTAGTAATCTCCCATTGTTTTGTGTTAGTACAAAGATTGAAAGATATTTAAACATTATCAAACTAATGGTAAAATCATGTTAAATCCTATGTTATTTTAATTGCTTTGGAATTCTATATGTTCTTGTGAAGTTGTGTTATATGTATTTATTTGTAAATTGGCGATCATATTATTGTCTGGATTTATTACATTAGATCTCATTGTTATTAATTTAGGACCTACAATTTTGGTTATTTATTGTTTAGAATGACAATAGTTAAGCCCCTTAAAATCAAATGATTATGAACTTGATACAAAAATTAACACACATGTGTGCACACATAAAACATACCCAAAAGGCAAGTTCAAACAAGAACATTACTATTCTACAAAAATACGACAACCTTCACATCACATACGATACTATAGTCCACTGTCCGTTGCATCTGCTAATAAAGAGTCATTTACCAATCACTTACCAGGTAAGCGGTACCTTATGAGGCAATATTATATGTCATCAAAATGGATTAATTGTAAGAGTTTTAACCCAATAGGTGTACCAGACAAGAGTCATCATCCTCACTTACCGCATAAACCATCGATCATTGTCTTCCCTCTTATCGGGTAAGAAACTTGCACCTTTTTATGTTCAACCGGTAATGTATTTGAAACGGAAAACAATTACCAAGGTGAGTGTTAAACAAACAACTCCTAAATCAGAAGCGCATGCAGCCTTTAACACTACCTAGGTTGTTGTGGTTCAAGTTTTCGGCACACTACCAATTTCCTTCTACGTATATTATCATATATAATATGTGTAGCGTTTTTATAAAATGACATTACTATTAATTTATTATCGACCAACCATCGATGTAGTATGTGTGTATGTTTGATTAATTTTCTTTGGAATGTAAACAAATAATATCGTGTAGCATGTGTGGATAATGGTCCAATAAAACGTGTAAGTTTGTAATTGGCATGGACCATTGGGGTGAGTGTAAACCACGGTCGTGCATGGACTCCATAGAAGTTTCACACTAGTCTGGTCGGGTCTTTCCTGGCATAAAAAATTATTTAAAAAATTAATCACAAACATTTTAATATATAACCAAATAATATCTATGATATCCTTTGGAAAGAAAATCAGAACATTCATTTATTTTAATCTAATAGTTATAAATAATAGGAAAAATTACACATGTTGTCAAAACTAAATCCATCAATAGAGAGGTAGTTATATGTGAATCTAATTAAATTATTTAACTTTAAAGTTTAATGGTTGATAAATGTTTTTTTTTTTCTTAATTTTTGTTTTTAACAAATCCCTACAAAATCTATTTTAATTTGTCATACCTATTGTTTAGGATGAATTTTACAATTCTCACAAATTTAGGAGTTTATTAAGCAAAGGTGGAGGTTCAAACGAAAACACCCTTGTTCTACAAAAATGCAAGAACAGTTCTAAGGCTTCAATACAAAATCACATAACTTTACATAACCATCTAGGAATACTTGTTCAAGGATAAAAATTCCATCAAATTTTGTTTTGAGTGAGTCAAGTACAATAGAAAGTTGTCTTTTCATACGGGTTTGTTGGGATGTTGTATTTAAATTTATAGTTTGATTTCCATTAAATGTCATCTACTAATTCTAAGGGTCATGTTTACATAGTAAAGTTTGCGTAACATAAGAAAACAAAATTGTGAATAGAACGAACTTGCAAAATGGTTGTTTCAAACAAATATATAATTGTCACCAACAGAAAAAACATGACATCATACTAACAAAAACAAAAAGTAATCTACTACTTTTCTTGTTATTGTTATTAATTTACAAACATGATTTATCTATTTTGCGTTAGGATGAAGTTTGATTGGACAATTTGGTATTCTTCTTTTATGATGTTACATTTATATTTGAGTGGGTCAAAAGTGTTATTTATTGGTCGTTATGGATGAAATGACGAACAAATCGAGTAAGATATGATTGTGAAATAAACGTGCAAAATTTATTATATAATAAAAACAAATTTTCATATCACTTCTTATTGATTAACATCAAACAAGTATTCATCATGTTTTAGGTTCATTGGTCATAAAAAACCGTTACATTTTTTTGGTCCCTTTTATCATATGCATCCGAAACAATATTTGCCATTCTCTAGAAGACTTGTTCAATTTTTTTTATTACGTCTTGTAGATGATGCAAACATTCATTGCAAAAATTCTTTGAAAAACTTATCATTTAATGATAGATAGTCAATGTCATTATATCACTTTAGAAATTTAAGTCATTCATTGAATAATTCACATCACCATATGTAGCATATATAGAAGTCTGGAGAGGGATTTAAAGACGGGGCAAAAAAACTTGACTCTGGGTAATAATGATAATCAACCTGACTCAAAAATTAGGGTCTATGCTCTGAGACTTGACTCATGCTAATTCACTTTCCTTCTTTAATTTTCCAATGACAACAACATCACTTGACTAATGTTAAATTGATGGTCGATTCTTTTATGTTGTTCCACTTCCTCTTTTTGGGTTTCATGTGTTTGTGTTTATTGTTAATTAAAAATAATGTCTAAAAACATAAGCTTAATCACATATGATTAAACAAATATGATATTGAAACTTTTCATTCTTTTTCTCTATATTCCACTTTCCTAAAAAATATTTTGGTGCTTAGGTAATAACTTATGATGGATTAATGCCAACGATTATTTATTTTGGACGTTTGTATGTAAAATTGATGTTGTCCTTATTGAACAAAGGTATCAAAACTTCAAAAAGTACCCCCTTGTTTCTAGGAGGATAAAAAGGTCATAAACAAAAACAAGAACTTCTAGATATAGTCCAGTTAAAAGTTTAATTATTATAAATTATTAAAACAAAAACAGTATATCGTTCTTCTAATTCCTAGTAATATAGTACTCCCTAATAAATAAACTATATTTCTTGATATTTAATATTTTGGGTTTTCTCTTATAAAAAATGCTTGATTTATTAGTTATTAATATTATAAACAAATTATTGGTATTGATTCGGATTTCTTATAATGTTATAATCCAATTTTTATAATAATGTATCTTGAATATATGTATTTAACCAAATATAGTAATTTATAGGAAGAAATTAGTTTCAAAATTAATTTTTTTTAATTCCGGTATTCATACCTTTTGTTTTGGTCAATAAAGATTTTCTACTCCAATTATTAAGGTTATATATATGCATACAAGATTACGTATAATTATTCTAAAAACGTTTTTTGGTTTGATGAATGGAGCTTTATTTTCACAAATAAGAAATAGAAATGATGAAAAATAAAAATGAAGAATATATTTAATGGTCAATTCTGTTGTCTATTATAAACTCCACATGGATAGGACTAGGTCAACATTCAAAAATACATATATTTGACTTTTCATTTTCATTTTGCTTTTTTATTGTATTAAAACTTACCCAATTTTCAAGTTTAACTTTGGTTAAGTTTTGGATATTATAAATCAAATTGGATTATGTGTCTGTAAAATACTATCAATTAATCAACTTCACCTAATAATTACATTGACTTATACAAAAGATAAGATAAAATATATACATCCTAAAATGATATCAAATTATTGTACACTAATCAATATATACACACCACCTGACATTTTTTACATTCTCTAACGAATATAAAACAATGATAAACTAGCTTTAATTTGTAAAAGCGAAACTAGATCCTCAATTAATATGATATGTAAATGGCCCTTGGATGTGTAATTCAGTTTTCAGATTGGCGTTAGAATGATTTTGCTTAAGTATACAATAGGTTCAAGTTCGAATTCTGTAGGAAACAGACTGAAACTTTTGCCTAGTCTCAACCGCAAATCAATCTCTGAAATGTTTCATTACATGTGGTTCCCAGAAGGATTGGTTTCATGTGGGTCACTTTAGGTTGCCACTTATCAATCGTTTCACTCAGATATGATGCGGGAAGTGTACATATATACATACTAAGGCCATGCACTGTGGTCGGCAAAATGGCATCGGGTAGGCTTCGGCTTGAAGCTACCCGTCGGGTAAACATGTGAACACCGCCGTGAAGGCCATCGGCTTGGCGCAAATCGGTTTCACCAAGCCGACGCCAAACCTCTCTCTCTCTCTTCTTTCTCTCTATCTCTCTCCTCTTTCTTTTTTTGTTTTTTTTTATTTAAAGTGTGTATAAGATTGGGTTGGGTATTGGGTCGACAGTGGATGAAATGGGTAGTTTGGGGTAGTTTTGTGGAAAGCTGATGTGGCGCTGATGTGGCAGCTGAAACCATTGGTTTGTAAAGGGTCGACAGTGGATGGCCTAAGAAGAAATCATATTTGCAAGGGTAAAAACAATGGGATGCGTAAATATTAGAAAGTCGTCACTTGACCGTGTCGTATAAAATTTATGAACAGAGACATATCATATGTTGTCGATGAAAAAAATGCAACTGATGAGTCATCTTCCATTGGTGAGTTTCGGCCAGGGACCCAAGGAAGAATGAAAAAAAAAAAGAGAATATCGCTTCTAATAAGATAACATTATTATCGAACAATGTACATATCAATATTCATCTTCTATATTCATATTTAGGCTCTTTAACAATTATAATTTTTTCAATCTTCATTTATATGCTATAAGAAAAACAAGAAAACATTATTAAACCTATATATAATTTATTTGACGGTAAATATTAAAATATACATAAGAAACTCAAATATCAATCCAAAGAAACAGTTTAAAATTAAAACACAAAGATTCCTGTCAACAAAAGTCAAAGCTTTGTAGCTATTTTGTAATGATAATAATATACAAATAAATTATGTCTCAATTAAAAAAAATGATAATTTTATAATACTATAGAGTTGTATATTAATGTTGCTAATTACTAAAAAAAAGTGGATTTATGTGGGCATATGCACGTGATATAGACGCGGTTTCATATTTGCGTTATAAGTTGTATTGCACATTTCATGAATAAACGCGTGGGTTATGGGTCGGACCTTCTCAATAATCTGGGTCCTACTTCTTGATCATTTTTTATTCTTCCTCTATTTTCTATATAATTATTATTTTCTTTTGAACGGCAAGTAAATACACATACGTCCTCAGGTTATTTGGGATTCAAAGGCACTTGATTAATCCCGTCAATTACGACTCAACCCAATTAAGGGTATCATTATGTGGTAGATCAATGATCTGGATATCTTCACATGCTCTGCACGGGGTTCGAACCTGAGCAGTAAAGGATGTCATTCACTGGCCTTCCCAGAATGTTACCTTACCACTAGACTAGACATGCTTTGATTCTATATAACTATTGTTAACTTATATTTGTTTTAAAATTACATTAAACAATAAAAAGTAATTTTCGTCAACAGTGCAGTGGCGGATTGGTTAACATTCGGGGGTCCATAGCGTCCTAATCGAGTTCGAGCTTTCCTGTACACATGCATGTGAACATTTAAGTGATGCCATGTTTAGCCCCAAAAATTAGTGGGGATTAGTCAAGCTTTGACCGAACACACTTAGAAAAACTAATTCTAGCTAAGGAGTATACATAAAAAAAAAATTAATTTCTCTCCTGTTGCATCAAAATTCAGACAATTTTCTGAACATGGATTTCTTTTAGTTTTTTTATATTTTAGAAAATAATATAAAGGATCCATTGCAGAATAATAGAGAATAAAATCTTATTTTTTATTTTAAAAATATCTCAAAAATACTTGAATATTAAAAAAAATAGTATTTTTAAATTCTAATAACAACCAATTAATCAACTATTCATACTTGGTTAAACTTAGGTCATTCTTACCCGTACAGATCATATCAGTTGTCACCTCAGCGTTACATCAGCTTTATCACTACCATATCATTCCATCTTTACCCGTACCACTCATACCAACTATCTTATTTAAATACTAAAATATTATCTTTATATATATATAGACTGTATGTATATATATGTGTGTGTGTGTGTGTTTGGGATTTTTTATGAACGGTACGCGGGTACCGGTGGGGCAGCGTACCGCCCACCTACCGGCACACCTCTGCGGTAACACCGCCGGTACCGGTGGCAGTACCGCCCACCTACCGGCCCCGTAAAGGATGGTCTTATGCACACTTTCCAAAATATTTCAACACGTATAATATGGTTAAAATAAAAAATATTTATCATGGATAACAAAATAATTTTTAAAGATAGATATTTCAACACATTATAAATTCGTAAACAGAAAAAAATATTTGTCATGGATAACAAAATAATTTTTTAAAGATAGATATTTCAAAATAGAAATCATAAGAATACATTATATTTTTTTGGCATCCTTGATGATGGTTTTTGTATGGACTCGCTTGAAGTTGTTGACAATCAACTTTTCAATATTTTGATACAATTTGCTATTTATAATAACACCCATCCGATTGATTAATAAACACATTAATTCATTCTCCGATGAATAGGTCATGCTTGCTAGAATGATGGTGCTATTTAGACTAGTTTGTAGAATTTTAGTTTAAAGGAAAAACGGAAGTTTGAAAAACATAACAAAACTTGTTGAAGAAAATGATCAAGGCTTTGTTTGGCAAGCATAAGCTAGCTTATAAGCTAGCTGATAAGCTAGCTTATAAGCTAGTCCATCCAAACATGTACCAGGAAGCTAGCTTATCAGCTAGCTTATAAGCTAGCTTTTTGAAACGCTACTTTGAGTAGCTTATGAGGAGCTTATTGTAGCTTTTTCCAATTATACCCTTATTAATATTAATTATTAAATTCAAATATACCCTTTTTGGTCATTTTACATACTCATAAGCTAGTTTTTGCCAAACATAATTTGTTCAACAGCTAGCTTATCAGCTACTAGCAAGCTTATCAATCAACAGCTAGCTTATCAGTTATCCGCTAGCTTATCAGCTACCAGCTAGCTTATAAGCTACGCTTGCCAAACATAGCCCAAATGTTTGCTTGTCAAAAAAAAATAATAATATAAAAATAGCTAATTCCTAATCCTAAAAAAAACTAGAAGCGGGTAATCTAAGTATAAAATATAAAAAATAGCTCAAAATATTCTCTTTTTGTTTGTTTTAATTCAGTTTGTCTTAAAATTAATATGCATCAACTTTATGTTATTAGCCTAAATTAGTTATTAACAATGTCTTGTTTTCATCTTGAAACATCTTCTATATTACGTAGTCTAGCTTTGATGTTATGATACGTGTATATTTATGAAGCAAATTATTCATAAAAGCACATGATATTTTTTTGAGAAAATAATTATTATAGTCAAAAGCGGAAAATCGTTTCACCTCCTACCCTTTCTCTCTCTCCGTTTGCAGTTCTACCCACCGGCCCGCCAAGATCCGGCCGCTATTGAAGACTGGATTTTTGGCGGATGGTTAAGCCTCTATTGTGGATGGGTGAGCCTCTATTGGTGGATGGATGAGCCTCTATTGGTGGATGGATGCATGGCAACCTTCATATACACATATATACATACATAAAAAATTGAGTGGGCCGCCAATGGAGAGTGGGTTTTTGGCGGCCCACTCAATTTTTTGCCGGAATCTTTGTTTTCGCCGGATAGCGACCGGAAAATGGCGGACCGATAGGTAAAATTGTCATTGAAGGGAGAGAAAGGGTAGGAGGTGAAATGATTTATTCATTTTGGCTATAATAATTATTTTCTCTATTTTTTTATCATTTCAAATTTTACATTAGATAATTAGTTGTCAAATATTTGAAATATTTATTATTCACTTTTCAACAATCCTATTTTTACGTTTACTTTAAACTTAATGAATGCATCATGGTTGAAAATGAATTGCATACTTGTTTAAGACTAAATAGTGATGTACTATTGGCCCTAACTAAATGATGTGACTCAAAGGCTTATTGTTTCCTATTTAGAAGCTCCACATGTTTGAAAAATGGGATGAAACCCCAACTCCCCCAACTAGTCTACTGACCATAACTCATAAGATCTTTATATATATACACATATGTGTATGCATATAAAAGTCTAAGCTTCAAGAGTCAAAAGTACTTAAGTCAATAACAAGTTTGACAAAACAAGCCAAATGAAGAATTTAATAAATTAGACTAGATAAAATTAGGTCACCCATAACTTGATTTTAAATCAAGAATTGGCCTATTATTAGTACAATGACACTTGTCTTCCTCTCTCTCCCCTTCTCATGTATATAACTTTCTTAATTATTCTTTATCATCTTCTATAAGATTAGTAAATAATTGAAGTATAATTAAAATCTTAAACAACATTCTACTTTTGTTATCAAGTATCTCATAGAATTCCCTCTTTTTTCCTTTCAAGCTCAACTTGGTTGATCAACTCTTCAAGGGTAAGGTCTTTAGGTTCATGTCCATAGCTCGAACACACTGCTCATATTGACATCATCGGGGAAGAAGTTTAGATTGTCATAAGGTGTTTGTGGTTGTTGTTGTGGTGGTGGTAGTGACGGTGAGACGTGTTGTTGATCCATCTCCATACAAATTAGGGACAATAAACTGGATTGTTGGCATTGCATGTTGAGCACTTCGGCTTGTGCCTTTGCTAACTCTGCTTGGAGGTCACTCACTTGCTTTTGAAGTTGGCAAATTGCTCCCGCACATCCATAAACCGGATCTCTAAGTCTTGCATTTGCTTCATACACCATACTACTAACTGCATCCGCTCTTTGAGACTCCGGAAGTTCCTATAAGTATAACATGCATTAGCTTATGTCACTTGATGAAGTTGCCATCTTTAAAGCCAAAAATGAGAACAATTTCAACTAATGGTGGTATAATTATATTGGTCTTTCTTTAGGTGGCAATGGCAATTACTAATTTACCCTTTAATTGCCATCTCTTCATTTTTTGATGTTACACAACAAATGTCAACTCCTGAACCATAGTTGTTCAAATAATGGCCCACATAGTAGGATACTCCATTAGAAAATTAGTACACTTACCCTTGATTTTTAATTGTTAAAAGGTTTACTTATCGATTCCGAAAATAGTAATTGACATATAAGCCATAAATGGCTAAAGATTAGTAAGCCAAGCGAATTTAAATGAATACTGTAAATTAACCCTACACGAAATATGGTCTAGAGAAGATAAGATGTACAAAACTTTTCCTCTATTCCAAAGACGTAGAGATACGTTTCTATAAAGTTAGCGGTTTATAAAAGGTTTTTTATGAGGTTTTGAGGAGGTTATGTACTTAAAATACTATAGTGTGTGAAATTAATCTACATTAGGTTCTTGAAAGTTACGATAGTTGATCATATATTTTAGAAATTTTTGTGTTGAAATTGTGTTCCAAAATTACACAAAATATTTTGTTTGAATTGTTTCAGGTTTGAATTATATTTATATGTATATATAGTTGTATATTGTTGAAACATGTAGCTAGACATGTGTTAACAAATGGACAAGAATAATTTGAACTCCCTTTTGTTAAAGAAATTAGAACAAAAAGAGAGAAAAAAAAAGGCAGGAGGAGAAAGAGAAGAGTCAAAGTCTTGATTTCACATAAAAGTTAGCAGGTTTTTTACGTTCAAAGTAAAAACTGTAACATAAATAATATAATAACTTACGCTTTGGATTTGATTTACAAATTTCAAGACTAATTGGTTATAACTTAACATTTAATTTGTTAATTAAAAGACTTAATTAGCATGATATTAATTTATTAAGACATCGGTTAATTAACGGAGAGACTAATTGTACCCCTACCCTCCTCAGCTACATCAACTCAAAGTCACGTATGTTTTTTACATTTCAATACACAGAATGACCTGATTCTGACATTCATAAGGATGCAAATAGCAGTCGCCTTAATTAATTAGTAAATTACCTGCAAAGCTTGATGATGTTGCTAGCTCCGAAGACTCGATGGGCGATGGTGAACTTGAGCGGCTCCGTTGGCGGAAAGTAGGGTGCCAAGACACATTTGTCAACGCAATCGCGCGCCGGAGAATCTTGCAGGCGGCGCAAGGGCTGAGAACCACCGGTGGCGGCGGCGAGGAGGGTGGTGGAGGATGAGTGAGAACACTAGTGGGGCTAAGCTGAGATGGGGGAGAGTTGTTATTACTGGTTTTTGGGTGATGAGTAGTGAGAGTGATACGGTGGAAATGGCCATGGGTGAGGAGGTGGCGCCGCCACTTCTTTCACCGGAATATTCCATTTATTATAATAATAGGAGATTGTAAGTGTTTTGTTTATATATATCCTTTTGCTAAAGCTATAAAGGATTATGGAGGGTGGTATAGTAGTTTGATGGAGCAAAAGGGCAGAGAGAATATATATATAGCGAGGGGAATGAAGTGGTATGACGTAATCACTTGGTCATTGGTTTGAAAATGACGTCAACACCTGCGTTGGATTTTCTCACTCTTCTTTGTCTTGCTTGCCAACATGCACCGGAGTCTAAAAGTTACTATAAATTACATTTAATTTTAACAGCTATTTTATCTTAAAGAAATTACTATTAAATATCTTATTTATTTAGTAAAATTATTATTCCCTCATCTATCATATTCAATTTCAACGTACCATTGAAACAAAATATACTAAATCTTATCCTGTTTTAAATTTTTAGATATTGGAATGCTTTTATCATTATTTTCTTTACGTTATTAATTGATAATTATAAGAATGAAATAATATACTAAAAATCTCAACATGTATTCTTACAATGTTTTACATTTTAATATTTTCTTAATATTGATTAGAGAAGTTCAATGTAACACTTTTTTGTGACGTGAACGATTGACGTTGCCTTTGAGTTGGTCCTCTTTATTTCAATCCTCCAGAATGGTCTTGTCATCTGCCTGGATTTGACGTCGCTACATACCACGTGTCACACTCGGTTGTCATCACGTTCACAACTAAAAATGGTTCACATTTGAACCACCCCTTATAGTATTAAATATATATATATATATATAACATGAACCATGTAACAAGTATTATTTTTGATAGGAATGCGAGCAATATTTTTATACCGTTGATCATTTTTATCAAATACTCTTTCAAAATTGTAACTAAAAGAATTTGATTCGGTACATCTTATCTCGATAAAATCTCATCCTACTAACGTTCGTCAATTTCTCATCCAACGGTTATAACACTTCTCACCAAACCCATTACTATCCGACAAATGCAACAAGTAAATTTTATTTGTATCTATGACTGCTTAAAAGTCTAATTAATTCGAATACCGTTGAACCAAAGACTCTAATCACACAATATTACATACTTTATAGTAATAAGCATGATTATTTCTTAAATGTAACAAATTATGAACATTATTTTAGCTTATAATTAATTTTTAATGAAATATCTAAACTTTATAAAAAAATGAGTTAGGAAATTCGGAAACCCAATTTTTTAAAAATCTAATTTTGGTATATAGTTTGACGAATTATAGCTCCAGTAAAATTGGAGGAAAAAGTGTGATATACGTTACGGTTGGGATGTGGAAAAAGATCAGAAGGTTACTTGAGGTCAATATATATATAAGATTGATAGATAACTTTCTATTCTATTGGAGGTTTTTTAGTACATCGAGAAGGTATAAACAAGGACTTCTTGACCTATTGCTAAAAATTTCTTTTATAACTGTTTTTATTAATTTTTCCTTTTAATATTGGTGTGCATGATGCTACACCAAACTAATCTCTGATGGCTTTAAGGAATTCCTAGCGGGTTTCGAAAATCCGTCTACTTAAAAAACAATAAAAAATGTATTCTCAATATCTATATCAAAAACCCAATAAATTTTCCATTTAGAAGTCGTTTACTTAAACACTTAATTACCCGATAAGCGTTTATCGGCATAATTGAATACTATTACCTACCATCTCGGAAAATTTTTTAGTCTTTCAAATTGATATCGTATGCAACAATTTATACGGTAAGCTTTTATCCGGTAAATTCATAAATCTGACTTAATTACTGGATAAGACTATTTGTTCATGTCATCGCTCTTGCCGAGTAAGATTTTAGTCTTTGTCATGTTCAGATCATATGGTAAATTGACCCGGTAAGCACTTACCAGATCAATTTATATGACGAGATGAACATTACAAGGACTAGAATCTTACCGATACAAGCGATGACAGAAACTGAGTGTCTTACTCAGTAAGTGAGATTTACAAAACTTACTCGGTAAGTTCTTACTGAGTAAATTGTTGCATATGATATCATTTTGGAGACTAAAATGTTGTCCAATATGATAGATGATAGTGTTCAAGTTTATCAGTGAACACTTATCGGGTAAGTATTTAAATCACAAATGTGTACATATATATTTATTTTATACACACACTATATACATACGTTAAATAAAATGAAGTTATAATAAGGGTGAGATTAAGGGTAAGATGTCAATATATCCCCAACTCTGCCCTAACCTGGTTTCGGGTTAAAATAAATCCCATGTACCTGTCAAATCGGAGAATAATTGCCTTGTTAGGGCCGCTCTCTACGAGTAAAATATTCATTTCTATCTTTATTGCTTTAAAACAAATATGATATCGAGGAAAGTTCAATTGAATACCAATTTTAGGTTATAAACTATTATACAAATCTTGGTTGTCTATTTCTATTTGATTAAACAACTTACATAATACAAAAAAAAATTAACTAAAATGGTTAAGTAACATGATCACCTATAAAAATTTAACTTTTTACAATATTTTTCACAAATTATATTTTATTAATTGAGTATTACAAATGAATGTTTTCATGATATTTTTAAACTGCTATCAACAAATCCTATGAAATTCCAAGTACATCCTCATTGGGATATCTAATTCAATATTTGTGATATTTCAATCACATATTTAAAATGAATCAAGTTATAAATCCCATTAGATCCTGCAAACCAAACAAATCCTAACTGATGACTTAATTTGTCTCCTTCATTTCAAGTCAACAACCTTAACCGACCACTCAAAGTATAGATGACTAATGAACAGTTCGTTGTTCACTTTAAAGCCTTTCACTAACTGAGGTCGTTCTTGGTAAGTAATAGTAGGACATGCTTCAAACATGACTAATATTATAATAGACTATTTGGTTACTTGTGCTTTAACAGATCACAGTGATAGGAACTCCTTAGAATTTTGGTTGATTATATTCAATGAGTCAAATAAAGTAAAAAAAAAATTAATAAGAAGAAAAGTAAATGAGCGGTGTAGCAAATATGACTTTCTTGATCTATAATTTCTTTTTTCTCTATATTGACCATTATTGTGTTGGCTTGAAACCAATATCGAAACTTTGTTCTAATGAATAATTATTTTTACCAAAATACTAATCAAACATTAAAGTTTATCATTTGATTTAATCGTTTAACCCAAACTGACTTACAACTTGACAAATATTGTAATTAAGATCATCAACTACATATAATGGTCAATGAACAATTTTTTATGCAACTCAAACAAGTCATACCAATAATTTTAAATACAATATATATATATATATATATAGTGTGAAATTCACAAAACCATCAATTTTAATATATATTTGTTATTAATTATACGGCTATTAATCGAAATAAAGTTACATTTAATTAACGGAGTAACTAAAAAACAATAACAAAATAACAAAAAAATTTGTTGATGAAATATCAACATTTGTACACATCTTTGTAGAAACAAGCCGTACAGTTCAAAAGGTAGGCTCTTGGGTTCTTAAATTAAATTATTTACCCGTATTTAATATGTCATACTTTTGATCTTAATTGCTTATCTCATTACCTACTTCATTTATTGCCCTGCTACTACAATTTACTAACCAATAAAACCTATTTTAAAACATTCGAAATCAAAATACGTGTTAAGTAACGATAATAGTCAAATACCGTCCTAAAAAATAGAACACATCATTGTTATCTTGTAACATCTACGCCATCTTGTCATTTGAAAACAAAGTCTCTAAAGTCTTTAAAATGCAACTTAAACATTGACTTAAATACGATATAAGTCATTAACGTATCAAACCCTCGTCTTGAGATATATATTTTAATTTTGGATTGTGTACACATTTGATTGACATGTTAATAAATTTATTAAGGTTTGTCTATTAATTATACATGTATTATAAACTATTGTAGTTATAATGATGGGTTGAACAATAGTAAATTGGGATGGACTTTTAATCGGATCCCTATACATGTTTACACATATATAGATTTGGGATTATTGGAACCGGTCTACTTTGGTGAGATCCATAAGACAACCAATAATGCTAAACAGATGTGAAGGTAAACATTTGTAGTGTTTTTGTTGTAGATATTCGTTATATTTTTAGCCTTGTAAACTAATATTTTTTCAAAGACTTATAAAAGTACAATAACTTTTATAAGTTTAGTCAAATTTTATATGTTGCTATTAATAATCTACTAGGAATTAATAAGTTTTATTTTATTTCTTTCTAGAATCTGTATATTGTCTTTATTAATAAGCATCCAAAATCGTCTTAACAATTAACATAAATGTTATAGATGTATAATAAAACATGTGTGACAATAAATAAATAAATAAAAAGTT
Source organism: Centaurea solstitialis (assembly GCA_030169165.1). Lineage (NCBI taxonomy): Eukaryota > Viridiplantae > Streptophyta > Magnoliopsida > Asterales > Asteraceae > Centaurea > Centaurea solstitialis. Next base: position 6,934,321 of record CM058046.1, on the reverse strand, counting down.
AGATAATAAAAAAAAAAAATATATGTAAAAATGTGCGTCCATTCCCATTGTAATTTGATTTTATGTTAGGGAACCGAGTGTGAAATGCTTATTATAGACATGCTTTTTGGAAATAAATTAAATAAATATCATTCATTAATTTATCTATGAATATAATTATTTTGAGAATCTTAAAATTACTAAAATTTGGATTTCATTGTGTTTCATCTCATTACAAACGTATCGTCTTATATGGTTCTTTATAATATTAATCTTAAGATGTCAAGGTTTTGAACTATATTTTTGAGATTATGTTCTTACATGTAGTACTGTGATATTCAAAGGACGAATAATGTAATGATGGTGTTAAGAAATTTAGAGAGTCTCTAATAATTCTATTTTAATCAAAATTAAAATCTTAGGATGAATTCGGTTTAATTTTAATAATCTTCTTTCTTTTACAATTAAGAAATTTAGAGAGTCTCTAATATTTTTTTAATTTAAAATTAAAATATGGGGGATAAATTGTATTTAACTTTAATAATCTTCTTCCTTTTACAATGTTAATCATATTCTAAAAATATAATATATTTAATAAAATATTGGTTTATCTAATGTTTAATTCAATGATTCTCATTGGTTAAAATGATTTAGAAAAGCTATTTATATCTTACCAGCAAATATTTTTTAAAGAGTTATTCAAAAATTAATAAATAAATAAAAAGAAACAATATACTCTATCTTTAATGCATTTTTCATTTTTGAAATTTTTCGAGAATCTAATAAGTTATCTACATCAATATGGCAAAATTCTTTACGAGTGATGTAACATGCCAAATGAAGTTCACTTTAGAAAAAAGTATAAATGATGAGTGTCATTGCATTGATGTAAATGTTTATTGCAAAGTAGATACGACACTTTAAAAAAAGAAATTGACAATGCATTGATACAAATAATCTTAGAATCATAAAAACTAACAAACATTCTCGAAATTGAGATTTCGAGAAATTTGGGTCATTGGAAAATTGGTTAAAATGACCATTTTAAACAATGACTATTTTAAACAAGCACATTTACTTTCTAGCCATTTGTCTTTCAATCTTGAAAAGTAGTCACACTTTCTCAATACACAATTCTCATAATTACGAAATTGTGTAGAAACTATAAACTACCATTTTTTTTTTAAATTACACCTTTTAACCAATTTCATAGTTATGAATTTGACATTCCGTAGTTATCAATTTGATATCATAATCAAGTTAAATTATGCAATTGTAAATCATTTATATATATTAAAGGAAGAACCTCATATAATGACTTGGCACAATGAGAGAGCATCATTGCTATTTTTCTAATTTCCTATAATTTTGATTTATTTTTTTACAAGTGGTTGTAGTAGGTAAAAAGATAGAAGTTAGTGTAGTTTTGTTTATCCCACATTGGTAGGAAGATGAAACTTTGAAAACTAAAGATGTGTATATAAAGGGTTGATAGGTGTTGTTGGAAAATGTGAATGACGTTGGTTAATTGTAGCTAAACCCAAGCTTTCACCAATTGTTTGGATTGTTGTGAAATCTTATTTGTCCCACATTTGTGGCAAAAGTAAAAAGTTGAAAGTAGAAGTGATTATATCATTTATATTTATATATATATTAAAAGAAGAACCTTGTATAATGACTTGGCACAATGAGAGAGCTTCATTGTTATTTTTCTGATTTCCTATAATTTTGATTTATTTTTTTACAAGTGGTGGTAGTAGGTGAAAAGATAGAAGTTAGTGTAGTTTTGTTTATCCCATATTGGTAGGAAGATGAAACTTTGAAAACTAAAGATGTGTATATAAAGGGTTGATAGGTGTTGTTGGAAAATGTGAATGATGTTGGTTAATTATAGCTAAATCCAAACTTTCACCAATTGTTTGGATTGTTGTGAAATCTTATTTGTCCCACATTTGTGGCAAAAGTAAAAGGTTGGAAGTAGAAGTGATATATATTAAAGGAAGAACCTCATATAATGACTTGGCACAATGAGAGAGCATCATTGCTATTTTTCTAATTTCCTATAATTTTGATTTATTTTTTTACAAGTGGTTGTAGTAGGTAAAAAGATAGAAGTTAGTGTAGTTTTGTTTATCCCACATTGGTAGGAAGATGAAACTTTGAAAACTAAAGATGTGTATATAAAGGGTTGATAGGTGTTGTTGGAAAATGTGAATGACGTTGGTTAATTGTAGCTAAACCCAAGCTTTCACCAATTGTTTGGATTGTTGTGAAATCTTATTTGTCCCACATTTGTGGCAAAAGTAAAAAGTTGAAAGTAGAAGTGATTATACCATTTATATTTATATATATATATATTAAAAGAAGAACCTTGTATAATGACTTGACACAATGAGAGAGCTTCATTGTTATTTTTCTAATTTCCTATAATTTTGATTTATTTTTTTACAAGTGGTGGTAGTAGGTGAAAAGATAGAAGTTAGTGTAGTTTTGTTTATCCCATATTGGTAGGAAGATGAAACTTTGAAAACTAAATATGTGTATATAAAGGGTTGATAGGTGTTGTTGGAAAATGTGAATGATGTTGGTTAATTGTAGCTAAATCCAAGCTTTCACCAATTGTTTGGATTGTTGTGAAATCTTATTTGTCCCACATTTGTGGCAAAAGTAAAAGGTTGGAAGTAGAAGTGATTATATAAGGAACAAGATATAGTTTGAATGTTCATCCAATCTTTGATCTTTTTTTGGGTTTGATAGTTAATTTTTTATTTACATGATAAAATAATTCAGGTAATTAAAAATATTTTATTTTTTATTTGATTTAAATTTGAATTCAATAAATGTTCATCCTAATTTTAATCCTTTTTTAGATTAAATAGTTATATTTTATTTACATGACAAAACATGTCATGTAATAGTTAAACATTTCAATTTAGTTTTATATAAACTAAATTTATATGAAAGAATCATAATATCAATATATAAAGAAAAAACTTATAGATGATAACATGACACAATAAAAACAAAGTATTCATTAAATTATGAATTGTAAATCTTTTATTTACATGATAAAATATTTTATGTAATTGAAATATTTTATTTTTTATTTGATATATAAATTTGAACTAAATGAATGTTCATCCTAATTTTAATCCATTTTTAAATTAAATAGTTATATTTTATTTACATGACAAAACATGTCATGTAATAATTAAACATTTTAACTTAGTTTTATATAAACTAAATTTATATGAAAGAATCATAATATCATTATATAAAGAAAAAACTTATAGATGATAACATGACACAATGAAAACAAAGTATTCATTAAATTATGAATTGTAATAAATTCTTAATTGTCCCACATTGGTGAAAAATGTGAAAAGTAAGATGTGTAAGTGAGTATATAAAAAATAAGATGTGTTTTGAATGCTCATCTAAATTTCGATCCATTTATTGGGTTAGATAGCTATCTTTTATTTACATAACAAAATATTTAATGTAATAGTTAAACATTTCATATTCGTTTTATATGTACGTCTATCGAATCAAGTATCCATTAAGTGGTAAATTTTGGTGAAAAAATAAAAAATTAGTATAGTTTTGCTTATCCCACATTGGTAGGAAGATGAAACTTTGAAAAGTAAAAATGTGTATTTAAATGGTGGATTGATATTGTTGAATAATGTGAAATGGTGTTGGTTAATTGTAGTTTAACCCAAGTTTAATAGTTAAATGAGAAGAAAACATTCACCAATTGTTGGATTGTGATGAAATCTTCTTTGTCCCACATTGGTGGCAAAAGTAAAAATTGGAAATAGAAGTGATTATATAAATCATAAGATATGAATGATCATCCAACATTTCATCCATTTTTTGGTTTGATAGTTATTTTCAATGAATGTTCATCCTAATTTTGATTTATTTTTGGATTAAAAATAGTTCTATTTTATTTACATGGCAAAACATGTAATGTAATATTTGAACATTTCATTTTAGCTTTATATAAACTAAATTTAGATCTTTATATATATAAAAGCAACAACCTAGGAGAAGTGAGGTGGCACCATGAGAAGCAAGCATTTGCCAATTGTTGGATTGTGGTAAAAAAATTTGTCCCACATTGGTGGCAAGAGTAAAAAGTTGGAAGTAGAGGTGATTAAATAAATGATAAGATATGATTTGAATGTTCATCAACCTTTGATCCATTTTTAGGTAATAGTTAAATATTTAGATGACAAATCTTGATTATATAAATGATAGTTATTTTTTATTTAGATGACAAAGTATTTCATGTAATAGTTAAATATTTTATTTGATATATTAAAGTTACATTCAAATGAATGTTCATCTTAACTTTAATCTATTTTTGGATTTGGATTAAATAGTAATATTTTATTTACATGACAAAACACTTCATGTAGTAGTATAACATTTCATTTTAGTTTTATATAAACTAAATTATATGAAAATTTTAAAATATCAATATATAAAGAAAAGCTTTTAGATGATATAACATGACACAATGAAAACAAAGTATTCATCAAATGATGAATTGTAATAAATTTTTTATTGTCCCACATTGGTGAAAAATGTGAAAAAGTTAGAAGTTAATTGGGTATATAAAGAATAAGATGTTTCTTGAATGTTCATCCAAACTTTGATCCATTTATTGGGTTAGATAACTATATTTTATTCACATAACATTTTATGTAATAGTTAAACATTTTATTTTCATTTTATATGATGTATTGCCAACAAAATGGTAAAATTTGGTAAAATCTTCATTGTCCTATGTTTGTGACAAAAGTGAAAGTGAGTATATAAATGATAAGATATGACTTGAATGTTTATACAAATTTTGAGATTTAATATTGAAAGTATAACAATCTTTGATGTAGCTTCACCAAACTTCAAGATGTCTTTTTTGAATGGTTATGTTTATTATTTTCATTTTACTTTGAGAAAAGTAATCCATGTATGCATTTTTGTTGGAATTTGGATTATAAAGTGTCTTAATTTAATTAAGGTCTTATTTATGTTTCCTACATTTTTTTTAAAATTTTAATACAAAGCTACATTAGAAGTGGTTGTATTGCTCTTATGAATGAGTTCAATCATCATTCTTTATTTACTTCATTGAATCTAAAGTAATAGAGTTTATCGATGGTGTATCTTTTTGATATGTTAATGAAGTTCAACATGGTGTATGTAAGTATATTCAACATATTTAAGAAAGTTTTAGGTATTGTTGAAGTTCCATTCTTATTTTTAGACGAAAAAAATAAAACTTGAATGAGATTCAACTATTATTAATGTATAATCCATGTTATTATCTATTTCATCTATATTTTATTATTTGTGTTGTGTAATTTTTTTGGGTTTTTGCTAATTCATTTACATTATAGGCTGGTATGACAGAAGTACAACATCATGATCGTTTTATCTCTAATGATGAAAACCCTTAACATCTATGAGGTCATCCGTCCCATCTGTAAACCCTTAACAACTTTCCCGCCACCGCGCGAGCGCGGTGCAACACACTAGTATACAATAATACAAAGGCAGATGATATTACTACGTGTGAAAGTGAAAATACATATTTAACCTAGGCCTTTTTGATTTTCACATCATGTTGTTTGGGTGTGGTTTCTTTTATATCAATTTTTAAATTAAAATTCTAAGATTTTTAAAAGAAAAGAAAATGGGGAAATAAAGAAAGAATGCCACGTGTGAAGATGTACAGAATTGTTGGGTGCCGACTATTGAGAATAAAAGGTGACGTGGCGATTAAATTGATGGCGACATGAAGTTGGGTAAATACCGTTGAGCCTCGTGTGGAACGAGGACGACCTCCCCCCGCCGCTAAAGTCTATCTTCATTTTTCATTTTATTTTATTTTTACACAAAATTAACATTAAAAACTAAGCACAATTTAAAAAAAAAAATTCATCTATGTTTTGACCGGATTATATTATTGCAATTTGGTAATTAAATTACGACTCATTTAAAACTAAGTCTGGTCATAATTGTTGTATACACTTAAAATCGAACTTTGGGTAAATGGGATCTTCCACCACGTCCTCCAACGTCTTACGTCGGTCTCAACCAATACGTCACAAACCTTGTGGTTAAAAAAAGATAAGCACAAGTTATTAGCTCAATTTTGCAATCTTTAACAATAGAACCAGGGGTGAGCATTGAAATCGGGTACCCGTCTTTTAAATCGGAACCACCACGAAACAGTCGCTTTCAAAACCGGAACTGATGTGATTGTTTCACGTTCTTAAAATATGGAACTAAGTAAGACCGTTTTCGATTCCAGTTCTCATTTTTTTGTAATTGCTACCTGCTAGGTACCCGTCGAAACCGTTTTCGGCCTTCCAGGACCGGGTACCGGAAACCACTGGATACCTCGAAACCTCACGTACCCACTTTTAAGAAGAAAAAAAAATATTTATGTTGTTAATAAAACTAAAAATTATCTTCTAGACTAACTTAAATATATAGCATTACAACTTGACGTAAAGTATTATGAAAGTCATTTTGAATCGAGACTTAATAGTTTCGTTATTTGTTGTATTTATTATTATTACTTTACGAGCTTAATTCGTTTTGTATCAAGTATGACGTGTTTTTATCAAATTAATTTTCATCATTTGTCGTATTTAAGTTGGTACTTTATAGCTTGTCATATTCATTACTTTAAGTTGATATTTGTTACATTTTTAGAGTTTAAAATGTTAAAAAATTAAAATTTTAACATATGGTACCGGTATTGGAACCGGGAACCAATGGTTTCAGGACCTTTTCCAAAATACAATGAACCGATGTAAGCGGTTTCGATTCCTTCATTCTAGAAACCGCCTATTACAATTTTGGTTTCAGTTCTACGAAGAAATGATGGGTATCACCTCTAATGGGACAAACAATATAATATAATAGTATATGAACATTAATCAAATACAAATTAAAAAAAAGAATTATAGAGATTAATCTAAATTATGAATATATTTTAATTTATGGACATTAGAGAGTGATATTTTTGTATTTTTTGAAATCTTAAGTCATTAATTCAATTAAAAAAAAGGCATTTATGTAATTTTTCATATCTCACGTTATTCTTTTCGTTAAAATTGAAATACTTACAGTTTTTTCGTAAAATTAACACAACACATTACTCATATTTTCGTTCAATCTGGCGATTCAAGTCAATTCCACGTCTCGTCTACCTTTCCGATCGGGAGAATGGCATCATCTCGCTTAATTGCATAAGATACTTGCCAAGCAATCGAGGTGCAAGATCAAGGGAGTTAATTTGGTTAAATTCAGGACCTAAAATGAGGGTTTTCTTACACAATGTGGATGCATTATTGTGGTTTGTTGTTTTTCTTTTTTCTCTCTTCCTTTTTCTTGCTTCCTTTTCTGCATAGGAACGATGCCAGGAATCGCAAATCATCATCAGATATCCCAATCGACTTCTTGTAATTAAATAACTCTCAATCCCATAATAATTCTCTATTATGAATCTATTTATTTTTTGCCTATTAAATAAACGAGCTCTAGTTGAAGTATAATATGAGATCAATTTGTATGTGTTTCACAGATTGTTTGGTGTAGTGTTTTAGGGATTTTCTTGATGAAGAAGATAAAGTTCATAATAATAAAATGTATATTTTGTTTCATTGTTGAATATTCTTGTATTTTAAATTTTGGTTCCATTATAAACAAAGAAATAACGTTGGTTTTTGTATTTATTTTTTTAATCAATATAGTTCTATCACATACTTTATTTGTTTTTTAGTTAAAAACTAAGAAATACTAAAAAGACAAAAATACTTTTAGAGTTAACAGACCTATTTAACAAAAATTAGTCCGAGACCAGAAAAAAAAAACGAGAGTTGATGATAAATGGCAACTGTAGAAACCAAATGTTAATTTACTTTATAATTTATGGAGCTAAAAGGTAAGCTTGTAATTACTTACTACTTAGTATAGATTTGTAGATAAATGTTCAAAAGAGAATGCTAACAATTTAAAAAAATAAAATAAAAGTTCATCGATTATAAAATCACATGTGATTTTACATAAACGGACAAGAATCATATATAATTTTGTACATAAATCATACATAATTTTGTGCATCAGCAAATTTCTTTTATTTTATTAAATACTATTCATTTTCGTATGAAACCTGTTAACTTTATATACAAAAAATTATTATAATTTTCTGTTTAAAATGTATTATAGTACATATCAAAATATAGCTCCTAAAATATATTCCACAATGAGAATGGGAATATTATATGTTTTATTTAGATACATATTCCTCTATATTTTATTATACAAGTCATGTTGTGTGCAAACTGTTGATGGTGGTAAAATGACGAAGAGTCTGCTAAGTTTCAACTTATCAATTGTTTGATCGAAATGTCATTTTCAAATTGAGCAACGATAAGATTTTTTAGGAGTTAAACCACAAGGTTGTGGTGTACTGGTTAAGGCTTATGAAGGAAGTGTTTTGTTAACCCTTCTACCCCAGCTTCGAATCCAGTCGTTTTCAAATTGTGGCCACTGGGGATTAACTCAGGACAGTATGCTTTAACTGTCGGTGAACCTTGTCGGGATTAATCGGGGCAAAACCTTGAATACCTTTAAAAAAGATTTTTTAGAGGTTAATTTTTGGTAGGTTTAAAAGATTGAATTTTTGATTGAATTGGATATATAATTACTACAAAAATTCAAAATATCTTAACATATAGTTTTTTGGGAAAGGTTCACCTGGACTTTGGCCAGACTACATCCTTGGCAATTTTTATCGAGAGCTAAACATGCTCTCTTGGGATTAATTCTCAGTGGCCCCTGGTTGCTCACCATCGGATTCGAACTTGGGTTGGTTGTTACACCTTCCACAAGCCTTAACCGGTAGGCTGCCCCATTGAGATTAAACATATAGTTTTGGATGTAGTAATTTGTTTTTTCTCCATTTAGAAAACCACTGACTGATTGTACATAAGTTTGTCCAAAACTACATGTTTTTTAAGAAGATTATGAATGATTATAGAGGCTTTTGCACTTGTTGCCTTCTAATTTAATTTATTGACATATCATTTCTTTATTAAGAAATATCCTTAACACTTGTTGCCTTCAACACCCATTCGACATCTTTAATGTATCGAAATAAATACTCACGATAATAAAGTTGAGTTTTTTAAAAAAAAATCCTTAGGCTATCAGTACCCCAACCCTTCCAATCTAACTGCCACATCAGCTGACACATCAATTTTTCTTCAACCCTCTCTTAACCCTGTGCAACTCTCTACAACCCGTACTCCAACCCTCCCAACCCTCTCATATAAAACACGCACTACACACACGCGACACACACGAGAGCAGCGGGTTGGCCAACCCTCCCACCACCTAGTCTGCCGGCATCAGCGGCCGCGTACCGCAACCCGCTCAGCCCGACGGGCTCGAGTCCGCTGAGCCTCGGCTCGCGGTACGCATAGCCTTACGAATGAGAAATTAATCAATAAAGTATGATACTTGACCGGATTTTAAAATGGGTAAATGGCTATTTAAGCCATCCTACACAAGTGGATAAATGGAAAAATAAAGTGGGTTTATAAGTAGAAATAATTCATGGGACAGTAAGACTTATGACCTCGATGCCCCCTCTCTTGTACAATCACCGGTTAACAAGAAAAAGTTTATGATATTAGTTAAAACTGAATTTTGGTTTTGACTTGTTAATTAATCATAAATCAATTTTCAATTTTTATTTGTGTTTAAATACTGAATTGATTGTTGTGTGTTGGTTACAAAAACTTGCTAAATAGATATTTTTAAAACGACAAATAACAAATACACCTAACTAACATACTCCCAAATCTACCTTAAACCCACACCCCAGCCTACGACGGGTCTCGAACCCACAACCACAAGGGTGGAGGACACCATAACATCACTCCGAATGCTGCTGGGCTACAAGCCCATTGACACTTGCTATATAGACAGACCTCTCCACCAAACAAAAAAGGCACACCGATAATCTACATCTCGTTTTCTTCTTCAGACTGTCAATTGTAAATTCTGGGCCTAGCTTTGTTCAGTGGTCTTGAAGAACCATTGTTACTGTCATATCTTGGGAAACAAACGTATGATAGTGGGACAAATTTGTTTTAAGGGCACTATGTTTACACAAGCCTCAACTAATAATTCTATTTCTGTGTTTATCTCGTTCATAATTCTTGACTATTCCTACACATGGTACCTATGTTAGTGTTACGAATCAAATTTGAGCTACATCCTTCTTATTCAAACATATCCATATTCATCGTTAATGTGTTTTTCATCCCGAAGAAGGACCCATAGCATAATATGGACGGTTCTTGAGTTACTAATTAATTTTAAGTTACAAATCAATTATATAACTAGACTTGGATTAAGAGAAAACGCTAAAAATGAAAAATCATCCAACTTTTTCTCTTAACTTAGATGTTTTTCATTTTTTTTTCATGGTTTTTTGTTTTACTATTTTTTAGCATTTTATAGTCTACCATGTATAATATCATACATATATGTATACATACATACTTATAAGTGTATCTTGAGCCATCAACGTCCATTAAAAGTAAACAATATGCGAAAAAATACATAGATATATGAACATTTTGAGCAAAATTCAACATAAGTGGTAATTTCAACAACAATAAATTAAATGCACAAATCACCATCAAGGAACGAGATAAAAATAATAAAACATTTATAGATTTTTTTAATTAAACTGCAAAAGTCCGATCCATGAGCAAAAGGAGGGAGGAAAAAAAGTGACTCCAAAGATTTGGGTCACATCCAAAAATGGATATAAAATATATAACAAATCACGCAATTTAACAAAATATTTTAGGATAAATTGTATGAGAATGTAATGTTTTAATTGGATTCTTGTTTTGTATAGAGTTTTTCTTTTAAAACATTTATTTTGTTATTCTATATGTGATATCACAAAATTTTAGAATAAAACCATACTACCAATAGGATTATAGAAAAATATACGTTTTATACGTTTTTTTATAAATGTAAATTAGACCCTTTAATGTTTGAGATATTATATATATATATAAGCTATCGAAATGAGGGTTCAAATAACACGTTACACAAAAAGTTAGCCATTGGAAAAGAAATTATTTAAACGTTTCGAAAAGTTTACACTTGTTTTAAAAGTTTCGAAAAGAAAATTGGTGTATAATGAGAATATGATGAGATGACTTATGGATTTTTCAATAGAAGAAGGTTTGTGTGTCGAACTTATTTTGAAAGTCAAACCAACTACAAAAGAAATATAAGAATGATATTTGGATTTTATTTTTCCCCATTTTTGGATAACTTGATAATGGTGAAAATTTAGAACATAAAATAAATTAAATTTCAACCCGTTGCATTACCTTCTTGACATGTACGAGAGCCTAGTCATCATAGATAGAATCAATCACGGTGGCCTAACTTTCGTTGTCTTCATCTTAAGAATTGTAAAAGTATTCTGTAACGAAAGAATGTCGATATCGTACGTCGATATCGTATCTACAAGGCTATATGGAATAAAAATACAGTAAATGATTAAAGTCTATTAATAATACAAATGTAATTATAATCTCAAAGACTAACATCTTTCTTTGTTTGACAAAAAATAAAGATGATGTGAGAGGTATTCTACTAAAAGACACATAAGATAGCAGCAGCCTTCGATGTTGCAGCCTGGCCAACATTCCTACTTCTTCTCCTTTTCTCACACGGTTTCTCAAACAAATACGTTCAATATAACAAGAAAAACTTTATGACAATTACGTTTAACATGACAAGAATTAGCTTTAGAGTATGTGTGAAACATAACAATTCTCATTTTTTGAGTCACTTTATAACAGGTGTATGTCATTAGGTGAAACTTTTATGATTCGCCTGAAGAGGCTTTAGGAAGCTTCGTTAGGTCCTGCCCAAGACTCGGTCCTCATGGGTCCATCCTTTCTAGAAAGGCACTAATAAACTAGACTAATTTTTTCAACCGTACAAAAGGTTGGATACCACTTCTCCCACCCCAACTCAAAATCTCTAAGAGCCAAGTTGTGAGGGTGACATTCTATTTTTAAAGGTAACTTTGTAATATGAACTCTAAGACTAAGATTGAAACCAGAATTTGGATATTAGTTCTTTAGGTTTTATTTGTTTATATGATTATATCACTTTCTCTCTTATGAACTATTTATTTATGTGGGTTTCATAATCATTTATGAGTAGTAACATATACATGTCTTTATTTCTTTTTATACGTATAAGTCGAACCCACAAAATTTTCTAATATTTTTTCATTGAAAGATGCTTAGATATGAGGTTGGTTTATTGTTAGAGAGTTGACATTGGCTAGAAATACAAAGAAAGTAGGTACCATTGTTCTTGACTACATCCATATTCTATTGGGTAAGAAATTCCGATAGCTATCTTTGCCCTACTTTCACTACTTTTTTCCTTCTTACATTGTATTAATAAATCAAGTTAAAAGGAAAAAAGAAGATATTAAAGTTTATAGTATTTCAAATAGAAGACATTTCGTACCTTTAACTTATGGCTTTTAGCGGTTGACTATTCTGCTAGAATTAAGAGTACAAAGACATATATTGGTCACCATTTTTAGAGGAAGAGTTATCTTTAATCCTGCTTAGCTCAAACATACAACAATAGAGGGAATCTCACTCTTTCGCACACATACACCCATACACACACACACACCACATATATATACATACATACATACATACATATATACATGAAGTCGCCACACAACATCAACATAAATAGGGAGTGGGTGTGTCAATGAAGCAAGTATGCCTCTAGCAACCTACCCAACCCATTGGAAACTATACTACAATTATCATCAACTTATGATGTACATATTTGTTAAGTAGTGAGTTTGTTTGTCGACCAATTGCTGATAACACGCATACAATCATCTTATATATTTATATGATACACTTGTGTGTAACAAATCTACATTATCACTAAACAATCATTCTTATCTACATGATACCACTTGTGCGTATCAAATCTACACTATCACTTGTCCGTTTCCGTTCGAAACATAATCATCATTTGAGGCTAGATTTTCCACCATGTTCTTAAAGTAACCCCTTTAGGCCTTTACTAGTTTAGATTCACATTCCCTTTTGACTCATATTCATGTCTTCTTTTCATCCATCCAATCAAGGTTTTAGATAGCAAAGAAAGCAATACCACTAAGATAACATCAAATTAAATATAAGAACGTTTGAATTTTAAATTAATGTAAAATTCTAGTAATGAGAATCGGGTATATCAAAATGAATTTGTATGCGTTTTAATTTAAATTCATTTGTTATAAGAATATTACGTATGTGATTAAATTACCATTGTGGTATATATTATATGCAAACATTTTCGATTTAGACTTCTTAAAGGTTATATTTGGCAAATTATTTGATAAGGTAGTTTTTAATTGATAAGCTAGCTAGTAGCTGATAAGTTAGTTTATGAACAAATTATGTTTGGCAAAAACTAGCTTATGAGTATGTAAAATAACTAAAAAAAGGTAATATTAGAATATAATAATTAATATTAATAAGAGTATATTGGAACAAGCTCCGAAAAGCTAGCTTAGGCCATTCACTACCAACCAATGAACCCAACTGCCACATCAGCGCTACATCAGCTTTCCACCATTTTATCCAACCAACCCAATTCATCCACTACCAACCCAATGAACCCAAAAACATCAATTTAAAAAAAATGAAAACACATCATTGACTATTAATTGGGGGTAGGTGGGGTGGGGTGTGGTGGTTGTCTTCGGCTTAGCGGAACCGACGGCAAGGAACCCGAAGGGTCCACAGTGGTGTTGTCGATGGAACCCGACGGGTTCAACCTACCCAATGCTACTCGGATAAACGATAGCGAATGGCCTTATAAGCTACTGTTTTGTTCATCCAAACATGTACACAAAAAGTAAACTAGCTCATAAGCTACTTTGTATTTTCAAACAATGCCTAATTGTAAAAATGAGAAGTTTAGGGTGTGTTTTGAAAATTACAAACAAATACAAGGGCTAAATATGAAACAAATAGGTTCATTATCTCATCCTGAAATATATCTATGGTCAGAGTTGCATATCGATCTTCAATCCAGCTGTTTTGCGGATTCAATAATGGAGTCGTCGTCGGTGGTGAAATTGAAACCTATCGAAGCGTCGCCGGAGACCTTCAAAGAGTTCGGACAAGTGATTCAGGCGTCGCCGGACGGCGAGAAGTTCGGTCCTCACGATGCTCAGCTAGATCTCACACAAGGCACTCCAAGGTCTGCATCTTATCTCTTTCTCGAAATTCTAGGGTTTCTTCCTGTTTCGAACTTTGAAAGTAGTTCGTAATCTTCCATTTTGCTAACATGAATTCGGTTTCTTATTCGGATCGTTTGTTGATTGTTGAAATCGGATAGAAATTGAGTAGTTGTGTTATTTGCTAATTGTTAGTAGGCTTTTTTTGTATGATTGTTGATGTGAATTTGTTTGATTGTTGAATTGAAATTTTGAGTTATAGCTATTTAACTAGCTATGTAGATCGTGGATACTATTGGTAACGCAGTGGAAAGCTGACGTGATGCTGGCTTGGCAGCTGGTACCATTGGTACCAAGTAAGACCACTGTGGATGGACTTATAAGTTGCATCGGTAGTTGTATATGGAATTAGTTTGTTTATTCATTTGAAACTTCTTTTGTGGATTAAATGGTGAAATGGAAGAATTATATTATAGCCAGAAAACTGATTGAAGAGATGGAAACATGCTCTTTTTTCTACTGTTTTGGTGCAAATCGCGAGCGATAATGAGTTTAGAACGCTATGCAGTTTGATAATAGCAGCTTAAACTAATAAATCCTGAGTTACATTTGTGCACATTAACAGTGATAATGAGTTTAGAACTCTATGCATTTCGATAAATAGCAACTAAAATTTGATAAATCGTGAGTTACATTCGCACACATTAACGATGATAATGAGTTTGGAACGCTATGTGTTTTGATAAATAGCAGCTTAAATTAATAAATCTCGAGTTACATTTGGGCACATTAACAGTGATGATGAGGTTGCAACTCTATGCATTCCGATAAATAGCAACTTAAGTTTAACAAATCCTGAGTTACATTTGTGCACATTAACATTGTTAGCTTTGACTTCCTACAAAACTAATGCTACTTTTGTGTATGCTATTAGGTTGTATATCATGCACCTTGAAGGACGGGACCTCGGGTTCTCCAGCATAACACATCATGCTAATGTGACCCAATGCCTTGGTTCAATTGGTGGTGATGCTTGGTACCTTGGAGTTGCAAAGTCATCGTTAGTGGATCCAAATGTGGAAGACAAGGGTGCGAATGTTTTGAAATCACACACTGGCCATTCCTTTGTGCCTCCTAGTGTTGATAGCATTCAGGTCTTCAAAGTTACCGGTCCAAAGTTTCTGAAGCTGAACCGGGGGACTTGGCATGCCGGGCCATTGTTTAAGCCAGACACGATGGATTTCTACAACCTTGAACTAAGCAATACCAATGTAAGTAATCCTGCTTGACACTTAACTAACATTTCGCTTCCATTTGTGTGAGTTTCATCTAGTAAGCAAATGCTTTTGGTTTCAGGGTGGTATATTTACGTAGCTTATGTTGTGGATCTTCCTTTGATTATATTTCATATGTTGGTACAGGAGGTGGATCATACAACCCACTATTTCAAGACGGAGAATGCAACGGTATTTGTGATAGATGATTAGTTATTCCATAACCAATTACCAATCTCACATTTCTTGAGTGCGATGATTTTAGTAATAACACATTTGAAGGTTCATTCTCATTTAACTCGTTCTCCAATTATAAAAGCTTTAGGTAATTAAATTCGTAAGCAACAAAACATGTTTGTGGTGGAAACAGAAGAGTTTATAGGTCGGATTCCAATGCTCCAATTGAAAATTCTTGTATTTATTTAGAAAGGAACTTTTCTATATCACGCGGAATAGTACCATTTATGTGTTTTTCAGACATATCCATCCCACACCATGTTAGCATTCCTAATTTCACATACAACGGCGTACAAATAATACCAGTATATGAAATTTTGAGCATTGTATTATTTTCAATCAACCAACTTATTGGATAGGTCTATTACCTATAGCTTGTGCCGGTGAAGTAGAAACGAGGAACAACTTGCCTATTCGTATTGCAAGTTTGCAACTAGATAACACAAGAATTTTCAACTGGAACATTGGAATCCAACCTATAGGCTCTTCTGTTTCTACCTTAAATATGTTATTGTTGCTTATGGATGTAACTAACCTCAAGCTTTGTATGATTGGAGAATGAGCTAAACGAGAATGAACCTTCAAATGTATTATTACAAAAATCAACGTATTCAAGGGATGTGAGATTGGCAATCGGTGATTTACATATGGGATTATTCATCTTGAAGCTGCTTGTACTTCATGAGAACCTTTATGTTATTCCAGTTCGTTTTGTTGTTACATTCTTCATTGTAAGGCTTATTTTCTTTTTGCTTGATGTCTAAAAAAAGATTGATTATATTCGTATCTCGTCTCAGTCTTGCAAAAATAAATGTTACGTTTTAAAAGAAAACATGGTTTATGATTTCTTCCTGCTACGGAGCTATAAAACCTGGAAAAGAAATTTGTTTGGAAGAATTTTTTTCATAGATAAAGAATTGGGAAATACAGGTTTGGAAACAAGTTGATATTTGACATGAAACCTTTTCTTCATAGAAGCTTAAAAGAATAAATCACTTTTCATTAAGCCACACTACCAAAAATCATATGTATAACCCAAATAAGTTTTAAATTAGCTCATTGAGCTTCTAACAATCAGGCCTTTACCCATTTTTGCCAACATGAAAATAGGTACACATCGGTTCAAGAATAACGAAATGGGGACATGAAACGAATATACGTCTTGTTTGATACAATGTAATGGGCAATTAATAACGTACTCCTCGACAAACAAACCGAGGGTAACGAAATTGAAACCCCATTCCAGCATTTCCATTCAAATCTCTTCCAGAAAACACCATTACAGTAAACAAAAAACATACCCAAATTTCAACTGAAATCAATTTGATCCAAAAACTTACGATTCAACCGACTCCTCTACTCGAGATACGACTTCCGTTGACTCTGAATCCCCAGTAGAAACTCCATCTATTCTACCATCATCTACCTGCCCCTTATCTGAACTTTCACCCTCATTTTGGGATTCACGTGGTTGGATCGATGGGGCCGTAACACCCAACCCTTTTGCAAGACTAACATACTTCACCACCAGCTGCTTATAGCTATTCAGCAACTCTTCTACATCACCTACCGTCAAATCACCCGTTTGCGAGTATAAGTACGGGAATTTCCGTAATTCTTCGATCCCGTTTTCCTCTTTCATCAGTATACTCGCCCCTTTATTCTCCAAATCCGAAATTGACGGGACTTTGTCCACTTGCTGTTGGTCTTTCGCGTTTTGACCTTTGGTTGTTGATTCAACTTCAACGCTTCTACTGTTTTCATCGTTTTTTACGTTTTTAGGTTCCAATATGCTTTCACCGCCGTCGTAATCACCCGTTAAACCGTAGATAAGTGTCTGGGCAGATTCCATATTCTTCTGAAACTCCGTTTCATCCATGGACAACGCTTTCCCATCTATGTTCATAATGAAGGCTTCTGCGGAGAGCATGTTTGTGAAGAAATAAGCTGCTTCTCCAACTAGTCTGGATTCGCGTCTGTATCGTTGAATGTACAACAAATTCGAATGCAACTGAGGAGGGTTTGCTTTTATGGTAACGTAGATAAGGACCGGAAGGAACTCATCGGCGCCAGGAGGGTTTGCGTTTGCAGCAACTGAAGCATTAAGCAGCAGGTTATTGATGACTTTACAGCAACTGAGGATGCATACGAGTTTGTCTCTTGGTGCTTTGTAGATATTGATTTTTTGCAACTCCTTCTGAGCAAGCAACCACGATGTTTCGTTTTGATAAGTTGGCTGAATGTCTAAGTTCTCGGGCCGAATGAATTGCTGGACTAAAGCCAGCTTCTCATAGAGTTGGTCGTCGACCTTCACGTCATCTGGGTGTGTGGCAAAAACACGCGTAAATAGCTTTGTCATTATGTATTTCTCGAGCCCTTCACCGGCACTATCTAACTCCTCTTCGGAGCGACCTGCCCAAAGAGGATGAGCCCGAAAAGCGGCTTCCATGTTGCTGAGGAACTCTTGTACAGATGCACTGTCCTTTTCAGGATCCGGAGGATTATTGGAGAAGGATACAATGAAACTTTTGATGGCTTTAACAAATTCTGAGGCAGATGGATGCCGCATACGCTCCAAGAAGTCATGCCATGTCAGAGGTGCCGTAGAGGAACTAAATGGTTCCGCATTCTCCATAATATTGATCAGATCAGATTCAATATGTGACGTAAAAGCTTAGAAGGATCCTTTTGTTCCCTCTACGTTCACCTTGAAAAGGGCCAAGGGCGATGCCTTTATGACCCTTGAACCTAGCTCGAGAATTATCGCTCTGTGGAATGACAAAACTTCATCCTGCACGAAAACACGATGAACTAATTATAAATATATTTCATGTAGTGCTAAGACTTTTATCTGATGATATTTGGATGGGAATTAAAAGTTTATTACGACAAACATTCAAACTAACTACTAAGTCGCTACAACATAAAAGGCCAACTAGTTATAGGAGCACTCAAATTAGCCAACTCCAACCAAAAAGGACAGAAAATGCCCCTTAGATAGGAACATCGAGAAACTTAGGCCTAGGCTGAATTGTTATTCTCCAGAGGCCAATGCTGTAGATGACCCAAAAAAAACATGAGAGAATGACAATGAAGAACGATGGCTTTTTCGTTCTAATGATATGATCAATAAAGAGAAAGATTAAGGAAGATAAGGGTACTTAAATTTCAACAAAAGTTTTTGAAGTACATTTTAAGCTGAATTTACTGGGAAACAAATTCTTTTAGAACGTAGGAGAGGTCAAGGATGACGTAACAAATCGCATAAAGACAAGGTGTTAAAATGGAGGGTTAGTACGGGCGTGTATTGTGACAAGATCTTGCGAAAACAGAAGAGCAAATTCTACAAAGAAGATCAATCCATGTCTCTTACGAAAAGTAGAGAGAGATAGAAGGAATAGACTGTAGTCATTCTATACATTGCAACTCCTTATTTTGCCAATCAGCATGCTTATGACCAAACATCAATGCAGGGACATTGCTGAAAGCTGCACTTTCTCTTACGGTATTACCTATATATTTTTCCACCGACCATATCGCCTACAGATCGTCGGCTTACTTCCAAGTCACCAGCTGATAAAGACAACAATCCTCTAAAAACCCTACTGAGATAGGATAATCGATAATACATCCCTAAGCTGCACATGTGAATTGTGTAATTGACGATCCATTTCCAAACAGTATAGCAATTAATTATTTATCTCTGAACTGAAACAGCAAGCTTGTAAAATATAAATGCAGACCCAATAAGAGTAGATAGTTGGGTGCATAACAAACTTTGAGGTTAGTACAGGTACACCATCACTTACTTGAAATGAACTATCTGTTTATTGATAAGCAAGCTTTTCTAACTGCCTTGCAGAATGTAGTTCCAAAAAAATTCTTCTTTAGACCATATGATCAATCAAATCATCTGCATCATCATCTCCATGGTGGCTGTCTATAGTTAGTTACTGGTCCACCTAAACCAATTTATGGCTCTAAAGGGAGCAAAGGTAACAGGAAGGAAACTAATCTGTTGGTACTTCATTGATCTTATTTGACAGTCTTGAAAGATTTGAAGAAGGGATATAGGTTTATCTAATGATATTCAAGGGCTCAACATGATGATAGATGGAATATCATGTCAACCCATTGGAGAAGGATATAGATAAATAAAATAAATTTCAAATTCTAGTTTTAAGCTTTCATTTATTTTCCAGTTCATTCTGTACTATATCCAGAGATCAAAAAATGTTGCAGCTCATGATGCATTTCCTTAGGACCCTCTCAAGTAGATAATAGATATCAAAGCAACAAGAAAGATTGTAAGAATCATCCTCTTTCCAGAGGGGTCATCTACTCGTCTATAAAACGAGTCGTCTTGAATTGGATATACTTGACCAAAAAGATGACATGATTTCAATCTTATGTAAGTTCGTTCTTATCCAAATATAGCCGTTATCAGTTCTCCATAAAGGAGCCAAATAAAACCAGATTTCATGTTTACATTTTGAATAAGAGACACTAGAGTGATTAATCAGCATTGACCCTACCTTCCAAACAAAAGACACAAGTACGATCCCCACTGCCTGCTCAATGTCAGCCCTTATGCATTTAGACTTTTAACTTTTTTACTATTATTATACATTATTCAATATAGTAATAGATTAATTGATACATCATTCACATACGCATGCATATACATATACATAAAATGTGTACCTCAAAATTATAGTCTTTAGCTTAACATCCTAGTTATTGGTTCTATCCTGAAAGAAAAGATGAGCTTGAGCACTCATGGTGTTTCTGTTTTGGTTGATAAAAGTAATAAATTTGTGCCAGAACAAGTACAACTAAACAAATAGGCATAAGTTGATATAGCATTGCTATATATGGTATATTTAACAAGTACAACCAGCTGACTCAAGTTATCTGGCTCTTACATATGATATATATGAGCATGACATGTATAGCGTATAAGATTCATAAAAACCGATGCTTCTTTGAGATATGTCATTACACTGCACAATTAATCATTTTATATTGTAAATGAATATTATACAACTGCAAAACAACGAATAGAGAATCAAACTGTCTTCAGATCTTAGGGCCATCCACCCTCCCAAGGTGGTCCTCTTAAATGTTATAATAACAACAAAATCTTTTAAAACAACACTATAAGTGGTAACTTTAAGGTCTGTTACGTGAGGGAGTGAGCACAAGATACTATAGGATTAACAAACAATTGACTCCGTTTAATCCCATATATACCAACTGACTCAGAATCAAACAGCGATAACTATTTGATTCCATTGCATATATGCTTAAGTAATAATTAACAACACATCAGGAAATGGAATCCTAAAATGAATCCGTTCTTGCTCATAATTTCTACGTTATGCATTTTGCTTTTTTTGTTGAATATTCGTTAATGTTTCCGCAGATTAACAAATGCCCCTGAAATGGACATATTTTTTTGTGGAGTTGGATTACAGGTTTAGTCAAATTTCTGTGGGAATGAGTGCTCAAACTTCTGTTGATAGGGATTAAAATTTTCCACTCTGAGTGCAGGTTTCATGTGTGATTGTGCGCAAAAGGTTGGCAAGGGAAAACCTGATCTAATCCTTCAGGAATTAGAATGTGCATAAGAAAGTAAGATCATGTTCTTCCAGCAAAAACCGAAGCAAACTCCGACTAGGATAAAAAGAATAGGCAGAGAAGTAACAAATTACAAGCATAAACAAGCATTTATGGAGATCAAGAGTTCAAATGTCAGGCAGGAAGTAACAAGCATAAACAAAGGACTTCAACACATAACTACTCTTTTAAGCAAAGCCAAATCCCCAAATCTCAATCGGTAACAATTAAGTTTAGGTTTTCTTATCCTGATTCTCAAATCTCAATTGGTAGTTTCAAGTTTCTACCAAGTTAAAAGGCAATTTAGCATAACCATTAATATAATAACATCCTAATTAGAAACTGGCATTTAGCAAGAACGGAAGAAACAACTGAATTACCTACCAATCGATTGCCAAAATCTCAGTGGCAGACAGCAGAAGAGACCTAATTAGGCGTAATCAGCAGTTAATCGATTGAATATCGATATTCAATTAACAGTTAGCATCTAGATTACACTACAACGGATTACGGTAATCATATGAGCAATTAACAGTGTAGTATTATACTAATAAATGCAGATTAAATTGTAGAACAAGAATTGGATGAAAACAACGATGATGATGATGATTTGTGAATACCTGGCGATGATAAGCGAGTGAGGAGGTCAGCCGGATTTAGATTCCAGATTCAAAACCCTAATAATCGCCAGAAGGAAGAAGAACTAGGATCCAAAGACTCGCATTCGCAGAGATGTTGACCAACGTATATTTTCAATGTGAGGTGTTTTTGTTTTAAATGTTTATCTTTACCAAATATAATATAGACAATCTTTAAACTTTATATTATAATAATGGAATAATGAAATAAAGTATAAATTAATATTTGCAAACCTCTTTTTCATACTGAAACAAGAAATAAAGTATATCATGAGGCTGCACGCACCGATGTTGTCGGGCTCCAGCGGGTATGCCCGCCAGCTTCAAAAAGCCCGGCGGGTTGGGTGTAACCCCATGGTACCCGGCGGGCTGGCGGCCTTGGCGGTGGCATGAAGCCGTTGTGTGAGAGGGTTGAGAGGGTTGGGTAAGAGTTGTAGAAGGTTATGGGAGGGTTAAGAGAGGGTTGGGAAAAAGCTGATGTGTCAGCTGATGTGGCATTAAAAAGTGAGAGGGTTGAGAAAGTTGGGTGTGGGTCGCCTGACAGGCATGGCATAATATATGAAATGTATAATTTATTATGGGGTGTTTTTAAATCTTTGATAGTTTTTAATTGAATAACCTTTAATAACTATAGTTTAAAATAGAATTAATCCGATGCATTTTGATGCACCTTATTTTCATATGTCTCATCCTAATGTTTGTTTATTTCTCATCCAATGGTTGATAACCCCTTTTCATGTTTCTCACCAACTTTAACACTTTTCGCAAGAACCTAACACTATCACAAGAAGTGTCTATTTTTGTTTCACTATGGATTTTTCTATTGTTCATGATAATGGATGGATACATTATTAATGATGCATATCTTGTAAACGTCTTAAACATATATGTGCTCTTTTTTATTTGCGGGTTACCATGGAAGTTGCAAAATGCAAGCAATTACCCCTTCCAATAAATAATATAATTTGATAGTCATTACAATATTTCACTAGCTTCCTAACTCTAATTATTGTTTACGGTCCTCTTTGGGAAGTTAACCACTAAAATCGCAAATTAAACTCATGGTGGTTTAGGGGAAAAAATAAAAAGCAAGTGATTTAACATTTGAAACCAAACCAAAAATTGTAGTTACTAAGTCCATTATGGGTTTTAAACAAAATAGTTGTGTTTGAATGAGAGCATTTATTCTCTAAAGTGAATAAAAATGGTCGAATCACATGATTATGCTAACATCACATATAAATCACATGCGATTCATAGATTTCGTCCCACAGCTTAAAGATGCACATTAACAGACCTATGAATAGCCAACCAGGTCCAGTGCACCCACTCATTGATTATTGTAAGAGGAAAAAAATTCAGGTGTTTGAAAGATGTACCTACTTGATTTTAAAAGGTGTTTTCAAATACTTTAAAACCAAATTTATAACAAATATCAAACATCGGTGATATGATTTAGATACTTAGTTGTGATGTAGGAGGTTCCAATACTTGGAACCATAACCTCCCAATCTCCTATACAATCATAGACATAACTACTGCTATAACTATTGTTATGCACATTCACATACTATCTAAATGGAAGTATATGGAATTGTATTATATAAGGGAAACAGGTGGGGGTCAGTCCAAAGTCCAAATAGCTCAAAAGAATTTAAAAATGGTCTTAGTTTGATGGATTAGAATTGTCTTAATGTGTTATTTAACACTCCTATATCTAATTTGATAATCCCATTATAACTTGAGAAAAGAAAAATGCAATGTCTATTTCAAGAATAAAAGACAAAAATGTAAATTGAAAGAACGTGTACGAAATTATTGAGGTTGCCTTTGGAGGTGGAAAGTTCTCCAATTTTTCAGGAAAAAAAATTCAAGAAAAATAAAAATTTAAAAAACACATATGGTTCATTTAACTTTCAAAAGTTTTAAAAAAATAAAAATTTTCTGTTTCCTAAATTATATGTAAATTAGAAAACTCGTTTTAGTAATTTTTTTAAAAATCTCCTAAAATGAAAAATCATCCTCATTCCCTTCCCCTTTATAGATAAGATTATTAGTCCTTGCCCCTTGTGATATGACTTATGAGATAAAGATTATTAGTCCTTCACAGATAAAGATTATTAGTCCTTGACTCCTTGCCCCTTGTAATATGACTTATGAGATAAAGATTATTAGTCCTCATTCCCTTCCCCCTTATAACTTATGAGATAAGATTATTAATCCTTGCCCCTTGTGATATGACTTATGAGATAAAGATTATTAGTCCTTGACTCCTTGCCCCTTGTAATATGACTTATGAGATAAAGATTATTAGTCCTTACCCCTTGTGAGATATGACTTATGAGATAAGATTATTAATCCTTGTCATATTCAGTCAGTAAGGTAATGACTTGATAAGCAACCTTTAGGAAGTCTCATTCACATGGCTTAGGAAGCTAGGATGTGTTTGTGAGACCCATAAGACCTTGTTTTCTATATTTTATGAATGTTTTGTTATAAATTTTCAGTATTACTTTGTGATTACACGGGGTTCATGAAAACAATTTGGCTGTTGGTATATTGATATTCACATGTTAATACATTATGTCTAACGTAACTCCACATTTCATTCATGACTATTTATCAATATATTCATGTATGAATAACAGTAGGTAATTACCTTGGATATAGGCATCACATATACACGGGTTTTAAGTTGCCTAGTGAGCAAATATGCCTATAAAACTAATAATATATTTCTTAGAACTTAAGGACCGTTTACTTGATGCTTACCCGGTAAGTACTTACCGGGTCAATTTACCTTACGGGGAACACATGGACATGACTAGAATCCTACCCGGTAAGAGCGATAGCATGAACCGAAAGTCTTACCCGGGTAAGTGAGATCCACAACTCTTACCCGGTAAGAGCTTACCGGGTAAATTGTTGCATACGATATCGTTTTCAAAGACTAAAATGTTGTCGGATATGGTAGGTGATAGTGTTCAATTTTACCGGTAAGCACTTACCGGGTAAGTGTTCAAGTAAACGGCCCCTTAATTTATCATAAAGGATTAATTAAGATCTCGCATGCATAATAGAAATTTTACGTAATGAAAGCTTTAATCCTTTGATATATCACTACTCATTTTCAAAGAACAATATTGAAAATGAAAAAACAAAAAAAAAAACACTAAATAATTAATAACGATGAGTTACTACTACACAACTAAAACATAAATTGCGTATATAATCCCCGGAAGGTACCCCAATATCGTCAGCAATAAACATATCCAGAACTCTATCTGCATAAGCACACAATCAGACTCCATTAATTTACCTTCATTATATGCATCCTTGTGATTCAATTTCTAATTGCGTATCAAATCAGAGAACGACGATTAAAATATTTTGAGATAATCATGGTTAACAAATTATAATGAGATCGAGATTTTTTTTGAACGGTAAGCACACACACATTCCTGAAATCAAACATTAATAGCCTAGTGGTTGATAACGTCCTTAGGAGGAAAGGTGGATAGCATCCCTGTCTACCCAAGTTCAATTTATGAGGTGAACATGTGGCGATACCCTGACTATGGGTCAGCATTCGGGTCAGTCCATAGTCGTCAAGGTTTAGTCGAGTGCCCGTATGGATACAGAGTACCTCGACGACTTCGTGTTGAAGCGTGTGCATAAGTTATCTGCCGTTCAAAAAAACACATGTTTTCTTGTATCTAGGATTCAGGGGCACAACTAACCCCGTCAATCATGACCCTGCCCAATTAAAGATACCACGATATGGCAGACCCATGATTTGAATATTGTCGCGTGCTGACGTGCTGTCCACGAGGTTCATAACCGGATAGTCAAAGATATCATCCACCGACCTCAGAGAATGTTACCCTTACCACTAGACTAAACATGTTCTGATCGTGAAGATTTTTTTTTTTTTTTAACGGCATTTCAACTCATACACACGTTTCGGGGGTATTGGATCAATACAGGCACCGACTAATTCCGCGCCCATGAGCCGACCCAAAGGCCGACCCAAAGGCCAACACATAGACTCGCCCCTAAACCGACCCGAAGACCGGTCAAGAGCTGGATACCGCAGAAGAGGTCTATAAGGCCTTTGGCCTTTTTGTACTGAGCGGGCTCGAACCCGCACCAACCTATCTTTCAAGGCAAGCGTAAGGATGTTACCTACCACCACTGGACTAGACATTCATTGGTGATATCGTGAAGATTTTGATCTCGGGATAGAGATAAGAATTGAAAATGAAGAATTTAGGAATACTTACACCACAACCATATCTAAGAAAAACGCCAAGAGGAGGCAAGATGATTGCGAGTATAATTTCCACAAATGTTTCAGCACCCATTTCTTTCTTTCTTTCCTGATGGATCCTCCTTTATGTTTTTAATTTTTGAAATTTGGTTGATAGAGAGAGAAAGAGATGGGGATGAAGGGAGGAATGGGAGAGAAATGTTGCCCTTTTAGAGTTAAGATCCAACGGAATTCAGACATCAAACAAGTGTCTGTTCCAAAACCAAAAACAAAATTTATCAACAGCTGTCCGGTATTCATGTTACCAGATTGCCACGTCGATATAACTAGATTTACACGTGGACTTCCATGGACAGCTGGACATCCCCTTTTGGTCCTTCAAATTACCAAAGAGTACTACTATATTTTAAAAGAGAAAATGATAAAATGTGACATTTGTGGCTTTCAAATATTTTTTTTATAAGATTCATCTAGGTTTGTTCATACTACATTTTGGATAAATTTTAGTGAGAGTTAAACCATGCTTCCCTAACACTAATACTCAATGGTTCTGGTTGCTCACTCTCGAATTCGAACTTGGATGGGTTTTTCCGCAACACCAAGCCTTAGCCAGTGGAACTTTCAAATATTTTGCATAAATTAACTTATTTTAGCTTTATGATACGAAAACCTCGTTCGGCTAGTTTCTTTTTCGCTTTTTTTTACCAACATTTATCCCTGATATTTTACATAACATCAGGTAATAAAATTAGCAATCATTAAAATTTCGCATTAATCTAATATTTAACTAGTAATTTTTAGATACTGATATCCAGTATTTTGATTGTTATAAACTATATCTTATTGTCAACTAACTATATAAATTACTTTGAGTTATTAATTAATAAATTGTTGTTATTACTCATTAGATATATTCAACTAAACATCAATTGCATCAGTAAATATACCATTTTTTGTAGAATTCATATTTGATTTCCCGGCCCTAACGTATATAAATTCCCCATAAAATTGTAAAATGATATGCAAAAATTGTCCCAAAAACCCTTTGGAGAACTTTTTGCTTTTATTATTATTCACTTTCATGCAATGAAATGTAATTTCGTTTATTTTAAACTTTTAATTATGTCATGTAATGCTATAGTTGAACAACGTTTCAACTTTATAATTAATATATTTTTTGTTTATCAATTACTAATTAATATATTTTTTGTTTATCAATTACTTATAATTAAGCATCAGTTAACTTGATTAACATATTTGAAATTATTCCAAAATTTTGAAGTCTTTTAAGCCAATTCCAATTTCGAAACCAATTACTCATCGGGCACCTCTTTCAAGCCCTAACATTAACACTAAAAAGGATTCATTGAGTCTTTCATATACATAACTTCAACCACCATGCTAACATATACATTATACTCTACCATGTGCATTTCTTTCCCAAACTTCACCTACAGGCTACATTACCAATTTCCACTATTGGTTTGTAGATCTGTCATTCAAAACCAAACAATTAATTGTGATTAACTTTTAGAAGCATGGTTAATTAGCGTCTGTTTATCAAACACTTATTGGTTAGACCTTAATTAAACGCTTACATAATAAGCACATAATAGACGGCCATTAGTTATTCAACCATGATCACCACACTGCCAGTGCGAATCTGTTCAACACAATATTGGTTTTACATCATCATCATGTGGTCCTTTTCAAATTTATACAGATTATGACATTGTTCTTTTCCATGTAATTTTCCAACATCATTGTTTGGCAATTGATTCACCATTTTCGCTTCTTTAACCTTCATTCAATATCACTCTAACTAGTGGTTTTTAGATCTTATGAACCTTAATACAGTAACTAGTTCAAATTGTTTCGATGTAAAAAATTGTTGCGGAAAGAGACTGTCGTACATATGGTGCAAATCTAGTTGTTTTTTGATATTTGCTTTACTCAAGAGCTAAGAATCCGACAACTACCGCAACTATAATCAGTCTTGATAGTAATGTATAATTTTAATCGAAGGAGGCAATTTGCCTCAAGCATTTCAATTCATCCATTTGTTTTGCATCTTTTCAGTATTCATACCGGTACCAATTGAATATTTTTATTTTCTGTATTTGATCAATAAGACGTGCTCTTAAACGTTATAAAGTGTTTAGATGACAATAAGAAAATAATGTAAGAAGAAAAAACAAAATTTAATTGGATTTTCATTACAATTAAAGATATTTTGCATCCCAAGTTGAGATACACGTTAGATGATGATGCCTAGAGGATGAGAATTTAATAATAATAATAATAAAAATAAATAGAAAAAATGATGTAAATAAAAAGAAGGAAAGAAAGAAGAGGTGATTACAGATCAAATAAAAATAAGGTTGGTCTGATAAACAAGCCCACTCTCTCATCCTCCTTTTTTTGTTATTTGCCACTTTTTAGCCACCTTTGTTAAAGCTTCCTCCAACTGTACCTATTCAACAGCCAAACAAACTGTACTTATATCATTAACCATCTTTTTATTCTTTTCCATTAAAATAATAAGGATAAAAAAGGGTTCATTAAACACATCAAGTGCTAATGATGACCCTTTTTTATAAATAATAGCAACTATAAAGGTGTGTATTAGTGATGGGTTAAAAAAATGATCCATGTTGACCCATGTGTAGTGATCATGGGTAAAAAGGATCCATAAGTATTCTCATCTTTCAACCCATGTGATTCTGCAAAAACCCCAACTGGCACCCAACATTTTTGACAGCATATTTACATGTGAGATCAATTTAATACAATTTTCCAAAAAAGATCTTTCTTTAATTATCCTACCCAAAATCTTTTTTAAACATTTAATGTGTACAAATAATTATATTGTACGCTATTATAACACATATGGTATCATATTCACTGTAGCATCTATATATTAAAAGCAAACATTGATGTTGGAAAAGTATTCATAAATAGAAAAACAATTATTTAATATTTATTGTTGTGAACTAACTGTCCAAAAAAGAATAATGTGTGACATCAATTTAATTTCAAGTTGGGTATAATTTATTCTGACAGACTTGGAATTAAAAAATTAGATTTTAAAAATGTTTCAAGATTTAAACATAAGAAAAGAAATAACAAGTGGAATAAAATTAAATATATACCTGCAGTAGCAGGAGTAATTTGTGTGGGCTTTGAGAGAAGAGCAGGAACAGCAGCTATTGGGCCAGCAGATGTTGGGCACAGAAGAAGTGGGCCGGCAGGCCCATTGCTTGAGATTGATGATGATATTGATACATAGGGTACATCGGCATCAGTGTGGGCGCACCCACCGTAGCATGCCCCGGATATACATGCGAGTAGTGCCCTCCATTCATGTAGGCCCCACCGGTATACCCTAGCTTCTGTTACATATTCCATTTTTTTAAATTATTTTCAGCAAAAATAATTTCCATAAATAAATGCAATATACTTTTCAATTACAGAATTTTGTTGATCATGTATACAAAATAATGTATGCTTGTATTTTTACAAGCAAATTAATTAACATAAATAAGTAATACATAAAGAAGGTAATTGTTGATTTACAAAATAAAAGTTATGAAAATTGTATCACCAAATTATCGGAATCACATGTACAAATTGTTTTATGAATCGATGAGATCAAAATGACCAAAATTTACAGCAATTCAGCAAAACATTGAGAAAGTAAAAAACAATGGAACATTCATGTAAAATGTAAAAAATCCAAATTTTACAGAAAAAACTGTGAACGCATGAAGATTTGAATTTTTTGAAATTTCATGTAGTAAAATGTTGATCTCCGAGTATCAGAAAAACAGTTTAGTCTCACGTGAATCTAATTCAATTTACATAAATAATATAGTTGTGGTTATTGATAGGCATAAATGTGAGATGATCTGGTTCGACTTACATGATTGTAACTGACATCAGTTGCAGCGACGTAGGTCGCCGGAGCATAGCCGTAGTAAGGGACGGCGGCGGCCTGGTGGTGTGGTGGTGGTAAGGTGACGCCGGTTGAGGCGTTGGTGGATAGTACCACTGCACGTGGCTGGGAGGTGGAGGGTGGTGGTGGTGTCATCGCACCGGCAGATCGCGGTCCCACAATCACATTAGGCCCTACAAAATAATCATAAAATCCAAAGGAAAACTGTTCCAATTAAACCAAACACACATATAACAGATTTATACCGTATAATTTTACAACAAACAATAAACGTAGAAAAATCATCTAGCTTTGAAAAATGTATGCTATATACCAAGTAATCATCCTACGTTGCTGTGCTGTGTACGACGCTGATCGATCCCGCGAGCGCGAGAGAAGCGAGTTACAGTTGGCACGGCGGCCGTTGATCACCGGCGTTGGATCCTCGCAAGCCTTCTTAGCCGATTCCGGCTCCTTAAACGTGACCTAATGCGCACAATAGCAGTAACAGAATAAAACAGAATTAGTTCAAACGGAATCACGATTTCGATACAAAATATATATAATAAATATATAATATAGATAGGATAGATATATAGATATAGATACATACGAAGCCATAGCCTTTGGATCGGCCTGTGGTTTTGTCGGAGATAATGACGGCTTCGAGAATGTCGCCGTACTTCTCGAAGTGATCTCTCATGGCTTCCTTGGGAGTCTCCCAAGCCAATCCTCCGACGAAGACTTTGGTCAACGTAGTGTCGCCAAAAGGACCTACTACTCCCTCCACCTCCGCCATTGTTGATGATCATTGTCATTCCGACGGCAATAAATGAATGATTGCCGGAATCAGAATTGATCGCGGATGTAATCATCGATCAATTGATCGGAATTTGGAAAGCGAGCGATGAAGACGGAATTAGGGAAGGGAAGAGAAGAGTGAATCGAAAGGTTTATAGAGGGAAGGGAATTTGATAGAGAGAGAAAGAGAGAGAGAGAGAGAGATGATGACAGCTAGACCAAGATGGCGTTAGCGTTGTGAGAGAAGAAAACTTATTTTTATAATTTGTTTTTTTATCTTGTTTTTCCTTAATTGTATTTTAATTCAACCATAATTAAATCTAATTTGAAATAATATCAAATAATATTTGTATAGAGGGAGGTTCATACAAGAACAACATAATTTGCAAGTACAAAGGAACCAAGAAAATCACATGTGATTTTGTGCTGCGATGAAAAAAACGTGTGTAGCCGATTCTCCGACAAGGCGAGTGGTGAGCCGCGAGTGGGCGTCCATGCACAAGTTTTTGTTTTCGGACGGTAAAACGTGTTTTGTTGATATTGTTTCTAGATGGACGGATAGTGGACAACCTGTAATACGGTTAATGATTTACTAAGAATTACGATATTGAATTCTAGATCAGATCTTTCTTGATCATATTGTATCCCGTATCAAATATTGTATTTTTCTAAACTATATGTTTACTTTTATTTAGAGAATGTGATTTATTGACAAAATAAGAAAGAAGATACATGTACATGATTATGACTAAATGGGAGACATTGCCATGCCAACTCATGGTTATACTAGGTTCAAGCAAACAACACATTTTTTGTATTGTAAAATGAAGAATGAGTAATTTGTTTTAGGATTTTAATATTGCTTTCAAAACATTCTAAGCATGCCAATATTTGCAATGTAGAGCAAAAGAAGCACAAGTATTAACACATACAACGTTACAAAGATAAAAGTTATCTATCGGGATCCTGTGAAAATGTTATTCCTCCTACAAGTTCAAATGAAATGGTAAGTATGGGAAGTTTAAATAATAATTAAAACGACACATGCCTAGTGGTGGAAAGGGAAAGCTATGATTTGGCTTAAATGCAACTTCCGTCAACATTATAGAAAAGGACATCTCATGCTTTACGTTCACCAACCAGTTCCTCTTCCAACTACATGCTCTTGAGCACGATCATGTGATATGTCCTATCATCATGCCTAAACAAATGTGAATGCCGTATTAAAACCACTACTTCTATTAGCATTTTGATAGCTAACGAACATAATTGAATGTATAAAGACTTCTTTATGCACTGGCGCACCATCTATTAAAGGAGACATTACATTATACACATAAAACTCTTTCATAATATCAATGATTTTAACAAACTACAAATATAAAAAGGTAGATATTTTCCCTCAATCATTTTTGTCGCTTAAAATGTTAGGGGTTGTATCAGATGTTGTCGACTATGTGGTTCATACGTGCAAATTTCATAATTGCGAACAGGACTTCATGAAAATAGTTATGTACTGTTTTTGGTGTGTCCAATCATTGTCAAAAGTATTGTCATCTTCCCCTATCCATTCATATTTTTGCTATCTTGCACCCAGTCTTTTTGGTTAAATTGATTGCATATATAACACCCAATTTCTATCTTCTTGCTGAAAAAATTCGCCTTATATAACAATATACAGAATTATGAATATAAAGCGCTTATCAAGATTCAACATGTATTTAAAAATTTTGATGTTACACAATCAAATTCTTTCTCACACAATACCAAAATGTTGTAAACGCTATCAAAATCTACAAAACTTGTCACTTTATGAAGATGTAAATTTGTTAACATAAAACTGTACATTTACAACAACGTATATTGCAGTGTAAAATCGATCTCCAATCACCATACTTAATTTGAATTGTTGTAAAAACGTACTCCAACCGATATATTTTAACTTATTAAACCTTTTGTTATTTGGTTAGAGATGGACATAGAACCAATTTGAAAGAGTTGATTGGATCTTCAGGCTTGATCCCGAAAGCTCAAAGTTTATTTGTTTTTGTTTGCTTGTTTACCCGTTTTTATCAATAATCGTTTGGTTATTACTAGCAGTTTAGCAACGACGTTTCAGGTTTTACTTTTAATTTTTATAGTTTGATTTTCTAAATCCATCAATAATCACTAAAGAATTACACACGGGATTAAATAATTTACATTTTCAATTTTATGTATTTTCATCTTCATCAATAACTTATCAGTAATCATCAAAAGATAATCGATAGAATTAGCTAAAATTTCAATTTTAAATCTTTATATTTGAGGTTTTTTCCTTTTCTTTAATACTCCATAGTGAATAATAGAGGATTATAGACGAAATTAGGTACATGTCATATTTCAGTTGATGTTTTTCTATGTTTATCGGTACTCATTGGGTAGTATTTTATTGGTTGTAAAAACATCTATATAAGCCAATAATTTGTTTGTTGCATAAATGTTGATTCCAGCAACCCCAATCGGTCCATTACGGATTGTCAATATCCGTTGTGATAGCATTCCTGACTCACTCAATAGTTGTGGCTATGAGAACGTCCCATACACGAGCCAAGGCTCAAACCTGAACCATTTGTTATTTGTTGCAAAGTTACTATCCACCCGTATTATTGTTATTATTATATTAGTAGAAGAAAAAAAAAACTAATGTGAAACATATTGTATTTTAGGAAAAACCACGTAGTTTGTGTTAAGGAGGAACACAAAGATTGAAAAGCCACGTGAGGATCACAAGACCATGTACCCAAAGTACAATAACACCCTCAACACACAGAGATGAAAACTGTGAACGTGGCCAGCTGTATAACTCACCAGAGACAGGGGTAGTTTTGGTAAACAACAAAATCAAAAGATGGGGGAGAGTGGTGGGGATCAGTTTGACTTTGACCAAGACCATCAACTAGAAAATGGCTTGGCTAAGCTTGGCTTGGCTTGGGCTATCTTTTTGGAATTCGCATTTAAGACTCACTTTTTAATTCACACTTTTAATATCATATATCACACACATTACTTTTTATAATCTACTCCAAATCCATAACGATTTATATATGGTTATAATGTATTAGTTTTGTTAATAGATCTTTAAATTTGAAAATTTAAAGATTTAACTTATAAACCATGTACCCAGCTTGTGAGAATACAATCAAATTCGTTGATCAATGTACGTCGTGGCCAAAATCTAACTTTAGTTCGGGAATAGTTGGGATTGGACATGGAGTTGCAAATACCAACCTTCTTCTCCATCATAGATTGCGCTTTTTACAATGGGTGACTAGTGTAATGCTTCTGGCAAACTACCGTCACTGTTTCTTGTTATTAGTTTTGAAGAATCAAAATAATGTTGCTTTCAAGCAAAAGTTGCTGACATAACATGTTTTTTTTTCTCTTCCTTCAGTGAGTTTCAAGTAGACCCCATGAGGGATCTATGTCACAGGACGTGTGGTTTTACTTCATCCCAACTTGCGCCTATCTTGTAGAAATAGTATCTGCATCAAGTTCAGCTTTGGGTCCCTCGCGGTGGGAAGGTTCGGCTTCATGCATTCTTATAATCTATAATATTTTGTTTCGTTATTGCACATTTCAATTTTGATCATGCATGGACAAAGTGTTCGTTAACTTTATTTAGAAGGTTCATCTGGGCTTTGTCCAGACTACATCCTTACCGATATTTACCGAGAGCTAAGACATGCTCCCCTAGAATTAATACTCAGTAGCCGTGTTCGTTAACTTTGTATCTATTGGGTATCTTTCAATAAATGGATATATTTCCAAAAGAAAAAATTAAATGTTACGTTTGTATTAAGGATATTAGAGGTATATTTGATTATTTTCTTTAAAAACAACTCTATTATTTATTTAATTTAACGGTATTCAACTTAAAGAACTTGGATATCTTTATATAATATGACAAATAATAAGATTTTTTGAATAAATTAAACTATAATAAGACCATAGTAGTAATATTAAATTGGAAATATTAAGGAACATAAAATTTTTAAAGTTGAAAAATAAACTTAATACATTAACATGTAAAAATGAGTTAGACTGATAGACTCTACTTAAGAATTGTAAATAGCCATCAATTTATATAAAAAGGCAAAGAGATAATTGAGTGGCGGATACAGAATTTTTATCCAGCGTATACACATTTAAATGTTCGTAAAGTTGCTCAATGGTTTTTTATCCAAATTCGGTCTCTACAGATTATTTTTGTTGTTGGATTTCAGTGTTGATTTCAAACATATTTTTAAGATGGAATTTTTTTGGATTGTTAGTTGAGAACTTGAGATTAGACTAATTTTTTAGTAATCTCGTAAAGATGAGATTGAGTATATTTTATAATTTTATCTTTTAATTTTCTGTTTTAAAAAAATTGGGCCAGAAACACTTTCATTGGTTAGACGTCGATATATATAGCATTAAATATTCAAAGATCCTTTCCTTTGTGTTGGTTAATTAATTATTCCTTATGAATGATGAAAACCAATGGAATAGTGCCAAGTGGAGGGAGTTGGAAACAACTCATGACCGGTTGAGAAGGGGCCGTTTAGCTAGCTGGAGGCCGTCTTCCTCTTTGTTGCCAACCAATCAACTCTTTTTAATTTCTTTTACCTTCTAATCCCTCTTAATTATAAACCACTTCAGTGTTACATCAATTTTTTCTTTCCTACGGTTCTTACCATTTCACAACCCTTTCTAACCCAATCTTTACCCCATTTTTTTATTATTATTTATGTAAGAAAGAAAGAGGAGGGGCAAGGATGAGAGATAAGGGTTAACTGTGCGGGTGTGGAGATCTGAAGGGTAAACTCCCAAGCCCTCACCCATAGGCGCGTAGCGGTGTTGTGTTCACGCCTGTGGCCCTCACCCGCAGGCGCTACAGACAACTTTAAGAAACGGTACTTCTATGTATTCGAGTAAAATGTGTGTATTTTAAGATTGTCGCTTTATTCCTTGC
The DNA here is from genome assembly GCA_030169165.1 of Centaurea solstitialis. Taxonomy (NCBI): domain Eukaryota; kingdom Viridiplantae; phylum Streptophyta; class Magnoliopsida; order Asterales; family Asteraceae; genus Centaurea; species Centaurea solstitialis. The sequence continues at coordinate 6,898,217 of CM058046.1, read as the reverse complement.
CAACTGAGTTGTATACCAAAGCGACCAAGGTTGTGTTTGGCAAAAAACAAAGTAGCTTATAAGCGTTACATGTTTGGATAAATCATAAGTTGGCTTATTGAAACTCTAGCTGAGTAACGTTTCAAGAGTTTTTTTGTAGCTTTTTCCAATCATACTCTTATTAATATTATCTATTATACCCCCAAGATATTTGTTTTAGTCATTTTACATACTCATAAACTAGTTTTGCCAAACATAATTTTATTCGTAAGTTAGCTTATTAGCCAACAGCTAGCTTATCAGCTATCAGGCTATGCGTAGCGGGAGTACGGATTTTCGTCGGGTTGGGAGGGCATAAGTCCGTCGGGCTCAGCGGGGTTGGCGGGTAGCGGTACGCCGCAAAGGAAGCCCGTCGGGCTCTAGGTAAATCGGGTTCTACAACCCGCTACTTTAATGTGTGTGTGTGTGTGAGAGGTTGAGAGGGTTGGGGTACGGGTTGCAGAGGGTTCAGAGGGCTTTATGAGAGGTTGAAAAAAAGCTGATGTGGAGCTGATGTGGTATTGCAGGTTGGAGGGTTGGGAGGGCTTATCATCCACCGCTACTGATAGCCTCAGCTAGCTTATCAGCTATCAACTATCAGCTAACTTATCAACTAGTTTGTCAAACACAACCCAAATCCTGTGGTTATATTTTATTGATGTTTTCTTTATTTATTGATATAAATTTTTTGTAATTTTAGTTTAAATGTTTTCATATTATTATTTAAAAAATATAGAGGGGAAGGGATTAGGGAATGAATGATGGTCACGTCGTGTATAAAAATATTATTTATATTACTAAATTGTATTTGGGATTAATAGAATCTTTTTTCTTAGCACATGGTACAACTTCTTTAAGCGTGATCTTTGTTTTTATAATTTAAGTGATGTAACTTATGTTTTTCATTTTTAATTGGAACTAATTGTTGGTATCGGGTTGTTCGTGGATAGTTAACCGATAAACGGTTAACCGACAACCTGTAAATTGATAAGTTTGTTTGATAATATAAGGCCATCCTCATGCTGGTACCAACTGCCACCTCATCGCCACATTAGCTTTCCAACATCTTACCATTACCTTAGCAATTCACCCACACCCATACCATTCCACACGAATCTAAATAATTAATTAAAAAAAAAAGAAAAAGAAAAGAAGAGAGAGATGGAGAGAAAGGAGACAGAGGGTGGGGTGGGGTGGGTAGTCTTCACAACCGGTGGCCGTGTACCGTACCGGGTACCGTGCCGGTCACCCTCGCGGTGTTGCCGGGGGTACCGCACCGGATACCGGTTCCATACCGAGCCGGGCTGCAGATGGCCTAATGAACTTAAACCTAAACTTAAAACGCCGGTTAACCGGTTTTGACGATTCCGTTATGCGGTTAACCAATTAACCTGTTTTCAATAACATTCAATCTAGTAATCTTTGCATGATATCTAAATTAATTTTGCAACATCACATGTATATTAACTTTTCATAATTAATGGACTTTAATTCTAATTCAAGTTAAAGAACTAGTGACATAAACATACAATGATACACAATTTATTTTCATACGTTACAATATATATATATATATATATATATATTCGGTTTCCGGTTAACCTTTCATCACTAAAATCAAGAACCGTAATCAAACCGAAAAACTGGAAAAAATTCTGTTCGGTTAACCAACCCGAATTTTTTGAAAAAAAAAACGATTCGATTAACATAAAAAATCGATACGACTCGCCGGTTTTTAGGTTCGGTATTTCGATTTTGGATATCTTAAACACCTCTAGTCGGTAATGATGGTGCTGATCAATTCCAAAAATCAAAATTAAAAATGAAAAAAAAAAAAAAAAGCAAAGTAAGTAAATGTGAGTTGTGACAGCCGCATGAGATTGTTTACAGTTTGCTGGCAGCAGCAAATTGATTGACCACTTTTTGGTTTGGTTGTGACCATGATCACAATGCACGTGCACTTAACGTGTCTCTCACGTGCATCCCTCGTGACCCTTCACATATGTAGTTCAATTGTGATTTCATATTCAATTTTCTCATTTTCTTTTGCTTCTCGTTCACAAAACATAATAATAGACCATTAAGGGTCGAGACTTGGGTTGACAAAAAGAAAACCCGATTGGCTATCGGATATGAAAATAAATTCCCAAATTTTGAGCTTCGGTTTTGGTTTTCTTTAGGTTCGGGTTAAATGTGTTTCGGGTTAAGATTGGTTGGGTACACGTATAATCATAGTGCAAAAACTACATAAGTTCAATCGATTTTGAAGATGAAATTCTATCAGTCGTGAGAATTGATTAATTCGTTAGTAGGTTTAAGAATTTTATAATAGTACAAACGACAAAAAATTAGGATTTTCAAAAGATAATTTTACATATAAATGTTTTTATAATTTTATATAATAGGGGTGAGTTCAGATGTGAACCACTTTTTGGTTGTGAACGTGAGAACAACCCAGAGCGCGACACGTGGCAATCTGACGTCCGCGGGTCAAGGCTTATTCAGTCTGCATAAACCCGTGGGTTAGTGTTATTCATACTGAAGAAAGCATTATGCATACTGCTTAACGCTTTCTGCATAAGCCCGCATCAGAGTGCGACTAACCCTTATGCATACTGCATAACGCTTTATTCAGTCTGAATGATAGCGTTATGCAATATGAATAACACTATGTCGATAAAATTTCAGATTGCCACGTGGCGCGCTCTGGGTTGTCCTCACGTTCACAACCAAAAAATGGTTCACATTTGAACTTTTCTCTTATATAATTATATATATTTCAGGCGGATCAGGTGGAAGAAAACCAACCCAATTCGAACTTGATAAGATTTGGATTTCTGGGAACTCGATTTTGGCATAAAAACATTATTTTCGGTTTGGGTTTACATACGGGTTCGGATTCAGATTTCATTAAAATTATCATACCATATGATAATTTTAACAAAATGTTTTCATAAACATCAAAAAGTACCAAACAATTGATGAGACTTCACTGCCCAACGACAAATTATTATGAAAACCGTTTAGTGATATTATCTTCTTGATGACATTTAATATTCAACTGGTAGAAAATTAAATTGGTGCAATTACTATCGACATAAAGTTTAAAAACTGCTTATACTGATTTTGGTAATTTTCATCAATTAATCATTCCTTGATCAGGGTTTCCACAAGTCGTTTTCACTTTGCATGTTCAAATAATAAAAAAAATTAATTAATGTAGTTCTTTTGGAAAATCCACCTACTAACACCAAAGTGACCAAACGTAAGTAAAAAGTCATAATGTGAATCAAGCATTTAATCTAACATAACCATTTTTTATAATTTACAACAAAATAAGATGTAGCAGCTTTAAACATTTTTTTTGGAAGGGTATCCGGGCCAAAACCCGACTAATCCCGGCAATTTTAGGGAGCTAAACATAACCCCACTTAAATGTCCCCAGACATAGGCACGGAAAGACTCGAACTCGGTTTACAGCTTTAAACATTTTGTAATATGAGAAAACTGACTATTCATTCAAGCTGATATGACACCTTCAAAAAAATATAGAACTTGTACGACTAGACATGTGGTCTTATTTAAAGATTATTCTGACTTAATATCAAGAATTCAACATCTAAATAAATTATTCTTGAAATTAGAAGAAAGATCTACGTACATCCTAACCCTCTTGCCCATACCTTACTTTTTTTAAAGGGTATCCGGACTATGTCCAGACTAGAGGGAGGTTCTAACGAAAAATATAACTTTTTAAGAAAACGCAGGGAGCAATCTCAACCACTCATCTCGTTCAACAAAGGCGGCTTTGACCGGTCCCCCCTTTAATAATCTCTACCCTCCCATGAATCGCGTCAATCCTCCGTAATCACATCCACCGTAACCGCGAGATGAGTGGTTGAGATTGCTCCCCACTTTTTCTTAAATTGACATGCTTCTCATTTGAACCTTCCCCGTCCAGACTAATCCCGATAAATTATAGTCATAAAATATTAAACCTCATAAGCTTAGTGGCCACAATTGTTGTGAACGGCCCGAAATTGAACCCAAGACGGATGCCCTCTTTGCCTCAACCACTATGATACAACCCACATGATTTGCCCAAACCTTACTTTCGAGTAAGATATATACTATATACAATTCCATTTTGCTCGTCATATATGTGTATAAAGTAATCATTGCAACTTAAATATCAAGTTTTTTGAGTGATTGGTATAACTAATTAAGTAGATATTAGCATTAAAAAGAACATAGGAGACTAGGACCAAGACTTGCCAAGAGGTTCATCTTAGACCCAGAATTTTAATATCAATCATAATTTAAAACAATCGACTTACAAATTTCAACATCATAGCAATTAAACCACCACATAACTTATTCCCGTGCGAAGAAAAAAAAACAAACAACGGGAGATAAATAAACGAGTACATTGTATATATAAAGATCTAGCTTAAAAAACATTCTTTACTCACCACCACTTGGTACCAAATACATGAATCAGTAAACAAGAAGCTCCAAAAGTCCCCAACTGGATCATGTCCTCTTGCTCTTGGCTGCAAAATATTTAATACAAATATCAAATGGTCATAATCTAGTCACACCATATGGTTTTACAAATATGAAGCTTAGGCTAGCAAATCTATAAGCTCGTTTAATAACCCCAGCCTCCCAAGAGTTCAAGGTTCAAAAAGTGTGCGTGAGTATTTTCTGTATATAGAATAGACATACTAAAAATATATAAATCAACCTCCTTTTACTACATGAGTGTCGGTCAGCTTCATAGAAAATGTCATATTCTACAGACTAGTGTTTACTGCCTGCTGATAACTTCAACTTTTATACATATTCCACAAAGAAATTCACACTGCAGCTTATGAACCGAAATTAACAAAAGAAAACAGCTCGAGGGTTTTGTTTGAGGCCTCAGCTAACTCCATATCTTCACATGCCTCTGCTAAACCCTAAACGGCTTATTTTCAAAGATTTTTTTTAGAAGGTTCATCTGGGCTTTCCCAGATTACATCCTTGGCAATTTTTACCGAGAGCTAAGACATGCTCCCCCGGGATTAATACTCAGTGGCCACCAATTGCGCACGCATGGATTTGAACCCGGGTGGGAGCTACCACCCTTTTGGAACTTACCACTACGCCACACCTTGGTGGTTTATTTTCAAAGATTTTGCAACTAGAGTTCAACTGTTTCAGCTAAAAGAGTAGACTGTAGTGAACTCAAGTTTCCCTGTTGCAAGAACAGCCATGATATTTTGAATGCAATGCTCCAACTAGGTTTCAAAGATGATGGAGAAGTTGGGATAAAACTTGTAAACACGATTTACCAAGGATGGCAAAATTCCAGCCAACAGAATAATTGTGACGAAAATCAAACTTTCAGACTAAGGATCAATTTTGCAATTTGCCGAAAATGGAAAAACCACGTTGGTCATTGATAGCCTGCAACACAGAGATTCATATGATACCCTTAAATTGGGATGCTGGGGAACTGAATTGACATGCCCAGAAAATGAAAATGGTTAAGGTGTACTAGTCATGACGGCTTAAGACCTACCAGGATTATAATAGAGGTGTATCAGACTGTCTTATAGTCTGTAGTTCCAGATGCAAGTAGAAAAAACAAGTTGTCCATGCAAAAATCAAAATACATTGAGTGCACAAAGTTTAAGAAACTATAATTCATATGAAATGCCTACAGACACTAACGGAGTTCTTCGCCATGGAGAGATGTACGCCCACATCCAAAGGTATAAAGAAGACAGTTTTAATCCCAAATAATCCACATGTGAACTCCATGGTCCATGCAGCTCCAGTGAAATGGATCTGCATGCTAACTATATTTTTGAGAACGAAAACCAAGATGAAAACCCTGGCGGCATTTGGTTTGATGGAATGGTTTTGACGGATTTCGGTTTTGTGGAAGGATTTGGAATCTTTGGTGTGTTTGGTTTGTAGGATTTGGAATGGAATTGAATTCCATTAATTACAACAAATTTAATAGAAAGATTGTAAAAATAATTAAATTACTTTTTTTTATTAATTGATTATTACAAAACAAATGTTTTTAACATACTAAACCCATTACCAGATCCTACGAAATACCAACCAACCCCATGGGATTTCACATCTAGACAATCCTTCAAACCAAACAAGGAATTGGAATGGAATTCAATTCCAAATCCAAATCCAATCCAATCCCGCAACCAAACGGGGACGCTAAAATCTGCTAACAACTTAAGAAAATCATAGGAGTTAGATAAAGTACTGTGACAGCATTATGAATTTATGATAAAAGCACCATAAATGATGATTTATTGTAAGCTTAAGAATGGCAGACAAAAAGTAGCATGTTAAGGAACATAAAATTTTGCCTTACCCATAACTCTATCCAGATTATACAAGATTAGGTACTAAAAAGTTTATATTAAGGGACAAATAAAGTGAATTTTTGAGTAGGGTACAAGGCATGTGCAACCGCTTCTTATCTTCACTTTATCAGTATCATACAACTATCCAATTAATGATCCCCCTCCCTCATCTCTCATAATTCAATAATTCTGACAATTGAATAGGGTAAGTAGGTCAAATCTTGATTCCTATCAAGTCTTGTCTGCTTTTAATGGTAAAAAGGTATATATGTTAATGTATCATCGTTAAAAGTTCAAGGAAAATAGGAAACATTGGTTCACTATCATCCCAAATGAGATTTGATGCACTTATGATGCAACGAACAGAACACAAATGCAGAAGGATAACAGGGATTACCCCCATAAACAAGCAATGAGACACTTAGTTTAAAATGTGAATTCCAGGGAGAAAGAGAGATTACTTGGAAGTTCAAACATGTGAATTCAAAAAATTCATGCCTTGTGTATACGCTCCTTGATGAGGGAACTGCGAAACCAACGCAAAATCAAGAAAAAAGATAGCCACAAGAGCCAATTAGAGCACATTATAAAAAGATACATTTAACACCTGAAATAACTAAAACAACAATACAAAAAACTATGCTTTAGTTCACCTGTGCATTTGGAACAAGCTGAGATCCCATCGTGTCTTTCTTGCCAGATCCATCTCCGCCCCTTGCAGAACCCTTTGTATCACCCTAAAAAAGCATACAACTACATCAGATATTCATACAACTTCACAAACAGCTCATAAGTTATAAGAGTCTCGAATGAATCCCGCACCTCTAACTGTGTAGATCAATATTCCATGCAAGCATCCAACAGCAAAACAAGAAACAGAAAATCATGTCAGAAACAAAATTTACAGGACTGATAAGCAGATATGAACAAAACATGCAAACAAACAAGTATTCATGGTACAAAGAATTTGAACAATATTCTTCTCTGAAGATATGAGCTTTATGATTACAACATGATAATTAGTGATCATCGTGTCATGAATGACCCAAAGCCCAAATCACTACTACTATACTCACTGCAAACACCTCAGTTTTACCACCAGATTTTTTTTGGAAGGCATAGCGGCATCGAACCAACAAACGACAACCACGAACAAACACTCGCCTCCCCAGCAATATCGGGCCAGCCCACTAATCCGCCAGTGTCCCGACCCAGCGCCAACCACAGTCTTCGACTAAGCTGGGGGAGCCCAATCTATGACTGGACCAGCCCAAGCTCAAATTGACTCCACTTGTATTCGAACCCGGGTAGACTAGGAGCCATCCACAGCCCCTCCCAGGATGTTACCTCCCTTAGGAAGACCAACTGAGCTAGACATGATTATTAAGTTTTACTACCAGATGTAATGAGATATCAAGCATGAATTCGTTTGTAGTAAATAGTGGTATGTATTCAGCAACACCTATTCAATCTAGCAAAATTCATAATTACAAACTCTTTTGGAAAGATTATTGAGAGGTAAAACTTTAAGTAAAACACCTCATTTGAAGCATAAGAAGGTATATATTATAGATAATTCAGTTAAAACCACAAAAATAGGATGCAGCATGAAGTGCCCTAATCTTAAACAAAAATTCGGTACGAAATAAACAATTTTACCAACATACACCTTCACATGAGCAATGTAAACACTAAATTGCAACCAAGATCCCCCAATACATTCTTCATGGAATTTAAAACAAAGCTAAGATGAAATTACATGAACCCCAAGGGCAAAAAATGAAAATGTTTTACCTCTCTGTATCTAGACAGATAAGCCTTGAGTGGATCAATATAGTCTTCAAACCCTAGTGTAGCCATAGCCCATAGCAAATCATCACCATTAATTGTCTTCCTCTTCTCTTTCTGACACTTATCACTAGCCCTAACTCATCAAATCACAACACACACAAACAAAAAATCAATTTCCATAAACTCATATCTCTATCTTATTCATACTATTAAACAACATACATTCAAATGAACATATAATATATATACGTACTCGCTAGTGACGAAACTGATGAACTCGGAAACGCATTCCTGAACGGTGTCCTTAGCGTCCTTAGCGATCTTTCCATTAGCAGGCAATGCCTTCTTCATGATCCGGCTTATGTTAGCAATCGGAAGGAACCTATCCTGCTCCCTGATGTTTGAGTTGGAGTGAGGGCTCTGTTCACCGCCGCTTTCATGGCTTCCACCGGCGGGACTCCCCGGAGCATCCGCCATTATCGAAAACCCTAACAAAATAACAACAACATATTAGAGTTAGAATTATTTAGAAAGTAGGTAGATGGAATAATAGGTTGAAATGGGTTTTAATTGGGGGAAATTGGACATACTGGAAAATTGGAGGGAGGAGAGAGAGATTTGTAATTGGCGCGCGAAGAGAAGAGAAGAGAGAGATGGATCTGATTGGGGATGCAGAGATCGGACGCTGGAGAAGAGAGATTGGTTTGAGATTTGAGAGGTTTTGGGGAAGATCTTTTATTGGAGCTTTCTTTAATGGCTACGTTTTATCTTCACCGTTCATTCTAATCAATTCGTTTTTTTTCTTTTCTTCTAACAAGGTTTTTTTTTAATAAGTTCATCTGGGTTTGCCGAGACCTAATCATTGGTAATTTTTTACCAAGAGCTAAAGCATTTCCCTGGAATTAACAATCAGTGACCCTTGGCTGCTCTACCCTGATTCGAACTTGGATGGTTTTTCCCCGACACCAAGCCTTAACCGGTAGGCATGCCCCATTGGCGTTACTAATAAAGTTGTAATTATAAAAATATAAAAAACCTTTGCCATTGTTTGGTAAAAATGAGATCATTTACAAGTTACCTTACAAGTGTCTTATAAGTCAGATACATATTTGGATGAATCATAAGTAACTTATAACTATTTTTTAAACACTATTTTCAATAACCTTTTGATGACTTAAAGAACTTTTTTTTTTTTTTTTAATTCTAAATATACCTTTGCTAAGTTTTATACTATTAACTTTTAAACATGTCTTTTTTGTCATTTTACAGTCATAAGCTACCTTATCAGCTAGTTTTTATCAAACCCAACTTATTCATCAGCTACCTTATCAGGCACCAGCTATCTTATCAGTCATAAGCTACCATATCAGCTAGTTTGCCAAACCTAACCAAAATTTCAACGGTTAACAAAGAGATGAATTGAACAAAACCTTAGAAATTGACTAAGTTTCAGACGTTTACTATCATCGGTCGTCTTCCACCTGTTCCAATAAGTGGGCTTGGTCCATAAAAATATATTGGGCCATAACGGGTCACACGATTCTAACCGGTTAAACAGGTCATGCTTTCAGACAAGATGCAGTATTAACAGTCCTTTCGTCCTTCACTTGAGTTGGTCTACTTTTTCTTTTAAGTAAACTCATTCGCAATAAATTTCTACAATACTCTATTTATGTTTTTTTTTTTTTTTTTTTTTTTGAGTTAATAGTGTTCAAGCTAGGAAAATACTCGATGGACTTGTTGAAGAACTCTAAACAATGATTTTTGAAGAGGGAACTCCTAAAGACTCGAGTCTTATTATTAGAATTAACTTCAAAAGATTTATTTATTTCTTGCATCATCCTTTGTCTTATTTGTCATAATTTCTACCCAATTTGTATCTCATATCATTTATTCAAACAAATGGGCAGGTAAAAAGTAAAGACATAAAAAGGACAAATTCGGTCAAAAAACATGAATGAAATGTTATCTAGGTAAAGACATAAAAAAGACAAATTTGGTCAAAAAAACATGAATGAAATGTTACCTATCGACAAATTTTTAAAACCTTTATAGGTTCTTTATAGTTGATTGTTTAAAATTCCACTTAAGTATTAAATCGTTATTTAACGATCATAATCTTTCTTTAACTAATTATGAAATCGGTTCAGGTCAAACAGTTGGGCTCGATTGGAACTTGGAAGCATTACTTCCTAAACCTTGATACAAATCCATCAATTAAGATACCAAGACGATAACTATTTTGATGTTTTTACAAAATTTATTTTAATATAAAAAAGGAAAATGTTTCTTAGAATAAGATGAATGTTTTTTTTTTAACAAATTTCATTTTAAATATTAAAAGAGAAATGTTTCTTAAAAGATGATGGGTACTTTTATAAGTATCATTTTGAATATAAAGAGATTTTTTTTCCTTATAACAAGGTGTCATATGAACATATATGAGAGAATAGATATATATAAAGAAAAGTGGAAGACAATGAGGGGAATAGGAAAACAACCTTTTGATCTTACGATTTTTGTTTCATCACCATTGTTGGCTAGAGATGGAGTATATTTCAAGCCTTGAAACTAGAACAATCGAACTCGAATACGTGAAAAACAAAAAAGAATTTGGCTTAGTTGTTTGAACGTTCACGATGTCATTCTCCATTCTTTCTAATTAATAGACTAATTATCGGTTGGCGCTTAGTTGATTATCTTGGCGGCTTGGACATGAGTCAATTCTTTATAGCCTTATATTAAACTTATGGCTAATAACATATCAAAATTTGATACCGCTTTTATGATGATGTTATTTCACATGTTGCACATAACCGATATTGACCCTGAGTTTAAAGGATTTATATAAATATGACACTATGCATATTATCTTTTATAACTAATTGGGTTAAATGTGTTAAAATACTACGGTTATGAAGAAGCCTAAACTCATCTACTTAGAAGTAGAGGCGTATCCATATTTTATTCAATAGTTACACAAAATAATCTATCATAATACAAAAGAAAATTGTTATAGTATATCAATACGTATTTTATAGTTTTTAAGTGCATGAAATGTAAGACAAGATGGTAAACATTGGAAAACTAATTAGACTAAAATGTAAGTTTTAAAATACAAAATGGGTTTTAGCTCCGTGCTTGGCAAATAACAAACATGAACATAAAGTTTTAGGACATGTAAACGGATATCGACGGGTCGGCATAACCACTTTTGTTAAATGGGCCCATTATATACTGATTATGAAATATCAAGACTCGACTTTAAAGAGATTTTTATTCAATTCTTATGGTGCGATATGTCTTTGTTAGAACCGGTAAGCGTCTTTAATTTCACAATGAAATTAGACAAACCATGCAACACGAGTTCCAAGCTCTTCAATTAAGTCTTACTGACAAATCAATACGAGACAACAAAAGTGGGTGTTTAAGTCAGTTAAGATGTACTCGAGCTCGTGAGTAAGCTTTAAAGTCAGCACGATGTCACATGTATTTCCATCTGTCTATAATGCCAAGCTTATTTAGTAATTAGTACATAAGTTTCACAAAGCACTCGAAGCTATCACACAATATTATAATAACATACGCATGACGTGTGTATATGGCATGAGAACTAAGTTTACAGGAGTTATGATGAGTTTTAGTGAGATTTTTCCAAATGAGATGCATATAAACAGTTTTCTAAGTACTTTTATGATGACTTGATATGAATGTTAATAGGGGCATGTTATAAAGTTTAAGCATGCTACAAATGCTAAGGTTTTGTGAATTATATGCTATAAAAAGGAAAATGTTTTAAACGAGTATGTCATGTTACGTATCATGTTGAGATGATGATAGTAGCTTAGCATGATACCATAGTTGATGCAAGAAGTTGGTTCATGCAACTTTTGAAAGTGTATTTATGTTTGGCTTGTCATACAATTTGTATATCAAAGCATTGTTTGGTAAAAATAAGCTAGCTTATTTTTTCTGTGCATGTTTGGTAAGACCAAAAATAACTTATAATCTAGCTTTTTGATAAGCTACTACTTTGAGTAGCTTATGAAGAGTTTTTTGTGACTTTTTTCAATTGTATACTTTATTAATATTAACGATTATTATTTAAATTTTTATATTATCTATTAATAAATATTAATTATTTAATATTAATAAATATTAATTTTTAGTAATTAATTATTAATATTTAATGTTAGAATACTAATATATTTAACAACTAGTTTTGATCCCGTGTAATACACGGGATAATTTCAAGAAATTAAGTCATGCCAAAAACCTTATATTACAAATATAAATTGTTGTGCTATTGATCTTTTAACATCAATATTATTTTCTATCATATACATTAATTATATTAAAAAAAAGTACAAACTTTATTTATTTTAATTTAATTCAATTGATATCAAATTATCAACAACGAAAATATAACAAAGACATTTTATACATCAAATTATAAACTATCTTTGACTTTAAAATGATGTTAATATACTTTCACATATAAAGAGAGAGGTATACATACAAAAGTGTACTTTGATTGAAATATAATAATGGATACGTTTAACAATAATTTGTTATAAAAATATTAATTAACTATTATATTAAAACTCAATGATTATCTTCATTATATTTAAAATGAAATATATTTATTTTCTATTTGATGACGTTTATCAATTAGTTACATGAATACAAATATAAATTATTATATAATGTGGAGAAGAAAACTTAGTTATGCTTCTACTGATGTAGATCAAAAAACTTAAAAAAAGTAAATCAGGAGAAAATCAAACCATATGATTTAGTTCATCATAAGAAAACAATGACACAAATTTTCTTACCATTCTTCAAATAATTGCAAAAACAAATAACAATTTAGGGAGAGAGATAGAGATATAGATGACTTCATACCAATAGATAGAGATAAAGTTTGTTATATTTAATAAATAATTTTGGATTAATTTTTAATAATTTTAAATTTTGAAATCAGTGTCATGTGTCAACATATGACACATGACACATATGCATACGATGTGGCAATGGCTCACCAGAGCGCGACACGTGTCAATGAGTTACTCAGAGCACGACACGTTAGTAATAATCTTTTTTAATTATTAAAATTATTAATATTCTAAAGTAAACATTATTTAATGCTTTTAGTTAATTATATTATCAAATAATTTAAATTAACTATATTATTTGTAAATACAATAAATATTATTATTCAAAAATTATATAAATGCCGTCGGTAATAATTAAATTTTATTTTAATAATTATTAAAAACTTTTAATCGGTCGGAAATCCATTAGAAAAAAACGCTTAATTTACCAACGGCATTTCTTTTCATCTTGGTTTCCATCGGCAAACTGTCGGTTTAATCACAATATTTCTTGTGTCCAAAATTATCATTGAAAATTAGTTTTCTTTTGTAGTGATTTGTATATTAAAATTATCACTATTAAACAGAAAGTGTTCGAATTATGGTCCTTATCTTAACTAAAATACCGATTCATTAATCCAACAAATAATTTGTTGCATTTGTCTTCCAGTGCTGTGGTGGATTGATTAACACCCGGGGGTTCTTAGCGTCCTAACCGAGTTCGGACACCCTTCTAAAATATGGACATTTAAATGGAACCATGTTTAGTCTCTAGAATTATCGTGGATTAGTCGGCTTTTGGCCCGGACACCCTTTTGGAAAAAATTGTTACATTTATCCATTTAGGAAGGTTAATAGTCGGGTCAATATTGGATCTATTGTGATCCATTCATATAGAAAGCATCTTTTAAAAACAAAATTAAATTTCAATTTTTATATATAAAAATAAATAAATAATAGGTCATCAAAAATAAGATCTAAATGAGTTTGACTTTATTCAACTGTATTTTTAAATTAATTTAACATGACGAGGTCGGTAGCATTTGTTCGGTAACCACCACCGGGTACCGGTCCCTACCCCCTCCCCAACCGTCCTCTTAAATTTTCACTTCATTTATTGCAACTTTGACCCCTTACTAATTTAGTTTTTACCATTTTTCCCCTTCTCAACTGTCGTTTTGTTTGTCATACGTTCTTCGTGTTTTACATAAAGAATAACATTCTAAGTCATATGTGTATCATTACCATGTGTACTCTTATAACTCTTTGCGTATGTTGTATTGGAAGATGACAATACTAAATCTTGTATTTTTCATGGGTTGGCGAAATTTCTAAAACAACAAAATAACACAAGAAGTTCAATTTATTAAACCTGATATAAATCATTTGTATATATATAATACTGAGTTTCAGAACTGATACATTTAAATATATTTGATAAATATGACATCTATACCATCTTGCATGTGTCTTGATTAATCACATGTTGTCCTAAAGTTATCAATCAGACAAACCTCTAGTGACCTTCATAGAAATCGAACATATGATAGAAAAGTCAATACTTTATCAATTGAACTACTCTAACCGTACATATCGAGGTTATTAAGAAATTTATAGTTTATATAGTATGAATTCGACAATTTATATATTTATATTTAAATATTAGACTTTCAAAATCAAAATGTAAGATAAGTCGATAAGTCTATAACTCGAATTATGATAGTCACGTGCATTTGTATGGAGGTGCACACTAAACCCATATGTCGAAGGTAGAAGCTCTATTGGCATGGAGCCATGGACATCGTTTATGATGCATCAAAAAGTTGTACTATTATGGGTATGAAGTATTCAAGGAATTGACTTTTCAATGGATATTTTTTTAATAAGTTATATGATAATGGTTGCATTATAATGAATTAAACCGTACAAGTTATATAACTAATTTACATTTGGAGTAATTTGTTGAAATATATTAATTGTACATGGTTCAACCTTTAAGTTATGAGACTAATATGATTATCATGTTTACGTTATATCTAAATAAGAATGACACTGCTCAGATTAAGTTAGTTTGACTCAATATATACAAGTCAACAAGAATTCTATTTAGAACCATAGTCATGATAGGTGGCGCGACTATTTATTTTCAATCAATATGGTACGTCAAAGGTAGGCTACAATGCTAAGCAGATAAGTGTTACGTTAAATTCGTTATAGGCAACAAATATCAAATACCAGAACAACGACCTGACTTTTGGTCCAATACAACGCATGAAATATGTCAGTTTATGACTAGTTGCATCATCTTAAAAAATAAAAAAAAAAAAACGAAAATCATTGGTTAGAAAACGGTAGTAAATGGATTTTTTTATACTGAATACTACTTATTTATACAAATTTACACATGTAAGGCAAAACAATTTACGTACCTTATTTTTAAATATAATAATCTTTAGTTGTGTAAAAAACTACAATATATCAATTATGTTGTTCACATTTATATAAAAAGTAAATCATAGTATTTAACAATTGAAACAATTAACCAAGCTGCAAGTCGAACTCGAATAAGTCTTGTGAAAATTAAAATAGTGTAAGACATGTTTTTACATAATTGCATATTCAACCTTTTTGTAAAAACGTTGGAATAATTGATGTAATTAAACGTAAAAGTATTTCCAGAGTTAGGTGTCCAAGTATTTATTAATTATGAATTAAGTAACACGAAGAAGGTAATAATGAACTATAAATGAAATAATAATAGAAAAGAACTCCATACTGAGATGTACATTATCACGTCTCAACTGGTCCTTTAGGCTCTGTTCAAGTCATCAAGAAACAAAATCTTGGTTTTGATTTTAGATTGAAAACCAATACTGCTTTAGGCAACAGTTTTAACGACTGTGGATCAAACCCGATTCGGGGAAAAATTATACATAGAGCTTAAAACAATTCCGTGTGTATGAATATTCAAAAATAGGTTTTTGAGTGTGTTTTGGTTGGTTCATTAGCCGTTTCCAAACTATTAAGATTTAGTCACTTTTCAAGCTAAAATTTAACCAAGAAATCATGTTGGTCTCAAAAATAGAATCAAGACCCTTTCAACCTATCAAAATTAGTTGAACTATTGATGTGGATTTGCAACTAATTTCGCTTCATTCAATATACGTGACAATTTAACTCTATTGTTTTTTCTTAAGTTGTCTTTTAATCAATATCTTTATTAATTAACTACTATTTTTTTGAAATTAGCCATTGGTAATTTTCACATTCTATTGATTTACATGTTCAAGTTAAAATGTTACTAGTTTTGGAACAAATATCTAATAATTACCTTATTTTCATATATATTTTGTAGTATTTACCATAGGTATTGAGCTATATATGCAATTTGACTAATAACGTTAAAAATCAACTCTATATGCACTTAGCAAGTGCTATAACATAATCAATTTTATTGAGTTAATCGTCGATATGAGCAGATAATAAATCGACATAAAATAAAACAAAACATTTTGAGAACACCAAATATACCCCTCGATCACTTTTAACACAAGTTGGATTGCTATCTCCTCTTATTGCATGAAATTAGGTTTTAAATCAACAAACTCTTCCCATGGACCAACCACATTAATACTCACTAGTAGAGCAATCGTAGATCCTAAAGACATCTAACCATGTTACGTTAATCTTCTTCCAAATTAACTAATTGAAACCAAACAATGCATGTCGACTATTTTGGTATACTTCGGTATCGTTCTTACGTTTCAACACTTGTATTCACATTCTTATAATTCGGTTATTTGTCTCTCATTAAATAAACGTTCTTTTCATCATAAATATGTACATGCGACGTGACTTGACATGAAACCAACATGTATCAATAGATTGTGATCTGATTATTAATTACAACCACTATACAACAATTAGAAGAGTAATTAATACTAGTTGCACCCTTCTCTTTATATCATAATCAAGTAGCTTTGGCCCGAACACCTTTCCAAAAAGTTATGCTTTCAGAATGCAAAGGGTATATCATGACATTGATGTACGTAAGAAAGAAATACATACATACGAATGCATTTAGCAATGTACAAAGGTTCATTTAACCCACCCCTTATTTAACTGTCAATTAAATGTTTAAAATGGATAGGCTAAATGCACAAATTTAAAGACGAATCATGAAAGATCATATGAGGGGTTAAGTTAAGGTGAGAAACGTGAGAAATAGATTTGAACCCTTGATCTTTTTTAATCTCATACTCTCCCATAAACTGTCTATTAGAAGATAATTTAATCTGATACATCTCTGTACATCTTATTTTAACGTACATCCAACATTGACAACCACTTTTCATTGTTTTTTACATCAACTTTAAATTCTCATCGGAATCCAACTAATACATACAAATCTATTAACTTTTAATTGCATACATCAATACTAAAACTTCTTCTTAAGATTTTAATTTAACATGATTTTTGGTATACATCTGATAAAATAAATGTGCATAGTGACACCCTATCAAAAATAAAGATCTTCTAACTAAAACCAATGTATATAATTAAAAAAAAAAACTCCTTAGTGTGTCATTGAAGATGTATATATTAACATTTTTATTTCTTTATCATTGGTACCTAATTATAATATCTTTTATATATATGTCTATATATATGTATTTATAGAAGTTATTCAATTATCATTCATTCAGTCAGCCATAAAACATTTATAGGGTTTTATGCAGGAAGTATCTTTTTTGCTCTCTGCACACCACCACCTATATTTCTTGGGCTATACTTTATACACCCTAACGACGACGTTTGGCACCAAAGAATCACCATAAACGCATGCTTTATCGCCGTCTCTTTCTATTCTTACTTATATAGCTAAAATCCGCCATTGTTGCTATTTGCTATACCACCATTAGCTAGGGTTTCATTTCAGGTGAAAAACACAAAATTCAAATATGTCAGCTCGTATAGGAGTTCTGGAGAACATGCCGGAGCTAGCGCCGCCTTCTCCGACGCTCGGCGAGCTTCTGCACTTCGTCGCGAGCCGACGACGTCGACGAAACGGCGTCGCATCGTGTTTTGGAGATGAACGAGATGAACAACAACGAGCCGATACAGTCGGTGCCGTTTGTGTTATCGTTTAGTAATTTGACGTATAGCGTGAACGTACCGAGGAGGTTCGGGATTCCGGCGGTGTTCGGCGGTGGCCGGAAGACAGCTGGTGGTGTTCCGGCGGCGGCGGTGGAGACGGTGGATGGAGGAGAGTATGTGTTTTCGAGGAGTAAGGTTTTGTTGAATGATATCTCCGGTCAGGCGATGGACGGGGAGATTCTGGCGGTGCTTGGCGCTAGCGGATCGGGAAAATCGACGTTGATCGACGCTTTGGCGAATCGAATAGCGAAAGGAAGTCTGAATGGAAAGGTGACGTTGAACGGAGAACAGTTGGAATCGAGATTGTGAAGGTGATTTCGGCTTATGTGATGCAGGACGACCTGTTGTTTCCGATGCTAACGGTGGAAGAAACTTTGATGTTCGCGGCGGACTTCCGTCTGCCGCGGACTTTGTCGAGGTCGAAGAAGAAGTGAGAGTTCAAGCCCTAATTGATCAATTAGGGCTTCGACAGGCAGCGAAGACTGTAATTGGGACGAAGGACATCGAGGGTCTCCGGTGGAGAACGCCGCCGTGTCTCGATTGGAACGGATATCATTCACGATCCGATCATACTGTTTCTGGACGAACCGACATCCGGTCTCGATTCCACGAGCGCGTACATGGTGGTGAAGGTATTGCAACGGATCGCGAGAAGTGGAAGCATCGTGATAATGTCCGTACACCAGCCGAGCTACCGGCTTCTCGGTTTGCTCGACCGGCTTTTGTTTCTGTCCGTGGCCAGACCGTTTACAGCGGATCTCCCGCGAATCTGCTCTCGTTTTTCTCCGATTTCGGCCATCCGATTCCGGATAAGGAGAATCGGACGGAATTCGCACTCGATTTGATTCGAGAACTCGAAGGTTCTCCTGGAGGAACCAAAAGCCTCGTCGAATTCAACAAATCATGGCAGAACCTGAAGCGATCTCGTCAGGCCTAACCACTGGGAACGAAACCCCCAATCACGGACTATCGCTGAAGGAAGCGATATCCGCGAGTGTTTCTCGAGGAAAATTAGTTTCGGCGCCACCAACGACCTCAATCCGACCTCCATCGTCCGTACCTTCGCCAATCCGATGTGGATGGAGATGGCGGTTTTGTCGAAACGGTCGTTTAAAAACTCGTGGAGGATGCCGGAGCTGTTCGCGACTCGGTTAGGCGCGGTCGTGTCACCGGGTTCATCCTCGCCACCACGTTTGGAAGCTCGATAACTCGCCGCGAGGCATCCGAGAACGGCTTGGATTCTTGCTTTCGCCATGTCCACGACGTTCTACACATGTGCAGACGCTTGCCGGTTTTTCTCCAAGAACGATACATCTTCATGAGAGAAACCGCCTACAACGCCTACCGGAGATCATCCTACGTCCTCTCACACTCTCTCGTCGCCATTCCGTCGCTAATTTTCCTCTCGCTCGCGTTCGCCGTTATCACATTTTGGGCGTCGGACTCGATGGCGGAGCTTCAGGTTTCCTCTTTTTTTTATTTTGTACGACAATAACTCACATACACTCCCGCACGAAATCGACAAGGTATCCGGGATCCAACAGGCACCTGACTAGTCCTCGGTGACCATGGGGTATCGCCACATGCTCACCCCATGAATCTAACCCTGGGTAGAATATGCCCCATGTCCTCTTAAAGAATGTTACTGACTACTGGCTACTGATGTTTGATTTCAGGTTTCTTCTTCTACTTCTTAATAATCCTGGCCTCATTTTGGGCCGGAAGCTCCTTCGTGACGTTCCTCTCCTCCGTCGTCCCCACACGTTCATGCTCGGTTACGTCATCGTCGTCGCCATCCTCGCATACTTCCTCCTCTTCAGCGGCTTCTTCATCAACCGCGATCGGATCCCCGTTTACTGGATCTGGTTCCACTACATTTCCCTAATCAAATACCCGTTCGAAGCGGTCCTACACAACGAATTCCAAGATCCAATCAAATGCTTCGTCCGGGCAATTCCAGATCTTCGACGGCAGCCCTCTCGGGCAGGTGGACGACGCCCTAAATTGGAGCTTCTGAAGAGCATGAGCCAGACTTGGGGGTGAACATCACCGGCACCACCTGCGTCACCACCGGGCCGATATATTGAAGCAGCAGGGTGTGAATGATCTGAGCAAATGGGAGTGCTTATGGATCACTGTGGCTTGGGGGTTCCTCTTCAGGATCTTGTTCTACTTCTGCTTGTTGCTGGGAAGCAAAAACAAAAGGAGCTAAAGTGTAAACATCTTTAATCTTGAGGGTACTATTGTGTAAGTTTTTTCAGTTTGGCGGGAAGGGATTAAAACCATTCAAGTTTATATTTAATTTCAAATAAAAAAAAATGTATAATATGATACAATAAGTATAGTCGTTTTAATTTCTTAACGTCAATGGTGATATTAATCCGACGGGTGGTTGTTTTACGGAAATTAAATGCGGTTTTTAGGAAACTATAGCTAGTATGCTAGTTGATTTCTTTATCTTTGTAAAGACTGAGATTGTTGACATATGACACAATAAACAATTAATGAAAAATGAAAGGATATACATTGGCCATAGAAAGGATTGTATCGGAAACGCCAGCCTTGCATCAAAATTTCAACATGAAGTCAGTGATCCGTGTTATCGGGTTTCAAATTTTGTGAGTGTTTAATTATAAAAAAAACCTTTGAAACTTATCTCTTTTATCAGTTTCAATGCTATTTGTTATAAAAAAAATATCTTCATGATTCATTATAATTTGTTCTTTCATAAGAAAAGCTTATACATTAAAACCTTTTTTATGTTGAATTATTGATCATGAAATTAAATTGTATTCTAGAAATGAAATTATAGGTGGTAAAATGAATGTGAGCACAATTAATGTGGTTGGGTGCAGTAGGGTTGGGGGTTGGGACCTTTTGGGGGGTTTGAGGGGGTTGAAATTTGAATCTTCATACATGAACTTTAGGTATTGCTCATAAATGATGAGTTTGAAAGATGAAATTAAAAGCTAAGTACACAGGTAAAGAAAATAGTAGTTTGGTGGCAAATTGGTTACCTAAACTTATTGCTCTTATTACTTCATCTAACTACCCTCTTGCCCAATTTTATAAACATCAATAATTAAATTTGAAACAAACTTGATAAAATATCTTGAATCTAAATTATATGTTTAATTTGAGAGTTATCATAATGCATACATCGACAATAAAGTTTGACCTCTAATATACGTATTCCACAATTTTTCGAATTAGTTAGTTCATAAGATGTATGAACGAGCTTCTATGATAAAGTAGGTTTCGTAACAAGTATCATAGAAATGAAAAAGACTCGTATACAAATCACATGCTTTAATTAATGTACCAGAATGTTAATTGTATAATCCGTCCAACAAATTATGTCACCTTTAATCAGTTACATGTCGTTGTTTTCTGTCTAGAAATTATGTCCAACAACATGGTTTAAGCTGAATAAATAAAAAGTCAAAAAATTATGTATTATTGTCGTTTTTGTGTTTTTCTTGAACGCTTTTCAAACCACACAGATGTCGTCATTAACTAATTGTATCATTTTTGGATTACTGATACTCGTAATATTGACGATTCTAATTACTTTTTTAAATAAAGACACCATATTACTCTTGCATCGTATTTATTTATGAGGCTTGCAAGAATCTTGTCATATTACGAACATAAATTATATTTCACATCTTTTGCACCTACGTATAAAATCAATCTTGAAAAGTTCAATTGTTTTCTATGTCGGAGGTTTGGCATATGAAGTGATGTAATTAACTAAAACACATTACATTAACATTTAAACCCGCAAATTCATTCAAAATTTACAAGTTAAAATGGACAATGATGGATCACCCATCATTATTATTGAAACAAAATTAACTAAATTAGGGGGGAAATCAATGAAGCCTAGCTACTTCTCTAAATAAACATTTACCAACAATGCATATTTTTCATAAAAATATTGATATTTAGTTTTGATTAGTATGTTTTTTTCATAAAAATATATAACAAGCATTAGCTTTAAGTTATTAGATTATTAGTTGTCTTCAAGTTGTTGCATTTACAAGCTTGATGGACAAGAATGATAAGTTTACTAGGTTTTAAATAATAGTAGGTTATCGTGTTGTATCAAAACGTATATGTTAAGATACATGCATACAATTAATTGTGTTGGTTGAAAAGATGTAGTATGCATTGTTGACTTTTTCATGATCGCCTTTTTTCTTACCTACGTGGCGTTTGCTTTATTTTATATCAAATGATTTTACGGTTAAAATTTATGGTTATGTACTTGTGTTATTTTAAAACTTAACTCTAGAAAATGTATTAAATCATACATGATTCAATAGTTATTAGTTAAATAAAAATTGTTATGATATCTTTTTTCTTGTTAAGTATTGGTTGTTTGAGATATATTTTCGTTATTGGTTTGGATGTTTTCGTCTAGTCTTTTGATTTTCTTTTTTTGATAGGGTTGGTTTCGTTTAGTTTTTGCATCTTAGAGCATCTCCAACAGCTATGTTAATTTTTTTCTAAAATAGAGTAAAAAACGTGCATCAGACTCCAACAAGTATTCTATTATAGTAACTTTAACATTGTTCTATTGGCTGGAGCATTTAAATAATTTTTTTCTATCCTTTTAACATTTATCTTCAACTAATCCTATTGATTGAAGCATTAAAATAATCGTTTCTTTCACCATTTGAAGATTTATCTAAATTTAAAATTTTTTGCAAATTTTTTCTTAAAGGATATCATAACTCTTGAAACAACAAAAATACTAAAAACATATTTTAATATAGTAGTTGGAGATACATGTATCTTTCTTTTAAACACTATCCATTGTTTTTGCTTTTTTCTAATAAATTTATTTTCTCTTTAAAAAATTGTTTTAATTCTTCTATAGTAGGAAAAAAAATCCAACTTCTAGATTGGATCGTTTAAAAGGTAATTGGAAGGTAGCCCATAGTCCCCTACTCCCTACCCATCATGGCTACATAAGAAATACATTAAATTGTTGTACAAATGTCAATGTTATATTAATGGACAAAAAGATGAATTTATTATTGCAATCTAAGTCCCAAAAAAATTGGAACAAGTTTTTATTTATATTTATTTGAGATATATGCTATTTTCTTTTATATAAAAGTAATGAAAGTAAAACTTATTTTATTTTAAGTAAAATGAAAGGTTTTTGATATTGTTTTTTAAAACTAAAACTAAAATATCTATTATTTTAATACAAAAACTATTATGATTAGAGCATTTACAATGCTCAAGTCTTTAAAAGAGTTTTGTAGTCCCACACTATATTTATTTAACTTTTTATTAATAAAAATATATTTCTAAAATTCTTTCCAAATAAAACCTTTCTATCATTTAAAAATGAAAGAAATGATAAAAAAAAATTCTTTAAACCAACTTCTTGTGCATTGATGTTTTCTTAAAACCTTTTTAATTAGTGGTCGAGTGCAACGGTAAAAAGCTATTCCAATAACTATTTCGAATAGCAAAAGTCTTTCCAAAAACCTCCTATTAGGCCGTGTGTACCGGAGTATTGGGTTGGACGGGTTCGAAGCCGGCGTCTTCGGCGGGTTGGGCGGGTACGGCTACGCCGAAGGCGGGTTCAGCGGGCTGGGGCCTTGAGCGGTCTCTTGAAGCCGCAGATGGTGTGAGAAGTCGCTGATATATTAGAGTGTGTTGTGTGTGTGGTGTATGAGAGGGTTGGGTACTAATCAGAGAGTTCCAGAGGGTTAATAAGAAAGAGAAAAGCTGATGTGGTAACTAATGTGACAATGAGGTTGAGAGGGTTGGCTACTCATGGCTTTAGAGGTGATCTAATAACTCATTGAATAGGTCTAGTCTAATCAAACCAACTTAACAAAAATTTGCTAAAAATGAAGATGGAGACACATAATCAAACTAACATCACAAAAATATATGAATAATGATAATTCTTTTAATTCCAGGCTTTTAATTTAGATTGAAAATATAGGTTTATTTTGATTTGATTTTGAGTTGTATGGATTTGAGCGAATCATGATATGTGGATAATCACATAACATATTCATATATAATAACAAATTATTTTTTTCGTTTATATGATTTAAGGAAGATTGTAAAGTTCGTAACTAAGGCCATCCTTAGCCCATACCGGTACCGAGCCGGTACCACCTCATACCGATGGTAACACCGTTGTGGATGAGGGGTATGGTGCCGGTAGTGGTACCGATCGGTACCCCAATGCCGATGAAGAAAAAGCACCCCCCCCCCTACCCCCTACCCCCCTCTCTATCTCTCTATCTCTCTCTTCTTTCTCTCTCTACCTTTTTTAATTTTCTTTTTTTTTAATCAATTAATTAGAGGGGTATGGTTAAGGATGGATTGATATGGTGTTGGTAAGGTGTTGGTAAAGCTGATGTGACGCTGATGTGACAGCAAAAATAAGAGGTATGAGGGATACGGCTAAGGATGGCCTAAGGATTTAAAATTGTGATTTTCGTTTCAAAAGTTTATGATTTATTATAGATTTTGTGTCTGAGATTAAAATATATCACCACTATTTTGCATCAACTTAAGGGTATTCTAGGATTTTTATTTTTTTTTTATTAAATATAGTTTTTGGTTTTTTTCCTTTTAAAGTACTTTTTTGATATAAAAAATTAATAGATAAAAAAATGTTATCTTATTATTAATTTATGATAAGTGCTGTTAATATTATTTTTTTATTAATTTTTTCTCATTATTGTTTTAATTTTTTACAAGTTTGATTTTTGCAACAAACATCGTTCGAGTGCAAGCTATTAAGTATCCCTGGCATAAAAGTGTTAATATCTTTTTCTTCATTGTTAGAGATCGGATTTTGTTATAAGATCTAATATTTGATTAACTCTAGGTTATTCTTACCAAATAATTGTATTTAATTTTATTAATAACACCTACAATTGTTTCGTCTATAAGTCACTTGATTATAGCAAACAAAATATATGTCTTATATAACCATCTATAAGTTTATAAAGTTATACTTATACCTTCTATAATATGTAATATCTTAAAGCCAAAAACAATAGACTAATCTAGTAACATCTTAAATATGAAAATAACAACTACACTCTATAGTACATTGAATAAATGATAAATCCATTTTCTATAAATTAACATTTGGATCGCCTCAAATATCAAATCTAGATTTAACATTAACGGTTGATAAAACCAGATATTATATAAAAGACTAGACAAATGTCGGATTGTTAACTTAAAAGATCGTGACTTATTGCTAAAATAATAAATATGAATACTTTATATATATACGATAAAACACAAAACATAATTTTTTTTGAATGGCATCAAACATGTACACACTAAACCTACTCCTAAATCTATACCAACGTCCATGACAGAATTCGAACCCACAATCACAAGGAAGTGAGCACCTTACCAAACACTAAAATGCCGCTAGCAGATAAAATATAAATATCAAGCTTTAAAATTCGTTCACAATGAATGAGTGTATGATGGGTCTATTTGATTTCTATCATTAGAAACCTTTGAAAGGGAGTTTTCATTTCATTTATGATTTACCTGCAATGCTTGTTAACTTAGTCGGCAAATGATAGTCCTCTTAACTTAAAGAGTGATTGTTTCCAAATAATGAAAATCTTGGAGAAAAAATAAACAAGAAGAAGAGGTCAAAAATTATTTTATAAATAAGAAGAAAAAGTAATTATTTTAGGTTTTTTAATTGTCTCATTGAAGTTGTATAGACTTATAGAGACGTTCTCATAAAAATCCATAAATAATATAAACTAATCTTTACAGTTTGTTGAAAATTACTATTTTCTCTTTATAATTTTGAAGATTATTATTATTATTCTTTTGAACAATAAGTTAATACACACACGTTTCAGCGGTATCGACCTTCTTACGAGTAATCCCACTAATTCGTTGAGACTCGGCTCAACCTATGGCTAAACCCGACCGGCAGATTTTAGGGGCCCTATGGACCAACCAGAACCGGTCCCGAACCCGGCCCCGAAGGACCAGATCCAGAGTCTGCATATCTCAGAAAAGTGTCGCACATGGGATTCGAACCCTGGTAGTGTGACTTTCAGGCTTTCACGTTACACCCCACAAGGATGTTACTTATCCAACTGAGCTATCCCCCTTTGATTTAAAATTATTATTTTTATCTTTACGTTTTATAATTATAGTTATTTCGTTTTTATAACTATAATTATTGTTGTTTTCATCATCATACTTTATAGTTTACTAGTATTTTCATCTCTCATGCTTAAAACTTAAAAGTATGAGTTATTGGTAGAGATGAAAACTTTAACGAATTACAAGTCACAAATAAAAAACTTCAAACTTAAAACAAGGATAAAAGCCATAACTTTTAACAAACTATAAGAAAAAAGTTAAAATTTACTTAAATATATAGTTGAGTAAACTATAACTTTCATCCTTTGTTTGTTACTTATAATTATTTTGGCACCTAGTTTTTAAAACTGCCCTTTTGGTCATAGTGGTGTTCATTTAATTTTGTCTTTATCATTGGATCTAATTTAGTTTTCTTACTAAAAAAGATAAAATCATATTCGATAAATAATATTTCATCGTGTCTTTTTCTATTTATTCAAACATGAGAATACTTATTCCGTAATTACAATAACACAGTAATTATAAAATCAAAACTCACCCCATGCACCCATACCTCCACTTATTCGGTTTTTCTTTTCACCTAGTACTCTCTATCGATAAGAATTCAATTCCAATCAGCTTCTTTAATTTTCTTTTATTGCGACCATTTTTTTTAAAGAGGTATCCTAGACCACAGTGGGCCCAGACTAATCCTCGGCAATTTATGGGCCGAAGCCCGACTGCTAAAACATGCAGCCCGAGGTCGAAGCCTTGTACCTCCAGAATGCGTCCCCAGGGTTCGAACTCGGGTTCACCACTATGTAGTGCCCAAGCCTTATCACTAGGCTAACACTCCTTTGGTTTATTATTACGACCATCTTCTCTGACATATCTCTGCAAACGATTATTGAAAGAATGAGAAAAACATGGTTTTTAAACATACTTAGTTTTAGAAACAGAAAACAAAATAAAAAACAATCATAATGACCACAAAGCAATTTTAAATAAACAAACAATGAATATAAATATAAATATAAATATAAGCAATCAACCATATTCGCAAAAATCTTAATTTACTCTATATTTTAATATCATTATTTGGCATTCATAATTACGAATTTTATTGGTATTATACTAACATACTCTTTCTTCTTTTTTGCCGTTAAAAAAATTCTCTTTTATTTTTTAAAAGAATTTAAATAACGTTTTTCTTTGTTTTTCCATATTGTAAGTCTAAAATAGAGTTCTAAGGCATTAATATCCAAAATAGTGTGCCATTGAACAAATTTGGGACTACAATATTTAACATTATATTATATGGCCTTTATTTATTTATTATGTAGCAATACCAAAAAAATCGAAACTGATAAATCAACCTTTTCAATATATTTTTCGGAAACCTAGTAAACAAATGCATATAATATATGGAACTAACAGGAAAAAAATTTCAAAAGAAAGAAACAACAGAAAGTACTTTATTTAAAAAAAAAAAAAAGGACAATGTGTTGCTTTGGAAAAAAAGGCATTTTTGCATTTAGTTAAGAAGAGCTTGTAACTACTGGATAAAAGCTAAAATATATAAAAACCTTATGGAATTGTGTTAGTTGATATAATATTTTAAGATTATAAGTTATTCTTGCATGTCAATAAATAGATAACAAACATTCCACCTTTTAATTGTGGTCATGTGTTAAAATGGTAACATGCAAGCATCTTAATGTTCTATATCAAAATATGAAAATACACATTATATCAACCATGTGATGATTCAAGTCTTGAAAGTCCATTTGGTTTAAACCTAACATCTCTTTATATGTTCAATTGTTTTCTTAAAAAAATGTACCGATATCTCTATCGTTTTTTTTTTTTGTATCAATCGCATATATGAGTGTGGATATTGAGAGCTAACCTCTGACACGATTCTACCGCTTTTAACAGTTGCTATTGACTGCGTAATTTATATCGTGAAATATTGCATAACTTAATATTGTAAAGATCAAATGCATCAATATACGCAACAAAATAAGGCAGGCTCAATTTATTGAACAAACAAATAAGGTAGGCTCAATTAATAGGTTTGGGGTAAGCTGTTTTGACTCCAATTAATCGATAAATATCAAGCCAACGTTATTAAAAGTTTTACAATCATGATCAACATAAAAATACTATTAAATTATATCTATATGGTATAAAATTTGAATGTTTATATATTCTCTTGCTTATAACGATTAACTTTTGAGATGATGATCCTTGATTGGCATTAATTTTTTTTTACCTTCTGTCAATTTGTTTTATTACGTCGAAACCTTGATCCTATAATTACATTTATTTTTGTAGAGAAGGATCATGAGCAAAATTAAGCATTTTTGGAAGAAAAAAAAGAAGTCATGATTATACGCCCTTTTGGTGTGTTTGGTCATATATGACTAAGCGTCTATACATTATCAATGTTACAGGTGTTTAATCAACATGATTAAGTTTGGGGATCATATGTGATATCACATTTTACACCTTGCAAAACATTTAGGTGGCGTTTGCTCGCATAATGTGTTTGGATGAAATGAAATATATGTAAGGAGTTCAACTTTGAAGGAATTTGAATGAAATATTGTCAAGTTTGACTACCTATTTAATTGACAAAATTGAAATGAAATTTGCTAAATGAATTTGAATCTGTTTGTTTGGTTCACAAAATATTGTTTTGAAATCGAAATAACATTTTGAAAAATGATCAAAATACACATTTTGATAGTTTTAATTTTTTTAACGCAAAATGCTTTACTAAAATAGTCACTAAATGCTTTATTTTTTTAGAGTAAACTACGATTTTCGTCCCCGTGGTTTGATGGTTATAACTATTTTTGTCCCTGTGGTTTCAAAATTGCTTTTTTCGTCCTTGTGGTTTCAATTTGTTTCCATTTTCGTCCCTGCTTCTAACTTTGTTAACAAAAGGGACTAAAATGTCAAAAAACTTATTTTTTTGAAAAGTTACATATTTTGTCCTTGTGGTTTGTAGAGTTATAAAATTTATCTTTAAATTTCAAAAAATTATCTTTAAATTTCAACAAAAGTTGAAACTTATATATTGGTTTTTTCTTTTTATTATTTTCTTTATTGTATTTCTATATTATATGTTATATAAATTTTTTTAAAACTATATATACATATATGTAGCATATATATATGTGTTTTCTTAAATTAAATTATTTTTTTTCTTTTTAGTTTTTTATTATTATTTATTATATTTTTATACTATATATACAATAGTATATTTTTGAAATTTAAGGATAAATTTTATAACTTTACAAACCACAAGGACTGAATATGTAACTTTTCAAAAATAAGTTTTTTGACATTTTAATCCTTTTTAACCCCTTTTGTTAAGAGAGTTAGAGGCAAGGACAAAAATAGAAACAAACTAAAACCACAAGGACGAAAAAGCAATTTTGAAACCACATGGACGAAAATAGTTATAACTATCAAAGTACAGGGACGAAAATCGTAGTTTACTCTTTTTTTTCAACTAAAATAAAATAATTATTAAATGCTTTAATATAATTTAATAAGATTATTTTTATTTTATAATTTACTAACTTAATAATAAATAATTTAACATAATTTAGTTAAATACTTTAATCTAATTTAATAAAATATTTATTAAATAGTTTAATTAAATATTTAATATAGCTTAATAAAAATTTAAAAAATTAATAAAATGAGTATTAAATAAATTAATAAATTAATCAAATAACTTGATAATTTTTTTTTGTTATTGGGTTATATTGAATTAAAGGTGCATCTGACATTATGAAAAATCTGAATTTTATTTCGTCAAAATAGTTAGTAGTTGCTACAGAATGTTAGATTCCTTCATTTATAGAATTTGATGGAATCCATATATTCCTTTTGCGGAAAAGATTGAACCAAATGGTAGAATGAAATCTGGCTAATATAATTAAGCATTCCAATTCCATCGGATTTCTACAGAATCTACGATTGATTGCGAACCAAACGCCATGTTAGTTTCTTGTTGGAACTTGTCTCTATTTTTATAATCACATAAAAGTTTTATTAAACCCTTAAATTGCAAATTTTATTAAAATTATAATACTGATTTTATTAATCATCTTGAAGTTAGTACCTGAACATATTTATAAACTAACTAGTTTTGATCCCGTGTAATACACGGGATATTTTCAAAAAATTAAATCATGCTAAAAACCTTATATTATAAATATGAATTGTTGTGCTATTGATCTTTTAACATCAATATTATTTTCTATCAAATACATTAATTATATTAAAAGAAACTACAAACTTTATTTATTTTTAATTTAATTCAATTGATATCAAATTATCAACAACGAAAATATAACAAAGACATTTTATAGATCAAACTATAAACTATCTCTGACTTTAAAATCTTCTATATATAATAAAAGAGTAACTGATTTGACACGTGTTGTGCTCTGGTGAGCCGAATTGCCACATGTCGCGTTCTGATGAACCGGTTTCGGTTATCAAAACAATAAAATAATGTAAAATATAAATATCACTTTCAAAAATCCTCTACATAATTAAATCAAACGGTTTAAAAAATCATCTACATAATTAAATCAAACCTTTTAATCCAAACTATAGATAAATATGAAAACAATAAATAAAATAATGTAAAAGATAAATACCACTTTAAAAAATACATAATTAAATCAAACGGTTTAAAAAATCCTCTACATATATTTGTGTAATATTGAATATAATCAATATACGTATTATTATTTTTCATCTTCTATATATAATAAAAGAGTAACTGGTCTGCCACGTGTCGTGCTCTGGTGAGCCGGTTTCTGATTTTTCTCGCCAAAACACGTACATGGACACTTTTATGGTCTACATTCGTTCTCGCCTACGTGTCAGTTTTTGACACATGCATACATGTCATATCTCTATTAATTTAAATATTAAACTAATCTACCTATTTTATCTCTATCTCTCTCAAATATTTTAAATATTAAACTAATCTACCTATTTTATCTTTTATCTTTATCTATCTCAAATTAAAAGTTCGAAAAAAAATTAAAACTCCAGTTATAAATTAAATTATAGTAAATAATTTAGATTAAATAAATCATACTTGTTATATTGTTTTTCTCATATGATTTTTTTTTAATTAAATTACCCCGTGTATCACACGGGATAAACCTAGTGATGTTAATATACTTTCACATATAAAGAGAAAAGTATACATACAAAAGTGTACTTGGATTGAAATATAATAATGGATACGTTTAACAGTCATTTGTTATAAAAAATATTAATTAACTATTATATTAAAACTCAATGATTATCTTGATTATATTTAAAATGAAATATTTATTTTCTATTTGATGACGTTTATCAATTAGTTACATGAATAGAAATATAAATTATTAAACCATATCATTTATCAGTAAAAATAATTTTATCAAAATAATTTTATTTTCAAAATAAATCAAGCCATATATGCTTCTACTGATGTAGATCAAAAAACTAAAAAAAAGTAATCAAGCAAAAAGCCATAAATCAGGAGAAAATCAAACCATATGATTTACTTCATCATAAAAAATGATCACACAATTTTCTTACCATTCTTCAAATAATTGCAAAAACAAATAATAAAATAAATTTTATGCACGAATGTTTTTCGAAAAAGGGGTTGACGAACTTACCTAAGACATTTGCAAAAAGAGCAATGGAGGAACTTGAAAAATTAAAAAAGAAAATATAAGGTTTATACGGGGTGTTTAGAATTTGCTTAGTATTTAAATCAACAACTTAAATCAGTAACAAAAATCATCATCACAAAAGTAAATCCCGAAATTCATCCATTTTTTTCCATCATCCGTAATAATGATGCTCAAATCCACACAAAACATATATATATACATAATAAATCAAAATACACAAATACGATTCAACGATTCACTACAATAGAAGATCATCTTTGAAGAATTTGATGAAAAATAACTTGCTATAAACATGAATACGATGATCATAAGTTTTTGAAAAACCTCTCAAAAAACTTTTAAAAACTTCTAAAAAACCACATTGTGGATGCTCTTAACCTCTCAAAAAGCTTTTAAAAACCTCTAAAAAACCACATTGTGGATGCTCTTAACCTCTCAAAAAGCTTTTAAAAACCTCTAAAAAACCACATTGTGGATGATCTTATTACAAAATATTTTTTAAAAATCTCATAACAATTTGTCATGATATCTAAAAACAATAAAAACTTCCAAAGTAAACATTAAAACATGTTTACATATGGCGTATAATGTTGATCCAAGTCCACGGCGTATTTCCAACTCTAACTTGGACTATAAACATGAATAGAATCATCATAATCATATCATGTGTAGGAAAAAATAAAAATTAAAGAGCGTTTGATTGATTACCTTTGTGTGTGTATGTGTAATTGGTAGTGACTTAATTAAGAGAGTTGCAACAATTGATTGACATTGAGAGATTGAAAGTGGTATTTATCTTTTAGATGGATTCTAATAACTACTATGATAAAAAATAGAGATTGAAAGTGGTATTTATCTTTTAGATGGATTCTAAGAGCATCCACAATGGAGGTTTCTTTAGGGGTTCTTCTTGAGGTTTTTACAGGAACCTCCACTGTGGGATAGAGGTTCTTGTCCAGTCACAGGTTCTTACTGGAACCCAGGTGCTTGAACAAGAACCCGGGTTCTTGTATATACTTTTCTTTTATGTTATTATTTCATTTATTATTTTTGCTATTCCTTAACCATTTTATTAATTCAAAATATGAAAAGTAAGGTTTTTGTAAGAACCTCCATAGTAGAGTTTCTTGGGGTTCTTTTTTTGTTGAGGTGTCAATGATGTGGCAAGAGTAAATATGGCAATTGAGGTTCTTGGAGGTTCCACCATTGTGGATGCTCTAATAACTACTATAATAAAAAAAATACTTATTTGATAATTTTATTTATTTTAATTATTTGTTTAAATACAAATATAATTGTTTTCATATTTATCTATAACTTTTATCATAAACCGGCTCACCAGAGCGCGACACAAGATATGCCAGTTAACCAGAGCGCGACACGTGGCAGACCAGTTACTCTTTTATTATATATAGATTATACTACTTTTATTTATTAAGGTTAAAAAATAGTGTATAATAAAATAACAAACAATATTTAAATGAAATAATATAAATGAAAATGAAAATAAAAATAGAAGCAAATAAGTGAATAACCAACTCTTATCCACTAGGATTTCTGTATCAACCACCACACATCA
Organism: Centaurea solstitialis; assembly: GCA_030169165.1. Classification (NCBI taxonomy): domain Eukaryota; kingdom Viridiplantae; phylum Streptophyta; class Magnoliopsida; order Asterales; family Asteraceae; genus Centaurea; species Centaurea solstitialis. The sequence continues at coordinate 6,864,574 of CM058046.1, read as the reverse complement.
AGTGAAGGAAAGCTTCAATCCAGCAATGGCGTCCTCAAACCCTCTCTTCTCATCGCCACTCCCTCTTTCCCCACTCCGACCACCTCACGCGCCGCCGTGCCTCACCGTATCCTTCGCCACCAAAGCCGCCCCCGAAGACGACTCCTCCCCCTCCCCCGAATCACCCGACACCGAGAGCTTCGAAGACCGTCTCTCTCAGGTCCGCCTCCGTTACCGTAGTGGCACGGGGAAGAAAGCCGATGCCCGCAAGAGCAAGAAGTCCGGGAAGAAACCCGGAGGATCCGGGGGAAACATATACCTTCCCCCGGTGCCTTTGAAGGAGCCCATGTCGGGTGGGCTGAAGGTGGATTTCGGGTTCAGCCCGTATTCCGAGAGGATTAATGGGCGGGTGGCGGCGCTCGGGTTGGCAGCATTGGTGTTGGTGGAGCTTGCCACGGGGGAGAGTGTCATAAAATACCATACGCCGTCGATAATATTCATTCAGGTGTATTTTGTGGCGGCCATGACGGCGTTGTATTGCAAGGTTGAGAAGGAAAAGTCAGCGTTTGGCCGCCGTCGTAATCAGGTCCGCCTCCGGTTAACCGGAATACTCGACACTGATGATCTGAAACAGTTGTATTTTATATTTTGTTTTTGAACAATTGAATTATTTGTACAAATAAGAGAAAATAACAGTATATGAGATAATGACAGATGATGATATTAATTATATCATTTTCAACTTTTCCGAAATGAGTTGGAATTAGAATTAGAAAGATATAAAAAATTGCTGTGGCCAAAGAAAAAATGTTAGCATCATAACACAGATGTTATGACTAAAAAACAATACAAAAATTAGATTGAATTTACCATTTAATTAACATTACAAATAAAAATGTGAAAGAATTGTATGCACCTCATATAAATGATTTAGTATGAGGCCAGAACCATTGCATAACTTCCAAGGATTCATGATGTTTCTTTTCATACCAAATCAGATTTTCCATATGGTTGGCATGATGACGAACGTGTCAAAAAGTCATTAACGGCTAGACTCGTGTCTCCAGGGCCACTGCATCCTCCGGATCCGGCATGAAAAGAGATGCCATTGATGCCTGGAGGCCATGAGTTCCAGTTTCATGAGCATTGTGCGTGAGTATTTGCTGTATATAAATATTATATAATTAAAAAAAGAAGTGGAAGATACCTTAGAATCAAGCATCATCTCTCCAGAATTATCTGAAGTAAGACATGCACCATGAGCCTTCAACCATTCTATACACTCTTGCAATCCTTCTCTGTCTTTCTCATCAGCCGTACCGAACCCAAGGATGTGAGCTACATAAGATACTGGAAGCGTAGGACGATAAGATCGAGTCATGCATTTCACAGCTGCATACCTCATCTTCTCAACATAAAGATCTGCACCCACACAACACAAATATGTAATACCGAACCCGCCTTTATGTTTATAGGACCTTGTCCAGTTTCAATTTTTACGCACTCACCCATGAGGCAAGTATTCAGGTTTGGACAGTCTTGTACAATCTGAAAAACACGACGTAGTTCCCGGAGGCGACGGCTGCACGAACCGCAAGAGCATGTTTGACCGCTTCATCTTTTCTCGTCTCAGCTGATAATCTAAAGAGTCGACATAAATTTGTTCAATAGTCAGATAAGTCAACGGCGATAAGTTGATACAATGGCAGGGCCAAAAGGGTCCATTGTGAGTAAATGATATGATCATCTTGCTACAGACCTAGACATCATGATAGGAGATGGCTGTTATTATTTGAGTGCAAAATAGTACAAAGCAGATTGTACGCAGAAAATTCCATATGACATCCCTTAATTCCTTCACATACAGAGTCTGTAACTGTGACTGACACTGCAACAGAACGAACAAAGTTTTGTCACATAAAAACATTAAAAAGAAACAAAGGGATGTTGTATTCAATAACTTCCATCGTACAACGAGCAAGGTGTATTTTCAAATACAGATAATTCAGTGCGTAATACTATGAAGGGCTTATATATACACAATCGAAAGCAAAAAACTACAACTAGGTTCGACACAAACCTGATTGTATTCCGACAGTCTCCAACTTCTATTGCTAATCGAGCATGAGTTTCATAGACCTGAAAGTTAATATAAAAACCACATTGAAAAAAACTCAGCATAAGGAACTATGTTTCTTAGATAGCAGACCTGTCTTTAAAGACTGTATGGTAAGATACAAGAACAAGCCTTTTATCCAAAATTTTAGACATAGACTAGAACAGATAGCACAATAGAAAGTATACCTTGGCAGTCAGCTCATTGCGTATCCGTTGTACCATAAGATCTTGGCGGATAGATTTTAACTGGTCACACTTATAAAGGTAGTTCCTTTCAGAACTTTGAACAAAAACCAACGCTTTCTCTAATACTTCTTCAGGTCTTACCTGCAAGAGAATCGTTCAAGATATGGTTTCAAAAGCAACTATTTTATTTTCTCTCTCCATGATAAGACACTAATTTGTTGTGTTTCTCTACATTCCAACGATGGCAGACAACTGAAAAAAGCAAAACCCTTACGGTGGCAGGATCTGGTGCAGAAGTGAGGCGCAAATAGCCTTCTCAATTTCCCGGCAAGTTCCCTTAACAGTAAGAGAATCCCAGTCATATCCTCAACGGCCCTGCTAGCACCGTCATCAATGTTTTACTAATTGCTAGAGCAGATGCCCTTCTAGTGTACAAGTTCCAGCTCCAGCTTTTTTGGGTTGCAAATGACTATGTGCTGACCGATTGATGTGATTCTTTTCAAAACGTTTCGAGCGGCTTTCACGTCTTTTTCTTTCCTCGAGTGAATCTGCAACTGCAATTGCACCAGCATAGATGCAGTCAGACTTTGCTCTTTATCACTGTCACTGGATGAATCACCATTATTGGATCCACCCACATCATCACTGACACGCTGCCTCTTAGCTGGCCTGAAAGAAGTTCTATTTGTTGCTTTCGGATTTGGTACATAGAACTTTTTATTGCCAGACTTATTCTCCTTGGTCTCAAGCATTCCTGCCAAAAACTGCAAATAGCAATGTTATTTGTTTCTACATACAGTTTCTCTCCGTAATGCTCCACTTACTTTTGGTATTTCTGTTAGGACTTCATTCTTCAGCATGACGAGCAAGATTAAATTATTCGAAGGACTGTGAGAAAAATTGAGAATTAGATCAAAAAGAAATACTACAAATAGAATATGGTTGGTTTAAATTTGGCAACATACTTCACAATGGTATTTGAAGTTGTGTATAAGCTCCCTCAAAGTCAAAAGAACTTTCAATTATTTTATAAAACTACTTTACTACAAAAGGAAAGATGAAAATCATCAGGTGATTGCGTAAAAGTCTGAATGGAAGCATATAGAAAAGGACAAACCTGATACTTCCTTCTATTGTGAGCAATGGCTCCACTATATTTTAAACTTTCAGGAGCAGATGTTATTTGTTTCTCAACCAGTTTCTCCTCCGGTAATGGCTCCCACCTACTTTTGGTATGCCTGTTAGGACTCCTATTCTTCAGCAGTGACGAGGCAGGAGTTAAATTATTCGAAGGACTGTGAGAAATAATTGAGAATTGATCAACAAGAATACTACAAATAGAATATGTTGGTGTTAAATTGGCAAAAACTTCACAATGGTTGTGAAGTTGGGTGTAATAAGCTCCCCCTCAAAGTCAAAAGGAACCTCTTTTTATTTGTAATAGAGCGGCCTGACCACTCAATCTTTTACCCCAACCTCCATGGCAAAAAATGTAGAATGAGATGTAAAATCTATACATCCGCGTGATTGTGTAAAATGTGTGATGTAAAGTTATAAAGATGCACATCAGTAACCAAATATACACATATCGCTCAATCCATTGAGGTAAACATCATACTCATTATTAACCCCATCTGTGTTAGGAAATGAGAAAAGAGGTTCAGTGTCCCAATCTCGTGTCAAAAGAGTACCATCCGCATTTGCCTTTTTAATGACCTGAAATAAACAAATAGAAGTACCAAGGTTAACATTTGCATGGGTCTACAGAACATAATATAAGCAGAATAGTAGCAACGTTAAGCATGTATAAATAGCACTCTTGAGTATTTGGTCAAAAGGGATCTGAAGCCACCTACAGAGTTCTGTCCAATGCTATGCTTACACAATCATATGATGTAATAGGTGGTGTTATACTCATCCATGAAGCAGAAAGTAGATGTCCACCATACTTGGCCAGAAATTAGCAAGTGCTGAACCAAACAACTTACCTCCTTCAGGACATCTTGACAAGATGCCATCTTTATATCATCCCCACAACAAGCCAAAGCTCTTTCTACATATCCACACAGTGACTTGGGCAGCACACCAGGCTGCAAGCAATACAAGTTCTAGTAACTATTCTATGATATTATCAATGTACACAAATTGAAACAAGATAGACATAAGACATCATATGGAACATTAGGCAGGCTTAAATAATCAAAATCCAAAAAACTCATAAAATATTGTGAGTAATGACTCATGCTATAATTTAGCCAATCTTAACATGTAAAACAAAGTAGCAGACTAAAAAAGTGCTGCCAGTGATTTTGGAAGTAGGACCATACTCCAAAACTGAAAAGTTTTCCTATGTGAAAGGAACTTCTTAAAAGTTGAGTAGTACTACCTTGAGCACAGAATCACCAGCAACATGTGATGGCACTTGTCATCAGGCTTTGGCACGAGACGCTGATATAAGCCGGTTTTATTGCTCCACTCGTTGCAGGATTATCATTTCGAGGTATAACCATTGGCAAATTTGAAGAATTCTGGGGTTTGTTGGAATATGTACCTTGTTTACCCTGCCTGAATCAAAAGGTGCAGCGGTTTGCGGAGCAGTCTGTACAGATGGTTGATAATCCTGGGGCACCTGATTAGTAGCCGAATAATGTAAACTAGGTCCTTGAGGGTATTCAGGCTTTTGGTGATCCTGAAAGCTTAAAGGAGCAGGATTCAAATCTAACGAGTTCTGGATGTTGGGCTGCAGGGAATTAGCATGATAATTTTGGAAACCTTGACCCCCATGTTTCCAGTGTTCATCATGGACATTAGTAATTACTTCATTAGGCTGACAACAAAAGAACAACTTTTAGTCCATAATCGGAACACATGCGGCTTTATCTTAGCAAAAATTCGCCCACCGAGAAACACAGAACAACATACAGATACCATTATGTACAAAAAATAATGGAACTTGGGGGAACAGGTTATAGGCAAACCTTTTTATAAAATGAACGTTACAAGCATTTATATGGGAAAATTATTATCATCAATTACATTGTGTTCGATTTTGATACAACTTGTTAAGTGATTAGGCACCAGGCTCTCTTGCATTTATGATCAAAGCCACAGAAAACATTATCCGCACATTCTTACCCTTCAAGGTTAGACATACTCACAAGGGAAGGTCAAAAACACAGTTCAACGGTCAACAACCTTGATCATGCTCAAAGACAATATAATAGTGTGTGATAACTAACCTCTCACTTCTTAAGGTACATCAATCCTGATGAACATTGTCAATATGATAGAAGAGCAATAAGATTAGCAAGAATATACATATCCCGGTGCAGGGATATTCAGATCTGTGCTTGATACCTGCTTTAAATCCGTTACACAAGAATTTAGAATAATAGTAAATAAGGCACAAGGATGAGTATGCCCTGTTAGTTGAATCCATTGAGAGCATAATATGAGAGGCATCAAATTTTATTTCATTAAGCTGGTAAAGGTGATCCCCAAACCTGTACTGAAGGCGCCTCCAATGTGCTCGGTTCTGGAGCAGAAGATGCTACCTGCAGGTTGGTTGGAGCAGAATACACGCTAGTAGCAGATGTGTTTTCCGTACCAGGAGCACAGCTAACCTCTGTTTGGCTGTAATAGTCTGCCCATTGCCTAAAAGCATCATTAGTTTTGGCAGGGTAGCTTGGATGCTGGTGACTGTAACTTGCATACCTCCTTGATTCCACAAGTTTGTCTGATTACTGTAAGTCCCAGCCGCATAACCACCAGATGTCTGATAATCACCAGGATTGTAGTAAGTGGTTGAGTAGAGTAACTGGAATTCCCAGCATAGGACCTGTATTCTGTAATGAGGAAATAGGCTGATGAGGAGCACCTGTGCTTTGATATCTCCTGCAGACTGAGGGTATGTCTGATTGGACTGCTGCTGAGGGTATGATTGATTCGGTTGCTGCTGATAGCCACTATAGTAACCTGCATATCCTGTGCTTCCATATCCATATGTATCAGCACCCGGGTATCCCGCATAGCTGGCATATTCTTGTGGTGCATTAGCTGTCCAAGAATTTAAGTGGAAGCTGCAGGCGTCATAGTCGCTCCATCCTGAATGTTCTTCAACTGAGGTTCTGCGTGTTGATCATGGTTGATGCTGGAACTGGAATAAATGCCATCGTGAGTAGAGCTATTTGCAGCTCCATATGGAACATAATGTGAAGGTGCATGCCCACGACTTGGATCAACCGCAAGATGCTTACAAATATTTAGGAAGAAACTGAGTTAGTTGAAATACAGTGATATAACAAGTTAACAACAAATGAATTCCAAGAGCTACCATCAAAGCAAACAATTCAATTACACAGTGATCTATACAGAAAGCAAAAAACATAAGCTGAAAGCCAGCTAAATAGAGGCATACAAGCGCATTAAGGTCTAAAGCTTAAAGGACGGTGTGCTAATAATCAGTGATCCCCCAATACTGAATTCATCAAAAACCAAGGCTATATAGTATACTATTGATATTGAGATGAATCTAAAATCAAATATTACGAACTGAATAACATATTAACATTCGAAAAAATTGAAATAAAAAAGGCAAGAAAACAGAATCAAGCAACTATATATCTCAGAAACAATTATATATTCAGATATTAAAAACATAATCAAAACTACTTAAGCATACCTCAAGTGGATTTGTGTGTAATGCGGTTATGGTGACGTCTACTCCTTGATTCATGATAATACCACAAGTCCACAATCATCTTCCTGATCAAGAAAAACATGAAACAATCCATCTTCACACCTACATTATTTGTCATGGATTTTGCATGCAACCATAAAAACTGGTCCTACTGATGATCGTGTAAACACGAAGACAAAAACCCTAGCTATTTTACGAACCTTCAGAGACTTGATGATGCAAAATAACTTTTCGCAGGGGTTTTGGTTGATTCCCAAGAGAAATTTAACAAAAATAGATGAGAAGAGATGATTAGAAATTGAAAGGTGAGTGTATATGTAATAAATTCATGCACAAACAGATAACAGATTGGATTCGATATAACGGTTTAAAAATATTTTGATTGATAAAATCGGATAGGAATGTAATATTTTTATTAAAGACAAATACGACTTGATCTTGATATTGGGGCGGTGCGACTCAATTTATAAACGGTTTTCTAAACAAGAGTTAAATAAGGAAATGGAGTAAATTATGGATTCGGTGCTTGATCTTGAATTATGAAAAATTATTTATATGGCCATTTAGAAAATACCTATTCATCTCCTAACCATTCTCCCACACCGATTTGCAAAATAACCCAATGGATCGCCATAAAAACCGTAGCCCCGGACGACCCCCACTTTTCCGGCCAAAGTCACACTTCCGTCGCCCCACAAGGAGTAGCTCGGGGCGACGGTTATGTATTTACTCAAAGGGGGGGTTAAATATTATATATACATATTATATATACATAAGCAAATAAGCAAATGACATCACATAAGTTAGCAAATGACATCAGAAGGTGACATCACATGTATTTACTCAAGATATTAAAGAAGCAACACCAAAAAGCATCGCCCAGGGCTACTCTTTTGAGTAAATACATACCCAATTACCCAACAAATGACATCACATAAGTTAGCAAACAAGTTATTTATTTGGTATACAAATAACCGTCGCCCGGGGCTACTCCTTGAGGGGCGACGGAAGTGTAACTTTGGCCGGAAAAGTGGGAGTCGCCCGGGGCTAATTCTATGGCGACCCTTTGGGTTATTTTGCAAATCGGTGTGGGAGAATGGTTAGGAGGTGAATAGGTATTTTCTGAATGACTATATAAATTATTGTCTCTTTAATTTAGATTTACCTACTAATTAATGGTAGGATACGAAAAACTAATTATATTATAATATTAAAAAGAGTAAACTACAATTTTGGTCCATGTGGTTTATCGATTTTTTTGAAAATGGTCCTTAAGGTTTCATAACTCAAGAAATGGTACCCGTGGTTTGAATTTTGCTTTGAAAGTGGTCCCTGGCCACTAACGACGTCAAAAAGCTCTGTTAGAGCCAGGGGCATTTTCGTCCAACCATGCTTTATCACTCTTTTGTCTTCTCCGGTCACCTTCTCCGGCAATCCTTCGATCATCATCTCCGGCGAGTCTCCGGTCATCTTCTCCGACGACTTCATTTCATCTTCTCCTCCGGTTACCATGTCTTGATTCATCTAAACACATAAATATATGTATGTATATATATACACACACAGATACAAGATACATACACACACATATATATATATATAACATACACACAGACGTATATATATACACACACATATATACATATATAAACATACACACACATATTGATTAAAAACCAAATCTAAATCTCTAGTGCAAAGATTTAGATCCCCAATTTCACAATATTAAATCTCCAAATCCCTTAAATTAATCACTCAAATCTCCATCTGTGTTAATGGGTTTTTAAGATTTCTTAGTTTGTGGTTTTGATTTCGATTCGATGGGGTCGCTGGCGGCGAGGTTCGCGTTTTTCCCGTCGAGTCCGCTGTCGTACACGGTGGTGATGGATGAATCAGGTGGGAAGTTGAGGACGATGAATTGAAGATGACGGTGGCTTTTCCGGTAAAGACGATGACGGAGAAGGAGATGCATTCAGAACCAAGAGTCTTTTCCGGTGGCTTTTCCGGTAAAGACGATGACGGAGAAGGACATGTATTCAGAACCAAGAGTCTTTTTCGGTGGCTTTTCCGATGCTCATGTGTCGCCGGCCTACTTGGCTGCTCAGCTCCCAAAGGCAGACAACATAATTTGTAGTTTAATCGTATAGATTTGGAAAGGAAACCTTTCCATTTCTCTTCCTCGTAGATCGAATTAGGTTTTTTTTTTGGTTCAATTGCGTTCAGATTGAATCTTAAATTGATCCCCAATTGGGTTTTGTTTGATGAATTACTTGAATATTTGTCTTGATTTTGGGAAATTAGAAGTCGATTTCTGTTTGTTGTTTGATTTGATTGTTTTGTGAAATCCCAGATGTGAAAATCAAATGAGGTGTGATTATTAACCTTCCACTATGAACACTACAAAAGCAAGCATTTGATGATTTTTCATCAAAATCTCATCTGTGTCATCGCTATCATCTCTGTTACGAACAGAAGCAAGCATTTGATTGTTTTATGTGTTATATATGTGTATGTATCTGTGTGTATATATGTGTATGTATCTTGTATCTGTGTGTGTGTATATATATATATATACATACATATATTTATGTGTTTAGATGAATCAAGACATAGTAACCGAAGGAGAAGATGAAATGAAGTTGTCGGAGAAGATGACCGGAGACTCGCCGGAGATGATGATCGGAGGATTGCCAGAGAAGGTGACCGGAGGGTCACCGGAGAAGACAAAAGAGTGATAAAGCATGGTTGGACGAAAATGCCCCTGGCTCTAACGGAGCTTTTTGACGTCGTTAGTGGCCAGGGACCACTTTCAAAGCAAAATTCAAACCACGGGTACCATTTCTTGAGTTATGAAACCTTAAGGACCATTTTCAAAAAAATCGATAAACCACAGGGACCAAAATTGTAGTTTACTCTATTAAAAACTAATTAATTTTATTGACGTCTTTGTTTTTTAAGTGGTGCTGTTTGTTTTTTAAGTGGTGCTGAAGACTGAATCTGTTTCCACTTCTGATTGTTAAGTGGTGGTGCTGATGACTGAATTGAATCTGTCAAGACTGTTTGTTTGTAAACTGTCAAACATCTGAATCTCAATCGGATTATTCATAAGAACTAAAATCAACTGAAATACGTCAACCCAATCTAGTACAATAGTAAAACTTTAACAATTCAGCAACGTAATGAGCTTAATAGAACAATCCAAACAAGCTTAATGAGCTTTATATAACAATCCAAACAAGCTTTAATGAGCTTAATGAACAATCTAAACTAGCTTAATGAGCTTTATATAACAATCCAAACAAGCTTAATGAGCTTAATGAACAATCTACACAAGCTTAATGAGCTTTATATAACAATCCAAACAAGCTTAATGAGCTTAATGACAATCCAAACAAGCTTAATGAGCTTAATGAACAATCTAAAAAAGCTTAATGAGCTTAATAAACAATCCAAACAAGTTCAAACTTAATGAACAATCTAAAAAAGCTTAATGAGCTTAATAAACAATCCAAACAAGTTCAAACTTAATGAACAATCAAAACAAGCCCACACTTAATGAAAAGGTGAAAAAGTGAACAAAAAGTGGTTTTACCATCATTTTTTTCAGAAAGTGGTGAAAAATGATAAGTGGCACTTAATAAATTAAAAAAAAAAAAAAACAGTCTGAATGGGAAAACCACTGACTGAATAAGTAGTTTCCCCCAAAAAAGTGCTGAAAAAGTGATAAGTGGAAAAAACAAACACCACGTTCGTCTATGTTGTTTTATCTTCTTGAATATTAATCATGTTTTTAATTTAATTTTTATTTTTCAAATAACACACGTTACAGCGGTATCGGACTTTTTTACGGACAATTTCATTAATCCATTGTGATCCGGCCTAATTTATGGTTGGAACCCGACCAACAGGTTTTAGGGGTCTTATGGATCAACTCAAACGGGTACCGAACCTAGCCTCGAATGACCAGATCTAGAGTCTAAATATCTTAGAAAAGTGTCGTCCGTGAAATCGTAAAATATTTTCATGTCTTTAATTTGATTTTATAATCTTTTTGTCTTTAATATTTTCATCTTTTTAAAACTTATTTAATTAATCAAATTGAATATTATTTAGATTTAAAACGCAAAATATTATTCTAATAAACTCTAGATTTTAAACCTAAAATATTTAAAAACATCTTCCATTTTTTTTCTTGCATTAATTTCATTATTGATTATTGTTTGTATTTTTTTTCAAGTTGTCGTAATAAATATTTTGGGTAAAAGCATCGGTTCAAGATCGGCTTTTTTAACTATACATTTTATAGATCAATTTTCGATCCTCACTAATCCAAAATAGTTTAACCAATCATTTGTGTATCACTAGCGGTCATCCACCTGTGGTGAAACCCCATATTCATCCATGTATTATGAATCGTCCTTTTTACATTTGTAGTGATGTTGTTATTACCTAAACATGTTGATCAAGAGGAATAATACGGGGAAGATGTAAAGTTTGATGGCAAAACACTCCTTTCTCCAAGCCTTCAACAAAAATTCCGGACAAGGATATAGGACAAGATCTGATGCTTTAACGGTTAGTCGCTGGTCGCATCTATTGTTTGTAGTGGTGTCAGAAGGGGCGACAACAAAGATATGGCAGTTGAAAATCCATGGCATTGTAAGGTGGGTTGTCTATATACACATATTTAAGACACTAATAGAAGATAAGCAACATCATATAGGTTAAAGTATACATAAAAACACGATACACACAAGAAACTATACACCTCTTAGTTTAGCTATTGCAACATGAATGTCCAGCTCATTAACTCTACAATTACCGTCTACCTCTCTGACTCATTTCGTCTAGCATACATTGCGTTTAAACTCTAATGTATATTCTAGTACCTTGGTCGTGCATTTTAAAACCTCCTATTAGTATAAGGTTATTGGAAACACTTATTAAAGTCATCATATCCAAAATAAATCACTCATTTTATGTTCTCAACTTGTAAATCAAAACTAAGAACACGAGAGAACTTTTGATTCATAATATTCTAATAGAATTGGAATGACAGGTTTTTCATTGACTTGATTCATATGATATTTTTGATTTGCAAAATAGGTGAAATTAAATGTCTATTAAGTTAGCACATTGAGAAAAATATTTTTGAACTTCTGTTACACACAAAACTTATACTCCTTTTTATTTAAGTAAGTGTTCGGATTTTGTTATTGTTCTGTCATAAAACAAGTCTCGATCTAAGAATAAGTCTATAACCCTCTATTCTACTTTTAATCATGGAATGAATAAATTATTAAGATAAAACTATTATTTAATTATTAAAATTATAATAATTACATATTTTTATAATCGTGTTTATTTTTTTATAGAGTGGACATAAATTAACGAGATAAGGGAAATAGGGAATAAAAAATAATTTACATATTTGATACAAAAATTTCGGAGTAAACGTTTTTTGTTCCTAATGTTTATGAAACTCTGATTTAGTTCCTACATTCGTCATTTTATCCTTTTAACAATTGTTAATTTTTTTGTTAAGTTTTATTTAAATTAAAGATATTTTAGTCATTTTAAACATTTTTATGATGATCAAAAGTACTCATTGTTTAACCAAATGTTGATGGATTTCACAGGAATAATATATAGAATGACTATAATGCCCTTAATTTAATTAAACTTAACAAGAGTATTAACGATAGTTAGAAAAAGAGACTTAAATTGTTACGAAATGACAAGGAGGAGGACTATAGTTGAGTTTTTAAAGGTTAGAGACGACATGTGTTCGAAACCGAAAAACATTACAGGGACCAAATATGAAGTTTACTCAAAAAATTGAGGGGAGCTTTTCTTTATTTATCCATTCTGTGTTCTCAAAAAATTGATGGAAAGGAAAAGAAAAGAAATGAAAGGAAAAGAAAAGAAGGGAAAAGAAAGGAAATGAAAGTAATTTTTTTATTTGTATTCTCGAAAATGGAAGGAATGGAAAAGAAAAGAAGGGAAAGAAAAAGAAAGGAAAAGACTTTCTTTCCTCAGCTTTCCGTCCAAATGTGGGAGGAAAGTTTTGGAAGGAAAGTCATCCTTATTTTCCTTCCTAATCCTTTCCCTTCCTTCGTAAAAAAGTTTCGAGAACACAACCCTTTTTTTAGTTTCCCTTTCCTTCCTTCCCTTTCCTTCCTTTTCCCTCATAAAGTTTTTTCAAGAACACGAGTTATTTTAACTTTCCTCTCATTTCTCTCACTTTCCTTCCCCTTCCTTCGTTAAAAAGTTTTCGAGAACACAGCGTAAATTCAGTTTTCTGTTATTGGCCGTGAAGAAGAAGAAGTGACCACAATGCTATTATTTGGTGTTCGAATTCAACGGCCACTCCTCGCTCCCTGCCTCTTCACCAGGTGCAACTTCTCCAGACCATCATCTCCATATCAGGTTCCCCTTTTTTACTTAATCACAAACAGTAGAGGGTTTTATCTTTTACTTTTACATGGGTGCCTGCCAACTGTTTGATTAAATGACTGAATGAGTTTAATGACTGACTCAGGTACCCAATTCCGTAGACGAGGACTGTGCCGATTTCTTGCCGTGGTTAAGGCAGAAGTCTGGGGTGGAAGTTTCTTCTGTGCTCTCAATTGGGAAATCAACTTATGGCAGGTAACTTATTTATGGTGTCATGTTTTTGTCCTGAAGTTCAAGATGTTGCTATTTTCCAATTCTGTTAATGCATCTATGCCGTAACGCAGGTCGTTGTTTGCTTGTAAACCGATACAAGCTGGTGATTGCATATTGAAGGTTCCTTACAGTGTGGTATGATTTGGTGGGAATTTATGACCGTTTGGTGTTCCATAAAAGTGAATCTGCAATCATGTTGTCTGTGAAACTTTTTGCAGCAACTGGCCCCAGATAATCAACTTCCTTCAATAAGTTCATTGTTAGGAGAGGAAGTGACTAATGTTGCTAAGCTTGCTTTGGTCATCTTAGTGCACCAAAAACTTGGTCAGGTATCAGTTTTGTCTTACTCTTGAGGACTAATGTGTGCAATACACTTTGCACAAGTTGATGTCTGCAATTTGTTTTTTTGTTAAATGTTTCTTTATTAATAACGAGCATGCTATGATGATGCTTCTATCAGAGTGTTCGGGAAGAATTCTAAGTGGTTTCTTGTTTATCTTCTATTCCCTAGTGCAGGCTTCTGAATGGGCCCCTTACATCAGCTGTTTGCCAACGTTTTCGGAGATGCATAGCACTGTATGTTCCTTTTACCTTTTGGTTCATCGGTGACCATGTTTGTCTTTTCTTTTAATGTTCATTTGCTCTGAGATCTAAGCTAGTTAAGTTAAGTAAACCGTTTGATCATATTTTCATCTCTTTATTACACCCTGTATACCGCGGAGTGGAAGTGGACAACTATGTAAGAAAGATAGAAAGGGGACAGTTTTTTATCATGCAAAACCAAAGTCTTTGGGAATCCCCTGCCACATTCACCTTTTTAATGTTTATCATATCCTAGGGATAGAAAGGAGGGCATATAATAAACAACTTTCCTGCCGCTTTTCAGCTTTCAGATCTACACTGCTTGAGGCCTTGGGAGTTATTTACTTATATTTTTTTTTCTCATTCCTCTGTGTTGCTTACTTTATTCACATTTTTTGTTACTGTAGATATTTTGGAGCGATGAAGAATTAAAGATGATCAAGATAAGCTCTCTATATCAAGAAACACTGAAGCATAAGGTTCAAATTGAAAAGGACTTCTCCTCCATAAAACATGTATGTTAGCTACTTTATACTTTATAGTAGTTTGTGCAAGCTCAATGACCATCTGAATTTTGAATTAATGTCTGCCTACTAAGAGGTAGCAATCATCTACACTTCCCCCTCTTCATACTTTCTAGTTGTTTTATCTCTGTGCAGGTTCTCGACCGCTTCCCTGAATTTTTTGAAGATGTCACATTGCACAACTTTAAGCATGCATATAATCTAGGTGTAATAGCTTATCAGATTCACTTTTTTTTTTCCGTTCACTTTTATTCTTGAACTGGCATTCATCCATGTGTGAAATTATTTGTTATCCATGTCATTGATCCGTGTTGTTATAGATCTCTCTAATTGGCTCTATCTCTAAGCATCATATTAATTTTATATGAATGAGAGGAGATATCGGAACATAGTAAAGCACCGGTACAAATAATATGCACCTTCCTAAGGGTCTTGATCATCTTTTATAGTGGCAGACATCCACTTAAAAAGTAAGAAGACCTGAAGTTGGTGCTATTTTGCAAACACGTGGCTGCATGACACCTGGGTACCAAGAATCGGGAAGTTTTAAAAAGTTGAAGATAGATGTGTGCACTTATATTATGTTTGTGTGTGTATAAATTGAAAACTGAACCAAGAATCGGGTAAAATTTTCAGTTGATAATTCCTGAGCCGAACTCTATTTGATAATTTTGGGTAAATGTTTCAGTTGAATCTCGAGCTTGGGTCAGCACAAGGGGCGTTTCAATGGTATCCTAATTTGATGAACTTTAACATCTTATAAGGTCTGGATTTTATATGAATGTTTGCAATAGTCATGATTGTAGGAATTCTTCAGTGAGTAACCTTTTTAGATTCCTTTTGCAGATTTCTTTAACCATGATGGATTTTCAGAAACAGAGTTTCTGAGTGACGATTCAAACAAGTGTCTGAGGTAACCTCTTCATCCTTGAGAATAATGTCCATCCATAGTTGACCCTTCTTGGTTATCCTTTGAAATAGTTTGGTATTCACAGTCATTTAATATTCTTAAACCGTAGTCAATTTGCATTCTACAGGTATTGCTGATGAAAATTATGCTCCTGGTGATCAGGTCCCTCTTTTAATCTTTTGTATCTAATTACTGAACTGTTCATCATTCCTAAATTTTTTCCCTCTAGATATGTTCAAACTTTTTTTACAACCACTCCAGTCTCCAAATAAAAGGAAATCAAGGTAGAAAAAAGATGAAATTTCTATAAATCCATCGTTTAGAGAAAGCATGGTTCTCATTTAAAATTCTCATTTGACTTCATGCAAGGACTTGTACTTTATATTTCTATTTTCTAGAGTGTAGTCATTGTTCAAAGCTTGTGCAGGTTCTTATAAGATATGGGAAGTTCTCCAATGCTAGACTTCTGTTGGATTTTGGATTTATATTCCTTGCAACAAGTATGATCAGGTTTGTCTATATCAAATTGCCTTGTGGATTAGCAAGAGATCTACTTTTCTACAACCATGGATGCATCCATTATGTATATCAATTATCACCATGCAACAGCACTCTTATCTCATGTTTTTGTTCGAAGACCGTTGACATCACTTTCTTGCAGGTTCAAGTTGAGGTAATGTTCCTCATCATGACCACCTGCGTGCAATGAAATTGGATCTTCTGGATAAACACACACCACCACCTCTGAAAGGCGTTGATGACATCAGCTCTTTGGGAAATGGCTTTCTGGTAAAGTAGGTATCTGTACATGAAAATTTTTAATTGGTGCAACATTATGGACTTCCCCCATTCTTTTATGCCTGCTGTGGAGTTTTCCTGATCTACAGGTCTTACTTGAATATCCCTTTGCTTTCTGGATAATATGAAACCGATTTTGAAATATGCATTCTAATATCGTATGTAACTGGCGGAGTTCTGTGATGTTATTTATATACCACATTATTTGTCCATTTTGAATGGGACATCTGACTGGATAATACGTTGCTCCTAACTATTTACAGGGAAGTCAAGTCTTCCAGTGGCAAAGGGAAGGGAATCCCACAATCACTTCGTGCACTTGCTCGTGTTGTATGTTGCACCTCCTCTCAAGGTCCCACACATTCTCTTTACATGGATAGCCGAAAATCTGCATAAATGTCTGAATTTGTATCCGTGTCTGCTTGTATTCAGCAGACGTGGATATGGCCAAAAGTATCTAATATCACCAAAAATGTAACCACTAATAACTTATCCTAAATACTAATTTGAATAATATTGTTAAAGTTATGGTTTTCACAATTAAATAAAAATGAGATACATTGCTATCAGATCTTTTTTGTTGTGTGTCTCAAAAGAAGGATTCTTTCCCCCAAATGCTATTAGGTTAGCACTGTTTTCATTCCTGATGCTACATCCTTCTGCTCCTTTTTTCCTTATTTCTACTAATATTGATACATTAGTAGTCTAATTCTCATCATATATTGAACATGTAGATGCATACATATTTTTTAAGTCTGCATCAAATTGAAACAGATATATCAATATCCACATCTGCTTGATATAAATATGATTACATCTAGTTTTGGTTATCTACAAAGATAAAATCTATATCTTTGTGTGCTCTCCAGAATTGCAGGACTTAGCTATGGAAGCAACACAAAATGACGGTCGTCTGGCTAGAATTCCATTGGTGAACAAGGCAAGAGAAGCACAAGCACATCAGTTCTTAAGTTCGAGGTTCGATCACATAATTGAACGTTATAATGCAGCTCTCGAGGTAATGTCCTTCAACCTCGGTGATTTTGAAGAGAGTTTAATCCAATTGCTTTCAAACGATGTGGATCTTTGTTACTTCCTCTGTCCATTAAAATGCAATTGACATGGCATGAAATTGGGTCTTCGTAAACGTTTAATACCCTCCACATTGTTTTACAGTGCCTAACTCACCACCGTCCTCCATTGGCTGGAAAACATGCACGAAGAGTGCAGCTGGCTCTAGATCTCCTCATTGGGGAGCTTCGGGTCCTTGAATCCGCTTCTGCATGGCTGAAAAACTATTGTGAAACCTTGAAGGACTTGTGAAAGAGAACAAAAAAGAAAAACGACGTAAATTTCACTATTTTAGGAACTTGCAAGTTAAGCATGTAAAATGTAGAAAAAAACTTGTTTATTTTGTGATGCTAGGTTTAAGTAGAGATGTAAACCAAACTAAACAAATTCAATATATCCCGACTTGGATGTATGTAAGCCTGTCTTTATCTCAAAGAGTTGAGCCATTGTTTTAAGTAGATATGTAAACAAGGGTAAAAAGTGTAAGTGGTTCTTGTTAATGATGCATTCTTCTGAACCTTGATGATCATCAAATGAGCTTTTTTTTTTGAAGGGTGTCCGGGCCAAAACCCGACCAATCTCGGCAATTTTGGGGGCTAAACATGGCCCCACTTAAATGTCCCCAAGCATGTGCACGGGAAGGCTTAAACTCGATTAGGCCGCTATGAACCCCTCGAGTGATAACCAATCCGCCACAGCACCAGAAGACATCAAATGAGCTTTTGTTCAACCCAAGTTTGACTTTGACCCATACTTTTTCGTACTAAACTACTAATGGATCGTTCTATTTACGATTTTATGAGTATAATTGTGTGAGGGCTTATTCGCTCAAGTATTTTAGAATCTATATATTTAAAATGAGATGTTTATCTTGTATTTGAATACGTTAGTTATGAATTCAAACATGCAATAATGAGATGTTTATCTTGTTTGAGTACGGGTTATCAATTAGTAATGAACTCAAACATGGAACTTTAACAAATTGTATCATGCATAATTCAATTGTAATCTTGAATAAGATGTATTACTAAACAGTATTTGATGCATAAAAAATGTTTTTCAGAGTTTTCCTCATATGTTTTATAATATAATATAGTTTGAAAAGATAAAGTTAGTAAACACAATAATAATATCATTGATATCAAAATCTGAAAAAAAGAATTTGGTAAAATTGAATGTGAAAAGTCAAGTCTTTATTATGACTTATGAAGCTCTTATTATGACTTCTGAGTAACTTTGTGTAGAAATTCAACCGATCCAATTAGAATCGACGGTTGGTAATCAAATATCTAATTGGGCCCAATCTGTTATTGGATGATAGTACAAAACCCATAAAAAACCGAATGAATGTATCCAATTATTTATCCAGCTACCCATCAAATTAGGGGTGCTCAAAATGCCAATCAACCCAACCCAACCCAACTCAGCACGAAATAACTCAACCATAAACAACCTCATGTCTAATCGAATTGTAAAATCTCTCAAACTGTATGTATTGGGTTGATATCAAGTTACAATCATTTGAACCTAACATAGCCCGGTGAACTCGATATGTTCTTATTTATTGGATTTAACTCTAGACTAATATATACATTGAACAATTACGCTATTATGTACCCTCTTCATATACAGATTTTTTTCAATCACTTGTCTATATATAATTCTTTCATATATATGTTAACATGAACATATATATGCAAATTGAGAAAAAAAGTAGTTGAATTTGATATGTTTAAAATTTTAAAAGTATGGATAAGTTCTATCATATAATCGATAATGCAAAAGGAACTATGAAAATAGAAAACAATACAATTAAGGTTACAAGACTATCTTGATGTACCAAAATACCAACCCGTAAGCTTGGATTTGGGCTGGGCTGACTTCGACATTTTCCAAACCAAACACATTAGATTGAGTTGTTCAGATGCCTTCAATCCAATTAATCTAACTTGTGAGCACCTTTACATCCAATTACTATCAAATCATCGTCCAACTACCGTTTGAGTTAAATTTTCTTTAAAGAACAGTTGATATTTATTTTAATATTATTCGATTTTGTAAGACACCTTAAAGTAGAAGTGGCAATATATTTGAACACCAACTTTAATTACCATAAAAGATTTTGGCCATAATGCCCTTAGGGGCACCCCCATTTGGTTATTTGCCCCTTCTCTCTCATTTTGCAGCGTATACCCCCGCCGCGCATCTATAGGTGCGTTATAACGCACCTATAGCTAAAAGACAAAAAAAAAAACCTTTGACTGCCAATAGTCAACAAAATAGGTGCGTTAAGCGCTTCTTTAACGGCGCAACTCATTGGTGCGTTATAACGCACCCATAACGGTGCGTTATAGGTGCGTAACGCACCAATGAGTTTGACCGTGACCGTCTGTTTTGAAGACGCGCTATAGATGCTCGTTTTTTTTTGTCTTTTAGCTGCAAGTGCGTTATAACGCACCTATAGATGCTCGTTTTTTTTTTTGTCTTTTAGCTATAGGTGCGTTATAACGCACCTATAGATGCGCGACGGGGGTATACGCTGCAAAATGAGAGAGAGAAGGGGCAATTAACCAAATGGGGGTGCCCCTAAGGGCATTTGTGCCAAAATCCCCATAAAAGATAAACCCATTAACAAAGGGCATGAAGGGTATATTTTGGGAATTTGAACGTCAAAGCGCTATATATATAAATCAGATAAAGACATTTGTAGCCTATCTTTTCCGACTTCTTAACAACAAACTCAAATCTAGGGTTTCTACGAACTTTGGCCTTCTTCAGGTACCTCTTTCTTTCTCTTCGTGTGGCCGTGTTTCTGACTTTTTCGATCTTATCTCCACCTACTTGTGAGTTTATTTGCCTAGATCTGAATACTTTGAATCGATGTAATTTTGGAGTATTTTCTTATCTGGATCTGGATCTGGACCTGGATGTAGATCTGAATCTGTTAACTCCATGTTTGATTCCTTTGCTTTACGATTAGGATATTCTTTGTGTTCTTGCTGATTATTATATGTTTTCATATTGATTTTGTTTTCATCGTTTCCGGCATATGTAGTTGTGATGTGAAAACAATCTGTATTAACTCGAGTAAGTTGTTTAGTTTTTTCATGGACTTCAAAATTGATATGTATATGTTTTCAATTTTTAAGAGGACTTGTTAATTGTATTGAGATGTATAGATATGTTTGTATTGAAATCTATATATGAATTTTGAAGTTCTAGGGTTGACTTGAAAGTCATAGCGTATGAGATTTAGGGTGTTTTTTTTATGAGGTGAGTGAAAGTGACTGAAAATTTGAAAAATCAGTAAGGAGCTAAGAATTGTGAAGTAACCAATCAATTCTAGAGATATAACTCAAGGCTGAAGGTGAGGACCTGAATTTGGCTTTGATGGTATATGTTTTATCACACGACACTCGTTTACCGTCTTGATACTTCGCTTTTATTGTGTGTCCCACAACGTGTTAGTTTCTTCAAAAAAAAATTCTAATTTTTTTTTTCCAAATGTCGAAAAGACATGCTTGTGAAATTACTTATTTGTTAGTTATGCTTACCACTTTTTCTTATTTGTTTCAACTTCATACTTTGTATTGTTTAAAACATTGTGCGTGAGCAGTCAGATGATTGAACAAGTAACTAGTGCATAATGTGCATATATTCTTGGGTACATTGGTGTTACGATATGATTTGATTGGGTACACATGGTGTGGTTCTTAAATGTCCAATCTATAGCATATATTATCAAAAACAATGCTAATAGGGATTTTTTATTTGAATGTTAAGTGAGTTCATGCTTGTCTTTTGGATGCAAGCTGGATGTTTAATTGCTTGTTTTTGATTTTTCTTTTGTATGTTAATTGTTTCCTAAATATTTATTGTTGCTATAGGGAATATGCCGCGTTATGATGATCGTCATGGCAGTACCCGCCTCTATGTTGGCCACTTGGCTTCACGTACAAGATCACGTGATTTGGAAGACATCTTTAGCAGATATGGAAGGTTAATAGTCCAACTGTCTTTTATTTTTTATAGAATATTCTTATATATATGTATGAAGGTCTATTTTGCAAATTGCATAATTTGTTGCTGATATCCATGACTAATTGACTTGAGGTTTTGTTTTATAAGATTCATCCATCTCATGCCTGGGATCATAGTCTTGCCTATATAGTTATATGTATCCTGTTACGTTTATGTTCTCTAAGTCTGTAACTATGTTCATGCATCAGTGTACCTTCATGGTGCAGTGGTGCACTAGGTGAAAATCTTTATGCTTAATTTTTGCTCAAACCTTTGCCAACTTTCATGTATTCACTTTTTGATAGACATATGTAGCCCGTTTTCTTCTGGGATATTCTACTTCAAGGTTTACGTAAAACTAAGACATTGCCATAAATTGGCTTAATCTTGTTATTGAACAAACCCTCATTTTAAAAAAGTGCCCCTGACAAGTGTCAAGGAAAATTAACTTGAATGATCTTTCTGAAGGTCTGTGGTGAGAGGTTGCCCTTGGTGGAAAGAGTCGTTGTCCATGCAGATTCTGTAGGAGACTTTGGCGATTCTTTCTATAATGTTTTGCGTCTTTTTTTGATGGAAATGGCAACAATCTGAAAGTGGTGTTTAGTTCATCTTTGAGGGGCGAAGTATCAACCCTTTGGTACCTAATGTCATGATGGCCTTACTATTTCTGGCACCCATTTACGCAGAATACGTGATGTGGATATGAAGCGCGACTTTGCTTTTGTGGTAAGTACTTGCTTTGCTTGCTTGGTTACCCCTGTACTTTACGGTCTTGAGAGTTGTAGGGTATACTGTTTTTATTCATATTGCATGATTTTTGTCAATAGATTTTACCCGTTGTTTTCTCTATATTTATCTGCTTACAGGAATTCAGCGACGCTAGGGATGCTGATGATGCAAGATATAGCTTAAATGGCCGTGATGTTGATGGAAGTCGGATTGTGGTGGAATTTGCAAAAGGGGTAATGATCTCTCAATGACCTGCTGAGTAGCTTTTTGTATCGTATCATCACTTTGGCCTAAACATACATATCATGCTATCAAAAGATGCCCGAATGTAACACGTTCTTAAACTTGTAATAGGCTCCACGAGGGGGAGGGGGCGGTGGTGGCGGCGGCGGCGGTGGCGGTGGCTCTCGTGAATTTCTTGGCCGAGGTCCTCCTCCAGGATCAGGCCGTTGCTTCAATTGTGGGCTTGATGGCCATTGGGCTCGAGACTGCAAAGCTGGTGACTGGAAGAACAAATGCTATCGCTGCGGAGAACGTGGGCATATAGAAAGGAATTGTCAGAACAGTCCCAAGAAAGTGAAGTAAGCTCATCATGGTGCTATATTATTGTAATATTTTTATTTTTATTTCTATTCAATAACTGATTTTCTTTTTGTTTCTTACCAAGTGCTGAGAGCAGGCGTGGACGAAGTTACTCACGCACCCCGTCTCCACCTCGACGTGGAGGAAGAAGCCGGAGCCGTAGTTTGAGCAGGAGTCGCAGCTACAGGTTACTTTGCTTCCATAGCCTTTTCATTATTTTGAAGCGTGATCGACTTTTTAACAATTAAAATGTTTATATTAACCGTCTGTAGACAAACCATCCTTCTTGCTTGAATGTTGGAAGAGCCTTACTACACTTATTGTTACATTTTTGCAAGAATGAGGGTTGGTTTGCAATGAAAAATCACATCTTCAAAGAGTTGAACTTTGTATATCTTTGCAACTTGTTTTGTACCATGTATGCATATCATATGGCATGCATATGACTGATGAGTTTACCATGAATTTTCTTTAATTTTATGGTATACTTTTACATGCAGTGCATCTTTTCTTGAATTTTGTCTTATGTGTTTGATTTTGTTATTGTCATTGAATTGGACAGCCGATCAAGGTCGCCTGCAAAGCGTGAGCGAAGCAGTGAACGTGCGGAAAGAAGGTCAAGAAGCCCTAGGAGACACCGGGCTTCTTCACCACCACCATCAAAAGGAAGGAAACACAGCCCATCGCCTGATGACAGACGCCTGCAAGAGAAGGGTACCCATCACCAAGAGACCATGCAGGAGGCCAAAGGCAACAAGCAGGAGCCCGTGGAAGATGGTGCTGCTGGTCGAGGAGGCAATGACAGCCCTGCTGATAACAGGAGCCCGGTTGAAGAAAAGGGCATAGTCGCAGCCCTAGTCCAGTGGCTAGGGACAATGGGACCCCAGTTGAGGATGAGGATGTAAACAATGGTTCACCGGAGGCCAGTGAATCTGGTTAAATGCCAACAAGAAGATGGTGAGTATGGACCTTGAACGAGTATTGATTATGAATTGAGGAATTATATGTTTGAATTTGGGGTCTTCTGGTGTTAAAGAAAATAACTGTAGCAACAACTTGATGTTGTATTTTGTGTTTGTTGGTTTCTTTCTTTTAGGTATGATATGTTTTAATGATAGATGTTATTATGTATTATGATATGTTTTGATTGGTATGGTATGTATGGTATGGTATGTCTCTGATTAGATTAGGTTGTGTTTGGCAAACTATAAGCTAGCTTATAGAATAAATTATGTTTGACAAAAACTAGCTTACTAGTGTAAAATGATCAAAAAGGGTATTTTAGGGTAGAATATTAGTATTAATAGAGATATAATTGAACAAAGCTACAAAAAGCTCTTGAAGCATTACTGTAACTAGCGTTTCAATAAGCTAGCTTATTGTCTATCTAAACATGTGTTAAGCTAGCTTATTTTTGCCAAACATAGCCTTAAGTACCAGGTAAAGGTGGTAGCCTTAAAACAAATCGAATATTCAGTCAGTGCTGCTGGGGGTCGTTTTAACTTTTATGAATGACATTTATCATTGGCAGCAGCATTGAAATGAAAATGAACCAATCACTAGAATGGGCCCCAAACATGTACTACCGATTTATTGTACATAATCAATGGTTGGTTAATTATGTCTGTTTCTATCATTCGAAGATAAAACTTCTAATTTCACGAATATTGGTTGGCAAAGGCTTACCATTCCGTTGAAACGAGGGTCTGAAAGTGTTTTTTATAAAGAAAGTGTACATTTATTTCATCTTTTAAATGTCGATGATTGTGTAGACCATCTTACACATAATTTGCTTTAATCCATCTTACACATAATTTGCTTAATCGCACGAGATCTTGAAACTAACAAATGAAAGAACTTGTAGCGATTTATAAGAATTCAAATTGGAAACCGGTAAGAATTCAAGTTTTGACCTTGAAGTATTTACGAGCTAACGTTTTGTTGTATAACCAAAAATAAATATTAAAGACTTATAAGAGCATCTTCAACATATTTTAGAAAATAGAAAGAATGAATATATTTCTCTTATGTTCATTGTCTTACTTCAACCAATTTTCTATATTCTTCTCTAAAATAAAGAAAACAATAAAAAGAACTCGAGATTTAAGATTTTTCCAAGGGACCGTTGTTAGCGCTTGTCTGCAAATGATCCACTCCCATTCACTTTGTCCTTGACCATGAAAATGGATCATTGGTAAATATCTTAAACCCAGTTAAACAGCTGATTCAGAGTGATAAGCCTAAAACCTAATAAGATGGAGAGAATATATTTTTTTGTTCATATCTCTCAGTAATTCTTATTTAAATATTGGTAACCATTAAATTCTATATAATTATATAAATTTGATTTGGATATACTCTAGAACCTCTGTTACATTTCATATTTTCAGGTGGTCACCCAAGAGAGTAATAAATAAATGGTGTACAGAGAGCCATATATATAATCACAACTTATTGGTGAAGGCAGATACAGTCATACAGACACAACCTTTATTTACTTTTTATTTATTTATTAAATTGAGTTTTTTTTTTTTTTTTTTGGAAGAGGTATCCCAGAACTAATCCTCGGCAATTTTTGGGCCGAAGCCCAACTGCTAAAGCATGTAGCCCGGGATCGAAGCCCCCGTACCAATAGAATGCGTCCCCCAGGGCTCGAACTTGGGTTCACTACTATGTAGTGCCCAAGCCTTACCACTAGGCTAACACTCTTTGGTTATTATTAAATTGAATTGATGAAGTCAATAGTTCAAATTACATTCTCATTCGTTATTTGTTCTATTTCTTCTTCTCTACGTTTAATTGGTTATATCAAGTATATATAACTTTTAAAATTGTGTTTAATCTATTTTATATAATTTATTTATGAAAAAGTGTCAATTATATTTTAATAACAGCTATGCAAAAGACATATACTAAATACAAGAAAATCCTTTTAACTTTGTTTATGGCTTTCAAAATATAAAATATTGAATATAATATATGTTTGTTATACAAGTTCAAACATGAACCTTCAAGAATTTGCATACATGCATTATAACCATGTAATCTTTAATGTTATATATACACATTGCATATTACAAGTAAAAATAAGTCCAGTAAAACAATTAAAATGGCATATTGATGAAGATATGAAGTTGATAAGAAGAAGATACTTGGTTTTACATAGTTTGTTTAGGTAAAACATTAATTTATATATGATATTTAATATTAAAATGAAGTGTACATTGATAAAAAAATTAAAAATACACACTATAAAAAGATTATAAATCTGATAAAAAAAACTGGAAATATTATATTGATATATGCATCAAATTAAAAACAAAAGTACTAGGTTGTTCTAAAAAATTAATTACATCATCAAAAAATTGTTTAAATTTTAAATGAGATTTTAATTTTGTACTTGATTATATTTTACTAATTAGTTATATGGATTTTATCTTGTATTTGATTATACTTATCTAATAATTATGTGATTTTAAATATAAAGCATGTATTATCCTATATGTTTGATTATGTTTATCACTCAACTACATAAATTTAAATACGAAGCGTGTTTATCCTTTATTTGATTGATTTTATCCATTAGTTATATTAAATTTTAATTACTGGAATTTAAATTTGATTATTGGTCAATATTAAATATTTTAATTAAATAAGTAATTAATATGTATTTAAGAAAATAAATTAATAATTACATTAAATATTTTATTAAAATCAATCATCCAAGTTTTATTATTTAAGAAAAATACAACTTTAATCTTTGTATAAGTTATAAAACCCTTTTAATTTTATTATATTTGTATTTTTGTTGACTAAATATATCAAATTATCAATTAAAAAAAAGTAGAAATAGTATATAATTAAATATAAATTTAAACGATTAATATTAATTAATTTTTATTAGTAATAAATAGCAATGTAATACAAGTAATACCATAAAAACCAAGCAATTTGAGCTATTTATCTAGTTCTTACTTTAGAGGTTAGAATGCAAACAAAAATCATAAAACCAATCATCTTTTGCAATGGCTTAATTTTATTTCAATTGTCAATTTCTTAATATCCTCTCCTTGGTTTCTTAAATATCTACAGAACTAACAACAATAAGTTCTCTATATATTTGCTATTTTCAAAAATAAAGATCGAGTCAAATTTATCAATCATTTTTTGCACAACCTGATTTCAGACACATCTTTTAATCGCCAACCAAATCAATAAGTTTGTTTATAATTGAGTATATCATTTTCCACATCAACATCAAGAGTCACATCCATGCATGTATGCACCAATGGAGATGCATATGAATGTTTCAAACATTTCAAAATGACTTGCAAACAAGCCAAATGGCTCCTCTGGTCCACATGAAGAAAAACAAATGCAAGGCACCATCTAACCCAAAAGGACTGTTTTGCCATAAGTTTATACTTGAAGGACCAATTTGTAATTATGAAAAGTGGACACCTTTAAGGCTTTAAACCCATGATTAGTGGGGAGGATCACAAGCATATAATAAGGGGTTCATGTCCAAGGTATGGTGGAAAGGTAGAATGAAACTCATGCATGGACCCCATATGGATGATTAGATTTCCATGGTGCATCATGATGTATAACCAAAGATAGACACAATATTACCCATGTACCATGCTTTTGTTATGTATCTATAGTTTATAATACACATATCATGCTTTTGCTATGTATGTATATTCTTTAATACATATATCATGCTTTTGCTATGTATGTATATTCTTTAATAAAATACATGTATATTTTACTACCTATAATATGTATGATGATATAAAACATCATCATGATGTATTTTATTTATCGAAAAGTATGTAAAAAGAAAAAAAAAGAAATAATTTAAAGAATAGATTTGGATACAAAAATTTGTTATAAATGTTTTCAAGAAATATTGGCTGTGGAAAAATTACTCAAAACCACAAGTGTGACGATTAGTTAAGGTTTGTGGGAAATGTGACGATCGAATAATATCTCAAGGTTATACGTTTAACAATTAATAATTATCAAAGATTAAGTTTAGGAAAAATAACTACATACCCTTTTATAAAAAAAATACTCAAATTAGAAAATCAAAATTTATGAGATTTTGACTAAAAACAGTAAAGTTAAATAAGATTTTTTTTAATTATGGAAACATCCGCTCCCCTATGGAAAAATATGAAAAAGTTCCCCTTAAACATTTTCTTATTTCCCAAAATTTTTTAAGTGACAAATAAAAAGTTGCAACTTTAAATATGGAAAAATATTTAAAAAATAAATAAATTAATTAAAAAAAAAAAAGATGAAGGCTCACCGTTAGCTTCTGCACCCGTGCGTCCTCGATCAGTACTCCCAACAAACGTACGCTCCGCCGTCTCCGCGGGCATCAAAACTTTCAAATTATTGGCAAAATCACCCCCTCAATTTTCTCCCCTTACAATTTCAGTCCCTAACCCTGAATCAAGAAAGCACAAAAAAGATGGCCACAAGCACAAAAGCAGAGAGCCATTTGCCTTTTCTCTTTCACTTCTAATCTTCTTGTCAGTTGTCATCCTTCTCTCTCTCTCTCATCATTTTCTCTCTCTAAAACACCCGCCGCCGGCCAGTTTTCCGGCAACTTTTCCGTCAACTTTTCCGTCAACGTCGTGCTCGGTAAAACTCTCTATCTATGGTGCATTGCATTTTGTGTTTTTTTATGAACTTGTGGACTTTATTCAAATTTTGTATATTGAATTTAATTAAATTCTATGATTTTGACTTTTATTCTTGTTAATTTGCTATCAATCTATAGTTCTATACTCCCCTTTTTTTTGAAATTTGAAAAGAAAGTTTGTGATGTTTAATTGATATTTCATTTATGGAATTATTTTGCTTTAATGGTGAGTAATTATTGATCATAATGATTTAAACTCTTTTAAATTCCTGATGGTATTACAAATGGTTGTATGCTTTTGAAACTTGGTTCAGACTTCAGACTTCTTCAGAGTAGAGCACTTTGTGAGTTCTTATTTTTTTCTAATTTTGTTTATTGTATTTCTTTTTGCCCTAATTCTTCTCTTAATTGGGGATTAAAGAAATGGGGATTGTGTAATTTGGTTTAATTGGTAAGTGATTGATTGATGAGATTTCTTATCAACTTTTGGGGGTTTTCAATTATGTTACAGTGGCTGAGGAGTTTAGGGTTTTTGGGGATTGTGTGATGAAGAAGATGAGGGTAGTTTGGTCTTTTTTTTTCTTCTCTTTCATATGAATAGTTTGGTAATCATGTAGTAAAGTTACTGACACATGATATTCAATTGGTGCATTAATATTCACATTGATTGATTCCTTTAGGTGTTTATTTACATGATTATTAAAATTGATGTTTAGAAATCAATCTCAGCATGTGTTTTGTTATTTATAGTTACCTTTTCTTTATGTGGTTTTAGGGCTTTTTTGTTTCTGTTATTTAAAGATCTTATAGGGGGTGTTCTTGTTGTTGAGAGGCCATCAAATTTGATGCATTTTATTTGCAGTTTCAGTGATCAAAATCTTTATAAATTTCAGTTAGTTTTGTGATTAGTCCTTCAAGTGGATTGACAAGGGGCATAAAGATGAAGAAGCTTTTCTTTTTTAAGTCATCTGCATCTAGCAATGGAACCAACAACAATCTATCACCATCTCAGTCAAAAGATAAGCAATTGAACTCGGAGAAATCGTTAGAAAGAACCCCTCGTAAACCCAGATCTAAAAAGGCTGCATACGAAGATCAAAACACTCCGGTTCTTAGAAAGAGTCGATCGTATTCATCTGGTACCGTTCATGATAGCGGGCTGCTAATAACCCAAAGTGACTCCCCTTGTAGCAGCAGTAGCAATTTCTCTCACAAACAATCCGCTTCTCGTTCTTCACGGTGAGCAAATCTTTAATTAAACGAACCCGTTATATCCCACTTGCAAGATATGTTTATAGGTCTTCTTATTGTTGCTTCTTGGTTTGATTTGTTGTTTTTGGAAGTGGGTTTTGATCTGTTTTTGTTATGTTTTGGTTGTTCAGTCGAGCTCTAACACCCGAGAGGCCTTCAAGGGCGAAATGGTTGGAAGATGATGGTTCACAAAGAATCGAGAAATTCACATTTGCTGGTGTTGATAACGTTTCATCCGAAAGTTCATCTTATTGCTCGACAAATGCATCAAATAAAGTTCTTGATCGATACATCGATGGCGAACAAGACCAAGAAAGGAGTTATCGACAGATGAATAATTCCAACCCAAGGAGTCACGTATACCAATCAAACGGTGACGGAAAACGACCGCCACGAGTGCATTACGCAGCTCCGTCGTCGCCTTTCGACGGCGGTTTGACGCAGAAACCAAGGTCGCATTCGTTTAGAGATCCTAATCGAGAATCTAAACTCTATATGTCAACAAGAGATTGGGTGGAGAACGGTGCTGCTGCACATGAATCCCAAGAAAACTCGCGAAACAGGTCATGGAAAGACTTTCTCAGTCTCGTCGTTTGCCGAGGGTGGACTCGAAGGAGTTCGATCACGATATTCCGATCACAATCGAAGATATCTATGGCGGGTCCCAAAATTGTTTACCTTCAAACGGGCCTGTTAAAGAAACTTCAAGTTTCAAAGAGATGAACTACGGTCTTGACGACAATTGCAGCGGGGTTTTGGAATACGAGGAATCAGAAGAGGCGGATGAGATCATGTTACTGAGGGCTGAATTGGATTCAAGAACACGAAAGCTGGAGAAAGAGAAAAACGAGCTGCAGTTGGCATTGGAGAAAGAGTTAGACCGGAGGTCAACCGAGTGGTCAATGAAGCTCGAGAAGTACCAAATGGAAGAGCATAGGCTTCGGGAAAGAGTAAGGGAGCTCGCAGAGCAAAATGTCTCTCTTCAAAGGGAAGTCTCGTTGTTTGGTGAACGGGAATTGGATAGTCAAAGCAGGATGATCCATTCGGGTCAACAAGTCAAGGATCTTTCCGCAAAGATGGAAGAAGTAACAGCAGAGAACCAAAATCTACATCAAAATCTTTCGGAATTAGAGGATAAATACAGAGCAGCCGAAGAAGACCTCGATTGCTTCAAAAGAAACTATGCAGATAAAGATAAAGAATGCAAGGAGTTGCATAGGGCTGTTACAAGATTGCTTAGAACCTGCAACGAGCAAGAGAAAACGGTTGAAGGGCTGCGGGAAGGGCTTAGTAAGGAAGTGAGGAAGAAAGGGTCGGTGGAGAACGAGTTTGACCATAACCAGCAGTCAAAGCTGCAAATTGAGCAGTTGAGGTTAAGCGGGGTCGAACAAACTTTAAGGAAGGAGGTGGAATCGTATAGGCTAGAAGTTGAGTCTCTTAGACATGAAAACATAAACCTTTTACACCGTTTGAAAGGGAGTTCAAAAGACAGTGGCTTTTCGACCTTTAAGCTGGATCAAGAACTATGGGGCCGCGTTCATTGCTTGCAGAATCAAGGAACTTGCTTGATTAATGATAGTGTTCAGGTATGCTCCAAGTTACTCGAAAATGTGAAAGAAAGAGCGTTGAACTCTGATAATGAAGCATTAAGGAATGGGTTAGACAGCCAATTTATAATGGAATCGGATATGAAACTCCAAGGGCTTAAAAGGGGAGCTGAAAGCCTAACAAGAAGTTTGCAGACCGTATCTGATGTTCTACATGAGAAATCCAGTACAAAAACTCCAGTTAACGACTGCCCTGAGGTAATCTTTAGCTTTTTTGCTTCTTGAGGTCAAACTCATTACTTGCAAGATGATGAATTTATGGAATCTTTAAAGAAAGTCCAACATAATGATTTAAAATCAACTAAAGTTTAATTCTACTCCAAGATCTGAATTGGGTTTTTTGTGCAGGAGGTTGTAAAGTCTGATTTGAAAGCAGAATGTTTAATGACAAGTTTGCTTCGGGAAAAGCTGTATGCGAAAGAGGTGGATGTAGAGCGGTTGGAGGCTGAGGTAGCGACGGGCGTTAGAGGGAACGAGATTCTAAGATGCGAGGTTCAAAATGCAATGGATAATCTTTCATGCATTACTCACAAGATGAAAGATCTTGAAATTCAGGTAACTAAAGCCACCTTAGTTTATTTCAGTTCTTTTAAATTCCAATTCTTTTAACATATTCCATTCTAAACAGGTGATGAAAAAGGAGGAGAGCATATACCGGCTGCAAAACGAGCTACAAGATTGCAAAAAAGAATTAAGCATCGTTAATGGGATTCTACCGAAAGTATCGGAGGAACGAGATATGATGTGGGAGGAGGTGAAACAGTACAGTGAGAATAACATGCTGTTGAGTTCTGAAGTTGGGATGCTGAAGAAGAAAGTAGAGGGTCTGGATGAAGAAGTATTGTTGAAAGAAGGCCAGATTTCTATCCTAAAAGATGCTCTTGGGAAACAGCCCTTTGATCTTCTTTCCAGCTCTGAAGGGTTTTTGCTGCAGTAATTGCTTAATGTTGATACTCTTATATACATAATTTTGTGTGGATTTTTTTTTTCTTTATTTCTTCAAAGAGTTTGGGATGATTTTCTTTTGCTTTTTTGTAAGTAAAGTTGGTAAATGGTGATAGTTTGTGAACAAATGTTTACATATATTTGAAAGCTTGAAACCTGGTTCATGTTTTGTTCAAGAATTATCTAGGAATGAAGTCCAACTAAAATTGTTGAATTTAGATTTGATACAAAATGCAATGAATTTATCCTGAAAAATGATTAACATGAGAAGGTGTTTATATGGTTTTATCTCACATGTATGTATACAACATAATAATATGTTACAGTTGACCAAAAGACTGAATTATAAATTAGATTTACCAACCAAGATTCCTCCTTTTATTCAAATGTTATTTTGGCTACACTATCTTCTGCAAACATTCACTCTAAACACTATCACAAAGAACAAGATTTGTAATATAGTATGTGAACCAGAAAAACTAAGACAAGATACTTCAAATTGATACCAAAAAGCGTTTTTTATAGCTCTCTACAAGTTCCTTTGGATCGCGTCTTGTTTGGTTGAAACCCTCATTTTTGTCCATTTCCTGCAAGAACACAATTGCAGAGAAAGATTGTTCCGTAAAAAAAGCATTTGACATGAAAGTACAACAAATCTTGCAGACAGTACAAATGGTTAAAGGGTGAGTACCTCAAACCATGCTGCAAGTTTTGGCCTCCCCACCTTAATATCATAATTCTTCACTTCTAGCAAGTATGGTTGAAATCTCTCCATGAATGGAGCATAAGCTATATCTATCTGTATACATGTTCCCAAATGAGCAATTGGAACACAACCAAACCAAATTAGCACATTATGGACCTGACCTCTGCTCCAGAGAGCATTGTTTATATAATTTTTTTATAAAAAAGATAGATGTTGAAAATAGTTGGATAAATGCAATTTGGTTTAAGGGTTTATGTTACTTACAAGGCTGAATTGACCTAGAAAGAATGGTCCATCATCAAACTTGGAAAGAGCCTGCTCAATTTGATCAAAAGCAGCAGCTGTTGCAATTGTAAATACCATCAGATTTTAATTTTCATGATTGGTTTTTTTATAGTTTGGAAATGGAAGAAACTAGTACCAGCTTCATCGGTGCCATCTCCCTTGAATGAGGTAACGACCCCTTTATAGAACGTATCAATGTACGATAGCAACTCTTCTCCAAACTCTTTCTTGATAGGATCCTATATATTGCAGTTTGGTGATTTACAATTGACCAAACAAAAAATTTCGATTGTGGAAAATGATTATGGAAAATCTTACATCAGGATAAAGGGATGGTCCTTCAAAGTTGGTGTCAATATACTTGATGAGATCAAGGCTCTCTCCCTTTACTTCATTGTTGTGTTCTAAAGCTGGCACCTATAACATAAGAATACATTTAACACACCACAAGCAAGTAAATTTGATGAAAGTATTGCAAGTAGCATTCAGGCAAAGAATTGCTATGTGGGTTTGTATTTTGTGCATTGTAGGTTGAACCCATTGGTTTAAAACATGCATAAAGAAACCTTAGAAAAGCATATAACTTTTGCAAGAAAATGAAAATGACCTTGTTTGGTGGGTAAACTTTCTCCTTGTACCAATCTGGCCTGTTCTTTAGATCAATTGGAACTAGTTTAATCTTTTCCTGTAAACCCTGTTGTTGCCAATTTAAAAGAAAAGTAATAAATATGATCTTAGTATGTTTAGCAAACCGGTAATAAGCTGGCTAATAGATGATAAGCTAGTTAAAAAAATGTAATATGACCAAAAAGAATGTTTTATAAATTTTGGATTTGTATAACCAAATATGAATTTTAGAAAAAATCTACATTAATTGATAGACTTTAAATTAACCTTTTACAATATACCTTGCAATTCCGGGTAATCCATGCGCGTTGCGCATACGGGCAAGTGTAAGATATGTACAACCTAACCAAAAGAATTCAATAAGCATGTCTTTAGAAAATCAAACAAATTTCACACCAAGTATAAGAATGCATAAGGGAAATTCAATCCAATGTCTAATGATAGAAGCAAAGCAATTTTGGTTTAAATTTGAACAAAATGAACTCCAAATTGTGAATTCTACTTAGACCATCTATAACAAGTTTCACTTAGGGTGCCTTTGGTTAGTGAATTTTTTTTCAACGAAAATGAAAACTTAGAAAACGGTTTAGTTCATTTAGTCTTCAAAAGTTTTCCAAGAAAATGAAAATTTTCTGTTTTCTAACTTCTATATAAATTGGAAAGCTGATTTTAATAGTTTTCCAAAATTTTCTACACGCGTATTCTAATTTTCTAAAAATGGAAAATGAAAACTCCACCATTTCAACCAAACGCGTTTTTTAAAACTTTGATAGAAAACTGAAAAATGAAAAACGAAAACTCAACTCCATTATCTAAAAACTTTTTCTAGAAAAACGAAAACAGTTTGTTGGATATTTTAGCGTAATTGGATTAACTTGTTTGACCAATTTCATCATAATAAGACATCATTTAGGCTTGGAGATGCGGAGTGCATCTACTATTGAATTATTATGGTTTTAGGGGCGAAGCCCCTAAGGAACGCGGGCCCGGGGGTAGCGCCCCTGGTAGCGGGGTCCAAGGGGCAGCGCCCCTGGCTGGGGTCGAGCTGTTATGTAAAAAAATACTCAGAAAAATTATTTTTCGGAATTTGGTGATTAAATTTGACCCGTTGGAAAAACCCAAAAACTGCCTTTTGGCAGTTACCCGTTTCATATATGCTTTTGGTGATTTTGGCTCTCTCTCTGGTTCGGAATCTCTCAGACACAACATACAAAACATTCTTGATCTCTGGATTGTATCCGATTGAATAATTTGGGAGAACCACCGAATTGATTCGATCTGAAAGTGTTCACACGCCTTTCAGAGATTTAAGCGTATCTATATCGTTCGTTACTATTTATCCCTTACACAGTTTTCACAACCAAACGGCATTTTAACAAACAGCTGTAGGACGTACAAGGTTACCTGGTGGTTCCATCAAAAACGGAAGGTGGTTCTGAAGTAGAATCAAGAGGCGGTGGAAGATCCTCTCTTTGCAGACTTCGAGTAGCTGCCATTGTTGTTAACGGAATTTTTCGAAGCTTTTGCGATCGAAATGGTAATGGAGTTGGGGAGAGAGAGATGATGTTATTACGATGAGAGAAAAAGATGGGAAGATTCCGTGGAGGCTGAAAGTGATGATGATGATAATGATAGCAGCTTAAATTCAACGCGGCCATTATCTTGAATTGATGATGAAGCTGAAGCTGAACCAGAAGCAAGTATCTGATTCAAAAAGTTCATTCACATTTTGCGTGTGGACTTAATTTCACCACGTTGATCTTAAGCACTTGAAAATTTCTCCGTGTCCGGGACAAAGCCCGACTAATCCCCAACAATTTTGGGGGCTAAACATGGTCCCACTTAAATGTCTCTAGGCATGCGCACAGAAAAGCTCGAACTCGGTTAGGACGCTATAAACCTTCCGAGCGATAACTAATCCATCACAACACACACTGGAATACAAAAATTAAAAGTTTTATATTCAACAAATGATAGGCTTTCTTATCTGGTATTCATTTACGAGGTAAAGAGATTTTTATCAACATCTCACTTTGATAAAAGAAATTGTTTCTCTATAATAAATCTTTGCTAATTTACCCCAGGTTCGAATCCCCTTGTGCGCATCTTGTGGCCAGACTTAGCCTCAGACGACCGAATTTTCAATTTCTGTTCTAAATTGCCAAATGATATAGTTTAGCAAAGCCTAAATGAACCTTTTCCAAAAAAAAAATCTTGCTAATTTTAATAAAGGACTCTAAGCTGTTTTCTCAAGAAAAAGGAAAAGAAATTGAAAAAAGAAAAAGAAAAGGAAGAAAATTTGTATCGGTGTTTTTGAGAATGAAAGGGAGTAGAAAAGAAAATAAAGAAGAAAATAGATTCTTGAAATTGTTAAGGTATTAAAATACATTAAATATTTTAATAATGTAATTAATATTTAGTATCTTTAAAACAAAAATAAATCTTCTACTGATAGAAATATAACTAAAAAAAATCTCTCATTATAATTACTTTTAAGTCCTCCAAACCATATTTTCTCTAATTTAAAGATCTGTTAAAGTTCTCTATTTCTTTTCAAAATGGTTGGAGATGCTATATAATTACAACTTTTCAAGTCAGTGTTGATACTTGCAAAGCTCTCAAGTAACCAATTTACAATGCAACTTTATAACTACCCTACCAATCTACCTACCTTAAACATACACTATTATTATGTGATCTACCAACCCACACACACATCACTAACTTATTATATAAGCTATGAACTAAAAAATTTGTTTCTTATGATCCACACACACATCACTAACATATTATATAATCTCAATAAACCAACATAACATAAGATTACAAAAAAATAAAAACAAGCAGCAGCTTTTGGGCTTCTTTCGAAAATACATGTTGAAGTTGGTAGCTACTACATGACCATTACTTTCCATATCTTCTTCATATACACCACCAATGACCATATGGCTAGCCCACTTGATACGTAAAGCAAACCCACACCCGCTGCCGCCCACACAAACCCTACGTCTCTAAAACTACTGTCTCTAATCACAAGAAGAATCGTTAATGAACTCATTTGTGTCGCTGTTTTCCATTTTCCCAAATTATTTACAGCAACCGCCTGCAAAAACATACACCACCGTTTTCAGGCAAGATTATCAAACCAAAATTGATATTTTACAAAAATGAATAGAATAGAAACCTCCGAAAGTTTGCTCCCTTGAGAAGCAGCCCATTCTCTAACTGCAGACATTGTTATCTGGATGGAATACACCGCACATTATTCATCACATCAGATTCAAGTTGATGTTAGCAATAAAATTCAAAAGACTTGAAACAATGAAAAAAATAGACAAGATAATGACAAAACACTATGCCTTGATGCATCCACCAACTGACAAATACACAATCATATAAGCATCAATATCTTGCATCTACATAAACTGTAACATCCCGCCTACCTCAACAACAATATTGTCCGCTTTGCCCCACCGGCTCACGGCTTTGTTTCTGGCGACCTGATGAGGACTTCCCAGGAGGTCACCCATCCTGGTACTACTCCCACCCTAGCACGCTTAACTGCAGCGTTCCTAGAACCTGCCGTGCATTAGGCCCCAAAACGCGTTGTTGTTAAGAAGGCCAAGATATTACTTATAACACCCAACATCACTCATGTCCACGGCCGATATGGGATATGCCTAAGGTGTTACATAAACAATGTCCTAAGATTAGGAGTTTACCTCTCTGCCAATTATTGCTATTGATGGTACCGTCAATAACCATGGTAGTTGCTCAAACATTGCAGCTTCCGGAGGTCTTGTACATAATAAGACCAACGTAGCAGCAACCATAAGCTGCACCACCCACGAACAATCAACCAATTTAATAACATCTATTGTTTATCTTATTCTTGACATAAAAGACACTGAATTTTTTTTTACAGGCATACCTTATCAGCAACTGGATCTAAAAATGCACCAAATGCAGTTCCTAAGTTCATCTAAAATTGAAAACAAAACCAAGAGTCAATAGTTTGGGAGCTGAAACTAGACATCCTATTTCTTTGTGGAGGTTCAAAAAAACATAAATGCGTACTCTTCTTGCTAGATACCCATCGAGCCAATCTGTAATCGCTGCGGCAACGAAAATACTTGTAGTAGCAGTTGTTCCTAACCAACTGTTCATATAAAAAGCTAACAGAACAACAACAAAAAAATGTAAGTCTTACTAAATGAACAGCAGTTGCACCAGGAATTTCAATTCATATGCTATTGGCGAAACACTGCAGCTTAACCTGTTTCAATCTATGAACACGATTTAGCTAAATGGTACATCATATCAGGAACGGATTCGGACACTGATTTCAACTAAACTAGCAATTTATATTCTACAAACACACTGTAGCGTTCAATCGTGTGATCATCGAAAAGCAGTTTCTGCAAGGATGTGAAATGATAATGATAACATATGTTCCTAATAGAGATAATTGAACATAAACCAGCACTATGCTTGAACAAAACTAACTAGAAACCAAAAAACTCCAACTTTGTTGAAATCAATCAATCAGTTGAACATAATTCTCAAATGAAACCAAGAGATTTCCACATATTTCCTTGTACATCAAACTCTCTAATTGCAGATCCAGTGTTGTAAAACTCGGTCAACTCGGCCGAGTACTTGGAACTCGGTGGTCTTCCTTGGCAATTATGCTACACTCGGCCAGATTCCACGGCCAACCGGCTACTCGGCCCAACTCGCCGAGTAATCGGCCAACTCGGTCCAACCCAGTCCAACTCGGTCAAAGGATAAAAATTAGGTTTTAATTAGAAAAATCGGTTTCTTCTCTTTTATTCTAGCAGCCGACACATTCCTAACATTCCTACACTGAAATCGATCCCAAATTGCCATCAAATTGAAGCTATCGAACCCAAATTGAGTACAAATCAAACTCGATTCCTACACAAATTGAACTTTTTATTTGAAGTATTTGCATTTTCAAACAATTATGTTGGTATGTTTAAACATATATTTTGGATAATTAAGTATTTGCATTTTCAAACAATCATGTTAGTGTTTTTAAACATATATTTTGGATAATTATATATATATAATTATAAAATTTATATATAAAAAATCCCAATCCGAGTACCCGAGTTGGCCGATCTAGGACCGAGTCGCGAGTTTTGCAAAAGTGTGCAGATCTACTGAACAACATCCACATCAAAAATCTATAATATCAACCAATCAATTAAGCTAAAATTCTGATGCTTCCTAATATCAATGATTTCATAAGAGGAAAGTTAGACATACTGCTAACCAGAAGAGGAACTGCTGCAACGCGAGCGATCGTTAAGATCGTAGGCAATGTTAGCAATTTCAGTTGCCGGCGATCATGCGACGGCAATGCCATATCGTCTCTGCTAACCGATTCCATACTCGCAAACACTTTTCCTCCTCTATTCTCCGAATAGTATCTGAAACCTTTTGAATTTGAACCACGAAACCCTAGCCTGTTGTTATTATTACTGATAACGTAAGTTTGGGGAGCAAACTGTGTTATTGCACTATATTCTCCGGTGGTAATTGTCCGGCGTAGCCATTTATGGCGGTGGTGGTGAACGGAGATGGAAGAGGCGAGTTTGAGAAGGTTTAAGGGCATGGCGGTTGGCGTGTGTGGCTTAGGTTAGCAGGGAAAGGGGTTAATTGTGTCTCCGGAAGGCGGCTTAGGTTAGCGAAATCGCCATTGACGTTCAAGATGTGAAGGAAAGTTACGTAAATATCCCCTACACTATTCTATAAATGCACTTCAAGTCCCTGTATGAGTGTATGTTAATTCTCTCTCTCACACACATATATATATAGGGGTGGGTTCAAATGTGAACCACTTTTTGGTTGTGAACGTGAGGACAACCGAGAGCGCGACACGTGGCGGATGACTAGGCGCCACGTCAGATCCACGGCGGATGACTAGGCGCGATTCATGGAAGACCATTGAATTAGGGGGGGGGGGGACCACACTCAAAGCCGCCACGTGTCGCGCTCTCGGCTGTCCTCACGTTCACAAGCAAAAAGTGGTTCACATTTGAAGTTTAAATGTGAACCACTTTTTGCTTGTGAACGTGAGGACAGCCGAGAGCGCGACATGTGGCGGCTTTAAGTGTGCCTTTAATTCAATGCCCTCCCATGAATCGCACCTAGTCATACGCCGTGGACCTGACGTGACGCCTAGTCATCCGCCACGTGTCGCGCTCTCGACTGTTATCACGTTCACAACCAAAAAGTGTTTCACATTTGAACTTGCCCCTATATATATATTTATTCCAAATCATCCCACTTTTGGGTAACAGACAAAAGACAAAAGTTATATTGTAACACACCATTTTTTAAGCAATTTATATGGTTTACAAATAA
Organism: Centaurea solstitialis; assembly: GCA_030169165.1. Lineage (NCBI taxonomy): Eukaryota > Viridiplantae > Streptophyta > Magnoliopsida > Asterales > Asteraceae > Centaurea > Centaurea solstitialis. The sequence goes on along the minus strand of CM058046.1, from coordinate 6,824,240 downwards.
AGGGTCTTAAGTGTCAAGTAGAGAAAAGATAGTTACTAAGATGATAGAAGAGCTGAGTTTGAGAAGGTTTAATGGCATGGCAGTGGGCGTGGGGTACGGGTGAAACTTCGAGTTTTTATTATGTTTTGTCATGTATATGAAATACGCATTGCTTTAGTGTTTTTAGTTTTAATCATTCGTATTATGCTATTAACAGTGATCATCTTTATTTTTTTTTAATTTTAGAGAATTTTAATAAATTACGAGTATCAATATTACAAATAAAAGGAAACTGCAAAAGCAAGAGATAGTTGAACTTTAAGAACATAAAGAAGTGAGGACCAAAGTTTATTTTGTTGTATCCCAGACGGAACTTTTCATGTGAAGAAATGAAGCACATGCACACTTCATAGAACGAACTAGTGCATAAGGTGAGATGTAAATTTGGTTTTTTTCATGGGATCTTCGATCCCCATCCTCTCTCTCTCACACACACACACACACACACACACTTATTATTATATTATTGATTGAGTTAATTTACAAATTTTATATATAACGTTTTTTACATGGTCCAAATAAAACTAAGACATTTCAGTCAAAATCATCAAAAAGATTTAGCAACACTTAAATTAAATATAGGTGTATCAAGAACCTATTTTTTGTAGTTGTTTTTATACAACACTAGTAACTCAAATAAGATCCTACATCACATTCTACAATGGTAATTCTTATAAGACATATTTTTTGAGGTCTAATGCATTTTTTAGGGAATTTTCCGTAGATGCTCTCCTACTTTCTTTACTAAAAAAGGTATTGAATGTTGGAGCATTTTAAAGTATCAAAATCTTAATTTCCTCAATTTTGAAGCTATGGAGATAGTCTAAAAACCTCCGATTGAAGATGTTCCTATCCAAGACTCAAATAACATGATTTTCTTATAATAACTCTTTATGTGATTGTAGTTTTTTTTTTTTTTTTTTTTTCAAAACCTTCACTTTTTTCTTTAAAAGACTTCTCATTAAAAGATGTTTTTATTCTATGCTTAAAAGCAAATTTAAATGCATATATTTGCCAACATAATTAATAAAATAAAATTTATACCTAAATTGGACTCATGTAATATATACCCGTGTTCCGTTACTTGTACAAACTACAAACTACAAAGTACACCTAGACTTAACTTAGAAGGTTAAGTAATGACCTAATGCTAATAGGGTATAAAGTTAAAAGGTAGAGATTTGAGGGACTAGAATTGTCAATTGGTGAAACTCCTACTAAATATAGATAAAATATCCACAGCTTTTAAAATCGTCCTTGTGGTTTAGTTACATTCACCGCCTCATCTCTCATTCTAAACCTTTTTTTTTTCTCTAAAATTCTTGTAAATTTGTAATTCAAAGGTATAAGTTTCTTTCGATTTCGTTAGGAGGTTTACTTTAGAATTTTTAGCTTGATTTCTCTGTGTGTGTGTTTAACCTACGTTTTGGAATTTCAAATTATGTTTAGATAGTTTGTTATTAGCTAAACTTGGTGTGTAATCTAAATAGGGGTAAAAGATTGATACGATATGGTTAGGTTGTGGGTATTCGATTAACCGTGCTCCAATTGCTCGATTAAATGCCAAAGAGAGCAAAACTTGTTGATTAAGCCTAGGATAATGACCCTTGAACTTTGTTTTAACATGTAGGGTGTTAAATCATGTTTAGATCATATAAATACAGCAGGTTATGCTTTTGAAGTCATAAAAACGATTTTGGGAAAAATGGCCGAAATCAGAATTTCCGACAGCCACGATTCCCGATGTTTGACAGGCCATAACTCACAAACCGTGCATCGGAAAGGGCTCAAATTTTTCAGTGTTGCAGCCCTTACGTTATACTACAATTGTTATTTAGAGTTTGACACCTAGTTGTGACGTTAAAAGGTCAAAAACAATGCGTCTTTAGGGCTGTTGGCAGCGTGTTGAGATCAGCCCTGCTGTTTTGTAATGTGCGTATCTAATAGACGGATAATCCGACTGAGGTGATTTCAAAGCCGTTGGACTCCTAGTACCTTGCACTACAACTTTCATTTACATTGTAGAAGCTATTATGGTCTCTAAGTAAGGCGAAAAGGCTCAAAAAGTAGGGCGACAAAATCTGTTAGGTGCGGGGTAGTTTAACGATACTTCCCGTTTATACTTTATGCATATCCTCCTTGTGCTTTACGAGAACTTGTATCAATCAATCGTAAATCTATCTAGGATCAATATAGAGATAAAAAGGAGTAGAAACATGGAGCTTAGATTCATTTATTCGGTAGATACGTTAGTTATTTTATAGTCAATAATCGGTGAGTGTTTTGTGTAAAAGGTGACTGCATGTGAATCGTATCAACTCTTGGGGACTCCAATCGTATCAAGTCGGGTTTCTTTCCCTTGACACCGGATTTCAAAACCACCAGCAAAGTGTCTCGCACCGGGTTTGTACAACACCGGGATTAGAACCCCGGTTTCCTGTTTGCACTTGGGGTTTCCTTCCATGCCGGGTTTTGGCCACTCTAACAACCCACGTCGGGCTTGTTTTCTTTGGTCACCTTGGGTTTGAAAACCCACCTCAGGTTTGAAAACCCACCTTGGGTTTGGCTCTTTCTCAACACCGGGAATGCAAAACCCGGCCTCAATCTCATCCGGCCTCGAGGCACCGCCTCACCGTTTGAGGCTTAAGCCTCATCTAGTTCCACGAGGCGTAAGCCTCATGAGCGTTTTTTTACCGCCTCGCCTCGACCGATTTTGAAAACCATGGTTACATGGCGGAACAAACTCCTAATTCATCCTCTTCAATAATTGATGAGGAAGAACTACTATGTCCCACGGCCAATCGCCTGTCGCTTACACCTAATAATTTCCACTTAAATCCGGCACGTCTATCCACTGATTATCCGGTACTTTTGGCGATACTTCGACATCATCCACTCTACTATGCCTTGACTGCTACTACAGAGGTACCGCTGATTTATTTGCATCAGGTGTGGCACACCATACGCCGCGAGGGTCAGGGGGACACTCTTGCATTCACCGGTACCCTTGACCGCTCTCCATTCAGAGTAACCGTCGAAGATCTGCGTACCCTCTTACATCTTCCTTCGGCAACAGCAGGTGGTCACTTGCGTTTTGAGAACCCGGCCAACGATGACTGAGTGTGTCATGAAGTTCATCAGCTCGGCTAACACGGTGATCTTGACTCTTGAGGGAGTCTCTTTCTTCCTTAAGAACAATCTCGCTCCCATCTGGAATGCGTTGTTCTCCATTCTTCATCGCTGCCTATCTGCGAAGACGAAAATCATTGAACGCTGTAGTGGCAACTTCTTACGATTATTTCATGCCGTAGCTTACAATCGCCACACAGACTTCGCTGATTTACTATGGAGCCACAGGCGGATCCCATCTCACTCCTTCGATCATTATCTCGTGAGACCATTGTCGGGTATCAGGATATATCAGCCGTCAGCAATCTATCATCCGTGATCGAGATGACAAAATCCGTTTTCTTGAAGAGCGAATTTCCTTCTTAGAGGCACCACACGGGGCTAAGAGGGGACATGACATCCAGGATTCTCCTGATCGCCACGAGGGGGAGATGAAACGCCAACGATTAGATACAGTTGACATGGTTCAGACTATTGAGGATGCAGCTGGTACTGTGGTTTCTTCAGATGATATTTCATTGCTTCACTATAATCAGTGTATTTTCTTGATGCTGTTACTGAAGATGCAGTTATTGTCGTGGTTTCTACTGATGATACTCTTACTACCTCGATTTCTTCTGATGACGTTCTTACTGATGTTGTTGATACTGTGATCTCTTCTGATATTGTTATCTTTGGTACATCTATTGATCAGCCAGTTGATGATGTTTCGGTTACTCAGATTACCGAAGCAATTGAGCTTATTAAAGAAGATGAATTTTAGCAAATTGTTAGAGGTTAGGGGCAAAGACGTGTGGAAGTGCCTTTTTCCTCTTTATATCATGGCTTTGGAGTCAAGTAGCGAAACTTTTGAGCTTTGGGAAGGCAAGTTTGACAAGGTCGATTTGGAAGACTTACTGGTTATCATCCGAGATCTAAGGACTTGGCAAATTCGACCAAGCCATGTGACGTATGTTTTGGAAGCAACTAAGAGGTATATTCGTCATGCTATTTCTTTAGCACCTGTAGAGGGGTTTTCAGTTGGGTTTCGAGGCACAGTATCAGAAGATCAACCTAGTTCGACCTGATTTGATGATTCCAGATTCAAGTGGGTTCAAGTGCTACAACATCCGAATCAAACCTGAGCATGGAGTGATTTATCAGAACAGGGATGGGGTAGACAAGTTCATGAGGCTGAACCAGATAGCATGTTTCAGTGATGGCACTTTGCTTATGATTCGTAAGGATCTACGGGCAAAGTTGGATGCTCATGATCCACCGACAAATTTATTCGGAATGAAGGCATCAGAGTTGCGTATCATCGTCAAGGAGATTAATAAGAGACTTCTCTATCGATTGAAGGTGCGACATGTGGAATCTGCCATGAAGTTGAGAAAGAGGACTGTAGAGACTTTTGATCAATATGAGATGCTCTACAATGTTCAAGATCTATAGCTTTCTTTAATTTCTTTTTGTGTGAACTTACCTTCAAAGGGGGAGATTGTTAGGTCCAGTTTTTATGTTGAATAGAAAGTTCAGGGTCCGTTTTGTCATTAGTCTAAAGTCTTTATCTAGTCTAGTATATAAGGGATGTTAACCCTACTTTGTTAGGGGTCGATCAGTATTAGAGTTTTTATCTGGGGCGGCTACTTTTCTCTCTTTGTAATCTTGTGGCTCTACTTTAATCATTCTACATAGTGGTTGCTTATTCTTTGAATTCATTATTGTTATTGCAATCTACACCGATTGGATTCTTTCACTATAACATAATTTATAACATATTTGGTCCCTCCAAAAATAATGGATTAAAAAAACTCACAAAATATCCAACTTCACAAAGAAATCAACAATTGAAAAACCTAGCATGAAAACACCACTATGCAATATATGGTATGAATAATAGTTTCAAAGAAATTAAACTATAAAGGAAAAACTTCAAAGCTTAAAATTTTCACACACCATATACTTTAAGATATACCATATCCTCTTCGAGTTCCTTTCGAACAATCCATTGTGTACGCACTATTCGTTAGGTTGAAGCGACTTCAAGATTTGTATAGGTTAAGTAGATCAATGAAAAAAATCAAATTGATGCAAAAACATGTCGAGCATATAGCAGGTCGCGGCCTATATTCCCCAGTGGTAACTGCCTGCCGTAGCCATTTATGGCGGCGGTGGTGGTGAATGTTGATAAAAGACTGAGTTTGAGATGGTTTAAGGGCATAGCGGTGGCAGGTGGGTGTGGGGTACGGATGAGACTTCGAGTTTTTATTATGTTTTATCATGAATATGAAATACGCATTGCTTATTTAGTGTTTTTAGTTTTAATCATTGGTATTATGCTATATCAGCATTGATCATCTTTATTTTATTTTTTTAAATTTAGCGAATTTTAATAAATTAGGAGTATCAATATTACAAATAAAAAGAAACAGAAAGAGTTGAACTTTAAGAAAATATAGAAGTGAGGACCCAAGTTTATTTTTTTGTATCTCAAACAAACTTTTCATGTGAAGAAAGCACATGCACACTTCATAGACTAGTGCATAAGGTGAGACTATAATTTTGGCTTTTCCATGGGACCTTCGACCCAATCTCTCTCTCTCTTTCTCTCCACACACACACTTATTATACTATTGATTGAATTAATTTACAAATTTTATATATAACGTTTTTTACATGGTTCAAATAAAACTAAGACATTTAAGTCAAAATCATCAAAAAGATTTAGCAACACTTAAATTAAATATAGGTGAATCAAGAATCTATTTTTTTTAGTTTTTTTATACACCACTAGTAACTCAAATAAGATCCTACATCACATTCTACAATGATAATTCTTATAAGATAGGTCTCTCATTTTCTATTTTTTATGGCATTACTATAGTGGGGTTTCAAAGAAATGGGCTTCATTTTTTATGCCATATTTTTTGAGGTCCAATGAACTTTTTAGGGAATTCTTCGTAGATAGAGAAATTTTGCTCAGTATTGAACATTGGAGCATATAAATATATCAAAATCTTTTTTTTTAGAGAGGTTCGACTGGGCTAGGAAGCCAAGCCTACATCCTGGCAAGTTTTGACTGCTAAACATACAGCCCCAGTTAAACCCCTGGTGGCCACAAGAAATGACAGGTATTCTGCTGCGAGTATGGCTCGAACCCGGGTTCACCACTATGTAGTGGCCAAGCTCTTACCACCACGCTACACCCTTGTGGTTTATATCAAAATCTTAAAAAAAATTCAAAATTGATGATATTAAGATTTTTATATCAAAATCTTAATATCATCAATTTTGAAGCAATGGTGTAACATCCACTTTTGAAAATACGTTCCAATTGTCTTCATTACGCATGTTTATGGGACCAAAACTTGATGGACTATATGTTTGATAGGTTAAAGTTGAATTTAAATGTTAGTCGACGCCTAAAACGTTATAAAACGAAAGTTTAGGGTCTAAAACCGATTTTTTTGGGAGACATTTTCTAGAATATTTTCATAGTAGGTTTAGATTATCTCTTTACGAGCGCGTGAGCAAAAACCGTGTCAAAAACAGAGGTCCGAGCGAAAAGTTACGCGATTTTTAGTGTTTACGGGTCAAATTGGATACCAAGCCGGTCAAACCCGACCCAACTTGGTATAAAGACGTGAAAAACACTCATTTCAGCCGATTTCTCTCGTTATTTCACCAAAACTCAGCCGTGTGTTCTAAGCTAAGAAGATATCTTCATTAGAGGTGATTTAGAGCCAAATCAAAGGGTTTTTACAAGATTTCTTCTTCAAATCACTTCTACATCTAAGGGGTTACTTAAGCGTGTTTGGGCCTTCTGGTGGGGTCGGTTGGAGGACCTATACCCTTGTTCGGTTTGGAGCCTATCTTGGTTTTGCTTGCATTATTCTACCACTGTGAGTTTATGGGACAACTTTAACTACTATGTGTTTTACATGTGTTTAATCTATTCAAATTCTTTCTTTTGCCCGTCCTTAACATGCTTGCTTGTTTCCTTACTTTGACATATACATCGACAATTGTACTCCCTTCCATACGTGTTACCCGGTGTTACCATTTGGTTCACGCGGGGAGACACCGGGGAGACACGCGTGGGCCCATGCCGTCCGAGATAGCTCGGACATGGAGCGCATTGTTTGGCCGTAGACATGGTTCCGGTCATTTTATCTCACCGTCCGGGATAGCTCGGGTGAGAGGTCCTTACATCATCCGGGATGGTTCGGGTGAAGGACATTATTCGTATTGTGTATTTGCCACGTTGGGATAGCTCGGTGGCGATACGGTTCCCTTATTGACCTCGTTATGATTTGTTTATCATGTCTATATGTTTATTACTTGGTGAAATATTCTTTCACGTATCGTTTGTGCTTATAAATATGTTTGATTGGTTTATTTGTCTTCTTGAACTTAACTGAAACACTATACATGATTACATATGTTTATCCATAGGTGTTGGTTGTTTCTCATATCCTTACTAAGCATTTTGTGCTTACCGTTTAGTTGTTCACATTTTCAGGCCAAGATGTAAAAGTTAAGGACAAGCTCGTGTAGTTGGCGTTGATCGGATAGAAAGCTCGTTTTGGGTATATAGTAGTCAACCGTTTGGATTATATATATATTGGGATTGTAACTAAGTAGTTATATCTTTAGTATCGTAAGGGTAAGCAGGTAGATAAAGGGGTAGTTAAGTTCCGTTTTGTAATGACGTTATGCTTCCGTAATGTTATAGTGTTGGATTGTTCGTTTTGGGAATTTTCGAACACAAATCTTGTAACTTTTGTATCCCGTTTATCTGTATAAAGGTTTAGAATGTTGATTATTGTATAATCTTTGTTATCGAGGTTGTGGTGTTACAAATGGAACTGGTCTAAAAACCTCCAATTGAAAATGTTCCTATACAAGACTCAAATAACATGATTTTTTTATAATAACTCTTTATGTGATTGTAGTTTTTTTTCTCCAAAGCCTTCACTTTTTTCTTAAAAAGACTTATCATTAAAAAGGATGTTTTTATTCTATGCTTAAAAACAAATTTAAATGCATATATTCGCCAACATAATTAATAAAATAAAATTTATACATAAATTGAACTCATGTAAGACCGTCAAAATTTAATGACCATCGAGATGTAACCACAAAACACAGGCTTTTGGTAAAAAACAAATATTCACATGAAAAATATAATTAATATTTAAAAAAAATAACACTGCGTCTGATGCGGTAAAATGTATATATAAGACGTAACCAAGTTTAACCCTTAAAATGCCCAACTAATACTATCACATTCACAGGCAAGCGTACCTGATCATGAGTAATATAGTGTAGGAAAGTCCAGGTATCTTTCTTACCACCGGCAACGGTCAAGTTATTTAATGAAGTCTTTTTAAGTTCAATTAATCTAAAAAGAGGGTTTTTATGAAAAGAGTTTTAATTAACTAAATTACTGAAAAGAAAATGAATTACTAAACTAAGACTCAAACAAACAAAGATTGATTTTAAATTAATAAAAGACAAACAAGTACTTATTATGGTTATATAGATTCCTCTTGTGGATGATTCATTAAATTACCAAAAGATATAGTTTAGTTGGTTATTGTAAGAATTTAAGCCAAGACACCCTAACATGCGTATCTGAGATTATCAGCCAGGTTGGTTTCCCGGTCCAATTACAGGGACTTGTTGTCAGGAAGTCTAGTAAAGTCACCATAATCAATGCTAAGTCGTGGGACCCTACAATCCAGTCTACTCTCGGTCCGAGCAGACTACTTACCACGTCTCTCTGCATCACTGGAGCCTCTTTGTATATGCACCTACAAAGAAATCAAAAATATTTTGGAGTTGTGTGACATGTTCATAATCCCAAGACATGAACAAAACCAGTTAAAAATCAACTTGATTGTTATTCAGTTTATTGCGAAATTACATATATCATACATGAGGAGGCATGTTTACAGTGCGTTTGGTATGCAGGATTCCTTGGGAATCTGAAGGAATTGGAATCCAATTCCCAAGGATTCCTGCGTTTGGTAAGATTTAAAGAAGGGAATTGGAATTGGGGGAAGGAATTAAAATCCCTCATATGAAGGAATTTGAAATCCTTGGTTACATGGAAGGATTTTAAAATCCCTTGACATGGGAATTGCCAAATTACCAGATTACCCTTCAATTAGATGCCCTAACTTACTACTTCGCTTCAACCCACCGCCGACCGCCGCCACCGCTTCGACCCACCGCCGACCGCTGTCACCGCTTCGACCCACCACCGACCGCCGCAACCGCTTCGACCGACCGCCGCCACCGCTTCGACCCACCGCCGATCGCCGCAACCGCTTCGACCCACCGCCGCCGCCACCGCTTCGACCCACCGCCGCCACTGTTCGACCCACCGCCGACCGCCGCAACCAACCGTCGACCTCCGCAACCGCTTCGACCCACCGCCGACCGTCGCCACCGCTTCGACCCACCACCGACCGCCGCCACCGCTTCGACCCACCGCCGACCGCTTCGACCCACCTCCGACCGCCGCCACCGCTTCGACCAACCGCCGGCTGCCACCGCTTCGATCCACCGCCGACCGCCACCGCTTCGACCCACCTCCGGCCGCCGCCACCGCTTCGACCCACCGCCGGCCGCCGCCACCGCTTCGACCCACCTCCGACCGCCGGCACCGCTTCGACCCACCGCCGGCCGCCGCCGACCGCTTCGACCCACCGCCGGCCGCCGCCACCGCTTCGACAGAAAAACAAAAGGAGGGTAATCCTGTCATTTTGCATATCTGAATTCCAATTCCATCGGACATTTCTACCAACCAAACAGATTATGGAATTGGATTCCAATTCCATTTCATGCCAACCAAACAGGATATGGAATTGGATTCCAATTCCTTCAGGATTCTATATTCCTCAGGATTCCAATTCCTTCAAAAACATTCCAGCATACCAAACGCAGCCTTAGTTGTGAAGAAAGATTACAAGGTAACTATACAATACAATGGCACTTTTCATCTCTACATTCTCCTCTAGAATACCAGCCTGGTTTACAAAGATTGGTGCACTTGGTATCACCGTTGTCTTTACATCCTTTTTTGCAGATGTAAGCCTTACTGTAATGACCCAACTTAACAAAAGGAAGCACTGGCATAAATAGACAATTAAAATCTGCGGATTACAAAATTTCTTGTTCAATAACAGTACTAAGGTTCATGACAATGACCTATTCTAGCAACTGAGAATTTACGATGGAAATTAGTTGGACGTCTTCTAGATCCTCCTTCTAGCAGACCGTACCCTTACCTTTATCTTTCCCTGAAAAGAGTTCATAAAATGAGGGTTAGACCGATGTTCTAGTGAATTCCCAAAAGACGAGTTGTAAATAAACACAAATCAACTTTAACAATTTATATGCTTGCAATACGATAGTGTAAGGATAAATCGTTTCTAGGCTTGCTCTCCACTCACATGCACTGGCCCTCACCGCGTTAATACCCACGCACACCTGTGGTAACGCAAGGGCTCACACCTGCCCGATAGTTTGGGGTACACACTTCCCCGATTTGGCCAGTACATGCCCCATCCCCATGCAGGTCTATGTCATGCAAAGCTCACCTTGACAGTTCACATTATCATTTCAGAAATGTAAAATAGATAAAGCCATGTAAAACAGTTTATGAAGAACTCTTTTCAGTTTCACTTTTAACGAGTAAGGGAACTCACCTGAATCGCTCCTATGGATTGACGAAGATCTACGCTCCTGTTATGACATCTAAAGCATTAGTGAAACGCACGTAGGAGAACCTACCTCTACGTCTTTCCTAGACAGACCTAGCACAGGTTCCGCTAAGGTAACACTCTCCAAAATAACTCTAAAACAACCCTCAGAACCCGCACCCAAATCCCTATTCGGGCATTGACAGAAACCCGATTCGGGTTTTGGACCTCCGATCCCGATCCGGGGGTTCTCACCATCCCGAGTCGGGTGTCTCACTTCCCCGAGTCGGGGAAGTTATCCCGCATCAGTACCAACACTTAGTAAAATAATCATGAACAGATGAGACCCCTTTGATTCGAAAGACATTTTCCCGATTCGGGGAAACCTTGGGTTCAAAGTGACGGCCAAGCTAGCCAATCCCCGAACTCGGAAACATACGTTTTCCGATTCGGGAAAGGCGTCGTGGCAAGAGAAAGGGTTCAGAAGGATCGCCGATTCGGGACACCATATGCCCGATCCGGGAATCATAATACCCGATTCGGGTATTATGAATCCCGATCCGGGAATTATGAGTCCCGATCCGGGTTTCACGTACAGAACCGAATACTATCAAAACAGCCCCAAAACTCATCCTATTTCGATCAAAACACTTCCTAATTCCTTCCCAAGTAATATTATACCAATTACTATCGATCCTATAGTTAATAGGGCATCGAAACTAACCTTGATGACGAGAATACGACCTTGAAAAGTGTAGAGATTGCTTGACCTCCAAGAATACACACTCTAATCACACACACACTAATGATTCTCTCCAAAAATGGCAAAAACCCTAGATTTAGGCTATAAATAGCATGGGCCAAAGGGCTAAGCCCATACCATTTATGGTATAAGCCCAACTCCCAAACTTAAATCAAAAGTGACATTATTCACCCCTAAACCCCAAAATCTTTTCATAAAAGGGTCCTAATTAACGAGGGACTAGCTTTAGGACTAACCTTGAGACTCCGGTTGTTACACTTACATTCGTCAACGAAATTATAAGGATCACGATCAATATACCTCATCCCTTTAGAAAAACGATCTCGACCAAGAAGCATCGGCTTTTCTTCTGAAACTGTAATTAACCAAATGCACATCAAATTGTATATATATATATAACATGTTTGGTTTGTAATAAGAAAGACTTACCGGTAGCAACAATCAAGAACTGCAACACCAAAACAACATATAAAATTTTCATTTTTGTTTCAAACCCAATGAAAGATTGACAACCTGATGGATTATTATATAGTTAACATGTATTTGATGAGTATACTCAACATGGACTATTAGGTATAAATGCACATGGCTCTAACATAACTAAGAAAAAAATCGTGTTTATTTAAGATATTTTGCCTAACTAGTTAGTTATTTATAGTAACGTGCTTAAAGAAAACAATCTATTCTTTAAAAGATTTACAAAAATAAACATCAATTCTGTCAAAATGAATATGCCAAATCTTTAAATTCCACCAACAGGTTAAAGAAATTATCTTTAATCTCTCCAATCAAGCATGAGTTGGCACATAGATTTCGCTAAATATGTCCATCATTTTCTTAATTTTTTTGATGAAATAGTTAAATGAACTATTTGATTTTTTTTATTTGACTAACAATTGTGTTACTTAAAAATAAGCTAGCTTATAAGCTAGGATATGTTTGGATGCATCATATTATCTTATTTAAATGTAGTTGGAGTAGCATTTCAAAAGTTTTGTAGCTTTTCTTAAGTATACCCTTTATATTAATTAACTAGAGTTAAATACAAATTTAGTCCATGTAGTTTACAAAAACTAACAGCTACAATCCTTCAAAGAATTTCTTAATGACAAATATCGTCATGCCTTTCTTTTTATAACAGTCAACGTCCCTATATATTAACGTTGTTAAAATGATAATTTAAGAATCGGTAAATTCGTACTTTTCATATTTTTTTTTCAATAACATATTTAGTTCTGACTAAAATCATGGATTAAAAATCATTTCATAAATTATAACATATTTAATTACACCGTATTTAAATTCAAATAAGCAGGCAAAGAGCTAACTATCGAGACTTTGGACTATCCAGACAGATACTTCGTGAAATGGTTCATGCATGTTGTTTAATTCCAATATGGAGATTAAAAACAAGAAAAATCCAATAACATAATTTATAACATATTTGATCCCTCCAAAAATCATGGATTAAAAAAAACTCACAAAAAATCCAACTTCACAAAGAAATCACCAATTGAATAGCATGAAAATACTAGTGTGCAATATACGGCATGAATAATAGTTTCAAGAAATTAAACTATCAAGGAAAAAACTTCAAAGCTTAAAATTTTCACACACCATATAGTTCAAGATATGCCATGTCCTCTTCGAGTTCCTTTCCAACAATCCATTGTGTGTGCACTATTCGTTAGGTTTAAGAGAGTTCAAGATTTGGATAGGTTAAGGAGATCGATGAAGAAAATAAAATTGATGCAAAAACATGCCGAGCATATAGCAGGTAGCGGCCTATATTCCCCGGTGGTAACTTCTCGCCGTAGCCATTTATGACGGCGGTGGTGGTGAACGGTGGTAGAAGAGCTGAGTTTGAGATGGTTTAAGGGCATGGCGGTGGGCGTGGGGTACGAGTGAGACTTCGAGTTTTTATTAGGCCATCCTCTATGGGGCCGGTATGGGGACCGGTTCCCTACCGGCACCGGCGGGAACACCGCCGTGGGTGACCGGTAGGGAGACCGGTAGGCACCTCAACGGTACGCCCATGCCGGTCGGCTCTCCCCCCCTCAACTTTCGGGTTTTGTCCAATCTACCCCCCCCCCCCCCAACGGTAATATAGCCGTTGGGGTAAAAAAAGAATTTTTTTATTTTTTTTTACTTTTTAAACATTCCTATATATATTTATTCATATTTAAAAAACCAACCTACATCTCCATCTTCATCTCTACTCTCAAATATTTATCTCTATACTATATACTCTATATCTTCATCAACATCTTCATCAACATCTTCATCAACATCTTCATCTCAATGGATCCATACGGCACCCCCTCCGGTTCGAGACGTACCAACCCGAACCAACCGAACCAACCGAACCAACCGAACCAACCGTATCACCAACCGTATAACCTACCGAACCTCTCATATCACCCACCTAACGTATCATCGGATTATTGGATGTATGCGCACTTTCTTGCGCAACAACAACCACCACCACCACCACCATCACAACACTCCGGTTTCCACCAACCTACCGGTTCGCACCAAGCGACCGGTTCGCACCAAAACCCGACGACGGGAAGGTGGGCACTACGAGACGAGCAATACCCTTCCGACGACGATGACGACGAACTTGTACCCGAAACGCAACCTTTCTCGTCGCCGTCACCGCCACCACCACCACCACCACAAAAAAACAAACGTGGACGCAAGGGTAAGAGTGCGGCCACGGAGGCGGAACCGAGTGAGACGCATACCACAAAAGCCAAATGTAAACCGTGGACCTTGAATGAGGAGGTCGAACTAGCAAAAGCGTGGGTCGAAGTCACGGAGGATCCGGCCATAGGTAACTATCAAAAAAGAGGTATATAACAAACCGTTTTAATTTTATATAGTTTGTAACTAACGATGCTTAACTTTTTATTTTTTTGCAGTAGATAACTATTGGACTTCGATCAAGGCTTCTTTCGACAAGCGCATGAACTACGACCCAAAAGTGCGGTCCGGCGATGCCCTTCCGTCGAAGGTGAGGACGCTCATATCTAGCGTCTCGAAGTTCGCATGCGTTTACAATAACGTGTCGAACTCGCGAGGTAGCGGGGAAAACGACATTATGCTTCTTGACCGAGCCAAGGACCGATACCATCGCGAGACCGGCAAAAGCTTTCCGTACGAACACGCTTGGAGAGTTGTCAAAGGCTCTCCTAAGTTCGACCCGGTCGTCTTGATGGACCCACGAAACATATGCGCGCCGAAAAATAAACGGTCGAGAACGACCGAAACCCCAACCGATTCCCCCAACGAATCCGATGCCCGCTCTAATTTCGTGAACCTCGATACCGACTCCCCCTCAAACCCGGAGCGCACACGACCGATGGGTCGAAATGCCGCAAGACGTGCGGCGTCTTCCTCTACGGCAACCGCGTCATCCGAAGCCGTGTCGATGGTTGCGACCGAACTAGGTTCCCTCACGACCACGAATAATAGGCTAATCGATGCGATTTCCCAACGACAACGAAGTATCGATTACAAGATCTACATGAAACCGCACCGGCACCTCGAGGGTTTAGAGTTGGAGGCCGCTTTGGAGGAAAAAGAACGGTTACGCGAAACGTGGGGGTTTAAAAAATATTATTAGTTATTTTAGTTTTTTTAGTTTTTATGAAATGTTAATTTTAATTTTAATTATGAAATGTTTTTTTTGTTTTTATGTTAATGTAATTTTTAGTTATTTTAATTAATGTAATTTTAATTTTAATTTTAATTGTCTACTTAATGTTTATTTAAAAAAAATAAAATGAAGGGTTTGAATTAAAAATAAAATAAAATGAAGGGTATGAAATGAAAATTAAAAAAATAAAGGGAAGGGTATGAGGGGTATTATGATAGTGGATGAAAGGTATGGAGTTGGTAGGGTAGTGGGAAAGCTGATGTGGCAGCTGATGTGGCAACAGGTATGGCAGGTATGACCTGCACCATAAAGGATGGCCTTATGTTTTATCATGAATATGAAAAAAGTAGGTTCAAATAAGAACTAACCCATTTTAAAGGAACAAAGGAACCATTTTGGATCAGACATGGTGTGGGCCCATGTGGGACCCACCCATTATTAAATCATATATGATTCTGGTGGGTCCCACCACTAAATCACATATGATTTAATTAATGGGTGGGTCCCACATAATATGTGGCTCACATTTGGTTCCTTTGTTCTTTTAAAATGGGTTGGTTTTTGTATGAACCTCCCTCTGTCCGATAATGAAGCCCAAAGCACCAATTTTGGATCTCCCTCTTGTCGGTTTAGAACATAATCCTTTTTCTTAGGGTGCTTGATTTTGTTTCCATTATATCCCCTTTTTTTGGTTGGTTAATGTTGGATCTATATATATCTGCTATATATTGGTGCTGCTATGCTTATTTTAAGTTTATGTTGTTTTATTTGTAACTTAATACTGTAATGCTGTGACATTGGAACTTTGGAAGTTTGTAGAAATGGTTTTTATATGTTGATCTTGGTTTAGGAATTGATTTCGATCTGTTTTATTTATTAATCTGTAGTTAATTAGCTTTTTGATGAGTAGTGATTTGGCTATTTGTAGTTAATCTGTAGTTACTTAGCTATTTTTAGTTTCTGTATTTGACGTAGGATTTTCAAGTATTAGATTAATTCTACATATAATTCACCACATTGTAATTGCAGCTCTGGCAAGCTTTTGTGGGATTAAGAATTATTATCATAATCTTCTTCTTTTCGAACGGCAAGTTAACACGTTCCAGCGGTATCGGGGCCTTCTTAAGGGAAATCCCACTAATCCGCTGCAACCCGGCCCAACCTATGGCTGAACCCGATCGGCAAGTTTTAGGAGCCCTATGTATGGGTGAGCAAAACCTGACCGACCCTAACAACCCGAACTGAAAAAACACAAAAAACCCCAACCCAAACAACCCGAACCCGAGGAACCAGAACCGAACTTAATATCGGATAAAAAGAGATCAGGTTGGATGCTCATATTCCACCCAAACCCGAACCTGAAATCCGAATTTATTTTTCTTTTTTCTTTTTTTCCACATATATATATATATATGTTAACCTAAACATTTGTCAATTTTAAGAAATTCATATCCTATATTAAGTTTAACGAATGTACTGATTTAGTTTTAGGAACACAATTAACGTTGTTTCTTGCCTCCATTACATGTTTTTGCATTTTTAATGTTGTTTAGAACAGAAAGGTTGAAAAATAAAAAGGGAGGTGATTTTTTCGGATATACTCGAACGCACCCGAAATCCGAAAAACGCGAGCATTTCGGTCGGACTTCGGGGCTACATTTTCCCACCCGTGTTCGAATATCCGAACCTTTTCACCCCGAACAACCCAAACCCGACCCGATGCTCACCCCTCTATGGACCAACCTTAACCCGTCCCAAAGGACCAGATCGAGAGTCTAGATATCTCAGGAAAGTGTTTCCCGCGAAAATCGAACCATGTGGCTTTCACCCCACACCCCAAGAATTTTACGTGGTAGTGTTGCTTTCAGAATCTTCTACTTTTTGATAGCAAGAATGATGGCAGTGTGAAACATCAAATATTAGAAGGAGATGAAGCAAGTAAGTTGTCAAAGACCGACTCCATGTCCATAGACGTACCTGAAATATGGAAAGGCCAGACTGAAAAGGTTGTTGCTAGTGGGTTTTCTTGCCGGTGGTGGTGGGTGGTGGTCGTCGTGATGTCGGTGGTGGTGGGTGGTGATCGTGATAGTGGTGGTGGTAGTGGTGGGTTTTTGAGTTCTTGAAGGAGGTCTCCATTAATGGAGGTTTTTTCAAGAAATAGATTGAGAAGATGGTGATAAAAGAGGGGTTGGGTAAGACAGGTTGATCGATCTACTCATAGCCATGAAAGTGGTTTTGATGTTTGATAATTTAATTTACAAATGATTCCATACAAAACGAAAATTGATTTTAATTAAATTGTACTTTAAAATCGGGTTCAGATGTCCGATTTTTTACAAAAACAAACGGTGTTATAAGATTTAGATTCAGTCTTTAACACCACCACTTAAAATTCAAAAATAAGAATAGATTCAATTTTTAGCACCATTTAAAAAAACAAACAACACCTTAATCATTTGAGAACTGAACTCTAATAAAATTTAACATCTAAAAAGATAACACTGCATCCACCATAAGCACGATTCAAACCTCCACAATTGTTTCACGGGTTCACTTAAAGTTGATGGACTCATGTAAAACTAACCATCTCTTTGTATATGCTCCTACAAAAGAAATCAAAAAAAATTCGGAGTTGTGTGACATGTTCATAATCCCAAGACATGAACAAAACCAGTTAAAAATCAACTTGATTATTATTCAGTTTATTGCGAAATTACATATATATCATACGTGAGGAGGCATGGTTACATTTAGTTGTGAAGAACGATTACAAGGTAACTACAGATGTAATAACCAAGAATTCTGGATAGAGTTAATTAAGTTAAGTTTCGGTCAAATGACCCTTTTTGTGAGAAAATTAGGATTTTGGGTTGAATGTGTCACTTTTGAAAAGTCTTTAATGATGTGGGCTTATACCCTTTTAGGAATGGGCTTGGCCCAAACCCTAGGTATTTAAACCTTAAACCCTAAATTTTTGCCATTTTGGAGAAAGGTTTAGTGTGTGCTTAGTGTGTGTTTTTGGAGAAACAAGTTGGAGCCACCTTTCACCATTTCGAGGTCGGGAAATCATCGCCAAGGTAAGATATCGACGTTATTTTGCGTATAACTTATCTAGATTTATGCGGGGAAAGTTCAGTGACCTTCTAGAATTGCTTTGGGATCAATTGGATCGAGTTAGAATAAATTTTGACTGATTTTTGGGTTGTTTTCGGTATCTGCTCACGTTTTCCGAATTGGGAAAATCATGTTTCCCGAATCGGAAATCATGATTTCCGAATCGGGAAAGAATGATTTCCGAATCGGGAAAGAATGTTTTCCGAATCGGAAAAGTCGTGTTTTCCGAGTTAGATTTTATGAATCTTGTTTAATTGTCTCTAGTGCCTTTTCCGAACTGGAAACTTGATTTCCGAATCGGGAAACGGGCTGACCTAGTCGTTATGCTGACCTATTTTCCTCTCGAGTCGGGAT
The DNA here is from genome assembly GCA_030169165.1 of Centaurea solstitialis. Lineage (NCBI taxonomy): Eukaryota > Viridiplantae > Streptophyta > Magnoliopsida > Asterales > Asteraceae > Centaurea > Centaurea solstitialis. The sequence goes on along the minus strand of CM058046.1, from coordinate 6,805,486 downwards.
TCGGAACTTTTCGTTTTCCGAATCGGAAATTGGTATTTTCCGAATCGGAAATTGCCAATTTTCCGAATCGGAAATTTGTTGTATTCCGAATTGGTTTTTCCGAGCCGGGTTTTTGGAGGGTTTCGATTGTAGGGTTTCGATAGCGGAACCCCCGTGCTAAGTCTGCCTAGGGATGTCATAGTAGTGGGTTTTATTGAGCGCAATTATTAATGCCCTAGATTATTTACAGGCACATTAGACGAGGTCCGCGGGAGGACAGTGAGATTACTCAGGTGAGTTCCCTTGCCTGAAATGAATGGATGGTTTTCACTGCTTTCTTAAATATATATCCATTCGATTTTGCGAACTGTTTTGCTATTGATGATGAACTGTTTTATGGAAATATGGAAAATTGTGCAGTTACGCTTAATGCATGCTTAAATGTAAATGTTGAAATGTTTCGGAATGAAATGTGTTGCAAGTATGGACATTGGGTACCTTGGAACTGTATGTTCCTTGGGAGTGTTTACCATATGGTCTGGTCCACCATTTGGGGGTACCTCGGGATAGCGTCCCTTGGGAGTGATGTGATTGTGGCCTTGGTGCCTTATAGAAGTTCTTTGTCCGTAACACATTTGCATTGTCATTATTGATAAATTTTGATTTTTACGGCCAGCGGGCCGGAATTGTTGATTAACTGTTTTGAGGGAATTCACTAGACCTTTCGGTCTAACCCTCGTTTTCAAAATCTAAAACCTTTTCAGGGAAAGATCGCGTTGCGAGAGGCAAGGAGAAAGTAGACGTCTAGAGTAGCTCTACCAGTAAAAGTCAGTACTCTGTCCTAATTTTAGAATCTCAGCTGTGGAGGGATGTTCCGCATGCACTCCTAAACCATTTACTTTGTGTTGAGAATTCTGAGACTTGTGCGCATTAGATCACTGGGAAATTATTATTATTATTATTGCGTGAATGTATGTGTTATGTTATTTTGGGTAGCGGGGTGTTACAACAGACAATGACACTCTTCAGTTTTAAGACATTCCCCACTATTAAAACCGTTATTTTTACATCTCTCTGTGCACTTCTTAACACCTTCTTTACATTCTTTTGCGCAGATGCTAGAACGACTACACCAGCCGGGTTCGCCCATGAAATCATAAGAATCACGATCAAGAGACCTCATCCCTTTAGAAAAACGATCTCTTCCAACAAGCATCGGCTTTTCTTCTGAAACTATAATTAACCAAATGCACGTCAGATTGTATATATAGAGGGAGGTTCAAACGAGAAACATATCAGTTTAAGAGAACTTGAGAAACAATCTCAGCAACTCATCCGGTCAACAAAGACCGCTTTGACCGGTCCCCCTCTTTAATAATCTCTACCCTCCCATGAATCGCGTCAATCGTCCTTGATCACGTCCACTGTAACTGCGAGATGAGTGGTTGAGATTGTTTCTCACGTTCTCTTAAACATGCTTCTCGTTTGAACCTTCCCCTGTATGTATATATATATATATATATAACATGTTTGGTTTGAAATAAGAAAGACTTACCGGTAGCAACAATCAAGAACTGCAACACCAAAACAACATATAAAATTTTCATTTTTGATTCAAACCCATTGAAAGATTGAAAACTTGATGGACTTATATAGTTAACATGTATCTGATGAGTATACCCAACACGGACTATTAGGTATAAATGCACATGACTCTAACATAATTAAGAAAAAAAATCATGTTTATTTAAGATGTTTTGCCTAACTAGTTAGTTATTTATAGTAATGTGTTTAAAGAAAACTATCTATTCTTTAAAGGCTTTACAAAAATAAACATCAATTCTGTCAAAATGAATCTTTATATATATAAAAGCAAAACTCAAAGAGAATGATGTGGCGCAATAAGAGAGCTTCATTGTTATTTATCTAATTTTTAGAATTTTGATTTATTTTTTTTACAAAGGATTGAAGTTGGTGAAAATCTTTATATACATATATATATATATATAAGCAAAACCCAAAGAGAATGATGTGACCAAATGAGAGAGCTTCATTGCTATCTATCTAATTTTCTTAGAATTTTGATTTATTTTTTTACAAAGGGTTGAAGTTGGTGAAATCTTTATATATATAAAAGCAAAACCCAAAGAGAATGATATGGCACTATGAAAGAGGTTCATTGCTATTTATCTAATTTCTTAGAATTTTGATTTATTTTCTTACAAAGAGTTGAAGTTGGTGAAAGCTAGTGTGTAACCCGCGTGTTACGCGGTAGCGAATGATAACAAAAATAGTTGTTCGAAGTCAGATAATACATAATTTTTCAGTTAAGAATTAATATTAGCTAAATTAAAATTAATAATATTTTTCATAAGTTGTATGTTTTCATAAGTTTATAATTGTTTCTTGTTACAGAGAGTTTAAGAAGTATAGTCAATAATTTTGTTGTTGTTTTTAAAAAAAAACTCAAATAACATGTCATATAACTTCACTATTATTGTTATAAAATGTTCGACTAAAGTTACTCAATCCTATGACTTGCAATGATTTAACATTTTCAATTTATAAAATAATTGACCAAAATAAGCCAATACTTGTTTAGTGTATCGACCAAAAAGATCGAACAATGTTCGGTTAGAGGATCACAAAGGTTCCATTATTTCCTTTATATAACAATAATTCATTGTCAAGTTTCTTTCTTCTATCAATGTGAGATGTTGTAAACTCATCCACAAATCAAGAAATGAGGAATACTCAATCCTTGTGATGGCATCTCAATCTTTATAGGTTTTTGCTTTAATATATATAGGTTTTTGCTTTAATATATATATATATAAAGAAATATTTTATTTTGTACGATTAACTTTTGTGTTTAAATACAATTGACAGAAATAAGTCAACTAGTAGTTTCATGTGTCCGTCAAAATGAGCCAGCAATATTTGTTTGGAGGATCAACCAAGAGTAATCAACCATCATGAGTTTTTACAAAAGGCTCCACAACCTTCTTTTATATAGCAATAATCCATTGTTAATTTTCATCTTTTCATGAATTAAAAAACATTTCATAGTTTATAACATATTTAATTACACTGTAGTTAATTTCAAATAAGCAGTTTAATTCCAATATGGAGATTAAAAACCATAAAAATCCAATAACATAATTTATACAGAAAATAATTATTTTAGCCATTTAAAAAAATCAAATTAACCTCCTACCCAATCTCTCCCTAAAAACAGTAAATTACCCATCGGACCGCTATCTGGCAGCCCCTGTTAGCTGTCCGGCCACCTTCTGTGGCCAAAACACATTTGAAAGATATATATGCATGCCGCTTATATACATACATATATATATATAGGGGTGGGTTCAAATGTGAACCACTTTTTGGTTGTGAACGTGAGGACAGTCGATAACGCGACACGTGGTGGATGACTAGGCGCCATGTATACATATGAAGGACATATATATACATTGACAATCTGTGAGGGACATATATATATATATATATATATTTGTAGGCATGGGAATGGGGCGGGTTTGGGGCGGGGACCCCAATCTCCATCCCCGTCCCCGAGCCTTCATCGTCATCCCCGTCCCCTTCCCCATCCCCACCGGGGAATTTGATCGTATCCCCATCCCCGTCCCCAACGGGGAACGGGGATCCCAACGGGGAAACGGGGATTTTATATCCGTTTATATAATCTATTTTAAACTAAATGTTTTGAGACACAATACGTGTTTAATTTAATATATATCCAATAAAAACTAAGAATGTATCGTGTAATAATATATAGACATAATCGTATAATAATTTTTAAACTTAATACCAAAATAAGCTAAACTTAATGCTAAAATAATTTTTAATGACACACGTATCAAAACGTATCAATTAATAGTCAAAACCACATCAACTAATATTCATAATTTATTGAAATTGGAACAACCATATACCGATATAATAGGAAAATAATATATAATTTAAATAATTAATTAATATATATACGGGTACGGGTATGAGGCGGGGCGGGGAGTGCTAAACCCGTCCCCGTCCCCATCCCCGGTTTGAGAAAGCGGGGATCCCCGTCCCCGTCCCCAATACCCGGTTTACCGGGGAATCCCCGTCCCCGACCGGGGCGGGTGGACCGGGTTCCCCGATGGGTCGGGGACAATTCCCATGCCTATATATTTGGCGGTGAGGACAAAATTGGTTGCCGCTATTCTGTCAGTATTTCGTGTATTTTTGAGAAAAAATAAGTAGGTGAATTGGAATTTCTCAATTCCCCCTCCTCTCTCATCTCCTTATTACTTATTGACTTATAGGTTTTTAGCATCATTAATAAACGGTTTTTTTTAAACGGTAAAGCAAATGGTTTTGAAATGTTTAGATGAAAAAAAGAGAGATGATTATTCAATTCCAAATTAAAATTTTATTAGAAATAATTATACATATATATATATATTTAGCATAGTAGTTTGAACAATTATTTTAATATAAAATAATACATATGAACAGTAAATTTAATATAAATTAATCCATTTAATATAAAATAACAAAACATACGCTTTATAATACAACTAGGGTGTTGCACCGCGCTCGCGCGGTGGCGAGAAAGTTGTATAAGCACCATAGTAAGCATTTAGTAAACTATCCTTGTGTTAAGATAAACATAAACATATTGGTGGCACGATGATACTCCGTTGCACCAAAATGCTGTTTAAAAAGAACAATAATTCATTAATTGACAATAAATGAAATGAACTGTATACTGGCATGATTTAGATGTAAGTTGTTTTTGTTGACACTTTAGATAAAATGAGAATAACCTATTTAAGTTGTTTACAAACAAACGGTGTCAACTTTTAGTTTAAGTACGTTATTGACAACATGTTTTAGCATTTTTGTATATAGGTTCAACAGTCCAAGTTGCATTCCAACACTCATGTTTTACATTGGTCAACAAAGCATAGCTCTTTATAATCTTCACTACTCGTATATAAATGTACCTCTTTTTGCCAAAGGCAAATCATTTGTTTTCTTGCTATCAAAATGTTACATAAACAAATAAAAAGAATGACTACGGCCTTGACAGAGATCTTTCCCATCTATCTTAATCGAAAAGGGGAGGCTCTTGCGATAACACCAATAATTGGAACACAAATCAATAATTCAAGTCTTACAATGAAAATAGAAACCACCTTCATGTTATATAAAAGAGTAAAGATAAAATCCAATCCTAGCACATTCGAACCAACTAATTATCTTCAAGTCGACTAAAATGTAAATTGAAATAACTATTTGACATGATAGTTTTAACTTCAAAAACAAAAACACAAAGAAAACGTACTATTGAAATCAATACATGGGCTATAAAATGGTTCCAACACTCATGAGCATTTCCAAAATGAGAAAAAACCACTCACCTCATTTCTTGGGTTGTTGTAAAACCCAATAAACCCTCTATTTCTACCCTCTACTATAAAGTTCTTGATGTCGTCCTTCACAAATCACAATTGTCATCAACAACGTTAGTACCGAATGGTTTTGGTTATTTGGTAATGTTAGTTACCCAACCCATCAAATACTGAATGAAAACAAATTAAACTAAAAGAAAACACTCACCGGAATTCTACATGTGATTGAAGTAAAACCTAAGAAGACTTCTCTTATATGTAGTTGCTATAACAACTAAAAGACCATTTATATAGTAGGGGATTGAGAGAAAACCATAATCAAAGTAGATGAATAGTTTGGAATTAAAAAGTTTGTTTTTATTACATTTTAAATGAATATAAAGTATAGTAGGGAATAGAGAGAAAGTCGTAACCGAAGTAGATGAATAGTCTGAAATTAAAAGTTTGTTTTTATTACATCAATTAAAAAAAGCTAAAAAATGAGAAAAAAGATATATAGGATTGGGATGCTTAGAGGATGTCACCTCATTGTTGATGGTTGTTGTTTTAATATATATAAATGATAGAATTTGTTTTTATACATTATTTTCATAAACTTGATTTTCGTATTTAAATAAAATACATTATAAGCCTATATAGGATATTAATATTGAAGAAGGAAGGGTGTATGTAAAACTTATTTTTCCTAAGAATAAATTGTGGATTTGGTCCTTGTGGTTTGATAACTTTTTTGACCATGGTCCTAATGTATGTTTATCTTGGATATGGTTCTTGTGGTTTTCATTTCATTTTGATCATGGTACCTCTCACTAACTCATTCATTAACTCCGTTAATTGAATGACTATTTTAATAATTTTCTATTCTTTTGTTTTTTTTTTCTTGTAAAACATAAAAACAATATTTTTAAACACACAAATTCATATATATATATATAATGATTTTAAAATAAATAAAATAAGAGATTATTTTATGATTTGGTTTTTTAAACTAAAATATAAGGTATATCATATACAATTTAATTATTTATTAAACACAATAACATATGTTTGCTTGTGTAATGAAAACGATACCAACTTAACCATAGTTAAAGTATGTAATAACATATGATTTAATATTACAAATAAAATGATACAAAAATAAGATGAATTAAAGGAATAAATGAAAATGGTTTACAATATCATACAGTTAAAAACTAAAAATGTGTCACAACCTTTATATACACATGTTTTTCAATTATAATCAATTTATTATTGTATTCAATATATTGTTATATATTTTAATAAAAATATACATAGTTTTATCCAAATAATAGGTGTTGATAAGTTTTACTATAACTAATTCATTTATGTATTTGGAGGTTTCATTTTCATTAATGAAGATAAAAAGGTTTCAAGGTTACACTTTTACATATAAAAATTACCAAAACATATCTATCTCAATGAACTTTATGTTATCAATATTCAACATGTAAATTAAAATGTCTTAAAGTGACATAATTAGCCGTCATCTCCATTCTTTTTCTATTTATATCAATTAAAATCGGTTTTTATCAAATTCAATTATTATATTTAGGTATACATATTATTATCTTTTAGTATCATGTAAATAAACATTTAAATTTTAATAATGATTAAAACATATACTAAATTCTAAATTTAGGAAATACATAGAAGATAAAAAATAAAAAATAACTTTAGAATTCATATGAATGTCAAAAATATAATTTAAACAACAATCAATAAGAAATAACAATAAGAGTTAAAATGATTAGTAAACTTGAAACTAAGAAAAAGTTAGAATAGAAAAATAAAATAAAATAAAATAAACTCAAAATTTTCTATAAAAAAATGAATACACGGATCAATCTTCTTGAAACAAACCCGAAAATTAAAACACTCATTTACCCGAATTAATCTTCTTGAAACAAACCTGAAAATTAAAATCACTCATTCATAGGGAACATTTCACGTTTGTAAACGGACTATATCATCTCAGATTATAATAATTACTTGCAAGATGTGATCATTGAATCGTTGTTACCATTGAAACTTTAAAATTATCGCCAAAAACAAACTTTCGATTCTATTAGAAAACATAACAAAATATAGATGACAAAAGTAAAAATTAACTCTAAAATCTCAACAATAATCAATAAGAAATAATAATAAGAGTTAGAATTATTAGTAAAATGTGAAACTAAGAAAAAAATATATAATACAAAAATAAAAGAAAAAAACTCTAAAATTTCAAGAAAAGTAAAAAAAAAATAATATCTGAATCAATCTTCTTGAAATAAACCTGAAAATTAAAGACACTCATTGAAAAAACATATTCATACTTATTGAGATTACATCATGTCAGATTGTAATACTTACGTGCAAGATGTGATCAAATCTTTAAAATTGAACCGTTGTTGTCATCAAATCTTTAAAATTGTCGTCAAATACAAACTTCTGATTCGAATAGAAAAAAACATAGTATAATATAGAAAGCATAAGTTAAAACAAATTCTAAAATCTCAACAATAGCCAATAAGAAATAATACTCGGATTAGTAGACTTAAAGTAAAAAAATTGAAAAGGGATTTTATTGAAAAATAACATGTCAAGTGAGGTGATTGATATGAAAGAAGAAAATGGGGTTACCTAACATGATTTTGTTGAAGAATAACAATAATAGTTAGGGAAATGGATAATACATCTAGTGTGGAAGAAGAAGAAGAAGAAGAAGAAGAAGAAGAAGAAGAAGAAGAAAGAAGAAGAAGAAGAAGACCAGTAGTGATGAACAAATCATGATGAATGGATGAATTTATAGCTTTCACCTTTAAGAATGAAGATAAAAGGTTTTGGAGGTTACATTTCCAAAATAATGAAGTTACATTTAAGAATAAAGATGAAAAGGTTTTGAAGGTTACTTTTTTAAAATTACTAAAACAACCATATCCCAAAAACTTTGTGTTTTTGGTATAGGGGTATAATAGTCTTTAACATATTCAACATTAAAAAAATTCAAAAAATTGAGAAAAAAGATAAATGTCATTCCAAGCATTAGGATGTGCCACCTCATTCTTAGAGGTTCTTACTTTAATATATATAAATGATAGTTGTTGTTTTCTTGCACTTTGAAATTTACATTTTATCCCCCTTAAATTTATAATTTTTATTCATTTTATACCTTTTAATTTTCTATATTTTATTTCACGTTATATCAATATATCGTATAGCGACTAAAATATGTTTAAAAATTGTGTTTCAATTTAAACAAATTACGCCATCATTATTGTATTGTCGATACCTTCGAAATGAGCCTAATATTGAATATTTTTTTATCTAATTACCTTATTCTATACCATATACATTACGATTATATATTACTCAAAAATAATAAAAATAACTAAAAACGTCATTTAATCAAACTCATTAATGAAAATATTGATTCACTTTATAATATTGATACACTTTATACTTTTTAGTTTTCTATATTTTCTTTTACGGTTTAGCATATGTCATATATTCGTGAAAATATGTTTAATAAATACGCCTTCATATTAACAAATTACGTTATTATAATCGTGCCGTCGATACCTTGGAAATGAGCCTAATATTGAATATTTTTTTATCTAGTTATTTTATTGTATATTATATATAGTACGATTATATAATACATATATAATCGTAGTTGTGGAAGTTACATTTTATCCTCTTAGACATATAATATTTATTCACTTTATGTTTTTTAGTTTTCTATATTTCATTTCACGTTTTAGCATATATAGTATATTGGCTAAAATATGTTTAAATAAAAACGTTTCAGTTTCAACAAATTACGTCATTATAATCGTATCGTCGATACATTCGAAATAAGCCTAATATTGAATATTTTTTGATCAAATTATCTTATTACCTATTGTGAACAGTATCATACTATTATTTTAATTGCGTTTATCAGTAATGGTACACACTATTAAAATGAATGTTCAAGACAATTTTTCAAAATTTACATTTTCACCCCTAAACTTATAAGTAGATTTATATTATTTAATTAATTTAGTTGTAGAAGTTACATTACCCCCTTATACTTATAATATTTATTCATTTTATACATTTTAGTTTTCTATATTTCATTTACGTTTTAGCTATATATCGTATATTAGCTAAAATACGTCAAAAAATGCGATTTAGTTTAAACAAATTACGACATTATAATCGTATCGTCGATACCTTCAAAATGAGCCTAATATTGAATATTTTTTTACCTAATTATCGTAAATACGTATATAATCGTAATCTTGAGATTATAGAGGGAAAATATGCAAGAAATTTGGAATTCAAAATTTTACCGGTCATTAAAATGGTCCATCTTGAAATGGGTGTGAATACATTTTGCTCCCTTAGACTTATGATATTTATTCATTTTATACCTTTTAGTTTTCTATATTTCATTTCACGTTTTAGTCATATATCGTATACTGGCTAAAATATATTAAAAAATGTGTTTCAATTTAAACAAATTACGTCGTTATAATCGTATCGTCGATACCTTCGAAATGAGCCTAATATTGAATATTTTTTGATCTAATTATCTTATTGTATACCATATATATTACGGATATATATTTACTAAAAATAGTCAAAGGGCTAAAACGTCATTTAATCAAACCTATTAATCAAAATTTTATTATAATGATAAAAAAATACGATTCTTTTATTCGAATTGTAACAGTTACGATTTACCCTCTTTCCTTAATGACGCTTATTACTAATCTAATCATTTCAATAACTTTAAATCTAAATTTAAATCGTTTACAACTTCAAAATTTAGTTAAAATCGTTATATACATAATGACCCGCAACAAAACGCAATTATCAAAGCCTTGTTGAGAAACAGAATTGAGAAAAAAATGCACAAAAATAGATTAATGTTAAAGAGAAAGCAAAACAGAACACTAACAAAGAATAGAGAGATTGAAGTCTATTATTCTCATTAATCATAAGCCCTTTAAATAGGGAGAAGTTTACATAGAAAAGGAAACATTCATTATGGTAATCTTCAACACATGGAAAATATTCTCTCAATCACTTCCTTTTGATGATGGCACATAATCCTACAACACTCCCCCTTGTGCCGAGTCAAAGGAGTGGTGGTGCACACTCGTTGCCTCGTTAAAACCTTACGCCAAAATAAAAACCCATTGGGAAAAAAACAAAAATATGACGAAGGAAAGAGTACAACGCACCGGTTTCTTTGCTATATAGACTATTCCTTTAGTCTAAAATTTTCTCTGATTTATACATTAATCATGAGAGTTAAGTAATCAACATTGTTGCCTCACTAAAACCTTACCCCGAGGAACAAAACCCAATGGGAAAAATAAAACCTTGGGTGAAGGAAAGAGCACAACATACCATTATCAAACGTATAGTAGACTCCCCCTTTTGTCTATTACTCCCCTTGATTTGTGCATTAATCAAGAGAGTTCGAAAACATTTATATTTAAATACTTTCTACATGTTTTTCAAATATGGTTTCAGCTAATGATTTGGTAAATATGTCGTATCATTCTGACATCTTAATTGATTTGCTTAAATCTAGCAGAGAGTTTCGTTATTGCTGATTTTATAACAACTTAAGCAAAATATGTTTTGTGTTATTACCCTTGATGTATCTTAATTTCATTTAATGATACATGATGCATTAGTTTCATATATGCATGTAGGGTATTGGTAGAATCTAAAATACTAACTTCTCTAATATGTGTAATGATAGTCCTTAACCATATACACTCTTAAAAGTCTCATATAGAGTAATACTATTAGAGTAGTTTAAATGGGTAGTTACATAAGATTCGCTTAGTTTAATTTCAAGCAATTGACATGTCCCGATGGTAATTCCTAGTCCAATTTGGGAATAACATTTGTATATGTCATATGGATAACTAATATCAACAAATACAATACGTTGTTTTGTGTGTTTCTATAAGGGCTAGTACATTTGCCGTTTACATTCAAAATAAGTATTGAAGTTCCATTATCAACCTCAACCCTCTTTTCTTTAGGGAAATTATAAGCCCATGTCAATGGTTTCAAAATATTAATTTGATATCATTCAAATGATGTTGCGTTGGCGCTGAGCTAAATCTAGCTAACAAGTTCATTGAGAGATACATTATACGGTCAAGTGTATTATCTGAAATACAATAATGCGCTTATTGTACTTAGGTATGGAATTCCAGCTCCGAACACCTCTTCGTCATCATCCTTTAGACAGAATAGATATTTCCTTATATCTAACACTTTGACTGATCATAGGAGTGCTAGCCATATACGCTTTGTCCATATTAAATCGCCTGATCATTTAGGGACATATGCGTATTGGTGGATTAATAATCCACAAACTCGATGCGATAGCTCAAAAATCGAGTTTTCCCATGATCTTTCATCTCAAATACAGATTTCAAGTAGCTTGTGACTTCTCTCATTTCATCAAGAGTGTTATTATATTCATAACATCGACATATAAAGCTACACTGAAAATCTGGAACTTGTTTTTCTAATCAAATACGCAAGGGCACAATTCATTGTTCTAAGAATGTTTTAGCTTTAAAAAACGCACTTTGTGGTCAATGTAACTCCATCAATTACTTTTATATATCTCTTAATCTAGATCCCCATAGATATATATTAACCACATTAATAAGCTGCATTTTCCAGTTCTTCGGAAACTATTATGCTAAATAATTAGCAGAACATTTTAACGTTCATTACATGAGAGTAATTCTCATTATCAATCCAGGGCGTTGTGAGAAACCTTGCGCCAAAGGGAAGTCTTATACCTTACGACTTAATTATTCTCATTATGCTTCTAGAACAAATGATTTATCTATGTTCTACAGGCTTTACACTTGGTGGGTTAGCACTACCAAACCAAATACCTGTTCATTTGTTAAATATTATAATTATCCTGGATTTCTTATTTAGGCCAATTTTCTCTTGTTGATATTTTTCAACTGAGCATGGTTCGATATCATCGTGCTTTATCATTTCATAAGCAACGATATATGTAGATATATCATCATTGGATATGATCTGTCCAGCGATTCATATTCATTCGAGATTTTCTTGATCTTTGGAATCAATATTAACTTCGGAGCGTCCTCCAGTAATGATTCATGGACATAGTTTATGATCAGAAATAATCTCATAAAAGGTTGATGATAAATATTGGTTGTGCCTTACTCTTCTCTTCCATTAGATGAGTATTTATCGAACCAAGTAGCTTCCCCCATTTCCTTTTGGGAGCTACGGCCTCAACCACACCTCCACCATGTGTGATTGCAACGCTCTTTCCAGTGGTGTTGTGCCCTTGTTTAGGGACTTTTTGACTTTACGGGTATGTCTGCAGCTTGTATATACTATATTGTCACTTCTTGTATTAAACGTATCAGGTATCGAGTCTGATTCATTTGACTTCAACTTTACTTTATGAAGTTTGGGGATCAAAATGAAATATAATGGAAATATTCCATGACAGTTCTCGTTGTTCCTTTGGAAAATACTTTTTCCTATCTCCCCCTAACGATGAGAATACTGTCATCAAAGTGATAATCCGCAAATCATACGGTATAAGAATCACCCGTCAAAGATTCTAATTAGCGGATAATTGTTGGAGATTCATAACCAACATATATATTTCATTGTTTTTAATGACCCATTTCGGTGCGCTGGTGGAGCGCAATTGGCACATATACTGCACAACCAAACATGCATAAATGTAAAAGATCAGGCTTATATCCAGTTACCAACTGGTATGCATGATATTGGTTGGCTAGTAGTGAGTCTAAAAACAAATTGGTAATGTTGCTTTTAATATTGCAAAACCCATGCATATGTATGTAAGTTGGTGCGCATAACCAATGCTATAGTTATCATTTACATTCCTTTGATGACAACTTCTACTACTCTATGAGACCATTTTATATCTACACATAGGGTACAGGAGACTTTACATTGATCTCACTATATATATGCAATAACCATCAAGTCCTTATGATGTAAATTCTCTAGCATTCTAAGTCATGTAAACTTATAATACAATCAGGGTGGTGCCCTTAAACGTACAACTAGTGCTAGGAATGCAACAATTCATGTGGACAATAATATGACATGTGTTCATCGTGTCGAAACCAGAACCATAAAGTACTTTAATGACCCGCTTTCTGGATTTTTATGTCCATAAATATAACCTTGTATTCGTTGTAAGAATGAGATATTTGTGTATTGTGTTCTTAGCTTTAGGATGGTCTCATTCCTGTCTTAGCTAAGAATTAAGGTATATAAAACTTCTAGATATTCGAGAAGGATTATTATGATGGTGATGTTGCTTCTTGTGCTTTAAAAGTCAACAGTTGCGCTTTCATTTTGCCTTTCGATCGAATAATGTGTCCATATGTATTTTCAATACATGGATCTCTAGGTAGTAGGGGAATCACATGGATTTCTTAAATCCCTACAAACCTTAGGGCTACTTACACCCATTTGACAAAATCCAATCGATATCTTGTTATTTAATTTGAAGATATCATTGTTAAATATAGAACTTTGGCAAGATGCCAAAATGAATATGACATTGGCATGTGAAGCCAATTAGAAGGTTTTAATACCTTAATGGTATTTTGAGAGATTTTGTCGTGAGACAAATAAATTTTGGTTGCATAAAGTCAAATCTCAAACTTTTAATAACATCATAATAATACTTTTAGAGCCTTTAGTAAAAGACCAACATACATGGAGGTTTGAAAGTGTAACTTTCAAAAAATTATGGTATTATAAGTAGATTGTATGTATATTGATGAGATAAGCAAAAGTAAGGAAAGTACAAATGAAGTAATCTACTCCTATTTATACTAACTCTATGGGCTAGGCTTTTTAAATTCAAATGGGCCTAAACACTTGGGCCTTTAAACACATATTACATAAAAGACAACTAAGTTTAGGAAATTACAAAATTGACACAACTAACAAATATTCCTAACAATTTCCCCCTTTGTGTCAATTTCGTCGTTTCTGATGACTTGATGATTTCCTCTTTGATCCTTCAGTCTCTTTGTGATTCTTTGATGAACTTTCTCTTCTTCGTGATGATGGTGGCGGTGGTCTCTCTTGACACATCTCAGTCGATCTCCTCAAGGTATCTGACATACCTCATTTCTCTATCTCTCATGACTGGCTTCCGTGGTTCCACATACTTTCAACGATTAGGTGGTACACCCTTGTCCTTCTCAAAGATCACCTACGGAGGTGAGACTGGCGGTTGAACCATTGACCATGGATCGGTCGCTGGAGGCCATGAGTAACAGGGTTGATCGGAGCTCTGACTCTGGAAGACATGCTTGGAGCTCTGGATGTGGAGACGGTGTGCGAGAACAAAATACAGTTAGAACTGGAGACGGAGTACGAGACGGTACCCTTGGCTGAGAACCTTTATATGTTGGAGACGACGTAAGAGGAAGAGGAGACCGATGTGGTGAACGCATGTCACATGTAGGCGATGGAGAAGATGAAAAATGTGGAGACATAGGGGGTGAAGACTCAGAACTGTACATCTCCAGACCCGGAAGTGACTGATGTGGTACCAGAAGTGGAGAGTAAGAAGTTAGCTCTCCATGCCGCCTGACTCATAATCATCTGAAGGATCATCCTCTTCTTTCACTTCAGGCTCTGAGACTGGAAACTGAGTGTATTCGTCATCTGAGGAGAAATCATCAAGATTGATGATATCCTTAAGCTCATCATCTATAGCGGCTACATGGTCAGGGTGAGAGATTTCTGGGTTGACAAAGATAACAATCTCTCTACCCTCCGTCAAATCTGCCGTCATGTTCTGACCAGACTGAGAATGAGATACATCGGCACTGGTCTCCATATGAGTACCGGAAGGAGCGACGCCGGAGGATGTGCCTGTCAGAACTGAGGAGCCAAGCCGAGCCCTCTTACGGATTTCCCCCTCACGGCGATCGGGGTCATCTCGATCGTCGTGTCTGAGCTTGGGTGGCTCGGCTGACGCATAGCAAAAATTCTCAAGGGCTCGGATCTGAGTCTGCATATCTGAAAGAAAGCCCTTGATCTCGACTAGAACCTCTGTCTTCATGGCATCAAGCTTCCCTTCGAGCCGCTGGATAGATGAGACTACCTCTTGAGAAGAGGAGGTAGCCGGCTCGGGATGGTTCACGGGAAGTGATGTGTAAGCAAACCGCCATAGATAATCCAGAAGATTGGTTTCTTCCTCGTGGAGATTCCCACGGAAGATCGGGTTCGCCATAAGAGAATCCTCAACTTATCACACTAGTAGTCGGATGTAGTCGGTCTCGGAGGTGGTGAAGTATAAAATCCTCATGGATAGCCTTTAGGGCGCCATCCATCATTTCCCTGACAACGGATGCCGGGTAAGTAACTCCGGTGTCACATAGACGTTCCGTTTGCACAACCGCTGAATCAACGGTGTGGCCTACGTTCATGGCTGGTGTGATAGTGACCATGGTAGGACTTCCTGCCGGTCATCGTGAAATGCCCGTCATGGACACCACTCTCGGGGTTCCGATCACGTCACATAGACTCGTGATGGGTGGAGCTGAGACTGCGTCACATAGACTGGCAGTATGTGTACCTAGATGTGTATCGGGCACTAGACTCTGGTGCACATGAAGTGAAGGTGGGGATCGGGGCAGGGATCCTCCTGTTTCAATATCATTACCCTCCAAGTGAGAGCTTGATAGCCGTTGTGCTTTGTCCCGTGGAATGAAACACCCACCTTTTGAGAGATGGATGAGTGGATAGGTGGGGCGTGCAATTGCACCTCTGGGTGGGAGGTGTCTTCTTCAATACCCGTACTCAACACATGTGTACAGGTAGCAGATGTGGCTGCCCAGCTTCTACCTATGGATAGGGGAGGACCGGTTAAAACCTTTGGTCCTATCTCACACTCATCATTTCTTTTACTTCCCTCGCTCTGCTCACTTTCTTCGACTGTTAAGTCTCCCTCAAACCTTATGTCGTCATCACCCGTAGATGGGTGGTCATCACCGGAGTCATCGAAATCATAGTCCACTAAAGGGTAAGTGAAGGGCTTTGGTGACTACTGACTATCATAAGCATGTAAGGTACTAGCTCCGGAGCGATCATCATCACCGTCTAATCTACCCCCGTCATATCCCCCCGATACCTCATCCTCACACCCTTGGTCACCACCCCCAGGTGAATAACCACGCTCAAGACCCTCACTCACTCTTCTAGAGTATACCTCCGGGGTGCCAGTCTCCGGCTCTGGAGATGCTGGTAGAGGTGATATACCTAAGTATGCTCTCACAGTCGGTGAATGATGATCGACAGCATCAAGTAATGCAAGTGGTATCGCCAGCGGTGTATCATGGGTCTTTGGGGTTGCCATAAGGAGTTTGGGGTATGGCATGAGGAGTGATGGTATTGGTATAGGGAGTGTTGGGTATGGCATCAGGATACTTGGGTAAGGCATATAAAGTGTTGGTATCCAAAAGAGGTGTGATGATGGTATTCATGAGAAGTGATGGTATCAAAGAAAAGTGTTGGATGCGAAAGACAAGGCCTGGATGCCAACCCAAATACTGAATTTTTTTTTAAGATATTTTTTTTTGATTTTTTATATTTATATATATATATATATATATATATATTTTGATATGTCCTCCGGTTGTGATTGGGAGGAAGTGGTGGTATGATGTCTTTGCCGTTGTACCTGAAAATGATAAACGGTTAGTATCTAGGTATGGGCATAAGTGACTGAGGGGAGAATGAAACACACAACATTGAGATGTGCTCTTGTGTACCGAAACAAAGGATTCGATAGAGAAGAACACAACCCATTGAGTGTAAATTATTCTCAAGTCTGGATAATGCACAACCCAAAAGATCTTACCAACCAGCATACTATGTTCTTCGACAATTACCCAGTATAACCACTGAAGGTTGGACAAAGCTGGAACTCCAAGGAGCACGGGATTTTTGTAACTCAATTATATTCAGGAAGGATAACACTTAAGCATGCATACAAGTCCAAATAATCCATACACCACTCATACGTAACAAAGAATCCACACACATATAAGAGAGATAACATTCAGGCTCACTTGTATCAGTTCCAAAACATAAGCTCAACGTCATACACGACTCTGATGATTTAGATAATTCACTTATGAGCACTCGAACAACAAAGAAAAAACAATTGGGAGAAATAAAATAAAATAAATAAAGAAACAAAAAAAAAACAAAACAAAAAACAAACAACAAAAAAAAACAAAAAAAAAACACTAAGTCTTGAAAACACAATAAAAGAAAAAGGAACAAATTAAAACAAACAAAAAATAAAGACAACGGTCAGATGGAAGGAAAAAGAATAAATCAAAATAAAATAAAATAAAAAATAGAGAAGGACAACTAGGCGTGGCTTTTGAGGGTATTTTTCTTGAAAGACGTGGCCAGATTTGATAAAAGCTTCTCCTTCGCTTTTGAGGGTATTTTTCATGAGTGGACAACTAAGGTGCATTGATTTGGTTTCAGGATTACTACAATCTTCTCCTTCGCTTCTTCCTTTAGTGCAGCAAAAAAAAAAAACGGGAAGAAGGTAATCTTCTCGAGGTCGGAGATCGGGAGGAGCCGGTTAGGAATCACGTGGAACCTGACGTTGTTGACGTAGGAATGCGAACCGGTGAAGATCTGGTTCCGGTGACGAAGACAACGACAGATCTGGTTTCCGGTGAGATCCGGTCGCGAAAAAGCTTCCGGTTCGGTCGCTGGCGGGTCGACCTTAGGTCCGGTTCGGTCTCCGGTCACGTCCCGGTCGCATAAAACTTCCGGTCCGGTCGAGTTTGGCAAACACCAGATCCGTTCACAAGGATGTTTCTCAAGGAAGAAGCTTCGGTCGCCGGAAAAACATCCGGTTCCGGCGATGTCCGGTTCCGGCCACGTCCGGTTCCGGTCACAACACTTCATCTCCCTTTGTATTTTTAAGAATATCATCCGGTTCCGGCGACGTCCGGTTCCGGCGATGTCCGGTTCCGGTCAAGAAAAACGACTTGAGTTTGGTTGCGGTTCGAGCTCCGGTCCGGTTCCGGCGACATCCGGTTCCGGCGACGAGAAAAAGATGGTGGGATTAGGTTCGGTCAACAGAGATGTCCGGTTCGAGCTCCGGTCCGGTTCCGGCGACATCCGGTTCCGGCGAGGTCTCCGGTCCGGTTCCGGCGACATCCGGTTCCGGTGAGGTCTCCGGTCCGGTTCCGGCGACATCCGGTTCCGGCGAGGTCTCCGGTCCGGTTCCGGCGAGACAACAGATTCGTTCAAGAAAAAGTTCCGGTCGAGAGGATTTGGTCTGGTCGCCGATCTCCGGTCGCCGGTGTTCACAGCTTAATGCTATTTTCTCATCTCCAGCCACGCTGAATTTCTATCATATCAGACACCATGGAGAAATCTTGGTCTCTACTAGTTCATTTTGACAAAGGAACACTTGCACTTGCCAAAGAAATTAAGGAAGCTCTTGAAAGGAAAGATGATAATGCAAAGATAGAGGCCATGAAAAAAAAAAAAAAAAAAACTGTCATGCTTTTGCTGAATGGGGGAAAAGGAGAGAAAAGAGAGAAAGATAAAGAAAAAAGAAAAAAACAGATTTATTTAAAAACCCTTTTTTTTGTTTTTTTTTTTATTTTTATAACCGATTTATTTATTCATCTTTTTCCTTCTTCTGGTTTTCGGATAATTGATGTAGGGACATGATGAGTCTGGACCAAAGTGTAGACTAAGTTTTAGTAAAAAAAACAGATTTATTTAAAATCCTCTTTTTTTTTTAATAAAAACTAATTATCAAGAATTAAAAAAATTTCATATATATATATATATATATTTTGTTTCGTTTTCTTTTTTTTTCGTTTTCGTTTTATTATTATTATTATTAGTATTTTTAACAAGAATTAAAATATATATATATATATATATATGAAGTATATAAAACTACCTGGGGTGCTTACCTGATCCCCTTCTGATCAGGCGGAGGCAGACAACGTTCCCCCTCTGAACAGGCATGGGGAGGGAACGTTCCCCCTTGACACATGCACACTCATACAGACAGGTTAGTAACACCGACATATGAACGAAAACACATGCATAAAGGGATAGAATACTTACCTGTGGTGCTTACCTGTACCTTTTGAATCGAGTCTGTCATCGTTCCCCCTCGAAACGAGCAACATAGTTTGAACCTGTCAGCGTTCCCCCTCGGAACGAGCAACATAGTTTGAACCTGTCAGCGTTCCCCCTCGGAACATGTAGAGGCAGGCAATGTTCCCCCTTGGAACATGCAGAGGCAAACAACATTCCCCCCTTGGAACAGGCAGAGGCAGACAAAATTCCCCCTTGATTTATTACCACTCACAAAGCGAACTTCTCACCAAGTACAACTCTTGAAGGGAGTGAGAAGGTCCCTTTGCCCGGTCATGTGTTTGGGACAACGTCAACCATAACTTACACATGACCGGCCTGCAAAATCAAGTGCAAACATTTTTAGGTACCCATTTGGGAATGGGTCCTTTCGGGTTAGTATCAGAAGGTTTAGAGTTATGTTTCTTAGCATGATGAGTGTAATGATGACAAGCATGATTGTAGAATCCATAAAAGTTAGGAGCACAATATCGATCATTCACAAAGGCATTCGCACAAAAGCCAAAATGAAAACAGTTTCGACATCGATAATCACTCCGATATCCATAAGCAACATGTTCACAGTCATGAAAGTTAAAAAGAGTATGAGGTACATGACTGTGAGCTCTATGAAATTTATCGTTGGAAAATCTGTTTTTCGCAAATCTGGGCTTATGTGCATATGACTTTGGATGACTGCCCTTTTTAGTTCCATTCTCCTTTGAGTTATCCCTACCCTTCCTTGCATTTTGAAATGTCATATTTGAAGAAGAATGATTCGCATGAGAGTGATGATTTGAAGATTTGTTTCTTGGGTGGAAGTTGTGTGACTGTTCCTTAGGTTTAGACGACTTCTTGTTTTTACGAGAGCGTCGACGTTTCTTAGGAGCAGTCACATTAGGACGAGATGTACTCGCAACTTCAGACTCAGGGGTGACTATCGGATCCTTCCCTTTGTCTTCCCGAGTGGGTTTGACAGGAGTACACGTTCCAGGTTTAGAAGTACCATTTGATCTACCACCCTCACCAGCCATGTTGGAACAATCATTCGATACAATCTCAGAGATTTGTACCGTTGATCTTGGTGCCATGTTAGTTAGAGTGTCCATGTATGAGATAGTTGTGCAAATTGGAGACCTTAGTACAATTGATTTTGAGTTTTGAAAATTTGTACTTGAAGGTCTGAAATCTGGTGCATCAACATTCAATGCATGGTGATGATGACGTGAGTTATTACAAGTTCCAAGAGTGGATTGACTTGCTTTTGGTGTGCTTTTGGATTTGAGGGCAGTTTCAAGTTCATTGATTCTACTCAAGAACAAGTCCTTTTCCCTAAGGCTCATGCGCCTCTCATCCTCAAGCTCAGCCTCAAGTGTAGCAATCCTCTTCTCATAAAAGGTTTTGTTATCTTTGTAAACTTTTTCAAGGATTGGAACTTCCTGATTCATCTCAGCCTCAGTATAGCTAGGCGTATAATCCTTAGACAAAGGAGTCTCACGCGTTGCGTAACTGGCATTGAGAGATGAATAGTTGAAGGGAATAGAGTGTTTGTTTTTTCTATCTTTTTCTTTCTTCTCAATTTCCTTCAACTGTTCAGGATCATCAGACTCTTTCATGAAAACAATTTTGTATCCAAGACTCATGTACCGAAGGTCATACATGGTAGGAGTCTTGGATATGGCACGCTTAAGATAGCATGGACTTTTGTATCCAATGCCTTCTTTAGGGTTATAATAATTGAACTCTTTAGGTTGGTTCATGTGAATGGTTTGATCGGTTTGGCCTCTCTTTAGGAACTTGTCCTCCATATCTTTTATTTTTGCAAATAGATTGGTTCTTTGGGCAAAAATGAATTCATACTTCTTTACATTTTCACTACTCACTCTTTCAGCCTCATGTAGTCTCTTTTGTAAATCAGTGATATTAGTATTTAAGCTTGTGACTTTATCTTCAAGAGTTTTGTTTGCAAGGGTGAGCATGTTAACTTTGTCTTTTGAATAGGCTAACTCTATGTTGAATTTTACAACTAAGGCATGTTCACTAGCTAATTTGGATTCAGCAATTGTGGTTTGTTTATTAGCTTGTTTAATCTTGTTTTCATACTCAGAAACCTTTTGTGCAAGACCTTTTACTTGATTTTCAAGTTCAGTGTATGGGTCAGGGAGTACCTCAGAAGGTGACTCTGAGTGATTTGAGTCAAGGTCGTTGTAATCACTTCCTCCATCTTCCGAGTACAGTTCCTCCTCATCATGGTTAGCCATCAGACATAGTTGATATTCTCTTCCTTCATCACTTGTCAGGTCCCATGCCTCATCTTGAGCTAGCATGCATACATGAACTCCTTCCTCATCATCACTTGACATTCTGAGCCAAGCATTATCTTTCTTTACTTCCTTTCCCTTGTCTTCAGAGTTGGCTTTCTCTACAGGTTTCTGGCAGTCAGCTCTACAACCTTGTTCAACTCTCCTCAGATGGTTGAAAGAAGACATGGGTTTTCTTGCATTTCTCTTGGACATGGACCTGGTGATCAATGCCATGGCCTTCTTTATGGCATTCATCTCTTCATCAGATTCCTCTTCATGTACATGGAGAACCTGTGGTCGGGTATCGGACCCGATTGCAAAGGCATCACGTGTGTTCATGATTAAAGATTGATTGTGGATCTTAAACCACTTAGTATGATCTGAATTGGTTGGTGAAAGGTCTCAAGACTTGTGAAAATCTTGAAAATGATTCAGTTCTGGAGGTCGGGGTCCAGATCTGGAGGTCAGGTTCAGATCTGAAGGTTGGATGTAATGATGAGTATTGGGTGTCGGGTATTGAAGGAAGACTTAGAGAAATTATGGAAACTCTAGTCTGAAGAAAGTACTTGACGCCAAAAAAAAATCCAAGTCTGAAGAGTAGACCCGGTACCCGATGTTTGAGGTCTGAAGAATCGATTTCACCAGAACCAGAACACAACGGATCAAGAGCAAGTGGCAGGCTCTGATACCAATTGTGGGTGCCAAATCAATCAATCAATCAAGAACACTATAGGATTCAAAGTAGATTGTATGTATATTGATGAGATAAGCAAAAGTAAGGAAAGTACAAATGAAGTAATCTACTCCTATTTATACTAACTCTATGGGCTAGGCTTTTTAAATTCAAATGGGCCTAAACACTTGGGCCTTTAAACACATATTACATAAAAGACAACTAAGTTTAGGAAATTACAAAATTGACACAACTAACAAATATTCCTAACAAACTTATAATTAAGGCAAACATTTAGATATTATGTAAAGAAGATAATTCTAGAATTAAATTCATAACAAAATCAACCAAAGTAAAAGCGATTGACATAAATAAACCAAGGTAATAGTTAACAAATCTAACTTAATACACATATATTCATAACAATTATAGGCTATAATAAGAGCATCCACAATGGAGGTTCCTCGTGAGGTTTTTCATGGGGTTTTTACAAGAACCTCCACTGTGAGACAGAGGTTATTGCCCAATCACAGGTTCTTACTGGAACCCGGGTGCTTGAACAAGAACCCAGGTTCTTGTAATAGTTTCCTTTTCTGTTATATAATAGTTTACATAAATAAAAATTATATTATAAATAAGAAGAGAGAAATGAGGTTTTTGTAAAAATCTCCATTGTAGAGTTTTAAGGAGGTTCTTCGTACGTTGAGATGGCAATGACGTGGTAGGAAAAAATATGGTAAGTAAGATTCCTGAAGGTTCCACCACTGTGGATGCTCTAACATCACTAAAAGAAATAATGATAAACTTTTAAGTCATTATATTAATTTTTAATGACAAAATAAATTAGAACGGATGATCTTTAAAAAAATCAAATAATCTGCAAGTAGCATAGATATGAGAAATTTGAAAATAATAATTACACATAAAATGTAATTCACAATCTCATATGTAATTTTCATTCCTTTTTTCGCTTCTATTTAAATAAAGGTAATCTTTGATTTTGTAAAAAAAAAAATTATGATAATGACGGTAACGAATAATCATATCTATCAAACACATAAAACATGTATATGAATATATTTAAAATTTTATTTGTCTATGAACGAGCATGTAAAGAAAAAGTATTTATATATATACTAGTTAATGGCCCGTGTAATACACGGACGATTTAAACATATTGTTTTAGTTTCTAATAAAATTAACATTTGCATTATAAAGTTCACAAATAATTCATTACAAACCAAACGTAATATCCAATTAAAAATATAAATATGACTTAGTTGATAAAAGAAACATTAATGATTTAGTTTAATCATAGCCATTTAGGAAATTATATATATAACATTTAAATTATTTTTGTTTCAATTTTTTATTCAAAGCTTTCTGTACTAACGTAATGCGGCAATATAGAGTTCGATTTCAATGTTTCATTTTATTCTTCATCTATATCAATGTTATGATATGATTTTATGTGGTTTTAAGAGATCAGTAAATGTTTTTATTTTTGAATTAAATATAAGTTTGAAGATATCATTAAAATTTGAGAAAAAATATGTTGATATTAGTATCTTATTAGCTATTTAAAAGTTTTTGCTTTTGTGTAATTTTCAAGATTTTATTATAATGTAACTTAAGTTTAATAACAAAGGAATTTATTTTGGTTTATTAATATAACTTTTTAAAAAAATAATAATTAAGTGTCTTTGTATAACTTAATGATTATTCTTATATATTTTTTATGTTCAAAATGAGATGTTATCCTACATTTGCTTGTGTTTATTTACCCTTAGTTACACCAATTAAAACCTAAAACTTTAATAAGTTGTATTATGCACTATTTACTTATAGTGTTGATTTTTTAAGTAATATACATCAATAAACAATAATTTATGCATAAAAATGCATGTAATACACGGACGATTTTAAAAATATTGTTTTAGTTTCTAATAAGAGTTAACATTTGCATTATAAAGTTCACAAATAATTCATCACAAACCAAACGTAATATCCAATTAACAATATAAATATGACTTAGTTAATTGATAAAAGAAACATTAATGATTTAGTTTAATCATAACCATTTAGGAAATTATATATATAACATTTAAATTACTTTTCTTTCATTTTTTTATTCAAAGCTTTCTTTGAAATTGAGTAAGTAGAGAATTATTATTTATTAAAATAATACTAATTAATCAGCGATTTAAATGAAAAAAAATTACTCTTACTTCATTATTAAATATTTTAGTCATCTAATAGTTGTTAAAATATCTAAAATTCTTTTGTTGAAAAATTTGGATTTCGTGAATGATTCTAAAACGGGAGGGATTCTGAAATAAATTATATAGTGTTTTTGATTTGTAGGGTTTTAAAAAAAATATTATTTATAAATGATCTATAGAATTAGTAAGATTAAAAGAATGAAATCTTTAAATTTCAAGAACATCAACAATAGCGTTTTAAAAAAAATAAACTTTTATTATTTTTAAATAATCTATAAAAAAATTTAGATTAAAAATAGGAATCTTTAAATTTCAAGAATATCAACGATAGAATTGTAATAAAATGTAAACAACTTAATTTATATATATTCTTAATATTTACTAATATAAATAAATTTAAAAAATATTCAATATTATACTCATTTTAAAGGTATCGTCGAGACGATTATAAGGGTGTAATTTATAAAAAAGAAAAACAAAAAACTTAAATGGTTTTAATTCATATACATTATTTACCTTAATATGATAAGAATGTAAAGTGAAAATTAAAAAATTAAGGGGTAATAAGTAATTTAATCAAATAATTATAAGGATACAAAATGTAAATTATAAAAGGGAAACTAATAAATTAATGAGAAATTTTAGGTATGTAAATTTTGGAAAAAAAAATGAAAATAGATTATGACATCATCATTTGATAGGATTTGTTTAATTGACCAATGAAATCACTCAATTTTATTTTGATGACATCAGCAAAAACCTTCTTTTAATATATATATATATATATAGATATAGATTTATTAAAAAGAAAATCAAAAATTTTAATACATTTTAATTAATATATATTATTATTTTAAAATGATAGGGATGTAAAGTGAAAGATGAGAAACTAATGGATAAAAAGTAATTTAATCAAATAATTCTAAGAATAAAAAATGTAAATTATAAAGATAATTATGGTATTAAAATAATAACTTAAAATGATAAGGATGTAAAATTAAAGATGAGAAACTAATAGATAAAAAGTAATTTAATCAAATAATTCTAAGGATAAAAAATGTAAATTATAAAGATAATTATGGTATTAAAATAATAAAAATAATTATTTACTAATATCAATAAATTTAAAAAATATTCAATATTATACTCATTTTAAATGTATCGTCGAGACGATTATAAGGGTGTAATTTATAAAAAAGAAAAACAAAAAACTTAAATGGTTTTAATTCATATACATTATTTACCTTAATATGATAAGAATGTAAAGTGAAAATTAAAAAACTAAGGGGTAATAAGTAATTTAATCAAATAATTATAAGGATACAAACTGTAAATTATAAAAGGGAAACTAATAAATTAATGAGAAATTTTAGGTATGTAAATTTTGGAAAAAAAAATGAAAATAGATTATGACATCATCATTTGATAGGATTTGTTTAATTGACCAATGAAATCACTCAATTTTATTTTGATGACATCAGCAAAAACCTTCTTTTAATATATATATAGATATAGATTTATTAAAAAGAAAATCAAAAATTTTAATACATTTTAATTAATACTAGTTGATGTACCCGCGCGATGCAGCGGGAAGCATTTCGATTTTGAAGTCAAATACTTAAATCCTCAATCTTGCTTCCTACTTTGTTCAAATTTTATTGTATATTTGTCATTGTCGATGTTGATTTAATTTATATGATTTTGAAATTGTAGATCACCTTTAGGGGTGAGCATTGGGACAGAAATAACCGGCCCGAACCAGAACCGGAACCGGTATTACCTATGCGGTCCGGTTTTCGGTCCTAAAGATCCGCCATTTCCGGTTCCGGTTCCAAACCGGGTTTGGTGCCAAATATGCAGGTAAAAAACGGGACCGGACCGGATGTTTAAGAGACGTTTAATATACTCATTGTAATTAAAAAAAATAACTCTTAACTATAATATTCAATAAGTCCGACAAGAGACACTTAAAAAAAGATTGACCATTAAAAAATCCATCAAAAAGCGGTCATAAAAAACCATCGACCATCACGATAATAACTATATAAATAGTTATTGTTCTCGTGTAAATGTCTCATATATATATATATATATTATAGATGTTTTATATTTCATTGTTGTCGGTTAGTTGTACATTTAAATAAGTAAAATAATAATATGAGATAATAAAATATGTTTTTCATTCATCAAGAAATTATCACACTATATAATTTATTTACACGGTTCCAACCGGGTTTTTGACCGCAAAACCAGGACCGGAACCGGAATCGGTATTACCTATACGGTCCGGTTTTCAGTCCTAAGAATCGGTCATTTCCGGTTCCGGTTCCAAACCGGGTTCGGGCCGGTTCGGGCCGGTTCGGTCCTGTTCGGGCCCAATGCTCACCCCTAATCACCTTATCTATAAATTCAAGGTTAATATGGTTAATTATTAGACTATGATTTGGAAAGAGAATCGTACGATTATAGCGCTAGATATTTTACCATGTCATATTAATAAGAGTTGAAACATAATGTCCATAATATATTTGAGTATGTTCTTAAGTTGGTTGATTCAAGCATATAGTTTTAACAAATTGTAAGCATTCAGTAAAAAATAATATTTTTGAACTTCAAGAGATTTAAGAATATGAGCTAAAAGGCAATCTTGTTTCATGAATGTCTAATTTTCCATGCCTTCTCAATGCTAATTTTATGATTTTGTGTGTGGTTTAAAGTAAAGGTTAATATCGTTGTTTAGTTGAGATTTTGTACTGGAATTTTATGGTTTTCTTTTAAAGACCGACTTATGCATTAGTATTTCATATTTTTTGTAACTTGTAATTTATGAAAATAGAATCTGAATTTTTGTTTGAATAAATCGTAAAGTAAGATCATTTATAAGCAATAAAATTACCATAAAAAAAGACCATTTATAAGCAAAACCATAAAAGAACAAAGAAAAAAAAAAGAAAAACCATAAACACAATCCATGTACATTTTACTGCAAATCACGAGCAATCCAATTACAAAAGAATCGATATGTGGATCAATCACAAGGTTCACACCCTGTTCTCTACCATCTATATTGACCCAACATATAGTCCAAAGGAAAATAGCAAATGTCAATCCATAGATTAGAAGTTGCAAAGTTTTGTGAGTTCCCTTAGCAAGCATCTATCGATCAATTGACCATCAAAGCTTGTAATCTTCCCTGATGTCGACAGGCTAACTCATCCATTGGACCAAAAGATCAATTTTGAAATTGCAGATGGAGAATCGAATGGAGAGCAACTACAAGGATCGATTGAGAACCAAAACTTGATTTGAACCAGAAGGCATGACAATACCTAGATCAATAACAAGATCAATTTTGTTTCAGGCCTGATCACGAAGTTTCAAATCCAATTAAATCCAACAACTTCCAATCCAATCTACTTGCTATTGAAATATCAAAAATGAATAACTTAATATTTGGTCTTACACTAAAACAGAACGCTGTTAACAGAAAAAAGGATGGTTCCAAATTACAATAGATAAGCCAAAATTGAATTGAACGATTGTTGGATGACAATTCAAGAATCCAATCTACTTACTACCCATGTATAAAAAATGAAGATATTATATGACTATAGATACATAAACCGTGCTTAGCAAGCCAAACCATAAAGAATGAAACTAATTGGGATAAAGGGCCGTTAACATATGTATACTATAAATGAATAGTGCAGGAGATAGAAATAGTACATCTTCAAGGTAGTTTTCTGTCTACCTAAAGTAAGTGATTACTTGTCAACATACAGGTACTTGAAAACACAAACAGATGGTGTTGGTTCGGGTGCCTTAAAATGTTCTTTTGGAACAATAATCTTCATACAAACGTCATAACATGACGTGCATGCTTCATCAAACTTAACTTCGCCTCTCAAAGCCATGAGTGACATTTAAGTTGTAATTCTTCTTGGACTTGCTCCATTTTGCTTCGGTTTTAAAAATCCTAGTGTTATATTAACTATAAAGAATACCCAACACCAAATAAAAACTAATATACACCAATTAGGTAGACAGAAAATGCACTAAAGAAGAACCCATCTAGTTAGCTACCCGCTGCAATGCAACGAGGTTAATTTAGTATAAAACGATGGATTGTAAGGAAAATGATAAAAAGAGATGATCATAGAGTAAAAAGAGAACCCCCAGAATATGGTATAATATAAAATAGGTTTGATTTTACACAAAATTTTGGTCACCAAAAATGGATGAGGAAGCAAGTCATGTCATACAAACTGTTTTGTTACCGGGACATGTTACACATTGTAGCTTCGATGATATATATTTCACTTTTCATTAAAAAAAAGCGTTACTACTCATGGTTACTTCTTAATTTCAAACTCCGCTTAAATGTGTTCCATGCATAAGCCAACTAAAAAAAGTTAAATATTTATCATAAGCTATATGGTGAATGAGATCGATTATAAATTGATTTCAATTCTAACTCTTAGCATATTATCTATCTAGTATAACTTTCTTGATATCTATACCTATGTTATCATCGAGTAAGACATCACAGTTAATTAACAATCATACCAACTTCAGTGATAGAGTTGAGGCTAGCTGGCCAAGATGCTCCATATGATACAAATCCTCCCATATGCAGTGTTGAATCATCTATTCATCTCTACTTGCTCTTCGACGTCAGGAAAAATTTGTTCAGCAAGGTAGCCATGTTTTCACCTGCACATTTTTCATCATGTGGCCCCAAGGAAAACAACAAGTTTATGCTTTTTCATACAAAGCCTTATAGGTAACTAAAACTTTCCCATCTATTAATACCACAAATTTAATAATATAAGGCATGTAACTTTCAAGTACTTGCCTCCTTTTGAAGGTTTATAGCCAAAACCGCATAAGCTATACATATTGGCAAGTAGAATAGGGGTTCCAGGTGAGTTTCCGTATGCAAGTGAACCCAAATGCAGTCCATGTATAAACAAAAATAGGGGGTTTATGATTTCTGAGGAGACTGGTGCTATTGTGTTCATCAAGGCAATGAGACTTTAATTGGACAATTAAATGAAGGAAGGGGGGGGTGTGGTTCCTTGAACAACATATTAAAATAACCACTCAAGATGAAGAAACCAATATCACTGTTGTAAAATATGATTGTTCTTGAATATTAATTTTCAAAGTTCAAACATTAACTTTAACCTCTTCATTTGATCGAGTCCATCTATAAATAGAATACACATTTGGTGACTTTTTAAGAGATCACTAACATCTTGACTGAGCATGATGTTGGTTTTTCAAAACCCACATTTCCCCCGTCAAACAAAAAAGTTAAAAACAAACCACCACCTTAAGGCTTAAAATGCAATTGGTGCATAACAAAGATGAGATGCACTCGATCAATATAAGAACAAAGCTATTACAAACCTTAAAATATGAGATGTAGTCAAGTTTTGCACAGGAGACCTGCTGTAATAGGTTGTGTTTTGCTGATAACAGTTGTGGCGAATAGGGCTGGCGATAACAACAGTTGTTGACCAAAGAATATTGTTGTTCGCAGAAAAGCATGAGTTTTTCTAACACCAGGATCTAAACAAAAAATTTTAATCAAATAAGTTACGTCATTCTTGGGCACATGAGTATGGCTGATTCCTTTGTTGCAAGCGAGGGACAAAGAGAAAACTACAATGTAGTATGCAAAAGGAAAACAAGATTAATAGAACACTGATTAGGTTAGTAGGACAACCATCAAGATATAGGATATATTTGATATACGTTTGACCAGTTGCATACGTGCAACATAAAATAAAATCAAATAACTCATTGCATCTCTGTATAAAAAAGTTAATGTAAGATTAGCAAATAAAAAATGAAAAGATATAAAGCTTGTATCCCACAAAAACATGTACCTTCAGCCATAAAGAAAATGCTAAGGTACCTTCTTTGTCAGGATGAGTTAGTTGATGTTTTGCAAAACTTGCAATAAACTTTGGCATTGGGTGTCAAATTCTGTAAGAATATTGAAGCGGGCCTTGGCACTCTGCAATGAGCAAGAATAAGAGGATGGAATTATTATGACTTCATCCGTAAAATTAACTTCATGCGTAAAGAGAAGAAAACTAAAATCCCCACAAAAAGTGCTACTAACGAAGAGCTAAAACAACAAACCCGGGCATAAATTCAAACCCACAACTACAGATTTGACGTCTGCACAGTTCAGGTGTGCATCAGATTTGACGCCTGCACATATAAGAAATTGAAATAGAAGAAATTGAATAAGAAATTGAAATAGAAGAAATTGAAGAATTAAGCCCTAATTACTGAAATAGAAGAAATTGAAGAATGTGTTAACCAAACTAAGATAAGTTTTCGATTAATTTCATAATCGTTCAAAGCAATTTCAGAATCGTTCAAAATTAAGACCTAATGTTCAAAATTGAAGAACATACCTTTTCGAAATTGAAGGAATTTGGAGCAACTAGATACTTACCCGCACGCGATGCGGCGCGAAAAATCTTAATATCAAAATCAAAAACTCGATTTAGATATGTTAATTTTATTAATCTATGTGGTCTTATGTCGCAAATGGAAAGTTAATATGGTGGATTGTGTCGTATGTTTAAAAAGGTTGTTGATGGATAATGTGGTTTTTAAATTCAAAACATTGGTGCTTAACATTCAATGACCAACTTACACATTAATACTTTATATACCTATTACTACAATTAATGCAGAAAGATGTAAATTATTAAAAATATTTAAAAAATAGTTGGAGTAAAAATCCTATGAATAACATTTCTAATTTTATTTTTTATTTGTCATTTTATTTTATTTTTCTTTGAATCTGACACCGGCATAAACCATACAATTCCAATAGCTCGTGCCACATTCTTCATGGAAAGCTTTGATGTATGTTGATCCAATAAATAACTTCAAAACCGAAGACAAAATTTCTTATGTAGGGTCAAAAAGGCTTTATATATTATTCTTGGTAATAACTAATAAGCAACCAACTTACAACCATTCATAACCATCAAGTTTCTCTAGAATGAATGAACTCATTTTTCTTCAACGAAGGACATCAAGTATACTTTTTGGAACATACGCAAAAATTAAAAATCATATAACTGTTAATTAAAACAATTCTACAAGGGGCTAGTTACACATCTATCTTCAACTCGATTCTTTTATGCGATTCTTTTATGAGGAAAGGTACTAATGAAAAACAAAATCTTGGAAGTTATAAATTAAATATTATAGAATGAATATTTAATAATCTTGAAAAATTGAATAGTCAATCTTGAAATTTGAAATAAAATTATTACCTTTATATAAAATAATTGCATAAAAATATTCAATATTGGGCTCATTTCGAAGGTATTGACGAGACAATTATGATGCTATACTTTGTAAAATAAAAAACGTAATTTTAATATATTTTAATTCATAATATATAATTATTTAGATTATATGATAAGGGTTTAAGGTAGAAAATGAAAAACTAAAGGACTAAAACAAGATTTAATAACTAACTACAGGGGGTAAAGTGTAAGTGTGTAAATCAGTTTTGTTGAACAAAATAACTAACATATTGAGTTATTCTCTTTATATAATAGTATAGATGTGGGAAGGAAGACATGGATTTGTGAGAAGGAGGTACTAATTTGAAGGAAGACATAGAACCTGAAAGAAGAAGAAGATCGTGGTTTGCAGTTGTGAGAAGTTTTCTTGAAAACAGTTTCTTGAAAACAGTTAATTCAATTCTTTTTAATATATAGTATAGATATATTATTATCTTAAAATGATAGGGATGTAAAGTGAAAGATGAGAAACTAATGGATAAAAAGTAATTTAATCAAATAATTCTAAGAAATAAAAAATGTAAATTATAAAGATAATTATGGTATTAAAATAATAACTTAAAATGATAAGGATGTAAAATGAAAGATGAGAAACTAATGGATAAAAAGTAATTTAATCAAATAATTCTAAGGATAAAAAATGTAAATTATAAAGATAATTATGGTATTAAAATAATAAAAATAATTGATGACATCATCATTTGATGATTGTTTTTTATTGGCCAATCAAATGGCTCAATTTCATAATCATGACATCAGCAAAAACCTTTCTTTAATATACATATAGATATAGATATTATAGAGCAACTAGCAAAGTATTTTCAAGAAGAAAAACATAATAAATTACATATGTGGATTTTATAAATATAAATAATAGGCTATCAACATTTTACTAGAGTGCCAAATCTTTATGGTTATTCAACTCCAATCCATTTCCGTGTTATTTTTGGTTGATTCTTTTTTTTCTTTTGGTTTTTTTTTTTTTTTTTTTTTTTTTTTTGATTATCCAACTCCAATTCATTATTGTCTTTATTTTATTTTCATTGGATAATATATTTACTATTCAAAATGAAATTTAATAAAACAAAACTATGAATTACTTTATTATAACTTTGGTCGTCGAAATGTAAACCGACATTTGATTAATTAAAATTTATCAAATAAGTTGTTTTAAATCAAGTATTAGTTATTTATTAATTATATAATATAATTATTATGTTTAAATAAATGGTATAATAATAGTAATAGTTATTTAAATGATATAATGATTGATTTCGCTAAATGTGTCCATTATTTTTTTAAATTTTTTTGATGAAATAGTTACATGAACTATTTGATAATTTTTATTTGACTAACAATTGTATTACTTAAAAATAAGCTAGCTTATAAGCTAGGATATGTTTGGATGCATCATAAACTAGCTTATTAAAACGTAGTTAAAGTAGCAAATAAATTATTCAAGTTTTATTTAAATTTAAATGTTAAAATCAAAATGTCCAAAAAAATATTACATTCATTTTTAGCCTAAACTCCACTTTACAAATTGTAATATTAACTAGTAGTGTTAACCATCTTTAAAACCCATCATTCGGGTTTCACATCGGGTGATAAATTGTGATAGATTTGATCGTAAGTAGTAACATGGATTTATAAAAGATTTAAAAAATCAAAAATTCTAAAAGATTTTAATAATACTAACAATTATCATGAAGCCAAAAGACACTTTAACGTATTTCAGCCAATATATGATATATGACTAAAACGTAAAATGAAATATAGAAAGCTAAAATGTATAAAGTGAATAAATATTATAAGTTTAATGGGCTAAAATGCAATTTCTCCAAATGTTGTTGTTTATGAACAGGGTTATGGCTTCATATAATCGTACTATATATAGTATATAATAAAACAATTATATTAAAAAAATATTAATATTAGACTCATTTCGAACGTATCGACTATACGATTATAATTGCGTAATTTGTTAAAATTAAAACATATTTTTTTAACATATTCCAACCAATCTATACTACTTATATAAAATTAGAGTCACCTTATTTTGCAAACTCATTAATTTGTGGAAACTTTGGAAACCATGTTTTCCACCAATCATAATCCATTTTCTTGTTTATTTTTGGTAATTTTATTTATTTTATTTTTGTGATACTTAATTATAAGAGTTGGTGGTTATAATTTTGGATTTTGCAATTAATCTTGTTCATTGATCCTTCTAATCAATGGTTTATATGAGTTTCCACAAACTAATGAGTTTGCAAAATAAGGTGACTCTATATAAAATTCTATTTCAGTAAAAAACTGTTTTCTTCAATATTACAACCACCTATGCCTTAAGTACAACTCTATATATATACTGCATGAATTGGAAATTGCCCTCCTTATTCCTCCTCCCACGTCTGCCTTCCTTCACATAAGCTATCATCATTGTTTGATTTCTTCCTCAACGCAGATACGGTCTCCTCAATCAAGCGGACGATTTCAATGTTCCGACTGAAAACAAACAAGTTACTTTGACTAGGGTTTTGTTTGATTTCTTAAACATGTCTGTTTTTGTTTTCATATTTGATTTTGAATATAGAGTTCGATTAAGAGCAATATGTATCCAACAATTTCTTTCTCTTTCACCTAAAACCAAGTGAAACACAATTGTTGAAATTGAAGTCGGAAAGAATTGAAGCCAAATTTTGTCTTCTTCTCCTTCACCAAACCCTAATTTAACACTCATCTATGTTGATGTGAGAACTAGGGGTTTTGATGCTAAAGTTCATGCCCCACTTTCCTACAGTAAGTTTTTTGTTTTTTTTTCTTCTTGAGACATGTTTTCCCTTTTATTTTTGTTATTGCAAGACATATGATGGAATTGCATTTCTTTCTTTCTTTCATGTTGGAGGTATTGGAGAACCGTCAAAGGATTCTCAATAGATTGAGGAGAAACTCGCTGAAAAAAAATCGTACATGTCTTCTTCAAAGAAAGAGCAACATCTATTACAAAAAAGTCCATTTCTCTGCAACATGTATGTCTTTCTTTATTTTTAGGTGTGATTCACTTTCTATGCTACATTTCTTTCAAAGTTTTTAAGCTTATATCACTTCATATATATTGTGCCATTGCCATTTAACCTGAATTTGTTTCAGATAGCTGGAACCATATTTGTGTTTATTGTGATGATCATCAGATCCAACCATCATTATGATAGAGAAATTAAGATCAAAGAACGATGATCACATAAGTCTGTATATGTACAAATGAGGAGCATATAAGATTGAATATTTTTTTTTCAATCTTGGAAAAAGAAACTGGAATTGATAGTATGCAAAACCAACTTTGACTAGCTTACTCAGCTTAGGTTCAAATTTATCCTCTGATAATATGCAAAACCAGGTAAGAGTTTGACCTAAAAACTCTCAATGTAGAATTTTCAAATAATTTGTAATTAGATCTGATTTTGTGAGATGGAATTCAAATCTTCTATTGGTTTTAATCGTTTTCTCCTTTGTTGGTTATTATTTAAGCTACAAAGTTACAAAAAGCCATTGGTGATTGGTCTACAAAAGGTGTGAGCTTACATCATTTATCATTTATGCTTGCCTAATTAATGATATGCATTACCATACACTTCTTTATAAAGTTATGATTAGGGGTGGCAATTCGCGGATTGAAGGGTTGGCGGGTTGGAGGGTCAGAAAACCTCAACCCAACCCAACCCATTTAACTAATCGTGTCTAGTTCTTCAACCCAATCCACGAAGGGTCTGTCGTGGGTCGTGTCAGGGGTTGGCAGGTTGGCAGGTCATTGGCGGGTTGGTGGGTCATTTGCGAGTTAGTGGGTCATAAATGGGTTGGTGGGTCATAAAAGGGTTGACGGGTCAAATCTCATACTTTATATAATTCAAATAAAAACAAGTAAACAACATCCAAAAGCAACCAAAATACCAAATACAACCAAGTACCAAAATACCAAATACAACCAAACAAGTTTCAAGTTCAAATAAACAAGTTTCAAGTTCAAATAAACCAAGTTTCAAGTTTAAACAAGTTTAAAGTTTGTTGGAATTCGTAGCCTCCCTTCTGTCTTCGTGAATGTTCATACCCATTTGTTGGAAGACGATTTAGGTTAGGGTTAATTGGCCGCTTTTCAGTTTTCAATTCATAATTGATTTTTGATTTGTAATTTCTTTAGTTTTTTATAATATAATAATATATAACTAAATATATAAATATAAAATAGTTATTTAAATATAAATGGGTTCGCGGGTCAACCCGCCAACCCGGTGGGTCAACCCGCGAAATTTGGCGGGTTGGCGGGTTAGAGGGTCAGAAAACCTCAACCCAACCCGCGAAATTTCCGTGTCGGATTGTGTCGGGTTGGCGGGTCGTGTCGGAAACTGCCACCCCTAGTTATGATTTGCAAACAAGCTGACTAAATAAGGTTTCTTGTAATTGATTAAGCCATACAACAGTTTCTGCCATTAATATGTTCACAAATGTTTACAAATTAAGCCATAGGTTGGACTTCTTATGTGTACAAAATGATGTATTAGTAGTCATTTTCACCGATATGAAATGATAGTTTGTTTAGTTTGCATTCAAAGTGTTTATAACAATTGAACTTTTAAAGTTGATGATATAGCTATTTTAATTATGAATTATAACCTGGTTCCTCATACCTTTTTCTTAGTTTAATGGAAGTATCTATATGTAAATATTTAGGTATTTGCATGGAATTAATTTGCAAACTTAATATGCTTTTGTTGACTTCATTTGCTTTACTTTTTTCTTTTGTGGTTTATTTGTGCATCAGTTTCATCCCCATTGATACAGGCTCAGAGATGCATTCACGGTTTCTATATTGTGCTGGTATGATTCTAGGCTCTTTCCAGCAACATGTTTAAATTTAGTTCTTTCTATATTGAGTTTCATTGTACCCTCTTGATCTTTTAGCTATTATATCTTCTCTATTGGATGATTGGAGTGGCATGGATAAAGAGAAGGCCAATAACTACACATTGAGTTGTCAGGTATAGTGCTCACTTTCTCAATTGCCCATCTCCCAAGTGTTGTCAGACTGGCTAAGACAAACAGTTATGTATATGTTAATATGTATGTTGACTTTTAGTGAATATTATAATCCTTGTTATTTTAATTAAATATTTATAACAATACCAAATTATATTGCTTCTATGCAAAGTTCTCCATGAGAGTAACTCGAATGCTTTAAGCAATTGCAGGTCACATAATAACCCTTAATCATATACTATTTTCTTAGCTTTTAAAAGTTGTACTTGTAGACTCGTATGTTAGTGTCATTAAACAATTTTTGTCTCCTCATGTAATTAGGGTTGTATTTTTTTTCCTGACAGAAGGATATGACAAAAGAGGGATATACTTAAGGTATCAACTCTTCTTAAAAGTTCTGGTTCATATTGAAAATTTTATGGTCTGTAGGCTATCTATCTATCTATCTTGGTATGGATTCAATCTCAGGGTTACATATTTTGTTTGCATTCATATCATTCTTCTTTGAATTTGTTTCAAATACTAAAGATGCTGGAAGACAACTCGATATGGATTACATGAAGTGTGTTTCTAATTACTTGGAAAAGTTAAAAAAAAAAAAAAAACTGACACCATTTCCAAGTTAAAAACGTGCACGTCGTTTTGACTTGAATATAAACAACATCAAACAAACCTTGCTATATGGATTATATTTCTTAACTCTTGTTAACTTCTTTAGTTGCATTTTACTTGATTATGGTTTACTGGTTTACTGCTTTATTGATTTATGTGGATTGCTTAATTCTGGTTTGATTTATGCAGTTAGTGATGCCATGGTCGTTCAAGAAATCTATAACGGTAACAACTTTACCTTCACCCTTTCATGTTCAACCAATAATACCTGGCAATTAAAGCATGCTCCACAATGCACATGATCATGCTTTATAATATTATTTCATTGCCAACGCCACATGTTTTATTCTTATATATAAGTTTTTGTGTTTCCTCTGCTGATGATTATCATACTTCATATATCAACTATTTCCACAGCTAACTTAAATGCTAATAAATAAATCTCAACATTAGAAAGTAATTGGGAAACATTAAAAGAAGGAATTACAATGGAACCACCAACTAACTCCTATATCAAATATGCAAGGATAAATCTATCTGCACAACCGACATGCAATATCTATTTCTTAAATTATTCGTTTTGTACTTGTGCTTTAAACCCATGCTGCTAATAGGTTCAATTAAAGTTTATAAACTTGTACAAATGCATATGGTGTTACCCTTGTTTTATGTCTAAGATGGTGCTTCACTTGGTTCTTTACCAATTGCTCACCAATAAACATGTTTCTTGTAACTTTTTATCTCATGGCACTTGATTTTTGCTATAAAGGATACTATCAAAAGTAAGTTCGTTAGCGATGTGACATCCAGATTGACAGGATAGGAAGGAATGGGACAAATTGAATTAGTTTGTCCCACCAAAATATTTGGAACACAAATATAATAGATGATATAAGATTGGTTAATAACCAAGCAATCCATGCCAAATTA
Source organism: Centaurea solstitialis (assembly GCA_030169165.1). NCBI lineage: Eukaryota > Viridiplantae > Streptophyta > Magnoliopsida > Asterales > Asteraceae > Centaurea > Centaurea solstitialis. The sequence goes on along the minus strand of CM058046.1, from coordinate 6,766,756 downwards.
CAATCATAAAACTGTTCACCTTATTTGTCTTGGTGAACGGATCCTAAATAAGTAAGGGTGTAAGTGAGCCGAGCTGCTCGTGAGCTACTCGTTAAAATCTCGATTCGAGCTCGAGCCTTTATGATAAAGCTTGCGAGCCTAAACGAGCTTTACTTAATATATAATATAAATATATCTATATCTATACTACATATATAAAGCTCTTATTCAGTTTTTCTTCCAAGAAACTTTGTACTTCTATAAGATAAGTTCAATTCTAAAATCAATAGGTTAAGGTTAAGGGGTCATATACCGAATTCTTATCGGCAAGAGATTCACCTTCATTTACCTAAGATAGGACACAACAGTTAGTTACAGCCAAACAGCAGTTGTCCCACCTTACAAATCCAACCAGCCTTTGAATTTAGGCAAACAACCCCGAACTGCAGCCAAGCAGGTCCAGGCCTGCAGCCAAACAGCAGCAGAAGCACATCGCACAACCAAACAGTGGCTGAACCTCAACATGTTGTCAGCATCAGCAAAGCGAGTTTCTACATATATGTTTATCAGTACTTTAAATCTTAGCCTTATATAAAAAAATCATGTGAAACTATACCTTAAGGCAAAGGTTCGCACGTTTCTCAAACATTTTTGTGGTTTTCATTTAATTACCCCCCCCCCCCCCTCTATGTATATATTAATTACGCATGTGTATGCATTAACTTAAAAATAACCACTATGGGAATTATAAGTTATTTTGTCTCCATAATTTCTATGTTTTGCAACAAAGTTATCTCTAACTTGCATCTCTCTTCTTTCAGCATTTTCTCAAGATAGAAAGTTTCTTGGAAGCATATCACACGATTCGATATTGAAGGTGTGTTCTGTGTGTTACATCAAACAAATATCATATAATTACTCGATTTTCTTTATCTTCTTTTGATTGGAGCTACCAACTTCCACCATTTTGTGTTTGCAGATGTGGGATATCGATAGTCTACAGCAAGATTCCGGAAAGAAAGTAGAGGGTAAATCAGCTGCTGATGGTGACAAAGATGAGATGGATATGGATACCAATGATGCTCTTCCAAAGGTAGTCTACTAAGTTTTTTCGTTCCCAAATTTCAGTCCTAACCAGTAACAATAACTTCAAAAACGTATTTCGCAAAGCTGTTATTTTTTTTTCATAAATAGTATTTTATTGGGTTCATGAATTTTGGTACCCATAACATTCCACAATCTTACTCGCCTACCTCACTCTAACCCGTTGACTTCAATCCTGTCCAGCCATGTCTCTGTAATTTCTCTCTGTTTTTATAATTTCTCTCTGTTTTTTATATCTGATTTTGCTTGTTTAGGCACAAAGAGGAAGAACAATGCAGGGGGCCAAGGCCTTGATACAACATCAAAAACATCAAAAACGTCAAAAACGCTACAGAATTGTTACCTTTTCTACTTGTTTTGTGTTGTTCGCATAGTTTTTTGTCAAGTTTTTACCAAGTTTTTAGCATATTTGTTTTGTTGCTCTTTGGTGATCTTTTTACTATTTGCGGTTGCAAGCATTTGTTTCCATTTTGTTGTAAAAATTTAAGCTTAAACAACTTGTCTTCTTGCTATCTTAGTTTTATTTAATAATGCTCTATTTGTTCGATTGCATTTGGGTGCACTGTTATAATAATGGCCAATGTGAATATGGTGCAAATGCTGATGCTTTATTGGCTAGATGGAACCAGTGGACTCAGGTCCACTCACCGCAGATCTTTTTAGGTTTGCCGGCGGCCACCGGAGCTGCCGGAAGTGAATATATGCCGTCGGACGTTCTAACATCTCAGGTTCTTCCGCAGATCAATGGTTCTCCAAAGTATGGTGGACTTATGTTGTGGGATAGCTTCTTTGATCAACAAAATGGATAGAGTGATGCCATCAAAGGTATTGCAAAATTAAGATAAACGAATACGCTATTGCAACAAGTCTTCACACCCGCAGCATCGCGCGGGTACCTTAACTAGTATACCATATATGACAAAAACATAAAAATAAAATATAGAAAACTAAAAATATAAAATGAATAAATATTATAAATTTAGGGGTTAGAATGTAATTTCTACAAATGTGATGGTTTCACATAATCGTACTATATATAGTATATAATAAAATAATTACATAAAAAGTATTCAATATTAGGCTCATTTCGAACGTATCGACGATACGATTATAATGGCGTAATTTGTTAAAATTAGAACGTATTTTTTTAACATATTCCAACCAATATATGATATATGACTAAAAAATAAAATAAAATGTAGAAAACTAAAAGTATAAAATGAATAAATATTATAAGTTTAGGGGTTAGAATGTAGTTTCTACAAATGTGATGGTTTCATATCATCCTACTATATATAGTATATAATAAAATAATCACATAAAAAATATTCAATATTAAGCCCATTTCGATCATATTATCGATACGATTATAATGACGTAATTTGTAAAAATTAGAACGTATTTTTTTAACATATTTTAGCCAATGTATGATATATGAGTAAAACATAAAATGAAATATTGAAAAGTTAAAGGTATAAAACAAATATATATTATAAGTTGAGGGGCATAATATGTAAAATTGAAATAAATATATATGATTAAAACGGGTTAGAGGGTGGGTCGGGGCGGGTGTGGGTTGGAGGATGAATCGGGTCGGTGCGCCTGGTAAATGTAAACTATATATAATATATAATATATAATTATGTTATTAAAAATTTCAATATATTTAATAAACTATTATTTTATTTGATATCTATATTTAGGGGGTGTTTGGTTCATTTCAGGGAATGGGAATGAAAATGAAAATGGGAATGCAGGAGAATGGGAATAGGAATGAGGATTGCATTGATGCTGTTTGGTTAACCTAATATAATCATTGAAAAATTGTTTCATTTTGAAAAAATATGTTTTTCCAACTTGAAAATACAAAAGATGTTTCATTTAACATCCATAGATGGAACAATGCATGGAAAAAAGAACCAAATAGAAATAAAAGTTTCATTCCCCCCAATTTGGTCAGGAATGAAAATTAATGGATCTGCAGGAATGATTCCATTATATAGTATCAAACCAAACAGCAGTTTTCATTATCATTCCCATTCCTGACCCCTCAATACCCCCAACCAAACGCCCCCTTAATTTATTGTTGGTGAACAAAATATTCTCTTTCTTCACTCATAAGTAATTCAGTTAAGGAAATTCTTCGTATATGAAAAAAGTTTGCTCTTCCACTTTTCTAGAGCATATAAAAACAAATATATAAAATCAAAATCTCAATTTATGTTTTGTACCTTTTTATGTGTAAACTCACGTTATTTAGGGTTTACAAATGAACTTCCCTCTATATATATATATATATATATATATATATATATATATTCACCAACATAATTAACAAAATAAAAATTATACATAATTTGGACTCATATCCAAATTTAATGACCCTCGAGATTCAACCATAAAAACACATACTTTTACTTATATAAAAACAAATATTCACATGAAAATACAATGAACATAAAAAAAACACCGCATCCACCAAAAGCACATTTCAAACCTCCACAATGGTTTTACGAGTTCACTTAATGTTGATGGACTAATGCAAAGCCAACCATCACTTTATCTCTTTTGTATATACTATTGCAAATAAATCAAAAAAATTCGAAGTTGTGTGACATGTTCATAATATCAAGACATGAACAAATCCGGTTAAAAATTAACTTAATTATTACTCAGTTTATTGCAAAATTAGATATATCATACCTGAGGAGGCATGTTTACATTTAATTGTGAAGAAAAATTACAAGTTATCTTACAATAACATCCACCGGATTTACATTTTCCATCAATATAACCACTTCTTTCACATGCATCTGAGCATTTGCTATCAAGGCATGTCCCAGACCACTTCATGACTTCACAAGGATCAGGGTCAATATATCTTGTCCCTTTAGAAAAACGATTTCGACCAAGAAGCATCGATTTTTCTTCTGAAACTGTTATTAAGCAAACACACATCATTGACATCAGATTATATATATATATATATAGAGAGAGAGAGAGAGAGAGAGAGAGAGTCCATTTCATTTGTGAACCATAACTTTAGTGTGAACTTGTGAACCGAAACCAAAAAGACGATTTCATTGGTTAAATCAATTAAATTGGTTTATGAAATTGTTTAATATGATAAAATTATATTATATGATTCATTTTTTTGATGAAATTATTTCATATTTTGGTGTCTTTTACGTGAAAATCAAAAGATTTCATAAACATATATGACACCGTTTCATAAAAATGGAAAAGTATATGAAACATTTTGTTTTTACGTAAAAACAACGAAATATGAAATATTTTCAACAAAAAAATGAATCATACAATATAATTTTATTATATTAAACAAATTTATGGGCCAATTTCATTGATTTAACCAATGAAATCGTCTTTTTGGCTTCAGTTCACAAGTTCACACCAATGTTATGGTTCATACTAAATTTATGTTATATATATATAAAAATGTTTGGTTTGTAATAAAAAAACTTACCGGTAGCAACAATCAAGAATTGTAACACCAAAATGACATATAGAATTTTCATTTTTGTTCCAAACCTGATGAAAGATTGAAAATTTGATGGACTATTATATACTCAACATGTATTTGATGAGTATACTCAACATGGACTATTATTATATACTCAACACGGACTATTAGGTATAAATGCACATACCTCTAAAATAATTAAGAAAAAAATCATGTTTATTTAAATATTTTGCCTAACTAGTTATTTTATGTTAATTTTTTAAAGAATTACCATAAATAATTCTACGTGAAAATTTTGAATTTATTTATAATTGTACATGATGTATTAAGATTTGTACCTCTTAGAACATCTCCAATAGCTATGTTATAGTTTTTTCTAAAATAGAGTATCAAAACTTAAAATCCCTAGAAAAAATTGCATCAAACTCCAACAGTATTCTATTTTAGCAATTTTATCATCATTCTAAATGTTTTCTATTGGTAAAAAATTATTTCTCTCTCTTAAACATTAATTTAAATGTCTTCTATTGGTAGAAAATAATTTCTCTCTCTTACATAGAGAATTTTAGCATTTCTCTAAATATAGAGATTTCTACTTTCTCGTTCTTCATTTCTTTATTTTAGCATACACTATAGCATAGCCGTTGGAGCACAAATTTAGCTAAAACCTCCAAAATCTCTATTTTAGCATAGCTGTTGGAGATGCTCTTAGAATAATAAAGATAACGATGTAAGCTATACAAATTTATAAAAATCTCTATACATTATTTGTTGAACAATCTCTATACATACTTATGATATTTTATAATATTATTAAATTAAAAAATATTTAATAACGAACTTGTGTTGAAACTTGAAAACATTGACAAAAGAATTATAATAGTATAATTTGTAAAAGAAAAGAAAATGTATTCTAGTTAATTTTAATATGATGGGAATGAAAAATGAAAATATAAGACATATAAAACACATTAATTCGAATATATTTATGATATTTAATAATGTAATTAAATACAAATATATTCAATAGTGTACTCATTTCAAAAAATCAATTATTGACGAGACGACTATTATGGTGTAGTTTTTTAAAATTAAAACGTATTTTTAATGTATTTTAATCAATATATGACTATATATGTTAATATAATTGAAGTTTAAAATGAAAAATAGAAAACTAAAAAATATAAAATAAATTGATTTCATACAAATTATTTCTTTAAAGCCTTGCAAAAACAATATGTTTTTTTATTATAATCCATAACAAATAACTATTTTTTAATTTTTTTAGATAAAGTTTAGGCTTCGCCTAGATTACATCCTTGGCAATTTGAAACTGAAAAAAAATCGATCATTTGAGACTAAATTTGACCACAAGATGCACACAAAAGGAATTTGAACCTTTGGCACAAAGGACTAGTTTGATAGCTTTATTTAATTAGTTATTATATTATTATAAATAAACGCATCAAAGCTCAACGATCATTTAATTTTTATCAAGAGGTCTCTTTAAAATATGTATTTTAAATAATGGTTATATATAAGGTCATGTTTAAGGAATAACCTTAAAAAATGAGAAAGTGAAGAATACCTTTGTAACCTTATATTTGAACGGTATGCACTTATACATATGGTTCAAATGGAGGGTTATAGAAGTGTTTCTCTATTTTTTTTGTTTTTTGAGATTTTTTCTTGAACCTACATCTATATATATAGACTTAATCATTTGAGAATTCTAAAATATGTTAAATCCGTGAAATTTATTTTAATTCACTAATTTAAGAAAATTAATGTTATTAATTAGTGAGATAATTGAGTAAATACTCATCCATATTTATTAAACAAAGATTAATTAATTATTAAAATAGTTTAATGTTTCTCTCCCTCCCTCATTTCCTTATTTGGTCGTGAGTAGCGGGTCTAGCTTGAGCGGCTTCCAACCCACCGGGCTGGCAGGCTGAGCGGGCTGTCGGTACGTTGGCAGCGGCTTGGACGAGTAGGGAGTCTGAGCGGGTATGCCACACCGTAATTTTTTTGTATGTGTTGTGTGGGAAGATTGAGAGGGTTGGGTACTAATCAGAGAAGGTTCCAGATGGTTAATGGTAGGGTTGAAGAAAAGTTGATGTGGTTATGGGGTTGAAAGGATTGGGTACTCATAGCCTTAGGAGTGTTTTGGGTTGCTTATTTAAGCTTCTTATTGACTTTATAGTTTTTTTGCATCATTGATAAATATTTGAGTGTTTGGATGGAAAAAGAAAAGAGATGCTTGTTCAATTCCAAGTTAAAAATTTATTAGAAATATCTGAGAAAGAGAATTGAAAAAAAAACACAAAAATACATTGAATTTTTTGATTATTCAACTCTATTTCCGTGTCACTTTTGGTTGATTCTTTTTTTCTTTTCTTTTTTTGATAATCCAACTCCAATCCATTATTGTCTTTATTTTATTTTCATTGGATAATATATTTCCTATTCGAAATGAAATTTAATAAAACAAAACTATGAATTACTTTATTATAATTTTGGTCTTTGGGTGGGTTTTTGTTTCTTTCTTGTTTTGTATAGGTGGGTGGGTTTTGTCCCTTTGGTTTCGATAGACATATGACTTTGTCCTGGTTTGTTTCATGGTTGGTTTGAATAAAGGTTTGTTGTTATTTAAAAAAAATGACTCAGTTAACATTTACCTATAAAACCTTTAGTGAACGACTCTTAGATACATGGTCCTATTGTCTTGATGTCTTAAAATCACCTCTAATGACACAACTAAAGTTTCAAAATCGTTCATATTAACGACTCTCGTCGCATTGCACGGGTACACTACTAGTTAATCTAAATCTATCAAATAAGTTATTTTAAATCAAGTATTAATTATTAATTATATAATATAACTATTATGTTTAAATAAATGGTATAATAATAATAATAATAATAATAATAATAATAATAATAATAATAATAAAATAGTAAATTGTAATTTGAGTCCATATGGTTTGGTTTTATTTAAAAGACAAGTATGCATTATGTGCAAGACACATGAAAGAGAGTAGGTTTAACGGAAGTATCTCCGGATGTTACTTTTTAAGGACCAAGGTTGAACACTTTTATATACCACGGATTTTTTTACAATAAAAATCTATATATATATATATATATAAGTAAAACCCAAAGAGAATGATGTGGCATAATTAAAAAGTTTCATTGCTATTTATTGATTTTTTTAGAATTTTGATTTATTTTTTTACAAAGGGTTGGAGTTGATGAAAATATGAGGGTTGGAGTTGATGAAAATATGAAAGATTAGTGTAGTTTTGTTTGTCCCACATTGATAGGAAGATGAAGATTTTAGAAATTAAGATATGTATTTAAAGGGTTGATTGATGTCGTTGAAAACTGTGAAATGATGTTGGTTAATTGTAGCTAAACCCAAGTTAATAGTTAAATATATTAATTAATTTTATATTTGCCTTTTTGTTTTTTTAAACATATTTAAGTAATTTTTAATGATTTTAGTATCAAATATATAAACTAAATTTATATATTTATCTCAAATGTTGGATTGTGGTGATTTTTTGTCCTACATCGATCACAAATGTGAAAAGTTGAAATTGTAGATGAGTATATAAATGATAAGATATAAGTCAAATAGTCATCTTAATTTTGATTTATTTTTTGTTACAAATAGTTCTATTTTATTTAAGGACTATCTTCACCAAAATGTATCCAACTATACCCGTATTCCTATTGTGTGTATCCAACTTCAAAATGTGTTATTGTGTGTACTAAACTTTCAATTTGGTTTATTGTATGTAACAAGTTACCTACTAAACCCTTAGCAGGTCATCCATTTCAAAAGGTGCCTATGTGGATGCCATGTGGGTGCCATGTGGACGCATGTAGGATAGATGGAACCAAGTCATCATCTTCTCCATTAGAACCCTAATTTGAAAACCCCTAATTTTTCAAGAACCCTAATTTCAATTATGCTCATCAAAAAATCGGGATTATCTCCATTAAAATCAAATGGATACGGTGATGGTGGCTCCTAATTCCGGCAAGTTTCCTTAACTCCAGTGAGTTTCATTAATTCTGGCGAGCTTCATTAATTCCGGCGAGCTTCATTAATTCCGGCAAGCTTCATTAGTTCCGGCGAGCTTATCGTTTCGCTTGAAATGCTTCCAAAATAGCTTGAAACAGCCTCGTAGCGGCCATCTTCGGGTCGCCGCCTCCATCTCCGGCCGCCGCCTCCATCTCCGAGCGTTGCCTCCATTTTCAGCGCTGCCTCCATCTTCATACACGAACAAGGGGTTTGATTTTCATACACAAATCAGAAGATGAACATGGGGTTTTATGTTGGATTTAGGGTTTCAAATATGGGTTTGATTTTCAAAATGCTGATGGGTTTTTTGAAACCCTAATTTGATGGAGAAGAAGATGATGAGTCATATGCCATGTAGGATGCAACCTGTTACACATCAGCATTTTCAGGTTACCAGGTAACTTGTTACATACAATAAACCAAATTAAAAGTTTAGTACACACAATAACACATTTTGAAGTTGGATACACACAATAGGAATACGGAAATAGTTGGATACATTTTGGTGAAGATAGTCCTTTATTTAAATGACAAAACATGTCATATAGTAGTTAAATATTTCATTTTAGTTTTACATTAACTAAATTTATATGAAAGCATCAAAATTAATCAATATATATATATATATATATATATAGACTTAGGATCATATATATGCATAACGAAAAGAAATATCCATCAAATGTGGGATTTTAAACATCGATCACAAATGTAAAAAGTTAGCAGCATAATTACTTATAGGGTTAATTACATGGGTATGTATCGAACTTGTCACGTTTTATCATTGTATGTACTCAACTTATAAACTTATCATTGTATGTATCGAACTTGCTAGACTTGCCATTGTATGTATCCAACTTTATCAAAACCTATTATTGAATGTATTCTACTTGTCACGGGAGTGTATCGAACTTGAGGTTTTGATAAAGTTGGATACATACAATGGCAATTTTAGAAAGTTCGATACATACAATGGTAAGTTTATAAGTTGAGTACATACAATGATAAAACGTGACAAGTTCGATACATACCCATGTAATTAACCCTTAAGTATATAAAGAATATGATTAAGATATGAGTGTAATGTTCATTCTAATTTTGATACAACTAGTTATTTTTATTTACATGACAACATGTTACGTATATAATTAAAACATTTATTTTTGTTTATCTAAACTAAATTTATATGAAGTAATCAAAATCAATCAATATAAATATATAAATGAAAAACCATAGAATCAATGAGAATCCTCCGTTAATGTTTTTTTTTTTATTTTCTTAGATTATTTTTAAATCTTGGTTTTTGTGAATGGATGGAGTATTAATGTTGTGTAAGTTGTTCTACATTGATAGAAAAGAGTAAATTAAAAATAAAAATGTGTATATAAAAGGTTATAATAAAGTTTAATGTTTGGCAAATGCAACAAACGATAGTGATAATTTACTTATTTCGAATGAGTTACTCATGCTACCGCGCAACACGCAATTCTACCACTAGTTTTGTATAAACCAAAAATAAGAAGAAAAAAACACATCACATGACCAAATTTGCAACTTATTCTAAACTTTATGTTGTTTAGGAAAATCTGACAACACAACTAAAAGGTATATACGCTAAGAGCATCCATCAATAAAGGGTTTTTTTATAATTGAGAAAACATATTACCTTCTATTTTTTTTTAACATATTCATCCTATCATTTAACAAATGTTAAAATTTAGGAATGATATGAAGAAAAAGAATGAGTGCATTACACATGTCAAATGATGAAGTGGGTAAAAAGATGGGTAGGTTAAAAAGGTAGGAGAAAATATTATTTTTCTTGAGAAATTATATTTCCTCCTATCTTTTTAACATATTCACTTCATTATTTGACAATTGTTAAATTTAAGAATGATATAAAGAAATAGAATAAGTGCAATACACGTGTCAAATGATGAAGTGAGTAGGAGGATGAGTAAGTTAAAAAGATAGGAGGAAATATAATTTTTCATTTTTCTTTATAATTTTACCATGTTATGATATTATCAACCTAATTTATAATTTTAAACCAATATACTATCTCTAGTAAACAATCCCTTTTTGATTTAAATCGGTCATTCATGTTATCGTCAATGGCTAGAAGCGACGTTCAATCCTGATGCATGGAGTGACATATCACTCATGCTTAATCCAATCCTATGGGATTGATGACATATCTAGAAACTTTAATAACCGGATTTCGGGTATACTTAAAGTTGTAAAAAAGAAAATTCAAAAACCAAAAACTCATTTCAACTAAATCCGTTTTAGGTTTGGTTTTCGAATTTCAAATTAAACAGTATAATTAACTTAATAAATATAACATATTTGGTTTGGCTTTTATTTATTTATACTATTTCATTTAAACCTAGCACATCATACTATTATTTGTTTATTTTACTATCTTAATTAAAACACAAAGCAAGTGGAACACTATATATTAATACATGATTTAAGTGATTAATAATGAATAAGATGTATAGAAGAACAAACCACTATACCATTTTGCAAAAGAAAATAAGTTGGCATTTGTATTTAAACCTATTTATAACAAACCTAATGAAAGATAAATCCGAATGTTTAATAGTTAATAAACATACAAATTAGTACTTCATAGAAAAAGTAAAAAGGCAAAAAGCCAATAAGTTAGATTTAGTTAGGGAGAAATCTCATAAAATGACAATAAATCAAAATAAAAGACTAAGAAGTAGTAAATAGTAAATCAAAATAATAAATGCAAATCAAATAAAAAACTTAAGAACTCTACATTAAGACATTGTTTTCGTAAAAATAATAAACTACTTTATAAACTAGCTTATTTTTTGTGTACTTGTTTGTTAAGGTAAAAAGTAGGTTATCAGTTTTTTGACAAGCTTATGAAAAGCTTTTTGTGATTTTTTCTAGTTATACCCCTTATTAATATTAACTATTATCAATTAAAACTATATATTAAGTATTAATTAATATTAATTATTTATTATTAATAAATATTAATTACTAATAAGTACTAGTTTTTTACTAAATAATAGTAATTATTAATACAACTTAATTATACATTATATATTAATTATAATTATTATGCATTATTTATTTTCTATCAGATATTTTTTATGTGTTTAATTATAAAAAACAAATATAACAATGTTTAAAATATTTGTATAATTTAAATATGCTAAATACTTAAATAAAAAATTAATTTAATTCTTAATTATACTCTGTTAAAATTAATGATTACTATGATATATGAAGTTAATCACTTTTATTTATTATATGAAATAAAAAATTAAATCATTAGTTAATGTAGATTTTTTCTAAAAAAAATTTTTAACAAATTTTAATTTTATATTATATATCTATAATAATAATAATAATCAATTCTATATTATTTTAATATATTATATTATTTAATTTTTTATTGTTTGATTTATTTAACATATTATATTATCATAAAATTATTTTAATTAAATTTTTAAATATTTGTCTTAGTTATAGTATAAAATATTTCTAATTGATTATTTATTATAGATGTCATTTTTAGTCATTTTTTACATAGTCATAAACTAGTTTTTGCCAAACATAATTTAAGCTAGTTTACCAACTATCATCTAGCTTATGAGCTAGTTTGCCAAACATAGCCTAAATAATAACCCTAATGGCACAACCTACTGGTTAAGGCTTGATGTTGGAGAAAAACTCACCCAAGTTCAAATCCGAAGATACAATCAGGGGGCACTAAGTGTTAATCCCAGGGGGGCATGCTTTAGCTCTTGGTAAAAATTACCAAGGATGTAGTCTAGGCAAACCCAGGTAAACCTTATAAAAAAAACATAGCCTAAATAATAACTAACAAACTTGATACTTAATTAACAAATAGCAATAAGTATAGATATATAAAAGGGTTAAGTTCATGGGAGTGTATCGAACTTGTCACGTTTTATCATTGTAACTTTAAAACTTACCGATTAATGTACCGAACTTGCTAAAATTGCCATTGTATGTATCCAATGACAAGCTGGATACACTTTCGACAAGTTGGATACATTAAATGATAGGTTTTTGATAAAGTTGAATACATACAATGACAATTTTATCAAGTTCGGTGTAACGCCCCGTTTTCGGGTTTAGCCATTTAACGGTAGTGTGATTTAATTAACGGATCGACTAACTTGATGTATAGGAATCCGAGGGATAAAGTGTTATTTATGAAAGAGCAAGGTGTATGTATGTTAATAAGAGGGAGTTATATCCCTCAACCTCTCCTAATCGGTTCCAGGGAACGATCGAGAGGAGAAAGGGGCGATTTGGGAAGGAGGCAAAAAGGGCTGCAATTGGAGGTCCCCGAGAAGCAATTAGCTTAGAATTATCGTGTCTAACGCACCAAGGTATGAGTTATGTGTTCAATTTGGTTTGATTGATGTCTAATTCGAGTCATAAGTTGAATTAGGGTTGAATTGTGGGTTGGTATGTGTATGAACACCGAATTGGTGTAATCGTCTAGTGATTGATAAATTGACGTTGTTTAATGATCGTATACTCGTCGATTGGGAAGTTTTGGGTCAAATTACTTGCATTTAAATGCTATAAATCGACCCTAGTTCATGTAGAAACGTAATTGGGTTTGTGATAGTGTTAGAAATATTTGTTAAGTTGTGTCAATTTGTAATTTCTCTAAAGTTAGTGTCTTTTATGTAATTTGCATTTAAAGGCCCAAATGTTTAGGCCCATTTATTTCTAAAAAGCCTAGTCCATAGAGTTAGTATAAATAGGAGTCTTTATCTTCATTTGTACTTTCTCTTCCACCTTGGTTCTTACATCATATCAATGGAAGGCAATCTATCTAGATCTTTGTGATTAAGCATATCTAAGTGTTCTTGATTTGATTGATTTGGCACCCACAATTGGTATCAGAGCCTGCCACTTGCTCTTGATCCGTTGTGTTCTGGTTCTGGTGAAATCGATTCTTCAGACCTCAAGCATCGGGTACCGGGTCTACTCTTCAGACTTGGATTTTTGAGCGTCAAGTGTTTTCTTCAGACTTGGATTTTTGAATTTCTCTAAGTCTTCCTTCATCACCCGACACCCAATACTCGTCACTACATCCAACCTTCTGATCTGATCCTGACCTCCAGATCAGACCCTGACCTCCAGATCAGACCCTGACCTCCTGATCAGACCCTGACCTCCAGAACTGAATCATTTTCAAGATTTTCACAAGTCTTGAAACCTTTCACCAACCAAATCACCTGATCATTCTAAGTGGTTTAAGATCCACAATCAATCTTTAATCATGAACACAAGAGAAGCCTTAGCAATCGGGTCTGATACCCGACCACCGGTTCTCTATGTCCATATAGAAGAACCTGATGAAGAGATGAATGACATAAAGAAGACCTTGGCATTGATCACCAGGTCCATGTCCAAGAGGAATGCAAGAAAACCCATGTCTTCCAACAACCATCTGAGGAGAGTTGAACAGGGTGGTAGAGCTGATTGCCAGAAACCTGAGGAGAAAGCCAACTCTGAAGACAAGGGAAAGGAAGTAAAGAAAGATAATGCTTGGCTCAGAATGTCAAGTGATGATGAGGAAGGACGTCCCGTATGCATGCTTACTCAAGATGACGCATGGAATGTGGATAGTGATGAAGGAAAAGATCAACTATGCTTGATGGCAGATGTGGATGGAGAGTATTCCGAGGATGATGATCGTGACTACAATGATGTCAACTCAGACCATTCTGATTCATCTTCTGAGGTACTCCCTGACCCATACACTGAACTTAAAAATCAAGTAAAAGGTCTTGCACAAAAGGTTTCTGAGTATGAAAATAAGATTAAACAAGCTAATAAACAAACCACAATTGCTGAATCCAAATTAGCTAGTGAACATGCCCTAGTTGTGAAATTCAACATCGAATTAGCCTATTCAAAAGACAAAGTTAACATGCTCACCCTTGCAAACAAAACTCTTGAAGATAAAGTCACAAGCTTGAATGATGATATCACTGATTTACAAAAGAGACTACATGAGGCTGAAAGAGTGAGTAGTGAGAATGTAAAGAAGTATGAATTTATTTTTGCTCAAAGAATTAACCTGTTTGCGAAAATCAAAGACATGGAGGATAAGTTTCTGAAAAGAGGTCAAAGCGATCAGACCATCCATATGAACCAGCCAAAGGAATTCAATTATTACAACCCAAAAGAAGGCATAGGATATAAAAGTCCATGCTATCTTAAGCGTGTCATATCCAAGACTCCTACCATGTATGACCTTCGGTACATGAGTCTTGGATACAAAATCGTTTTCATGAAAGAGTCTGATGATCCTGAACAGTTGAAGGAAATTGAGAAGAAAGAAAAAGATAGAAAAAACAAGCACTCCGTTCCCTTCAACTATTCATCTCTCAATGCCAGTTATGCAACGCGTGAGATTCCTTTGTCTAAGGATTATACTGTTGGGAATCTAGGGGATACAAGAACATGCACAGCGGATAACAAAAACCCGATTCCCAATCGAGGATCCAATCCTAAACCATACAGATACAATTAAGGGTGTTTCAGTGGATTACCTTTTGCGAACAATAACTCTGAATCGCAAGCAGGGGATACACTGCTACTGGCACCGGTCGAGAGGGTTGCTAGACCACCGTTAAGGATTACCCGAAAAACAAAACGCGAGCCTTTTGCCTTACTGGTTTTAGCGCCGGTTTTGGGGAGAGGGAAAGAGAGAGAGTTTTCTGAGGTTTTCAATTGTAAAATCATTGATTCATCAAAGCCCCTAAGCCTTTATTTATATTGATGATATCAATTAAATAAGGCAGTGTTTGATTCCAAATCAAATGCCTGATAATTATCAAATAGATATTTTCCATAATTATTCTCTTTGATAATTACCTCATTAATTAATCTAACTGATTAATTAACCTATAAATAATTTAACTAATTATTTATTTCTTTTTCTCTCTAAATAATTAACCAATTAATTATTTCCCTTAATCCAAACATTCTCATTTTGGTGTGCAGCAGTGTGACCTACTAGTGTCTTATAACATTGGACACGATAACCCTGTTACTGTCTTGCACATAATCCTAACAGACTCCCACTTGTGCTAGACATGTAACTGAACTGTTATCATTCGCCTAAGGAGGTCCCTAGCCAGACGCTTAGGTTAACCAGGTTATAAGATCTCTTATATTCAGAGATACAATTCACGCTTGAATTTGTACACAGGTTCATTCCTTTTGCACACGATATTTCTAAAGTGATTTAAGACATGGAGTGGAGGATTCATTTCTTAAAATCAAGTATTTCTTGACTCTGATTTCGATTGCCTGCAGTAACGGATATTACTAAATAACCCCTGTTATTCTATCCGAGCGTGGCCACGCGTTTTCTGCCAATCTTAATCGTCAAGGGGCCCGGAAATATCTCCCTTTTGAAAGAGGTGCAAATCCCTTCTTGACTACTTGCATTTGGATCCACGGCTTCCGCTGCATCTAGTCACGTCCCGTATAGCCACCCAGTTACGGTGCAGCGTTAGCGCGTGCTAAGAGTACAGTGGTCCTCATGTTCCCAAACCAAATATCTCAGGTCTAAGGACAACCTATCAAGTCAGTGCCTATGACTGAGGCTCCATGAAGCAGACTTGATTACTGGTCACTTCCAATACCCAAACACTCTGATGAGTATCTATAAATACTTGGTCACATCACTTGTGCTTTTATTCTCTACTTTGAATAAATCATCAAGTATTTATAATAGCGTTAAACTCCCTATTGAAATTCCCATTTCAATAAGTGGCTACGGAAATTTAGATTTCATACAAGACTTTGTAGAATCAAGGATGCGTTAAATATGCGAAAAATAGTTAATTTAGAACAATCATGAAATTAAAACCTCCATTTATTTCCAACACACTGTGAAATAAAAACTTTACATGATTACATTGTTTCTAAATTAGACTATAGTAATAATTAATAAACTAAGTACTAGCTACTGGCTTCCAGGTACTGCATCCCAATGGAATTCGCATGTGCCTCATGCTTTGCCCTTGCTAGTGGCTTTGTCAGCGGATCTGCGACATTGTCTTCTGTTGGAATCTTGCATATTCTTACATCTCCTCTTCCAATGATCTCTCGGATGAGGTGATACTTTCTGAGCACGTGTCTCGACTTGTGATGCTCTCTAGGTTCCTTTGCTTGCGCCACGGCTCCTGAGTTATCACAGAATATATCTATCGGTCTCGAGATACTGGCAACCACTCTGAGATCCGATAGAAAATTCCTCAGCCAGACAGCTTCCTTTGCCGCATCACATGCTGCAATGTACTCTGCCTCTGTAGTTGAGTCTGCAATCGTGTCCTGCTTCGAGCTCTTCCACGAGATCGCACCTCCGTTTAGGGTAAAGACGTACCCTGACTGTGACCTGAAGTCATCTCTATCGGTCTGGAAACTAGCGTCAGAGTATCCTGTGACACTAATTTCATCCTCAGAACCTCCAAAGACCAAGAACATTTCTTTCGTTCTTCTCAGATATTTGAGAATGTTCTTGACAGCCACCCAATGGGGCTCACCTGGATTCTGTTGGTATCTGCTCGTAACACTTACTGAGTAAGCAACATCGGGCCTAGTACATAGCATGGCATACATAATTGATCCAATTGCAGAAGCATATGGGACCGATTTCATCCTGTCCTGATCTTCACTAGAAACAGGACACTGTGTTTTGCTTAACACTATGCCATGTTGCATTGGAATGAATCCTTTCTTGGATTCATCCATCCTGAATCTCTTCAGTACTTTGTCAATGTATGTACTCTGACTAAGTCCGATAAGCCGCTTAGATCTATTTCTGTAGATCTTTATACCTAGTATATAAGCGGCTTCTCCAAGGTCTTTCATCTGGAAACAGTTACTTAACCATTCTTTAACACTCTGTAAAGTTGGTACATTGTTTCCTATGAGTAGTATGTCGTCTACATACAAGACCAGGAAGGTTACTATGCTCCCACTGAACTTAGTGTAAACACATGGCTCGAACTCACTTTTAGCGAAGCCAAACTCTTTGATTCGCTCATCAAAGTGTAAGTTCCAGCTTCGAGATGCTTGCTTTAATCCATAAATAGATTTTAGCAGTTTACACACCTTATTAGGATTCTTAGGATCTTCAAACCCCTCTGGTTGTTCCATATAGACGTCTTCTGTTAACTTTCCATTCAGAAAGGCTGTCTTGACGTCCATTTGCCAAATCTCGTAGTTAAAGTACGCTGAGATGGCCATTAGAATCCTAATTGACTTTAACATGGCCACTGGTGAAAAGGTTTCATCATAGTCGATACCATGAGTTTGTGTGAATCCTTTTGCGACCAGTCTGGCCTTGAAGGTGTGTACATTTCCATCCATGTCGGTTTTCTTCTTGAAAACCCATTTGCGTCCAACAGCCTTACAGTGTTGTGGCAAATCAGTCAACTCCCAGACCTGGTTGTCATACATGGATTGCATCTCGGCCTTCATGGCTTCCTGCCATTGTTCAGACTCACTGCCTGACACAGCTTCTCCATAGGATGTTGGTTCATTTAAGTCTCCACTGTCTTGAGAGACTAGGAACCCAAGATACCTATCTGGTTCTTGTCTTACCCTACTGGATCTGCGAAGGTCTTGTGTTCGCACTTCCTCAATCGGCTCTGATTGAGGTTCAACATTGTTATGTTGAATTTCTGGCTCAACAACTGGTGTAGTGTTTTCTTCGTCTACTATCTGTAGATCTACATCCTTTCTGGTGTTCTCTAAAACTGAGAAACTTTTCTTCCAGAAATTTTCCATTTCGAGCAACAAACACTTTGTTCTCTTCAGGGTTGTAGAAATAATATCCCACGGTGGTCTTGGGATATCCAACGAAGAAACACTTGTCGGATTTGGGTTTGAGTTTTTCTGAGGTAGGTCGTTTGACGTAAACCTCACAACCCCAAATTTTCAGAAAAGATATGTTGGGTTTCTTACCCTTCCATAACTCGTATGGAGTCTTTTCTACCGACTTTGTTGGCGCTCTGTTCAGTATGTGTGCTGCTGTTTCGAGCGCGTGTCCCCAGAATGATACTGGCAGCGAAGAATGACACATCATCGTTCGTACCATGTCAAGTAAGGTACGATTTCTCCTTTCTGATACACCGTTCATCTGAGGTGTATACGGAGGTGTAAGTTGGGATACAATCCCACACTCCATCAGATGATTGTCAAACTCATCACTGAGATATTCGCCACCACGATCTGACCGTAAGAACTTGATCCTCTTGTCAAGTAGATTCTGTACTTCATTCTGATATTCCTTGAATTTCTCAAAGGTTTCAGATTTATGTCTCATCAAGTAGACATATCCATACCTACTGAAGTCGTCAGTGAAGGTTATGAAGTACCGGTATCCTCCTCTTGCTACATGACTGAAAGGTCCACATACATCTGTGTGGATTATTTCAAGCAAGTCAGTAGCCCTTTCATTCTCACTGTTGAAAGGTTGCTTTGTCATTTTACCAGATAAACAAGATTCGCAATTATCAAAAGGTTTGTAATCGAAATTGCCAAGAAAACCTCCCTTTAGGAGTAGTTCAACGCGTTTCTTGTTTATATGGCCCAAACGACAATGCCAGAGGTAAGTCTGATCCTCAATATCCTTGGATCGCTTACTTATATGATAGATTTCACTATTGTTGTCTTTAAGATTTACAGTGTATAGACCATCTACAGGTGTAGCTTTAAAATAGAAAATATTATCTTTAAAAACCGAAATCATCTTATAAGAATATTTATAGTAAAAGCCTTGGTCTACCAACAAATCAAAAGACAATACATTCTTAATCATATTTGGAATATAATAACAATTATTCAGTTCCAAAACTAGACCCGAGGGTAAACTAAGACTATAAGATCCCACGGCTTCAGCAATCAACGGAGTGCCTTCGCCCACTCGTAGGTTCGAACGGTCCTTCCTCAGAGTCTTTCTTCTAGTGAATCCCTGTAAATGATTACAAATGTGGTTACCACTGCCTGTATCAATTACCCATGATTCATAAGAAGTGATTAAGCAATCTATCATAAAGATACCTGGAGTATCGGGTAAACCGATATCCATCTGGTCGATGTTCATCGAGTGCTCGCAAATATCCTCGCTGCCGCACTCTGGGCAACTCAGATCTCCCAGCTCATCTATTATGTCAGTGTCCATGAGATTCGCAGGTTCGGGTACTGGCTCTAGACTGGCCAGAATATCTGCATGAACTTTATCCACGTCGCTCTTTGGTTCCTTCATGTAGGCACTAGCTGTGTCCTGAACTTCCTTTGTGAGGGAGAACCACATGAGATACACTAACTCTTCCTGAGTCATCTTGTACCCCAGACGTGATAAACATTTAAAAAGCCTTCTCATATCAATAAGATGGTTTTTAACTGACTGACCCTTCTGTAGCTTCAGGGAGAGAATCTCTTGCATGATCAATAGCTTCCCCGTGTGCTTGTAGAGACCTAGCTGGTTCTCCACATCTCTCACAACCTCGTGACATGATTTAACCCTTAAATCTCCCGTGAACTCGGGTGACATAGAGAAAATCAGAATGGACATTACATCCGATTCATCTGTCAAGTATCTAAAATACTCAGCAAATTCCTCTTCAGGGGCATTGCTTTTAGGTCGTGATACGGGTTTGTTGATCACATAAAGCTTATCCTGGGCACATAAAACGTTCCTCAAGTGTAACTTCCAAACTGGAAAGTTATGGCCCGTAAGCTTCCACTTGCCCATAATAAGGCGAAGTGACTCTTCAGGTGAATAAAACGGAATACTAATTTGAGACATCTACAGAAGAATATAAAATTCCAGTTTTAGTTTATAATTATATAATTCTAATAAATTATTACCCTTAAAATAAATTTATTAGACTAGAATCCATATTTCACATGTGTCGGGAAGCATGTGATCATGTCATACCGACTCATGCGATCTATGGTAGGTAACACTATACCAATCGTATTCCCATCTGAAAATACGACTTCTAGATCGTCGGGACATCGGATATCAATAATCCGTGCATATTTAGTCCCTCTAGTGCATTTTGGCCTGGTACCACCCAGTGAATAAATAATTACCAAAATAGATTGCACCACCCGGGGCCTGGACAAACTCTGGCCGGTACCACCCGGAGATAATTCGCAGAGTTTTATCTCCTTCCAGTTTCGGTTTGAACACGGGCGTTCATAGTGTGTGCACTTACAACGCCCTATGTACCTTACACCGGAAGTGCCCTTAAAGTGGGTTGCACTTACTAATCTATGATTTCTAACAAGGGTTTAAATTGCCAGTTTCCTTTTTCAAAAACTTTGAAAAACTGGATCCGAATACTAACTGTATTTGTATCCTTTTGATTTTTAAACAATCCGTTCAAAAAGGGCAATTTATATTTAATAGCAATTACGTAAAATCAGACAACCACGCAATTTAAATATAAACAGCACAGTCATAGCCTAAACCCTTAAACTAATGTTGTTTTGTGAGCCAACACAAAACAACGGTCTCAATCCCTAAGTGACAAAAGTCTTCAACTTCTGGCACTCCCACTGGCTCCGAGATCCATGGCCATCGTCTTGTCTCCGTCTTGATGTAATTAAAATTAATTATTACAAATGGGTTTTAAATGGCACGCAGGCCTCCCAACTAGTCTAATAAAACATTAAAATTACAAAGGGGTTGTAAATGGCACGCAGGCCTCCCAACGAATAAAACGGATAAATAAAACACAACCACGGGTCAAAAGGGTTCAGCTATGACTTAACATAATTAAACAAATTAAAATACAACTGAATTTTAACCGGATAATTATAAAAACATAAATTAATTTAAAGCAAATAAATTAATTTAATCCTGAATCGTTTTAACCTGATCTGATTAAAAACGATTCTTTTATCCCAAAAATTATCCGGAAACGAATCCTAATCTGGATCTGTCAATGATAAACGATTGGGACAATTAATGATTTCGATTACCCCCGATCCGTCAAAACGTGATCGTTGATCGGTGGTTTATCAACGCCGGCGACGATGATGACTCGATCGCCACCACCGCCGCCCGTGCTATCGTTGAGACTCCGGCGACAGCAGCAGTTGGGAAACCACCACCGCCGCCGGCCTCTTTCTCGATCAACAACAACAAAACACCATCGCCACCACCATCCGACACCGGCGGCAGCAGCAGCTAGAAAGCCACCACCACCGCCGCCCGTCGTATCGATCTTCTCTGGCGACAGCAGCGGCTCGAGAGCCACCACCGCCGCCCGCCACCGGCATCTTAGTCGATCGACGACAGCAGCGGCTGAGGGCCACCACTGCCGCCGTGATTTCTCGGCGGATCGAAAACACAATCGCCACCACCACCGCGACTGGTGGTGTGGCGGACTAAGGACTCAACGGCAGCAGCTATCACCACTGCCACCGCCGTCCATCGTCGACAACAGCATGGGCCGCCGTCGCCGTTTGGTGGTTCGTTCGATCAATCGCCACCGCCACCACAAACGGTGGCGCGGTGGTCAATCGCCGCTAGTTGCGGCTCTGTTTCTCGATCGATGCCACCGCCACCACAAACGGTGGTGCGGTGGTGGTCCGTCTTCGTAGCCTACGCCGCCACCACTCACGGTGGTGCGGCTGGTGGTTTGTTGCGATGACAGCCGGCGACCACCACAAACTGTGGTGTAGCCGGTTGGTCGTTTGATCCACCGACGATCGGCCTGGAGGTCCGGCCGGCTAACTGCCACCGTTCCACCGCCGATCGTTGCTCCGTTAGGTTTATTAAAATTCAGATTTTATAAATACGAAAAACAACGATTTTTACAAAACCTAAATTACCAACAAGCAACTTAAACCTGATCCGTTAGGTTTAGGAAGTGGCTCTGATACCACTGTTGGGAATCTAGGGGATACAAGAACATGCACAGCGGATAACAAAAACCCGATTCCCAATCGAGGATCCAATCCTAAACCATACAGATACAATTAAGGGTGTTTCAGTGGATTACCTTTTGCGAACAATAACTCTGAATCGCAAGCAGGGGATACACTGCTACTGGCACCGGTCGAGAGGGTTGCTAGACCACCGTTAAGGATTACCCGAAAAACAAAACGCGAGCCTTTTGCCTTACTGGTTTTAGCGCCGGTTTTGGGGAGAGGGAAAGAGAGAGAGTTTTCTGAGGTTTTCAATTGTAAAATCATTGATTCATCAAAGCCCCTAAGCCTTTATTTATATTGATGATATCAATTAAATAAGGCAGTGTTTGATTCCAAATCAAATGCCTGATAATTATCAAATAGATATTTTCCATAATTATTCTCTTTGATAATTACCTCATTAATTAATCTAACTGATTAATTAACCTATAAATAATTTAACTAATTATTTATTTCTTTTTCTCTCTAAATAATTAACCAATTAATTATTTCCCTTAATCCAAACATTCTCATTTTGGTGTGCAGCAGTGTGACCTACTAGTGTCTTATAACATTGGACACGATAACCCTGTTACTGTCTTGCACATAATCCTAACATATACGCCTAGCTATACTGAGGCTGAGTTGAATCAGGAAGTTCCAATCCTTGAAAAAGTTTACAACGATAACAAAACCTTCTTTGAAAAGAGGATTGCTACACTTGAGGCTGAGCTTGAGGATGAGAGGCGCATGAGCCTTAGGGAAAAGGACTTGTTCTTGAGTAGAATCAACGAACTTGAAACTGCCCTCAAATCCAAGAGTCCACCAAAAGAGAAACAATCCACAAGTGGAACTTGTGATAACTCACGTCATCAGCACCATCCATTGAATGTTGATGCACCAGATTTCAGACCTTCAAGTACAAATTTTCAAAACTCAAAATCAATTGTACTAAGGTCTCCAATCTGCACAACAATTTCATATATGGGTGACTTATCAACTATGGCACCAAGATCAACGGTACAAATCTCTGAGATTGTATCAAATGATTGTTCCAACATGGCTAGTGAGGGTGGTAGATCAAATGGAACTTCTAAACCTGGAACGTGTACTCCTGTCAAACCCACTCGGGAAGACAAAGGGAAGGATCCGATAGTCACCCTTGAGTCTGAAGTTGCGAGTACATCTCGTCCTAATGTGACTGCTCCTAAGAAACGTCGACGCTCTCGTAAAAACAAGAAGTCGTCTAAACCTAAGGAACAGTCACACAACTTCTACCCAAGAAACAAATCTTCAAATCATCACCCTCATGCTAATCACACTTCTTCAAATGAGACAAATCAAAATGTGAGACAGGGCAGGCACAACTCAAAGGAGAATGGAACTAAAAAGGGCAGTCATCCAAAGTCACATGCACATAAGCCCAGATTTGCGAAAAACAGATTTTCCAACGATAAATTTCATAGAGCTCATAGTCATGTACCTCATACTCTTTTTAATTTTCATGACTGTGAACATGTTGCTTATGGATATCGGAGTGATTATCGATGTCGAAACTGTTTTCATTTTGGCTTTTGTGCGAATGCCTTTGTGAATGATCGATATTGTGTTCCTTACTTTTATGGATTCTACAATCATGCTTATCATCATTACATTCATCATGCTAAGAAACATAACTCTAAACCTGCTGATACTAACCCAAAAGGACCCATTCCCAAATGGGTACCTAAAAATGTTTGCACTTGATTTTGCAGGCCGGTCATGTGTAAGTTATGGTTGAGGTTGTCCCAAACACATGACCGGGCGAAGGGACCTTCTCACTCCCTTCATGAGTTGTACTTGGTGAGAAGTTTGCTTTATGAGTAGTAATAAATCAAGGGGGAATTTTGTCTGCCTCTGCCTGTTCCAAAGGGGGAACGTTCCCTCCCCATGCATGTTCAGAGGGGGAATGGTGTCTGCCTCCGCCTGATCAGAGGGGGAACGTGGTCTGCCTCCGCCTGATCAGAAGGGGAACAGGTAAGCACCACAGGTAAGTATTCTGTCCCTTACATGCCTGTGTTTTCATATGTTGGTGTTACTAACATATTGATATGAGTGTGCATTTGTCAAGGGGAACATTCCCTATGTATTCATGATCCAAGAGGGAACAGGTACGTCATCTGCATTTAACCTTGAGCTCGACTTTGATATTTGCCTTGAGCTTGGTTTTGTTCTAAACCTTGTCTTGAGCTCGGTATTGTCACTTCACCATGAGCTCGGTATTCTGCAAATGCCTTGAGCTCGGTCGTGGTGCAAAACTTTGAGCTTGGCCTTGGTGTAAAACCTTAAGTTCGGTTGTGTTCTAAACCTTGAGCTCGTTTTTACTTTTAAATAGATATATATATATATATAATAAATAAATAAAATTAAAAAAAATCAATTTTAAAAGAAAAAGAAAATTTTAAATCTTTTTTTGTTAAATAAATAAAAAAAAAATCAGTTTAAAACTAATAATAATAATAATAATAAGTTTTTAAAAAAGAAAAAATTCAATCAAAAATCAAATAAAAAAAAATATCAGTTATATATATATATCTAAAAGATTAATTAAAAAAAAAAACTGAATTGTTTTTTTTTGTTTGTTTTTCTTTTGTTTTTTGTCTTTATCTCCTTTTTCTTGTTTCCCACGTTCTTTGCCAAACTTTTTCATTCTCATCTTCTTCTTTCTTTTTTCATCTTCTTCTTTTATCTTTTTCTTTCTTTTTTTTTTTTTTCTCAAAGACCAGATCCTAACCGAAACCAACTTAGAAAACTTTTGGACTTGCTGTTTGTGAGAAGACCGAGCCCCACCGCCGAACCGGAACCCTTGCCGTCGACTGAAATCCGGCCACTTTTCTTTGTGACCGGAAACCGTCGCCATCATCATCGACCGAATCTGTCACCGGAGATGATTTCATGTAGATCGAAACCGAAGGCTGTGAAGGTTTCCTTTGACCGGATCTAATGGAACCCGGACCTCCGCCGGCGAACGGCGACCGGACCGGAACCGTCGCCGGTGACCGGATTTGTGTTTTCTCTCATGTTTTTTAATTTGACCGGACCTCTGTCGCCGGAACCGAATGTCGCCGGAACCGGACCGGAGGTCAAGAGTGTATGTGTTTGCTTCCCCCAAAACCGAAACCTTACCACTTCACCGGAACCGGATCTCGCCGGAACCGGACCTCGCCGGAACCGGATGTCGCCGGAACCGGATCAGAGATCAAGCTTTTGTGTGTTTGCTTCTCTTTGAACCCAAACCAATCTTCCCGGAACCGGATCTCGCCGGAACCGGACCTCGCCGGAACCGGACCTCGCCGGAACCGGATGTCGCCGGAACCGGATCAGAGATCAAGCTTTTGTGTGTTTGCTTCTCTTTGAACCCAAACCAATCTTCCCGGAACCGGACCTCGTCGGAACCGGACCTCGCCGGAACCGGACGTCGCCGGAACCGGAACAATTTCCGGCGAACCGAAACCTTCTTGGAACCTCTCGACCATCTCGTCGGAACCGGACCGGAGTTCGCGACCGGACCGGACCGGAGTTCGTGTGTGTGTCCATTTCCTCTGCCGGCGACCGAAGGTGGGCGTAGCCGGAGACCGGACCGGACCGGTACTCCGCCGTCGGCGACCAGCGACCGGCGACCGAGACCGGACCGGAAGTCGTATCTTCCTCGCCTCCCTCTCTCATTTTCTGGTTGCAGGCCGTCGTGTTTTTTTTTCTCTTTATTTTTTTTGGGTTGTTGCTCTGATTTGTGTGTTGACCTATATTCCAGATTTTAGGGAAAAGAAAGAAAGGCTGATGAATCTCAGCCTTACACCTCACACACCCCCAAACACACACTCACACACGCTGAACACACGCTGAACACACGCTTAGCACACACATATCATCCACATCAGCGCCACCTAGACGCCACGTAGGTTCCCAAGACCCTTTTATTGTTATTTTGTTTTTATGTTTTTTTTAAACCATCTGACAAACCACTCATTTTTTTTTTCCTTATCATTTATTTGTTTCATATTCTTTAGTTTTTTTTTTATTATTAAGATTTCGTTACATTTTGTTGTTTTTGTTTCTTTGTTCTAATTTTTTTATGTTGGTTTTCTTATTCTTTTATTTTGTTTTCTTAAGTTTTGTTTCATTTCCTCATTGTTTTTTTTGTTTCGTTATTTGTCTGTTTTTTTACGATCTCTTGCATATCGATCATGTGTTCAGTCTTGAATGCTCAATTATATGTGTGTGGTTCAAGCTCAATTGTTGAGTGTACCTGTTTCTAAACCATCGGAATTGCATGAGTACTGTGTACTTGGACTAGTGTGTGTACATGCTTTGGATATGTGTGTGTGCTTGAGTTCTATCTTTCCTGAATGAGATTGAGATACAAAAATCCCGTGCTCCTTGGAGTTCCAGCTTTGTCCAACTCTCAGTTGTTATACCGGGTCTCTATCACGTATCATCATATGCTCGGTTGGTAAGATCTTTTGGATTTTCTATTATCCAGCCTTGAGAATTATTCACACTCAATGTGTTGTGCTATTCTTTACCGAATCACTTGATCCAGTAAACAAAAGCACATCTCAATGCTGTGTGCATCATTCTCACATTCACTCACCTATGTCTTTACCTCAAAACTAACATCCTATCTTTCAGGTACAATGACAAACTCTATCATTCTGTTGATGTTCACACCACCACCTCCTCCCATTCTCAACCGGAGGAGATAGCAGATGTTAAAAAATCAAAAAAAATCAAAAAAAAATCAAAAAAAAATTATTATTAAAAAAAAAGGGGGGGAAATTTGGAAATTCAGTATTTGAGTCCGGAATATGATTTGGAATGGTATCCAGGCCCTGTCTGAAGGCATCCAGGCCCTGTCTGAAGGCATCCAACATTTTTCATTGCCACCAACATTTCTCATGAATACCATCACCACACCTCTCTGGATACCAACATTTTTTTTGCCATACCCAACACTCCTCATGCCATATCCAACACTCCCTATGCCATACCCCAAACTCATTATGGCATACACCAAACTCCTTATGGCAACCTCAAAGACCCATGATACACTGCTAGCGATACCAATTGCATTACTTGATGCTGGCAATCATCATTCACCGACTGTGAGAGCATACTTAGGTATATCACCTCTACCAGCATCTCCAGAGCCGGAGACTGGCACCCCGGAGGTATCCTCTAGGAGAGTGAGTAAGGGTCTTGAGCGTGGTTATTCACCTGGGGGTGGTGACCAAGGGTGTGAGGATGAGGAGTCGGGGGGAGATGACGGGGGTAGATTAGGCGGTGATGATGATCGCTCCGGAGCTAATATCTCATATGCTATGACAGTCACCAAAGTCCTTCACTTTTCTTTTTGGTGAGCTATAATTCTGATGACTCCGGTGATGACCACCCATCTGCGGGTGAGGACGACATAAGGTTTGAGGGAGACCTAACAGTCGAAGAAAGTGAGCAGAGCGAGGGAAGTAAAAGAAATGATGAGTGTGAGATAGGACCAAAGGTTTTAACCGGTCCTCCCCTATCCATAGGTAGAAGCTGGGCAGCCACATCTGCTACCCGTACACATGTGTTGAGTACGGGTATTGAAGAAGACACCTCCCACCCAGAGGTGCAACTGCACGCCCCACCTAGCCACTCATTCATCTCCCAAAAGGTGGATGTTTCATTCCACGGGGACAAAGCACAACGGCTATCAAGCCCTCACTTGGAGGGTAATGATATTGAAACAGGAGGATCCCTGCCCTGATCCCCACACTTCCTTCATGTGCACCAGAGTCTAGAGCCATATACACTATTAGGTACACATACTGCCAGTCTATGTGACGCAGTCTCAGCTCCACGCATCACGAGTCTATGTGACGTGATCGGAACCCCGAGAGTGGTGTCCACGATGGGCATTTCACAATGACCGGCGGGAAGTCCTACCATGGTCACTATCACGCCAGCCATGAACGTAGGCCACACCGTTGCAACAGCGGTTGTACAAACGGAACGTCTATGTGACACCGGAGTTACTTACCCGACATCTGTTGTCAAGGAAATGATGGACGGCGCCCTAAAGGCTGTCCATGAGAATCTTGTATTTCACCACTTCCCCAACATGACCACCTCCATGTCCGACTGCACCCCGCCTATTTGTTTAATGAGTTGAAGGATTTTCTTATGGCGAACCCGATCTCCCGTGGGAATCTCCACGAGGATGACACCAACCTTCTAGATTATCTACAGCGGTCTGCTTACACATCACTTCCCGCGTGCCGTCCCGAGCCGGCTACCTCCTCTTCTCAAGAGGTAGTCCTATCTATCCAGAGGCTCGAAGGGAAGCTTGATGCCCTGAAGACGGAGGAATTAGCTGAGATCAAGGGCTCCATTTCAGACATGCAGACTCAGATCCGAGCCCTTGAGACTTCTTGCCGTGCATCAGCCGAGCCACCTAAGCGCAGACACGACGACCGAGATGACCCCGATCGCCGTGAGGGGGAAATACCTAAGAAGGCTCGGCTTGGCTCTTCAGTTCTGACAGGCACTTCTTCCGGCGCCGCTCCTTCTGGTACTCATATGGGGACCGGTGCCGATGTATTCCAGTCTCAGCCTGATCAGAACCCGGCGGCAGATTCAGCGGAGGGTCGAGAGATTGTTTTTTGTGTCAACCCGGAAATCTCTCACCCTGTCCGCGTACTCGCTTCAGATGATGTTCCTTCTGATGATTATGAGTCATGCATGGAGAGTTACAGCTCTGACTCACCTCTTCTGGTACCACTTCAGTCACCTCCACTTCAGTCACTTCCGGCCAAGGGTACCGTCTCGTACTCCGTCTCCAGTTCTAACTGTATTTTGTTCTCGCACGCCGTCTCCACATCCAGAGCTCCGAGCATGTCTTCCAGAGTCAGAGCTCCGATCAACCCTGTTACTCATGGCCTCCAGCGACCGATCCATGGTCAATGGTTCAACCGCCAGTCTCACCTCCGTAGGTGATCTTTGAAAAGGACAAGGGTGTACCACCTAATCATTGAAAGTATGTGGAACCACGGAAGCCAGTCATGACAGATAGAGAAATGAGGTATGTCAGATACCTTGAGGAGATCGGCTGAGAAGCATCAAGAGAGACTGCCGCCACCATCATCACGAAGAAGATAAGGAGCATCAAAGAATCACAAAGAGACTGAAGGGTCAAAGAAGAAATCATCAAGTCATCAGAAGCGGAGAAATTGACACAAAGGGGGAAATTGTTAGAAATATTTGTTAAGTTGTGTCAATTTGTAATTTCTCTAAAGTTAGTGTCTTTTATGTAATTTGCATTTAAAGGCCCAAATGTTTAGGCCCATTTATTTCTAAAAAGCCTAGTCCATAGAGTTAGTATAAATAGGAGTCTTTATCTTCATTTGTACTTTCTCTTCCACCTTGGTTCTTA
Source organism: Centaurea solstitialis (assembly GCA_030169165.1). NCBI lineage: Eukaryota > Viridiplantae > Streptophyta > Magnoliopsida > Asterales > Asteraceae > Centaurea > Centaurea solstitialis. The sequence continues at coordinate 6,736,672 of CM058046.1, read as the reverse complement.
CATCATATCAATGGAAGGCAATCTATCTAGATCTTTGTGATTAAGCATATCTAAGTGTTCTTGATTTGATTGATTTGGCACCCACAGATAGTCGAATACCGAGTTTTGGGTGTGAATTCCAAACAAGATAACGAAGTTCGTCGAGCAGGAGAGTTGCGCGACTAGTCCCGCGACCTGAAGTCGCACAAGGGAGGTCGCGCAACCCCCTGAGTGATTTGTGACATTTTCGGTTTGCGATCATTTCCGGGATTTGACTTTGGGTTTATGTTAGATATGTTATGTAATGACTATGGGTAGATTTTGGGGACAATTAGAGTAGTCTAGCTATGGCTAAGACTCATGTTTCGGTATCGAGTGTCTAGTGTCCCGGTTGAGCATGTTTTGACACATATGTGTGTGTGATGATGATTAGGTGTTATGGGCTGAGTATTGCATTTGCAAAGAGCTTATTGTGGGCATTGCTAAGGTGAGTTCACTACCTAGATACCTATTGTTGTATGTTTATGATTATGTTGCATGTGATTATGTGATAAAGATGTATGTTCCCTTCGGGGATATGTGGACCGAAGGACGTAGCAATACTCCTCGGGTAGAGTACCTATGGCGGTAGCAATACCCCTAGGGAAGTGGACAGTTCTCCTTGATCTGGGTTTAGCCGGAGAAGAGATAGTACAAAGATGGCACGTACGTGATTATGTGTATATATGATTGTGGATGTATGATGGTAGATGGTTTAGGTGTGTTCTCACTAAGCGTTTCGCTTACCCCGTTGTTGTTCACTCTTTTTTTAGTTGCAGGCATCTCCCGAAAGGGAAAAGTTAAGGTTCGAGGCTCCGGGTTCCGCTAGTTCAGTCTACGAGAAGAAAGATGAAGAAATGGTTTTGGATAGAAAGGGGCTTGGTTTTAGTGGTGCACAAACCATTATCTTGCCAGTTTGAAATGTCAACTTCGTTTTTCCTAAACGAATAACTCATGTTTGTACTTGGGTTTGGATTTGGTTTTTATTTAAACGATTATTCAATGTATCCGTATTATGGTATAAACTTGATTTGACACCTCATGGTGTTTCGATATTACTTTTAAATCAAATGGTTGGACAAGCTTCCGCATTGTTTTATGAAATGGTTACTTTTCCCACTAAAAGGTATTTTCGGATTTTGGGTGTTACATTCGGTACATCAATCGGTAAGTTTTAAAGTTGAGTACATACACTGATAACATGCGACAAGTTCGATACACTCCTATGTACTTCCCTATATAAAATGAAAAATAAAAATAAAATAACCGGTTAATCAAATCAACAACATTATATACAAATAAAATAAAAGAAATAAAATTATTTCAGTTAATATGTCAAATTGTTTTTCACATATCTATCAAATTGTTCTTCCAACATTCCATTCTCACATATTCTAAACAAAATTGCCTAACCAACATAGCATTACCATTTATCAGTTAATACAATTTACCAATAACAAAAATAAAACATCAAGAAAAATCAAACAAATCAACAAGTATGTACGTGTATTAAGGCTATGTTTGGCAAGCATAAGCTAGCTTATAAGCTAGTCCATCCAAACATGTATCAGGAAGCTAGCTTATAAGCTAGCTTTTGAAAAGCTACTCAATGAGAAGCTTATTGTAGCTTTTTCCAATTATACCCTTATTAATATTAATTATTAAATTCAAAGATACCCTTTTTGGTCATTTTACATACCCATAAGCTAGTTTTTGCCAAGCATAATTTGTTCAACAGCTAGCTTATCAGCTACTAGCAAGCTTATCAATCAACAGCTAGCTTATCAGCTATCCGCTAGCTTATCAGCTACCAGCTAGCTTATAAGCTACGTTTGCCAAACATAGCCTAAGTTGAGAGAGATTAAGGCTATGTTTGGCAAAAAAAAAAAAAAAAAAACTAGCTGTTAAGCTAGCTTATAAGCTAGTCCATCCAAACATGTACCAGAAGCTAGCTTATAAGTTAGCCTTTTGAAACGCTACTTTGAGTAGCTTATGAGAAGCTTATTGTAGCTTTTTCCAATTATACTCTTATACTAATATTAATTATTAAATTCAAATATACCATTTTTGGTCATTTTACATACTCATAAGCTAGTTTTTGCCAAACATAATTTGTTCAACAGCTAGCTTATCAACTACTAGCAAGCTTATCAATCAACAACTAGCTTATCAACTATCCGCTAGCTTATCAGCTACCAACTAGCTTATCAGCCAGTTTGCCAAACATAATCTAAAAGTTTGGGGGTTTTGTTTTTAAGTTTTTTGTTGTGGTCCAATAACAAATGCAAATAATTTTTTCTTTGTCCAAATGGGACTTTGGGGCACATGATAGGATGAATGAAGATGATCAAATCATCAATATATCAATATATCAATATATCAATATATATATATATAAAGGAAGACATAGGAGAGAGAATCAAGGAGAGCTCAAAACACCTATTTATCTTTTTTCTCCTAATTTTGATTTATTTTTAATTGTTCCATCACATTTAATACATCAAATTTTCATTTCTAACATCAACTTTACAATTTTTTAAATAATCTTAAAAACTATTGTAAGCTAACAATCATCAATCAATATATATATATATATATATATAAAGGAAGACATAGGAGAGAGAATCAAGGAGAGCTCAAAACACCTATTTATCTTTTTTCTCCTAATTTTGATTTATTTTTAATTGTTCCATCACATTTAATACATCAAATTTTCATTTCTAACATCAACTTTACAATTTTTTAAATAATCTTAAAAACTATTGTAAGCTAACATCAATATATATATATAAAGGAAGACATAGGAGAGAGAATCAAGGAGAGCTCAAAACACTTATTTATCTTTTTTCTCCTAATTTTGATTTATTTTTAATTGTTCCATCACATTTAATACATCAAATTTTCATTTCTAACATCAACTTTACAATTTTTTAAATAATCTTAAAAACTATTGTAAGCTAACAATGGTTATAAATCAAAACTTTAATTCAATTGACCAAATATTTTATAAATGTTATTAAAATATAAATAGGTGATACATTTTTTTATAAATAGTTCTTAGTTTTTTCTTAATTATTTTTTAAACATTTATGTTTAAAAAAAATTATATTAAAAAATCTTAAACTCAATAGTAATGCAACAATCAATTCAATATATATATATATATATATATATAAAGGAAGACATAGGAGAGAGAATCAAGGAGAGCTCAAAACACCTATTTATCTTTTTTCTCCTAATTTTGATTTATTTTTAATTGTTCCATCACATTTAATACATCAAATTTTCATTTCTAACATCAACTTTACAATTTTTTAAATAATCTTAAAAACTATTGTAAGCTAACAATGGTTATAAATCAAAACTTTAATTCAATTGACCAAATATTTTATAAATGTTATTAAAATATAAATAGGTGATACATTTTTTTATAAATAGTTCTTAGTTTTTTCTTAATTATTTTTTAAACATTTATGTTTAAAAAAAATTATATTAAAAAATCTTAAACTCAATAGTAATGCAACAATGGTTATAAATCAAAACTTTTTTTAAAACTCATATTAAATAAGTATTTAGTTGTTTTTCTTAATTATTATTTAAACATATATGGTTTTCAAACAAAAATCTTCATTTTAAATTATTTTAAAATCATTTATATATATTAAAAGAACAACCTCAATGTATGAGGTGGCAACTTCTCAATGCAAGGATTCCTCTATTCTTTTTTCTATTTTTTTCTCTTTTTTTTTCCTTCTTTTTCTCACATTAATAGCCTTTAAATGTAAATAAATGACAATAGTGATCTAAATAGTCTATTTTGAGTTACTTTCATTTAATTTTTATTTATGCCTTTAATGATGAAGTAGTTATTTGTTACATCATTTTCCTCTTCTTCCTTATTGTTGAACTATTCATTTTCTACATGTTCATCTCCTTCTACCCATATATATTCAAGGTACAGCATGGCAACACACTACTTCGTAATTGGAGCCATTTCTTGCTCTTTAGTACGGTAAGAAGAGTTTACGTTTGGTATATTCTATATCGTCTTGATCTTATTTATTTACCTTAGAAATGTATATGGATGTTCATTATGATTGATTTCCTCCTCTATCACAATATGATCAAAATTTTAGTATAATTGATGAACTTTTACATATTGTAATGAAAACCTTTAAAGATCGATTTCTTTGGTCTTTGTAGGTATTTTATTTGTGGAAGAAACTAAGCTGGACAAGAAAGCGAAAGAAAAGAATTGAATTTATAAAGATATTTTATCTTCATTGTTTTCCCTTAGGTTTTGCATTTTCGTAATTATTTTGTAATGATAATCATTCTTTGTGGTTAATTGATATTGCAAATGATCTCTATAGTTTGATTTGCTATGCATTACTCCATCAAAATTTATGATTGATAATCATTATACATCTCTTGGGGTGGTGATTATGTTTACCTCATGTATCTTCAATCACTATCCTATGTAGTTTTTATTCACGAGCTTCATGAACTCTAATATGTGCCCATAATAAAATCACGAAATTTATTTATATGTCATTTTATGAAATTAAGTTACACATTACTTTCATATTCAACATTATATATATATATATATATACACACTAATTACAGGTTGGTCCCACACATGAAATTATTGTAAATTGTATATTGTGTTTCAAGTTAACATTGCATAAACAACTATCTATATTTAATGTTGATATCAACTTAAAATACTAAACATACATAAGAAAAATCGTTAAACTAAAAATTTTTAGTAACATCTCTCTCCTCATGTTTTGCATTTGCAATTTTGCATCAATATAATGCTTAATATTAAATTATTTATCCTTATAAATTGTTGACTAATTATTTTGCATTCTTATTTACGATGCAGAAAAAACAATCTTGCCTCTTAAGAGTTGTTATTGCTATAAAACTTCTACTGTACAATTTTTCATGTTTAATAGATATTACATTTTTTTAATAACAAAAATACTTTTATTTCATGTTTTAAAGGCAACAATATATTACCAAACAAGTTACATAAACAATCAATAAAATAAATTTATTTCATTTCATTTTGTTTGTTTAATGGTAATATAAATTTAGTTAGATATATAAATTTTTAGATTATGAACGCACAACTTACTATTGGTTGACTACATGGGCATGGACTTACAATAAAATTTTGTTACAAAATATTTTATTTAATTCAATGAGTTAATTTCCCTATGATTGTTGATTATAGAATTATAGTTCTACGTGCAACATATTTAATAATTGATTTAATAAATTATGTAGGAAAACAAACATTATAGCTTCAGAAGCTACCATAATGCTTAACTAGTTAATGACCCGTATATTATACGGACATTTGAAACATGTTATTTTAATTTTTAATAAGAATAGACATTTACATGACAACTGTCATTACCATTTAAATACTTATGTAAATTATATGTTATACGACAATTGCCATTATAATTGCTTATTACAATAGATATTTTAGTTATCTAATAGGTATTAAAATTTTAAAAATTAAAAATTTATTATACTTTTGTCAAAAGATTTGAATTTCGTGAATAATTTTAAAACTGGATGGATTCAGAAATAAAATATGTGTAATGTTTTGATTTGTAGTATTTTAAATAAAATAAAATATACTTATTTATAAATAATCTACAAAATAGTTAGATTAAAAAGATGGAATCTTTAAATTTCAAGAATATTAGCAATTGAGTTTTAAATAAAATAATATTTCATTACTTATAAATAATATATAAAAATAATTAGGTTAAAAAGATGAAATCTTTAAGTTTCAAGAATATGAAGAATAGAATTGTAATAAAATCTAAATAAATTAATTTATCTATTTTTATAACTGGAGGGATTCAAAAATAAAATTTGTAGTGTTTTTTATTTGTAGAATTTTAAATAAAAAATTAATTACTTATAAATAATCTATAAAAATAGTTAGATTAAAAAGATATAATCTTTAAATTTCAAGAATATCAACAATGGGGTTTTAAATAAAATAAATTTTAATTACTTATAAATAATCTATAAAAATAGTTAGGTTAAAAAGATAAAATCTTTAAATTTTAAGAATAGAATTGTAATAAAATCTAAACAAATTAATTTATATCTAATTTTAATAATGTAGTTAAATTAAAAAAATATTCAATATTAAACTCATTTTGAATGTATTGTCGAGAAGATTATAATGGTATAATTTATTAAAAAGAAAAAAAAACAAAAATTTTAGTACATTTTAATTAATATATATTATTATCTTAAAATGATAAGAATGTAAAGTGAAAGATCAGAAACTAATGGATAAAAAGTAATTTAATTAAATAATTCTAAGGATAAAAAATATAAATTATAAAGATAATTATGGTATTAAAATAATAAGAATAATTGATGACATCATCATTTGATGATTCTTTTTTAATTGGCCAATCAAATGGCTCAATTTCATAATCATGACATCAGCAAAAACAGATTAGTTGTTAGTAAACACCTCAGTTAGATTAAATACGCTATTGCCCGGGTTTGAACCCAGTTGGCATTTGCGAGTATTTATTTATTAAATAACTTCTAAATTGGTTACAACTTTATTTTATTTGCATAATATAACAAAAAAATAAAATTTATTTTGTGGAATAAATAATAATAAAAAAATTAACTTATATATAAGACACTCACAATACATTCATTATTTTACATCAAATAACACATATTTTTTAACAAAATGTTTCGACACCGCGCAACGCGCGGTGGCCCACACTAGTTAATAGTAAAGTAACAATCAATCAATATATATATATATATATATAAAGGAAGACATAGGAGAGAGAATCAAGGAGAGCTCAAAACACCTATTTATCTTTTTTCTCCTAATTTTGATTTATTTTTAATTGTTCCATCACATTTAATACATCAAATTTTCTAACATCAACTTTACAATTTTTTAAATAATCTTAAAAACTATTGGAAGCTAACAATCATCATCAATCAATATATATATATAAAGGAAGATATAGGAGAGAGAATCAAGGAGAGCTCAAAACACCTATTTATCTTTTTTCTCCTAATTTTGATTTATTTTTAATTGTTCCATCACATTTAATACATCAAATTTTCATTTCTAACATCAACTTTACACTTTTTTAAATAATCTTAAAAACTATTGTAAGCTAACAATGGTTATAAATCAAAACTTTAATTCAATTGACCAAATATATTTATAAATGTTATTAAAATATAAATAGGTGATACATTTTTTTATAAATAGCTCTTAGTTTTTTCTTAATTATTTTTTAAACATTTATGTTTAAAAAAAATTATATTAAAAAATCTTAAACTCAATAGTAATGCAACAATGGTTATAAATCAAAACTTTTTTTAAAACTCATATTAAATAAGTATTTAGTTGTTTTTCTTAATTATTATTTAAACATATATGGTTTTCAAACAAAAATCTTCATTTTAAATTATTTTAAAATTAATAGTAAAGTAACAATGCTTATAAATGAAAACTTTTATTAAATTTAACAATCAATATATATATATATATATATATATAAAAGGAAGACATATGAGAGAGAATCAAGGAGAAACCAATATATAAAGGGTTGAAGAGAGTGTTTTCATATTTTAGAAATGATAGATTGATAGGGTTTGATGTTAAATTGAACAAATGTTGCATCTTTTTAGAACTTTTAAAATTGTTCTAAGAATGTCACTTACAAGGTATATTTGTCTATTTTTTCAATTTTAGTATTTTCAATTTATGGTTATTTCTTATTAGTATACATCTCGATTAATTTTGTATCTTTTGATACAAATTTCATTCACTAAAATTATGCATAGTTGTAGATAGCATCGAATTATGCACTAAATATGATTGTTGAACATGCTCTATACATAAGGTGTAATTAACATAAATTTGTAATTAATTAATAATTTAAAAATATACATGAAAATATTGATAAAAATAAGAAGCTGTGTAAAGAGAATTTTTAATGCATAATTGATATATTATAAATCAAAACTTTTATTAAGTTAATCTACTTTTTCATTCTAATTTACATTTTTACCAAATCAAAATATTAATATTGAGGCGAAAATGCTTATAAATCAAAGATTTTACTTAATTAATCAAATGTTTAATTGTTATTATTATTATTTTTATTTATACAACCAAATCAAAATATTGATATTTATCTTTTTTCTCCTAATTTTGATTTATTTTTAATTGTTTCATCACATTTAATACATCAAATTTTCATTTCTAACATCAACTTTACAATTTTTTAAATAATCTTAAAAACTATTGTAAGCTAACAATGGTTATAAATCAAAACTTTAATTCAATTGACCAAATATATTTATAAATGTTATTAAAATATAAATAGGTGATACATTTTTTTATAAATAGTTCTTAGTTTTTTCTTAATTATTTTTTAAACATTTATGTTTAAAAAAAATTATATTAAAAAATCTTAAACTCAATAGTAATGCAACAATGGTTATAAATCAAAACTTTTTTTAAAACTCATATTAAATAAGTATTTAGTTGTTTTTCTTAATTATTATTTAAACATATATGGTTTTCAAACAAAAATCTTCATTTTAAATTATTTTAAAATTAATAGTAAAGTAACAATGCTTATAAATGAAAACTTTTATTAAATTTAACAATCAATATATATATATATATATATATATATATATATATAAAAAGGAAGACATATGAGAGAGAATCAAGGAGAAACCAATATATAAAGGGTTGAAGAGAGTGTTTTCATATTTTAGAAATGATAGATTGATAGGGTTTGATGTTAAATTGAACAAATGTTGCATCTTTTTAGAACTTTTAAAATTGTTCTAAGAATGTCACTTACAAGGTATATTTGTCTATTTTTTCAATTTTAGTATTTTCAATTTATGGTTATTTCTTATTAGTATACATCTCGATTAATTTTGTATCTTTTGATACAAATTTCATTCACTAAAATTATGCATAGTTGTAGATAGCATCGAATTATGCACTAAATATGATTGTTGAACATGCTCTATACATAAGGTGTAATTAACATAAATTTGTAATTAATTAATAATTTAAAAATATACATGAAAATATTGATAAAAATAAGAAGCTGTGTAAAGAGAATTTTTAATGCATAATTGATATATTATAAATCAAAACTTTTATTAAGTTAATCTACTTTTTCATTCTAATTTACATTTTTACCAAATCAAAATATTGATATTGAGGCGAAAATGCTTATAAATCAAAGATTTTACTTAATTAATCAAATGTTTAATTGTTATTATTATTATTTTATTTATACAACTAATAATGGTAAGAGTAGATATGTTTTTTCGTCCCTATAGTTTGCAATTTGTTAATATTTTAGTCCCTAAGTCTAATTACTACTTTCAAATAAGGGGACTAAAATAAAATTTCATAAGGATGAAGAAAGAAATCAAGTTTAAATCATAAGCACAAAAATAGTTATGAATTATAAACTATGAGGATAAACATATACTTTGGAACTATAAGAACGAAAATAGAAAATTTCAACAAACCAGATTACTAAAAAAGTAATTAATCTTCTTCTATCTAATAACAATGAATGTAATTTAAAAAATATATACATAAGAATTTTCATGTGCTGTTTCTCCCCTATATTCATTTTCATCGGGTTTTAATGATTGTACATAATAACTTGCTTATGTTGGATTTTGTATTATCTATCACATATGGTATTCACTAAGAACACGTAAATGTATTGTTATAGTATCGCATACACTTATCTTTATAATATATTAAATACAAATTTGCAATGTAGTAATTTTATATAAAAAATATATAATAATTAGTAAAACCGATTTTTGATTACCGCACAACGTGCGGTAGCAAACACTAAAGAGAATGACTTGGCATCATGACAAGACTCCATTCCTATTATTCTTTTTTCTAGATTTTTGATTTTTTCAAATGTCTAAGATTATAAAGACTTTTTTACCCTTATGTATTGATGTTTGTTTCATTGTCAACAAGGTTTATTTGGTAATTTTACATGTTTGTATTTCAAGATAACTTCCCAATAACCTTTTGGCTTACTTACTCTCCATCTCCCTAACAATTATCTATTAATTACTTTTCAATAAATTTATTAACATCCCCATTATAAATAGATTGTATTCTTCCACTTGAAATTTGAGAGCTCCATCATGAAATCATATTATTCTACACAACGGGAATTGGAGAGCCGATGGAGGAGTACTTGTGGGGAGGAGAGCCGCATCAAAAATGCGTTTGATTGAGAAGCAAAAAAATCAAAATCACGGCCGAAACATTAAGGCTACTTTTTTTATTGTATTTTATATCTTTATTTTTTCCTTCTATCTATGTTTCTTTTTTTTTCTCATGTATATTAGAGAAGCAAGTATTCATCTAATGGTGAATTGTGGTAAATTTCCCTTTGTCCCACATGGATGACAAAAATGAAAATTTGGAAGATTGAAATAGTATATAAAGGAAAAGATAGAGCTTGAATGTTCATCCATGTTTTGATCAATTTTTAGATTAAATAGTTAAATCTTTATTTATGTGAAAAAATTTCATGTGATAGTTTAAATTTTATTTTTATTTTACATAGTCTAAATCTTTATATATATAGCAAAACCCAATGAGAATGATGTGACACAATGAGAAGCGATTATTCATAATGGTGAAATAATCTTTTAAACTCCATCTTTTTTCCAAAACAAATATTTGTTCCTGTTAGGGTAAAAATATAATTGTATTCAAGTTGTTGAGTATTTTGTATATTGTGTAAAGCTGAGGGGTGCTTAGTGTAAATACCCTTGGGGTATAAAAGCATAAGTGAAAGTTAGATTTAGGAGGATTCGTATTGTCAGATCAAGTGATTGTTAGAGGAGAGAGAAAGTGAAGTGTGTGAGTTCATCTTGTACTTAATATTCATATATACAAAGTGAGATTTGTGATTGATTGAAGCTTCTTATTCATGATGGATTGAATTCATATTCAACAATTGGTATCAGAGCTAGTGATCAGTAAATATTTGTTGAAGATTCTGAAGCAATTGAAGGTAAAATGTTTGAGTTTTTGAAGTTTGGAGCAAAAATGGTGAGATTTTGGTTTTAGAGCTTAAAGATCTTGAAGATTTGAAGATTTGGATGAAGATTGATGAGATTTTGTTGTTAGATTCGAGTTTTTAGTGTTTAATTGTGAAGATTTGATGATTTTTGAGCTTAGAATGATGGATTTTCGAGGTTTGGGTTGAAGTTCATCAATGGAGGTTCTTCAATGGAGTTATTCAAGAGTTATTCTTTCATCTCGAGTCCAGATCTGAATATTTCGAGTCTATTTTTGTTATTTTGATCTTTATTTTGCTATCTCGAGTCATGTCTTTGTGTTTTTCGAGGAAAATTTGATTTTTCGAGACATATCTCGAGTTAGTTGAGTATTTCGAGCCTTCATTTCAAAGATCTCGAGCCAAAAGTGTATTTTTTAAACATCTCGAGCATAAAAATGTATTTTTTGGGTTTTTCGAGACATATTTCGAGCATATTTTTAAAAGATCTCGAGTCTGATGCGTGTCCTTTTAATATTTCGAGTCTGACGTAAAGTGAACTCGAGTGTCCTTTTTGTCAGAAAATTTTAATATCTCGAGTCATTTGTGTAATATCTCGTGTGTAAGAGTGTGGGTCAACATCAGATCAGTCAAACTTCTCGAGCATTAAAATATCTCGAGGGTCAAAGTGTCAGCGTGGGAGACAAGCAAGTCAGAGTGTCAGAAGTGGCATTAAGTGGTACACGTCTCGGTTGGCGCGTGTCCAACATCTCGGGCGCGTGAAAATCATCTCGGTTGGCACGTGAAGAGAGAGAGCGCGTATTTCGAGGGTCCTGTCGGCGTCAGACGCGTGGGCAACATCTCGAGGCGTCAGACGCGTGAGAAGGTTGTCGGGGCGTGAGGAAGCAAAGAAAACATCTCGAGCGCGTGGTTGGCGTGTGGGGAACAACCTGCCGCGCGTGAGGGCGCGTGTCAACTGTCGGCGAGTGACCCGACATCTAGAGGCGCGTGACAGGTTTCGGTCCGCGAGTGAGAGACTTTTCGCGCGCGTGAAGACTAGTTCAAGTGTTTTTTTGGCGCGTGGGAGTCATTTTGGGCGTATTTTTCAATATATCTCGAGTCGTAGGCTATATTTTGAGTATTTTTTAAGATATCTCGAGCCTAGTGTTACTTTTTGAGTGTTTTTCAAGATATATTGATATTTTTGGGTGCTTTTCATCATATTTCGAGTCTAGTTTCATTTTTGAATATTTTTCCACTTATTTCGTGTTATTTCTTTAATTGTGAAGCTTTATTTTGGTTTTATTGTTTTCACTTTATTTTTGCTATCTCTCGAGTTCTTGTGATTTTTAGAGAATATTATTTTTCTGTCTCTAGTCACACTTTGAGTTGTTAAATTCTTTGATTTGTCTGATTTTTCTGATTGTCCGGATTTAATTTTCTTGGATTATCTGAATATCTTCTGCGTTACTAACGTTCAGTTGTTTCAGTGTTTCAGAGTTTTTGATATTACATACAAGTTTTCAGATTTAACCATCTACTGATCCAAAGATCCATTCAGTTCATCATGACTACAAGAGAAGCATTAGCTATTGGTTCCGATACCAAGCCACCTGTTCTTTTCAGAGGAGATTACAATATGTGGCGAGACCGATTTTTAGATTTTATCGATAGACAAGATTTGGGTGAATACATTCGTTTATCCCTGAAAGAAGGTCCAAAGGTCTTTACTGAGGAAAAGCCTGCTCAGCCTGATTCTGATCCTCCAGTTGCTTCTCACACTGTTATCAAGAAATATGAGGATATGACTGAATCTGAGAAAAATAGACACAAAGCTGATAAATTGGCTAAATCTTTCATGCTTTTGGGTCTTCCAAATGATATCTACTTTACAATTGACAGTCATAATTCCACTGGAAAGGAAATGTGGGATCAGATTGAAAAGCAGATGCTTGGTACAAGTGTTGGTACTCAGATGAAAGTAACGAATATCATCAAACGATATGAACAGTTCAAAGCAAGAGAAGATGAAAAGTTGGATGATACCTATGAACGGTTTTGCAATTTATTGAACGAGTTGCGGAAGAACGGTATCACTAAGACAAAGATTGAGAACAACGTCAAGTTTTTAACGAATCTTCAGCCTGTCTGGAAGCTTTATTCCAACTCTGTCTTTCAAAACAAATCCTTAGCTGATATTGATATTCATGTTGTGTATGAAATCTTGAAACAAAGTCAAGATGATGTTCAAGATGCTTTGGATGCAAAGATGAAAACAGAGAAGAAAAGACAGATAATTTGGCTTTGATGGCGGATAAAAGAGGGAAACACGTCAGTCACAGATCAAGAGAACGAAGTGATTCTTCTGACGCTCCAGATGTTAGTAGTGATTCAGATGTTGATATTGCCGAATTCAAGCAAGCTATGGCAATGATGACAAAAGCGTTCCAGAAGAGATTTTACAAGAGTCCATCCTCTAATAGACATCGTTATTCGTCTACCTCTAGGAAGTCTGAGTACAGAGGTCGACATGAAGACAGGAAGAGTGATAAGAAGACTGATTCGGCTAGATATTCTAAGAAAGGCAAGTATGAGGAGAAGAAGAGGTTTGGAGATAAAAGAATCGAGGAGAAAGATGAGAAAAAGACTGACGAGGTTCCAAAGTGCTTTAAATGTAGCAAGCCAGGTCATTTTGCAAGAGAGTGTCCAACTGGTGGAGTTAAGGATTATTCTTACTACAGCCATAAAGCTGCTTTGGCAAAGAAGAAAGAATCTGGAAAAGCTCTCTTAGCTGAAGAAGATCATTGGTTAAATGCCTCTGACGGAGATTCTGATGAAGCCGTTTGCATGATGGTTAAGGCATTTATGACCAAGATGATTCTGAAGAGTGGTCGAAAGACTGATTTTTCTCTGAGACGTTGCAATCCTCATGATTCTGATGATTCTCTTGCTGATTCTCTTGATGATTGGTTTGTTGATTCTTCTGATGAATCAATGGGTGGTATAGATGATTCTGCTGGTTCAGGTGATGCAGATTTAGAGATTGTGAATGTGTCTGATGGTTCCACGACGGAAGAGGTTGTACAGGTGTTAGATTCTTCTGAAGATACTGATACTGAAGCGGTGGTGATCGGTTCAGATTCAGATGCTGATGATTCTTCGGATGAAGATCAAGATCCACTTTGTTTGATGGCAGATCCAGATGATTCTTCTTCGGAGGATGAATCTGAGGTAAATCTTAATCCTCATGTCGAATTTGAAGCTTACATCAAGTCTATGAATGTGAACATGAATAATCTTAAAACGAAGTTAAAAGCTCAGAAATTGCTCACAAGAAAATGGGAAGCTAGTTCTAAACAGAATGATGCTTTAATAGTTGAGCTTTCTGACAAGAATGCTCAAAATGAACATCTTGTGCAATATCTGATGAAAGAAAATGCACAGTTTTTAGAACAATCAGTCGTTTCTGATGATAAGCATAACGCTAAATTGTCTGAAATTTCAGATAAACTTTCCACTAAGGAAAAGGAGTTTAATGACATTCAAAATAAATTTGTTGCACTTTCTGAAGAAAAAGAAGTTTTACTTGGGCATATTAAAAAGGTTGAAATCATGCTTTTAAAAAGAGGACAGACTGATCAAACAATATTTCTAAATAAACCAAAAGAGTTCAAAGCTTATAATGTTAGAGAAGGTTTGGGTTTTGAGAATCCTCATTATTTGAAGCGTGCTATCAGATTTGTTCCTACACTTTATGAGCTATCTATTTTAATCTGGATAAGAAGTATCGAATGCGTTTTACAAGATCATCTGATGAAGTTGAAGCTGAACATGATAAGCGTAGAAAGCAAAAAGATAATGTTCAAATTCCTTTCAACTACGAACGTCTAAATGACAGTTATAGTAGAAGGAATATTTCATTATCTGATGATTATATCAGTAGTTATTCTGGAGAGGAGCTTAAACAGTTGCAATCTGATAATTCTCCGGTTGATAATAGTAAATTTTACGAATTTCGATATTACAAGACTCTTAAAGATCTTGATGAGGAACGAAGAATGAATTCTTCTGAAAAAGATCAAATGCTTTGTAAAATTTCTAATCTTCAAAAGCAAGTTTTTAGATTAACAGGAGAATTGTAGAAATTTTCATCTTCAAGTATTTTTGACAATAAGATTTCAAAATCTTCTGAGAGATCATCTGTTTGTGCTTCAACTAATTCAGAAGATGGTGTAAAATCTGTGAATGCACTTCAAGTTTCTACCATTGTGAATTCGATTTGTTGCGTATGTTCAGCTAAAAGATTTGTTGAGTCTGAAGCTGTTTCTAAAGTAAAGTCTCTTGAGCTATTAAATGCTAAGCTTTCAACTCAAATTTCAGATGTTGAATCACTTCTCATTCTTGAAAGAAATAAATTTGAGAAAGAACAAAAAGTTTTTGAAGAAAATATTCTTGATCTTTCCTCAAAGATCTCTGATTTAGAATTCCAATTAGATTCCGAAAGGAAACCATCTCAGTCTGTGAATAAGTCTTCTGAAGAGAAATCTTTTCTACTTCAAAAATAGATTGTTGACTTGCAAAATCAGATATCTGATGAAAGAACTCAATTCAAAAGGAAAGAACAAGTGTTGAAAAGTGAAAAGAAAGCTTTAGAACAAATGTTTGATGAACATAAGAAAGAAACTGTTGTGGAAACAGATTTTGAAACACAAAAGGAATTCTTTCAATGTGAGATAAAAAGACTGACAAATCAGTTAGCTCGATTCTCAACAAATGTGATGACTTCTATGGTGAACAAAAGTAAACAGTTTGCTTCGTCTAGTCTTTCTTCAGTTGACAAAGATAAAGAAAAACATGTTTCAACAAATAAACCGACAAGGAATGAAGGTCAATCTTCTTCATCTGTTTCAAAGCCCACACAAAAGAATTTTTCTGAGGATACTAACAAATCTAAAGATAAATTCATTCGGTATCCACAGAATACTAGAAAGAAAGTGAATGTTCAACACACGAATGGTTATTACTCTTCTTTTACTAATTCAAGTGCGTCTGATTTTTCAGATAATTTTCAAAGAAGACAAGTAAAACAAGTTTGGAGGAAGAAGGAATTCACAAAGTCATGTAGCCCTGATTCTAGTTTTAGTAATACCAAAGTTCATCATGATGTACGAAACAATGTTGCTTTTTCATACAAAAATCGTGTACCTTTTTCACGAAATTTTCCAATAAAGCGATTTGTTGATTTGCGTCGTGATAAATTTGGTTATTCAAATTGTGGCTTGCATGATTTTGTAAATCATAGTGATTATCATGATTATAATCCTTATCTTTATAAGAAAAGACCTTGGATTTCAATTGCACATAAATCTTCTAACCCCTTAGGACCCAAATTGAGTTGGGTACCTAAAGTGATCTAGTTATTTTTGCAGAACCGTTATGTGTGGTATCTTGATTCTGGATGTTCGAAACACATGACGGGACGTAAGGAGATTCTGCATAATTTCAAACAAAAGTTTGGTGGTTCAGTTCAGTTTGGTAATGAACAGTATGCTCCGATTCTTGGATATGGTGATGTGATTCAAGATAAAGTCACGATTAAGAAAGTATCGTTGGTTGAAGGTTTAGGACATAATTTGTTTAGCATTGGTCAGTTTTGCGATAAAGATCTTGAAGTGGGTTTCAAGAAGAGGCGTTGTGTGGTTAAAAATGAGTCTGGTAAGGAGTTGCTTGTTGGTACACGAAGGCGTCGTCTGTACAAGATTGATTTGCGAGATGTCAAAGCTAAGAATGCTCTTTGCTTAATGTCAAAGGCCTCTAATCTTCAAAGTATGTTATGGCATAGGAGATTGTCTCATCTAAATTTCAAAGGATTGAATAAGTTGGTCATTGGAAACTTAGCGATTGGTATTCCTGATTTGAAATATATTCAGAAACATCTTTGTACCGCTTGTGAGTTAGGGAAGATGAAACGTGCTTCACATAAGTCAAAGCTTGAGCATGGAACGGAAAAGCCATTACAATTAATACACATGGATTTGTGTGGCCCGATGCGAGTTCAGAGTATTAATGGAAAGAAGTATGTTCTCGTTATGGTTGACGATTACTCAAGATATACATGGGTACGATTCTTACGATCTAAGGATGCCGCACCTGAGATTATCATTTCTGTTCTGAAAGAGGTTCAAGTGAATTTACAGCTACCAGTTCAGAAAATTCGTTCTGATCATGGTACTGAATTTAAGAACAAGGTGCTTGATGGTTACTTAGAATCGGTTGGTATCAAACATACTTTCTCCACAGTCCGTACACCACAACAGAATGGTGTTGTTGAACGTCGAAACAGAACCTTGGTAGAAGCGGCTAGAACGATGCTTGCTTATTCAAAGTTACCATTGTTTTTGTGGGCTGAAGCGGTTGATACAGCATGTTATACTCAGAATCGTTCCATTGTGAACAACAGGTTTGGTAAAACACCTTATGAGCTTATTAATAACTGCGTACCTAACATAAAGCATTTTCGAGTATTTGGTTGCAGATGTTTTGTGTTGAATGATAGAGAGGATAGAGACAAGCTTCAAGTGAAATCTGATGAAGCTATTTTCATTGGTTATTCAAAGAACTCGATTGCGTATCGTGTGTACAATAAGCGAACAAAGACGGTGATTGAGATTATGAATGTCAAGTTTGATCCATATGCTGAGATGGCTTCTGACCATGACAGTTCAGAACCCGGTTTAACTCGTGTTTTAGCGGTCAATTTTGTTAATCCAGATCATGTTACTCAATCAAAGCAATCGGATGGTGCTTCAACGTCTACTAACAATATTTCTGACTTGGATTTATTGTTTGAAAACTTTTACAATGAGTATTTTGGTTCATCTTCGTCCAATTCAGCAACTACTAATATTTCGTCTTCTATTCCCAGGGATATATCAGTGACTATTCCAGAACCAGTTTCACTTTCTGGTCCATCGACTTCGAATATCTCGGAAGATACATCAAGTGTTGAAAGTCCTCAAGTTAATACTTCAATCGTTCCGATTCATGAGAATAAGAGCTTATTCAAGTTCAATCCCCGGTTGATAGTCTTCCAGTTCAAGAGACAGATATTGGTTCAAATGAAGATACTTTATCTCCAGTTTCAATTCGAATGGAATCCAATTTTGATGATTATCCTGAAGATTTACAACTTGTTCCCTCATTTGAATCTTTGCAAGATGTTCCTATAAGTTCATATACTGATTCTAGTTATGATCTTCAATTATACAGGCCCCTCCCTCATACAACTAAGTGGACACGTGATCATCCACTTCATCAAATAATTGGTGATCCGAATGCTCCAGTGCAAACACGATCGGCGACTGCAAATGAATGTTTGTTTGCTGCATTTTTGAGCAATGTTGAGCCACTGAAAGTTTCTGATGCTCTTGCAGATCCAGATTGGTTTATGGCCATGCAAAAGGAGATTAATCAGTTTGTGCGTTTAAAAGTCTGGAGACTCGTACCTCGACCTGATGACAAATCAGTAATTGATACCAAATGGATTTTTAAGAACAAGAAAGATGCGGATAATATTGTTGTTCGTAACAAGGCACGATTGGTTGCCAAAGGATACAGACAACAAGAAGGAATCGATTACAACGAGACATTTTCTCTGGTTGCTCGTATTGAGGCTATACGGATGTTTCTTGCTTACGCGGCACACAAAGACTTCACTGTCTATCAAATGGACGTGAAGACAGCTTTTCTGAATGGCGTATTGAAAGAGGAGGTATATGTTTCACAACCAGAAGGGTTTGTTGATCGAGATCATCCTGATCATGTTTACATCCTCGATAAGGCTTTATATGGTTTGAAGCAAGCACCGCGTGCATGGTATGATTCCTTATCTCAGTTTCTTGTTGATTCTGGCTATTCCAAAGGTAAAATCGACAACACTTTGTTCATAAAACGTGAAGGCGAGCATATAATGTTGGTACAAATTTATGTAGATGACATTATTTTTGGGTCTACTTGTCCTGAATTTTGTGAAACCTTTTCTAAACTCATGATGACTCGGTATGAGATGTCGATGATGGGAGAATTGAATTTTTTCCCTCGGGCTTCAAGTTAAACAGTTATCGGCGGGCATTTTCATTAATCAAGCAAAATACATAAAGGATATTTTAAAGAAGTATAATTTGGAAAATGCTAAGATCATGAAAACACCGATGTCACCAAGTTGTGCACTCGATTCTGATCCTGATGGACAAGATGTCGATGTGACAACTTATCGAGGAATGATTGGTTCTTTAATGTACTTAACTGCAAGTCGACCTGATATAATGTTTTCGACATGTCTTTGTGCTCGTTATCAGGCAAAGCCTAAAGAATCTCATCTTAAAGCAGTTAAACGTATTTTTCGTTATCTGAAAGGTACTGCTAATCTTGGTCTATGGTATCCTAAAGGTTCAGGTTATGAGTTGACAGGTTATACTGATGCTGATCACGGTGGTTGCAAGTTAGATAGAAAGAGCACGACTGGTCACATACAGTTTTTGGGAGATAACCTTGTTAGCTGGTCATCCAAGAAGCAGAATTGTGTATCACTTTCAACGGCCGAAGCTGAATATGTTGCTGCTGCAAGCTGTTGTTCTCAGATTATTTGGATGCGAACCCAGTTACGAGATTATGGTTTCAAGTTTGATAAGATCCCGATTTACTGTGATTCAAAGAGCGCGATTGCTATATTTTGTAATCCAGTCCAACACACTAAGACCAAACACATAGACATCAGGTATCATTTTATTAAAGATCATGTAGAGAAAGGTACAATAGAACTTTATTTTGTAAAAACTGAATTTCAATTGGCAGATTTGTTTACCAAAGCTTTGGATGAAAAGAGGTTTAACTTTCTTATCACCAAGCTTGGTATGCGAACTCTGAAAAATTGAAATAGTATTTTCAAAATTTATTTCTTTGTATATTTTTCTTTCTTTGTTTGTTTTCATTTTTGCGTTTAATAAAGTGTGTTTCTTTCGTTGAGGGGGAGTAAATAAAAACATCAAGAGGTCATTCAAAGTTTTGGAACATGATATTTTTGAGAGGGAGCTACTAACGAACAAGGATTCATTTTCTTAAATGAATACCAAAATCTTTTATTTGTTTTGTAGGTATTTCACATTTCGAGGGGGAGCTTATATGTATATATATTGTTTGGCATAAACACATTTTTGAACGATGAACATCTTTCTTCTATGAAAACAATTTTTCTTAATTGTTCAAATCACTTCTCTATTCTCAAAATGTTTTTATTCAATCTAGAAGTGAATTTTCAATGTTTTCGTATTAAACTGTGTGTTTCCAAAGATTATTACTTGTGTATTATCTTTTCTTATATTGTTTCAGTATTCATACACACTGGTTTATGTGCTTATTGTTTTGTTATTACCATGTCTCTAAAATGATCCAATTATTCGATGGTAATACACTCGTTTGAAATTCCATTTTGCATCTAAGCGTTCGTTTGTTCAGTCCGATACATCCTGTTTCTTAAAAGATATATCTATATCTCGTTCATATAGATATTTTCCTATCTTTCTGAACCATTTCCTTTGATCTTACCATCTGATGAAACAGTTTTTCTCAAACAATTCTTTGTTGCTCTTGCGTTTTTCATATCTATAATTGTTTGGAGATATCTTTTTGCTCATGCATTGTTTCTATACACATTTTGAGCATGCTTTATCAAAAGGCTATATGATTCAACCGATGAATCATCGATTTTTCATGCTTAGGAAACAAATTTCATGGGGAGTGAGATTATACAACTTCTATGGACTACCAGCGCCGGTAGCCCTACCCAAGAAGTTATCCTCGAGAGAAATGAGGGGTGAAGGGTCTCAATCAAAGAGTGGGGGAGATAACTCATCCGGTTGAGTTATTCTCATTGTGTTAGAGCGGAAAAATGGAATATGAGAGCTTGGTTAGAAGTGAGAATGATTAAAAGAATTGGAAGGTGTGAGAACAGAGTTAAAAGAAATATAGAACTCTGCCCCAACCATTTCTTAGCCGGGCAACCACATAATCTATCGGTTCACGTTCTTTGGTGACTGATATTGAATCAAGGCAAAGCCCAATGCCGACTCTCGTTTATACCCCACCAGCTACTCATTTTCTTCTTAACAAGAAAATGTTTCATTTTTGCACGGGGACGCAGCATATAATCTATCAGATTTTCATTCGGAAAGTCGATATTGAAACAGAAGGAAGCTGCCCTGCCTTCGAACTTCATTTCTTTCACATCGAGTCTGTGAATATGTTCTTCACTATGTTGAGCCTTTTAAAGCATATTATGCTAATTCTTTCTACACGTTGCACACAAGGAATTTGTTTCTTTGTCATAACATTCATAGAAGTACACCGGTATTTCGATGATTGGATGGAAGTCCTGGGGGGTGAACATCAATAAAGCCCTTTCTTAAGTACATCCGTTGTACTAAGTGGCTTTGTGCTACTTACAGGCATTTTAACTGTTTCATGTGTTGATTCTGGGTTACCATTCTATGTCTGAATTTGAAAAGATTCGGATAACTTTTGGAATTGACGGATGGTTCTTAATTCTTCAATGGTGGTTCGGGGAATATTCTTATATGATTTGGATGGTGATTGTTCAGACTATTTCTACAGTTTGGTTTGAGGTTAATCATTTCTACTTTGTGATTTGATGATAAAATCGTTTTTCATCAAATAGGGGGAGAATGAAAGAGAAATGATTATTTGATCAATGGGGAGAATGAAAGAGAAATGATTACTTGATCAATACATATAATGTTTGTATTTGGTGATATGTTTGCGAATTGATCATTGTTGATAAATGTTTTGGTGATTCAAAGAGTGAAGAAAGTTGGATCTTCAACGTATTTGAAGATAATTGTTCAAAGTTCAAGTTAGTTGTGATCTGAAGAGATTTTGTGATTAAGTGGAAGGTCAAGCTGAAAAGTATTTCGAAGATGATCAAGTTGTTAAAGTTTCGATCATTTGAAGATTTTGGTAAATGTCAAGTGAAGACTGAAAATTTCCAAGTTGTTGTTGGATAAGGATGAAAGTTTGAAATCTGATTTGATTTGAAGATAATCGATTTTCTGATTAAAGTTTGAAGATAACCGAAAAGAGTTTGAAGGTTATGGAGAAAAAGAGTTGGTTTATTTTCTGAAGGTTGATTGGTTGAAAATATCTGGAGTTTGATAGTTGAGTGGTTGTCAGGTGGTGAATTATGATTCAAGCTGAGATTATTAAAGGTTGATACTTTAAAGGAGATAATTCAGTTTTTGAGAAAAAGGGGAGATTGTTCTATTTTGAAAAAGGTTGAGAATTTTTCTGAAGAATAATGAAGATCTTCAATGTTAAGAGATTATCAAGTTAAATTCATTTGAGAAGTTTTGAAGATTGGTCACTTGGTAATCATGAAGTTTTTCTGATGCTGAAAAATTTAGCTCGTTGCTGATTCTGATAAAGTGAAGTTTGTGAAGATTGTGTGTGTTTGCAAGTTTAGTGATAGTTGGTTATTTCCAACTTGAATACAAAGGGGGAGATTGTTAGGGTAAAAATATAATTGTATTCAAGTTGTTGAGTATTTTGTATATTGTGTAAAGCTGAGGGGTGCTTAGTGTAAATACCCTTGGGGTATAAAAGCATAAGTGAAAGTTAGATTTAGGAGGATTCGTATTGTCAGATCAAGTGATTGTTAGAGGAGAGAGAAAGTGAAGTGTGTGAGTTCATCTTGTACTTAATATTCATATATACAAAGTGAGATTTGTGATTGATTGAAGCTTCTTATTCATGATGGATTGAATTCATATTTAACAGTTCCACTATCAATGATGCATCTTAAAATATTCATAACAAAAAATTTATGAATTTGTGAAATTACTAACGAAATATGTTTCATCTTAACTTTAATCCATATAAATATTAAAAAGAAAAATAAAAGTTTGTTGTAGATGTTTGAGATAGCATTGTGGAAAATGTAATTTGATTTTTTAAATAAGCTAAAAACTAACTATTAATAATGTATCTTAAATTTTATAACAAAAACTTATGAATATATGTAAACTAACCACTAAATATTTTTTCTAATATTTGGTTTTAGAATTTTAAAATTTTTAATCATGATTTTGCTTTAGTTATTTAACGTTAGTCGCCAAAATATAAACTAGAAAACAAACTTGAGTATATAAAAATGATGTGAATATCTTTAAGATGTGTAAATATACATTTGCTAAAAGAACAACAAGTAACAATGAGGTGGTTTCATATAAAGTAAAATATTGGTACTTATTAATTTAATATATAATACATAAATACTTTTCCAAAAAATGGTTGTCACCACCGCGCAACGCGCGGTGCACAACACTAGTTAGGGAATAAATGATTGAAAGTTTTATCAAATAATATAACGGTCACTTTTTACCTATTATGATCACCAAACTATTGATTTTATAACATTTAGTGATGAAAATATTCGTTTATAAAATTCAAATATATTACAAAAAAAGCGATAACTTTAGGCCATGCGTATCGTTTATGTAGGTTCAGCGGACTCGAACCCGTCAGGCTTAGCGGGCTCGAACCCATTGGGCTCAACAGGTTCGGTGGATTCAAACCCGCCTACATATATACCCTTGAACCTAACTTATATTTTCACATCAATTCTATCTTTCTCTCTCAAATACATTTATACTCAACTTATTTATTCCCTAAATCATGACTCCAAACGGTGCATCTTCATCCCATTGCACGACTCAAACGTTCGGCTCCATCGCAACAACACCCCTGTTTTGCTCTCAAAGTTTCAAAAGCAATTTTTTTAATAAACGCAATAAATATGAAATTGTAACTGAAATCTAGTATAAGATGACTCTAATAGGACCTCAAACTTAAAAAGCAAAAAACTAACCAAACTTATCAAGGAAAACTTATGTCTTATAATCGCAGTTTCAAAACATATATAACGACACCCAACAGATTAATACGGTAGCACCTTCAGAACCTGTAATTTTTTTTACAATACGACAGATAAATGAAACAGTAACACGTACCATCGTATCTATAAAAGCTAGTCCGTCCCCATAACCTTATCATTTACATCATCAAATGTTATAAGATCAAAATCAAAGTAGGTGGTAAAGTAAAAAAGCAAAGGAATTTTAAAACGTTATTACATTCAATAGAAAAATCCGAAACCTTCATTACATTAAAAAGAAAGCTTAGAAAAGTTGAAGAAAAAAATAAAGAATAAGGCCCAAAGTTTGCTTTTTTGATCCAAAAACTGGAGTTTCGTTTCGTGTGATATATAAAACGAAGCACATGTAATACTGTATCCAAAAAACCAGTGCATAACGTGAGACGGTAATTTAGGCTTTTTCCACGTGATCTCCAACTATCAAACTACTACTACTATACAATCAGCAGTTATATATCTATCTATATCTATACATACACTCTCCTCAGTTGTTGTCGGTAGGGTGAATTGAAATCAGATCGAACAGACTGACTTCCGATAATGAAGCCTAAAGCACCAATTTTGAATCCCCCTCTTGTCGCTTTCGAACATAAGAGGTATAATAATTTGTGGTTTACAATTATATCCGTTTTCTTAGGGTGATTGATTTCGTTTTCCATTTTATGATTTTATTCCCCCTTTTTTTTTAGATGGTTAATGTTTCGATCTATATCTGATATTGCTGCTATGCCTATGCTTGTTTAAGTTTATATATGCTGTTTGATCTGTAACTTAATTAATGTAATAATGCTGTGATCGTGTAATGTAATGTGACATTGGAACTTACGAAATTAGGTTTTATGTGTTGATCTTGGTTTAGGAATTGATTTAGATCTGTTTTATTTATTAATCTGTAGTTAATTAGCTTTTTGATTAATAGTGATTTGGCTATTTTTAGGATCAGTTAGTTTTTGGGATAAAAGAGACACACTATTTTTTTTAACTTTAGAAGAGTTGAAATGCTTTCAACAGTTGAACTTTTAGCTTTTTAAGAGAAAAAGATCGTATCACACGAAGCTGTATGTTTCTGTTCCTCGGTCCTCATGAATCATGGGTTCTGCATCATGATCTTGATGCATTGATTATTGAAAATATTTGACATGATCTTGTTGGTGAAATTACATAAATGGAATTTTCGCATTTCTAAACAAAATTGCATAACCAACATAGCATTACCATTTATCAGTTAATACAATTTACCAATAACAAAAATAAAACATCAAGAAAAATCAAATAAATCAACAAGTATGTACGTGTATTGAGTTGAGAGAGATTAAAAGTTTGGGGGTTTTGTTTTATTGTGGTCCAATAACAAATGCAAATGGTTTTTTCTTAGGCCAATGTGACTTCATTTGTTTAGGGCACATGATAGGATGAAATTTATTCAATGAAAATGATCAGATTAAGGAATAAATGATTGAAGGTTTTATCAAATAATATAACCGACACTTTTTACCTATTTTGATCACCAAACTATTGATTTTATAACATTTAGTGACGTAGATATCTGTTTTATAAAAATTCAAATATATTACTAGAGAAAAAAAACGATAACCTTATAGAAGCACGTCTAGAATTTTTTTAACTGATAGCACAATTTGACTATTAAAAACATATGCAAAAAATATTTTTCACCAAATTTATTTTTGGTCTAGTTGCCGGTCCCTTGCTTTTCAAGTATATAGTCTCGAGTCTTGTCACAAGCAATTTTTTTAATAAACACAATAAATATGAAATTGTAACTGAAATCTAGTATAAAATGACTCTAACAAGACCTCAAGCTTAAAATGCAAGGAACCAACCAAATTTATTAAGGAAAACTTATGTCTTAATTGCAGTTTCAAAATATATATAGTGACATCCCACAAATTAATACGGTGGTACCTTCAGAACTTGTAATATTTTTACACTACGACGGATAAATGAAACAATAACACATGCCACCGTATCTATAAAAGCTAGGTCCGTCCTTGTAGAGCCGGCCCCGGCCCTGGCCCTAGCCCTAGCCCATGGCCGTGACGGCGGTGGCCAGGGCAACCAAAATCTAGAGGGGATCAAACTCATAATTATATTTCAACCCTCATAGGAAAAGAAGATGAAAGATTGAATTTTTTATTTTTTTAATCTAAAGCACATATGGTAACTCCTTAAATATATGTGGCAGCCCATATTTCACTTTCTTGGATTTTTTTTTTTATTTTGCTGTAAAGCACAAGTCGCAGCCCATATTTTAACTTGATTTTTTTTAATCTTCTTAATATTTATCCTTAAATATATGTGGTTAAGATTTTGTGTTATTTTCAGTTATTCTCTTCATATGTTTGATATTTTAGCTTGACAATTACTTTTTAATCTTCTTAATATTTATCCTTAAATACATGTGGTTAAGATTTTATGTTATCTTCAGTTATTCTCTTCGTGAAACCTGTTAAACTATATTTTTATACTTAAAACTTCACAATAAAACGTTATGAATGTAAATAAAATCTAAACACCTTCACAGCAAAAACACTATTACGATTACTTTCACAATGTGTTGTGAAGTTTCAACTGTAAATAATTTGGTCTTACATGATCACAAATCTCTTTCTTTCTCTCTATCTCTTTCTCATATGGGTTCAAACGAGAAAAGTATACATTAAGAAAATAAAAACGGTCGAATCACATGCAATTTAAATTAATAGTACATACAAAATCAATTTGATTCATGCAATTTTTCCCCACGAGTTGAATAAGTGGCGAAAGTTACCCGCACACCATACTATCTCTCTATACAATCAGCAGTAATATATCTATCTATATCTATATCTATATATATCTTTAATTATATAGAGGAAAGTTCAAATGTGAACTACTTTTTGGCTGTGAACGTGAAGGCAACCGAGAGCGCGACACGTGGCGACTTTGAGTGTGCCCCCCCCCCCCCCCCTTTAATTCAATGCTCTCCCATGAATCGCGCCTAGTCACCCACGACCGTGGATCTGACGTGACGCCTAGTCATCCGCCACATGTCGCGCTCTCGGCTGTTCTCACGTTCATAACCAAAAAGTGGTTCACATTTTATGATTTTATCCCCTTATTTTTGCGATGGTTAATGTTTCGATCTATATCTGCTATTGCTGCTATGCTTATTTTAAGTTTATGCTGTTTTATTTGTAACTTAATTAATGTAATGCTGTGATCGTGTAATCTAATGTGACATTGGAACTTAAGAAGTTTGTAGAAAGGGCTTTTATATGTTGATCTTGGTTTAGGAATTGATTTCGATCTGTTTTATTTATTAATCTGTAGTTAATTAGCTTTTAGATGAGTATTGATTTGGCTATTTTTAGGATCAGTTGTTATTTGTGGTGATTTTGTGCTTTAGGAATCCCTCTTTTTGGATAAAAGAGACACACTAGCAGGGGCGGAGCCACGAGGGGGCAGAGTAGGCAGTTGCTCCCCTAACATTTTTAATTTTCCTTTAAAAAAATTTATATATTAGGCATATTTGGGTAATTGCCCCCTTAAATTTTAAAATTGAAATTCGTATATTAGAGATATTTGGGTAAAAAACAACCTTAAAAATTTAAAACTATGATTATTATTGACATTTTGGAGGTTTTTGTGTATAAAAAAACTATTTTTCTAGAATTAAAAATGTTGTTTAGAGTTTGCCCCCATACCAAAAAAAATCTGGCTCCGCCCCTGCACACTAGGCCTTTTGCTGCCAACCTGGATATTTTTTTAACTTTAGAAGAGTTTAAATGCTTTGAACAATTGAACTTTTAGCTTTTTAAGAGAAAAGTATCATATCACATGAAGCTAAATTTTTCTGTTTCTCATGAATCATGGGTTCTTCTGCAACATGATCTTGATGCATTGGTTATTGAAAATGTTTGACATGATCTTGTTGGTGAAATTTCATAAATGAAATTTTCGCATTTCTTATGGGAGTAACGAGTACTGCAAATTGAACAACCTTGGTGTAGGTTTCTAAACGGAGATCCATAAATCTATATATCCATCCTTATTCTTATCTAACTTAAATGACCCATATCTACCATAAGCAGATATACGGATGGTCATATCTGTAACTTTCAACATTGTTTGGATATTAAAGTGATCAAAATCCGTGTGATCAGAAAGGGTATTCAACTGGTGATGGTGGGCGGTGATGGTTACGGTGATGATGGCGTCCAACAATGGTGGTTCCGGTGATGGTGGGCGATGGTGGCCGGCGATGGTGGTGCGGCGGCAGGCGGTGAAGGAAGGTGGTGGTGCGACTTGGGGACCAAAATCGTAAGATTTGAGAAAACTCAGGGACCAAACCTGCAAAAAAGGTGTTGACTTGCTATAGGAGGTGACAATACATACAATAGCAAAATTTTGAAACTTTAGTATATTGAATGGTAGTTTTCAGAGTTAGATATATACAATAGCAAAACGTGACAACTTGGATACATTTTCAGATACCAAACCCATATATATATTATTATATATAACATGCTTCAAATTTTATAGTAGGTAGCGGCCTATATTCCCCGGTGGTAACCACCCGCTGTAGCCATTTATGGCGGTGGTGGTGGTGGTGAACGGTGATAGAAGAGGTGAGTTTGAGATGGTTTAAGGGCATGGCGGTGGGCGTGGGGTATGGGTGAGACTTCGAGTTTTTATTATGTTTTATCATGAATATGAAATACGCATTGCTTATTTAGTGTTTTTAGTTTATATCTTTGGTATTATGCTTGCTTATTTAGTGTTTTTAGTTTATATCTTTGGTATTATGCTATATAGCATCGATCATCTTTATTTTTTTTTTAATTTAGCGAATTGTAATAAACTAGGAGTATCAATATTACAAATAAAAAGAAACTGCAAAAGTAAGAGTGACAGGATCTAAATATCAAGATCAGAAAACTTAATCAAAGAAGTTTGCGGAATAACACTTTGATTATATGAATAAAACAATGGATTTGTAATAAACTGAAAGTGTATTGATTTCAATAGCTTAATGATTACAAACACAAGCCCCAATCTGTTTGAACAGGCTCAAACAGACGTGCAAATCTTCTCAATTGCAGGGATTTCAAGAACAATCTTGAGGCTATAATTCTAAAACAAAAGCTAATGAAAAACTCGTATCTAACAATGAAAACCTATCAGCTATATATACGAATTACAAGATAACAATAAGGAAACTAGATTTACAAGATAATCTCTAAAATATCTCCAACCGAATCATATCTTGTCTATATCTTCAATCATCGCAATCCTTTCCTTATCATGAACTTGTCAGCAGTAGTAAAACAAAAGCAGTGTTAATCTTCAACCAGCAGTGGTAATCTTGTACAGGCAGTGGTAACTTTCCAAGAGCAGTGGTAATTTGATCTTCAGTGGAAACACACATACTGGCAGTGGTAACCTTCAGATGAACTAGCAGTGGTAACAACTCCAAAGCCAGCAGTGGTAATCCTCAGCAGTGTTAACCAAAAGATCTTTAGCAGTGGCAATGTATCAGAATCAGTCCTAACAAAGAGGGAGTTGAACTTTAAGAAAATAAAGAAGTGATGACCAAAGTTCATTTTTTTGTATTTCAAATGGAACTTTTCATGTGAAGAAATGAAGCACATGCACACTTTATACAACGAACTAGTGCATAAGGTGAGACTGTAATTTTGTCTTTTCCATGGAATCTTCGACCCAATCTCTCTCTCTTTCTCTCTCTCTTACACACACACACTTATTATTATATTATTGATTGAATTAATTTACAAATTTTATATATAGTGTTTTTTACATGGTCCAAATAAAACTAAGAGATTTCAGTCAAAATCGTCAAAAAGATTTAGCAACCCTTAAATTAAATATAGGTGTATCAAGAACCTATTTTATATTTTTTTATACACAACTAGTAACTCAATTAAGATCCTACATCACATTCTACAGTGGTAATTCTTATAAGACATATTTTCTGAGGTCTTACGCATTTTTTAGGGAATTCTTCGTAGATGGAGAAATTTTGCTCGGTATTGAACATTGGAGCATATAAAAATATCAAAATCTTAATTTCCTCAATTTTAAAGCTATGGAGATGGTCTAAAAACCTCCAATTGAAGATCGATGTTCCTATACAAGACTAAATAACATGATTTTCTTATAATAACTTTTTATGTGATTGTAGTTTTTTTTTTTCTAAAACCTTCACTTTTTTCTTAAAAATACTTCTCATTAAAAGATGTTTTTATTCTATGCTTAAAAGCAAATTTAAATGCATATATTCGCCAACATAACTAATAAAATAAATTTTATACATAAATTGAACTCATGTAATACCGTCAAAATGTAATGACCCTCGAGATGTAACCACAAAACACAGGTTTTTGGTAGCATAAAAACAAATATTCACATGAAAAATATAATTAACATTTAAAAAAAATAACACCTCATCCACCATAAGCACAATTCAAACCCTCCACAATTG
Source organism: Centaurea solstitialis (assembly GCA_030169165.1). Classification (NCBI taxonomy): domain Eukaryota; kingdom Viridiplantae; phylum Streptophyta; class Magnoliopsida; order Asterales; family Asteraceae; genus Centaurea; species Centaurea solstitialis. Next base: position 6,706,041 of record CM058046.1, on the reverse strand, counting down.
TTTCACGGTTTCACTTAAAGTTGATGGACTCACGTAAAGCTAGCTAACCATCTCTTTATCTCTTTGTATATGCTCCTACAAAGAAATCAAAAATATTTTGGAGTTTGTGTGACATGTTCATAATCCCAGGACATGAACAAAACTAATTAAAAATCAACTTGATTATTATCCAGTTTATTGCGAAATTACATATATCATACGTGAGGAGGCATGTTTATATTTAGTTGTGAAGAAAGATTACAAGGTAACTACACACGACAATGACACTTTTCAGCTATACATTCCCCACGAGAATAACCGCCTGGTGCACAAAGCGTTGTGCACTTCCCATTACCTTGTCCTTTACATCCAGTTTTGCAAATCCAACCGTAACAAGGGTCGGACGTGTCCACTAAAGGATCATGATCAAGAAACCTCATCCCTTTAGAAAAACGATCTCGACCAAGAAGCATCAGTTTTTCTTCTGAAACTGTATTTAACCAAATGCACATCAGATTATATATATATAACATGTTTGGTTTGTAATAAGAAAGACTTACCGGTCGCAACAATCAAGAACTGCAACACCAAAACAACATATAAAATTTTCATTTTTGTTTCAAACCTAATGAAAGATTGAAAACTTGATGGACTATTATATAGTTAACATGTATTTGATGAGTATACTCAACATGGACTATTAGGTATAAATGCACATGGCTCTAACATAATTAAGTAAAAAAACGTGTTTATTTAAGATATTTTGCCTAACTAGTTAGTTATTCGTACGTAGTAATGTGTTTAAAGAAAACAATCTATTCTTTAAAGGCTTTACAGAAATAAACATTAATTTTGTCAAAATGAATATGCTAAATCTTTAAATTCCACCAACACGTTAAAGAAATTATCTTTAATCTCTCCATCAACCATGAGTTGGCACATATATTTCGCTAAATGTGTCCATCATTTTCTTAATTTTTTTTTATGAAATAGTTAAATGAACTATTTGATTTTTTTATTTGACTAACAATTGTGTTACTTAAAAATAAGCTAGCTTATAAGCTTGGATATGTTTGGATGCATCATAAGCTATCTTATTGAAACGTAGTTAGAGTAGCGTTTCAAAAGTTTTTTGTAGCATTTCCTAAGTATACCCTTTATATTAATTAACTAGAGCTAAATACAAATTTGGTCCATGTAATTTACAAAAAATAATAGCTACAATCCTCTAAAGAATTTTTTAATGACCAACGTCCTCGTGTCTTTCTTTTTATAACATCTACGTCCCTATACATTAACGTTGTTAAATTTGGTAATTTAAGAATAGGTAAATTCGTACTTTTCATATTAATTTTTCAATAACAAATTTAGTTCTTCCTAAAATCATGGATTAAAAAACATTTCATAATATGAAGATTAAAAAAAATTAAAATCCAATAACATAATTTATAACATATTTGGTCCCTCCAAAAAATCATGGATTAAAAAAGACTCACAAAAAATCCAACTTCACAAAGAAATCCCCAATTGAAAAACCTAGCATGAAAATACCAGTGTGCAATATATGGTATGAATAATAGTTTTAAGGAAATTAAACTAAAAGGAAAAACTTCAAAGCTTAAAATTTTCACACGCCATATAGTTCAAGATATACCATATCCTCTTCGAGTTCCTTTCGAACAATCCATTGTGTGTGCACTATTCGTTAGGTTGAAGAGAGTTCAAGATTTGTAGAGGTTAAGGAGATCGATGGAGAAAATCAAATTGATTCAAAAACACGAGTAGCATATAGCAGGTAGCGGCCTATATTCCCCGGTGGCAACTGCCCGTCGTAGCCATTTATGGCAGTGGTGGTGGTGGTGGTAACTGCCCGTCGTACACACACACACACACACACACATATCCATCTGTATGCTTATATGACCCATGCCTGCTATAAGCAGATGTGGATATGGATAAAATAATCATATATATATATCTGAAACTAGTTGAATTGATATCTGACTTGTTCATATTATATATGGTTAATATATATTTTTTATTAAATAACACACATAAAAACAGATGTATAATGTATTTATCAAGTAAAAGTATGCTTTTGAAAACTAAAAATCATACACACTATGTTTCTAATCTCTAATACCGAACGCTGAAGACTATAAATTGTAGAGCAAGTCGGTGTTTGTTTCGCCTTATGCTGTTTTCTAATCTCAGTGGCCAAGCCAACCGTTAGAGGTCGGTCAATTTAAGGTTTGGGTTTATTGCTGTAACGCCCCATTTTTCATACGTTTAACTGTGGACCTATTTGTCAAATTAATGATATTTGCGGGTTCTTATGTGGCATTTCAGGACTTAAGGGTTTAAGTGTAATTATTTATAGTGGAAGGGGAGTGCATAGAGTATAAGGGAGAAGTTCCAAACTTCCTTCCTTTAGTTTCGAGAATATGTATCAGAGAAGAGAGAGTTAGGGCTTGGCAAATTGAGGAGTTTTGGAAGGAGGCTTAGGAGCAATTGGTAATTGATACCAATAGAAGTATCAAAGGTATGTTCTTTCTTGTTAATTGTTGTGAATTTGGAGTTAATCAAAGAATTAGGGTTATGGTATAGAACCTTGAGTATAAGATCACCAAATTGTGTGTAAATGGGATGAATTGGGTTGAATAAACTGCTTGTAATCTGTAATTAACAACCTTATTCGGTATAGGATCAAGTTTTGTCATGTATGATGTTGAAATTTGGGTTTGGTAGGCAAAAGTCGCGAGTTTGATGAGCCAGGAGTTTCCCGCGACCTGGCCCGCGACCTGAGGTCGCGGGGTCAAGCCGCGCAACTCGCTGGCCAAAACTCGATTTTTGGTTTTCAGCTTTTTGGAGATTGGGCTATGGGATCATGTTAGGGATGTTTAGAAAGGATGAGGCCTAGAGTTTTGGGTCAAACGGACTAGCCTAGCTATGTCTAAGGTTAGCCTTTCGGTATGGATATCGTGAGGTCATGTTAAGCATTATTTTGACATGTAATTGTGCTTAATTGTTTAGGTAACTTGTCTTGAACCTCGTGCTAGCCCGTGTGAGTATTTGAACGGCCGAAAGGTGAGTACTTTATCTCTGCCAACGTGGTTGTACCTATGTGATAGACTTGCATGTGTGATTATGTACTATGGATTATGCTATTGCCTAGTGGTACTAGTTACCACTAGGAAATTAGTTCCTTCGGGAGCAAAGGATTAAGTTGGATTAAGCGGCCTGGTACCAGTGTCAAAGGATCAAGTTATTTGTTATGTGATTGCAATGTGATTCGGTTATGTATGTATTGGCATGTTAGTATAGATATGTGCTCACTAAGCGAAAGCTTACCCGTGGTTGTTTTCCCTTTTAGTGGCAGGTACTACTTCTGGTAGCAAGGGTAAAGCTCCCGCTTGATGATTCGGTTAGCCGCAGCTCAGTCAGTCACGTAGTCATGGAGTCATGGAACTTATGAACTAGAGTTTATTTTGATAATCATGTGTTGGATGTTTTCCTTGAAACCTTAAACTGAATTATGTTTGCGTTTGTGTTTTAACTAGACTCATGGATTGGGTTACATGGCTCAAACCCCAGAGTGTTTCTTGAATGGAATTTCTTCTATGCAAGGTTTAAACAAAGCTTCCGCCTTTTTTTACGGATTTCTCTTTAAATGGTTGTTGTGAAAACCCAGGCTTTACAATTGCCATTTTGTTGGTGTTGGTAGGAAGTAGAGTTTTCAGGTGTGGTTTTAGTCATTGTTCACTTGTGTGGATATTAAGATGATCAGAAACGTTATTCAACTGATGAGTTTTTAGTTGTTGTTGGACAGAGATGCATATGGGTTTGTGGTGAGACGTAACAAAGATACCGTGAATATGCAAACAGGTTTTAATCTCTCCATCTTTATTACTTATATGCATTTTCTATCCGCTTTACATTTGGTTGCTGAGAAAGTCGAAACACTTTGTAATGTAAAACCTGCCAAATTTTCTTGGTTTTAGGAGGAACGATCTGAAAGGGTCAGAGGAGGCCCCCTTCGAGCGATGGCGTCACTTCCAGGTGCCGCTAGCAATGCTGCCCCCGAAGAAACTTCAATTCCTTGGAAAGAAGACTTGGAGTTTTTACTTCCTGTATTTGACATAGGATTTTCAAATATTAGATTCATTCTACATATAATTCACTGCATTGTAATTGCAGCTCTGGCAAGCTTTTGTGGGATTAAGAATTATTATCAGCATCTTCTTTTTCTTTTGAACGACATACACACGTTCCAGCGATATCGGGCATCCTTACAGGCAATCCCACTAATCCACTGCGACCCGGCCCAACCTATGGTTGAACCCGACTAGCAGGTTTTAGGGGCCCTATGGACCAACCCAAACCAGTCCCAAAGGATCAGATCCAGAGTCTGGATATCTCAAAAAAGTGTTGCCCGCAGGAATCAAACCCTGTAGCTTTCACCCCACACCTCACATATTCTAAACAAAATTGCATAACCAACATAGCATTACCATTTATCAGTTAATACAATTTACCAAAAACAAAAATAAAACATCAAGAAAAATCAAATAAATCAACAAGTATGTCCGTGTATTGAGTTGAGAGAGATTAAAAGTTTGGGGTTTTTGTTTTATTGTGGTCCAATAACAAATGCAAATGGTTTTTTCTTAGGCCAATGTGACTTCATTTGTTTAGGGCACATGATAGGATGAAATTTATTCAATGAAAATGATTAGATTAGGGAATAAATGATTGAAGGTTTTATCAAATAATATAACCGACACTTTTTACCTATTTTGATCAGGGGACTATTGATTTTATAACATTTAGTGACTAGATATCTATTTATAAAAATTCAAATATATTACAAAACAAGCATAACCTTTTAGAATCGAATATTTTTTAAATGGCAGGCTAGCACAATCTTACTATAAAAAACATATGCAAAAAAATATTTTTTCACAAAATTTATTTTTGGTGTAATTGCTTGTCCCTTGCTTTTCAAGTATATAGTTTTCTCGAGTCTTGTTGCAAACAATTTTTTTAATAAACACAATAAATAAGAAATTGTAACTGAAATCTAGTATAAAATGAACCAACCAAGTTTATCAACGAAAACTTATGTCTTAATTGCAATTTCGAAATATATATATATATATATATAATTAATACGATGGTACCTTTAAGACCTATAATTTTTTTACACTACGACGGATAAATGAAACGATAACACGTACCAGTGCATATAACCTTATCATTTATATCATCAAATATTATAAGATCAAACCATAAATCAAAGTAGGTAAAGTAAAAGCAAAGAGAATTTTAAAACGTTATTACATTCAATAGAAAAATCCGAAACCTTCATTACATTAATAGATAATTTTATTACTTTTAAACAATCATGAATACTAGAAAAAGTTGAAGTCAAAGTATAAGAAAAAATAAAGAATAAGCCCAAAATTTGCTTTTTGGATCCAAAAACTGAATTTTTTTGTGTGATAAAACGAAGCACATGTCTACTGTATCTAAAACCAGTGCATAACGTGAGACGGTAATTTAGGCTTTTCCACGTGATCTCCAACTAGCAACTACTACTATAGATACAATCAGCAGTTATATATCTTTTATATCTATATCTATATATCTATATCTATACATACACTCTACTCAGTTGTCGGTAGGGTGAATTGAAATCAGATCGAACAAACTTCCGATAATGAAGCCTAAGGCACCAATTTTGAATCCACCTCTTGTCGCTTTTGAACATAAGAGGTATAATTTGTGGTTTCAATTATGTCCGTTTTCTTAGGGCGTTTGATTTCGTTTTCCATTTTATGATTTTATCCCCTTTTTATTCGATGGTTAATGTTTCGATCTATATCTGCTATTGCTGCTCTATGCTTATTTTAAGTTTTATGCTGTTTTATTTGTAACTTAATTAATGTAATGCTGTGATCGTGTAATGTGACATTGGAAGTTACGAAGTTTGTAGGTAGGGTTTTTATGTGTTGATCTTGGTTTAGGAATTGATTTTGATCTGTTTTGATTTATTAATCTGTAGTTAATTAGGTTTTAGATGAGTAGTGATTTGGTATTTTTAGGATCAGTTGTTTTTGGGGGTGATTTTGTGCTTTAGGAATCCCTTTTTTAGGATAAAAGAGACACACTAGGGCTTTTGCTGCCAACCTGGATATTTTTTAACTTTAGGAGAGTTGAAATGCTTTGAACAGTTGAACTTTTAGCTTTTTAAGAGAAAAAGATCGTATCACGCGAAGCTGTATTTTTCTGTTTCTCATGAATCATGGGTTCTGCATCATGATCTTGATGCATTGGTTATTGAAAATGTTTTGACATTGATCGGTTGTTTTAAATATCGTTCAACATGATCTTGTTGGTGAAGTTCCATAATGAAATTTTATCATTTCTTATGGGAGTAACAAGTACTTTTAGTTTGAACAACCTTGATGTAGCTTTCTAGACGGATATCCGTAAATCTATATATCCATCCTTATTCTTATCTAACTTAAATGACCCATATCTACCATAAGCAGATGTGGATATGGATACGGATAGTCATATATGTAACTTTCATCGTTGTTTGGATATTAAAGTGATCAAAATACGTGTGATCAGAAGGTTACTCAACTGGAAACTGATGAATTTTTGTTGTTGTTGGACAGAGACGCCTATGGGTTTCCGGTGAGACCTCAGCATGTACAGAGATACCGTGAATATGCAAATATCTACAAGGTTTTGATCTCTCCATCTTATTACTTATATGCATTTTATATCCTGAGAGAGCTTTACATTTGGTTGCTGAGGAAGTCAAACACTTTGTAATGTAAAATTGCCACATTTTCTTGGTGTTAGGAGGAAGAGGAGGAACGATCAGATAGGTGGAAGGACTTTCTGGAACGCAGTCAGAGTCTGCACAGCCGGAATGGCTCATCTGCAGAGAAAAGATACGGCAGCTTTCACTTTCCCTTGCTTCTGAAAAGGAAGCTAATGGTGACTCTGAGAAGACCCAGAAGGAGATGATTGGGTGGCGAAAACTGGCAATGATGAATTTAAAACGAACCTGAAGCTCAAGAGATGAAGTTCTAAACCGACCGAGAGTAAAATTCATCGGGCCCAGATATGGATCGGATCAGGCCATCACTTCGAGCCATCGAGGATATGATGAATGACCGAGTTAAGAAAAAGATTAGTTCGACAAGACCAGAGGAAGATAACGGAGCCGAAAATCTCGAAGACGCTAAACCGCAAAAGCAGGAGCAGAAGAAGACTCCGAGGATGAGTTTTACGACGTGGAAAGGTCGGAGTCAGAACCAACTCCCGGAGGCCCCTTAAGCGATGGCGTCACGCCCCAACTCCAGGTGCCGCTAGCAATGCCGCCCCCAAGAAACTTCAATTCCTTGGAAAGAAGAGTTGGAGTTTCTTGTCCAAGGGGGCGTGCCAATGGCTCTTAGGGGCGAGGTAGGCTGCTTACAGCCATAACTTATTGTATTGACGTATTTCAAAGTATTTCCATTTTACATATAATCACCACGCATTGTAATTGCAGCTCTGGCAAGCTTTTGTTGGTGTGAAGGCTCGCCACATTAAGAATTATTATCAGAATCTTTACTTTCTGATGGTAAGAATGATGAAGTGTGGAACATCAAGTTTCAGAAGTAGATGAAGCAAGTAAGTTGTCGAAGACCGACTCCATAGACGTACCTGAAAAATGGAAAGGGCAGATTGAAAAGGTAGTCACCTAACTAGTTCAGTTTATTTTAATACTGCTATGGGCTATTTTTTAATGGTTCTTAATCGTAGATGCTGTTCCTTTTCTACAGGACTTGCCTCGGACTTTTCCAGGTCATCCCGCTTTGGATGAGGGTGGTAGAAATGCTTTGAGACGTTTGCTCACGGCATATGCTCGCCATAACCCATGTGTTGGCTACTGCCAGGTACATATATTTGGACATGTTTTTTTAATAAACAAATTTACATTTAATGTTGTATTTTGCAAAAATTCATGACTGGACTGCGAGCAAGTGGTATACAGATGTTAGCTACACTTGTTTATGTAAGCATAGCTAAGGTGCTTAATGACGCTATCTGTTGGATTGCATGCAGGCCATGAATTTCTTCGCTGGCTTATTGCTGCTTCTGATGCCTGAAGAAAATGCCTTTTGGTGGGTCTGAGCCGAATATATTGAACTTTTTTCATATATGTACAATAGTTGTAGCTTGTAAAGCTTAACATGCTTCTGAAATACTCATCTTACAATTTGATCTCAGGGCTTTAATGGGTATTCTTGATGATTATTTTGAGGGCTATTATTCCGAGGACATGATAGAGTCTCAGGTAATTTATAGTGTCTTTTCCTTGATTCCACACTAAGCAAACTAGTCTAAATCCCTTCCATGTAAAGCAGAATATTTTATATTTTGCATTCTGGTTCTTCTCAGGTTGATCAGCTTGTTTTTGAGGAGTTAGTGCGTGAGAGGTTCCCTAAGTTGGGTACGTTTTTCATATATCATCTATATTTCCATATATACGTTAACCTGCACAATCTTTAACTAGATTCTGATGGCTGTTGATAATTTGATGCAGTTAACCATCTAGATTACCTAGGAGTCCAAATCGCATGGGTATCTGGACCATGGTTCCTTTCCATATTTATGAATATGCTTCCATGGGAAAGTGGTAAGGCTCTTTGTTTCATAAGCCACAATTCATTCATGTTTATTAATCAAGAACACAAACAAACAGATTTTATCTTATAATTCTTATAATCATCCTGCAGTTCTCCGTGTATGGGATGTGCTTCTGTTTCAAGGGAATCGTGTCATGCTCTTCCGAACAGCCCTTTCTTTGATGGAGCTATATGGTACCGTCTTCTCTTTCTCTGTTTCATTGCCCTTGATAATATGTATTAATAAATAATATGCAAACTTGTATTTCTTTTTCTTTTCAACAATTTTAGAAAGTGCATCTTAAGTTCGTTCAGCTTTGTGCAGGACCTGCATTAGTCACAACAAAGGATGCTGGAGATGCCGTTACGCTGCTTCAGTCACTAGCTGGATCAACTTTTGATAGCAGTCAGCTTGTCTTAACGGCTTGCATGGGTTATCAAAATGTGAATGAGGAGAGACTACAAGAATTGAGAAACAAACATCGACCGGCTGTACAAGCTGCTCTTGAGGAACGATCAAAGGGGCTTAATATGTGGAGAGATTCCCAGGGGTTGGTGTCCAAGCTCTATGGTTTCAAAGAAAATAAAAAAGGCCAGGCGGGGGATAAGATGACTAATGGTGCATTATCACGAAATAATTCGGAGTCTTCTAATGCGGATGAGTCGTATCTGGGAGCGGAGATTGATTCTGTACCAGATCTTCAAGAACAGGTTACTCAGCCTCCTTTTCCTACATACTTAAATGGCACCTGCTTTTAACTGTTTTTTATTCAGCTGCTTGTTAAGTCACACACTTCTACAATCTACAAGCTAGATATACGTTAGTGTGTTGTGCTGCTAATTATCACTTAAGTTTCTGATGGCTTATCAATTCCAAAATTGTGCTGCGTAGGTGAAGTGGCTGAAGAATGAGCTGTGCAAATTACTAGAGAGAAAAGATCTGCAATACTCAGGTCATGGAATCAATTATTCTTTGACCTTTCTATTACATACACAGATTTAGCAATTAAGATGAAAGATATTTTTTGTTTATCATCTCTCATGGTACTTGATCTCTATTAGACATAGAATTTATTTTTGTCTTGCATTTTTGCTCCAATTGTTTTTAAAATGTTATATTTCATCATTTTGTCTTGCCATCTCCGAACAAATATTTTATTCTTTCCGTCTCAATTTTTTTCTTACACTTTCTATTTTAGGTTGTCCCAAAAAGAATGTTACCTTATCTTTTAGGAAAGGTTCCAATTTAACCATAGGGCCTTGTCCTTTCTATTTAAGCTAAAAGTGGGTTTGAGTTTAATGTGCCGTATATAAATATTATATACTTTAAAAATAAAGATTCCCAGTTAATATATGTCAGGTGGGATTGATTCTGGTCCACAATTTTCTCAACTTGTCTTATTAAGGGCTATTTAAGTATCTGATTGTAGGGGGGGCCTTCTTTTGAGAACTCTCTAAATCATTAGTTCTCTGGGAACTAGTGCATCATGTAATATTTTATGTAAATTTTCTCATATATGGCTAGAATTTGATGTAGTTATCAACATATATTTGTTTCACATGTAATCGGTTCACAATGTGAACCTTTTTGGCGTGCTTATGAAACAAAAAGTACACGTAAAACAGTTTCACATTGTGAACCGAATACATATGAAACAAATAAATGTTACTCATACATTAAATACTATAGTTAAATGGAAAAACTCATGTGAAACAAAACCTTAAGGTAAAGCTCTCTGGATCTCATAAATTTTGGAGTTCTCAATAATTAAGCCCCTCTTCGTCTAAGGTTGCATTTTTTTGGGACGGATGGAGTACTATTTTTTGTTGGATCCATATATTAGTATAATATATTCTTGGAACCTTATATAGGTTCATAAGCATCAGAGTATATGCTTATAAGGGATACCAGTACTTAATTATTTGTTACTGTATATGGAAGTCTATTCTACAGTCCAGATATGACACATGAACTTCGAAGTTTTTTGCATTCAATATGGAATAACTAATTACAGTGTAATACCACACTGAATATATGTACTTGCATAATTGTGTTTAGCCTACACATTAAATTTGCTAATCATCCTTCCTAAAAGTTGGTCCAACGTTTCCTTCTCTCTACAGAGCTGAAGAGCTGGAAACTGCCTTGATGGAGATGGTCAAGCAGGATAATCGTAGAGAATTAAGTGCAAAGGTATGCTACAATACAAGAACTTTCACCAAGGAGTTACACTTTCGTTTGTGAAAACGGTTGACTTTCCAAATCATTGTATATGGGCTTCGTTGCAAAAAAAAAAACATATGAACGGGTTATTTTGAACAAAAACGACATGTATAATGTGCTTTTTGAGTGTACTTTTCCTTTTTTAACAAGAACAGTGGTTAGCTTGCAATAATAAGCCAAGCATATTGGTTAAAAAGGTAGTTACTTTAATGATTCTTTAGGTTGAGCAATTAGAACGAGATGTTGCTGACCTACAACAAGCCCTTGCTGACAAGCAGGAACAAGAGAACGCCATGCTTCAGGTTTTAAATTTGAGGCTTTATGTAATAAGTCGATCGACATATGATTACATAAAAGTTTTACATGGTAATTACATTATTTATTTTTTATATAAAGGTTTTGATGCGCGTAGAGCAAGAGCAAAAGGTAACAGAAGATGCTCGTAGATATGCTGAGCAAGATGCTGCAGCCCAGAGATATGCCACTGAAGTGCTTCAGGTTAACTTCTACATCATAATTTTTAAGACCCTATATGCAAATACTGGGATTATGTGTTTACTCCCCAATTTTATATCATATCAAAATTAGATATATAGATTTTGGGTCGAGATGCGATGGAGAGTGACCAATTGCTATAATAAAAGAATAACTGAAGAATAAAAAGCGACTAAATATTTGATTTTAAAACTTTTGCATTATTTAGGAAAAATATGAAGCAGCAACAGCTTCCCTTGCTGAAATGGAAAAGAGAGTGGTTATGGCAGAGTCAATGCTGGAGGCAACCTTGCAATACCAATCTGGCCAAAATAAAGCACAGCCTTCTCCAAGGTAAATAACTCTATATATCTCATGAAAATGGCATCATATTACATCTTCGCGAAGTTTTTCTTTTCAGATCACAATTTTTTAACCTTTTGTGCGTTTAAAATTGGAACATTTCTTTTTCACAAAAATTTGGGGTACCTAATTATCACCAAAAAAATTCTTGTTACAAGCAAATAACTTTGGTTTTTCGTGTAGGTCTGCAAATCAAGATTCTGCAATAAGAACAAGTCAAGAACTCTCTCAAGAAATACCTGCAAGAAAGATTAGTCTGTTATCTAGACCATTTGGGCTCGGGTGGCGTGACAAAAACAAGGTTAGTGAATCTAGTGATTTCCCCCCGTTGATTGGTATTTTTAGTTTCGTTTGGTTTCATTTTAGTGATTTCGGTGAAAACTACAGCCAAAGCCAGCAGAAGAGCAGGTCGATGTTAAAACTAGTGGTGACGAGCAAAACCCAAAAGCTGTGAAGCCAGCAGAAGAGCTGGCCGATGAACAACACCCAAAAGGTGCGCATGAAAATGTTATAAATGGTCATGAAATGGAGGTGGTGTCGTTGGCTGATGACGATGGTAAGTAGATGAAAATGATGTATACATAAAGTTAAGCAAACATATAAATATTTTTTTCCTTGTGTTCATGTGAGTTTTCGGAGAGAAGCATAGATTAGCATGCATTTTTTGTTCTTGGATACAATTTCTATAACTTGCATATAGCTCATTAGCCATTTGTTTCTTTAGTTATTAATAACACCCTAGTTCGCTTGAACCGAAAATGTAAAAAAGAAACTTGGGAATTATGGTACCGATCTTGATGGTTTTGTTGAGTTAATCCACATTTGTATCTTTTTATCCATGGCGTTGTTCAACCACCCACGAACCATGGCATCGCATTGTTTCCGATTTCATGAAGTTTTTTTCGGAACTAGGATTGAACCGTCTACGAATTGAAGCTTTTTTTTTTTTGCAAAAAAGGGCGTAGCTCATCACGAGCCTAATCATCATAATTACCGTCCTCAAGAATCTTGATACCGTACACTTGAATGGGTTGAGAAATATAAAACTGGTACATAACATCCACAACAGGTGGATTAACGAGAGACCTTCGCATGGCCTCAAATGGATGAAAAGAACGACTAGTGCCAAAAGTTCAAATGAAAAGTACTAAGAAGTCAGAAGTCGATAAGTGATCCTAGCTCTTTATATGGTCAAGATTGGATTTGACTGGTCAAGAATTGCGGCTTTGATTGTTCAAAATTAATGGCTATATAAAAAATAGAGGGATAGTTTTGTAACTTTTACAAATAGGTTGCAAACGGGTTCTTATGTGAACCCATGTAATTCACATATGAACAAGTTTATCTGATTCACATATGAACTTGTTTGCATCTGTTTGTATAAGTACGAAATCACCCTCTATATTATACATAGTCATGCAAAGAATTATCCGGTGTTTCATAGTCAAAGCCGTACATATTAACCAGATGAAGGGTTAGCATCGCTTTTCTACTTCTAATTTGAACCTTCCCTTTTAAGTTAGCTTCAGTCGTGGATCTTGCATATTGAATCTGATTGGCTGATAACTAATCTTTTATATTCACCATTTGCAAGACTCAAAAAGCCAGACTGACTGCTAATCTTTTATATAGAGCTTGCTAATTACATGAATCTCCAATCCTTTGATAAAGAAAAACACAAAAATTCAGGTGAAAATGAAGAAAAAAAGAATGGTGAGAACAGAAACAAAGTGGAAAAGAATAAACCAAAACATCCCCAACAGCATGTGTTCCCATATAAACACAAAACAGTCTCATATTTCCTGTTAGCAGAACACCCCATCTTCACCTGGTGGTGGCATCGCTGTTTCTTCGCGTTCTCGGGGTGGACGAGCCCGAGCCGGTACGCGCGGTCTGAGGCTGGTAGGCCCGCGGGTCGTATCTTTGCGAAGCAAGATACGTGAGGGCCGTAACTACATCGGCAATCACTGGCCGCATGTTCGGCTGCTCTTGTACGCACATCGCAGCCACCGCAAGCGCCTGATACAAACCTCGTACAGGGTACTGCCCTTGGAGCATCGGGTCTGCCATCTGTCCAAATTTCCTACGGTCTTTAAATAACGGCCGTGCCTGCACAAAAACATACAATGACTAAGCTTGGCAAACTAGTTGTTGGCTGATAAACTAGCTGATAATTTAGTTGTACGTTGAAATATAGTTGTTAGCTGAAAAACTAGTCATGTTTGGTAGAAACTAGCGGATAAGCTAGATAGCAGTGTAAAATGACCTAAAAAGACATGTTGACAAACTAATTGGAAAAAAATAATTTTAAAAAGGGGTTAGCTTATAAGCTAGTATATGGCTTAACCAAATGGGCTTATTCAATAAGCTTAAAGAAGTGATTTCTTACCCAAGCAACAAGATTGTGTTCACAACCAGTTTTTGCATGGTCAATTGCCTTTCTTCCGGTAATGATTTCGAGAAGAACGACTCCGAAACTGTAAACATCCGATTTGAGGGTGAGTTGGCCGGTCATAGCGTACTCCGGAGCGCAATACCCGTAAGTCCCCATCACTCTTGTTGACACATGAGTCTTGTCACCCACAGGCCCTAATTTGGCCAACCCGAAATCAGAGAGCTTCGGATTGTAGTCTTCATCGAGCAAAATGTTTGAGCATTTTAGATCACGTAAATAACGGGAGGACTAGCTTTATCATGCAAGTATTCCAACCTTTCGCCGCACCAGCGGCTATTTTCATTCGCGTGTTCCAGTCAAGTTGTTGCTTATCAGGCGGTAGGTCTGAATGTTAACCAGAAACACGATTAAGCTCCGTTCATAAAAGGAAAAATATTTCCTCTGTCCAAAAATAAATGTCCACGCAGGTTCAAAAATGTGCTTTTTAGTTAACTAAATGACGATTTTACCCTTAATCGATAGAGGAAGTAATGAACTTCTACATCTCATAATTAAGGGTAGAATTGGAAAATAGGCACTTCACTTTTGAAAGTGGACACGTGTTTTGGGACAAACTGAAATAGAAACACGGTCAGGGAGATGATTATTTGAGGTTTGGTTAGGTACCGTGTAGATGGTCTTCCAATGATCCTAGTGGCATGTACTCGTAAACTAGAAGTCTTTGATCTCCATCGGCACAATATCCAATAAGTTCACCAAGTTAGGGTGGTGAAGAAGGCTTAACATCAACACTTCGACAAGAAACTCCCTGTTTCCTTGCAAACCATTACGATCGAGTTGCTTGATTGCCACAACCTGCACGAAATATCATTGGCCCTTTCAGGATATGAAACAAAGACTTATATACCATATGTAAATAGGGACAAGTTTATTTGAGAACAATAAGTATTTTGAGAACCGTAAGAACCAAATTTTCATGGATTGTTCATGATAAATATTTATGATGAATATCATGAACAACGAAATGGTTATATACATGAACTTCCCCTAGGTAAATACACCACGTGTGTATACTGTGAGAAGGGTAAGAAGAGATCTCCACCCTTGGATCAATCCTAATTGAAAACACCCTTCTAACCTAATTCATGAGTTATTTTGGTGTGCTTAGATCAACACTAATTGAAAGTAATCAATGGTCCATATCTTTTCTTACACTTCTCACCTTAACTTTTATTCTCATACGATCCTTCGTCTATATATATAAAAGGTTCAAATAAGAATGGCTAAATATTGTGAGAAGGTAAGAAGGGAAGTTCATATGTCAATCATTAAAAATATTCAATTTGAAAGATGCATATATGAACTCATCTGAATAATCTATAACATCGATTCGCATATGCATCTTCAAATAGATTTCTTCGGATCTTTTCAATTATTCACATATGAACCTACCTTCTTACCCCCTCAGATATTTAGCCTTCTTATTTCAAAATGACCCCTATATACCTCAAAATTACTCCTTTAGTAATTTAGTTTATAAAGAAAATGGCACATTTTGAATATTGAGCTCCAAGCATACTAATTTTCAAGTCCTACGGACAAATCTAATCTACATTTGCAAGAAACTTATGACTACTTAAATAGTTAACTTTAACAGAACATGTACCAATTTTCCTCAAATCTTTTTCCTATAACAGAGTCGATGAACGAAGAAATAGATAATATAATATATAATATGATATACGGAACTTAATAGATTCAACAAACCTGATTGGTACTCTCCAACCGCCCTCTATATACTCTTCCAAACCCTCCTTCACCCAAAAGACAATCTGCTCTAAAGTTCTTGGCGGCAGCCGCCAATTCACGAAATGTAAATGTGTGTGCTGCAATGTGTGTAGATCCCCCATCTTTCGAACCTTCCTTATTTATACCCAAACCAGAGTTGATCTTCGATTTATCTGAAAACAAATCAAACAAGAAAGATTATATGACATGCATACCACAACCACTAAAAATCAACAACCATAAATTTCAAGAACAGACTACAAATGTCCTAAAGTTTCCACCTTTTTAACATTTTCATGTTGGGATATCATCAAGAACACAAAGTTATAAGATCAAACACAATAATTATGTTGCATAATCAAGAATGGAGTTAAATGGTATTGCGAAAAACCCTTCTAGCGAAAATGGATATAATTGATGCCTAGCATCTATAGAACACATACACCATTTGTAGTTGGATGCAATTAGAAATACTTAAAAATTTAAACCCTAAATACAAGTTCATTACCAAAGACATAAGCTTGTGAATTTGTAACCCCTAACATACCTATGATTCATATAATTGGAAATCATGACAAATAATTCACAATGAAATTGTTATATAATAACAATAAAATAAATAATAATAATTGAAGACCCTACTATTTTATTAACAACCTTCAAATTATACTGACCAACATAACACTTGTGTTGTTCTTCCAATGGCAACCAAAAAGATAATAATAATCAAGATTCAAGGGCACAAAACAGAGATTTAAAAATGTTGAAGAAAAAAAAAAGCCTATTTGCTTAAAAATCAAATTAACTAGGTCTTATCAGATCAGCCCCCACAAACTGTTTATTCAACTTAAAGCTTACCCCTTTTTATGAATATGAAAAATTATGAACTCCAAGAAATAAAAAGTTGGGAATTGGGATGCAAATAAAGAACAAGTGGGCAATTGAATTGATGAAATGAAGAAATAAAAACAATGTTGATAATGGGAATTTTGATTTATGTGATGAATTGGTTACCTGAAGTTGATGAGATCTGATCTTCTGGCTTCTTGTTCTGCTGAAATTTAGGTTTCTTCTTGGATTTCTCAGTGCAGAATAAACAACCCATTTGTATTTGTTTCCCCTCCCCAAAACACACACACACACACACACACAAGACTTCACCCTCTAGAGAGAGAAAGAGAGGGGGGAAGAGAGAGAAAGAGTTGAAAATATTTTAGACAATAAGAGAGAGAAAAGAGAAAGAGGTCTACATTACTCTTTCAATGGAGTGTCCCTTATGGTTTTATTAATCATTTTTGCTTATTTGTCTTGTTGCATCACTGCTTTTTGTCCTGTATATGATGTTAAATGTCTTCATCCATTTATCTTTTTGATTAACTTCTTAATTAACCCTTTATTTTACACATTAATGTAATAATATCCATGGAAAAAAAAAACATTATTTTTCATGTAAAAATTGAATAAATTTTAAGTTTTTTTCTTTTTTAAACCTTTATTTTTACATATTAATATCCATGAAAAAAAAAACATTTTTTAATGTAAAGTTTAAGTTTTTTCTTTTTTAAAATCAAGTTACTACAAGCTTTCGGATCAAAATGTATCATACATCTTTTATTTATAGAGTGACGTGACATATAATAAGGGTTGGTAACAATTAACATATTAAACTTGACATATCTTACTTTATGGGTCGATAAGTTAATTATCTAGCAATTCTTGGTAATACAATCATTGGTTGTGGTTTTATAGTTTTCCATTTGCTTTAGAAGTACATATTGAATAAGATAAGATTTTTATCAATATTGATTGTCTGTACAAAACTTTTGTAACCGTTAATCAAGAACTGGAAACTTTGACATCAATAAGTTGGTTTCGTAAAAAAAATTCTTGGACTTAGATCTAAAAATTTTGCATTCAAATCTTACATGTGTTATGATTCTATGTCTGATGTTTATGGAACCTATTTTTTTGGGTCGGACATATGAATATACGTACATACATACAGGTGAGGTTTCAAAAGAAAACATAGCCGAAATACAAAACGTGATAATAGATTCAGTCATGTTGATCCAACAGATGTGATTAAGAAGATGGTGACTACTTACTACCATTTTCTTGTTAAAACAACAAAAAAGAAACTCCTATACGTACATCAAAAATCTGCAAAATTCAACAAAAGTTGGAGTCAAACAAATGATATTAGCAATTTTTTTAATTCGAATCCATATTATTATATATATTTTTCATGATGTTTTATTGTGTTATCATATTTTTATATTTTGATTATTTGCATTTAAACCATTTCCTACAATATATAAGAAAACTTTAATGAGATGGGGGATACAAATTTTGTTTTGTTAAGTTGTTAGGAGTATCTTTTCATGATTTCCCTTTTAAAACACTATTTATGATTCATGAAATTCCAGTTAAGACAAAAGTTGTTAACAATGGATGAGTTTTGGAAAATAATATAAAGATTAATATGAATTTAATGAATATTGTGAATTAGATAAATGGACCCATAAAATAAATTACTTAATCAAATAAAATAATTGAATGATATGATTTGATCCAATATATTATTTCTATTTCATAGACTATTTTTTTTTATAAGTAGCAGTATTCTGATTCTTTTTTTTCTAATAATAATGTTTTAAATGTTTAATATGTATATGTGTGTACACGTACACTGTTATATGCATATCTTTTTCACAAATAATAAAGAATATGCTGATTTTATGTATCAAATTGAAATCAAAATAATGGTTTCTTCAATGACTTTCTTTGAAAAAACGATATATTGATTTTATTTATCAGATTAAGTTATTTAATTGTTTGTTATTTAAATGAATTTATTAATAATATAAATTAATTTGAAGTTTTCTATAGAAAAAGTTTAGAATGATTCAATTATTTTTTCATCTTGGATAGTTAACCTTTTAAACCTGTTTGTATAATAAACATTTTATTAAACTTTTTTATTCTAAGTAATTATGTTCATAATTTTCTTTTGAATAAACTAACCATGACTTTTAGAAATTGTTTACTTAAATAACTGTTACCCGAAAAAGGTTAATTTTAATTGGCTAAGAAAGGTTTAAAGGTAAAAAAAATCTAAATCAATTTTATCCTTTCCAAACCCAACGCTATTCAAACTTCTCGTACCCAAAGACATCGCTCCTCTTGGTTACCCCTCTGTTGCCTTGTGATAGTCCGCACTCCGCTCTCCATCACCATCCATTTATGTCGTTGGCCCATATCACTAGTTTTTATATTTAACCGTACTTCAATAAGTTGTTGAAAAAGGTTGACCAAATTTTTTTTATTAATAAGTATTTTACTTTGAATATAATTTTACCTTTTTATATATTAATTTTAACATCACATTCGTATTAAACTAAGATTGGGTATGATAATCATTCACTAAAAGTGTACTTTCTACTTCAATCATCCTAAAATTTGTAAATTGACATTATTACCCCAAGGTCCCAACAAACAACAATCATGGTCTTTTTGTGTGTACATAAAGATAATTATAAGAAGTACAACGGTTAGCATATTTTGATTTGGTACATTTACATATGAAAACCGAATAAAGTACTTAGAAAAACACATATTCGGTTGAAAATAAAGATGACACGTATTAAAATATCTAAATCCAAAATCCAAAAGCATACGTAAAACACTTGAATGATGGCAGGTGTCCTACCAATAGATGTGTGGTTATGAAATGAACAAATATTACAAGAAGAGATGAAAATAGTGTTGAAGATAAACATTGAAATCGGCAGATTTCACCCTCATCACAATTTTCCACTAAAAGCAACCCTTTCTTTTTGGTGAAAGTGATCATTTGTATAGTTGCAATAAATGTAAATTTAATTACTTATCGGATTATAATATTGATGAAAGAAATATATTTATGACTGATAATATGGGCAATGTGTTTTTGTGTTTGAAATTTCGAGAGGTAAATACGAGTTATTTGAACTTTCAGATGAATAACATGATAAATCATAGTATTTTATAATGATATATGAAAGAAAAAAATATGATACAATGTTTTCCTTTTTTTGTTGGGCCATGAACTAAAATGATTTGTTTTTGTATTTAAATGAATAAGATGGTTTATGTGTAAATAAAAAACAAGGTTGTCAAAAATATATGGAAAAATATATCATTCAAAATTCCCAATTGAAAAAGAAGTACAATAAAACTTAAAAGGAAAAACCTTGATGTTTTTTATTTATTTTGAATCTAATTATTAGATTAAACTTTAATCAGTAAAAGTATTTCCCGACATTATTTTATGTACCACGTTTTATTATATATAATTCTGATTATTCAGTTGAAAATCATCATGTAAAAACATATTTTCAAACACAAGATGAAAAAATTGTTAAATATCAAAAGCAGTGTGAAAACTGAAATATCATTAAATTGTTTAATAAACTTTACCCACCCCTTATAAAAACGGATCTATAATAAATTAATCTGTTAAAAGAAAATATTTGATGCCATAAATTACTTTTTCGATTATCTTGTTTCTATTAAATATATTATGAATATTACTTAATGTGGTTTTGACTATTATTTGTTACGTATTAGTACCTATGTCATTAAAAATAATCTTTGGATTAATTTTTGTTTCTTTTAGTGTTACGTTTATAAGTTATCATACGATCACGTCTTTAAACTATTATACTATATATTCTTAGTTTCTATTGGAATATATGATATTTAAACATGTATGGTATCTCAAAATATTTGACTTAAAATAGATAATATAAATTGAATCTTTTATATCATTTATTCGTTGGGGATCCCCATTCTCCGTTGGGATGGAGATGGAGATATGATCAAATTCCCCGACGAGGATGAGGGCGTGGACGGGATGAAGATGAAGGATCGGGGTTGGGGATTAGGATTTCCGTCTCATTCCCATTGACTGGACAAAACAAGTGTTTTATCCTGTGTTTGGTATGACTAGGATTCGACAGGACAATGCTAGAAAAATTCTTTAAAAAATTATTTGATTATTTTATATTTCATATAATAGTTACAATTAATACAAATAAACTAAATAATTCCATTTACAAACATTTTTACACAAATTTCATAAGCATAAAATATATACATATGGTGGAGGTAGATGTGGAGGTTATTATGGTAGAGGTAGAGGTGGTGGTCCAAGGTGCTATTGGTGGTGGTCGGTGGCTAGCAGTGGTTGTGAAAAATGTGAAGATGGTAGATAGTGGTGGCGGTGAGATCGACAGTGGCGAAGGAGGTACTTGTGATCTAATGTGGTGGAGGTAGTGGTAGTGGTCATGGTGGAGTGGTGATGGGCGACAGAATTAGTGGAGTAGGCCATGGACGGTGATGATTGGTGGCCGCGACTAGCAATGGTGACCACTAAAACAAATGATATATTAAGGTTAACAAACGGGGGTTAATTAGTAGTATTTTAGTTTGTCTTATTTTTTATGTTGTGCTACTTATATAAAATGCATTTTTTGTCCCATGTTGTATCACCTTGTCCTAGTTTTTGTCTCAGTCTCATGTTGCACTAAACGTGAGATAGCGAATTCTTGTTTTATCCCATGTCGTGTCAAACGTGAAACAGTGAGTTTTTTCTCGTCATATCATGTCCCATGTACCAAACACAAACTAAATGAACAGAAAAATAATAAACTATAAAGTATAAAAATAGAAAGCGTAACTGATTTAGGGATGGAAATCGTTTTTTTTTTTTTTTGAAAAAGCAAGGCAAAGCTTTATTAAGAACAAAGGCTCCAAGGAGGAGACCAAAGAGGGCAACAACCAACAGAAAAGAAAGCCAACACAAGCTAACAACCAAAACAGTCTAAAGGGCGAGAAAGCCAAGTATCCCAACCGACAGACCCAACTTTACCTCTATTAAAGATCCAAAGGGCAGATTGCCGTTGAACAAACGGGAACAGATCTTCGTGCATCAATTTTTCCGATTGTTGAATGTCCTCGCAATGCAAAATGCGGTTACGCCAGTTCCAGATACACCACAATGCAACCATACAGATCGAATCGAAGCCAAGGACTCTCCTTAAGGGACACGGTGGGAGAAAGCTATTAACCTGGAATTCTGAAACAGATTTGATGCGGGCTCCCGAGATCCCCACCCAGCTCCAAATCTTTCGCCAAAGTCCATCGATGGTGGGACAAGTGAAAAAGCAATGATCCGCCTCATCACGACCCGAATTACAAAGCACACAATTGGAGGAATGCATTGTTATTCTTCTGCGGGATAGATTGTCTCGAGTTGGAAGTGCATTGAGAAAAAGGCGCCAAATGAATATGTTGACCTTAATTGGAACGAGAGGTGACCATTTACAGCAAGCAAGCGATTGAGGGAGCGGGTTTAACCGTCGGTTAATGTAGTTATACATTTTTTTTACCGAAAAGAGACCATTAGGATCCTGATTCCAACTCCAATAATCCTTCCCCCGAGATAGGAAACGACGACAAGCAAGGAAATTCTCCAAGCTATGAAGATCCTCTAGAGTTCGATTACGAAAATTGGAATTCCACTCCCAATTTCCTTTCCAAACGCCATCCGAGAGCATCCATCTTTCTTTGAAAGAAACATCTTTGTGAGCTTCTTTGACATACAGACGGGGAAACCGAGATTTTAACGGTACACCTGCACCGACCCAACTGTCCTTCCAAAACGCCACCGAAGATCCCGCTGCTATCTTCTTCTCAAAAGTCTTGAGCAAGGGAGGCTCGAGATCAAGATTCTTGAGAGTTCGAACGATAGTTGCCCACGGAGAATTTCTCCTCTTACTAAGACGTTTATCAAAACCACCAAGTTGTCCGAAGAATTCTGATACAACGTCTTTCCATAAGGAATTTGAGCCCTCGTGGAACTTCCAGAACCATTTAGAAAGTAAGGCAATATTCATTGATTTTAAGCTCAAAACTCCGAGGCCACCTTGGTCTTTTGCCGCCATAATTTTATCCCAAGCTATCTAGTAAAGGTTTTTTTCACCTTCTTTAAAACCCCAAAAGAAATTCCTTCTAATTTTTTCCAGCTGTTTAATAACCCCATCAGGAACTTTGAAAATGGAGAAGAAGTAGAGTGGAAGGGCTGTAAGAACAGCCTTTATCAGCGTTAATCTTCCCCCAATCGAGAGTACTCGAGCTTTCCAACAGCTGAGCTTCAGTTTCATGCCTTCCACGAGCTTTGCCCAAGGTTTAAGCTTTGCCATATTATCTCCGACAGGTAGACCCAAATAAAGAAACGGGAGTTGATCTGCTTTGCATTTCACTAATGAAGCCATATGTTGAACTTCTTCTTTGGTGACCCCAATTCCAAAGAGACGGCTTTTGGAGAGATTGATTTTAAGACCTGAAACATCATAAAAGCAATTCAAAAGATCAATTAAATTAAAAATGTTCCTCTTTGACCATTTACCGAAGAACAAGGCGTCATCGGCGTATTGGAGCAACGACACGTTTCTTTGTTTATCCAGTAGCTTCAACCCATCAAACAGACCTTTGTTGCACGCTTCTAGAATCATCACTTGCAAGGCTTCCCCAATGATTAAGAAGAGAAAAGGTGAGAGGGGATCCCCTTGTCTGAGACCTCGCTCCATATGGAATTCCTCTGTAGGGGAGCCGTTTACTAGGACAGAGATTGAAGCCGACGTAAGGCAACCTTTTATCCAAGAACACCATTTGAGACCAAATCCCATTTGTTTCATAATGGAAAAAAGGAAATTCCAATTGACCGAGTCGAAAGCCTGCGCAAAGTCGACTTTAAAGACGAGGGCCTTCATTTTTTTCTCTCTAAGAAAGCTGATTAGCTCATTTGCGATGATGGAACTATCCAAGATCTGTCGACCTGATATAAAAGTTGATTGGTTCACGCTGATCAGCTTGTCCATAAGGGGTGCAAGTCTGGTTGAAAGAATCTTTGCGATCACCTTGTAAACACACCCTATCAAGCTTATAGGACGAAAATCTTTGATCACGAGCGGATCATTGACTTTGGGGACCAAGGCAATGAAGGAGGCATTACACCCTCTAGCAAGCCTTCCAGTGGATTCGAAATGCGAGACACATTTAAAAAAATCACCTTTAACCGTATCCCAAAACTTTTTGAGGAAATTAAAGTTTAGTCCATCAGGCCCTGGGGCTTTAGAACCTGCACAAGACCACACAGCACCCTTTACTTCTTCCAAAGTGATTGTCGATTCCAAAAAAAGAGCATCTTGAGAGGACAGCTTATTAAACAACCCGCTCCGGAATAATGGTCTCTCCTTTTGCTGTTCCATGAACCTGGCTTCAAAATGCTCTTTTGCCAATTTTTTGATAACCAAAGGGTTCTCAACCCAAACACCATCAGAAGAGAGCCCTTTTATGTTGTTTTTCCTCCAACGCTGATTTACTAAGGAGTGGAAGAACTTAGAGTTCTCATCCCCGTCAATTGCCCAGTTGGCCCTTGATTTTTGTTTAAGATCCAACGCTTCTCGATGCTCTAGTTTTGATAATTCCTCGTGAATATTCTCTCTAATAGAACAAGAGTTCTCGGAGAGTACTCCTCTTTCCGCATCACGATCCCAATCTTCAAGCTTATCAAGAAGGGCTTTTTTCTTATGAGATCTCTCCTCTCTTTCTTGTGCTGCCCATCTACATAACTCCCGCCTTAAAGATTTAATTTTGTTTTTGAGAATGATATCAGGGTACCTCTGTAATCACCACCTCCCCAAGAATTATTAACCAGAAGCTCAAATGAAGGAATCGAAAGCCAAGAGTCAAAAACCTTAAAAGGTTTCGGACCAAAATTACAGGAACCGGATTTTAGAACTAAGGGGCTGTGGTCCGAGAGCTTTCTTACCAACACCAGTACATTAGCATCTTCCCAGACAGAGAAGAACTCTTGAGAAACCAAAAAGCGGTCAAGCTTACTTAATTTGGAACCATCCTTGCTGAATCTTGTGAATTTTCTACCCCCCAGCTGGAGATCGTGCAAACTAGAGCTGATAATAAAGTCATTGAAAGCAGAGGCTTCACGAGGATCAAAACCAGTTCCCCTCCTTTCGTCTCTTGAACGAACGGCATTGAAATCGCCGAGCACCACCCATATGATCTTATGGGACAGAATGAGGAGCTTTAGATTGTCCCAAAGGGCCTGCTTCTGGTTGTGCGGTTGAGGATGGAAATCGTATTTTTAATTTTTTACCCTTATTTTTATTAGTTAACAACATGATATTGATCATTTTGATTAAAATTTAAATTTTCTTGTCCTTAAGATATATTTAGTATAACAAATTTCTTTAGCAAGGTAAGTATATTAATTGTTTTTATTTTGTGTTTCACAGAATAGATTGATGACTTGATACTATTAACTATGTCATGTATTTTTTATATGAGAGGCAAACAAGTCCATTTACGTCTTTTTTTAATTTTATTTAAAAATTGGAATTGAAAAAAATATCATATTTTATATTATTATATAATAAATAAATTACTAATATTTTATAACCCATTTCCTTTTTTGTAGGTAAACAACCCCTCCCTACCCCTTTTCGGACAAACCGACCCTCTTTTTCCGATGGTCCACTCTTAGGGTTCCTCTCTCGTCGTCTCCTCCATAGCTATTGCCAAATAAGTTGCTTCAAAGAAGAAGCAACTATTTAAAATATAAATTTTGAGAACCTAAACACGCATCCCTTTCTTGAGCATAATCCACTCCCTTCACCAATCACCATACATCAAGAACAGCAGCAATGCAAGTAATCACCTCATTGGTAAATGTTTGTGTTCGAGGGCTGGAAGAAAGAAGTACAAAAAGACTAAATTGCCCCTCATCTAAGGGCACATGAGATGACTAAGAGACCTTAATTTAACGATGTTAATTAAATGTAAGTACCTATTTAAGGATCAAATATAAAAAAGAAGATTGCATAGGGACCAATGATGTAATTCATTCGATATATTAATTTAATAGTCAAACATTTTAATAAAAATATATGTTAAATCAAACATCATGTATATTTAAATTACGAGCAATTTTATAATTAATGGTGGCAT
The DNA here is from genome assembly GCA_030169165.1 of Centaurea solstitialis. NCBI lineage: Eukaryota > Viridiplantae > Streptophyta > Magnoliopsida > Asterales > Asteraceae > Centaurea > Centaurea solstitialis. The sequence continues at coordinate 6,680,060 of CM058046.1, read as the reverse complement.
CAATTCACAAAAGTCTATATGGTTGTCAATTACCTAAAATGCTGTACAATTTTTGTTATTAAAAGCTTTAATTTATGGATAGCATTTTGGCGGAATAATCAAAGCAATTTTAAAATTGTTTACCGTTTATCATTATTGTTTAGCTTTTTATATTTATGTATTTATACATTTATTATAAAGTTAAAATCATTTTTAACGATATCGATTTATTTCTTCAAACATTTTGTTGATTGTTATTCAAGTAAACATAATTGAAAGCACGTCAAATTAAATCAAGGATCACCAGTTATTGAGTATTTATATCCACTTAATCGAATGAAAAATAAGTATAAAATAATTATGTAAATACATTTATTTCTATTTTTGTTTTATGATTTGTCTTTATTGATACATTAAGTTGACTTGAAGTAATTTTCATATTTTATTTGTCAATTATAAAAGATAAAGAGTATAAGCATATGGCACTTATTTAAGTTAAAGTTTGGAATATTTATACAAGTCATTCTCCATAGATAGTAGGTAGTTAAAGCTTAATTAGTTTTAGGCTTTAGCACCTGAGTGATTGAATTATTTAAATTTATAAACAAAAATTTTGTGATATCACAAATGTGACATGTCATATGAATGTGAGGTTTATAAAAGGGAAAGTTATGGTGTAACAGAATGTTTGTTATTTGAAATATTGAAATGATTTGTCATGAAATGCACAAAAACTTGTTATCAGTGATCGGACCTAAAACTCTAGAAAAACCGATTGAACATGGGTGTGGGTAGTCATTTGGGACCTAAAATGGTCCCTATTTTTTTTAGCTTTAGCCTGTTAAGGATCATTCTAGAAGAGATCAATCATGGACTATACATATGATTTTATTGCGGACGAATTGGGTTCGATGAACATTACTAACTAGAGCCAGTTGTGCAAATCTAGATGACTTAAAGGGTCGTTTAACCAGTGCTTACCAGTGATAGTCAACAATTTTACTTAGCTTATTGTAATAGTCAACAATTTTTAGCACATTAAAACAATATTATATGCAACATTTTTATCCGGTCGGTGCTTACCAAACAAGATTTGTCACTCTCACTTATCCAATCAGTCTCGGTGGTTGTCATTGCTCTCACTGGATAAGATTCTTAATCCTTATCACCTTAATCCCATAAGGTAAAATGACCTAACATTAGTAATTTTAAAAGACAGGTTTTATGTGAGACCAATTAGGTTGCAGTATTCGATTTTTGCTCGAATTTTCAATAAAGGTTTGTAAATTTATTCACGATTGGTACGGCATTGAAGGGGTTTGGATATACTGTAATTACAATATGTCGTGAAGCCTTCCTCTGAGCTGATGAAAATGAAGGTGATAGAATTTAATGCACATATTTCTCAATAAATTGTTGTAATAACCTATCACGCCCAAATTAACTTATAACGAATTCGAATAACAATAATGATTTTAAAAACAAGATATAAACATTTATCTAGAACATCTAATAATTAAACCACTTTAACTGTTGAACACACCATTGATGATGACAATAATAAGAATAAAAATATCACATCATGTCGATTTTGAATTTTTTTTGATTTTATAAATATGCTACTATGCAAACAAATTCGTCATTTTCATATCGTTTTACTGGTTAACATCAATATCTGATATCCTTTAAATAATTGAGTTAATTGCAGGCTTGATAATTGAGTCAACTTTGTCGTCAATATTATTTTTTATCTTGAAATAATTTGAACCTTTGAGAAGAAGGGAAGTGAAAGTGAAAAGTATACTAAACCGTTAAATTAATCCTAATTGAAGATCAAAAGAGTTGGCATGCACCTCAACGTACCACCCATACCGGTTGTCATCTCAGCGCCACATCAGCTTTACCACCACCTTACCGACACCATACCATACCATCCTTATACATACCAATTCCATACCACTCTAAATAATTAATTAAAAAAATAAAAGAAAAGGAAGAGAAGAGAGAGAAAGAAGAGGCAAGGCGGGGTGGGGTGGGGTGGGGTGGGTAGAGGAGAGAGAACGGTACCAGCTTGCTGGTCCCTTCCCTGCCGGCCTTCTACCGCCCATCCACAACGGTGTTACCGCCAGTACCAGCTTGGTACCGGCATCTTGAAGCTGCGCGTAGCGGACGGCCTAAGAAGCCCCATAAGAAGCATGACTAGATCTGAATCGTTGATCACTTCTAATCTCGCGCCCTCCCATGAATTGCATTTTCAGAAGGAATGATCGGCTACATCTGGAGCATCTTACAGTAACTTCAACTTCTCACCGAAACCGCAACCGAAACTGAAACCGATTCCATTTCCATTTTGCAAATTCCAGTTTCTTTAACACAGTCCTCCATTCATTTCAAAGAAAAACATTATACGAACTAAACGCCCTTTTAATCTTTCTCATGATCTTCACTACCTTCCACACAATGTATGATTTATCTTAGCAACACGAAATCATTCTTACTTCTTTTCTTTTTCTTACAAATCCAAGAATCTTGTGCCTGAGGGTTTCAACATTGAATCATGATCAAGAAACCCCAAACAAGCGATCAAGAATAAGTTGAACAAAGATAACTGCAGAGAGAGAGTTTCTTTAAGAGAGAACTAGAGTCGAACAACCAAATTAAAATCAAAATGAAGAATTCGTTATTGGGCAGACGGTTTTTCCCTTTTAGGATCAAACCTATAAAGTCTTTTAACAACAGAAACTTACCACATGAACGAGGGGAGTCCGCTAATTTTCTTCTTTCTGAAGAGTCCTTGATGAAAAATGTTCCCTTCATATCTACACAACCATGATCGACCTTCATATACACCTTCCACAACCAAAAGCCAAAGACAAAGCCAAAAGCCAAATAATCGTTACGACTCTGCATCCTTCCCACTCACCCCTTGTCGAACAAATTGGCCACGAACACGTGGCCGTTGTTCTGCCAGCTTTTTCCTGCTCTGGTATCGTACCTTCAAATGCAAACAATTAATTAATTAAAACAAAAACTATACACATGATATTTTCTCATATAAATATATTCATTCTAAAACTAAGAACTCGTATATTTATATTTTATAGATCATCATTAGAAACATATAAGAAATTCCACTAGAAATTAAAAAAAATATGTTTTGACATACTCAAAGATGACCACAAGATGTCAACTTGTTATTTGTTAAGGACAAAATGGTCTCATGTAGAGGCAAACATTTTGCAACTCATGTTGCTCAGGTTTATTGTGTAGTATCTAGTATGCATGATGAATAAAACTGTTGTAACGAGATGAATGTGAATAAGAAACACATGAATAATACCTTTTTCTCGAAGCATCTTTCTTTCCTCTTTTGGCGGAATTTGTTAAGGGCAGCCTCTCTATGAGCTACTCGATCTTGACCAACCCCACTCCCTTTTCCACTTCCGCTTCCGCTTCCACTTCCACTTCCATTTCCAGCTTTGCCTGTTTCAGTTCCGTCATCACCTCCTTCAGCTATGGCGGCATAGCTGCTACCCTTTTGGCCACTGCTGCCATTCTCTCCATTGCTCTTATTGTTACTTCCTGATGCACTTCCATAATTAGCAGCATTTCCTTCAACCGGTGCAGCCAAAACATTAGACGCCAAGTTTCTTGAAGATCCACCATCCTGGTTAGCCGTTTGTTGCTGTTGCGACTTGTGGGTGTGATGGTGGTGGTGATGGTGGTAATAGTGGTGAACATGACTAACTTGAAACTGTGATGTGTCACCCTCACACGGAGCAGGAGGAACCGATTTGTCATCTGCAAGTGGTTCTGGTTTGGTGAAAACATTGTTAGTGCTCGAGCCCATGTCATTATTTTGAGTGCTACTGCCATTAGAACGCTGGTTCGGGATGTTCAAAGGTTTTGCTGCTTCTGAGCTAATAGTAGTGGCATCTACCGGCGAGCAGCTGCCTACATTCCCGGTTGGAGCTTGATTGGCATTTGATGTGGTGTTGTTATACCTGCATTAGATTTTACATGTTCAATGACGCTTTTACCCTTTTTTCTAGTCAAACTCAGAAAAATAAAATACCTCGAGAAGGCTGAAACGTCAGACTGAAAAGCGTTTCGTTTATGGGTGCTGGTATCGGTATCCTCCAGGTCTCGTGGTCTCTTCAAAGTGAGCTCAAGGCCAGGTGAGCCCTTACTCTTGAGTGACTCATTTGATTTGGCAACCATACTTGGTTCGCCCGCTTCCTTCAAGTTAGAATCTAGAATTTTTTCTGAATTTCTAGGGACTCCAATTTCCAAATCTTTTCCCATAGCAATTGTGTCTGTAATACGTTATAAATACATTTTAACCACAGAAGAACAGAAAATGCTCATGATGCATTTGATTTACATAAATAAGCGCCATTGTCTTTCTTACCTAGTTTGTTATCCTTTTCAGCATGCTCTCGTGTGCTTTTTGTATTCGGCCAACAGTTGTTGGACGTCTCTGGCCGTGCACGGATAACCTGTGCGCAAGTGCTATCAGGAGGCCCTGCTAATTGGTCCCACGAATACTTCGCGCTTTCAACTTCTACTGCTCTTTTTGACCAACAACTCTATATAACCAATAATATATTAGTGGTCTCACTTTACGGTATTGATGTTTAGATCTAGATATGAAATAATACACAAAGGATTGATTTAGGATTCTGTAATACGGATCATTGTGACATCTTGTGAGCATAATAGCTAAAACACACAAATGACCTTGAAGACCCAAATAAATATCATCGTGATGATGGCAGGACAAATATGTAATTGAAACTTAAGGTGTTTCCAAGTATTGAAATTTTCTGTTGGCTTGTACATAATTTTTCATAATCATTGGATATGGGGGTGGCAATTCTCGACATGACATGAAACCCGACACGAAGATAAACGGTTAGGGGTTGAGTTTTTTGATCCACCAACCCTTTTATTTCCCGGGTCGTGTTCGGGTTGGTATATGGGTTCGCGGTCAACCCACCAACCCGTTTATCTTTTTATATTTTTTAAAAAATATTACGACTTTTGTGTTTTACTTTCTCAATTTCCATTTAGCGCCTAAAACCAGTAAATCGAATTTTATTTTGGAGGGATTTGAAATTTAGAGTAAAAATACATATTTCCTAACGGGCAATACCTGAGTGCCACTTCCATTGTCACTTCCATCCTTAAGGGTCAGACCTATGCTCATGTCATCATCCTCATCGCTGCTGTCGCTATCAACATCAACATCATCATCATCTTCGTCATCATCTGAGACTTGATCGCTTCTGGCCTTCATAGGTTTATGAGCATGTATGCCGCTCTCACTCTCACTACCGCTAGACTGATAAAAACACAAGAAATCAAAAGCAAATGAGAAGTTTCCTAGTGCATTTCGTTTGGAAAAAAGGTAGCTTGAATCTAGTACATTCTACCCCAAAATTAACATAACTCAAAACAAACCTGAAGCCAAAGTCCAAAATGACAATAACTAAATTAACTCACACTGTGACATTTCCTCCACACATGCTGCCAGAGGTTTTTAAGCTCATTCTTTCGAATGGGTTTGACTAAAAAGTCAACTGCACCTTTGGATAAACAGTTAAAGACTATACCCATAGAATCATCAGATGACATCACTGCACATAAAATAGGTTAGGTGTAGCAGTTGAATTGGAGTGAATACAGTTGCTAAAATTTCTGATAAAAAACAAGATCGGTACTCACTGATGACTGGGATATTTTTGCGAGGCGTGTGGCTCATGATCTTGGACAAAAGACCGGTTCCTGATAGATATGGCATGACTACCTCGGTTAAAACCAGATCAATTTGTTTGTTGAGATCAATCAGTACTTTCCATGCTTCCAGACCATTTGCTACGGCAGTTACTGCAAAACAGAGTACCTCACATATGATCAATAAATTTCAAGAAATCGATCAACTGATCTTGATTCTGTAGGTCCCATCTCCTTTTCTCTCGCATTATTAGACCAAGACCCACAAGATGAAATGGCAAATAAACTAAATGAATGGACCCTAAGAGAATTGGATACGGCATTTAAATGCCACATGCAGTATCCTCAGTGGTGGTGCATGTTTAATTTATTTTATGCCATGAAAATGAAAGCTCAAGGGGAAATGGATTGGAGGGGTTTAGAGTTTTGTATTATTATTTTGACTATCCTACTGAATCAAATGAGATTAAATGAGAATTACTATTTAGTAACAAGTCATATGCTGGATGCCTGGATGACTGTGGAGAAGTATTTCTAATCTCTTTTAGTCATAGATCTTGCTTGAACCAAGAGCAAACTACCCGTGCAGCATGACCAACAGCATCATTTTCCATCTTATTAGATACAACTGACTAAATCCATCAAAAGTTTGCCAGGAATACATATAAACTAAATGAGGTCAGTTGATGAACTGATAATGTAACAATACTTTTATACAAGCAGAAAAGAAAAATGCAACGACATCAAAGAAGGGCAACACTATTTTCCCAACTTTATTGCACCACCAACATATCAAGAGTAAAATATTCTGAACCAAGTGGCTTTTGGCCAAATTATGATGCTTAGGTTGTCGGTTCATGTGTATCGGTTTGTTGACTGTTGCAAAGAAACGTAAATACTCGGCAGACAATATATTTAGACATGTAATAGGTATATACCTTCATAGCTGCAATTACGAAGCAGAGCACTGACGACATGACGAGTGCAGTCATCATCTTCCACCAGCAGAACTTTGAGAGACCTAAGAGGCAGAAACCTCTCCCATTGAACCACAGGCCCTTGAGGTTGTTGATACTGTCTATGAACGGCATCGTGCGACAGGACCAACTCTATGCGCCTACCACCATTGACATCCTTATTAATCCTTGACTCGTCTTCCTCAGATAACCTTTGACCATCAAATGCAGCTCCATTTCTCACTTCCTTCAGCTCCTTCCGCTTATGGTGATTGAGTTCCGCCAATCCTATAGTCGCTGGTACACTCGTGCTCACCCCACCGCTCCTCATTAACCGGATTCAAATAGACCAATGATGAATAAAGTGCAGGTTCGCGAGAGTAAGAAAAGCTCTTTCTTTGGAGAAAAAGTGGCACATTCCGTTGCCTCCAAGGAATAAATTTTTCTGAGCAACACTTCACAGAATCCTAAAGAAAAGGCATGAAAGAATCACAAAACACCCATTAAACCCATAAATTATTTTTAATCTAATAATGATTGTCTACAACTTTTTTTCCATTTTTCATCAGGTTCTAGAAAAGGTAGGTGGATGGATATAATCAAATAGATTAACCATATCATCATCCAACCCAACAACACAAAAAAAAAACAGAAGTAGCACTCCTAACATCACTCTTGAAATTCCTTACTATCTCCAGGAGACCCTCCTCCACCTCCACCTCCACCTCCACCTCCACCTCCACCATCACCTCCACCACCACCTCCACCACCCACCACACTCTCCAACTGTTCCACCTTCTTCATACAATTACTCATCCAAAAGTTAGTGGTCAAAATTGAAAACTGGAACACAGGTGTTTTACAATTGTCAACCTCCACAACTAATTCCACAATGAAAAAACAAAGCTTCTACACCAAACCCTAAGACAAATTCATACATATTTCCTCATAAAACCACCACAAATCCATCATGAAACACTTCCATCCAGATCTCAATCTACAGAGAGCACAAATAGCTTCTAAACAGATAACAAATCCACCATTTATCACAAAACAAAAACAAATTAAGACCAAATACGACTAACAAAACCATCCAAAACCATATTCTACTTCCAATTTGACTCAATTTTCTCAGAAATACTCACATGAACGCAGATAACGGAGATACAAAAAACCAGATCTTTGACTCAAAGCAGAAATCCACAAAATTCGGTTGAATAATCCGTACAATAATTACCGTAAACACAAACTACGAGAAAAATCAACACGATTTACGGATAAAATAGTTTCGATTTTCGAAATTTGGGGGAAAAATCGTAGAAAGATGAAAGGCGTAAATCTAGGGTTTGTAAACGTCGTGTGGAAAAGAGGAAGGGGGAGTTTATGATTTACTGGTTCAGAGTTGAAGAAGATATTATATTCGTTGCGATGACGTGGAGGTAGTGAGGGCCAAGAATGTGCCACGTGAGCGACACGTAGGATGACATGTAGGACGGAGGGTAATGGCGGATCAATTTACGGGCTGGGGGGTGTTTGGGGCGGATCGCGGATCTTTGAAGATCCGATTTTGGTGGACACGTGGGAGGATGTGAGGTGAGTTAAAGGTTTTTTCTAGTCTGGATAATAATGGAGAGAGTAAGCTATTAATTTGGTACTTGTATTTTGTCGAAAAAAACGTTTTTTAGTCCTTATAGTTTTAAAATTATAATGATCATCGCAAAAATGTGAGAGTCTGACCTCTTTCTTTGATCCCCATTACATAATGCAATTAAGTGGTGTGTGTTTCTAAGCTTTTATCAATGTTATAAAAGACGCGTTTTGATGCATTATCGCGCTTCATAAGTCGAAGCACGACCTTACCGCCACGTTAAGGCTCGTGGTGCAACTCTAAGGTGTGGCTTGCGGTACGGCAGGTTATAGTGCGTTATGGCGCGTTACAGTTGGTTATGGTGTGTGGTGGTGCGTTATGGACGTTACACAGGTTATAAGACGGGTTATGGCGTGTTCTAGCGGATTATAGGCATGAATAAATTTTTATATCTAATTTATGGCTTATTCAATTAAATATTAAATGATTCTTCTTATTTGTTTTAGGGTGCGTTTGGTATCTACACAGGATGGAACAAGATAAAACGAGACATAACAAAGCAGGACAGAACAGTTGTTCGGCGTTTTTTTTTAAGCGCAAATACTATTACAACCAACAAAAGAGTACAGCGAACACCAAGGCACAAACAGAGCCACCGACTAAAACAAAACAGAGATGAAAAAATACAAAGGGACACGAAAAGGACTCCCCTATGAAACCTCAAAGACAACCGACCATTCAGCAAAACACATACCACTCGCTAGATACAAGCAACACCAGCAAACCACACGAAATGGTATCGACAACGAATGTTCGAAACAGCCACGCTAAAGTCGAAAACAGGTGGGACAACCGGTTTGCAAGATACAAACCGTAGATCAACTGTAAGACCAGTTACCACATTATGAGTTGAATAAAAATACTCTTAATTTAACTAATTTTGGTCCTAAATTATCAACGTTCATACTAACATTATGAACAACAAACGGGACATCTATCCATCAAAACTTTTCAGCTTTGGTAAGACAAAACTTGACAGGAGGAACAGCATGATTAAATGACTAACTTACTCTAATGAGTTATTTATATATTTTGATAATTACGCAATTGATTAACTTGTAATAAAGTAAATATCTTTATAACAAACTATAAATTGAATGTTTTTGCCAAGACGATTAAAATGACACCAAAATAAAAAATTGTAATTAGTTTTCAAATTTTATTTTAGTTTTTCTATATTTTATTTTATTGTTACAGTTAATAAATTACATAAATTAATCAAAATGTAGTAATTATATAAAAATAACAACTTTAGGACCATCAGTGAAAAGTTTAAAGTACGATAAATAAAATTCAAAAATGAATAAAATGTAAGTAGAAAAATGTATTTGTGTTTTAGAAGAGAATTACGTTTTAGTTTGAGTCATATTGGAAAATATGGGTTTGTTCAGTGTTCTTTGTTTTTGTCTATTCTATCTTGTCCACTGTACAAACACACTCTTAAAGTATGAATTCATAACCACAAGTTCATGACGAGAAAATCTATTTCGTGATAAATAATTATAAAGATATATAGAAGAATAATTTTTTGTAAGATACATCTAATATAATCCAATCTAATATGTATTTTGGCATAAAATATTTGAATTTAGATTACAATGTATGGATTACAAAACCGTTAGAAAATTTTCTTTTTGTTATAATCTTCTGAAATCATTTTTATAAGCTTTTTATATTTGTTATCAATCAATATGTGTATCTTCTTTTGTTTATAGTTTTTATAAATTTTAATCATTATTGTTCGTTACATCCTAAGCCACGTCTTGGAAAACGTCATAATCTCGTCGTAATTCATAAGGCTTTAGGCATGACCTTGATGGCACGCCACATCTCACGTCATATAGAATCCTGGCTTTTATTGATCTTACAATTCGGTCTTTATGGTTTTTGATAAATATAGGACAAAAGAATCGACAGAAAAATGAAAGTATCTTCATTTAACAGGATTTCTAGCAATTGTTGGAAATACAATCAAAAGCTGTATGTTTTTACAAATCTCAATGGCGGTCGTATAACTTCAAAATATTAGGGACAAAAGGTGTTATTTTGACAAACCATAGGGACCAAACTTGTAGTTTACACTAAGAGCTATCTAGTTTTCGGCTACCTTCAAAGACATAAATACCCTCGTTTAAAGCGATTATATCCGAATTGCCCCTGACATGTCACCAAGAAAATATCTGCAATCCCCACTACGGTGTGGGCGGGTGCCAGAGAATGCAATACAGCCTAACCATTGAGAAAATGCCACGTGTAGCAGTCACCAATTGTGAAAATTTGACCCATTTTTACCAATTCCCCTCTACAATTCTACGTAAACTTAAATCGCATTTCACTAATACTGCTTTTAATATTCCTTTACAAAATAAGATAATAATTATGTAAAATAATTTATTTAACTAAAATTTAACAAAATCAGCATTTAAGTGGTTATACTTATTTTGTTTCAAATATTTTTATATAAAAAATATTTTAACATTGTTTTTAGCATATATAAAAGTAACTGCATGTAAATTTTTGGCTGTGTTTGATCAAAATAAGCTAGATGATAGCTTATAAGCTAACTTTTTGAAATACTACTTTAAGCAGTTTTTTTGTGAATGTTTTGTAGTTTTTTTCAATTACACTTTTATTAATATTAATTATTAAATTCAAAGATACTTTTTTGGGTCATTTTACATACTCATAAGCTAGTTTTTGCCAAAAATAATTTGTTCATAAGCTAGGTTATCAATCAGCAGCTAGCTTATTAGCTAGTTTGCCAAACATAGCCTTTAACATTACATATATCCATGGCATGTTCTTTATTTTATTTATGTTGTTTTGTTTTCTTATAGTAAGTAATGTTTTGGTAATTTTATTAAGTTTTTGTTTTTGTTTTTGATTAGTGTACTTCAAATCTATAGGTTGTAGAAACAAGGCATTAGAAAAGACAAAACAATCTAAACCGAACACCAGAAAGGAATAAAAAGAACACTAGAACTAACCCAACTAGAAGAATCAATAGACTTCATGTTTTTTGTATTGTATAAAACAGTAAAGTTATCCTATTACAAATTATTAGATAAGATTTCTTGAAAAATATATTATTATACAATTGCTATATCTTGCATAAAATATAAATTTAATAAGGAAGGTAGATCTTCTTTTCTTATAATACTTGTTTATTCACAATTTTCGACTGTTTGGCACTTACTTAAAATAGTTGGTAATGATGGCGTTTTTGCAAATAAAATAATAAATGAAATACAAGTTGATGGTATTTTTATATTTTTGAATTCTATATTTAGATAAAGTAGTTATCAAATAATATCTTTGTATGAAACTAGTTATTAAAGAGCCCGGGCTTAGCGCGGGGTTATAAACTGTTATAGATTTAATCATTTATATGAAACATAAAGTTTGTACGTATGTTATCATACGAAAGGTTAGTATGACGAATTTCATTTAACTATATGCTTACAAAGTTACAATCAAAAAGAGGTATATTGTGCAGCTGATGTCTATTTTATGTGACTGTTAGTATGTAGATAATGTATATGTCAATGGTTATTTGGTTATTTAAAATAAATAAAAAAATTTAATAATTCAATAGATAAAAAATATGAAATTTAAGAGATTTTAACCCAAAGCTTTGAAATAAATATCATGTACTTATCAATAGTTTAATGAAATTATTTGATTTTTTTTTATTAAAGTTATAATAGTTTATATTTAACCAATAAAACAAAATGTCTTCATAATTAAAGCAAAAAATAACAAAATGTGAATTATGTAATTTGAAAAAAAAATATAATAATGGTCTACTATAAAGACAAAATACGTAATTTAATCGATTTTTTTTTTTGGATGAGGTAACCACTTAATTTAACAAAGTGAATGGAGGGTTGAAAATGTAATGAAAATAAAAATTACATGGATAAAATAAGTAGCTTTTAAAGATGGAGGATAAAAGGTGTTATAAGTACTAAATTTCAAGGACTAAAATGAAATAATGTTAAAATTTACATAAATAAAACCATAGAGACGAAAAAGTAGCATTCAAAAATAAAGAACAAAAGGTATTATAAACTTCAAACTATAAGGACTAAAGTTGTAACTTTGTAAAATCTACTGTTCATACTTCCTAATAAATGTTATATATATATATATATAATTCCAAATATATGTATTAAACTAGTTATTAAGAGCCCGGGCTTTGCGCCGGGTTATAAAATGTGATGGATTTTATCATAAATAGTAAGATGGATTTATATGAAACGTAAGTTTGTACATATGTTGTCATACGAAATGTTACTATGACGGACTTCATGTATGGTGTTGAGTGTTTACTTATGCTCACAATAAAAAAAGAGGTATATAATGCAACTGATGTTTATTCTAGGTCCTTGTTATATTCAAGTAAAAAAATATACAATTGATTTAAAATGATGTAATGGTCATTTAAGGGATTAATGGATGGTCGTTAACATGAAAGACAAAATTCATAAAAAAAAACTGCATACATGGAGGTTTATTTTGTAATAAACGCATTTTAAGGACTAAATCCATAACATTTGACAAACCTTAGGGATCAAAGCTTTGAAAAAAATATACCTTGTACTTATCAATAGTTTAATGAAATTATTTGATTTTTAATTGATTAAAGTTATAAGAGTTTATAATTAACCAATAAAACAAAATAAATAAATAAAGTATAAAGTAACAAAATATGAATTATGTAATTTGAGAATAAAAAATATAAAGAATGATCTACTATAATGACACAATATGTAACTTAATCAAACATTTTTTAGATGAGTTAAACACTAATTTTAATAAAGTTGGATGGAAGGAGAAAATAGAATAAAAATAAATAGGATAGAAATGAAAAAGAAGTTTGTAAAAATTAGGGATGAAAAGTGATATAGTTATGAAACTATAGGGACCAAAATAGTATTTTTAGACTATTATTTTAATCGTTTCTTCTTTTCCTGGTAATTGTAGGGATACATAATTTGATCAAATGAATTATGAATACATTAATTCAGTTAATTTGATTAAAACGAAACGATGTCGATATTTATTTTTTCCTGAGAAGGTTCATCCGGGCTTTACCCGACTACATTATTGGCAATTTTTACCGAGAGCTAAGACATGCTCCCCTGAGATTAATACTCAGTGGCCACCAATTGCGCACACATAGATTTGAACCCGGATGAAAGCTACCACTCTTTAGAAACTTACCACTATGCCACACCTTGGTGGTTAACGATGTTGATACTTGTTTGGCACATAAAAATATATAATGACAAAGATCTTGAAACGATAATTGAAAATCTTGTAATTGGCCCTAATATTTGGGATATCTTACTATAAATTCTAAACTTAGATTCTTACAGGCATCATAAATTCATAACATACTACTTGTAATGCAACCTATAGAAAACATTTTAATTAATTTTACAATCAAAATAAAAACGAAATCAGTAAATCCCACATGCCTTTTAACTTTACAGTTTACAATAACAGTAATAAAATCACACAACACTTGTTTTCATGCTACATCATCATCATCATCATCATATCCAGCCAAGGGCAAAAAAAAGATAGTAAATGAAATCTGAGAAAACATCAAGGAGCAAAACATGAACGCTCGTTCTTTATGAAACGGCTTTCTCATAGACGAAGAAAGACATCATCCGCGCTACAAACTACACCAACTTGGTGTCGTCGTCTACTCTTCGCTGTTCCCGTCCCCACCATGTCTGAAAAACAAAATTCACCATTTCAGCATCAAACTCGCACTTTCCAACCAAAACACTAGCATGGCTTAATGAGACTCGCAACTTATTCGGTCACTAAACATTCATGAATGTTTGATAGTGGCTTTAATGATATAGAAAGTGGCTTACTCAATAAGCTTTTATGAGATTGCTTGCAGAAAGCCAAGTTTTTCCAAACATGCCCCTCTCAATTAAAAAAACAAGCTCCTTCCATACGGGATTGATGAAAACCAACTAAACAGCCCCCCTTGTCAGCTTAAATAAGCTAAGGGGCCGAACATGATATTTCCAACACAGATTTGTTTTCTATTCAACAATGCATTGCATAACAGTTGATGTTAACTTAATAAAGTTTAACATAAGCTAAACCAACGTTCAGATATAAAGTCTCGAACAACATTCATTGGTCTGTCTCCAATCTTCTGAATTCATGATTGGGTACATGAAGGGCTGGTTGGAGCTTTTTGCAACAAATATCACTTATAAATAAAGAATATCACCAACTTATTTAGGATTGACCTTATCCTTTGAGTTGGACATATGAATGATTCTATTATGAATGTTCAAGAAGATGAGTTGAATAGCAACAGAATGGCCTAATCATGTGATGATTAGAGAAGAATACGAGGACTGCAATGTAAAAGTATAAGGTTGTTCAGTACCACTGAAACTACATCCCTTGAATGTACTTGTTAGTTGAAAACCAAGCAAGCATTGTGTGAAACAAAAAGATAATTCGGGTTAATTTACCCGTTAGTATTAGTGGGACAACAGTTATAAGTTAAACGTGTGATGTTTGGAAAATACATGTTCATGTGTATTTGAATGTGTGTGCCAATGGGGGTGTACCAACTACAAATAAGACGATTTGTGTGGGTCTATTGGGTAAAGAGACAACCTTAAGAACAAGTACGCTTTGTGAGTTTACATATAGCCAGAAGAGTGGACAAACTAGGTGCATTTGCCAGCTAACGTTGTGTGAATTGATGCACATTCATCATATTGATAGACAAAAATCAATATGTCAACATTGTTTTAGCCTATGATGGTATTATTTAGGTCTTGGGATGTTACTATAACATTTGGAGTATAAAAGAATTGGGATGTTACATATGGAAACAGAGGGAGTAATTAGGCATAGGTTTTCAAGCATTATAACTCACTCACTCAAATAGAGGGAAGCATATGGTAAGATAAATCAAGATGCAATGGCATTGTGAACTATAAGAGCCATTCATTGTAGATTAGGACAGAAATAGCTCTTGTATGTCAGAATGGGGGTGGTGGATGATTGTTTATAAGGTGGGTTAAGAAGACAAACCGCCAAGAGCTGGTCAAATTCCGAGCCTTTCTGTCCAACTGAAGATTTTCCAAAGCAGAGGAGGCACTAGTAATATCCTCCGAGATATCATCATTTTCATTTCTCCAATTGTAATCCTCTTTCCTGTAGCTAGAGTTCGAAGACCCTCCTCTTCGATCTGAAATATTGCAGATACAACAAAAACCATGATAAGTGAAATGAACGCTTAAGAAGACGATATAAATCTTTTCTTTTAATTCTTTTCATCCTTTTGTTGTCTGAATGCTTAAGCTCCGTTCGTAATTTGTTAGGAAATATATAAGTGTTGGATTCAAATTCAAGATCTCATTATTACTTATTAGCTTGAGCAAATTCCAATCGGAAATCTTAGAAAAAAGGAATAGTAATGCTTACCAGATGATTGGGAACCAGGACCTTGTCTAGCATATGGAAAACAAATAAGTGTGGTTAATAATAAAAGGAAAAAGAAGATAAGCTAAACATAAGGAGTTAACAAGCACCTTCCCAAAGGAGGTAATCCCCCAACAACAGACGATGGAGATGGCCTTCGATTTCGAGAATCTAGACTTCCACTACCTCTTCCTTGAGACTGATTCTGCAAGCAAGCAAGCATAAGTAGATGTGTAAGTTTAAACCATGTACGCTTTGGTTCGGATCACGGGTCTGTTTCTGTACCAAACCAGACTGTCCACATTAAGTTGAGTTTTAAATTGATTTACACTGTATTCGAACAGTTCATTTGTTAAATAACAAAACTTTGTTTACATTAAAAACCAATCCTATGTTTTTCATGTAAACAGAAATGTCCCATATGGGGATCAATATGCCATTTTCAAGAGATCCTGTCTTAGAATCATCTATTTACTATAATAATTCCAGTTATAAATTTATAATTAATAATTCTAGCAAATATAAAGGCACTAAACCAAAGAACCGACTTAAAGTTGATCTGTTTGGCTTTGTTCTAATTCTCTTGTGGTTCGAGCCTACTTTAAACTTGGAAGCAAGTGCCAAGATCGATCAAAATTGCATGGTTGCACATAGTAAACTTATATTGCATTTGATAAATTACCTATTTTCTATAAGATGAATAACTCAACATATTAAAAGAAGCAACATCATTGTAACAAATAGATATTAAATCTGCTCCTAATGCTAATTAGCAGGCATACCTCAAATTTCAAGAACCCTTCAAGTACATCCAACAGCAACGGACCGCTATCGCCATTCCTGTTTATATCATATCCGTTCTTATTACTGAAATCTCTTAACTCGGCTTTCCAGGCATCCTTTTGCTGCAATGGCAGGTAGGTTTACTCATGATTAGACAGAACTGGTTGAACAAAACTTACAAGAACGATGAATATAGCATTTTAGTGAATAAACGCAAACAAATTACCAAATTGCACTCTGGCAAATACACTTTTAGTGTGTGGCCAAGCTGTGCCCAATCCAAGTATTCACATACTAGTGCGGTTAAAAGCCGACCTGAAAGCAAATCAAAACAAGACCGAAAAATATATATCAGACCAATTAGTTAAATGCTAATAAACTGGGTATCTATGCTCAGATACGAACTTGACAAAATAAGAACCAAATAACCTTAAATCTTGAAGTTCAGTGGAAAAAAACGTGGCATTCTTCTTAAAAATGATAACCAATGAACAAAGAAGTAAGTTTGAATTGAAATTTGCCAAAAAGGAAAAAGGTTACCTTGATTTTGGGACATCCCATAAAGGAAATTATTGAACTTATTTTGAAACAAAGGGAGTATAAAGTAAATTACATTTCAAGGGGATTTTAGAACCACATACATTTATAACAATGAGCCTGAAAGAAATTCTAATAACTAAAAAAGTACTACCATAGCTCATAGGGTGTAAACTTTATCCCTTAAAACTTACACACACTGCTTTAATCAAAAGCATAGGAGCAAGACAAACATCAATTAATTACTGAAATATATGTTAACGAACACGAAACAATGATCAAAGATACCTGAAGGGGAAGCATGAAGTTGTTTTGCACGATCGTTGCAGCTACCCAGCAGTGCAGGAGGTACTCCATCATCCTTTTCAATTGCCTTATCCTCTTCCTCAATTGCCTCAAACACGCTTGCTCTGAGTTCGGCCTTTCATCAATAGCATATGTAAACAGCATTACATGATCAAGTTAATCAGGAAAGAAAATGTAGAAGTGAAATATTAAAACTTGATAGCTAGAAATCTAGAACCACCCTAAAAGAAAACAAAACTCCAAGATAATTAATCACATATGGTTATAATACATAAATAGCTCAATCACCTTAATTTTCCAAACTCATGGCACTTTAATATTGTAATTTGCATAATGGGAAAATGTTTTGTTAGGTAATTGGCCAACTTAGTCAGATACACCTAGTAAATGTTCTTTTGCCCTTTTTCTTGAAATAAACAATATTCAAACATAGATTTGAGTATTTAATACGAATATAAAATCTTCACATCTATGCATTATGTTATCATTTCCAATTAAACGATCCATTAATCCAAATAGCTGAGGACTATAAACGGACCAGTTTTACTTATTTCCACTGGAAATAGGATCTTAGCGGTTGTTCTGCTTCCAAATACGTACTTGATCATCAAAGTTAAAATTCTGATTGAGAATTCACCAATAAAATTGAACCCTTTGCAACTAGAGCTGTGATTCTATTCTCTGCTAGAAAGCTCCCGATACTCAAAAGTCCCAACAAAGAAAATATCCATTGCCATTTCAAATCTTCTTACTGAAACATTTTATAATCCAATAACATGCTACAACACACTTACACACCTTCCTTAAACACACAGAAAATGAGACAGTTTCCATCCATATAACTAAACACAACATTTCCCCTAAAGAGATCATCCTATTGAAGCTAAAAAATCTTACCACCCAAATGGGAATGTATACCCTAAAAACATGAATACTTGCCATTTTCTTAATACTTTATTCATCAAAATTCAAAATCTGAAGCCTAGTGAACAACCAAATGGGCATCTCAATCTCAACAAAAAACCAGAAGCCCTAATAACTAGAAACATTGAATTATAAAGATCCCATCACTACTAGCAAACACAACACGCCAAAACCAAAATTAGGTCACAGGTTTGATATAACCTAACCCTAACACACACACACACACATAATAAAAAACCTAATCCCCACCCGATCCAACAAACCCTATGCTCCCCCATTATAAACGTAACAACATTTCAAACAAATTCATCAAAAATCCATGTAATTGCAAGTAATATGAAGAAAATGTAACCGAAATCGAAAGGAAATTAAGAAAGATTATGTAGTAAAATTACTCGGATCTTAGCGAGAACCCCTTTCTTTTCTAGGGTTCGAGTGACGAGGGTCTTGAGGTCCATCATTTCTCTGGTATAATCATCCATATTTCGTCTTCTTCTTCTTCTTCAGTGGAGGTTGGTTGCAAAAGGAGGAAGCTTGAATTTTGGGGTTTCTTTTGAATTTGATTTTTTTTCGACTGTTTTTGTGTGAGATGATGATGATGATTTCTTTCGGGTATGTAATGGAAGTGAATCCGACAGTTGAAACGGGTCGTGGACCTGTGAGATTATAGTCCGACACGAATTAAACGGGTTGTGTTTTGGTTTCAAATTCAATCATTAGAGCCGGTGTACCAACTCCACCAAACGGGTCAAGGTTCAGTTCCGAGTAATTAGGGCCAGTAAACGAACCGAGCGAACACGAACGGGGTTTGTTCAGTTCATTTGTTTAAGTTTAAACGAATATGAACACTTAACCGAACGAAAAATCTTGTCGGTATTCGCTCATTTAGCACATGAGGATGTCCGTGTTCGTTTGTGTTCGTTCATTAAACTCTTAAACAAACGGTTCACGAACGTAAACAAACATAAACGAAAGAACATGAACAAACAGAAAATCCAACATATTCTTGATTAATATTTAAAAGTTTTTATTCGAGATAAGAGAGGCTGTGTAGTATTTTTTTTTAACTGTATTTAAAACATAATTAAATAATTGAATTACTTAATAAATACTATCTAATTTATAAATAATTACATATACCGATATAAATGAACAAACATAAACGAACAATTCACGAACGTAAACGAACGAACAATTCACGAACGAACAATTCACGAACATTAATGAACGAACATAACCGAACGTTCACGAACATAATTGAACGGATGAGGATGTTGTTCGTGTTCGTTCATTTATTAAACGAATGAACATAAACGAACTTTCCGCCAAACAAAATCACGAACGGTTCATGAACGTTCAGTTCATTTACAGGCCTACAAGTAATCAATTTATACTTTCACAAATGAAGGCTGTCTTTGGCAACCAAAAACAATGCGCATAATCACAATTTAACAGAAAATGTAGGATAAGATTCAGGGTCGGTCCTGAAGTTTTTGATGCTCGTGGTAAAAAGCCAAAAAATGCCTCATACACACACATATGGAGTATCAAATGAGAATGTTAATTAATTAAGAGATTACTAAAATTTGAAGACCAATTATGAACCGACATTGGATGCTCGTGGCAAAAATCCTTCTAGAACTTGGAACCAGATTGAGAATTTGTATAGTTGAGAAGCTCCTCTAAGGAGGTAGTCGATGATAAGCCCCATCCCACCATTTAAAATTGTCCTTCAAAAGTCGAAAGCACATCAGGCAAGTGATAAGACACTGGCCAATAGTTTCAATTTTCTTATCGCAAGGGCAAATAAGAGAATGAAGATCAATGCCTTCGTCGTGAATGATTGCTCAAACTACAATTTACTCCCATCATGAGCGTCAAATGGAAATGCATACTTTCCTCAAAATAATTGAGCACCAAAAAGTTTGGATAGCTGCTTGGCGGAACATACAAACAATGAATATAAATCAAACCCTTTAAGACCTTAACCGAGAAGACCAATTATCACTCAACCACCAAAATCCACCATCAACTCACAATCAATCTTGTATAACAAAGCATGCAACTCCACCAAATCTCCACCTAATGTCCCACTCAGCTTCCGAACCCAATTCCAAGACCCTCTCCTATCACCCTCAAGAGAAGAAAACCAAGTATGAATCGACACCTCTTTCTCCCTTTCTAACCTATAAGTTGAGGGAACTTCTCACAAAATCTAAAGTAAAATTATCATAGAACTTATAAAGATCTTACTTGTTATTGAAGTATACTTGATGCTCTAATAATTGTATAATTGAAACACTAAAAGTTTTTAAAAAGTAGAAACTCAATTTTTATAATATGAATAAATAATATGCATCCCAATTTGAAACCAAAAGAACACTTGTATTCACATTTGCTTTTGATTTGTCGAAAATGGGCTTTGAAAGCCCTCTTTTACCTGTTACTCTTGACCCTTTGTGATATCAAACTTAAAGCTCGATTGCAAACTCTACTCAAATTGAATAGATATTTATAATTAAAAATAAAACAATGCTATACAAATACCATTTTAATGTCAAAATTAAGCCAAACCATATATCAAAAATGAATAAAAGAAAGTTTTAATATTAATCAATGGTGCATTTAGACTACTTTAAAACAAAGTTTGTATAAATAAAGAAATGTTGGCGGTGAGTCACACCATACTATGTGACATTCTTTCATTTAAACAACTAGTTATTGACACCTATCACTTTCAATTGCCACTATTTTTCTTGTTTTTGTCATATTTGCACCTCAAATCCCATACTTTTGTCTCTCCATATGTTTCCCTTTTTCGTTCTTTCATATTTCCCACTGTCTTTTCGACGAGTATAGTTGATAAAAATAAGATAGATTATAAACTAGTATATTGTTGAGTGGTCTACAAACTAACTTATAAGCTTGTTTATTGAAACATTAGTTTTGTAATAGTGTTTAAAAAAATTGTAACTTTTTTTATCCAAAGTATCATTTTTGATCACTTTTCATACTTATAAGCTAGTTTTTTTGCCAAACATAATTTATTGATAAACTAGTTTATCAACTACTAGATAATTTATTAGCCAACAGCTAACTTATCAGCTAGTTTGCCAAACACATCCCATATCTCCCAATTTTTTTTTTGAACGGCAAGTTAACACACACACGCTCCAGCGGTATCGGGCCTCCAATTGAGCAATCCCACTAATCCGCTGCCACCCGGCCCAACCTATGGCTGACCTGACCGACAAGGAAGTGGATCCCATAGACTGGATCCTCCCAATCCGGCCTCGAACCCGGCCCAAAGGACCAGATCCAAAGTCTGGATATCTCAGAAATGTCATCTGTGAAATTCGAACCCTGGTAGTGTGGCTTTTACCACACCCCCCAAGGATGTTACCTATCCAACTAAACTAACTTATTTTGCAATACATAATTTTCTTACAAATTCAAATACATCATTGAGATCACCGTAATATTCCATACGTACGGATATAAAGTTTATTGTAATCTAAGATTTGGTAAATTCATCATACTTATTGATCCCTAGTTCCTATTTTTCCTATCTCGATAGAAAGTATAACTTTTATATATTCAAGTTTTTAATTAATATATCAATCATCCAATATTCCTAGCAATGAAAACTTACTATTTTGTTCAACACTTCCAATTGAACCCATATATACACAGATAATTAGATGCATGATGGAATTATTAATAAAATGCTGAAGTAAAACAGCTAAAGCTACATAATTCGCAATTGCTAGACAGCTAAAGTTACATAATGATTGAATGAATAAATATGTTATAAGAATAATGATAATGGACTTCACGGTTGTACATAGTATATTATTAACTTTTATTCCCTCGTGAAACATGAGCTTGAGCACGGCAAAGTTATGCCTTATTTTTCATTTTCAACATTCGATTAGATTAATATTTAAATTGTACCGGGGTTGTAGCCTAGCAATATTTGGAGTGTTTATAAGACCATCCGCAGCGGGAGGCATCGACTTTCATCGGCTTGCTCGGTTTGCCCGGCTTCCATCGGCAACACCGCCGTGGAGGTATCGGGTTCAAGGGAATCGGCACCCACAAGCCGATCGCGTAGACGATACTATACACCCCACCCTATCCTACCCTACCCCCCTCACCCTCTCTCTCTCTCTCTCTCTCTCTCTCTCTCTCTCTCTCTCTCTCTCTCTCTCCCCTTTCTCTCTCTCTTTTCTTTTCTTTTTGTTTTATTTTTAATTAGATGGTATTGGGTAAACCATTGTGGATTGATTGAGTTGGTTTAGGTAAGATAGTGGAAAGCTGATGTGGTGATTGAGTTGATTAGATTGAGAGTCTACGGGTAAGGATTGTCTAAGGTGTTTTTTACGACCCTCCGAGTAGATTTGTTAGGTGTGTATGTAATTTGCTGTTAAAAAACTAATATTTAAATTTAAATCTACAAAATTAATTAAATAAATTTTACATAATTTTATTGTATTTATTCTAAATTTCTTGAAATTAAATAAACTCCGTAAAATATATTTTTTGAGGAAAAAAATATTTTAATACATAAAGGTGAACTTGTATACACTAATTATCTAAAATATATGTAATGTTTGGAACTATACCATAAAACTAATGGTGATGTTTATTAGCCAAAAAGGAAGTTGAAAACCCCATTCCATATCCCATAACGATATTCAAACATGCAATCTTCAAACCCTCCTTCATAAATGCATACAAATTTTTCTTTAAAAAGAAATATACAAACAATCGTAGAAACCCATCTCAAAGATTTCGAAATTTCGAAGCTTCTTTGATGCATCTTACTTTGTTGGTTCTTCCAACTTTTGCTATTTTCTTCCAAATCGAACCAAATATTATCCTCTTAATTTGACCTCTCTTTGGTGTCGTCCTCGTATTCCGGTGAATCTTGAAAAAACTTTCATGGCTCCCCATTTTTTGTTTCTAAATTCTTGAAAAGATTGAAGAAGAGAGGTTGGATTCAAGTGTCTTTACAAGTTAGTTATTATATAGGCAAGTTATTAATGGTAATGTGAATGATAAACCTAGGTCCCATTTGGGGTATACATACTTTGATAGTGATGTTTGTGATAGTTCAGTCTATTATAAGATTTATAAATGGATTATATCTTTTTAAGAAGAAAAAGTTGTGTGATTATGATTATATGAACCCCCTCCATTAAAAGTTTATTAGGACTTTTTATGTAGTAGTGTTTTTTGGTCTAAGAATTTTTATCAAGCACTCATGGATAAGATTTTAAATAGTTAAAGTAAACAATTTTGTGAAGCTATATATCAGTTAGGTCTCGTTTTGTGCTTGTTTTATGATGGATAAAGTGATACTCAAAGACATCGATCCAAGCCTTGTTTAAAGAATTTGATACAAACATCTTAGCTGAAACATGATGAATGGCCCATTATGGATGCCCTTGAGGTTTTTCACACGATTGTTCGAGGATCCTCTTTCTGGCTTGATGTCCAATTTTCCTAATGTGGGTGCGATGAAAAGTTTTGGGGATTTTGGCACATCCATGTGCTACAATAAGCCCGAAAGTTCAAGTTTTTGATGTTTTGATTGATTTGGGTGTCCTCGAGATGTTTATTGTGAATTCAACCCCTTGGTTGCCATTTGTTAAGCACGATGAAACAACTCCTTCATAGGGATATACAATGGAATTTGTGATCTCCTTGTATGCCTCAAATTGTTGGTATCAATAAATTCCACCAAGGTTTTAAGTTGATTTAAACGTTTGTTAAAGTAACATGTTGTTTGGGTTTTGGAATGTTACTAATGGTATCAGAGTCATCTTTGTACCATTGGGATGGTGGAGGATCCACATGGATAGAAAATTATATTTGTTACGCACAAAAATAAGAAGATAAATATTGTGAGGACCAACTTCAATAGTCTTCATAGTTTGTACTTTGTACCAAATTTAGTGATTTGGGTTTGTAATTTGTTCGGTTTTCGGCCTTTTTGATGAATAAATCATTTTAATTCTATCATTACAGTAGTGACACCACATTAGTTTACGATTGTTAATTACTTAGGGGGCGTTTGGTTGGGGGTATTGAGGGGTCAGGAATGAAAATGATAATGAAAACTGCTGTTTGGTTTGATATTATATAATGGAATCATTCCTGCAGATCCATTAATTTCCATTCCTAACCAAATTGGGGGGAATGAAAATTTTATTTCTACTTGGTTCTTTCTTCCATGCATTGTTCCGTCTATGGATGTTAAATAAAATATCTTTTGTATTTTCAAGTTGGGAAAACATATTTTTTTAATATGAAACAATTTTTCTATTCTCATTCTCCTGCATTCCCATTTTCATTTTCATTCCCATTCCCTTAAATGAACCAAACGCCCCCTTAATTTTCTTAGTCTATATTCTATGCTGCCTTTCCAAAAAATAAGTCTATAGAGAGAGGGCCTGTCACAATCGTGTTCTCTATTTTTATAGTTAATAAAGAAATTAATTTGATTAATATAAAATTACAAATTAAGTAAGAAAAAACTGGTAAACTCTCCATTTCAGATCTTAGTTTGGGTAATATAGAATATAAATATATTATTTCGTCAATCTTCTAGAAAAATAGGTTCGTACATGTGAACACTTTTGTATTTGAATTCAGGGAGTGCATCTCTTGGATGAAAATTAAATGGATGGGATATATATTTTCTGTTGAGGGAAGGTGGCAATGATAATGACACTTTCTTGATGAATATATAAGGCCATCCACTGTGGGATGTATCCGAGGCCTTCGGGTTTGCCTAACTCGACGGGTAGTACCTACATGCACACCACCGCGCCTGTGATCGGGTAGGGGAGAATCGGTTTCACCAAGCCGACGCAAGCGAAACCGCCCCCCCCCCCCCCCCTCTCTCTCTCTCTCTCTCTATCTCTCTCTTCTTTCTCTCTCTTATTTAACTTTTTTTTTTTGTTTTTTTGATGGAGTGAGTTGTAGTGGGTCGACAATGGATGGATTGGATAGTTTTGAGTAGTTTTGGGTAAAATATTGGAAAGTTGATGTGGCGCTGATGTGGCAGTTGAAACTATTGGGTTGCAGTGGGTCGACAGCGGATGGTCTAATACTAACATATTAACATGTTACTATCAGCCTAGATTTTGCGTCTGATCATAAACATGATAGATTTTATCATAAGTAATATGATAGAATAAGTAAAAATATTAATTTTAAAAAACTTAATTAAACCTTTGAAAAAATATATTATTATATTTATCAATAGTTTAATAAATATTCTTTATTATTGTTATAGTATTTAAAATAATGTTAATAAGGACCAAACGGAAAAACATTCATATTACAATCATATTTAGTGTTTTGTTGTTACACTCTCTTAAATTTTTTTCAAAACAATAACAAAGTTTTAATGTTTTCTATTTCGTATTTATTATGAATATTGATGAAAAGTTTTTTTTTTCTTGTTAAATTTAATCTTTTAAAATTATACATCCTATTTAAAATGTTGAAAGTAGTAAGAAAACCTTATATTGCCTGTTAGTGTATACTAGAACCATGAACTCATAAAGGAACATGCTACCAATATTTCCCCAAAAGGAACCAACTCAACACTTCTATTGGGAAAAAAACAAGAATAAGAATAGACTTTTCAAAAGTAGGAACTTCTATTGCAATGCAAAAGTCTAGTGTCTTTTAAAAATATCTATAAATGTGAAAACAGAAAAATCACTAAAATTTGGTGTCTTCACTACACATGCTTTTTATATATACTCAAATCATCGGTTATATGATTTTATTTAACATCATCATGACTACTTACAATAACAATATTTACTTAAAGAGTGTAATTTTTACATATGATAATAATCAAGAAACATACAGCTTCGAATAAATTTATTTAGAGCGCCAAACCGCCACATATATGAAGAATAAATATATCAAAGAAAAAGACGAGATGAAGAACGTCTCAAAACCGAGAAAAACAACTGCAACATGAAGATTTCGGTTTTTTGAAAGTTGTTGCGATCTCTGTGGCATCCTTCACTTCCTTCTTTAACTACATTGCAAATTCTAACCTTTATTTCTCCTCTTTTGGAACAAGTCTTGATGTTTTTCTCACCATCTTTTCCATCTTTTTCCTTTGATTTTCCATCTTCTCAAATATCATAGTCAATTGATTAAATACAAAACACTATTTTAATGATGAAACAGAAAGTAGTGTTTGCAAGAAAGTGAAGTTGAGGAGAGAGCGAGTTAAGAGAGTGTGGTCCTCTTCATAGAAATATATAGTCATGGATTTACACTGTAAGTGAACATGATTAGGCTTTTAGAATAATATTATGGAATTTGTATTTATAATTTTCACAATGTAAAAATTGTTGATTAAATGAAATGATCCTTTAATCTAGCTAGTTTTGGTTCCATTACAAAGGTGATTACGTCAAAGAGTTTCAATATTAAAAGAGATTGGTCGATATCAGAAGAAAAGAATTTAGAATATAATTCAAAAATTCCAATGCTTTTAAATTAGCCAAAATAAATACAAACACGTGCTCGTTTCTTATTTTAAAACAATTAAGAAGAATATCGCATCTTGTATTGTGAAGTGATTTACATTGATGATTCTAGATGTGATTATACCATATATTATGTATATACATATATACATACATATAAGTATTACACATATATATGCACTACAATATACACATATAAATACATAATCTTGTTAAACGTCTAATTAGTACAAACTATGGTAACCTAAGTATTTAAGTCTTAATCATATATTGATATCATATTTTTTAATTGTCTTATTCACTTAATTATTACAATAACTATTTATCTCATTCACTTATTATTTTGAAACAAAAATGTGATGAAGTTTAAATAAAAATCATTATTCATCTATGAATATTAAACAAAATTGTTGTTTCACTTTGGTACAAAATTTGAACAACCAAAATTTGTACACAAAACAAGATTATAGATATAGAAGAAGTCATTATTGATCTACGAACTTTGTTTAACTATTTTAATTATCTCATTTACTTTCATAGTTTCACCTAGGGACTTTGGAAATAAGTTTTCGAATAACCAAAAATTTATACATGAAAAAGAAAGAAATTTGACTCTAAAACTAATCAATCGTAAGGGATAAATAAACTTAAATAGACTTTAAGCTATAAAAAAAAGAAATTAATTTCAAGAATAACTAACTCAATCTTCCAGTAATAGATCACAAATTGTTTTGATAATACCCTTCATTTGATTTCATTTTCATTTCTATGAATTTAATATAACTTTGATAAATTAAAAAAAATGAATCGCTCAACTTAGATGGTAAATTAATATTAGTTAATAAGTTAACAAATTGGATATATCCTATATAGGGGTAGGTTCAATTAAAATGATTTCAGTTATGAACCAAGGTACAAAGAAGAGTACGATACATGTCTTATACATTTACGGTTATTTATCATGAATAGTATATCATTCATGATGAATGTGTATTATACATCAAAATGTTGTATCAATAGCGAATCACTTTAACATGGATCGTATTGAATTCAATAATTTTGTTATTTAAAGTTTTGTATTGGTTTAATACTTTTAACTCATAATACATATATTATCCTTCAAATAAAATTACATATTACATAATATTTAAATATTGAGATACTAGAATTCTATTCTTATTCATTATTCATTTCTTTGAAAGGTTTAACAATTACGAACTATTATCGATTCGACACTAGTTTAAATAACTTGTAGAAAATTTATAGTAAATTGAAATAATATTGTATATAATTAAGCAATTAACCTTCTCTAACAATTTTCAAATATTACATTTTAAGCAAGATTTATATTTTTCAATAAAATTGAAAATTATTAATATTTTAAAAACTTTAAAGGGTTTAAAGACTAATATCATGTTTATCATTTTTTATGCGAATTCTATGAAAACTCATTTAAATAATAAAGTTATTAAAAAAAGTATTATAATTAAAATGAATATCAATCTGAATTAAAATTTATTACCTTATATAAAATAATTTGTAAAATATCAATTTATTAGGTATTTCAACAAGATTATGAATATAAAAGAAGTCATTAGATCTACGAATTTTGTTTAACAATTTTAATTATCTCATTTACTTTCTAGTATTAACTTTGGTACAAGTTTTAGAACAACCAAAATTTATACATAAAAAAAAAGAAATTTGATTCTAAAACGAATCAAATGTAAGGGATAATAAATTTAAATCGACTTTAAGCTATAAGAAAGAAATTAATTCAAAATAACTAAATCTATCTTCCAGAAAAGATCACAAATTGTTTTGATAATAGTCATAATACCCTTCATGATTTCATTTTATAATTTAATAACTGTTGATAAAGAAAAATGATGGCTCAACTTAGATGTAAGTAAATATAGTTAATTAGTTAACAAATGGATATATAACCGATTAGGGGTAGGTCGATTAAAATGATTTTCGGTTATGAACCGAGGACAAAGAAGAGTACAACATGTCTTATACATTTACGGGTTATTTATCATGAATATATATCATTCATGAGAAGTGTATTATACATTAAAATATTGTATTAAATAGCGAATCAATTTAACATGGATCGTATCATGTATCATTCATCATGAATGTTCATAACTGATCTTCGTTATTAATGAATATGGATATGTAGATACTTGTCGCATTTTCTTTGTCCCCTAGTTCACAACTAAAATCGATTGAACTTTTATCCCTATATAGTATATATGTGTATATATGAATAAATATATTTTAGCCTCTCCTTTCATTTCAAATAGTCAAATTAACATAATTAGTTTACATACTTTTATCAAATTAAAATTGAAGATACTAGAAATACATAAGTCTAAAAAGTTCAATTGATCGAATCTGATACTTAATGAAAAGGGACTCCATTTAATTATTCAATTACGGATATGAGTTAAAAAGTAATATACATTGATAAATAGAAATACAGAATAAAAGAAATTCCAATAGCCTTTGTTTTATATAAAAATGACACTTACCCATTTTTTATATTAATAAATGAAAATAAACACATTTTAGATATCACATCGGCCAAAATCACCAAAAAAATGTTTATTTGATTACATTGAAAAGCATTTTTTTAAAACGAACATTTAAAGGTCCTCTGTTTAATAAAAATGTTTATTTAATGTTTAAATTAACAAATTTATTTTTTAAGAAACATGTTTTAAAATCAAGTTTTATGTGTATCATGTAAGTTTCATATTGATATTGGATATTAATTAAATAGTTTTCAATCATATACAAAACTTTAAACAAGTGGTTCTAAAAGAAGAACTGAGATAAAATGTGTTTCATTTTTATGCACTTTCCTTAAACTCATTTATATATATAAATGCTTTTTGAAAAAAGTATGTATAAAAAACTGTTTAATAATGAATACTTAGTATAGTTTTGAGAAATGCAATCTTATATTATCATTTCATAGATTTGTGATCTAATTGAGAAAATTATTGTCATAAAAAACGTAGTTATTAAGAAATTTGATTCTATATTAACATACATTGTATTATGTTATAATTATCATTCAATTTCTATAATTTTCTAAAAGAAAAAACATAGTATGATCAACATGTGCTTTCAGGCATGTAACTCAGTCAGTAATGAGTTTTTTTAAATACGGGTAAATAACAATTTTGTATATTTCAATGTAATAATTTCCTAACACTTAACATTAATTGGATACTTAACATTTAGTTTGAAAAGAAAAAAAAAGGAGAAAAAGAAATTAAATTAAAATTGTTGTATTTTTATCTTTGTCTCACGTGGTGCAACATCATTAAAAAAAAGTTAATTTTAGAATTCTTTAAGTTGTGTATTTTTATTAGCAAGTGAAAGCCCAATCTTGTAGCCCATTTTTTATGAGAGAAACGCCCACATCGTAAAGAAGAAAACCCAATTCAGGCCCAAATCGATTTGCAGGTTCGCCCTTCTAATCCGGCCCAAGTTTTCCGTGATTTTAGTAGCAAACAATATTTAGATTAATTGGACGTCTGATTAATTTTTGTGTTGTAGGTTTGTTTAATCAAGTGTAAATGACTGGCATCGGATCAATGGCTAAGAATGGTGTTTGCCTAATTCCAAAGCAATCGGTAATTAAATTCTATGTTCATGACTAGATTAGATTACTCGGTTAGAGATTAGTCCACTGAGCTTCTCGTGTAAATCGACACTTGACAAACGGTGTATTGATGCATATCGATACCC
Source organism: Centaurea solstitialis (assembly GCA_030169165.1). Taxonomy (NCBI): domain Eukaryota; kingdom Viridiplantae; phylum Streptophyta; class Magnoliopsida; order Asterales; family Asteraceae; genus Centaurea; species Centaurea solstitialis. Next base: position 6,649,422 of record CM058046.1, on the reverse strand, counting down.
GACGATTCTGGAATAGATTGAGAAACATCTTTTTATAAACAAGTCGATGATACACGATCAAGTCAGTGATTTACACTCATTAATAGTTTTTATTTATTTGTTTCCCGCTTTAATTTTACATGTATAGTCTAATATTTCACCAATCCATCCCCTCCCTTTATATAAACCGTAGACACTTGACAACGGTCACATTCAATCCCAGTGGAATTAACAGTATTTGCCACTATTACAATTTGAGTTGTAAAAAGGACTTTATTATAATTTATCGGGGCTCGACACCCATCAAATACATAACAACTTCAAGTTCATATCCTATAAAAGACAGACTTGTCTCCATCTACTTGGCTCAACGGTTAGTCAATTCAGCACCTCATTACACGTGTTTCCTAGGAGACAATTTTTCTGTAGAGTCGATCGGAATTGTAGGTTATCTACATTTTTTGTTCAAATATGAACAAGTCTCTAATTAAGGGTTAGTTTGAAGTTAGTCAAACATATTAAAAGTCAAAGGAAAGAGAATCAAAAGGTTAACATAAAAAGTCAATTTTATATTGTTTGATTTATGAATCTTAACATATACAACGCTAGGCTTGTATGTTATAAATTTGGTCTAAGTGAAAGTTAAACATCAACAATTTAAAAAATTATAACATATCTCATTGACATATTTGCAAAGAGTTAAGAAAGCTATAACAAAAAAGACAGTCTTAACCCCAATGGGGCAACCTACCGGTTAAGGCTTGGTACTGGGGAAAAACCCATCCAAGTTCGAATCCGGGGGTGAGCAACCAGGGGCCACTGAGTGTTAATCCCAGGGGAGCATGCTTTAGCTCTCGGTAAAAATTGCCAAGGATGTAGTCTGACCAAAGTCCAGGTGAACCTTTCCCAAAAAAAAAAAAAGACAGTCTTAAAATTTAGGGTAAATTACAAATTTGGTTCCTGAACTTTGAAAAAAATTACGGTGGAGGTCCCTGCAGTTTCAATTTCATGATGGTGGTCCCTGAAGTGTTGATTTGGTTATGATGGTGGTCCCTTAATTTAAATGACGTTTAAATCAGATGTTAACCCACCCTCACGTGCCCCACACGTGAGGGTATTTTGGTCATTTTGCTTCTTCTTCTCCATTTGTCTTCTTCTCTCCCACCCACCACCAACACCAACCAACACCCACCAACAACCACCACCCCTCTACCACCAATCCACCACCACCAACACCCACCACCACAACCAACACCTACAACCACCACCACCACCTTCAACCCACCACCACCACCATCACCTTCAACCCACCAACACCACCACCTTCAACCCATCATCATCACCACCACCACCTTCAACCCCCCGACACCACTACCACCTTCAACCCCCCGACACCAACACCACAACCACCAAATCCTCGACAACCCCAAAATCGATTTGGAACGACAAATCCGACCACCCCCAAATCCATCTGCAACGACAAATCCGGCCACCCCAAAATCGATCTGGAACGACAATTCCGACCACCCCCAAATCCATCTGCAACGACAAATCCGGCGGCGACGGTCGGAGGTTACAGTGGTGACAAATCCGGCGGCGACGGTCGGAGGTTACAGTGGTGTTGGTCGGAGATGGTGACGGTGGAGATGGCGACGGTCGGAGGTTACAGTGGTGACGAAACTGATGCAGCGACGACGGTCGGAGGTTACGGTGGTGGGAAACTGATGCGGCGGGGACCACCATCATGACGGTGGTGGGAAACTGATGCGGCGACGGTCGGAGGTTACAGAGCTCGACGTCGATTTGGGGAAGGGGAAAGGGGGTTTGGGTATATGTTTACATTTACATGTTTGGTCCCTGTGGTTAGTTTTAGTTTAAATTTTAAAAGAATCTAATAAAAAATTACAAGTTGACCAAAATACCCTTGAGTTAACAGAGCTAGTTAACGGGTGTTAAATTGACGGACCCAATTCATAACCAAATCAACACTTCAGGGACCACCACCATGAAATTGAAACTACAGGGACCTCCACCGTAATTTTTTTCAAAGTTCAGGGACCACATTTGTAATTTACCCTAAAATTTAATGATTTGATGACGAAGTTTAAGTTGAGGAACAAAGGTTCCATAGTTTTACAAACATTGATGTCATTTATAGACTTAGGGGCCGTTTACTTAAACACTTACCCGGTAAGTGCTTACCGGTGAAATTGAACATTATCACGTACCATATTAGGCAAAACTTTAGTCTATCAAAACGATATCGTACGCAACAATTGAACCGGTATGCTCTTACCGGGTTAGAATTGTAGATCTCACTTACCGGGTAAGACTCTCGGTTCATGCTACCGCTCTTACCGGGTAAGATTGTAGTCCTTTTCATGATCATTTCATAAGGTAAATTGACCCGGTAAGCACTTACCGGGTAAGCATCAAGTAAACGGCCCCTTAATCTTTCCCATACTTGTTGTTTTTAGCCAGATTGAGTAGTTATTTTGATCGTCAATTTTAGTCCTTGGCTTAAGCTCGCCCTGTTCTCGAGTTTTTTTTAAGGAATGAAAGGGAAGGATTTCTAAGGAAACTAATAAAAGGGTGTTCTTGAGTTTTTTTAGAGGAAGGAAAGGAAAGGATTTGGAAGGATACGTGTGTTCTTGAGTTTTTTAAAGGAGGGAAAGGGAAGGATTTGGAAGGATTTGGAGGGATAACTCTCTCTTATTTTTCTTTTAAAACTTATTCTTCCCTTTCCTCCCAAAAATGGGATGATTTGGAGGGATAACCCTCTCCTTCCCTTTCTTTTCCTTTCCTCCCCTTCCCTTTCTTTTCCTTAATTTTTAAACTCGAGAACAGGGCGTAAGCTTTGTGGTTTGCAACAAAAGATGGAAGGATCACATCACACTGACAATGGTTTTCGCCTAATAAAAAATTCAATTACTTCTATTAAGACATATACACCATATCCAAAAAGCAAATGAACGGAATATTTGTCTTTTTACAATGGACGTCAACTTTCTGATACCATATCCATATTATGGCACACAATTTAAACATGACATTCAAATCATTAATACAGTAATGTTCGAATCCCTTCGTGCACATCTTGTGGCCAGACTTAGTCTCAGACGGCCGAATTTTCAGATTCAAAATTGCCAAGGATGTAGTCTAGGCAAAGCCTAGATGAACCTTCTCCAAAAAAAAAGTGTAAAAAAAATCAAGAAGCATACAAAGATTTGAGTAATATGGAATTTGACTTTTATTACAAATATGCCGTTGTTTATCATATATATTGGCAAAATGAGCATAATGAAAGAAAATTCACGTGAAAACTAGTGAGCTAGATACCTTTTATCCAAAACCGTTATTCTTGTAAAATGTGATATTTTTAAGCATCTTTTCAAAATAATAATTTGTTCGTAAAAATCAAGTGAAACCACTTGCAGTTGATTCTTGAAAGAAATTTGGAAAACACAAAGAAAGAGATTTAGATGTAGCAACTTTGAGCTCTTTGATCAAATGACCAAAAATTTTAGCTTTGACTTCACCTCTTCTTGGTGGAAGGCTTGCAACCATTCTTGTTTCCTTGCCTTTCTCTTCAACCCATTTGCTTTGACTTCCCATTTGTCAAACCACACACTAGGTTTTGAAGGAGATAGAGGAGGTAGTTTGGGGAAGAGGATCCATAATCATGGGGTATTTATAGTCAAAAGGGTTCACACACAGTGAGTGTGTTTTGTGTGTGTAATTTGACTTTAGTGATGTTGACCAAAAACTATATACTTAAATTCTACAAAACAATATTTAATTTTATCATTTATTAAAAAAAAATATATAAAAAGAGTATTCCTTTGGAGTTTTGGAAGCTCATTCTGTCATTGTCATACATCTAGAAGGATTTTAATAAAAAATTCTTGTACTAGTCTTGTATCAGTGAAAACTTATGTTATAAAAAATAATTAATTGTTATTGTGTAAAATTTGATCATAGATTGTTGGAAGAGAAGACACCCAATTGCATACATGTAAATATATAAATTTCTTTGACAAGAAGAGGTGCTCACTGCCTCACTGTCACTGGTCAAACATATTGCTCAACAAGTCAACATATAGATAAGTCAAAGACAAAGAACTGAAAAATCAAAGATTTTTCTTTGTCAATTTTTACACATCCTTTTCCCTATATTAATTGTCAAAAGACTATAAAATAAGTCAACTTAATAACGATAATTTTCTAACGAAAATGTCTACATCAAGGTTTATTATCTTATGATAATACATTGTATGGAACCTATTTACAACCACGTTTTAGAAGTTTCTATTAGAAACATTCAGCTTTAAACTTATGCACGTAACCTAATGAGAAACGAGGGTGTCTAAAATTTAATTTGAAGAGAGTTTACGACAGTCCATCTCACATCAACATAAATCCTAAGTTGTTTACTAATAATGTTTACATTTATTTTAAGTTAATCTGCAACTTATTGAGATATCCCAAATGCTTTGGGCATGGGGTGTTGCATAAGGTCTTGTATTCATGTGATCACTATTTAATTTACTTGGTTGATGAAAATGTGTTTGGTCATTTATACATAAAAAGTTGCATTAGAGAAACACCGGTACAATATCATATATAATTGTTCGACAAGCTTTGTAGGGTGCTAGTAGGAGGCACATGACGATGGAGTTGGGTGCTTAGGATTCGAACTTGATCCATATGACCAACAATCTCATGTATTTGCCATTCAATGTCTGCAACTTTTGCTTGTATGCAAGGTAACAAAAGTTAGAACAGTTAAATTCATATAAGAAATGCGGAGATATCGTATATCCTTTTGTCTTAAATGAGTAACAAAGTTTTATAACTATAAAAACTTATGTGTATAAATAAGCAGAAAGAAAACAAATCACATGGTTTTATAATTAAATTTTGAGCAAATACTCAAACCTATATGAATCAATACTTTTATACTTGATAACCATACTTCAAACATACTTTTTGCAAATGCATTCAAAAGTCATCAACACAAATTACTAAAATTGACTACAAAATATAGGTATTTTTATATGATTAATCTCTCCTCTTAGGTCACACCTATATTTGTAATTTTAGATACTCTAGATAATGTTTCCCTATAAATTAGAGTGACAACCATTACTTCAATTATCTTCTTTGTTTGATACATGGATTTGTATTTATTTGTTAGAACAGGGTTGGATACTTGGATGGTGCTCTAACGTGATATAAAAAACAAAATAATAGTCAACAGTATTGTGGCGAATTAATTATCGCTCGGAGGGTTCATAAACCGAGTTCGAATATTTTCGTGCGTATGCCTGCGGACATTTAAGTGGGGCCATGTTTAGTCCCCAAAATTATCGAGGATTAGTCGGGCTTTGATCCGAACACCCTTCAAAAACATATATTGGGCTTCCAAATTTGTTTGGGTTTAGTCATGCATGTTTTAATCGGGCCTTTCTACACTTTTATATTTTAAAACTTTTAGCCCAATTAAATATTTAAGATATACTCAAGCATAAAGTTTTATTTCTGGAATGATTTATAGTGGGCCGACCCAACCGAGTACTAGGCCCAGGCCTCATACGTGACCTGATCCATGCCAGCTGTTAAAGGACTCTACAGATATTTATTTTAGTTTTATTACGATTTTTATATCATTTTTGAATAAAAAAAATCTTATATTTTGAAATTCAAATAAGCAACTAATTTTTTATTTCATCGATATTATATAAGATTAATTTTAGACACTCAAATGATATGAATTGTTTGTATATCTTTTTTCTTATAAAGTTAGATTAAACACCACGACGAGATAAAATCAACATAATGCGATAAACAACATCAACAAATTATTGAATATACAAGAAACTCGATGAGGACATATTGATATATGAACATGATAGATACATTATAATAACAAATAAAAATGTCATATACATTGATAAAGGTAAACTGCAGTTTATAGTGTATTTACGAAAACATTGTTGTGAATGTTGAAAATCAATTAAGCCTTGTTGATGCATGTGCCTATTTAGCCAACAACCGCATGTACCGGTAATATACATGTGAACGCGTATTTAAAATTTTAAAGCTTGTTCAGACTACCTTAAAGATTCAAAATCCCTACCACATGTTTTTATGTCTAATTGAAAGATAATAAATGTAAAATTACAATGAAATAGGACCACTTTTTAAAATCTTTCATTTTTGAAAATAATCTTTTAAGAATTTCATATTAGAGAATCTTAAATTGAACCAAATTGATTGGATGGTTTGAATCTTATTACATAGTAGGTCCTTCAGCTAACTCTATGTTTTCTATTAAAACACATCCAACACATAACATTAATGGTGAAAGATCGTATGAGAAGTTGAGTTAATGGAACAACGTGTGAGAAATAGTCCGAACTTCTTACCGAAACCCAACCGTAACACCAACACCCTTATTAAAAGAAAAGGTGGGATTTGAATTTGTGTTGTGTCTCCACCAACTTCTTTGAATTTGTCCCCATATCATCCCTCTCGTGAATCCATTGATGGGTCTAGAATTTGATCTATGGCTTGATTTAGGATCTAGATATTCTATCAGGATTTGATGTTTGTATCAAAAATTTCTTGAATGAATTGACAAAAATGTGTTGTTTATGCACTCGAATTTCTTGTACAACGCCATATTCTTAATGAATTAATATTTATGATAAATATTATTGCAGAATTGAAGATAATTTAGACCATGTACTAAACTACAATGTATAGATGAAGTTATCGAAGAATTTTGAATGTACGAAAGGGTTTTCGTAGGTAGCATAACCTATAGAATGGATCTTTAGAACACATGTCGATATGGGATTTTAGTTTAAAAAACTGAAAAAACGATTAAAAAACCAAAATACTCTTTATCTTACAGAAATATTAATACATATCTAAATTGAAGGACCCATTATGTAACAAAATAGAAACCACATGTCTCAAATCCCATATGTATGGGACCCAATCATTATTTTTTATGTAAACCAAATAATAATCCACACTATTTATTTTCCTATTGGAATATAGGTGTATAAGGGCAATATAGGAAATCGACAAAAAAAGGGATGAATAAAAAAGTCATTTTATTTGATTAAATTAATGAGGAGACGAAAGACGAGGAAGAAACCACGTCTGCTGCAATATCCACCATTCGAACCTCGTATTGTCCAACAACAACACATAACTAGACAAATTGTCAAACCAACACTTCCATTATTCAACACTTTTTATTTTTTTAAATATAATTTTTTTTATATTAAAATTTATTATTTAACATCACCCTTAATTACAAAAAGTAAAAGAAAAGATCGTATCTGTTAACTGATCTCTGGCTTCATCGCCATGTTTGAAATTCATATTTGAGTTGCTAATTAAAAAAAAGACAGTGGTGCTATTTCTTGACAATTGTAATCAGGAGATTTATTTTAATGTCTAATAAAATAAATAGTAATAGTCTATCAGTGTTGTGGTGGAGTGGATAAGATTTGAGGATGAATAGCGTTTAACCCGGGTTCGAATCCCTCCATGCACAACCTGTGAACATTTGCCCAAAGACTTACTTTAGCCCTGAAATTGTGGGGAATTAATCGGGCCATAGGTTCGGAGATCCTTCTAAAAAGTTAAAATAAAAAAATAATAGTAATAGAAAGTTATAAATTTTGTTTTACAAAATTATTATATTTTTATTTTTATTTAAATAATTATGAGATTTTATTCAACTAAATCAACTACATATTTTTTGTTTGAATACAATTTTTATTTTTATTATAATATATATCTATATATATACACACACATTTATATTTATGTATATGATCAATTTGAAATCATTTTAAATAAAATAGTACATTATTTAAGTTACATTGATATAAGTTAATATATTATATTATTCGTAATTTATTTTAACTATATTATGAAAATGTTGCCTTTTTAGTTATTTTATATTTTTCATCTATCTTTACAAAAGATAACTTATATATATATATAGAGAGAGAGAGAGGGGAAAGTTCAAATGTGAACCACTTTTTGGTTATGAACGTGAGGACAACCGAGAGCGCGACACGTGGCGACTTTAAGTGTGGTCCCCCTCTTTAATTCAATGCTCTCCCATGAATCGCGTCTAGTCATCCGTCGTGGATTTGACGTGGCGCTTAATCATCCGCCGTGGATCTAACGTGGCGCCTAGTCATCCGCCACGTGTCGCGCTCTCGGTTGTCCTCACGTTCACAACCAAAAAGTGGTATATATATATATATAGAATTAGGGAGGTTCATACAAGAACAATCCAATTTGCAAGAGCAAAGGAACCATGTAAATCACATGTGATTTTGTACTAAACAAGAAAAAATGAGTGTAGTACACTTGCCGACAAGGCGCGTGGGTCAGTGCGAGTGGGTGAACGTAATACAAAATCACATGTGATTCACATTGTTCCTTCATTCTTGCAAGTTGGTTTTGTTCTTGTTTGAACCTAATTCTACCCAATTTGCAAGAACAAATGGACCAATGAAATCACATGTGATTTTGTGTTGCGATGGAAAAAGCGTGTGTAGGCCACGCTCCGACAAGGCGAGTGCGTGAGTCGCGAGTAGACGTCCATGCACAAAATCACGTGTGATTTTATTGGTTTCTTTATTCTTGCAATTTGGTTTTGTTCTTGTTTGAACCTATTTCTATCAACAAGTTTATCATCTATTAACTAGCTTAACAAACATAGCCTAAATATACCTACATAAAATCTTCGTTGTATTTCAACCAATTAACATCCAGTCATTCATACTTCTTTTACTAAATTTATATAAATTGAATCAAAATACTAATTAAATTAATCTATCAATTGGAAGCTAGAAAGACAAATGATTAGATAATAAGTTTCAAAACAAAACCTAGGATTATTTGATACAAACAACGTAGTAAGTGAAGTCCACAGCTCTAGCCTCTAAGGAATCAATTTGCCATACAAAACTATAAGAATTTTATCTTATAAAAGTATTATTTATGGATTTGTTAATATAAAATTCGACTTATACTTTGAAATTTCCGTTTTTGTAGAATTATTTGTTTTATTTTGACACGGTCTATTTTATGGATATAATAAATTATATTGGTGGTCCTTGTGGCTCATTCAAACTTTGGATTTTCTCTTTAAAATACTTTTAAGTTTTAACTTAACAACCATTGTAAAATCAAAAGTTAATAGCTACCAATATAAATAGCTTACTTTAGGGACCAAATCAAACTTAAATAAATCACATGGACCACAGGTATAATTCACTCTTTTAGATGATATCTATATAAGTGTGTACGCAAATATAGAATACACACTTGTTTAACAAACAATAGATTTGTTAATTTAAATAATCATCTTATTATAATAGAAATTTTGAATTAATTATTTAAATATCTTTTTGGATGAGTAATATTTTAATTTATATTGTCAATCATGAGATTTTGTTTGCCTGATTCTTGCTTATAAAATTACATTATTTATCCCATCTTGAATATTTATTTATTGATATGAGATATCTTTTTAAGGAAATGACTCCTCCATATGCAAACATGTTATTTGTTAAAGCTATCCTTCAACTTGGAATAATTGATTGTCATCAAGCACCTATAAAATGCTTACAAAATAACGAGACTTTTGGATAGACACTTTAGACATTTTAGTCAATTATACGAGGAACGTGTACATATATCATAGAAAGAATGAAAAGGAGGCACGTTAAAGTATGAAATGAATTTTGTACTTTCGTATTTATACATAGAATAGAATTCTCTAGCGCATGTTTAAGCTTGTATCTTGCACGAGCATATCACCGTGTGCATGAAGGTAATTCTTTTCTTAGGTAATATGATTGATCAAATGGTGGAGATCTCTCCTCACCCTTCTCACCATTAATTTCCATCTCATTGGAATGCAACCTTATATGTGTGTATATATGTATGAACGATCATGTGAGTAAAAGAGTTAATGAGAAGCATAAGACGATATTTGATGACCCTTGATCACTTTAATAGCATTCCGACCTATGAATTACGCTTATCATGGCAAATGATTTAGTGTTGATCTTCAATTAGGATTGACCAAAGGATAGAGATCACTTCCCATCGGAACCCAATATCTCTTTGTCTCTCTCTCTAATATATATATATATATATATAGAGGAAAGTTCAAATGTGAACCACTTTTTGGTTGTGAACGTGAGGACAACCAAGAGCGCGACACGTGGCGGATGACTAGGCGCCACGTCGGCTTTGAGTGTGGTCCCCCCCTTTAATTCAATGTCCTCCCCATGAATCGCGCCTAGTCATCCGCCGTGAACTTGACGTGGCGCCTAGTCATTCGCCACGTGTCGCGCTCTCGGTTGTCCTCACGTTCACAACCAAAAAGTGGTTCACATTTGAACCCACCCCTATATATATATATATTTATAGAGAAAGAGAGAGGGAGGTTCATACGAAAAATATAACTTTTTAAGAAAACACGAAGAGCAATTTCAACCACTCATCTCGGTCAACAAATGCGGCTTTGACCGGTCCTCCCCTTTAATAATCTCTACCCTCCCATGAATCGCGTCAATCCTCCGTGATCACGTCCATCATAACCGCGAGATGAGTGGTTGCTTTTTCTTAAATTGACATGCTTCTCGTTTGAACCTTCCCATATATATATATATATATATATAGAGAGAGAGAGAGGAGAGAGAGAGAGGATCAAACGAGAACAATAATATTTAAAAGAACACGCAAACTAAGAAAATCATAAATGCTTTATGTACAAAATCATATATGATCACACAACTATACTTGTGACTTAAATCGCTGCCAAAGTCGTTCGAGCAACCTTTTCACAAAATCGTATATGTTTGTTGGTTCGCATATTATTTTAAATAGATATTGTTCTCGTTTTAAACTAAGGATATTTCTCATTTTTTCGGTTTTTTAAGGTTTTATGTTTTCTCTAATCATGAATATATTATTACTACTACTTTTGTGAATGAAGCAAGTACAAAGAAACCTCAATTGAGACACAATAATATAAATGGGAATGAGTCATGTTGATTGCTAGAAGGAACCAAACAAAAACGTCATCGTTTTCCATCATATAAAAAGGCTAAACGTATATGCAAAAAACAGTCAACAAATTGCCCCTTCCACAAACATATGGCCATGTAAAATTTTATTTTATATTAAATTTGGATTGTTATTAACAACCTAATATTTTTTTAGTTATGTTTTTATCTTTACTTACTTTGTTTTATTATCGTTAACTATTACTTGAATCTTTATATTATGTACTACTAGAAAACCGGCAACAATGGTCAGTAATTTACTAAGGGTTGATCCATCACTTATATACAACAGATTAGTAATAGATAAGCGACAAAACCAAGCTTTTAGATATTTACTCACATTTTTTCGATGCATATATAGATCCGTCCCTAATTTATGGCAACATGTATGAATTTTTTGACAAACAGCAAGTCAGCAACGGGTATAGAAAAAACCTTGTTTTTTACATTAAAAATATAAAGTTTAATATTTGTTTCGAATCCATTGTTGAACAATAAAAAGTTGTTTCTCTCAACTTTGCTAAGGATAAAGTTATATTTAACATTTACAAGATTGAAACAAATTTTTAACTAAAGAATCTAGTTATATTTCACTTTATATTATTGTTATTTGGTTGATAATCAAATATCTTTATCAAATTAAATGCTTAATGCATTTTCTTTATATTTGTGTTTGAAAAGGTGGAATATCACCTTTTTTTTTTGATAACGCAAGATTTTGTTATTTACATGCATAATAATCTCAGAAATAATTGTATAAAATGAATATTAATTTTCAAGAAATAAAAAGTTCAGCTTAAGGAAACATGTCAATAAAATCTAAAATCCGTCCAAATTGTCCACAAATATATAGCCATACTGTTTATTTCAAAGATAAATAACCTTTTTAATTATAATTTAGCTTTACAACTTATTAATGGATGTAACTTCTTAAAGTTCCACCTTTGAACTCCATAAAACCAACTAATAAAACATTCTAAATAATGATTGAACCTTAGCAACAAAATCCATAAAATTTGGAATTTTAAATAAATATTGTATTGTTTTTTTCATCTCCCTGTTACATCAAGGACTTTACACATGTTCTATTATACAAGTACATGGCTAGTTTTTCTACAAGTAATTTGGCAAAAACTTTAAAATTAATTTATTAGGCACCAAGTATTGCTTATTAGTGCATATCCCTTTACACACAAATTACTAAAAAAATCCACATTAGAACTCCATAAACCCACTTGAGATGCGGTGCGGTCGTTAAGACACAAGGGATTATAGTGGAAAATCTCATCTACTTGAACTTCGAATCTAGATGTTGTTAAAATCTTTGTGGTGACGAAAGATTACCTGTGATGACTCTAACCATTCACGATCACCCTAATGATTAGTGGGTGTACTCAACCTGACACAAAAATCTACAATTGCCGAAACAACATTTTTCTTTTGAACGACAAATTATCACACACGCTCCAGTGGTATCGGGCCTCCAATTGGGCAATCCCACTAATCCGCTGCGACTCGGTCCAACCTGTGGCTGAACCCGAACGGCAAGGAAGTGGATCTCATAGACTGGATCCTCCCATTCCGGCCCCGAACCCGGCCCAAATGACCAGATTCAAAGTCTGGATATCTCAGAAATGTCACCCGTGAGATTGGAACCCTGGTAGTGTGGCTTTCACCCCACACCCCCTAGGGATGTTACCTATCCAACTGAGCTAACACCCTTTGATATTACCGAAACAATATTGATATGATGACGAGAATAAATCATACCTTTGTAACCAAATGCTTTATAAATTGTAGGTTTTATCTTTTAACCAATAAATAGATTCAATTCTTGTTTTTAATTTATAATAAAATTGTAAGTATAAATGTACAAGTACAACTATATTTTATTGGAAATAAATGTACAACTAATATTTATATAGACAAAGACGAACAACCTTACCCTTTTTATAAGTTCCAGCTACTTCCATTGTCTTTATACGTTTAATTTAAACGCAAAATACTTAACTCAAAGAAAGTTACGTGTTTAATATTTTTCAATTATAAATCTAAAGTATTTTTATAAACATAAATATTTCAATATCTTTTTATAGTAAGTTAACAAAATTATTCCTGGACAACAAGGTAGTATTTCTATTTCCTATCTGAAAGGTAAGATAAGAAATGTCATCGAATAGGAATACGACACGTGGAGGAAATAACTTACGGAAATGTTGTCGATAAGGTATCGGGTCACAGAAAGTAGGTAACAATTTTCCACGAATGGTATAGGTCACGTGCCCCATGTTAGTTTCAATATAATTTTCAAATTTGACCCTTAAAATACTTCTAATTGCACTTCCACCTTCAGAAAATATTAATTTCGGAATTTAATACTTAATTTTCCGTAGTATAGAATTCAAACATTTTATGGTTTGTTGACATCAAAATGTTTATGAGTATTACATTAAGAATAAATAGATTTTTTTTTGAAGGCCAACAATTTTAGCATAAAAAGAGAGAGATAACAATAAATATATATTTAGAAGATATATGTCCTCCATGATAACCCATTTTTTCTATATGCGTGTTCTAATTTAGAAAGTTTTAGCTCATTTTTTATTATTTGTTTCTATTTTAGAGAATCGGAAATAAAAATTGGACCAAGTTGCCATTGGATTGTTTTTAGAAAAATAAAAATATAGTTGCATTTAGTTAATTACGAATCTCTGAAACTAAATCCATAACTTGGGTCCTTGTGGTTTAAACTCCATTATAGTCGCGTTCTTTGTCCTACGTTATATTAAAATCTCCGTTAACTCGGGACATTTTGGTATTTCTGTTACAAAATGATATACATGATATGTTGGTCACCTATTACAGTCATCTTCTCTGGCAAATACCCCTTCTTCTCCAACCAATGCTCAATGTTTGGCCATCATACAAATAAAAACATCCACACACACCAAATTAACCCAATTTCAATCTACTAATCATATGAATTTATCAAATCTAAATCTTTATCACTAGACTTAATCACAAATCGAAAACAAAAGAGAATAGCATGGATCTTTGCATAAACCCAATAAAACAAATTGGACCCAAAAAAAAAACAAACATAATCCCAGCCATTTTTTCAATTGATTTCGTGGAGGCGTTGAGTTGATGGGTGGTTTGGGAGGGGAAAGTGTTGGGGGTTCACCAAAGTAAAGATGGTTGGGAGGTAGAGGATTCACATATATAAGAGATGAGTAGAGAAAGGAGTTGTTTAGGAAACACAAAGGGAAAGGAAAACTTATTAAGATGTTCCTTTTTTTCTCGAGTAGTTTCCCTTTTCCCACACACACCCAATCTAACTTTTTATAAACCGTTGATCACTTTTAATTGAATATTTTTCCATGAGTTGTAACTTAAAAGAAAATGATCTTGTGCATCTCATTCTAATATTCATCAATTTCTTATCCAACAATTATAACTACTTCTCATGAGAAAGTCTACGGACCTTTTCAGTAGATCACCAAGAACCACAGGGATGAATTTACTAGCTTACTGACTTATCTACATTTCGGTGGTTTAATTAATACAAATGATAAATAAATGAAATTAATGACTATTAATTGCGATATGACCCATATAATCAATATATATTACTGTTTGTCTATCTTTTGAAAACGATATTGTTATTATTAAATTAATTTAAATAAATAAATGTAAACATATTGAAAGAGTGATAATAATATTATAAAGTCAAACCAAAAATCATATAAATGAGCATTTAAAAAGTTATCGCTTCACCCACTCGGTGGGCCCCATGCATCATAAACTATTTCAATATTTTAAGCAAACCTTGGATCCTTTCCATTTATGGTGAGGCAAACATCCTACCATCCGAATATCCCTTTTCTTGCTTTTAACTTTTTTTTTTCATCAATTTTAATTATTAGCTTTAGGATTTATAAAAATTAATTTCCATATATAACTTCAGACAAGTATTGGCTTAAAAACTTAAATTTTTAAAATATATATATATATAGACTTAGGATCAGGTGAGACCAAGCTGTTACCGTGAAACCGCGTGAAACAAATACTAACGTATGAAACCTCACAAAAAACACCGTGAATGTACATAAAACTCGAATACCATACCTAAAAATCACTTTCGATACAAAAAAATATCGAAAACAAGCTAAAAAACGAAACATTCACAACTCAAGTTCTGTGAAGGTTACATATATATATAATGCGAACCTTCACAAAAAAAAAACTGCTGTGAAGGTTTCGTTTTTTAACCTTTTTTGGAGAAAAAAAAATTCGATAGTGTTTTTTAGTATGTTTTAACAATGAATGTTCATTTTTTATCCTTCACAAATGTTTTGATGTAAAGTTTTAAGTAAAATATGTTGGTCTCACCGGTCTCACCAAAAAGGATTGGTCTCACCGGAACTTAACTCCATTTGGGATTTGGTTCTTAAAATAAACTATCTACACTAGTGATCCATAAATTTGATTTTCATAACACCCATGATTTCTCCACTTAACAATGTTGTTATCAATCATCCTCAAGAACTGATTAGTCTTTAAACAAACCATAGGGACCAAAAGTGTATTTGATCTAAAATTGTTTCACGTATTTTAATTTCTCATTAAAATATATTTCACAAATCAAATTCGCTATTAAAATAAATATATTAAATAAAAGTCTTTCTATTTGTTTGAAAACCAATAAATTCACAAAAAGAAAAAAAAAAAAAATCTTAACCTTAAAAGATCTTAAGTTTAAAAAACAAAGAAAATCGAGGTATGTTCACATATCTTTTAAGTTGGAAGTTGAAATATGCAAGTGAAATTTGAAAAATAAGTTCTTTTATCGTGAAATTATTAAAATATAGTGAAATTACAAATAACTAAAATAATAATAAAATAAAAGTTATAAATTAAGATAACCAATTATTAAGACACCTATAATACAAAGTGTTGCTTTAACAATTTTATATGATACCGTTTAAAAATGTTTTATATAAAAACAATCATCCTATAGAGAGATGAGGTTTTAGGACGTTTTTTTAGGTCATATAAATCTAACTTTGTTGTAGTGATAGTTTTTTTTAATCGTGTGGATTAATCGTTTGCTTGTATTTTTTTTAACATAAAAGATATGTAAATTTATCTTGATTTTATTTGGTTCTTTGAAGTTGAGATTTTTTAACGTTATTAGACGTATAAAAAAATCTTGTTTAATAAATAAAATTACAAAAAATGTGAATCACATTAGATTTTAGAGCATAATATACTTTTGATCTTTATAAAGTGAATAGTTATTTATAACGGTTGCTAACTAATGTCATTAAGTGAAAAGACCACATATATTATGAAAAAAGTTAAAGACTATTAGGCATCGTTTGTCTTTTAAGTGGTACGAAATCTAAAGTCCAAATTCACATCTAAGAAATAAGAGGTGGATAGTGCACCTCTTATAATTTCAAGGGACAGTAGAAGGCTTTCAGACCTTTTCATAAAAATAAAACAAATAGTCTTAAGGGTCTGTTTGGTTGGAGGGATTTCATGGGATTTCATGGGAATTGGAATCCAATTCCCTCACATTCCCATGTTTGGTTGGTATTAGAAGATGGAATTGGAATTTGAAGATGGGATTTAAATCCCTCAGCTGATGGAATCTCAAATCCCTCAAGGGGGGGAGGGATTTTAAAATCCCATGAATTAGGATTTGACAAGATTACCATTATACCCTTTCAACCATCTGACCTAATTAACACATCTCTTTCTATTCCATCTGTGCAGTCATCTTCAAGACGTATCTCACAGCCTCCATATCGATCCTTCATCCCTCCCAAGAATCTCCAGCCATCCTATCGTCGCCGGCCATCCCACCGTCGCCGGCCATCCCCCCGCCGCCGGCCATCCCCGTCGCCACCTGCTCGACCTCTCCGTCGCCATCCCCCCGCCGCCACCTGCTTCCAGAGCCACCTGCTCGACCTCTCCGTCGCCACCTGCTTCCAGAGCCATCCCCCCGCCGCCGGCCATCCTGCTCGCCGTCGCACCAGGTCGCCGTCTCTTCTTGCTCGCCGTCGCACCAGGTCGCCGTCGCACCTGTTCGCCGCCTGCCCACCGTCGTCGCTGCCCTTCTGCCACCGTTCTGCCACCGTTCGTCTCTTTAGCAGGTATTAATTTCTCCACAGATGTGACTTGAATGTATCTTTGAATGCTTGATTTTGCTTGATTTTGCCTGGTTTGTTGTTTAATTTCTCCACAGATGTGACTTGATTTTGCTTGACTTGAATGTATCTTTGAATGCTTGATTTTGCTTGATTTAGCAGGTATTGATTTTGCTTAATTTTAGTTTCTTGGATTTCAATGATCTTTACAAGATCTTGAAATTCAAAAAAATGCAGTGGGGTTTGGTTAATCATCCATGTAAGTTGTTTATGACTTTATGAATAGAGAAAGTTAAATCTTTATGGACTAGTTGAGTTCTCATAGGCCTATTTTGAATATCTTTTATCTTTGACCAAAAATGTATGTTTAGAAGTTAGAACTTGCTTGATTTTGCCTTGTTTTGAGATTACTTTTATGATCAATATTCTTTTTTGTGCTCTATTTTTGTTTCTTGAATGCTGTTTTTACACAATGTCTGATTTTGTTGTTGATGATGATGGTTTTGCTCTGATTCTTTACTGCATTGTTAAGCCACTTAATCAGATTATAGATTACCCACTTTTCAAAATCAGACCTTTTTGTGTTCAAAATATTGCATTGTTGTTTTCGATGTTAATTACTTGTTTTCTGGTTGTTGTTTTTATAAATATTTGATCTTGTTTGATTGGGTCTTCAAGATTTTTCATATTCTGTAATGGGTTTTGTAGACAATTAGCTAATGATCAAAATCTTTGACATATATGTGATTACAAGTGGGATTTGTCTTTGTTTGATTGGAAATTGGGATAAATTCCAGAATTCTTGGAGTTCATATGAATTTTGAAATTGAATATTAGCAACACGTATTCTTTTATGATCATTGATCTTGAATATGATATGGAATTGCATGAACAGGAAAAATGGCCCGACTTACTTTAGCAACACGTATTCGTAGACAACGCCAAACGACAAACGACAAGATCCCGTCGGAGATTTTTAAAATGACTTCATTAACTCAAACCGAGAAGTTCAAAGCTTTGACCAAGATAAGAGGTGATTCCGTAAACATACAAAACTTTTGGCAAATGGGAGAAGACCATAGAGAGGCGTGGGTGAAGTACATCGTGGAACACGAGTGAAATCGATTGGGATGAGATGTTGATTGGGTTTTTTTGAACTTGTAAGTTATTGGTATTTTTTTTTGGGTAACTTATCGGCATATTTCAATTGGGATGCACGAAATATTCTCTATGTTTTGCTAAATTATTGACACTTTTTTTGGGATGTATTAAAACATTGTTATATCTTGGATTTAAATGAATGCATGGAATTCAAATGATTTTTAGTTATGTTTTTATTAGCATGTTTTTTATAATTTATTCAAGTGAATGTTTAATCTATAAAATAAAATTTTAATATTATATAACTTATATAACATATATTTTACATGTAATTTATAAAACAAATTGAAAAAATAAGAAAAAAACAAAAAACAAAAGAAGGGTAATTCTGTCATTTTGCATATCTGAATTCCAATTCCATCAGACATTCCAGCATACCAAACAGCTTATGGAATTGGATTCTAATTCCATTTCCTGCCAACCAAACAGGATATGGAATTGGATTCCAATTCCTTCAGGATTCTGAATTCCCCAGGATTCCAATTCCTTTAAAAACATTCCAGCATACCAAACGCAGCCTAAGTCTACATTTTACAAAACTCTAAATTTGTAGACTTAAAAGATTTTAAAAGCTAACTTCTAAAAAACAAAGAACTCTTAATATAAATAGGTTATTTTATAAATCAAATTCTCAAGTTTAAGTAAATGAGAGGGACCATCAATATAATTCATTGTAATTATTTTTATTTCTATAGAATTGACACTAAGCTATTAAATACACCACCATGCACTACCCCTGAAAAAATAACAGAAATTTAAATGTTTTATAATAAAATCATGAAAAAAATCATAATTGTATTATATTGTCGCAATCACTCAATAGCCTACGTGAAATTATTACCTTGTAAAAGCTATGTCTCACGCGACTAACACCACGTGTTCAGACCTCGCAAATAGCCAATACCAAAAAGTTGGGTTGTTCACATCTTATTATTTAGTCGCGTATACTCATTTAAAAACGACTTAATATTATCGACTTATTGTATAAGATTGTAAAAAGTAAGGTCTTTATAAATATATTTTTTCAAATAAAAAACATGGTCATTTTATCTATAAATTTAAACAAAAGTCTTTGAAACAAAAATCTTCTTAATGAAATGCAAAAAATGTTGGAGAATTACCTTGTGGGATGCAATTTCGCAAAGGAAATATAGAATTTGTTTTGGGAATGGTGGAGGCTTGATGTTAATTTTGTGGGCTCGCTAAACAGTGTTTTGAATCATCCAAGTGGTACTTTGTGTTCAAGTTCAAGTAAAAAGGTTTCGGCAAGCAAACATTTTGGGCTTCGGCTTACTTGATATGGGGTCTTTGGTCGAAACAAACGTTATCTGCAATGGCTTTGTTTGCTGATACATAGGTTCGTGTATATGATTGGATTTCGAGAAGATCACATAAAGATTTTATCACTTGGGATTTGTTGGATTGCCTCTTCTTTCCGGCTCTAGGATGAGCTCTACGTTCTTTCCTTATCGGTCTTGTTTTCGTAGGGCTGTTGGCCTCTATATCCTCTTGGTTTTTTGATCTTTTCTCTTATAGGTTCACTTTCGTTGGTTTTGTGGATTAGTGCACTTAGCAATAGGCTCCATTTCTATTGTATTTTTGTTGGTTTTATTTTTTCTTAATAAAAGTTTGTTGCCTTATAAATATTTATATAAACAAATTAGTCTATGCAGACAAATTTACACATATCAAACATACTAAAAAACAAATAAGACAAAACTTCACTCTCTTATCGATTGTTCTTATCATGCTTAACGACAAATATTTATTATAAAAAGACAATATATTTATATCTTAGATTATTTTATTTAAAATATAGATACTTCTTTTGACATAGCCTGTAATTATATTCGATATATTATTTAATAAAAAAAACACCCAACTTGGAAGAAAATGTAACCAAAATTTCATGACTTTTTATACATATCTTTTAATACAAGTTATGCATTTATGATGTAACTAAAATTTTAATCAAGATAATCATTCTCATACATTTTAAATGATGTTTCCTTTTAAAGGCAGCAAAAGGAACACCTCAAAACCAAATAATTACAAAGGGAAACCAAAGAGAGACTAGGACATATAATGAAATGAACTTTAAGACCATCCAAAGTGGTTTTGACGTTTGCCAGTGGTACCAGCTGCCACATTAGCGTCATATCAGTTTTCTACTATCTTATTAAAACCTTATCAACCGTTACCAATTCAACCACACTTATACCAATCTAATTAATTAATTAAAAAAAGAAAAGAAAAAGAAAAGAAGAGCAAAGAAGAGAGAGATAGAGAGAAATGAGAGAGAGGATGGGTTGGGGTAGTCTAACGCATCGGCATGCCCATGCCGTTTTCCAACCTTGACAATCAATCTCGATGGTGTTGCCACCCTTGCCATTGGTACCAATGGCATACCGCCGAAGCCCTTTGACACACCATTGTGGATGGTCTAGGAAACAAAAAAGTAAAAAACAAATGAAACATAGCTCAAGAATTTAGAAGAGGTAAATTGAAAAATAAGTAAAAAATTAATACAATTTGTTTAAAGTAAAAAATTGTTTGAGAAACATCAAAAGTTACACATTCAAAAGCAATAACTGAAATCATTTGTCAATAATTGAAAACATCTAAACGATATATTTAAAAGTAAACGAAATAAAGTAATAATTATATTTTTACAATTACATATTTGTGAAATATTCTTACTTTTTTTAAGAAAATAAATATTCATACTTAATCATGAGGGGTATTTGAAATTCCTTCTTTCAATTAACTTGTGTTTTTTGTAAAAGTGATTAATAGTTTATAAGGTGTTGAATCGGAAGTTATTTTAAGAATTATTTGAATAACTTATGACGGTATCAAAATGTAATAAATTGATAAGTTGTTTTGTAATGTTTGATAAATAAGGAGAAGATGGTGCCACACCACAATAATTTATTAAGTTAGAAAGAGTATCTTATCAAAAGTTCTTATCATCGATGCCAAAAAAGTATAAGCATTTTTTCTTCTTTCCTTCTAAGGTTGCGTTTGGCAAACTATTTGATACGCTAGCTGCAGTTGATAGCTGATAAGCTAGTTGTTGACTAATAAGTTAGCTACTAGCTAATGAATTAGTATGAATAAATTTATCAAAAACTACCTTATAAATATGTAAAATGACCAAAAAATGTATCTTGGGTATAATAAATAATATTAATAACAGTATAGTTGAAAAAACCCCGCAAAAAGCTTTTAAAACGATACTTCAACTAGCGTTTCAATAAACTACCTTATGGTCTATTGTATGTACTAGTTTATAAGATAAGTTTTTTTCCTTTCCAAAACACAACCTAAACACTAAAAAGTAAAAACTTACCAATATCTCGCCGAAACAAATTAATAAACATTTTAATAAACAATGCCAAACACCACGAATATGATAACATAAAAGATAAATCTAGAATAGTGACAAAAAATTAATACTAAGCATGACAAATATTTTATAAAAATTAGAACTTAAGACTTTATTTGAGAACTCACAAACTATCGATAACTTTAAACTTGTGTACTATACACAGTAAATTTAGAAAAAACATTATTAAAATAAATTCATGATTAAAAAAAAATCATGTCTAGCTCAGTTGATCTTCCTAAGTGCGGTATCATTCTTGGGGCCTATGGATGGAATCCCAGTCTACCTAGGTTCGATTCGAAGCGAGTAATTTTGAGGGCATGAAGATACCCGTTCTTGACAACTCCAGTCATAGATGGGCTTTTCTTAGCCCAGTCAAAGATTATGGTTGGACTCTTCTCTCTTACTGGGACAACACGGATTAGTGTGCTGCCCGTGGATGCCTGATACCGTCATGGAGGTGTGCGTTTCGTGGTAATCGTTGATTTGGGTTCGATATCCTTTTAAAATAAAACCGGTGATTAAAAAAATATAGAAAAGACCGATATTTTGTGAAAATAAGCATATAAATAAAAATACAAATAAAATACAATTCACGTGTTTTTTCCTCTTCCGTCTTCTTCCACCCCCAGCCCCAAGTCCTCCTCTCATCATCGCCAAAAAGCCCAAAATCTCTGCAACCTGACAAAACGACATCGTTCTATATAACAAAAACCATCATCTCCCTTCTCTTTCCGTTACACACACACTAAAAAGGTGTTTGTGTGTGTAATCAATCAATCAGTTTGTTAGCTTTCATCATCTCTACCGATCGTTTCCGATTTCTCATTCGATTAATACTTTCACATCTCGATGTGTCTGAATCATCCGACGATTTCACTGAAATGGTAAATTCCATGAAGAATTCCATGTTTTTGATTCTATAATCATATAGCTCGACTGTGTGGTGTGTGTGTGTGTTTTAGCAACAAGGATCGAAGATGCTGGATCTTAATGTTGATGTTGTTGATACAAATAGTAGTTGCGATCGAAGTAGTTTTGAGACTAATGGCGGAATCGCTGTAAATAAGAGCGTTCAAGGAGATCGGCAATCGGAGATTCATGATTCCGGTACTTCAGTTTCCTCCGACGTACTCAACGCCGATGAGGATAACGATAATCTCTCGTCGCCGGTGACGTTGAGGTTGATGATGAAGGTTCGGTATCGTACAGTGCTATTGTTGATAAGCAGTTTTTTCGAATGATTCGTTTAGTCAAACAGGAGAATCGAAGGAGAATTCAGATTCAGATCGAGCTTCTGTCGGTTTGATTACTAGGCAGTTTTTTCCGGTTGGAGGTTATTTGGAGGAGGAGTTAGGTTCTCCGTTGATAAAATCATCGCCGGCGGCGAGATCGGACTGGTTGAATCTGAAGGTCCGGAAGCCGCGCCGATGATGATGATGCCGCAGAACATGCGACCGGCGCCGCCGCAGAAGGCGAGGAAGAGCCGGAGAGGTCCGCCGTCTAAGAGTTCTGAGTACCGTGGCGTGACGTTTTATCGCCGGACCGGTCGCTGGGAATCGCATATTTGGTATTTTTTTTGTTCTTCTTTTTCGTCTTTTAGCCTGTTTTTTTGGAATTAACTAATAGCAATTTAGTTTTGCCAATCATTTGATCTACATATTCTCCTAATAATTAGGGAGTTTTGATTTCCTAGTGGTTAATTTAGAACTTTGCTCAGTTTTGCATCACTAGTTTGTACAGTACACTGTCTCAATGCACATAATTCTTAGAAATCCATGTGATAGCCTCGGAATTTGGTTTCCTATTGGAATTGAAATATCAGTTCATAAGTTATAGGAGTTCACTATAAGATTGAATGCTTCTTTGTCTTGTTTGATGACTTTAGAATCTGAAATAATCGCATTTTGTCTTTTCAGGGATTGTGGAAAACAACTATATTTAGGTGAGCATCATGCTAGATTCCCCTAATAATGTTGGATCTTAGAAAATAGTTTGGATTTGATGTATTAATTTCATCTGTGTGTGTCTATACAGGTGGATTTGACACTTCCCATGCTGCAGCTAGGTGAGAATTTCTAATCAAGTTTAGTGGTTTTTTATACGTTTTTTGTTACCGGGTTTTGACTTTATTTGGAAATTAAATTTAGAGCCTATGATCGGCTGCAATCAAGTTCCGGGGAATTGATGCCGATATCAATTCGATATAAGCGATACGAGGAAGATATGATCCAGGTGGATACAATACAGATAGATGGTTTCTTTGGTGGATAGCAATTCTAAGTTCCATGATCATCATAAGGTTTGACTTCTCTAAATGGATGTAACAGGTGAAGAACTTGTCGAAAGAAGAATTCATTCACATACTGCGTAGGCAGAGCAATGGATTCTCGAGAGGAAGTTCAAGATACCGAGGAGTAACCCTTCACAAATGTGGTAGATGGGAGGCTCGCATGGGTCAGCTACTTGGAAAAAAGTAAGGAACCATTGCTAAGAGTATTATGTTATTTGATTTCTATGCAACATTCTGCAGATGAGATGAATTCCATAAAGTGCTAGTCTAATCTCATAGTTTAGATTCTCAAGATAAGATTTCATGATAACTATGTTTAGGGGACCCTTTTTTATCAATAAGATTACAATGCTTGGTTGCAGGTATGTTTACCTCGGATTATTCGACAATGAAGTAGAAGCTGCAAGGTTCTTGTAATTTTTATGATCACATTAGTCCTTAATCCTTATAACTGAATGCATTGCATATCGGTTTCTCTAGTGCGAACCATCCAACAAAATCTGCATTCTTTTCTGAATCCAGGGCTTACGACAAAGCTGCCATTAAATGTAATGGAAGGGAAGCCATCACCAACTTTGAGCCAAGCACTTATGGCTCAGATGTAAATTTGGAAGAAAGGGATGAAGGTACTACTATTCATTGCTTACAAATTTTATGGTCTCCCTTCTTAGGTAGATTATTTTCTTCAAATTGATAAATATCTATTTGTTGATATGCAGCAAATGGTCAGAATCTTGATCTCAACCTAGGGGTTTCTCCCACTACAACAGCTGGCCTAGAAGGGAATCACAATGTTCAGAAGGTGGATATGGGTTTTACAGCTTGTGAATTGTCTTCTGGGAAAAGACAAAAGGTGAGTAAAATTGTCACCTCTGTTCTATACTTTCAGATGTTTTCATATTTCTGTGTAGGAAAATGGTGTGGCGTGCATACATATGTAATTGTACTGGTAACTGATGGCTTTGCATTTTCAGGTTGGTCCAACTTCTATTGGTGGACGATCACACACAACCGTACCCCACCACTATCCCTCATGGCCTACCATGTATCCACCAAATTATGAGGTAATTATTCACCTTAATCAACTTCTAACTAAACTATTTTATGATCTCAAATCTCCATTAATAATGGCAAAATAACATTGAGAACCCAAAGCAGTGATGATTATGGCCTTATGGGTAAATTAGTAGTTTTTGTTTTTGAAGATGTTCAAAAAAAATGTTGGGAATTTCATGTAACATTTTAAAACAGAAATTGTTGCAATTTGTATAATAAGGAACACCAATTATGTCTAATTTTTTTGTAATGCATTTTTGAAATTAAGGATGTTTATTTGAAGTTGAAAAAAGTGATGGGCAGGCATCCGTATACTAAATTTACGATGATATTTATGGACAGGAAATGGGGAGAGGAAAGGGATCTAGTACTACAGGCATTGTTCCTTCGGCAGATGCTGCAGCATGGCAAATGCAAATGCAGATGGCGATGACGAGCCATCATATGGTTATGCCTTTCCCCGTTGCTTCTACCGCAGCATCATCAGGATTCTCTTCGTTTACCAATTTCACAGACCCTGCTCTTTTCTTATCAACTACAAACAGCAGCAGCAGCAGCAGAACAAGACCTCTTCTTCCTTAAATCCAATGCATTCTACTGCTGTTACTTCCCACTATTGAAAATTTGTTGAATGGAGCACAACTATTCCATTCTTTAATTGTCTACTTCATGGTGTTACCTTGCTGCAAAATCTTATAAACTGTTGCAAGTTCAAACCATTCAATTCATAAAAGTGTACATGTAAGGGTATTTTCTGAAACAAATCACTCACCCATCCACCAATTGAGAGTCAAAAGTGACATGATGCCACATTTTAAAAAAAGTAGTGTAGCATAAATTATAAAGTAAGTTTATTCCAAGTTTTATGATATCAACATCTTAATTCCCACAAAAGAAAAAAGCATTTTATCATGATGTAAGATTTACCCAAAACAAAGATGAGCTTCCAACAATTGAAGAGGAGCCACATCATTATCTCCACCTAAAGCACTTGAAAGAAAATAGCACAATGAGGTCAAATGTCAAACACCCAAGAGGTAATCTTTCTCTATCTTTACATGCACAAACAGATGGATGGAGGGTTTGTTTCATTTCATCAAAATGAAACCAGAAAAGTTAGGAGGGTGAGTACTTTACATTTCAAATACACGGGAATATACATCGCCAGAACTGGGCATCTGGTACAAATAATCACCATACCCAGGCAACAACTTGTCCAACCCTAATCTCTCATTCCTTTGAATATGTTCCCCCAAGCTCATTTCACTTCTACTGTTAACTTGTTCGGCCTGCATCCAACTGCCGCTGTTGATACCCGTTTGAGATATGACCATTTGCAAACTTCGGCTGTGAGTACTGGTGCTGGGTGTAGCTCTGCCGCTGTTGATCAACTAGCCTGGAAGAGAGATCACCGTAATAATCATCCCAAGGACACGGAAACTGGGGAACTTGATGTTGCTGAATGAAAGAGGTCTGAGAAAATTGAGGATGCTCATGATGGTGGTGTGTGGCAGACGCGGATTGTTGTTGCATCAAGTGCCGGAGTTTTGCCTCTTCGTCAAAGGAGCTGGACCTCGTGTGGAAAGATGATGATTTGCCTCTTTCTACAACCATTATGGCAGGATCAATATGATTGTCACTGCCGTTGCTTAGATTCCCTATTGATGGTGTACATAATGATTGTTTGGCAAAGCATTCTTCACATAATTCCCTGAAATAATAATGGCATTGAGGTCTGTTAATCCAAAATATTGTTCAACACTAAATGGAAGGATAATACTAATAATAATAATAATAATAATAAATAAACAACAATAATGCACATCAGATCGCACACCAACCGTAGTAGCGTAGATGAACAAAGGTGTGAAAGAATATACAAAAGGTTGAGGGTAACAAGTCCTAAAAAGTTAAAAACTACCCTTTTTGCCTTTCCAACAACCATGTTAATATCAATTCCATCATGCGATGCCCCATGAAATTTACATCATCTTTTTAATGTTTGTAAGTTTTCAACTTACATTACTTATTTACCCCTCGTCATCATTACAGAATAATCAATAATATTCATTTGGGTCCACAAGATATAGCCTAACTCAAAGCACTTCAAAGATTATATTTATCAATAAAAAAGTATAAAACACATTAAATGGTAGATGGTTGGGTTAGTTATGTTAGCCATGACAGACCTATATGATGTATGAAATGGTGAAGAATCATAACTTGCTATTATTGATTAGTATTTTAGACATTTGCCAAAGTCAAAACACTTTCTTTAGTGTTGCAATTTTCATAACCCATGTAGAACATAAAATAAAGAATAAAAGATGTATGAATATAGAGAGTATGGGCATAGAGATTACGTACCGGAACTAGCAGAAACAACCTTCTCAGTTCTCGTGCACGAGGGAAACCCTGGAGGGGGTTTGGAGAATCCCGGTGGTATCAAGTTATTAGCCCTGGATGCTTTCATCCAGAAAATAGTAATTTAGAAAACGCTCTATAAAGAAATAAAATGAATATCCATATTTAAACCTAATAAAATTGCATCATAGAACCCTATACATAGATGATGCTCCAGACTGGTCAAGTGGGTTCGAAGAAATCAAAAGAACTTATTCTTACAAAAAAAAACATTTTTGACTTATTTTGAGTAAACATCTGTGTTATGTCGTTATGTATGCATTAATATATGAGCGTGATAGACATACCCTGATATTGTGGATAATATATACTGTCCTGATTCTCCCCAGAGTCTTTTTGAATAGCGGAAAATTTCTCCAACTCTTGATTACAATATCCCTGATCATTTGCAAATGAAAATCTCGATTGATCACTATTTTGGAAGTTCCATGTAGAACCATGCCGCCCATCTCTCCCTTCAAACAATCCAGCTACAGTTTGAGGCAAGGCCGAATCATCACACCCATCAAAATCCATCGACAATATATTGGATATTATACTGCTTTCCACCGCAGCAGAGTTTTCGTCATCATTCACAAGAGTATCATCATCGAGCCTTCTCAGGTGCTCTACTATTTCTTCATTAGAAAACGACTTTGAGCATCTATATATCCTATCCGACTTGGCCAAACTTTGAAATCTCTTCTCGTTGTATCCATCATTCACTAAAGAATTTGTACATGCAGTAGACTGTTTAGGGGCTTCATCTGCATCATTATTTACAGTGTTGCTCTGACTACAAGACTCCATATCCCACCAAGCATCATCGCAATACTTCTTAATAACATCAGCTTTTGTATAAGAAGGATTACATGGATTAAGCCGTACTTCTCTTCCGGAATCTAATGCCAAACTAGATCGTGCTTTTCTAATGTTAGTGTCCTTAAGTGTTGGATCAGCTCGTTCTACTGAATGTGGTTTAGAAGCTTCCCTAAAAGGCTCACTATATAATTTGCTAGTTCCAGGAGTTGATGATATTGGCGATACTAAATCTGAACTTTGAGGCTTATCATGATTACTTCTATCTATGTATACAGAAGACATGTCAGAACATAAGTTTAGCATCCGCCCTTCTGCAGCCGAATTTGCGTCTTTATCTGAACCGGAATTAGACGACCTTCCAACGATATCTACAAAAGATGTCATATGTTTGGATGGTTTAACTATCCCATCCTTGTCCTTTAAACTGGTAAAGTGATCCCCAGAAGCTACTGCAGCATAAGCTACATCCTGAATAATGACATCAAAGCAATAAATTAGGTATTTTGGCATTGTAAATCATAAGAGAGTTAATTAAAGTAGAGTTAGGTTCAAATGTGAACTCAATTTTGGTTGTGAACGTGAGGACCACTAAAATCGCGCCACGTAGCAATATTCACTCTGAATATCATGCATTATTCAGAGTGAATAAAGCTTAGGCGCCTTTATTCACTATGAGTAATGCATGATATTCAGAGTGAATATTGCCACGTGGCACGATTTTAGTGGTCCTCACGTAGTCACGTTCACAATGAAAGATAGGTTCACATTTGAACTTTCCTCTCTCTCTCTCTCTTCCCTCTCTCCTATGATATATAAATAATATCATAAGAATATTGGTAAGTTCAATATGAACTCAATTTGGTTGTGAACTAAGGCTTAATCAACGCATGGCAATATTCACATCTGAAATAATGATGATATTCACGTGAATATTCACGTGGGCGATTAGTATAATACATTAGTTGTAGCATGTATGTAGGGAGGTTACCATATGTGAATACTTATTTATATAAATGGACAACTGACTTCGCAGTCTGAAGGAATTAACAGAAAATATCTTACTTTCAGACTACTGCTAAGATAAGGTTCCTCAGCGGAAGCACTGTGGTTATTCGACTGTTCAACTACCGGCGGTGGCAACATACTTCCTGAGCGTTTATGCAAATATTGGGTGGCACCAACAATTTCCTCGACTCTATTCCTGAAACAAAATGTTAGGCAAGAGTAAATCAACGAAGCCAACCCCACGGATGATTAACCAAACAAAAATAGCACGGGTGATAATCAGCGTATAAGAGCAAAGGCAGGAAGGAAATCCCATTGTTACACAAATTGGAAACCATAGTGACCCATCTAAATTAATTAGTAAAAATCAATTTTGAATAACAAAAACTGTAGTATATGAAGCTCACTTGTTTACTAGTTACAAACAAATATAGAAAAGAGAAAGAATCAATTTTGATTGTAATACCTAGTATGAACTGCAGCTATTTCATCTTTGCCAAAACTATCTTCTTCAGCACCAATACTATGCAAATATAAACAAGAAATATTGTTGCAGGGCTGAAAAAAAAACAGAAAAAAAGATATTAGCTTTCCAGTGGTTTACATAAAGTTGGATTTTAGATGCACCACCCTTGAGCATCTCATGCATACCATGTTCCTTAACCATGCATGGCAGTATTTCGCCGTTCCAAATGATGCTCTGCAAAAGATGAATTTCAAATGGCAGTCAATATATACAAGGCCAAAAAGACAACAGCCCAGAAATACAAGTGTAACAGATAGAAGTTCATGTACTTGCCTTAAAAACCTACCATCCAGCATATAGCCATGCACAGACTGAATACAGATCACCGCTTCCTCCTCTGTGGAGTACGTAATATATCTGGGAGTACAGAATGGAAAAACTCATAATCAGATACAGGGTAAAGCCCATTGGACTGGATCTATCAAGATGCTAGTTAGCACATTGAAAGTACTAAAGAAATCATCAACTAAGGCAATGATGTCCTTAAGCAAACAACAAACCAGAAGGCTAAACAACCTCCATAATGACTAGGTGGTCATAATACTGTACAAGAGCAATTTTGAAGAGCAAACAAGGCTTAATCTCAATCCCTCTTCCTTGATCCTCAACATAATAGGCTTTTGTCAACAAACATAAAAATTTTCACAGCGGAATTTGGCATTGAGGCTCCATTTTTTCCAACAGAAAAACAAATCAGAAACAACTCTGATTTAAGTTTAAAAGATGCGAAACATACACACTACAAGTATCATTCGCAAACTGTTGAATGGTCCCACCCGCCGTCCGAGAAAGGGAAATCTTAGTAACCTTCCCATATTGACCAAAATAATCTTTTTGCTGCAACAACTGCACGACACACAAATAACTTATTAACAACAATGTACATATATTTTTTTCTTCGGAGGAGGACTACTGCAGACCTATGAAAGAAGAATAGCGCTCTTTAAAAGATATTGTCTGATCCCATAAAAAATTTGGAAAATGACACAAACATAATATGTAAAAAAAATTGAACGAAAAAGCTAACAGGTACGCACATCTTCGTCAGCTAGACTAAGAGGTAGCCCAATGATATACGCCATTTTTCGCTGAATCACTCGAACATTGCTAAGATCGGTCCTTACTTCATTTACTTTATGCTTTGCTTTTGGCTGCTTTTGTTTCCGACTAGAACAATTGGCAGCCCTAGAACAAAACAGGATCTATGAGTCTCGGTACAAGACATATCAATTAAAAAAAAAACATAACAACATTGCAAAAGTATTTCAACCTCTGAAAATTCGTTTGTAACCCCACAATTCTATCTTTATCATAAGGTGTGCGACATGCAGGGCACCGTCCTTCTGTTGCATCTTTCTCTGCCATGTCCATTATATGATGCCAACACCAAACACACACCTGCAATCACAGAGTCTCCTAGTATTTAAAAAGTTGGTGGTACTTTACTATTAGCATTCTCTTTAATTTATTCTTGACTCTATATATGCAAGAACCATCATCAGACAAGATTCTTATTGAACCTTCACAGTACATCTATGCCTTAGGGGTGAGGCACAAGGGAATGAACTAGCTAGAAACCAATGTCAAACATAAAACACAAGAAACAGAGGTCACGGTATGATGAATTCATTGAAAATATGCTTCTTTTGTCTTGTAATTGATCATGATATATAAAGAATAAAAAGACCAAATGATTGCTAACATCTAGCATCTCTATTTAGACAAGGCATTTTTCGTTCAGTTTGTGAAAAGACCTCTCATATGCCTGAAGCAGGGAGAGTTTCTTAACACTGACATAAAGAAGAAAAACTGAAAATTGCCTAATTATAGATACGAAGTTGTTCTCTGGCTTCATCTTCACAACAAACAGTTTATCTCAACTAACTGGAGTAAATCGAAAATGAACATAAAAAATATAAACAGGTCAACCCAAAGCAAACACACATAGTTGAACCTCCTAGCCTTCCACAGCAAGAATTGCATCTGTCCACATACTACTATCAAAAGCCAACTCGCTTATTCCTGTGTTAATCTTGGTCAACCTCTACTGCTCTTAATATTCTCTTCTATGTACAAGTCTCATCTTCTTAACGATGAATCCAACGGTCTATGTTGAATATCACCAAAGTACCAAACCACCTCAAACAGCATTGCCTTAGTTTCTCCCTAACATATGCCCACCCCAACCTTCTCTCATATATGCTACTATCTATCCTACAAATGTAGAATGAAATCCTACTGATACAAACTCTTCTAAAAACTCATTACTGATTGCCAACATAATTTAGTAACGGTATCACTGTAACCCTAATTTCTCTCATCCAAGATTGCATATATTTCAACAAGATAGCATGAGCAATATTCAAAAGAGTAGACAAGATAACCACATAAAAACACAACCAAAAACCAAGACAAAAAAAACCAACCTCATAACCACATTTGCAGGGCTTCAACTGTTGATCAGTCCAATCCATCTCTTCTGCACACAATGGACACCTCTTCTCCTCTTCATTACTCATGATTCCTCTACAAACAACACATCAACACCAAAAAAACTTTCAAATCAACAACACACAAAACATTCTCCTTCTCCACAACCACATGAACACACATTCACCAATAAAACCCTAAATATCAACAGAATACAATAAACCCTCACATCACACATATCAAAATATAAATCCAAGAAATCACATTGCATTCCAAGAAACTAACAACATCTTGCAATATAACAAATCTAACATGTTAAAGAACACATAATTTACACAAAATTAAACGCATTCAGTGACACATATACATACATGAATGTTGTTTATAATGTAGCAGATGAAATTGAAAACGGTTTGTTTGTAGAGATTGAAAAACAGTTGTATGATATAAATCAAAGAAACAAACTTACAGTGATTGATTGATTGATTGATTGAATGAATGAAGGAAGTAGTAAAATGGAGAGATAGAGATATAGGGGGGAGACGCGAAGAACTGAAAAGAGTACGGCAACCAAGAATTGAAAACCACAGGATATTGAGACGAGCTTTTTTCAGGATGGGGCTTCCCTTTTTTTTATTTTTTGTTTCTTTTATTTTAACTTTTATTATATAATAGTATATAGTATCAACTTCTTTAGTCTTCTATTATTGACGTTTAACTTATAATAAAAAAATGTCTTCCAGAAAAATACAATTTTAACATTTTTTTACCAATGTCTAATGTATTCTTCTAATAAAACAAACTTGTAGGCCAAAGTTATAACTTGGTTTTTTTATATTTTTAACATTTTATTTGTTATAAAAACAATAAAGAGTTAATTTCTTTACTTTTTACAAGTATGATGAAGGAAATCGACAAATGATAAACATGGAATCAAGGGTAGGGCCGACCCATCGGTAGGCAAGCCTCGCGACGGTCCAAGGCATCAAAAGTTAAGGGATATTAATTTAAGGTACTAGCAAAAAAATTAAAGTGATAGCAACAAGACAGTAACAATTTAGATTACCCCGTTAGTTTCAATTTGGATTCACAAGTATTTTTTGTTATATTTTTTAAAATCAAACTTTGTATAAACTAATTTAGATTATTATATAGTTTCAATTGAGGTGGGACCTAATGCCCATCCTCGGCCTTCAAGAGGAGTTGATGACTCTTTTCCTCGTTTATATGAGATGTTTTAAGCTCGAATGTATTAAATATCACATATAATCCCAAAATGATCAATGTTTAAATCTTACATGTTTTTAGTTTTTTTTTTGTTTTTGTAGAGTATCAAATATTCATATGTGAACGAAAACACAACATCATACATGATTGTTTGATTATACACTTCTGGTTTTTCATGTTTTTTATCTGAAAAAATAAAGACAAGTCGGACAACAAATGTATAAGAAGAAAAAAGTCAAAATATCTTTTATAAATAAAATATATTTAATGCAAGGGAACAATGGTGGAACAGGGATTACATCACTTAGTCTCGTCTACATCTTCAGTTTTCTAACTTTAGGGATCCCCCCATCTTCGAGAATCCTAGTCCCGTTGGGGTAAGGTATAGTGGGTTCCCCAATTAGACAAGTCAACCAAGTCTCATTCAGTCATTCATATGCATATCAATAGAAAGGCGTTATGTTACTTCATAATCATGATTGTTGTAGACTTTATAAACTATAAATAAGGGTTTAAAGTTGACTACAGTTATAATCTAGTATGATTGTATGAACCATGTTAGTCAGTTTTGTTTTACCTCAACTTCGATATTGACGTTATAATACAAACATACATATAGGAAAAAAAAATTCAAATGGGAACACTAACTATTTAAGAAAACATTGCGTTCATACAAAATCACACAAAATTTAATACTAACAGGAAAAATCTGGAAGCAAGTGACTTGCCACTCGACTTAAAGTCATAGACAAAGTTGCATGAATCACATATGATTTTATACGTGAATCATATATGATTTTGTATGGTGACAAAGTTTTATTTGTTTTCTTAAATAGTTAGTGTTATTGTATAAACCTATCTCTATCTATTTCCATATATGTATTCAAAACGAGAAAACAAATTAGTTTAAACTGAAATTACATAAGATGTATTGAAGATAAAATATGTCATCTTATATACATGTCTTCCAATTTGCAAATATTTCCCAATGTAATTAAATACATAACTCCAACAATCATTGCATTAAGAAAAAATTAAAAGTGTGTCTACTCCAACAATCATTGCAGTAAAGAAAAATTAAAAGCATGTCTCAAATCTTGTAGCATAATTGTTAAATAATACAATCATAAACGATTTTTGTCCTTGAGAAAACATTTGGAGTGGTTTCCATTTGACTTGCTTAAATGATACAATTTAATGAAGTCATGATTTATACCTTTATGTAAGATTAATTAAATACACACAAAAAAACATTTTTAATGAAGGTATTAATTTTCCCCAAACTATAATTGTTCACATATTGACGGTTTGTGTAACACATCTATCTCAAGATCTAGATATAATGATTTGTCCAATAAAAAGGACAATGTTGTCATCTTTTGGAAAATACATATTCAATGACACTAACCGACTAAAAAAATATTCAAACTGAACATGAGATACCCATGGAAGCAATATTTTAGGCATCATTTGAAAATGTTGGGTCCCGGTAAAAAGTGTCAAAGTTGGGGAAAGTGTGAGAAGTATTTATCAAATGTGGAAAGAGAAATGAACGAAGATTATAATTAGATGCACCGAGATGAACACATCAATTCCTTTTTAAAACCTAATTCATGAAAATGTATTTGATTAAAAGTAATAACGGTTTAAAGACAATTCTCACACGATCCCACATATACGTTTATGTCACAAGCATAAGGCTGCGTTTGGTACGTGGGACAGGACAGGACAAGACGGGACAAAACTGTCTGTCCCACGTTTGGCACAGCATGAGACAGAACAGGAATTCACTGTTCCACGTTTGGTGCGACATGGGACAGAACAGAAACTGGGACAAGGTAGGACAACATGGGACAAAAATGACTATTTTTTTGTTCCACCAAAATAGGTGGAACAACATGGGACAGAAATGAGATAGAAACTAATATATTACTAACTAACATTTGTTTGATATATAACTTCAATATGGTATTTGTTTTCGTGTTTACCACCACTAGTCGTGGCCGCCGCCGCCACCGGTAGCCACTATCGGCCACCTTCACCTTGTCTTCCACTACAACAACCTCCTCCACCTCTTCTTCCCCTACAACAACCTCCTCCACCTCTTCTTCCCCTACAATAACCTCCTCCACCACCTCTACAACTATCAACGATTACCTACCACCACCGTCTACTACCTTTACAACCGTCCATCTCCACCGCAACCACCACCACCACTACCCACCATCTTCACGTTCTTCACAGCCACCGACCACCACCACTGACCACCACCATCCCTAGTATTACCGTCGGTCACCACCGACACCTCTACCATAACCATCAAAATTAGTTACATAAAAATCATATATGTATGTTATATATATATATATATGTGTGTGTGTGTATTGAAATTGTGTTATTTTTTTTATAGATTACTAGCTTAGTTTATTTGTGTTAATTATAACTATTAAGTGATAAATAAAATCATCAAATAACTTTTTGAGGGAACTTGTTTAGTTCTGTTCAGTCCAGTCCTATGCGTACCAAACACAAAACAGACATTTGTTCTGTCCTGTCCCGTCCCGTCCAGTCCTGTCCTACTCTCTTGTCCTGTCCAGTACTGTCCAGTCCAGTCCTGTCCTGTCCAATCATGTTTGCGTACCAAACGCTACCTAAGAGGGGTGGTGACATTGACATAGATGAAACTAAAAAAACCAAAATGTTTAGGGACAATTAACAAATAACAAAAAGTCAGAGGACAACAAGTGTCATAAAGTAATAGTACAGGGACCATTAGTGTAACTTACTCAAAAGAGTAAAGGCACAACACAACCGAAAAAACCACCGGCAGAGATACTACACAGCCGCGTAAACTCTCCGGCCACCGGTGAAGATGTGGCGGCACCACCGCTCAATCGACGTCCACATGAAAACCGCCACCACAATCCTCTTCCCTCCTTCTCTACATTCTTCTCAGTATTTGTCCATTAAGAAGAAAATGGCAACCATCATCCCAATTTCATCAAACCCTAAATCAATCTTATCCTCACCAGCACCACCACCGCAGAAATCCCTACGTCGATTATCGCATTCATCATCTTCACCGATTGTATCTACTGGATGTGGTTACTTGAGCTCTATTAGTTCGAACTCCATTATAGTCGCAAAATGCTTTTCTCATCTATCGTCTTCCTCCTCGTCGCCATCGGTGTCGGTGGCCGATACGATGGAATGGCAGGAGCCTGTTGCGTCCGCTGAGGTTGATGATTCTTATAATGATGGCGGTGTGAGTGAAGAGGACCTTAAGCCTTCGATTCCTGTTAGAGCTTATTTCTTCTCTACTAGGTATGAGAACTAGTCGCTTATTGATTGTTTTCCGCCTCTATATTGCAATTGCTTTCAGTTTTTATAAAATGTGTATTTTAATCAGCCACACAGCGTCAACGAGATCGCAATATTTGAGCATTTTGAAACAATTTTCGAGTAATTCCAGGTGCTTTTTGTAATTGAGAAGAGTAGGTTTTACAAGGTTGTGTTTGGCAAACTAGCTGACAAGCTGGCCGGTAGCTGATAGCTGATAAGCTAACTGTTGACTAATAAGCTAGCTAGTAGCTGACAAGTTAGCTTATGAATAAGTTATGTTTGGCAAAAACTAGGTTATGAGCATGTAAAATGACTAAAAATGATATCATGGGGTATAATAATTAATATTAATAAGGGTATAACCGGAAAAAGCTACAAAAAGCTCCTAAAACGCTACTCCAACTAGCGTTTCAATATGTTTAAGCTAGCTCATGGTCCATCTAAACATGTAGTAGCTTATAAGCTGGCTTATTTTTGCCAAACAAAGCCTAAGAAAAACTTTCAAGTAGTGGCTTATGAAATTGATTCTTTATCTCGATAATTGTGAACACTGGAATGAATTGATTTGGCAAGAGTATGTGGTTGAATTGAATGCATGTAGGACTAGTTATTAAACGAGGAAGAGTGAACAATGGAAATATGGAATGAACTCCTTTGGTTATAGTACTTGGTTGTATGCATGTAGGTTATAGGTTATATGCGCCTTTTTGTTTTTGTTTTTCAATTCAGAAAGTATTTGTTATTTACTTATTTATGAATCTTGTTTAGCAATATCCATTCATTTCCATGGTGATTTTGTGCAGTGTGGATTTGAGAAGTTTAGTGGACCAATACAAATCCAATTTCATCCCGCCCACATCACGCATGACTAACTATGTTGTGTTGAGGTTTGGCAGCACCAGGCCTGAAGCTATTGTAAGTTGGCATTCCTTTACGACTGAAAAATCGTTGTCCAAAATGTACAAGTTTTTTGTTGTCATTTCATTGCAAGCATGAAGAAGAAAAGAACTAATGCTTTGCCAGCTTTTCATCATGTATATGCCCTTTTGCAAATCTTTATGGCAAGGAGTTTTAACTGCTGTAATATACATCTTTGTAGTTTCTATATAGCCCATTGGGCATCTATCTATGTGAGTCAATGGACTATTCTAATAACGAGCAAATATTCATGTTGACTTATCACTTCCCTGTTCATATTCAGCAGAGCAAACAGGACCATTTTACGTCTTTCTATATTTGGTACACATAGTTGAACGTGGATATGCATGTGATAGTTATATTTACAATTGCTCAGTCATGTTTTTCAGGGTTCTGGTGCCAGTATAAGTGGGAGTGACTGCTGTTATATGGTAGTTTTTCAGTATGGTTCAATTGTCTTGTTTAATGTTCGTGATCATGAAATCGACGGTTATCTGAAAATTGTTGAAAGGCATGCTTCAGGATTGCTACCTGAGATGAG
Organism: Centaurea solstitialis; assembly: GCA_030169165.1. Lineage (NCBI taxonomy): Eukaryota > Viridiplantae > Streptophyta > Magnoliopsida > Asterales > Asteraceae > Centaurea > Centaurea solstitialis. The sequence continues at coordinate 6,611,059 of CM058046.1, read as the reverse complement.
AAAGGATGGTGAGGCCTCGTTAAATCTATGTTTATAATACCACAGATGAGAAAGGCATGTTTAGCTCTATGTCTTAAATCCTTATAATCGTTCTTTTCTTTTCATATGATGTCGTGCATAATTTGTATTCTCAGTTGCATTATAAGTTCAAAGGTTAGTGATGTGTAACTTGAAAAGAAAGTCTGTTACTATGGTTGTGATCACTTTTGTGTTGAATTGCCAATAGTAATGACATGGAAGTTGTGTACATTATGCTGTAATTTGGGTTATATATGTCTGCTTCTTTTTTTGTACCATTTGTAAATTAGATACATGTTTGTTTGTTGTATCTTTTACTTGATCTTCATATTGAAATCTAAAGTTTTTGATCTTCTTTATGTATAATACTCAGAATATGAGGTCAAAGAGAAACCAATGCTGAACACATGGATGCAAGGTGGATTAGATTATATAATGCTGCAGTATTTGAATATTGATGGGATCCGTACAATTGGTAGTGTTCTAGGTCAGAGTATTGCTCTAGATTACTATGTTCGCCAGGTAGGTTAATACTTTACTCTATCGAGTTTCTCGGTGTACAAAGGAATACCCAATGCATGTTATCATCTTTTTTCTTATTTGTTTTAGGTTGATGGGATGGTTGGAGAATTCACTGATATTAACCGTGGTATGGAGAAAACTGGAACCTTCACGATGAAGAGGAAAAAATTATTCCAACTGGTGGGGAAGGCAAATTCAAATCTTGCTGATGTGATTCTTAAGCTGGGACTTTTTGAGAGGTATCTTTGAAATTGAGAGAAAATAATACCTTCTTTGTGTATTGTTTCACTATTACGTGTATAGACTTTGACTTGCATAATAACCCTTAGTGAAGTTTGGCAACAAACAACAACAGGGTTTGATTTTATCATTTGATCTATTTAATCTGATTGTGACTACTTTCTCTCACAATATTGTAGTAAAACTGCAATGAATTGCTGTGTCTTGAATGTGTGCGGTCTTTTGGTCCTTGTAGAAATAAAACTGGTGTTTGATTATTAAAATTTTAATACGGACCATAAACCTGAGAAAGAAAGTATTAATAATATGTTGTTAACATCATGATTTCAACAAATTGTTTCACATATTCAGCAATAAAAAACATGAGTGAAGTTACATTCCTTATTTAAGATAATGTAGAACAGGTTGCGTGAAGAGAACATAAAAAGCAATTATTAGCTGAACGCTTAAAGGATGCATAATAAACTCATAACATCCGTAGGCAAATCTTCCATGTAGCACATCCATCCATTATTAAGCACATTAAAACTGCATGTGTCCACCTGGTCAATCGTTGCACGCATGGGTCTTCACATTTCTGAGTTTCGTTTCTGTAAAAGAATAAAGGACTAATTGCTGAATGAAATTTAATTGCGGTTGCTCAGATCTGATATTGCTTGGAAGGATGCTAAATATGCTCAGATCTGGGAGTATCTCAGGGATGAATTTGAGTTGACTCAGAGATTTGCTACTTTGGATTTCAAATTAAAATTTGTGGAGGTAAGAGATCGTTCCACTTAAAACTTCTTCCGTGTTTTCTCAATCTGCTGCGGACTTGCATTTGGTCCGGCTGTGATGCTGACACTTCATTTTCTTTTTCTCGCAGCACAATATTCGTTTTCTCCAAGAGATCCTCCAGAACAGAAAATCAGATTTTCTGGAATGGGTCATTATTATACTCATCGTTGCTGAAATTCTTATATCTGTTTATGATATGGCCCATAAGTCTGTTGCATCTCTATAGCTTTGGTTTGTGTATCATTTGAAGCCAGAAGAGAGTTCTACTCTAAACTTCTTGATGCTCGGGTGCATTGTATATACCTATATAGAGGGTTTATTGTTCATCATTTTTCTTCTTCTTTATCCCCCTTTGTTTTACAGGGGCTTCTGTCTATGATCCCCTGTCTTTCTTTCTATTGTAAATCTAAGCTTCAAACATGCTGAGTGGGTTATATTAATCACTCTACAAATTTTGAAATACACAATTGAATATTCTTAAAAAGGTTGGTGTTCTTGAAATGTTCTATTTAATGCATATATGACTTCATCTTTGCTTGGTAATCTGTCTTGAATTCTCTTTTTCATGTGTTAATTTTTTGCTAATTATTCTTTTCCTTGTTTTGCCTTAAGTAGGGAAGAACATTCTAACTTTCTATCACAGAAAGTAGTTTGTTAATAACTTCTCTTGGCTGGTAGCATTCAATGGTGATAATTTTTTGCCAAATATGGCTGAAATGGTAACTGCAAGTAATCCTGAGATAGAGTGTCATCCAACACAGAGTAAATGCCTCTTGCATACCTTTGCAACTATTATCAAAATAATGAAACTAAAACTAGTTGTGGGTCCAAAAACAATGATCACTATGATGAATCTGAAACAGCTTTTGCTTGATGTACATATTATTTTAGCATCGAACACCTATGTAAGAAGAAAACAAAGGAGGAATGTCCTATTACATTCCACCCGGAGGGTGAAAAACCTTCAAAACTTATTTAAAACTGGAACAATACAGTAGAATGTTCAGTTTACTGTCTCTTTTCTTTGAGGTCTGCTGCAGGGCGATGTATACTGGAACTCAATTTGCAGGAGTTGATGAAGAGGAGCTTTGCCATTTATGCCCTTCTCGACGCTGTTCTGCAGTTCCCCTAACGGTATGGCAGCAAGAAACCCCTTGATAAATTCTTTACAACAAGCTGTTCCTTTACACACAAGCCCCGGATCATTTTCTTCCTCATGCTCTTCTTTTGCAATATTTGAATGGTTATCTTGACTTTTTTCTGCTTCTAACTTTGACTTTTTCGTCTCTGGTTGCACAGTGTGGATTATACTGTCTTCATTGAACTTTAACATGTAGGCTTTATTGCACCCTTCGGTGAGCCTTTCTCCCAGCGTGTCGATCATATAAATTGCATCTTTTTCTTTTTTGAGAACAAAAAAATGGTCATTCCAACTCACAATGTAGACACATTCTTCTGTAGTTGATTCGCCATGTTCTATCTCATCCCATACGCTATCAAAAGACATTGCATCTTGCAATGGATCTAAGTTGTTTGTATCAAGCTTAAAGAAGCCAACGTAGGACTTTTCAGATATCACCTCCAATGGTCGAATCTGTGCTTGTATGACCGTATCAAGGTCAAAATGCTGATCTTGAAACTTACTCTTGTGATTTTCATCTTTGCACAGGTTTCTCCATTCTTTTGATCCATCTCTAACCAGTTTATCAAATTCGCATCGCAATGGTAGAGTATTGGGGTTTTGATGCAGCCAGTCAGCAATAAGGATAGCAATCACTGTGCACGCTCCTCCTCCTAAAGCTTTCTCGCTCCTCTGGTCAATCGTAGCCAGAAAGATTTCCGTCAGCAGTTCCAATTTTCCGTCTCTGCTTTTCACTCTCTTCTTTTCCCACTTGCCCACCTCAAATCTATCGCTGCCTGAAAACGCACTAGCTTTCTGATCACTTTTGACCAAATCTTGCCGAGGTTTTAAGTACGACAGTAGGCTTCGACGTGCGTTATCGATATCATCACCCCCTTCACCACCATGTGCTTTGTTCAAGAGTGGTGCATCTCTCGGCTTTCTAATATTCCACGACAGAAGCCTCATTAGCTTTCTTTTTTCTGTACCCTCGTAACTTAACGACTGTTCTTTATCTTGCTTTCCATATACAATACTTTCGTGTAAAGATTGACTTCTTAATAGATCTATGGTGGTCTTTATCCTCTGATAGCTTGAATCAGTTCCTTCTTCAGATTCAGATTCAGAGCTCTCCTTCTCCATCTGCGTCTCCATCTCCGTTTTGTTTCTTGTTTGATTTTGGAAGCTTACACACGATAGAAGCGCTGGTAGCAGGTGTGTTGGAGATATAGGGTGCACAGTGTTTTCTGTATGCAACTTTTTTACTTCAGTGACATCAAGTTTTACCTGCAATTTCCATTCGGTTAGGGGCTGTTTGTTTTAAAAAAATACCTCCTAAAACCTCGTAAGTCTGAAAATTAAAGAGGTTTGCAGACTTAAGACTGTTTGTTCTATTTTTTAAGAAAAGGTCTGAAAATGTTTTACCGTCATCTGAAATTTTAAGAGGTGCACCATCCACCTCTTATTTTTTAGATGTGAAATTAGACTTTAGACTTCAGACCTCTTAAAAAACGAATGACACCTTATATTTCAGGTTCAGTGGAGGTACATAGGCTAGCCATGCTTGCAAAAATCTACAAATACCTTTAGTCTGGCCACATGGGTGAAGCCACCAATGCAGCACTGAACCGGAAGTTTGACCGTTTTTTCCGAATAGCCAGTGAATTCAGTCACATCCAATTTGACTTTACCCAATATCTCAGCCTTGTGGTTTGATTCGACATCTATTCCCTGGTAATTTTCATGGATATTATATTAGATACGGATATAAGCAGAAAACCGGCAGCATGTTGAGTTGTGTTTTTATACTTACATGAACCTGCAGGTCGATCTTCCAGCTTCCAGGACTAGCGCCCTTCGTATCCAAATTGCAGCGCTGCTCAAAACCTTCGTTCCAGCAGACACGGCCGTCAGCCTCTACGTTCTGTTTGGTGGTATGATTTCTCTGAATCGCTATTCGGGGTACGTAGCCTCTTCTGGGAACTCCTAGTTTTATATGCACTTGCATCTTATAATTATCTTTGTTTGGAATATTATCGATGATTAGGCCTTCGAGCTCACAGATTTTGAGATGGAGCTTGAAGTGCTTAGTATCTGATGTTACACAAAACATCAAGCTCCTCATATTTGATTTTTTTAAACTTGAATTGGTGGGATGAATGAATAGATGCAAAGTTGTGAATCTTGTAGTCTTTATTGTGAATAGATGAGGTTTTCAGGGTGTTTGACATTCACAGAGTACGGATTCAAAGTCAACTTCTTGATATGTTAGAAAATTTGAATACATTTTTATTGGTGATTATAAAATAAGGAGCATGTCTCATTTTTGTGACTTGTTCAGTACCTACTCTCATGCCTTCTAGATTTTGTTGAAGTTGGTAAGTTCCTTGCTTAGGAAATTTGATGATGATTAGATTGTTGTTACTTTACAACAACTCTTAATTCTACCTGTATTAAATGGAGTAATCTGACTATTTGAGTTGTTGTATTTGTTTTCCCACTGCAAAAAGGTCATTTTTATTCTGAAAATATTAAAAAAGTGAGTTTTGGATTTTTATGTTCATTAGTTTGTTTAGAATGGTTCATACCTGTATGTTTTTTTTGGACATTTTTGTAAAAACAGTTGTTATGGTGATGGAAACTGAATATAATAGTTAGAAAACATATTGAAGTTTTATGATATTAGGTAACAAATCCAATAATATATATATATATATATATATATTTGTGTGTGTGTGTTATGTAAATATAGTAAATCACTATCTGTGGGAGCAATGGGCTTTTTGAAGGCAGAAATTCCATTTACACCCTTTGACCTTTGTGTTGAAGAATAAATATGTTTAGTGGTCTAGATCCACATCTCACGCTTGTGAGGTTAAACTCAATTTCTCACACGATCCTTCGATGTTTTGATATTAGGTAGTGAATCCAATATATCTTACTCAAAAGTAGTAGTGTTTTTGTGATTTATCTATGAGTGTGTGTGCGCGCGTGTGTTTTATGTATATACACCCTTGACCTTTGTATTGAAGAATATGTTTAGTGGAACAACAATAACCCTTTACTTGCCTTTTGAAAGTCAATGAAGTTGATGTCTCAACTCACACTTCTATACTAAATGTCTCATCATGTCAAGAAAAGGGTAATTATAAACTTTTTGGATAATAAACTGAATAAATATATGATCTGGGTAGAGTCTATGATCCACAATTAGTAAATATTCTACTTCATTGTTGGAAACCTAGACCAAATTGATTGGTCCACAATAAGTAAATAGGATGGGTTATGATTTCAATCTTACATGTTTTCTTTTGTTGATATTATTTGGTTTATGATCAAGAAGTTTCATCTTGAATATCATGTTTGCATCTTTATTTTCTACTCCCAACTTTTTTCCATCTTCATATATGAAGGGAACCAAATCACCAATCCAATCAATTGGATTCATTAGATCAAATTGGATCCATTACCATTTGAATCTGTTATTACTATGTGCAACTCATTTGCTTATTTGTGTGGTATAAGTGACTGAATAGAATACTGTTTGGAAAGAGTACAAATCTCAAGATGAATGAAGTTTCAACCTTGTTTGATCAGGTACATAGCTGAACCTATACAGCCCATGGATGACCATTACAGCTGGTCTATGTGGATAAAAAGACCAAATTGACCTTGAGTTAACAAAAGATTTCAAACAGAGTTATGGCCAAGGTAGGAATTGGTAAGATTAAAAAAATTCTAAACCACAAACATGTAATTCAATCTACAATTTAAGATAGAATACTTATACAAAAAGGTTTCCTATAAGGGTTAAGTATACCAAAATATATCCAAGTTATCACCATTTCCTAGCGAATCGAGGAAAGGAGATTAAGGGGGCGTTTGGTTCATTTCAGGGAATGGGAATGAAAATGAAAATGGGAATGCTGGAGAATGGGAATAGGAATGAGCATTGCATTGATGTTGTTTGGTTAACCTAATATAATGAATGAAAAATTGTTTCATATTAAAAAAATATGTTTTTCCAACTTGAAAATACAAAAGATGCTTCATTTAACATCCATAGATAGAACAATACATGAAAAAAAGAACCAAGTAGAAACAAAAATTTAATTCCCCCCAATTTGGTCAGGAATGAGAATTAATGGATCTGCAGGAATGATTTCATTATATAATATCAAACCAAACAACAGTTTTCATTATCATTCCCATTTCTGACCCCTCAATACCCCCAACCAAACGCCTCCTAAAAACATATTTAAGGTGTTATAAAAGGAAACATGTGGACTTGATTGTAACTATAGAAGGAAGTGTGGAAATGAGATTAATCCTATATTCTTTATGTCTTATTTGTTGAAAAAAAATCTTTAAGTTATGATTTTAATGTAAAAATCGCGTTCTTATCTTATATTGGAAAAGAGAACGTGTCCAGTTAAATTTAAAATATTCAATTTATCAACCAATTAAAGTCAAATTGTTAAAAGTTGTAAAATTAAAAGATGAAAAACAATGATAAAGATATTATTATCATAAGTGAAACATGAGTTACTGTTATCAGCCACCTGAATAGTTTATCTAAAAATAATAATTTAAAAGAAATTTTTTGAAAAAGAAAAAAACATTTTAACTCCAAAAACTTTTTTATTTTAGAGGTATTAAATGTATATTAATATTTTCTTTGGACAAGTTTAATAGAATATTGGTTTATCTTCTAAACATTTTAAAGTGTTTTCTTATTTTTAAGAATATTTCTTTTGTTACTTTTAAAGATGTTTTTAGATTTGAAGAAATTTATCGTTAGGTTTCTCACTTTCTCTCTTTTGAGGATGTTCTGAAGCCGATGTTCTGAAGCAAAAGGTCCACAAAATTTCAATTCTTTCCAATTTATAAAATGTTGAAAATGCTCTTTGATCCGTTTGGTTTATGGTATTGGATTGGATTTAGAATTTAATTCTATTTTAATTTCATATTTGGTTTGAAATATATCATGTATTGAAATCTAGAGAGTTTATTGATATACAACAATCATGACTCATTTAGTTCCAATCTCATGTTTGGTTTGTAAGATTATTCGTTTTTGAAATCTTAGGATTTCTTTGACATCCCTCAAACATAGGATTTTAAAATCATTAGGGACGGCTAAAATTAGGATCGCGTGAATCATTCGAAGGAGAAATGGATTAGCAGTGGCGTGAATCGACGGTGAAGGAGAAATGGATTAGCAGTGCATGAAATGGATTTCCATTTTAGGTCGGTGCAACTACTAGTTGCTAACAAGGGTTTGTGTTTGATTATGATGGTATTTTTGTCATTTTCAAATTTTTTGCCGGAATGGATTTGTTTTCCTTCTCTTTTACGAAGGAATGGTCAAATTCATTTTTGAAGGAATGTTGAGATTTCAATTCTGTTCCATGGATAACTAAACATCACAATGGAATTCGATGAATGAAACTGACCATTCCAATTCTGTTCAATTTCGTCGGATCCCGACGAACCCAACGACCCCTAATAGTCTTTTGAAATCTCACGTGGTTGGTTCGTACTTCAAAGGATTTCGTATGATTTGTATGTAATAAATATTTAGAATATAACATTTATTTTACAATAATAAATTCTATTTCATATTCTACAAATCAAAGATACCAAAGATTCCTAATCCTTCTAATATCATTTTAAAAATTTTGCACGTAATTCAAATCTATCAAAAACCATTCCATCAAACCAAATGGTCACTTAGCCTCTTAGTCTATCTTTTTTTATTAAATATCTTATTATCGACTAATTACTACCATTTGATTAAATTTACGGATGACGTGACGGCTTATTTTTACCCTTTGAATTTATCTAAATTAATTTATGAATCTATGTGTTAATGTTTCACTCCTTAGTAATTTATATAATTAAGGGATTTGTATTTTTGATCATGTTTAATAGCTTTCTTCCTCAAATTATTATGTGATTTGTCAACTAAATAAAATTTAAGGCAAGTTATAACGCGTCATAATGAGTTACAAGGTAGAATATTTAAAACAAACACTAAAATGAAGGATATAAGAATACTCAGATCTCATATTGAATCCATCCGTCCTTCATTCTTATTATATAACTTCATTCTTCAATGTTACATTCATTTATCAATATGGAATGTGTAAATCTTAAAATGCCACATTCTTCTCCATGGTTCTATTTTTATATACATAAAGATTTCTAATTTTTCAACTTCTCAACCCACCGTTTGTGTATACGCAATAATCATGGCGTTGCTTCATGATTCTTTGGCTCAATTATCATATTGTCGCATCAAGATTGATTGGTTCTTTCAACATATATTGATTGATTGATGTATTAATTGATAGATCCTCTTATATAATAATAAGGTATTTTTCTTTTGCAAAAAATGTCATCCCAAAAAGAAAAGACGTGTGAGTCAATCTCATGGTTATACACAAAGACATTATATCTACATTTTAATTCACACCCTTTTGTTCTTTTTCTTTCCCCAACTTTCATCAATGTAGGATAACCAAAACTCAATCACAAACCATCATTTAAGACCATTCAGTTATCATGATGCTGCCTCATTACTCTATGGTTATCCTTTAATATATAAAGATAAAGATTATTCTTCAATGTTACATTCACTTATCAATATGAGTGATGAGTAAAACAACACCACAATGCTATATTTGAGAATATTCAAATATTAAAATGCCACATAATTCTATATGTTTCTTTCTTTTATATACATACATATTGCTATTTTTTCAACATCTTAAGAAAGTGGGATAGCTATATATACATGCATGTTGCTATTTTTCAACCCCTTAAGAAAGTGGGATAGCTAAAACTCAATCTCAACCCACCTTCTATGAATACTCAATAATCATGGTGCCGTTTTCTTTGGTTCAATGTTAATGTGTTGCATCAAGATCAATTAGTCCTTTCAACGTTATATTGAATGATGGATGGATTAATCAATAGATATTTTTTATATATTAAGGTACTTTTTCTTTTGGAAATATGTCATCTAAAAAGGAAAAGAAAAGTATGAGTCAATCTCATAGACAACATAAAAACATCACCTTTATATTCTATTCACACTTTTTTCTTTCAAATTTCTAACTTTTCTTTTTGGAAGAGGTATCCCAGACCACATTGGCCCCATACTAATCCTCGGCAATTTTGGGCCGAAGCCCGACTGCTAAAGCATGCAGCCCGGGGTCGAAGCCCCCGTACCTTCAGAATGCGTCCCCCAAGGCTCGAACTTAGGTCCACCACTATGTAGTGCCCAAGCCTTACCACTAGGCTAACACTCATTTGGTAACTTTTCTCCAATGTTGCATAGCCAAATTCCAATAAACTAACACCTAGAATTTGTAATTTTCACAATTCGATAGCCATCAAGTTGCCTTGAGCTATGTTATTTAATGCTAGGTTGAATTGATTAGGTTGGTTGAGTTTTATGCACCCCTATTTACGATAAATTTTAAAGTTCTTAATCAATGTTCATGATATCAAAGAAATCGATGAAACTATGTTTTCTTTTATAAATTTGCACATTATTTAATTAGTATGAAATTATATATGGAATAATAAAAATATTAATTAAAAATACTAACACACTAGATTTATGTTAGATTTGATAATCTCACCACAAATTTCACAATAGAAGCCACGTCGGATAGGAGAATGCTATACCACTAATTTGTTTATATAAAATTATAAATAAACCTTCCATTAATATTTCTGAAATAGATGTCTATATTAAAATCTAGGGGATAGTTCTTCGAAATGTATTAAACTATCCCCAAAAATTTATTGTGTGTATCCAACTACCAAAAATGCTATTGTGTGTATCCAACTACCAAAAATGCTATTGTGTGTATCAAAGTTTATTTTTTTTTGCTATTGTGTTACAAAATGACTTGTAATTTTGGTAAACTGATACACACAATAGAAGAAAATAAAGTTTGATACATTAAAAAACATTTTTAGTAGTTGGATACACACAATAAATTTTTGGGGATAGTTTAATACATTTCGGAAAACTATCCCCTAAAATCTAATATATACCATCTTAAATGACGAACCCCCTTTGATATTTTGTGAGTTGACCATTTTATATACCCTACCATGATTAAAAGAGTCCCATCCACCTTTTTTTTCTTGCCTAACAGTGACTTTGTTGCTTTATTTATAGTGCCCATAAACGTTTTATATATGTGGGCAACTTTCATCTATAAGAAAATTACAAAAACATAATTTTAATAATATAAGTAAAAAAATATAAATTTTGATTAAAAAATCTGTTTAATAAAAAAGAACGTTTTTAATGAAATTATAATATGATTGGTAAAACGTTTATTCAAAATTATGTTTTAAAAATGAAAATGAATGAATTTTAGACGTAGGTAGGTAGCCTTTATATATATGATACATCATACCTCAATTTCTTATTGGGAACAAGAGAGAGGAAAGAATGGAATCAAATGGGTTGCAAAAAGATGTTGAAGGGAAAAATAGTAGCCAACAACATAAGACAGTTGAAGACACAAACAATATCTTCATCAGTAAACAAGGAGGATGGACTACCTTCCCCTTCATCTTAGGTTTTTAACTCTCTCTCTCTCTCTCTCTCTCTCTCTCTCTCCCCATATATATATATATATATATATATATATAGGGTCAAGTTATTTTGTAAACCAGTTTTTGGTTGTAAACCGTGTAAACTCATGGTTGCACAGCTTAAATCAACGAAATTTCTTCATGGAGTTGTTTAATACGATGAAAATGTTTCATATACTAAATTTTTTTACGAAATTGTTTCACATTTCGGTGTTTTTTATTCACACGAACGTTTTACTTATTTATGTGAAACTTTTTTCATTTCTACGTAAAATACACCGAAATGTGAAACAATTTCGTCAAAAATTTTAGTATATGAAACATTTTCATCGTATTAAACAACTCCATGAAGAAATTTCGTTGATTTAAGCTGTGCAACCATGAGTTTACACGGTTTACAACCAAAAACTGGTTTACAAAATAACTTCCCTCTATATATATATATATACACACACACATACACACACATGTATAGTCCATTTCAATTGTGAACCATGTTATTAGTATGAACTTGTGAACCAGATCCTAGCCGTCCATATGCAAGATCGATGATCAAAATTAAATGGGTAGTTTCTTCGAAAATAACTACCCTATATAAAAGAAACTACCCATTTAATATTGACCGTCAATCTTGCATATGGATGGTTAGAATCTAGTTCACAAATTCACACTTAAAACATGGTTCACAAATGAAACTCCTTATATGTATATATAAGACGAATTTTGTTAGAAACTTAGAAACTCAATTAAAATTGATTAGAAATCCGAAAAAAACGTTAATATATAGCGCACCACACGTCCATATGTTCATTTTCAGGATGAATATTAATCATGAAAAACACGTTCATTATAAATATGAAAGTGTTATTTATATCATGAATCTAGATGTATTATTCATCATTAATTAAAATGAATATGTTAGAATGAATAACATGTTAATATTTAATTATTTATGATGAATAAACCGACCACATGTGACACTTTTGAGCGGTTCTTGAATTTCTAATCAGTTTTAGGTTCCTAAAAAGACATGTCCATATATTATATAAATTTTGGATCATCTTTGATGATATTAATTCTAGTGTTCCTTAATAATTAACTAATTATATATGTAGGAAGTATGTTCGCTTTAACAATGGCAACAGGAGGGTGGGTCGGAAACCTGATTGTGTACCTTATCACCAAATACAATGTTAAGAGCATTGATGCCACTCAGGTCAACAATATCGTCCTTGGCTGCTTAAGTCTTTTTCCGATCGTCGGAGCTATCATCTCCGACTCCTTTTATGGCTCCTTCCATGTCATCGCATTTTTCTCCTTCGTGTCCCTCTTGGTAATTATTTTCGTTTCTACAATTAATCGAATCCAATCCAATCAGTTGAGATATTTATAAAATAACGAGAGTACGTTCCAGTTATTATGATTTAAATATTTTTGAAAGTTTATTAAATAAAGTTCGTTAGTTAATTAATGATCAAGACTTTATATTAAACACAATCACGATATCTATGAAACTACATATTTACTAATTAAATGAACGATTGAGATTAGATTGCAATAGTTTTACAAATAGGACACGTATAATAAGTCACTCTTTTTTTTTTCCTCTCTCTTTCTTTATAGGGCGAAGTTGAAGCGAAAAACCGCAAAAGTATAAAAACTGAGGAACATTTTCGTAACAGTTTATAAAACGGTATGCATATGTGCATTCAAGTAATCTGTAAACAATTTATCTACATGCATAAAAATCAAGAAACAACTTTAATTACTCGTATGTACATATGCATATCATCCCGATGAATAGTTAATTACCGGTGTTTATTAGTTTTTCGGTTTTTAATTAAAGAGTTTTCCCTCGAATCTCCCCTCTCTATGTATATTTGATCATTTAATCTCCCGTCTCTTTTAGAAATACTAGTTGTATACCCGCGCAATGCGGCGGGATGCAAAAATTCTACCAATATGATTTTAAATTTTATATATTAAAATTTTACAAGACATCTTTCAAATACTTGGTGGTTCATATGTTGTATTAAAACTTTTTAAATGGTTAGTGATTAAAGCACAAGTGTAAGTATAATAACTCAGATGTAGTTAAATACCTAATATGGTTTATTATAATTAGTGCAATGGCCTTTAGCCAAGTTGCATATGTCTTTAAATTTTATGATGAGCCAGATTAGTTTTTTTTGAGGTATATGGATAATTTAGTTTTTATGGAGATATATGGATAATATGATGGGTTGGAGTTATTTTCTATGATAAATGGGATGGAAACTATCATGTTTGATGCACCAATGTACACTAAAACCGGTTCTCTTTGTCAATCTAAGCTAACTTGAGTTTCTTTAATAAATCGAGGTTGTTGGGTGATCATCATGTCAAAACTCTCCCTTAGAGTTTCATTTTTTTGTTGCTCAAAAAAATGTTGGCGGTATTTTAAAAAAATCAGAAAACCGAGAATCAAGTCAAACCGATTGATCCAAAAACCAAAAATCTGGGTATTCAAAGGTTGGGTTCGGTCTTAAATTATACATATCTACAAACCAATAAAGTTTAATATATAACACACTTAATAATATTATATTTAATATTAACTGATTAATTAATAAATAATCATAAAAAGAATAGTTGAGACAAGTATGATCGCACATTTGTTTTCAATATCTACATCAAAACAAATGAAAGCATAACTAACAATAACATGATCTCAACATATTTACAAAGTATCAAAAAAAGAACTAAAGTAGAAATGTGCAAAACAGTATAGGGTTTACAAATTACAAAAGCTTGAATATATGCGATGTCAAAGCCTCAAAGGTTGCAAATTGAGCTTGGCTCGATTATCCTACTACTCGACTCGTTTACTCCCCTAGTCGAAGGTTACCACAAAGCCACAACACACATATTACATTCGCTTCGCACATAGCGTCCAAAAAATTGATTTTCATATAACCAAATGGAAAAATAGAAAACAGATTGTACAGCTACATAACCTTATCAATTTCAATAAGCTTTCAAAAAAAACTAAGCTTTTCCAATCGACTGCTCTAAGAAGACCAAACAAATGGAAGCCATGTGAAATCAATTTGAAACCATGAAATCCTGAGAAAAACCCATTAGAAATATCAGGAAAAAAACCCTTTTACATAGCTTCAGAAAACTTAAGAAAGAAGAAATCGACATCAAAATGAGCTCAGTGCAGAAGTCGATTAACAAGAAATCGACTTCAAAAGACCCAAATCGATTTCAAAATCAATTAAGATATAAAGGCCTACTAAAGTTCAAAATTGATTTAGATACATGCAGTAGCCAAAACGATTTCAAAATCAGTTAAAAGAACTCGAATGAGAAAGTGAGAAGAAGGGTACATGAGATGGTGAAACCGTGAGAAGCACATTCCAAAAGCAAACAAAAAGAACCCAAGTTCCAATCTGATTTCACTTTGATCATCATCGACAAGAGATGTTGAAGAAAATCCACCGGCAAGAACCTTCACATCCATAATATGACCAGGCAACATCCATCTGTGTGAAATAGCCATAAAATGGTAAGCTTAGCGAGTTTAAGGTGAAATATATATACTTGTTAGGTGTCAATATACCTTGAATGCTCGCAGCATATATCCAAAGCCACAATCAAATTCAAAGCCATCAAACCCATGATCCAGTTCAGCAATTATAGTGGTATTTCCTTCTGCTTGTTCAATAGT
This sequence comes from Centaurea solstitialis, assembly GCA_030169165.1. Taxonomy (NCBI): domain Eukaryota; kingdom Viridiplantae; phylum Streptophyta; class Magnoliopsida; order Asterales; family Asteraceae; genus Centaurea; species Centaurea solstitialis. Next base: position 6,596,045 of record CM058046.1, on the reverse strand, counting down.
TTCATCAAGTTTTCTCTTTGAGTGCAGATCTTAAAGTTCATCTACAATGGTATGAAATTTAGAAAACTCCCAGTTCTTTCCCTTGACAAGGGACGATGGTTTCTAGGAGGAACAATAAAGTAAAAAACAAATTCCTACGCTTTTGGGTGTATATTGAAGGGTATCTTTATAATCCTGTGATAAAAAGCTCAAAGCTATATATCTCATTATTAAAATAAATTAGTGTTATCAAAACATTAAGAACACGGAAGACAAAACAATATGCAAAGTAACACAGTTAACATATACCTCTTCAGTTGAATGAAATACGTACAAGAGCATAATCTATTGCAACCTGTAAAAAAAATGTAATATTATCTTGTTAAATGGTACTTAAGAAAGACTAAATAAGTAAATATTATTCTAGTTTAGTAGGTTTCTGCTCTATTATTAAATCCTTGTTTGATTAGGGTTACCACAAGAAGATTCATCTCTTCTATATCACACAGAGACTTGAATGTGACCTAAAACATTTACTCAATAACGTTGCAAAAACCAAGAATCTTGCTTGTAAGAATGAGAACTCACTTTTATCTGATTGATTACTGAAAATCTTACCCTGTTACATTTTGCATTAGAGAAAGATGATGTTGGATCAATATAAAAAAACTCCAACAAAGAAATTCTTAAATAAGCTGCAAAACAATACAATTTGGGTAATTATAAATTTTTTAAAAACTTCACATATTAAAAGGCTACAAATAAGTTCTACAACCATACCGATTTATTAGAATACGAATTGTTTGATTATTGGAGGTACAATTGTACACCTGCTTATAAACTTTCTTCACCATCTACAAAACACAAAACTATTTAAAAATCGTAATTCATTAAGTACAAAACTAAGAACATAAAAACCAAATTTGAGTTTTAAAACCAATGTTTTTCTTTTCCACTTCAAACAAGTATATTGTGTATTAGATTATTTGGATTTGCTTCAATCAAATCAAAGTTAGGAATCAAAATTACTTATAACAATCGAAGTTAGGAAAACACCAGCAACCGAAATTCAGAGAAGCAATCGATAACAATCAATTGATTCAATCGTTGGTCAGAGAAACAATCGAAATTAGGAAACCTAAAAATACTAACAGCAATCGGTAACAGCTAAAATTAAGAAACCCTAAAATTACCTGAAGAGATGAGAAGCAATCGATAAGCAAGCAACAGGAGGAGACTGAATCGTTATCTTGGAGGAAACAAAAGCAGCATCAATCGTTTCTAGAGGAAGGAACCAAGACTGCATTGTTCAAAAAATGATTCTACTGGTCAAAATCGCTTTCAAAGTCGATTAAGAAGAGAGAAGAAATCCAATGAAAGAGGTATTGAAACGGGTTGTACAGAACACATTACCTAAAAACCCTAAGAAGAAATCGGTTAGCATACAAACCTGACTGTAAGAGACAAACCCATTAAAATTAGGAGATTCAAATTGAAAGCTTGAATCCATGCTACCTTCGAGAGCTTCAATAGTCGATGCAAGCTTTTCAGCAGTCTTGGGAGAGTGTATTGTGAGAGAGGGAAGGGAAAAGTCGTATGGAAAGTGATGATTTGTCAGAGATTTTGTTGGGGTTTTAGGAGTTGTAGGCGGGAGTTAAAGGTAGATTGAAATTTAAATTTTGAAATTTTAAGACTTCAAAAGCATTGTGCTTTAAGAGGTTGTAATTTTTTTAAGAGTTTAAAACTTTTATGCATTAAAAGGTTGTACTTAAGAGTTTTGCTAAATTTGCTTTATATAATAGTATAGATAATCGACTAGATCTTCGACTATATTTCAGGGTGGGGCACTTATGACATTAACGGCTTCACTTCCTTCCTTAAGACCTCCACAATGTACGAACATTTGTGATTCTCCATCGAATCTTCAATACGGAGTTCTATACACGACCTTAGGGTTAGCTTGTATCGGAATTGGAGGCACTCGTTTCACCATTGCTACTATGGGAGCTGATCAATTTCAGAATTCTAACGATACAGGAATCTACTTCAATTGGTACTTTTGCTTCTTTTATATTGCAAGTGCCATAAGCTCAACCGCCTTAATCTATGTGCAAGATAACGTGAGTTGGACACTAGGGTTCGGGATATGCGTTGCTAGCAACGCGGTTGGTCTTATTTTATTCTTGTCGGGCAAAAACTTATATCGACACGTTAAACCGGAAGGAAGTCCTTTTACTAGCATTACTCGAGTTATCGTTGCAGCAGTAAGGAAGAGAAAGGTTTCTTCAAGAAACCAAGAGTATAACTATGATAACAAATATTCTACCACAACCCCATCAGATAGTTTCAGGTATATTAACTTTCATAAACTCAATTAATCTGTTTTTCGAAGAGTAAGCTTCATTTTTGGTCCTTCGGTTTGTCAATTTTAACGGATATTGTCCCTACATTTCATAACGGTTTTGATCATGCCTTCTTCTAACAGCCGTTTACTTTTTCCTTTAACTCCAATTAAATGAGGGGTATTTTAGTCATTTTATACAGTTTTATGTCAAATTCATAGACACGTGGTTAAATGAGGAGTGTTTCGGTTGTCAGAAAAATGTTTAAAATGACAAAAATACCCCTCGTTTAATTGGGCTCAATAGAAAAAGTAAACGGCCGTTAGAATGAAAGACCAAAACCATTATGAAATGACTAATGTGACTACGTGAGGGACCAAATATGAGTTTTTGAAGTTTAGGAACAATTGAAATTGACAAACGTTAGAGACCAAAAGTGAAGTTTACGCTTCTTCTAATTTACGGTTTGCAAGTTCAAAGCAATTTCATCGTGACGATGTAGGTTCTTGAATCGTGGAGCCTTGAGAATCGAATCTGATGGTCCAAAATCAAGATCATGGAGCCTATCTACTGTACAAGAAGTGGAAGACTTAAAAACCCTATTAAGAATAATGCCATTGTGGTCCTCCAGCATTATGTTGAGTACCCTTGTTGGCATGATCAGCAACTTCACCATCCTCCAAGCTCTAACCATGGATAGACACCTTGGAGGGTCCGATTTCAAGATCCCGGCCGCCTCTTTCTTGTTTTTCAGCACTCTAGCCACAAGCATTGCCCTTTTAATCCTCGACCGTTTGATCTTTCCCACGTGGCAAAATCTCATCGGTCGGTCTCTAACGCCCCTCCAACGAATAGGAGTGGGCCACGTAATCAATGTCTTGGCATTGGTGTCATCCGCACTAATCGAGGTCCAAAGGCTACAAGCTGCTAGAGCCCATCATTTGATGGGCTCTAGCATGGGTGGCAATGGCATCACAATTGTGCCATTTTCCGCTTTATGGCTTGTGGCTCCTTTAGCAATTTTAGGAATAAGCGAAGCATTTCTTTTTCCGGGGCAAATTTCGTTATACTATCAAGAATTTCCAACGTCTTTGCGTAGTACGTCCACGGCTATGATATCGTTGTTGGTTGCAGCAGGATTTTATTTGAGTACGGCAATGACCAGTTTGATTCGGAAAAATAGTAGTTGGTTGATGGATGATTTGGACGATGGTAGATTGGATATAGTGTTTTGGATGTTAGCCGTGATTGGAATGGTGAATTTCGGGTATTTTCTAATTTGTGCGAAGATGTTTCAGCATAAAGTGGACGTCGACGAACAAAGTTTGGACGATGTTTCACGACGTCCTTGATAAAAATTTGTAGCTTTTACTCGATCAAATATTGTTGTTTGCATCAAAACCGAAGAAGGTAATTACGAAATGTAGATTCCGAAAGTGGTTGCAACCTACGTTAATAAATCTAAAACCTATATTGTGTGCAACTATGGTTGCACCAAGATCTAAAACCATGTTAGCTAGAGGTTACTGATTCAAGCCCACAAATTATTGAGGATTTTCTTGTTGTTGTAAAGGATCCATGTCGAGATTAGTCGAGGTGAACGCAAGCTAGCTTAGATACTCATAGTTAAAAAAAACAAGATGTAACCATGTTTTGCCTAGGGTCAGGTTCACGAATAAACCTCAAAAACACTAAAAACTGAGAACATCCTCATAGCCCCCCATATATGCATAAAAACCAAAAAACAATCTAATTTATTGCTATGCATAAATGTATACGGTCCAGATGAAAAGCTACAGGGGTTTTCTTCGATTTTCTATTTTTTGAGGTTTTTCCTTGATTCTACAACATTGTCCATTCCTTCATGTTGAGAAAGAAATTCAAATCCACTTCTTCTTATAAATTGGTCATCCCTGTGTCTTTCACTGATGATTCCGTCTCTAATTAATTTTAATTTAGAAATTTTATTAATAAATAAAAAACTCCTAACCGGTCTTGGGCCCAGCCCAACCCGTATTTTAGTCAGCTCTAGTCCTTATAGATACATTCAGTTTGGGCCTATACCAAGTTACAACGACCGGCCCAATTTCCAACTCATCCTCAACCTTCACGTCTTTTGTTTACATCTCCAATGCAAGGTTCTTATAAACAAAAAATATAGTAGTTTGTAAGAACTACTATTGTACAGACTGGAGAGTTCTTATAAGAGCAACTCCAACCCACAACACCAAAAATAACACCAAAACACCAAAAAATGATGGGACCCTTAACACTAAAAAACAATTCAACTCACCCATACTTCAAAAAAAACACCAAATACACCAAAAAAATTCATTTCCAACCATATTTATTATTTTGAAAACACTTAAAAAAACTATCTCAAGTAATGTTCATTAAAATTAAAAACATAATCAATAATAATATTAGCATTAAAAAAATCTAAAATATATTGAAAGAATGAGCCAATAATTATTTTGGTGGGATGAATAGTATCACACCAAATTTGGTGATTTTTATTTCTCAAAAATTTGACATTGCAAAATTTTTGAAGATTTGAAGTATGGTTGGAATCCACCATACTCCAAATCATTAATTATACAGTATGGTTGGAGATGGTCTAAGAACTCAAACTCATTTAGGTTCTTAAATAAGAACCTTGGTTCTTACCTTGATTTTTAGTGTGAAGTGACATTGCTAGTTCTTAATTGGTACTTAAATTAAATACATATTTAAAATAATAATTATTGTTGAAGTTAAAAAAAAAGCATGGGACCCACATAAAGAGGTTCTTATAAGAACTCTCGTTGTGATAATTTATTTGAGTTCTTATTTTGATGAAGTGGAAGTGGGGTGACAATAAAAAGTATAAAAAATGAGGTTCTTACAAGAACCTCCATTGGAGATGCTCTTAATTAATTACCTTTGAAGATCGATTGTTCCAAATTCAGAGGGAGAGAGCGAGCAAACGGTTGCAGAGATTACCTTTGGCGGTTTGACGAAGAGTCGAAGACCGATTCAGATTCCAATGATGAAAAGTAGTTGAGGATGAGCGATGAGTGATGAATGATTGATATTCGACGTAAGAACGATTGATATGCGACAATTGCTGAATGATGGATTTCAGCCAATGAACGATTGATTTCAACTTAAGAATGACTGATATGTGACAGTTGCTGAACGATGGATTTCAACTTAAGAATGATTGATATGTGACAGTTGCTGAACGATGGATTTCAACCAATGAACGATTGATATTTGACAACTGATGCATGATTGATTTCGATTGATATTTGACAAGACAATCGATGAATGATGATTTCAACAACTATGGGACCTTAATAATTTCTTTTATATAATTCATTTTTATTTACTAAAATAGACCTTTAGATGCATTTATAAAATGTAACTAAACATTTTCATTTAATTTTTATTTTTTATTCTATACCTTTCGAGAAGGTTAACAAAAAGTTTATTAAAACCTGGTGTATCTTTTAAGAGAGGTTTTTTTTAGTAGATTTACCTAAACTTTTAGTAAAAAATTTACACACCTTATAACTAGCCTATAAAAACATGGTGCAACCTTTAGTATGCTTGTCCGTTTTGTCATCTAAATCCTTCTTTATAATTATCTTTAGATAAACTTATAAAAATTCCTTCTTTAAAGCCATTTTCTGTTGTAGTGAATATGGACAACAAGCCCACGTGCCAATCTCTCATTTGTCCCTTCCTTTACAAACAAAAACCAGTTTGCTATTGAACTTCTAGGTGTGTATATATTTACATATATATAGAGAGGGAGTTTCATTTTTGAACCATGTTTTTAGTATGAACATGTAAATCAGATTTTAACCGTTTATATGTAAGATCGATGGATATAACACATTAATGATCTCAACTACTAAATTACGATCACTCTCTTCATCCACCCCCCTACAAATTTTCTTTTACATTCTAGATTCTACTATCGTCTTTATTTTTTTCCCATGTGTGTTATTCGATTTAGTCGTTTGTCCTTTGAATGCGTGGGACCCATGTGGTGGTTTCATTGTAGAGGGAAATTGTTGTGTGTCTTTACAATTTTCTTGTGCTATGGTTTTCAAAATACAACAAAAGTACAAGTTTTTCTTACTAAAGTTGGCTCTAAGATTATTATTCCATCCTAACTCGATGTTGGATCCCATTAGTGTCATTTTATTTAGCTTTTAGTTTTAAAATTATTTCAAGTTTTTATATTTTTGAAAAACTTGTAATAAAAGACTTGAACCAAATACCTATATTATAATATCTATAATTTAGTTAACAAACATTTTATAAAAAATATCCTTTTTTTTGTTTTATTTTTAACAAAATTTGATTTCCTTGTTTGGCTAATGTTCTTAGCAAGGATTTAATGGACATTGAAGTTAATCTTTTTTTATTTCTTAATTACCCTTACCTTAACTGTTTTATTATTTTGTTAAATTATTTTATAAAATTATTATTAAAGTATTTGCCTAAAGTATTTAATAATTATTTTATTAAATAACTTTTTAATATTTATTTTATCAAATTATGTTAAAGTATTTAATAATTGTTTTATCAAAGTATTTTTAGTTGAATAAATAAAATGTATGTAATTATTATTTGTGCTAAAAAAATAAAAATATTAGAAAGGATATTTTGCTCATTTATCAAAATTTTGTTTCAATTCTAAAGCTAAATCTGTAAACAAAACAGACAATTTTTAATTTCCTTAACAGATTTCATTCTAATTATATCAATCAAACATATAGTCAAACTTACAATTCCATTCCAATTTCTATAAAATTTCGTCAAAAGATTTCATTCTTTTCAAACCATTTTACGAATCAACCGTCACCTAAGTTCCATAAATAAGACCAAAAGGCTAACATTAATTTAATACCTAGCTATCTAGCTAGGGCCATGCCACCGACAAAATGGTTGCGATCCGTTTCAATTATATATGAGAAATTAACATTTCTTTTTATTTCACTAAATATTCCTGACACCATCATAGTGCACCCATTACTTTATAGAAGTGGAAGGTTAAATTCCAAAATCTGTGCTATGTTGTAAATTGGGGAAATTGGCCTCTATACCCATGACCTCACCCCCACTTTAACTTCATACCCATTTACTCTCCCATTTAGCAACACATACCCATGGAAGTCCGTTATAGGTCCGTTATAGGTCCGTTATAGGTCCGTTATAACTCCCTTAAGGGAATAAGGGAGTTATAACTCCCTTAAGCATCCGTTATAGGTCCGTTATAGGGCCGTTATAACTCCTTTAAGGGAGTTATAACGGACCTTAAGGGAGTTATAACTCCTTTAAGGGAGTTATAACGGACCTTAAGGGAGTTATAACTCCCTTATTCCCTTAAGGGAGTTATAACGGATCTATAACGGACTTGCATGGGTATGTGTTGCTAAATGGGAGAGTAAATGGGTATGAGGTTAAAGTGAGGGTGAGGTTATGGGTATAGAGGCCAATTTCCCTGTAAATTGGGTGACAAAAGTCCAGATAGAGATAGTGCCCTTACTTATGTTCATTCATATAGACTAGTGTTTTATAACATAACGATGATGAGTATCTTATCATGTTTAAGCTTATTAAGACATGTGACATATGCTATTTTTTTTATCTCGTGATTCATAATGATGAAACTTATATACGTTTGCAATTAAACCTATTTTTAAGAGTTGTGAAGAGAGCTAGATAAATTAATAAATTGATTAAGGTTGAGTTTTTATTCAATAAAGACATGGTAAAAATAAGCTAATTTATAAAATAATTTATTTTTCCAATACATACGTTTGGATATAGACAGAAGATGGCTTATTGATACCTTTAATTCAACATCTATTTGGCTTATTGATATCTAAAGCAAAACAAATTGCATAAAAGTTAATATCTTTAATTCAGTAACAACCCATATATGTTTGGTGTAGTGGGATTATACTCATTGTAGACTTGTAGTGTGTTATATATACCCTACCATGCCATCATGAACAAATCCATTTTCAACTTTCAAATATGTCACATGCCTAATTATATATAGGCACTCTTCACCAGTTCACCCCCAATTATTTTCATTGAATCTAGAGAGAGAGAGAGAGATTCAATGGAACGCAATTGGTCGCAGAAAGATGTTGAAGGAGAAAACAATAACTTCACCAAACATATTAAACGAGGAGGATGGAAGACCTTTCCTTTCATATTAGGTTTCTCTCTCTCCCTTACTCTACTTTTCACACACACACACAAACATAATTAATACGGAATGTTTATTATTCAGTTTGAACATGTCATGTTGTCCTCACGTTCGCAATGAATTCGTGTGTATGTGGGGTCAGGTTCAAATGTGAACTCATTTTTCACTGTAAACGTGATGATTACTAGTATCGTGTCACGTGACAATATTCAGTCTGAATATTCATGCAATAAAACTTGTATTCAGTCTGAAACTCTGAATAAAACATGACTATTGAGATTGAATGAATACATACAGCTGAATAAAGCTAATGCACCGATTCAGATTGCCACGTGGCGTGATTTTGTTGGCCCTCACGTTCATAATGAAAGATGAGTCGACATTTGAACTTCTCCCTCCCTCTATCTCTCTCTCTCTCTCTCTATATATATATATATATATATATAGAGGAAAGTTCAATTGTGAACCACTTTTTGGTTGTGAACGTGAGGACAACCGAGAGCGCGACACGTGGCGGATGACTAGGCGCCACGTTGGCTTTGAGTGTGGTCCCCCCCTTTAATTCAATGCCCTCCCCATGAATCGCGTCTAGTCATCCGCCGTGGATCTGACGTGACGCCTAGTCATCCGCCACGTGTCGCGCTCTCGGTTGTCCTCATGTTCACAACCAAAAAGTGGTTCACATTGGAACCCACCCCTAATATATATATATATATAATAAGGCGTGGGTTCATACAAGAACCAACCCCATTTGCAAAAACAAAGGAACAAATTTTGAGCCACATGGGATGTGGGCTCATGTGGGACTCACCCATTAAATAAATCATATATAATTCAGATGGGTCCACCACTAAATCATATATGATTTATTTAATGGTTGGGTCCTACATGGGCTCACATCACATGTAATTCAAAATTGTTCTTTTGTTCTTACAAAATTCATTTGTTCTTGTTTAAACATAATTCTATATATCATTATGTGTATATTGTATTGTGCAACTTATGATGCTTCTATAAAATGGAATGTTAGGAAGTACGTTTGGTCAAACGTTAGCATCAGGAGGGTGGGGCGGGAACCTGATCGTATACCTTATCACCAAATACAATGTTAAGAGCATTGATGCTACTCAAGTTAACAATGTCGTCCAAGGCTGCTTCAATTTCTTTCCGATCATCGCTGCTATCATCTCCGACTCCTTTTACGGCCCCTTCCCTCTCATCGCCGCCTTCTCCTTTGTTTCACTCCTGGTACATATATATGACATGACACTCTTTTAAATGCGTTGTATAAAATAGCTAATACAATACCTTATTTTAGAAGTTTCATAAATATAACTTAATTAAAAGGTTTAAAATTAACGTCCTATATATAAACCTATTGTAATACTTTTAGATAGCAACGTTTAGAATATTTAATCATCTTATAAACTCAATTCTATTATACCGACCTGATATCTAATCCAACTCTGTACTAAACTTAATTAATATGCATATATTTCAGGGTGTGACACTTACGACATTTACATCTGCATTTCATTCGTTAAGACCTCCACCATGTTTGAACCCACTCCAATGCGACCATTCGCCATCGAAGCTTCAGTACGGAGTGTTATACATGGCTTTAGGGTTAGCCTGCATCGGGTTCGGAGGCACTCGTTTCACCACCACCACCATGGGAGCTGATCAGTTTGAAAATCCTAAGGATCAAGAAAATTACTTCAATTGGACCTTTTGTTTCTTTTATGTTGGTTATATGATAAGCTCGACGGCCATAATCTATGTTCAAGATAACGTGAGTTGGACGGTTGGGTTCGGGATATGTGTTGCTTGCAACGCGGTTGCGGTTATCTTATTCTTGTTTGGAAACAGAATTTATCGACATATCAAACCGAAAGGAAGCCCGTTTACTAGCATGGCTCGAGTTATCGTTGCAGCAATCAAGAAGAGGAGGGTTCATTCACAAAACCAACAGTATAACTATAATATGGATGACACATCATCTACCACAGCTCCATCAGATAGTTTCTGGTATGTATACTATGACACAAACTTAGTTATTAACTTAATTAGAGGAAGGATCACGCGAAAAGTTAAATATTTTGTGAGAAGACGAGAGGTGTGATATCACATATGATTGTACGGCCTTTAATTTAGGTGTGTTTGATCGTATATAATTAAACGTAATATGTGTTTAATCATATATGATTAAGCTTATTTATCATATATGATATCACTCTTATTGTTTTCTAACAAAATGTTTAGCTTCTCATTTGAATTTGGCCCAACTTAAATCAATCCATATATGAACTCAAATAATTTGTTTAATTATAGCTTGAAGCTAGTTTAGGATTTAGCAAAGTTAATGCAAGTTCATGAGAACCTGCAAGAAAGATTATGCTAAATCATTAACTAGTTACTATTGATGAGATGCACAATATAACATATAATTCATCAATAGTATCAATTCAAAATTTCACTACATCAAAATCAAATCTATGTGCCTCTTTAAAAGAAATTTTCCAAATAAATGAATTAATTAATTTAAATTACCTATTTTAAAAAACATAAAAATTCTATCAGAAACTTAATTAATTAAAATTAGTTATTTAAAAAAAAACTAAAATAAATAAATAAGTAGAAAATTTAATTAATTAAAATAATTATTTTTAAAAATAAATAAAGAATTCGTCAAAATGGGTCGAAAAATTAACTGATTAAAATTAATTACTTTTTAAATATAAAAAATAATCCGTTCGACAAATTAATTGATTAAGATTAATTATTTCTAAACAGTATACGTAATCCGTCTAAAAATTTCTCTAAATAATAAAATTTAAAAAATATGTGACGAGTTTTTGTCAGAAGTCAACGAAAGTTGACATTTTGGGGGATTTTGGCGCCTATACCCATGGGGGTACCCCACTTTGGATATATACCCATTCTCTCTCCCTCTTAGCACCTCATACCCCCACAATGCCGTTATAAAGTCCGTTATAACGGACTTTTCAGCTCTGACCATACGAAGTCAACAAAAACGACGTTATAGGACCGTTATAACGGCCTTAACGCCGTTATGTTGGTCAAAGTGCGTTATGTTGACCGTTAGCAAGGGCGTTTGGTCAAACGTTTTTGTTTTCTAGCAAATGCTGTTATAACGGCGCTATAACGGCGCCATAGCGGCGCCATAACGGCGTCGTTATAACGGCGCCATTATAACGGTGCGTTATGGAGACCGGTCAAACTTGGACTTTTTTTGTCTTTTAGCTGAGGGACCGTTATAACGGCACCATAACAGCGTTAAGGCCGTTATAACGGCACCATAACGGCGTTAAGGCCGTTATAACGGCACCATAACGGCGTTAAGGTTGTTATAATGGTCCTATAACGTCGTTTTTGTTGACTTCGTATGGTCAGAGCTGAAAAGTCCGTTATAACGGACTTCATAACAGCATTGTGGGGGTATGAGGTGCTAAGAGGGAGAGAGAATGGGTATATGTCCAAAGTGGGGGTACCCCATGGGTATAGGCGCCAAAATCCCACATTTTGGTAATCATTGAAAAACCGCCGGAAAACCGAAAACGTTTTCTCATTTTAGCAGTGAATCTTATCTATAGTTTAGACATATTTTGTGTACAACCTTGATATTTATCACTACTTAGACAAGGTATAACCGAAGAAACAAATATATGTCGCTAAAAAGTTGGTCAGCAAAAACAAATGACGGTTTTTCCGACGAGGCGATGACCTTTACCAATTGTTTTCCGACTGTTTCATTTTACTGACTGTTTTTCAACAATTTTCCGGCAACTAATTAAAACGGAGATAAAAAGGACATAGTCGATCGGTAAACCATCGAAAAGCAGTCGGTAATGACTATCGATAATACACAGTTTTTTAGCATCGACCTGAACATAATGGTAATATATATGATCATCATTTAGGTTCTTAAATCGTGGAGCCCTAAAGATTGAATCTGATGGTCCAAAATCAAGATCATGGAGCCTATCTACAGTACAAGAAGTAGAAGACTTAAAAACCCTAATTAGAATAATGCCACTATGGTCTTCTGGCCTTCTGTTGACTACCCTTATTAGCATGTTTGGCAACTTCACCATCCTCCAAGCTCTAACCATGGATAGACACCTTCACCATGCTTCACACTTCCAAATCCCACCTGCCTCTTTCTTGTTTTTCAACACTCTGGCTTCATGCATTTCGCTTTTCATCCTCGACCGCTTCATCTTTCCCACGTGGCAAAACCTGATTGGCTGGCCTATAACGCCCCTCCAACGAATAGGAGTTGGCCACGTACTCAATTTCGTGGGCTTGGTGTCATGTGCCCTAATCGAGATCCAACGGCTAGATGTCGCCAGAGCGCAACATCTTACAGGCTCGAGCGTGGGTGGGTCCACAGTTGTGCCATTTTCGGCGTTATGGCTTGTGGTGCCATTGACGATTTTAGGGATGGGGGAAGCGTTTCATTTTCCGGGGCAATTTTTATTATACTATCAAGAATTTCCGGCGTCTTTGCATAGTTCGTCCACCGCTATGGTGTCGTTGTTGGTTGCAATCGGATTTTATTTGAGCACGGGGATTACGAGTTTGATTCGAAGAAATACCGGGTGGTTGATGGATGACATAAACGATGGTAGATTGGATATGGTGTATTGGTTGCTAGCCGCGATTGGATTGTTGAATTTTGGGTATTTTCTCATTTGTGTCAAGATGTTTCGATATAAATTGGACAAAAATGATGACAATAATCGTGTGATAGTTGCTTCAAGTTCGTGATAAAATTTGTAGCTCCTAGTCGATCAAATTAATGTTGTAGTCTGGTAAAAACGTGAAAATTGTCGGGGATTAGTCGGGCTTTGCTCCGGACATTCTTTCAAAAGAAAAGGGTGAAAATTGCATATTAATAAAATGGTTGTGTTACGTTAGTCAATTTGTAATATTTAATTGGGTGTTTAACTATTGATTGTGTAATTAATCAGATGAGCTATACTTAGGCTATAATTTTGTTGTGGACTTGTAGTTGAGGTTTGTTGATTTTGAGTCCAATTTAATTTGGAGAAATCGTAACAATGACGAATAATTTTGAGTCCAATTTAATTTGGTGGTCTTTTTGTTAATATTTATTACATGTGATGGTATATGTAAATTCCAAAAAGAAATAAATAAACAAGACATGATTTTCAATTAAAATCGCATGATTAGTTATAGTAAACGATGGTGTGCACAAAATAATATTTGAATGTGAATTTGTTGCTTCAAGTTTTAGTAATTAGATCGAAAATTTTAAAAAAGAGTCATTTATTTGACCAAATTCATCTTTAGTTATTTATCTTCTAAGCTTTTTTAAAAGTAGTGACCTCCACAAATGATTATTCTTAAACTTGGTAAGTGGTCAAAAGTTTCTAAAAAGGTGAACTCTTTAAACATGGTCTGTAAGTACATATACCAAATCTGTAAATTTGTCTAAGCCAGCAAGCAAATGGTCGGCAAGTTGAGAAACTATTAGATAATTTACAAATTTGGTCTTTGTTGTTCCAGATCATGTTTAAAAACTTTGTTTTTTTCTTTTCAGATCCCTCCGTAATTTGATGAATTAACCACCTACGGTTGTAAGAAATTTTTAAATATGTGGATGAAAATGGCTAAGAAACGAATTTGATCAAATAATAAAATTACTATCTATTTTCGCTAGTAGCGTATGATCATTGAAAATGAAAGTCATTTTGTGATTGAGAAAATGAAATGAAATCAGGTCTAGATAAATGAAATCCTTCTATATTGTTTGGTGTCAATATCAAATCATCAAAATTCTTTTAGTGTGAAACACGATTTACAAGTAATCTTATAATATTGTACCACTAGTCTTTGTTTTATTAATACTATTATTATTGTTTTACTTTTACACTTTTTCAACAAGAATTAAAGATAACAAAACGTAATTGATTTCTCTTCATTTTAATAATATTATACTACCATAAAAATATAGCATATGGAACGACTAAAATAAATAAGTGAATTAATAAAATACTTTCTAAGATTAAATAAAAAAGCGTAATATCTAAAAGTGTTGTAATAAGTTTATAAAACACTTTTTAAGTACTGTAACAAGTTTTTATAATATTTTCAATAAATTTATATTTGAATCTTACAGTTGCAAAGAATATTTATTATGTAAAAGTAAATTAATATAAGTCCCTAATAATATTCTTTTTGATTTTCAAGTAAGTTCTATTTATAAATCATTCAAAATATTTAACTTCTTTCTTTAGTAAGTTCTATTCTTTTTGTTGCTGCTATGTGTTGTCCAAACTCAGCCAGGGACTAACTTTGTATTAGACCTAAACCCAATGATTCCATTTTGATTTCTCGTTCTAAGGACCTAAAGTACTTTGATATATTGATTAATCAGATAGAGTTTCTATCTTGTTGTAATAAATAATTTCTAAATTCTATAACACCGACCATCTTCATTATCATAACTTTTAAAGCTGGTTAATATAGTAAAATATTTACAAAAATTTGAAAAACTCATCATATTTTTGGAACTTTTTTATGCATAAATGGATCCTTACACTTGTACTTCACGATACAATACCAAACACCGTACCAATACACCGTACCAAAAAACTATCCTCTCGTAATTACGTTCACCGGCTTTTGTAATCAGCTCGTTTTGTAGCATTAAGCACCTTTCTTCTTGCCATCTTTAGCTTGCTTAACGTCTTTCATAAGCATTCTTGGTGCAATTGCCATCGCCATCAGCTCTTGGAACAACAGTTTACAAGCATACGGAATATGCACCTGCATACATACATACACGGTATACAGTTATCATTTTTCCTACTTTTACTGTAAATCAGTCTTTGTTTTTTTACTTTTCTTCCTACTATTACTCCCTCTATCCTAAAATAAATCTTCACATTTCTATTTTAGTTTGTCCAAATTAAGCACCAATATTCATTTCCACCCTTGGCTATAAGATGGGGGAATTCCCTTACTCTCTCAATTATCAAGGATTAAAACCGTAATTTGTTATGGAGGGATTAGTTTGGTTACGAAAATTAGAAAAGAATGGTTCACCTGAACGATGTCGGTTTTGTTCTTGCAGCCTCTGCACTCGAACGAGTTCTTTTTCAAGTTAGCAATCGCAATCAGCCCGCAACGCTCACAGACGTGAACCCGGTACGCATCACTCTGATCAACAAGTCGTTCTTTAAGGAAATGAGCTGCACCGTGGGCAATCATGCAATCCCGCTCCATCTCTCCGAACCGGAGCCCACCGTCCCGAGACCGTCCCTCGGCCGGCTGCCGGGTCAGGATCTGAACCGGACCCCGGCCTCGAGAATGTATCTTGTCGTCCACCATATGTTTCAATCTTTGGTAGTATGTGGGTCCGATGAAGATCATGGCGGTAAGCCGCCGTCCTGTGTGACCGTTATACATTGTTTCGAACCCACGCATCTGGTAACCGCACTTGTGGAGTGCCCGGCTGATATTATCCACCTACAAAACATCAACCGGCCGAATTCCCGTATGTATTATATACTCCGAAAAGAAATCAACCGATGATCTAGAAAACACTAGTTATTTGACCGTCCCGTGTGTTTCGATTTTAACATAACGGGACCGCAAAATTAGACTAACTCACGGGTAGTAAGTTAACCGAGTTGGGCTCTAGGGGTGTAAACGAGCCGAGCCAAACCTGTATAAGCTCGAGCTCGATTATACTTTTTGGGCTCGTTAATGCTTAATATGTTTTTATATTATCATTTTTTATTTATAATATTTATTATTCAATATATATTATATTAATTACGGTTTGATTAGGCTCGATCCTAATTGAGCTTAATCATAAGGCTGAAGGTCAAGCTCGTTTGATAAACAAGCCTAAAATGAAGCTCGAGCTAGAGCTTAATAATTCTCATTGATCTCGGACAGAAAATAGAGCTCGTTTAACTTAACGAGCCAAAGCTTTACGAGTCACGGGGTAGCATCGATGAAGGGTGGTGGCAACTTACGGTGACATCGGTGAACGGTGTGGCGTCTCCTTCTTTCCCCATATGTGCTGCAACTTTCCCCATGATACACTCGATAAGTTGGCCGATCGTCATTCGAGACGGGATAGCATGCGGGTTCACGATGATATCGGGCGTGATGCCTTCCACGGTCCAAGGCATGTCTTCTTGCGTGTAAGTCATGCCGACGGTTCCCTTTTGACCGTGCCTACTACTAAACTTATCTCCGATTTGCGGTATCCTCACGGACCGCACCTCACTTTCACGAACTCGCAATCCATCAGCATTTGTGGTCAACAGAACCTGCGGTCGAGATTTTCGTCATCAGCACCCAACCGAACTCGAAAAACGACACCCGTCAGCAAAAAAAAAAAACACGACACGTACCTGATCAACCATTCCGGCTTCACTGTGACGAAAGCTCGTGCTGTGGTCACGACGAGTGTACCGTGAGGCCTGCCCTTGAGCATCGTCTTGAGCAATAGGTGCCGTCTTTCCAATGATCACGTCTTCACCTCCGACTCGTGTTCCCTACATTAATTATAACAATATATGTTTTTAGCAAACATACAGCTATGTTCAACAAACTAGCCGTAAGTTAGTTGTTAGCTGAAAAGCTAGTTGCTGGTTGATAAGGAAACTCATGAATTTATGATGATGAAAAATTAATCAAGAAATATACAGGGCATAATTGGAAAGAACAAACTAGAATTTCAAAAAGCTAGTTTGTGTCTACCCAAACGGGTCCTTTTCCATAAGCACATAAAATAAGTTAGCTTATGGTCGCCAAACATGGCCGATATCTACTAGCAACAAAGAAGAGAGCTTACAGGAGGAGCTAGACCATCATCATCCAATTTATCGTATGAACCATGCTTCATACCCTGTAATCGAAAAATGTCAAATCCCGATTCCCATTCTTTAAAAGTTTACAAAAAAAAGACAAAAAATACGAGATCACCATCGTGTTCGCTCTATCGGGCGACCAAAATCTTCTTTCACAAGTGTCCCCATCTTCTTCTCTTCATCCCTATACAAAAGTAAAGCGGTCATTTCCGTAAAAAAACCCGGGGTTGTGCAAAGTGTGTGAAAATGAATGAGATGCAAGTAAATTAAAGGGCAAAAAGATCAGAGATGACCAAATCACCTGTATGAACGGAAGGAAAGTGATCGGAAGAAGCCACGATCGATCGACGATTGGTTCATGATAACCGAATCTTCTTGGTTATATCCAGAATAACAAGAAATCGCCACAATTGCATTCTACAAAAAGCATAATAGATTAATAGTAACTCAAGGCCCAGTATTTCGAGTTATACAAATTAGAATACAAATACACACAATGCCAGCCGGAAGTTGTCTGAAGTGCAAATGCTCCATCGCTCGGGTCGTTACAAGAGGTTTCTGGGGATAATACAGAATGTACGCCAACGTATCCTAAGAAAACAAAGTTTCAACGAAAACCGTAAGAAGAAAAACAAGGCATGGACACATGATGAAATTTTCATGAAAAAAAAAGCAAGCTTTTACATACCATGCGGAATTGGAAGTTAGTGACGTAAATTCCCATAGCTTGCTTACCCATGGCAGACTGATACGTGTTACGTGGAGACTATTCAAAGTTCAAACACAAAACGATACAGTGATTCCGTCAAGAAAAATCTCATTGAATATTGACGAGTATTGTCAACAACATAGAAACGTACCTGATTGTGGTCGGGAAATGGTATGATCGACGCACAAACACCCAAGATCAATGACGGATGGATTTCGCAATGCGTGTAAGTGTCGGAATAAGACTCGTTTGGATTTACCCTCGCGCTTACAAGATCCTACATCCATCAAAAATACATTTTTTTGAAACACAAAAACTCGTTGGCATGCACACAAGAATAAAAAAACCAATTGGGTGTTCGTATAATTAAATTAGAATGTTTTGCTTACGTTAATGGTCATCGAAATCATAGTGGTCTCTTCTTCTGCCGTATCTATATACTCGATGAATCCATTTGCTACAAGATCATGCCAACCACCATCTTCCAGGGTTTCCTATAAAACAATTTTTATATATACAAGAAATTATTAATATTAAAGATCGATTAAAGTATGCAAACTAGAAAATTCTACAACCAACGAAACTTCTTACCCTTTGTTGCAGTTTTTGGATGTCGTTCTTTTTTATCAAAAGTTGTTGCTTCTCAACAATGAAAAGGGCCGACTGCAACGGCCGTAATCTGTATATATTTGAAGTTCCTTCAGACGAACATCTCGGGCAACTCCAACTTCCATGTTCACATCGGCCTGAAAAATTATCATGATACATATAAGAGATTGTATATAACTATGAACGAATCTTTCACCAGCAGTAACATCGTTATTAGTACTCACTCGTCTTCGTAAACTCCTCAGTGTTCTGACCAACATGTTGGGTTCACGATGGATTCCCACCCAGAGACCGTTGACAAATATTTTCGTAGCATGCGGGATCACGGCAGGAGAAATTTCCTAATGTTGAAGTAAAAACCCCACCCAATAAGAAAAAGATTACAATGAGATAAACACCTCTTTAGAGAAAGTGACGTTTTCACCTCAAAATTCTCGGTACCCCATTCTTCTAAAAAATCCAAAATCGGGTCTGCGGCTGATCCGACGGTTATGTGGACCATCAATGCGAGGTTTTTCACCAGCCCACATGCCTATTATAACAGCCACGAAAGAACACCATAATAACAATGGGTTTCAATTTGAATTGGAAGAGCGCATGGTCATTAAGGTTTGATATCTAGACATGATAGGACGGAACATGACAACTGTCAAACATATGGTAAGACAGAACTGGACAGACTAATAAAATGACCAATTTACCCCAAATGAGTTGTTTATGTATTTTAATAAATTACATAAATTAATCAAAATATAAAAATTGTTTAAGATTAATAACTTAAGAACAATAAAATGAAAGTTAAAAAAATACAATAAATAAAATGTAAAAATAAATATGTATTTGATGTGTTAGAAGAGGATTGGGTTCTATGTTGAGGTGATATTGGTAAAACACAAGTCTGTTCCACATAAAAGTCCTACCAAACATGTACCAAACGCACCCCAAGGGCCAGAAATCGCATTATATGTTTGCTTCCCAATATAAAAATAAAGCTTTTTGGTTCTTCTTTGCAATAAATCTTTTCAATTCTTTCCTTCTCCTCATCGAGGTTGCTAGTGAAATGCAGTAAACATAACACAAAGAAAGTAGCACTAGCACTCACCTGTCCTTCCGGAGTTTCAGCAGGACACATCATTCCCCATTGTGAGTTGTGCAACTGTCTTGGTTTTGCCAATTTTCCTGTTCGAAAGTTAAAACATCAAGACTGAAAAACCAACTAAAATAAAGCATGATGCACCATAAAACTTAACACAGAAATCAAAAAAGATACAGAAATCTACACTATTCCATATTATACAACACTCAAAGGCAATGATAGAACAATCAAATTTACCTTCACGCCCTGAAGGAGAGTTTACTCTTCGTAAATGTGACAACGTAGATGCATACGTCAAGCGATTCAAAACCTGTGGATTTCATGAACCATATATAAATTAAAGTAACGAATTCAGAACAACCCGTGTCTCCTTGAAGAGCATTAACGTAATAACAAGAACAAACACGACAAAACAACGAAATTGCAACCAAACCTGTGACACACCGGCCCTTGTTCCAACAGCATTTGCTTGACCCCAATTTCCGGTAGCAAGAGCATATTTAAGCCCATTGGTTATCGTTTTTGATTTAATTGCAAATTGAAGATTAACATCCTTCCCGTTGTTCACACACTGTAAAAGTATGGATTACGGAATAAGAATTCAAAGACAAGATAAATAATGGCAAAATATGCATTTCAGAAACTTGACTTTAAAATTACCTTCTGAACGTATCCTCTTACATCTCTAGTTAACTTTCGGAAGAGCTGTGTTCACACACGTGGCAACAAGTTATTAGATACAAATACCTATTTCTATAATAATCCAATCTCAAGGAAATAGAAAAAATACCCACCATTGTAAACAAACCCGTGAGCAGTGGACCAGCAAGATCAAGCCTCTTGTTGCCATAATGATCCCTATCATCTTCAGCCCTCCGGCCAAGAGCACATAACAAAAGACGATGGATGATATATCTAACGAGAGTATAAAGACATTAGAAACTAGAAGAATACCAAAACAACAAACACGCATAGAACAAATATGATTTGGGGGTTAGGCTAGTTTTCCATTAAGTCCTGTATGGATAGAGTTGTCTGTGTGGATTAGTTTGTATATATAGATCGAGAATTTTTTTGTTTGAGAGGGTTTTTTCATAGATGAAATGAGCCTGTAAGAGCTTAACTGAATAAGCCACTTTCTACATCATTAGGCCACCACCAAACAGTCATGTATAACTAACTACCAAATAAGCTGTGAGCCTCATTAAGCTCATTAGACCTTTAACAAATAGACTCTTACCCAAAGTAATATGCTTTTTTTGTTTCACAATACTCTCCAACCCCCACATGAGGAAGCATTTCTTTTTGAAGAATATCACGGGCATACCTGTGAATTAACAAGAGTTGTCAACACAAAACATAAAGTATGGTGACGATAAGAACCACATTACGTAAAGACACTATGAACAAAGATCATACTTTATTCTCTTCTCTTTTGTGACACCGACAGTGGCACCTCGTTTTCCAATGTAATCTAGTGCCACCTACAATAAGAGCAAGAAGGATTGAACACTTTAATTTAACAATGACACTGACTGGGAAACTGCCCACAAACAGGAAAAAAGAAAAAGAGGCAGAAGCATACTTGCTGATTCTGAATTACAAACGCTTCTTCCAATGAAGGTCGCAGCAACTCCATCATTTGAGTATCAGCAAAATCATAACATATGTGTTCTAATATATCTTTATCAGCAACGAATCCCAGTGCCCGAAACACAATAACGATAGGAATCTCTGTTCGAATATATGGTAGGGTGGCACGAATATATTGACCTGAGGAGCCCTGCAATATTTAAAGAAATTGAGTAAACAAGAAGATACATCTATAAGACTTTCTGCTAAAGGCAATAAGAGTTCTGTATGATAACTATCACTTCAATATATCATCATCTCATACCCCTTTGGCACTAGTCTGAGAAAGCATCCGGACAAACATGGTACTCGGTGGCCTATTCCGAGATTCTGCCATGGAACGAACTTCGGCCACATAAGCATATTTGTTGGGCTGCCTCTTCTTAAAGACATAGACATGATTCGTGCTCATCTTCTCTTGAGCAATTAGAACCTTTTCACTGCCATTGATGATGAAATATCCACCTTCATCATACGGGCACTCCCCAAGTTCCGTCAGGTCCGTTTCTGATTTCTGAAATAATGTACAGTAACTTGAACGTAGCATAATAGGAACCTGACATGGGAGATAACAATCAATTAGCTAAGTCAACACTTGCACCTCATAAAGTCAAGATACCAATTCTTTACTGGAATTTCATTTTGCATACCTTTCCAATATAGACCTTATCCTTAGTTTCTGTGACTTCTTCACCATCAGGACCTTTCTTTATAGCCCTCATGGATACATCGATGTATAATGGTGAAGAATACGTCAGATTCCTCAACCTTGCTGCCTTTGGATACAATGTACTTGTTTCACCATCTGACTCTGTCATCATCGGCTTAGGGGCTGTTTACCAAATTTTCTATTAAGTCACGTGTGGATAAATTTGTTTGTCCAGATAAAAATGTATCGCTGTTTCCTTTTGTTTACTGAACACCGGCCTGAATGACTACATCGACCATTTTTACCCCTCCATCGTGACAACCATCGATTTCCATCAAATATTGTTTCAAAATCGAGCAAACTCAACATCTTGACAGCAATCACACATTAATATATATATAGATATAGGGTCAAGTTCAAACGTGAACTCATCTTTCATTGTGAACGTAAGGACCACTACTATCACGCCACGTGGCAATATTCAGTTTGAATAAAGTTGTTCGCGTATGCATACTGAATAAAGCTTGGCACATTCAGATTGCCACGTGGCGCGATTTTGTTGGTCCTCACGTTCACAATGAAAGATGAGTTCACATTAAAACTTTCCTCTATAGTATATATATTATATATGAATATATATTGGCGAACAGAGGAACCCTAACTCAAATAAATCTGACCGAAGTTTGAGATTTGGGGAGAACACGAACACAGAAGAGAATGCGGGAAAAAAGTTGAACAAATGAGGGGTAGAATTAGTACCAAGAAGAGAAGAGAAAAGGGATTTGTCTGAGGGAAAATCTTAAAGAAGAGAAATCGAAAGGAGTAGAATCGGTACTGAGAGGTAGGTTGTCGGGAAGGAGATGCAGACGTTGCCGGAAATTTTGCCCATCGAAGAAGAAGATGCAGATGTCATCGAGAACTTGCTCGTCGAGGAAGGAGAGATTGGTGTCGTGAAAAGAGAGTTTAAGGAAACGATCATATGAAGGAGACAAGGGTTTCTACACGTTTTCATCAGGGATTGTAGTGGTCATTTTGGTGGCTGAGTCGGAACAAGTAAGGTTTATTGACTGTGCGAAAAGGATGAAGAATTTTTCATTAAGCTCTAAGTGAACACCTTAAAATATCCATCCGGATAAGCCCATATTAAGCTCATTAAGTCACAAGTAAACATCCCCTTACTCAAATAAATCTGACCGAAGCTGATCTTATAGATAGTCTGCAAGTTATTAGAGAAGGAATATATTAAAAGTCATCATCGACTTACTCAAATAGATCTGACCAAAGCTGATCTTATAGATAACCTGCAAGTTAATAAAGATAGAATACATCAAATACTGTTGATAGATAAATGAAAATAAAAGTCTATGTGTGTTCTAATCAGCATCACATGAATGAATTAAATCTAGGTGCTTCCACTAGCATAAGCACCCGTTAAGAAATCAGCTGTTTTCCTTGTATAAGAGAGAAACACCATAAATAGCCTCTCAAAGTCAAAGATACTGCAAAAATAACTCGATCATACATGCCCTAAAGTAATGAGTTACCTTTTTTCTTCTACAAGGAAAAACATCATAAATAGGCTCAGCAACTTAGCCGAATTACTCTAGCATGAATAGCCCTTAATGAAGTGGGCATAAAGACATATATCCTAATCTTGAAAGAAATCACAAAGTGTGCGTATGCAGCAGTTTGTTCATCGATAGACTCGACGTACTTGTATTCTTTACCAAACCCACAGAATCATAGTCAATATGACATGTTCAATTTAGGTTGACTGACCAAAACCAAACCATTTTGACACAGTAAACAAGAAGGCTAATCAACTAGCCACAAAAGCATAGATGTTGGATTTTGTTTAGAAGATGATTTATGATAAATAAATAAAATTACATTCAATAGTTTCACGATGATTCAATAAAATACAACTGGGATTTTAGAAAGATTTCTTAACTACCCCTAATTCTTGCAAGTGTTCTTCAACTTTTGATAATTTACATTCAGGCTTTATACGTTATCTGATTCTAAAATTCCATCCATTCGAACAATAGTCTCAGATAACAAAACTACAATCCAAACCCTAGAACCAATAATGCCAAGCTTAGAAGATCCAAAACGAACCTCAGCCTGGTGATCCGGGATCGATTCGGGTCGGATCTCGATATCCGACGACTGATCAACGACTTCCTGCATCGTATTCTGAATAAATTCATCAAAGGAATCGAGCTGTTGACGAAGGAGACCTTTTTCTTCGAAATAGGAACTGATAACCGCCCAAGCATCCTCTTGGGTTATATCTTCTTCTTCCTCATTGTTGTTGTATCCATGATCATACTCCATAACTTTCTCCAAACTCCGAATCTTTCAAATAACTATTTGAGGAATAATAATCAAATCTTCGATTTTACTTTCTCAAACCAAAACAATAACAATTTTGCGTTTTCAAGAAGTCGGGAGACGATTTCAATTTCTAGAGAGGTGGCCAGGTGGGTGTATGGACTTCTGTATGACAATCAACTATTATTTATAGAGAGGGGGAGGAGAAAAAAGGAAAGGATTTGCTTCCAAAACCCGCCAATTTTATATCCCTTCTTTTTTTATTTTTCTGCTCTCAACGTTGGGTTTCTCTTATAAGGATGAAAAAGTAATAAAAAAAAAAAAAAAGACTCGGGTGGCTTTATTTGTGGAAAATTGTTTTTATTTACGTTAAAAAAACTATTTTAGAGAATGGAGTTGAGTTTCAATTTTAGTTTTCTATGAAAATTTTAGAAATTCCGTTTACTTAAAATCCTGGAGTTTTTATTTTTCATTTTTAGAAAACTAGAAATCTCGGTTAGTTGTATATTTTTCATCATTTTTCATTTTCTATTTTTGAAATATTGCACCTACGGCGACGGTGGTGTTGGAGGCGGCGTGGCGACGGCGGTGGAGGCCGTGGAGACGGTGGTGGTGGCGGCAGCAACGGTAGCGACGGTGGAGGTTGCGGTGGTTGTGGCCTCGACGGTGGTGGTGGCGGCACTGATCACGACGGCGGCGAGGGCAGCGATAGCAGCGGTGGCCGGTGACGAGAAGGGAGGTAATTGAAAATGAAAATAGGATAATGAAAATGTGAATTGGAAAACTACAAAAAGTAGTTTTTTAATTTATATAGAATTTTAGAAAATGAAAATGAAATTTTTTTGAAAACTAATCCAACTAGACGAGTTTTTCAAATTTTTATTTTTCGTATAAATTTTTATAGAAAACAAGAAATTTTCAAGAAGTAAACCCTTACGTTTTTGAAAATTTTTTAATAGGTAAAGAAAAGGAAATCGAAAAAATAATGAAAAGTTTCCTTTTAAATCTTTCTTGAAGGAATAAAAAAAATTAAAGGAATTATTAAGATTACTAAAATTATCAAAAATACAAAACAATACCATATTTTGTTATAAAATTTATATGAGAAATTATATTTCCTCCTACTTTTTTAGCATACTCTTCCTCCTACTCACTTCATCGTTTAACAAGTGTTAAAATTTATGAATTATATGAAGAAAGAAAATAAGTGGATTACACTTGTCAAATGATAAAGTGGGTAGCAGGAAAGGTAGGCTAAAAAAGTAGGAGAAAATATAATTTCTCAATTTATATTTTTAATAGGTATATTTGTAAAAATGACATTTTTTTCTCTCCTATTTAAAAAATGGGAGAAAAAAATTCTTTCTCTTTATTTCCTTTATTTTCAATACTCGTATCTATTGGCACAATGAAACCTAACAAATCAAGTATTTTTTAGGATATAGTTGGTAGATCATATTTTTAGATTTGCAATAGTAGGAAAAATTGCAAATTGAATCGAAGGGATTTAGTTGCAAAACCCTGCCTTTGATTATAATATATGACTCTTACTAGCTTCTTGCTAATCGTCTTTTATTTCCAGTCTGATGTTCCAAAAAGAAAACGTGATTTATTATTCTATTTCCTTTACAAAAAGTATAATCAAATAAAAAAATCTATACAACATAATAAAACTTACAGCAAAACAAATTGCATCGAAAATAATATCTTTAATTTAGCATCTATGTTGGTATTTTTTTATTCATTTACTTTCTTAAGAATATTGGAAATTATATCAAACAAATGAAATTCAGTAACAACCATGTTTGGTGTAGTGGGATTTAATATACTCATTGACTCATTGTAGTGTGTGTTATATATATAATGAACAAACACATTTTGAACTTTCAAATATTTCACGTGCCTAAATAAAATAATTAATTAGTCTTAGTTATTGCTTTGATTATTCGTTAATACCCCTTGGTGATTATATATATATAGACACTCTTCACCCCAATTATTTTCATTGTGAAGAGAAGGAGAGAGTGTTAATGGAACGCAATTGGTCGCAGAAAGATGTTAAAAGGAGAAAACAATCTCCACCAAACATAGTAAACGACCCCCTTACATTTTTTTTCTTTAAAATGTAAAAAAAAAAAAAAAAAAAAAAAAAAAAAAAAACCTAGCAAACCACAAGGGTGTGGTGTATTGGTAATCACGTGGGGAGGGCATAGCTTTCAACCCGGGTTCGATCCCTGCAATCCCCCTTGTGGCCACTGGGTTTAATCTCAGGGCTGCATGCTTTAATGGTCGGTTGCATTGCCAATGGATTAGTCTGGGCCAAAGGCCCGGGAACCCTTTACCAAAAAAAAAAAAAAAAAAAAAAAACTAGCAGTAAAGAAAGATTATAAAATTAGGTTAATATTAAAAACTAGCAAATAAACTTTAAAATGTAAAGAAAAATAAAATATAGCATTAGGAGAACTACGAAGTAGGCTAAGGCGTGCCACGAAATTAATGTGGCGTAAGACACAAGCCTTGAAATGGCAACTACGTGGCGAGTTTTTTTTAGAACGGTTTCAAATGAGAAGTGCTAAAAAAAATGAGAAGTAGAGAAGCGATCTCCACCATTCATCCGGTCAATAAAGGCGGTTTTGACCAGTTATGGTGGACATGATCACGGAGGATTGAAGCAATTCATGAGAGGGTGGAGATTATTAAAGGAGGGGACCTGGTCAAAGCCGCCTTTATTGATCGGATGAGTGGTGGAGATCACTTCTCTACTTCTCATTTTTTCAGCACTTCTCATTTTTTCAGCACTTCTCATTTGAACCTAATACTATATATATATATATATATATATATATAAGGGTTGTATCCGTTACAAACTGGATAATTTGTACAGACTATACAAACCAATCTCGACCTTACATGTAAATGATCAATGGTATGGATTAATTCAGTTCCTAGATTTTCTTTCAACCACATTTGAAAACCACCTAAGAATTAGGAGATAAACAAAATATAAACAAAAACAATGGTTAAGATTAGGTTTGTAGAGTTTGTACAATTTACCAGGTTTGCAACGGATACTTCCCCTATACGTGTGTGTGTGTATGTTTGTGTGTATGTATGTAGGGTTAGGTTCAAATGAGAACCCGTCTTTCATTGTGAACATGATGACAACCGAGAACGCACAACGTGGCATATTCGGTCTGAATAATCATGTATTATCCAGACTGAATAATACAACATTCAGTATTATTCAAAGTGAATATTACTGAATGCAATACTATTTGAAATGATTTAATAAAACATTAAAACAGATTTTTGGACATACAAGAGTTTTAAAATTTTGGATGGATATAAAGATATAAATTCTCTCTTATAATTGTTATTGGCTAGCTGATATGCTGTTGATTCGCTAAAAGTTCATAGTATTACCAACTCCACACCAACAGGTGTTATTGGTTCCAATTGTTGTCTTGCACGATTTTTAGCAGCACTCTTCTCCTCCATTAATTTATCTTTTGAGAGCTCGAGTCCCCCGAATGGTTTGATCACAAGCTTCTTCAAGGAAACACAATTTTGAACAAGATACATAGCGAGTTCAAGATCTCTGGCCCCATCCTGATACTCAACTATCTCAACCACCTCCAAACATTGATGCGGTTTGTTAGCCATTCGCCTTGCTTCTCTATTCATATTTCCCGGTTTACACCACCACTTGTTTTTCTTCCAACCAAAACCATTATGTTAAATAGACCATTCATTCATACTAAACAAGTACAATAGATAAATAATAGCAATTCAATTAAGAGCTAAAGATAGATCAAGTACCATAATTGTAAGTCTCTGCAAATTTGGACAAGCTTCTACCAACAAAGACAACATAAGAAGAGCATCATCATCCAAGTCTAAAACTTTGATAATCAATTCTTCAAGTTTTTGTAGCTTAGGAACGGATGAGGCCCTATAGATCCCTGAAAGAAAGATTGAAGCAGTGTCAGTAACATGTCAATGAAGGAAAAGTACAACCTTACAAAAAATTCATTTTACCTCTAGAAAATATAGGTCCAACTCAAGAACTTGGAGATCCGGTACCCCGCAACATATCTGGCAAAGTAAATCATTCATCGTCTTCAATGAATAGCCTCTACTCATACTAATCTTTTGAAGCTTTTGTAGATTATCAAATTTTAATGTAATAGGGTGACCCCGGTAACTCAAGGACACAATATTTGAATCATATATTTCAATGGAATTAACTCCATAACAAGATGTCATATCAAGGTTTTTGAGCGCAAGACCTTTTCCATGGATTTCAGGTTTCACTAATTTGCGTGAGCAAACAATGGATAGATGTTCAAGAATTGGACAATTTCTCAGAATTTTCTTTAGGCTATAATCATCCACATCAACATGATTCAAGATGAGAGACTTGAGAAACTTTATCTCCATAACCGGAACATTGAAAGAGTAGTTTCCGCCAGTTTGACTGAATCTCTTGAAATTCAGTTCTAACGTCTGAACATTTTTTGAAATCGCAAACTCAATCCATTTATTAATTGCATCGGTGGCGCTCTTATCAAAACCAAAAGAAACGTTAAACTTGTCAATGGTGGACCTCTTGTGCTGATGAATAATGTGGTTAACCCAACTCATGTACTTCCTTGCATCTGAACCTGGTTCATTTCGTATCACACACCGTCTTTCCCTGTCCTCAAAGACTAAATGATCTATTTGACACCATAAATACCTCCATCTTCTCGAAAGCTTGCTAGTGACTGCTGCATCCTTAAGATGCAATTTGGACAGAATCGAAACAAGAACTTCATCCGGCAATCGGCTCACTAGATCGTCGTCCTTAGGAGGCAATTTGGACGCAAGCCAAACAAGATCTTCATCAAGATTATGAAAGCCATCCTTAGGAGGCAATTTTGACGTAATCACCTTGCATTGCTCCCGCTGTTTTCTCTTCCACATCTTTAGTAAAAAACTGAAATGTGGAACCCTGCCAACATAATAGATAATAAAGTCTGTATAAGTTTATTTTGATATTATTTAACAGATGTTGTAGGGCTATGAATATGTTGCCTCTAGATTTTTTTGGAAGAGGTATCCCAGACCACATTGGGCCCAGACTAATCCTCAGCAATTTTGGGCTGAAGCCCAACTGCTAAAGCATGCACCCCGTACCTCCAGAATGCGTCCCCCAGGGCTCGAACTCGGGTTCACCACTATGTAGTGCCCAAGCCTTACCACTAGGCTAAGGCTCCTTGGTTATGTTGCCTCTAGATTTATGATGTATATAGATTGAGAAGCCAATCTTAGACATCTATCTATATGAACAATAAAGGAACAACAAAATTTCTCTCTGATAACCAACATACACTTCCTATCTACAATAGAACTAGGTATGCTATTGCTAGTGTTTTCCAACAAATATACACTTGTATATTTTTCTTTCTTAATCCAAAGTTTTCCCTCTCTGATATGATAGATAAGGATTTCACAAATAAACCTAACATAATGTCTAAACAATAAAACAAAAAACATCATCATTAATCTACAAAAGACACAAACATTAGAAATTTACCAAATAATCGGTTGCTAGCTTTCCTTCTTAATGCAGAAAACTAAATATCGAATGATTAATTTGAGAGAGATAAAGATTAAAGAGAGTCGAGAGGAGATTTGGTTACTGGTCTATTCAGACTTCAACGTCGTATCCTTTTCTGGTGATGCCCCTGTGGGCCATGACAGCCATGGGCCAGGCCCAGGGCCGGGCCCATCACTTTATTACCCAAACCAATTTAAAGTTTTAAACCATCTACTATATGCATCCCAATTTTATAATAACAAAAAAAAAAAAAAAAAATCATTTTAATCTTATAACTGTTAGTATTTGATAAATCTTCTAGGTGACAAAAAAAGTTGTTTAAAGTAATAACGAAACCGAGCTTAAATCAAGAGACTATTATATGTCCAGCTCAGTTGGTCTTCCTAAGGGCGATAACATTTTGGGGGGCTGTTGATTGGATCCCAGTCTACCCAGGTTCGATCCCAAGGTGAAAGTCTAAAATTCAATCCAAATTATATAAGATATTGGTCTCACAAAAACAATCTATATTCTATATATATATTAAAAGAAGGTTTTTGCTGATGTCATCAAAATCAAATTGAGTGATTTCATTGGTCAATTAAACAAATCTTATCAAATGATGATGTCATAATCTATTTCCATTTTTTTTTCCAAAATTTACATACCTAAAATTTCTCATTAATTTATTAGTTTCCCTTTTATAATTTACATTTTGTATCCTTATAATTATTTGATTAAATTACTAATTACCCCTTAGTTTTCAATTTTCACTTTACATTCTTATAATAATGAATATGAATTAAAACCATTTAAGTTTTTTGTTTTTCTTTTTTATAAATTACACCCTTATAATCGTCTCGACGATACATTCAAAATAAGTATAATATTGAATATTTTTTTAATTTATTTATATTAGTAAATATTAAGAATAGATATAAATTAAGTTGTTTACATTTTATTACAATTCTATCGTTGATATTCTTGAAATTTAAAGATTCCTATTTTTAATTTAAATTTTTTTATAGATTATTTATAAATAATAAAAGTTTATTTTATTTAAAACGCTATTGTTGACATTCTTCAAATTAAAAGATTTCATTCTTTTAATCTTACTAATTCTATTGATCATTTATAAATAATATTTTTTTTAAAACCCTACAAATCAAAAATACTATATAATTTATTTTAGAATCCCTCCCGTTTTAGAATCATTCACGAAATCCAAATCTTTCAACAAAAAAATTTCAGATATTTTAACAACTATTAGAAGACTAAAATATTTAATAATAATAAAGTAAAAGTAATTATTTTTTCATTTAAATCGTTAATTAATTAAAATTATTTTAATAAATAATAATTCTCTACTTACTCAATTTCAAAGAAAGCTTTGAATAAAAAAATGAAAGAAACGTATGTCAAAAGTTGAATTATTTTTAACTATATATTTATATTGTTAATTGGATATTACGTTTGGTTTGTGGTGAATTATTTGTGAACTTTATAATGCAAATGTTAATTCTTATTAGAAACTAAAACAATATGTTTAAATCGTCCGTGTATTACACGAGCCATTAACTAGTTTGGTATTATATGAAGCTAAATCATATTATATAAGTATACAATCCATATATCTATACAATAATTGTGAAATATCATTAAAAAAATATAATAAAAAAAGGAATTTTTAAAAAGACCTAAAGCACTTTGATATATTGATTAATCAGATTAAGTTTCTATTTTGTGTTAATAAATAATTTCCTAAATTTTATAACACCTTACTTATAAACTGCTTAATATATAAAATACTTATAAAAAATCGAAAAACTCAACCTATTTTCTGAACTTTTTATGCATTAATAGATTCTTACACATGTACTTCATGATACAATACCAAACAAGTATATACTATATACTAACGTCTCCAATATACCGTACAAAAAAACCATCCTCTCGTAATTACGTTCACCGGCTTTTGTAATCAGCTCGTTCTAAGCATTAAGCACCTTTGCTTCTTGGTATCTTTAGCTTACTTAACGTCTTTCGTGAACATTCTTGGTGCAATCGCCATCGCCATCAACTCTTGGATCAACAGTTTATAAGCATACGGAAGATGCACCTACATACATACATGGTATACAAAAATATTTCTATTTTTGATAAACAATATAATTAAAACATGAGTTTTTATTTTAGTTACATAAAAATCAACATAAAACTTTTTTTTTGGAAGAGGTATCCCAGACCACATTGGGCCCAGACTAATCCTCCGCAATTTTGGGCCGAATCCCGATTGCTAAAGCATGCAGCCCGGGGTCGAAGCCCCCGTACCTCCATAATGCGTCCCCCAGGGCTCGAACTCGGGTTCACCACTATGTAGTGCCCAAGCCTTACCACTAGGCTAACACATCACCATTTATTATTTATATAACTATCTTTTTTATATAAGAATCAATATAATTAGAGATCTTAATAATTTAGTATTCCTTATTCTATCTAATAAGAATAAATTTTATCTAAATAACAATTTTCATGTTTTGTTTTTTGCTTATATTCATTTTTTAACAATTTTGATGTTCGTATATTATAACTTACTTTTATTTACAAAAATAACGTTATGTTGAAATTTGTATCATATATTTAATATTATATTGACTAATAATATGTAATGTATCATGATAGTAATAGTATTTTTTGCATACATCAATTCATTTTTATAATATATAGAGATAGATTTGGAACATAGTAAGTGGTAAACCCGATTTTTAAATTATCTTAATGTGATGGTTGATCACCGCACAACGTGCGGTGGTAAACACTAGTTATAATTACAATTGATCCAAGGGTCTAAATCATTTGTGGATCTAGGATTATTTTTTTCATTGGGTTCAAAGAATTTCTCAAGTCTTTTCGGTTGATTTCAAGAGATTTTTAAGTTTTTTAGATTATTTTGTTTGTTGTGTTACTTTTCCTGTT
This sequence comes from Centaurea solstitialis, assembly GCA_030169165.1. Classification (NCBI taxonomy): domain Eukaryota; kingdom Viridiplantae; phylum Streptophyta; class Magnoliopsida; order Asterales; family Asteraceae; genus Centaurea; species Centaurea solstitialis. Next base: position 6,563,048 of record CM058046.1, on the reverse strand, counting down.
TTCCATTAATATCTCTTCGTTTAAATCCACTGTTAATTGTTGACAGAGTTCGATTCTCTCCAATATAAAGAAAAATCTGATTGTGTTTGAAATTTGAATAGAGTTTTATTGGAATTCTGTGTCCTAATTTATTTTAGGATCATACACACAAGTATAGATATATTATTTTATATGGGAAGTATACATATACGATTTCACTATATGTTTGTTTGAAAATTTTGGATTTGTGTGATTGATTGAAAGAAATTAAAGTAATGAATGCCTAAAATAAATAATGGAGCATAGTGTTCGCTAACCATAAATATAATCCTAAAATAAAACAATCACTTCCTAAGATAACTAGATAACTCAATTATTTACTAAAATACTTAAATAAAATAAACTTATCGATTCCCTTTGTTTAATATAAATCTGACCCCAAACCTCCCTTGAGTCTATCATATAAATCTAGAGGCAACATATTCTTAGCCCTACAACATTTGTTACTAAGGCCATTCGCAGACGTACAGGTCATACAGGTTGCCACATTAGCCAGCTTTACCACCACTTTACCACCACTACCAACCATTTGATTCTTACCCGTACCACTCATACCACTCTATATAATTAATTAAAACCTGCCTACACTTTATTGTCTGTTATTTTGGCAGGGTTCCACATTTCAATTTTTGACTAAAGATGTGGAAGAGAAAACGGTTGGAGCAATGCAAGGTGATTACGTGAAAAGAAATAAAAAATATCTTATGAACTTTTTTCCTTCATATATATATATATATATATAATTCAATCTGTGTTTGGTGATTATAATTATTTGACTTTGATCATCTGTAATAAACCTGTGGATATGCTTGTTCATGTGACTTAGCATCTATATTTAGAAAATTGAATTTTACTACGTCTGGAAACCGTTTATCATTCAATTTCAATATCGTTTTCATTCTAATTTCATCCAAGTGTGTGTTTCCATTGTGTGTATTTGCTAATTCTTTTCTTGTTTTGTTTGTGTTTATTTTCTTAAGGATGGCCTTCGTAATCTTGATGAAGATCTTGTTTGGCTTGTGAGCCGACTGCCGGATGAAGTTCTTGTTTCGATTCTGTCCAAATTGCATCTTAAGGATGCAGTAGTCACTAGCAAGCTTTCAAGAAGATGGAGGTATTTATTGTGTCAAACAGATCGTTTAGTCTTTGAGGACAGGGAAAAACGGTGTGTGATACGAAGTGAACAAGATTCAAATGCAAACAAGTACATGAGTTGGGTTAACCACATTATTCATCAGCACAAGAGGCCCAAAATTGACGAGTTTAACGTTTCTTTTGGTTTTGATAAGAGCGCCACCGATGCAATTAATAAATGGATTGAGTTTGCGATTTCAAAAGACGTTCGGACGTTAGAACTGAATTTCAAGAGATTCAGCCAAACTGGCGGAAACTACTATTTCAATGTTCCGGTGATGGAGATAAAGTTTCTCAAGTCTCTCATCTTGAATCATGTTGATGTGGATGATGAAGGCCTAAAGAAAATTCTGAGAAATTGTCCAATTCTTGAAGATCTATCCATTGTTTGCTCACGCAAATTAGTGAAACCGGAAATCCATGAAAAAGGCTTTGCGCTCAAAAACCTTGATATGACATCGTGTAATGGACTTAAATCCATTGAAATATGTGATTCAAATATTGTGTCCTTCAGTTCCCGGGGTTACCCTATTGCATTAAAATTTGATAATCTACAAAAGCTTCAAAAGATTTGTATGAGTAAAGGCTATTCATTGAAGACGATGAATGATATACTTTGCCAAATATGTTGCGGGGTACCGTATCTCCAAGTTCTTGAGTTGGATCTATATTTTCTAGAGGTAGAACGAATTTTTTTGTAAGGTTGTACTTTTCCTTCGTTAACATGTTACTGACACTTGCTTCAATCTTTCTTTCAGGGATCTATAGGGCCTTATCCGTTCCCTAAGCTACAACAACTTGAAGAATTGATTGTCAATGTTTTTGACAGGGATGACGATGCTCTTTTTGTGTTGTCTTTCTTGGTAGAAGCTTGTCCAAATTTGCGGAGACTTACAATTATGGTACTTGATCTATCTTTAGCTCTTAATTGAATTGCTATTATTTATCTATTGTACTTGTTTAGGATGAATGGGTCTATTTAACATAATGGTTTTGGCTGGCAGAAAACCATGTGGTCTAGACCGCGACATATGAATAGAGAAGCAAGGCGAATGGCTGACAAACCGCATCAATGTTTGGAGGTGGTTGAGATAGTTGAGTATCGCGATAGCGCCAGAGATCTTGAACTCGCTATGTATTTCGTTCAAAATTGTGTTGCTTTGAAGAAGCTTGTGATCAAACCATTTGGGGGACCCGGACTTGCAAAAGATAAAATAATGGAGAAGAGTGTTGCTAAAAATCGTGCAAGACAACAGTTGGAACCAATAACACCTGTTGGTGTAGAGTTGGTAATACTGTAAACTTCTAATCAACGACATATCAGTTAGCCAACTTTGTTATGAGAAATAATAATTCAAGCTAACGAATCTAGAGCGATTTCTTTCGAGTATTGGGATTTGTTTATGTTTTTATGGCTTGACGATTGACTTCTGTTGTTACTCTTAATTATAAGAGAGAATTTCTTTTACGTCCTTGCAAAAACTCGTAAATTATTTGTATATCCTTCCAAACTTGCAAATTATCTTTATATCCATCCAAAATTTTATAACTCTTTTCTCTGTCAAAAACCTGTTTTAATGTTTATTAAATCATTTAAATATTAATAATTATTATTATTAAATTCAATTATTTATAAAATTACTATATTACCTTTATACTATTTAAACATTTTTTTTTAAATCTTCATCATATATGAGTATTACCCTTAATCAAAAAATTGGTTTCAATGCAATGGTATTTCAGTTCTTCCGAATGTTTTGATCAAAGAAATCAAACCTTCTTGTGGGTGTTTTGAGTTGGGATCAAAGTCCATACGAATGTTTGGAATCAAAGAAATCAAACCTTGTTGTCGGTGTTTTGAGTTGACAGATAGGGAAAAGGGTAACTAGAGAGAGAGAAAAAAGTGGAATTGAAAATGAATAAATAATTTGTTAAAAATGAAAAATTAGAATCAAAACAATATTTTTTTTTTCATTTTCAACAGCTTCTTTATTTTAGAGATTTTTTTCATCTCCAAGAGAGCTTGTCTATTTTAGAGAATTTATCATCATTTATATTATTAAAAATTACATTATTTTTATTGACCCAAATTTTTTTTTAAAAATTTAAACAATAAATGATTTCATTTGTGGAATATCAAAAATAATGTTTTTCTCTCATCGTTTAAAAGTTTTAGAGAAATCTCTACTTCAACTTTTTTTATTTTAGAAAACGGTTTAGTAATGCTTTTGAAGCAATTTAAAAAGAAAAAACCCAATTTTTTCCATTACCTATCGAACCCAATTGTCATATCAATTTCTCATTATCTTACCAAAACCAATTCAAACCATTCACTATATCCAACCTAATTTTGTAATAACAAAACAAAAAAAAACTCATTTTAATCTTATAACTATAAGTATTTGATAATTCTTCTGGGTGACAAAAAAAACATATAAGTTGTTTAAAGTAACATGGTACGATGGGAAAACTTAAAATATATTTAATTCAATTAATTATTAACGTTAGATTACAATTTTTAATTTTGATATTGCTAACTATTTACTTTTGATCAGATTTGGGATTAAAAATTGCAAGGATAATAAGCTTGGGAAAAATCCTAGTTTAAGGCATTAAGAAATTGATATGCTAGGTCACCACAAGCCTAACAAATGAAGTACTTCAGTGGGAAAAGTACAAAAAAACCCAACGAACTATTCAACTTTGAATGGTTAAGTCCCTAACCTATTTTTTTGAATGTAAAAACCATTAAACTATCATATTTTGATTGATTAAGTCACTAAACTATCATTTTAAATAAAAAAAACCATTAAACCTTTTTCAATTCGAATGATTAAACCCCTAAACAATTTTTTTTGAATAAATAAACCATCAAACTCTCAAAAATTGGTTACTTATATCCTCTTAACAAAAATAAAAAAAATTACCGGCAACCAACTAAAAATGTTTTAAAGTAAAAATATAAATATATTAGATTAAGTTAAACGAATATAACTAGTCAATTTCTAAAAAATTGATAATCTATTTTATTGAAAAAATATTCAGGGACTTAATTATTCGAAATGAAAAAGTTTAATGATTTTTTCATTAAAAAAAATAGTTCAGTGACTTAATCATACAAAATGTAAAAGTTTAATGATTTTTTTATTCAAAAAAACAGTTTAAGGACTTAACCATTCAAAACTGAATAGTTCGTTGGGTTTTTTTTGCACTTTTCCCTACTTCAATATAATTTTATTAATTTAGTTAACTATATATTATTAAGAGTTAAATGCAAATTTGTTCTTGTGGTTTACAAAAATTAATGATTAAAGTCCTTATACAGAATTTTAAACTAACAAGACAAAATCCTTGTACATTTATTTTTTATAACACATATGGTCCTTATTATAAATAATATTAAAAAAGTAGAATTAAAAATTGGTAATTTTGTCCATTCACTTTTTCTATTTCTTTAATCTTAGTTTATAACATATTTGGTCCCTTTTTATTAATATAATAAGTTAAATTTGTTTGGCCCCTTTTAAATACAATATATTACTATTTTTATGACAACACATGTATATATTTCTTTATATTGAATACAAAAAGTTTAATACCACCCCTAATTATATCTATTTACTTTACAAATTATACAAATATATTTTATATTTTTCATGTTAGTTTTATCATCCATTTGAAGCAAATTGCAATTTATGATTAATTTCGAGTTATATTATTGAAAAGCGATCCATCAGATAAAAAAATAAATATAAATCACATATGTAATTAAATAGAATTAATATGTTTTTCTCATAAATCATCTATTAAGATAATAAGGACCAAATTTGCATTTAACTCTATTATTAACTATCATCTCAATGTTAATATAATTATAGTTTTGGTTATGGTAGATATTTTATTACACTTTTGATGATGCTAACCCGGGTCAGACCTGTTTATTTCATGTTTGCCCTTTCTCCTCCCTTTCTTTCTTTTAACATCCAACTGCATATTCATATATGAATTAGTTAAAAGTAGTTAATTTCTGATTTACACAAGTTCATATATGAATGTATAGTTTTCATGTATGAACCCGTTTTCGGTTACGAAATTACCTCTGAATGTTGCGCGTAGTTGTGAATTTTGACCTGTCAAAGCCACAATCTTTGACTATTGAGAGCATCTCCAACAGTTTCTCCAAATTTTCTCTAAAATGGAGAACTAAAAACTAAAATCTCTAAAAAAAATTCCCTTCATCTCCAACAGCTTTCCCATTTTGGAGATTTCTACATTGATTTTAATATTAAAATATTTATTAATCAATTAAAAAATTATTTCTCTTTCTCAATTATTACTTTTCATGGATTTCTATTGGTTGCTTCCAATTGTAATCATATTTGGAGTGGTCTCCATATTAGTGATCTCCAAATATGGAGAAAAAATCTTCTCTCCCTTAACTTTCTCCATTTTGTTAGAGCATAAATTAACCCAATATCTTCATTTTCCCCCATTTTCTCCATTTTGGATGCTGTTGGAGATGCTCATCTTAATTAGTCGTCCATATGGTTAAGATCCTTCTCAGCTTTACATTTTCTTTAACATTTCTTATTTTTAACCAACATATATATATATATATATATGCGTGTGTGTGTGTGTGTTTAGGGGACCTTAAGCCTTCGATTCCTGTTAGAGCTTATTTCTTCTCTACTAGGTATGAGAACTAGTCGCTTATTGATTGTCTTCTATATTGCATTTGCTTTCAAATTTTCATAGCATCAACGAGATCGCAATATTTTGAAACAATTTCGAGTTCTTCCAAGCGCTGCTTTTAGTTTTTATTAGTAAGAAAAACTTTCAATTAGTGGCTTATGAAACTGATTCTTAATCTGCCTAATTGTGAACGATGGAATGAATGGCTTTGGCAAGAGTATTTGGTTTGGTTGTATGAAGGTAGGACTAGTTAATAAATTGAGGAATTGTGTACAATGGAATGAACTCCTTTGGTTATAGCACTTGGCTGTATGCAATGCATGTAGGTTATATGCTCCTTTTTGTTTTTGTTTTTCAATTCAGAAAGTATTTGTGATTTATGAATCTTGTTTAGTAATAGCATCTATTCATTTCCATGGTGATTTTGTGCAGTGTGGATTTGAGAGGTTTAGTGAACCAAAACAAATCCAATTTCATCCCGCCTACATCGCGCATGACTAACTATGTTGTTGAGGTTTGGCAGCACCAGGCCTGAAGCTATTGTAAGTCCGTTCTTGTCATGTGATATTTTGGGGGAATGGAAGTATTTTGGATACTTGACGATGTTCATGCTGATTAGCATTTTATGTAGATCGGGATTAGCCAGGACATGGAAGTATTTTGGATACTTGGTGACGTGTAACTTGAAAAAGATAGAGCCTGTTACATGGCTGTGATCACTTCTGTGTTGAATTGCCAATAGCAATGACATGTTGAAGTTGTGTACATTATGCTGTAATTTGGGTTATATTGTCTGCTTCCCTTTTGTACCATCTGTAATTTAGATACATGTATCTTTTACTTGATCCTCATATTGAAGTCTGAAGTTTTTGAGCTTTTTTATGTATTATACTCAGAATATGAGGTCAAAGAGAAACCGATGCTGAACTCATTGATGCAAGGTGGATTAGATTATATAATGCTACAGTATTTGAATATTGATGGGATCCGTACAATTGGTAGTGTTCTAGGGCAGAGTATTGCTCTTGATTACTATGTTCGCCAGGTAGGTTAATACTTTAATCTATACTGAGTCTCTCGTTGAACAAAGGAATGCCCTCTGCATTTTATCTTCTTTTTTCTTATTTGTTTTAGGTTGATGGGATGGTTGGAGAATTCACTGATATTAACCGCAGTATGGAGAAAACTGGAACCTTCACGATGAAGAGGAAAAAATTATTCCAATTGGTGGGGAAGGCAAATTAAAATCTTGCTGATGTGATTCTTAAGCTTAGACTCTTTGAGAGGTACCAATGAAATTGAGAGAAAATGATACCTTCTTTGTGTATTGTTTCACTATTATGTGTATAGACTTTGACTTGCATAACAACCCTTAGTGAAGGTTGTCAAACAAACAACATCAGGGTTTGATTTTATCATTTGATCTATTTAATCATGATTGTGACTATTTTCTCTCACAATACTGTAGTAAAACTGCAATGAAACTCATTAGGAGTTTCCTTGGTCCTTGTAGAAGATGATAAAAGCCTCTTTAGCTTCCTTTTTTCTGTACCTTCATAACTTAACGACCGTTCTTTATCTTGCTTTCCGTATTCAATACTTTCGTGTAAAGATTGACTTCTTAATAGATCTACTATGGTGGTCTTTATCCTTTGATAGCTTGAATCAATTCCTTCTTCAGCCTCAGATTCAGAGCTCTCCTTCTCCATCTGCGTCTCCGTCTCTATCTTGTTTCTTGTTTGATTTTGGAAGCTTACACATGATAGAAGCGCTGGTAGCAGGTGTGTTGGAGATGTAGGGTGCACCGTGTTTTCTGTATGCAGTTATTTACTTCAGTGACATCAAGTTTTACCTGCAATTTCCATTCAGTTAGGGGCTGTTTGTTTAAAAAATTACCTCTTAAAACCTCTTAAGTCTGAAAATTAAGAGGTTTGCAGACTTGAGACTGTTTGTTTTATTAATAAAAGGTCTGAAAACCTCTTACCGTCCTCTGAAATTTGAAGAGGTGCACCATCCACCTCTTATTTTTTAGATGTGAAATCAGACTTGAGACTTCGGACCTCTTAAAAAACAAACAACACCTTACATTTCAGGTTCAGGGGAGGTATATAATCTAGCCATGCTTGCAAAATCTACAAATACCTTTAGTCTGGCCACATGGGTGTAGCCACCAATGCAGCACTGGACCAGAAGTTTGAAACTTACTCTTGTGATTTTCATCTTTGCACAGGTTTCTCCATTCTTTTGATCCATCTCTAACCAGTTTATCAAATTCGCATCGCAATGGTAGAGTATTGGGGTTTTGATGCAGCCAGTCAGCAATAAGGATAGCAATCACTGTGCACGCTCCTCCTCCTAAAGCTTTCTCGCTCCTCTGGTCAATCGTAGCCAGAAAGATTTCCGTCAGCAGTTCCAATTTTCCGTCTCTGCTTTTCACTCTCTTCTTTTCCCACTTGCCCACCTCAAATCTATCGCTGCCTGAAAACTCACTAGCTTTCTGATCACTTTTGACCAAATCTTGCCGAGGTTTTAAGTACGACAGTAGGCTTCGACGTGCGTTATCGATATCATCACCCCCTTCACCACCATGTGCTTTGTTCAAGAGTGGTGCATCTCTCGGTTTTCTAATATTCCAGGACAGAAGCCTCATTAGCTTCCTTTTTTCTGTACCCTCGTAACTTAACGATCGTTCTTTATCTTGCTTTCCATATACAATACTTTCGTGTAAAGATTGACTTCTTAATAGATCTATGGTGGTCTTTATCCTCTGATAGCTTGAATCAGTTCCTTCTTCAGCTTCAGATTCAGAGCTCTCCTTCTCCATCTGCGTCTCCATCTCCGTTTTGTTTCTTGTTTGATTTTGGAAGCTTACACACGATAGAAGCGCTGGTAGCAGGTGTGTTGGAGATATAGGGTGCACAGTGTTTTCTGTATGCAACTTTTTTACTTCAGTGACATCAAGTTTTACCTGCAATTTCCATTCGGTTAGGGGATGTTTGTTTTTAAAAAATACCTCCTAAACCTCATAAGTCTGAAAATTAAGAGGTTTGCAGACTTAAGACTGTTTGTTCTATTTTTTAAGAAAAGGTCTGAAAACCTCTTACCGTCATCTGAAATTTTAAGAGGTGCACCATCCACCTCTTATTTTTTAGATGTGAAATTAGACTTTAGACTTCAGACCTCTTAAAAAACAAACGACACCTTATATTTCAGGTTCAGTGGAGGTATATAGTCTAGCCATGCTTGCAAAAATCTACAAATACCTTTAGTCTGGCCACATGGGTGAAGCCACCAATGCAGCACTGTACCGGAAGTTTGACCGTTTTTTCCGAATAGCCAGTGAATTCAGTCACATCCAATTTGACTTTACCCAATATCTCAGCCTTGTGGTTTGATTCGACATCTATTCCCTGGTAATTTTCGTGGATATTATATTAGATACTGATATAAATATAACTAGAAAACCAGCAGCATGTTGGGTTGTGTTTTTGTACTTACATGAACCTGCAGGTCGATCTTCCAGCTTCCAGGACTCGCGCCCTTCGTATCCAAATTGCAGCGCTGCTCAAAACCTTCGTTCCAGCAGACACGCCCGTCAGCCTCTACGTTCTGTTTGGTGGTATGATTTCTCTGAATCGCTATTCGGGGTACGTAGCCTCTTCTGGGAACTCCTAGTTTTATATGCACTTGCATCTTATAATTATCTTTGTTTGGAATATTATCGATAACTAGGCCTTCGAGCTCACAGATTTTGAGATGGAGCTTGAAGTGCTTAGTATCTGATGTTACACAAAACATCAAGTTCCTCATTTTTACTTGAATTGGTGGGATGAATGAATAAATGCAAAGTTGTGGATCTTGTTGTCTTTATTGTGAATAGATGAGGTTTTCAGGGTGTTTGACATTCACAGAGAGTACGGATTCAAAGTCAACTTCTTGATATGTTAGAAAATTTGAATACATTTTTTTGGGTGATTATAAAATAAGGAGCATGTCTCATTTTTGTGACTTGTTCAGTACCTACTCTCATGCCTTCTAGATTTTGTTGAATTTGGTAAGTTCCTTGCTTAGGAAATTTGATGATGATTAGATTGTTGTTACTTTACAACAACTCTTAATTCTACCTATATTAAATGGAGTAATCTGACTATTTGAGTTGTTGTATTTGTTTTCCCACTGCAAAAAGGTCATTTTTATCCTGAAAATATTAAAAAAATGAGTTTTGGATTTTTATGTTCATTAGTTTGTTTAGAATGGTTCATACCTGTATTATTTTATGTTTTTTTGGACCATTTTGTAAAAACAGTTGTTATGGGGATGGGAAATTGAATATAATAGTTAGAAAACATATTGAAGTTTTGTGATATTAGGTAAAAAATCCAATAATATATGTGTGTGTGTGTTATATGTAAATATAGTAAATCACTATTTGTGGGAGCAATGGGCTTTTTGAAGGCAGAAATTCCATTTACACCCCTTGACCTTTGTGTTGAAGAATATGTTTAGTGGAAAAGCAATACGCCTTACTTGCCTTTTGAAAGTCAATGAACACGATGTCTTAACTCACACCTCTATACTAAATGGCTTATCATGTCAAGAAAAGGGTAATTATACACTGTTTGAATAATAAACTGAATAAATGTAATGATCTGGGTAGAGTTTATGATCCACAATTAGTAAATAGTAACTACATGATTCACCCCGCCTCCTATTTTCTCTGTTTTGATTTTGATCTTCCCCTATTTTTTTATGTATGGGGACTGAATCACACTGGTAGTTTATTCCGGTCATCTCTCTAAAGTAACACTATTAACACACATTGTTAACCCACCCACCACTGTGACCCACCATCACTACCATTGTTATGGAGATGTGTTTGTGTTTTGTATAATGTAAGGTTTCATAGCGGAGGAGGGGGTTTCCGGTGGAAAAAACGTTCTTGTTGGAGTGTGTGTGTATGTGTGTTGCGGTGTGTAAGTCCGGTGCCGGATAAGGTGGCTCAAGACGGTTCCGGTGCCTGAGACGTGGCCCTTGGAATTCCGTCTATATATATATATATATTGTATATGCGTGTGTGTGTATATATAATAGTTTTACATGCAATATAGTATTAACATTTAAATATAATATAACTAGTTAATGGCCCGTGTAATACACGGACGATTTAAACATATTGTTTTAGTTTCTAATAAGCATTAACATTTGCATTTTAAAGTTTATAAATAATTCACCACAAACTAAACTAAATATCCAATTAACAATATAAATATGACTTAGTTAATTAATAAAAGAAACATTAATGATTTAGTCTAATCATAACCATTTAGAAAATTATATTTATAACATTTAAATTACATTTCTTTCATTTTTTTTATTCAAAGCTTTTTTGAAATTGAGTAAGTAGAGAATTATTATTTATTAAAATAATTCTAATTAATCAACGATTTAAATGAAAAAAAATTACTCTTACTTTATTATTAAATATTTTAGTCATCTAATAGTTGTTAAAATATCTGAAATTCTTTTGTTGAAAGATTCGGATTTCGTGAGGGATTCTGAAATAAATTATATAGTGTTTTTGACTTGTAGGGTTTAAAAAAATATATTATTTATAAATGATCTATAGAATTAGTAAGATTGAAAGGATGAAATCTTTAAATTTCAAGAACATCAACAATAGCGTTTTAAATAAAATAAACTTTTATTATTTATAAATAATCTATAAAAAAATTTAGATTAAAAATAGAAATCTTTAAATTTCAAAAATATCAACGATAGAATTGTAATAAAATGTAAACAACTTAATTTATATCTATTCAGACTATTCTTAATATTTACTAATAAAAAGAAATTAAAAAAATATTCAATATTATACTCATTTTGAAGGTATCGTCGAGACAATTATAAGAGTGTAATTTATAAAAAAGAAAAACAAAAAACTTAAATGATTTTAATTCATTTACATTATTTACCTTAATATGATAAGAATGTAAAGTGAACATTGAAAAACTAAGGGGTAATAAGTAATTTAATCAAATAATTATAAGGATACACAATGTAAATTATAAAAGGAAAACTAATAAATTAATGAGAAATTTTAGGTATGTAAATTTTGGAAAAAAAAAAATGGAAATAGATTATGACATCATCATTTGATAGGATTTGTTTAATTGACCAATGAAATCACTCAATTTCATTTTGATGACATCAGCAAAAACCTTCTTTTAATATATATATATATATATATATATAGATAAATAAGGAAAAAGCAAAAAAATAATTAAAAATAATGGTAAAATGGTTAAAGAGGAAAATGGCCTTGGAGTTAACGGATTTATTTGATAGCCTAGGACCAAATTCAACAGAAATTGCATATTTTAAGCATCAAATCCATAATAAATGCAGTTTAGAAACGAAATCCGTAAAAATCAACAAACCATAAGGACCAATTAATTAAAAAAAAATTAATTATATTATTAGAACTATTTTAATTATATTATGAAGTATTGTAATTAACTATTTTTTCCAAAATGTCTTCGTTGGCCATTTCGTATGTTTGTAAGATTTTAATGAAATGTTGGTAACTCAAATTCAGGGGATCTTTTAAACATAACATGAGATTGAAATTAAATTAAATTCCAAATCCCGTGAATATACTTCAACCCTATAAACCAAACGAGACCTAACTGGACTTTTGGTTCATCAGATTCCAACGGAATGAACAAAATTGAAATGATCAATTCCATTAACCAAATTCAACATTATGTTTGGTTTTTCTAGGGAAGGAATCTTTGAAATCTTTTGAATTTGACACAATTGTCCATTCATAAGTGTTGAGGAAGGAATTCAAATCCATTACTTTTGAATCTATTACAAAGAAAAAAACCCCTTAAATCCTTATCTTCCCTTTAGCCGGGCGTCAAAGAAAAGACTTGCTCAAACTTGTCCTCCTCTTCCATTCATCTTCTCGGTCTTAATGATTGTAACAGATATGTCATTTTCTTCCGTTCACCAACCTTCTTCTTATTGTATTAATAGGTATTCTTCTACTTTGTTCTTTTTGTCGTTCACCATCTATCTTCTTCGGTGGCGTTCACCACCGATCCCGCCTCTTTTTTGTTCGATCATGTTCTTCACATATCTACAATTCTGCTTATTATTTGTCCATTCCTTCCATCTCATGGTTATTCGTTGTCCATCATCGATATTCCTCCTCTTTTTTATTTGATCGTGTTCTTTACATATTTGCTCGTGCCAGAGCTTATTTCTTTTCTACTAGGCATGAGAGTACGAGACTAGTTGCTTATTATTATTATTATTTTCCACCTCTATACCGGCTTTGAGTATTAAGTGGGTGTTTTTGACGGGCGGAGGACATATATTGCAGTTGTTTTCCTCGAAGTAACTCGTATATCCAAATTAGCTACATAGCATCAACTAGATTTGAGCATTTTAAGACAATTTCGAGCTCTTCCAAGCGCTTTTTTTGTAATTGGGGAGACTAGTTTTTATTAAGAAAAACTTTCAATCAGTTACTTATGAAGCTAAAATCTTAGAAACCGTGTACTCAAACACCAGTTTCTAAGGTTTTAGTTTAACATAGGACGAGGTGGGCTATCGTTTAGGGCAGTCAAGACTCAAGCCCAAGAATAAGTAGAGCCCACCAACGTCCATATATAAGTGAGTAAGGAAGGTAGGTTTTACTTCCTTGGATAAAAAAGTTTAGCGGCTTCTTTTCTAATCGCACGCTTTCTCGACTCTTCTCGACTTCCATCTCTAGGTTCTTTCAATCTTCGCTTATTTCTTGTTTAGTGATTCCTTAAATCTTGATGTTTACATGCTTAAATGTGATATATCCTAATGATTTTAACTATTTGAGTGATTTCTTAAATTTTTTGATAAATTATTGATTCCTTAATCATAAAAGTTACCTAAACCCTAGAATTATTGAATATGAGCTCGAGCCGCTGTTTTTTTTTTTCTTTATTGAATCACTTTGGCAATAATATTTGGTTATGGGCTCCATTTTGTGTTTCTTTCAATTTAGAAAGTATTTGTGATTATGAATCTTGTTTAGTAAGTTGCTTTCAATTAGGCTGTGAGTAATATCTATTCATTTCCATGGTGATTTTGTGCAGTGTGGACATTATTTCTGTTCTGGATATTGTTTACAAGGTATTATGGCTGTTTAAGTGTGCCCCCTTTCTATTTGTAAAGCTTCTTTTTGAGATATAACAAGTTGATGATCCAATATTAAAATGTTAGGCAACATTTATCTTAGGAGTTGTTTGCCAAATGCTGACGCTCAAGTGTTTGCCAAGTCATATTACCTTATTGGTTGAACATTGCGATGACTGAGAATGTTACCGGTAAGAGAGATGACAATGGCCGAGAGTGTTTCCCGGTATGTGAGAGTAACGGCTCTTAACTGGTTAGTGCTTTGCTGGTAAATTATTGCATATGAGACTGTTTTTATGGACTAAAATCTTATCCGAAAATATAAGCGATAGTGTTGAATCTTACCGATAAACGCCTTATTAGACTGTTTTTAAGGACTAAAATCTTATCTGAAAATATAAGTGATAGTAGTAAACGCTTTCTAGGTAAGTGTTTTAGATAAACAACCAATGTTCTATAGATATTGAATATAATAAATTGGCCACAAATGCAACAAAATCCATATGATCATTGTATCATATATGATATGGATATAGAGTTTAAGTAAATGGTAACTACTTGATTGCTGGAAAACCAAATCGATTGAACACCTCTCTAGCGGGCTTGAATACATGCTCGTCATGCTCTTGGTTTTGTACGACATGTCATGATTTCGATCTTGCAAGTTTGTTTTTCTTGATATTATTTGCTTTATGATCATCAAGTTTCGTCTTGAATCTCATGTTTGAACCTTTATTTTTTACTCCTAAATTTTTTCCCTCTTTGATGTTCATATTCTTATTCATGTAAAGGAGGATAATTTAATAGATATAAAAAGGTTACCGATCTAATTCATTGGATATTATTGCTGGATACATTAGATCAAATTAGACCTTGGTTTGGGGTTTGGTCTTTCGACCCTTGTACCAACCCACTCGTGCTTGCTTCATTCTTTACCAACTCGACTATCTTGATTGAATTGATTAAGATTTGCCACAAATCCGACTAGTCATTTCGACTTTTCTCCTTGGATTTGCCTTTTTTCTATTTTGGTTTTAACATGTCTTTAAAATCCTTTCACAAGGGAGATAACTTGTCAATTATGCCCAATACCTTTATGGATTCGTTCATCTTCATATCGTGCTGAGTAAATTTGTCCAAGTATTCGAAGGAGTTCATGGTATTGTTTCATCACCGACCTCAAATTGATCATTTTGTAATTATTAAATTTACCAACAAGAAACTTCTTTCTAGAAGCATCCTTTGCCATATATTTTGATTCAAGGGAATCCCATAGTTCATACACGAAATAAGTCACCAATTTTGTATATCTACACATAGGATCACAAGTTAAGTTTTTATAAGGGAGATCTATAGTTAAGACTGGTTAAGCGGTTATAACCGCTAATGGATAGAGGACGATTATAACTGAATCTGAGTTCTGCAACAAACAAGTTCAAAGCACTTGATTAAATACGACCAAGGATAGGAGCCAACTCTAGACGTGTCTAAGAGCCATCTTTGGACACACACATCTAGAGATAGGAGCCATCTCTAGACCTACAAAGGATGACAAAGTCTAAAAACACAAGTTTGGATGCACATGTCTAAAACTTTCTATCCATTGCATCAAAGGGACCATTTTTGTTTTGTCATAATATACAAAAGCAGTAAAGTTTAAAATGGAAACGTAAATCTCTACTCAAATCTTTAACGTGGCTGTTGCATGAAGTAGATGTGCAATTGTGCATGCAACTTTGACCGTTTTCATAGAGAGAGATCGCAAGAATTGCTGTAAATATTAGTTACGGAAAACTCGAGTATATTCTTTTGTTAGACCTTTCATCTTCTTACGTTTTTCTTTGGGTATTAATATATGTTTAAGCTATTTTGATTCTTTTTTGTTACCTTAGTTGTACATGGTGAGACACAAAAATGTAATATCGATTAAGTAGGAGGTTCAGATTTGACAAGATATTTGAGGTTGAAATTATGGGAGAGAAACAAATACGTCCATTCATTGAATTGAATGTTGAGGCCATCAAGATATGTATCGAGGGGGTGGTGAAAAAGAGGGGTGATGATAAATGATCCAAGAATATTATTTTGGTTGGGGGTACATCTGACCTTGTTAGATTAGCAGATTTGATTTATGGTGTTTTATGTAATAGATATTTCATGATTGGCTGAATCTTGATGTTTGAACAATCTTTTATCTTGTAGAAAGGTTATAAAAAATTATATAATCTTTCGCCTCGAGATATATCCAATTACATCCATGTAATGTTGTCCACATATGCATATGGTGTTAAGGCACCATGACATGGGGCAAAGATGATTGACAACGTAAGTTATTATGTACTAGATCTTATTTGGTTACTTAGGCCTTAACGGAAATAAAACCTCTATGGTTTTCTTACCCGATTTATGGGTTCATATGGTATTTTGGTTTTGTTCATCAAATACTCAAACATAGATTGTGTTACTTTTTTGTATGTTGAACGAGTAACCAAATCAATTTTACTCAAATTTCGTGGATGGTCTATCTTAAATAACATGTATTTTTTATCTGTACAGTTGAGTTTCTTTCCAAACTCCAGGTGCTTCCGTGCCTAAAATAAGCCTCCAATGATGTAAGGTAAGTTCATTTGCTGAAATATATAGTAAGAAAGAAGTTTATAGCATCGACGTCTTTTCAAAAAAAGATTAACATCTTGGGATTGAAATAGATTTCAAGTTTTTTGTTTGGAACCTTTATTAGATTTTTTTCTTTTATCTTTCTACAAAGTTATCTAAATGTGGTCTTTTTTGTTTATATTTGTTGACAATACGAAAAGTATGCAGTCCAAATTTGGTCTCTTTGGTTATTCGAAAACATGACAATTCTAAATATTTGATAATGCCCCTAATTCAACGACTAAAAGTTAACGGTCAATTGGAAGAAGGGACCTAAATGCATGCCTTTGCAACCGCCATCTGTAGTTTCACAAGCATCGAGACAAAAACCATAACAATCGGAGAACCGAAGAGACCAAAATTGTAGTTTACTCCGTACATTTTGTATTGTCAAGAGAAATGTAAACAAAAAGACCGCGTTCAAATAACTTTGTAAAAAGACAAGAAAAAGTCAAACAAGGGTTTTAAACAAAAAACTTGAAAGCTATTTCAATCCTGAGATGATTCTTTTTAAAACAACGATGAGGCTATGAACTTTCTTACTATATATTTCGGCATCTGGACATACTTCATATGATCGAAGGTTTCTTTTAAGCTCAGAAGCACCAGGAGTTTGAAAAAGATCTCAACTGTACAAGTAAAAAGTGCATATTGTTCAAGATATCCATGAAATTTGGTTAAAATGATATGGTTACTCGTTCGATATACAACGATCATAATCTATATTTGAGTATCCGGGGAACAAAACGAGAATGCCAAACGAACCTACAAATCATGTAGGAAACCATAGCGGTGTGTTATTTTTGTTAAGACTCAATAAGCCAAATAAGAGCAGTAAATAATAACTTACATTGCCGTCCGTTTTTGCCCCATGCCATGGTGCATCAACACCATATGGGGAAGAAATTACATTGATGTCATGGGACATACCCAAAGGCAAAAGGTTAAATTTCTTATCTAACCTTTTTGTAGAATGAAAGACAGTACAAACATCAAGATTCGACCATTCAAAAAATATCTATTACCTAAAACACTAATTCATATATGCTAATCATGGAAGGCGGGCAACACCCCTGGCCAAAATTTGAACCGTTCATCATCACCTTTTTTCACCACCCACTCGAATAATCTCTTCACGACCTCATGCACGCCAATTAAATAGCTATACCAGAAAAAACGACTCGGGAAAACAAAATTTTAGCGAGTAAGAATGATATACAGTTTCTTTGGTTTGAAACCGCTTTTTTTAAGGTAAGTGGCCCTCTTTGCCTACTGCATAGGTTACCTCCATATCTCTTAGCTATTCGCTCGCATAGTTGATCGCTACGTAACATAGGTTCTACATGAAAATTCAACCAAACAAAATTAAGCAAATGCACTCTAAAGTCAAGAATGTGAAATATGACCAATACCCCTTTCTAAAAACAATCAACATTCAATGAAGGGATGTATCTCTTTCTCTTCCAGAATTTCAATCTCCGGTATTTTGCCAAATTGGAACCTCCTATGTTAATCGATGTTACATTTATTTGCGCCTCATCACGTACAACTAGGGTAACAAAAGGTAATCAAAATAACATAAAAATCTATTAACGCCCAATGTTGAACGTTGGAAGATGAAAGGCTTAAAAAAACATATACTTGAGTTTTTCGGTAACCAATATTTACAACAATTCTAGTAGTTTTTCTCGATGAAAACATGGTCAAAGTTGCATGGATATCCACGTCATGCGACAACCACACTAAAGATTTGAGTAGAGATTTGCATATTCATTTTAAACTTTAATTGTTTTTTTGTATATTATGACTGAACAAATAGTTGTCCCTTTGACAACAATCTCCATTTGACGTTATAAGCAGAGCACAACAAGTTGTAAAACCATTTAACGATATGGCGTTGAGTTTTCCGGAGTACACACCCACAAATCTTGACTCTATCCCCCTTAGATTGCCATAATGCGAGGGTAAGGGGGACGTGCCAGTAAAGCCAACCAATTTTAGACTTAGGAAAATTGGATGAGTCCAAGCTTTGGTCCAGAGATAGCTTTGGTCATACTTGTCATCTCTGGTTTAAGTGGATGGTCTTCAGCGTATCTCTTTGGACGTGTGTGTTTAGAGATGACTTTTGGATACGTTTGGAGATGGCTCCTATCTCTGATCGCACTAATCTAGAGCTTTGGACCTGTTTGTTCATGATCCAAGGATTATTAATCAAAACCTAGATTATCCAAATACTCCAAATACTATATTTTCTGTATGGTTAATATGGCTTTGGGAGTATAATCTGTTTGAGATATGAACATCCAAATTCGGAAAAGATGCATTTCCTTGCTTGAAATTCTTGCTTTCTTATTTTTTATTTAGGATTTTCCATAATTTTTCAATGTTAATCCTTCATTTCAATTTCCTTTCGGTCGATTTGTTCGTAACTGGATGTAATGACATATCATTATCTCCCACCACCGCTCCCTCCTCTGGAGGTACCTCCTCGCATGCTTTCCCAATTTTATGATATGTTCTTTTATTCGTCAGATCAAATGTTGGAGTTTGGTTATTACGATCGCAGTCGAATGTTGCAGTCAAATCTATTTGTTCTAGCTGTTTTAGCTAAGGTTAGGTGAGTAGTTTAGTTGGGGCTAGGGTTTATTTTTGTGTTTCTAGAAAAAATAGTGTAGAATTGTTGATGTGATTTGTTAGGTCTTGATACAACCATGTTCGCTTTACTTTCACAGGTTTTCCGGAGAATGAATGTGATTTAAGTAGTCTGAAATCTATATTTTCAATTAAAACTTGTAGCTCATTGGTTTATGTGCTAGCGCGGCGTAGCGCCTCATCCCTGCTAGCAATTTCACGTCGACAACATGGATATAGACAACCATTGAGGTTATTCCTATAAACTTAGGTATTCTAACTTTCTGTGCTGATGTGATATAGGTTGCTGTAGTTTGGAGAGGACATTGTTAGAGTAGGGTTCTTAATTTTTAAAATGTTTCACTTTTGTAAAGACATTAAAGTTCCTGTAAGAAAATTTTGGTTTTATTTCGAATATGGAACTTTTAGTAAGATTTCATAGTTGGCTTAACTTCCAAAACTTTTAGTAACATTCTCAAGATGAATGAAGTTTCAACCTTGTTTGATCAGGTTCATAGCTGAACTTATACAGCCCATGGATGACCCATTAGGCCATTACAGCTGGTCTATGTGGAAAAGAAGACCAAATTGACCTTGAGTTAACAAAATTTTTTAAACAGAGTTATGGCCAAGGTAGGAATTGGTAAGATTAAAAAATTGTAAACCACAAACATGTAATTCAATCTACATATTAAGATTGTGTCATGTGATAAACAGGATCATGTGATAAACAAAGAAAGCAACAAATTTACAAAATTAACCATGGTAGGTATACTCTTTATAAGCTCATCATTTATTAGGCAATAAAAATAATATGTTTTAAAAAAAAAAATGAGTAAACCGATAAAATTTAGATATTTAGGAGATTACTAGCGAATCGAGGAAAGGAGATTAAAAACAAATATAAGGGCTAAGGTGTTATAAAAGGAAACATGTGGACTTGATTGTAACTATAGAAGGAAGTGTGGAAATCAAGATTAATCCTATATTCTTTATGTCTTATTTGTTGAAAAAAATTCTTTTAAGTTATGATTTTAATGTAAAAATCGTGTTCTTATCTTATATTGGAAAAGAAAACGTGTCCAATTAAATTTAAAATATTCAATTTATTAAAGTCAAATTGTTAAAAGTTGTAAAGAGGAATTAAAAGATGAAAAACAAAGATAAAGATATTATTATCATAAGTGAAACATGATTTACTGTTATCAGCGACCTGAATAATTTATCTAAAAATAATAATTAAAAGAAAATTTTTGAAAAAGAAAAAAACATTTTAACTCCACAAACTTTTTTATTTTAGAGGTATTAAATGTATATTAATTTTCTTTGGATACGTTTAATAGAATGTTGGTTTACCTTTTAAAGTGTTTTCTTATTTTTAAGAATATTTCTTTTGTTACTTTTAAGGATGTTTTTAGATTTGAAGAAATTATTGTTCTAAAGCAAAAGGTCCACAAGATTTTAATTCTTTCCAATTTATAAAATGTTGAAAATGCTCTTCAATCCCTTTGGTTTATGGTATTGGATTGGATTTAGAATTTAATTCTATTTTAATTTCATGTTTGGTTTAAAATATATCCTGTATTGAAATCTAGAGATTTCATTAATATACAACGATCATGACCTATTTAGTTTGCAGGAAATAGAATTTTAGAGGATTTGGATTTTAAATCAATTTGGATCATGATCTATCCTAGGATTTCTTTGACATCCCTCAAACATAGGATCTTAAAGTCATAAGGGGTGGCTAGAATTAGGAGTGCGTGAATCATCTGAAGGAGAAATGGATTAGCAGTGGCGTGAATCGATGGTGAAGGAGAATGGATTAGCAGTACATGAAATGGATTTCAATTTTAGGTTGCTGCAACTACTAGTTGCCAACTAGGGTTTGTGTTTGATGATGATGGTATTTTTGTCATTTTCAAATTTTTGGCCCGAATAGATATCTTTTCCTTCTCTTTTACGAAGGAATGGCCAGATTCATATTTGAAGGAATGTTGATATTTCAATTCCGTTTCATGGATAACTAAACATCGCAATGGAATTCGATGAATGAAATTGACCATTCCAATTCTGTTCAATTTCGTCGGAATCCAACGAACCCAACGACCCCAATAGTATTTTGAAATCTCATGTGGTTGGTTGGTACTTCAAAGGATTTCGTATGATTTGTATGTAATAAATATTTAGAATATGCTAAAAACATTTATTTTATGATAATCAATTCTATTTCAAATTCTACAATTCGAATCATACTCCTAATCCTTCTAATATAAATCATTTTTAAAATTTTGCACGTAATTCAAATTAGGGGTGAGCAGGAAAAAACCGAAACCGAACCAAAACCGAAAAAACCGAAAAAACCAAACCGAAAAAACCGAACCAATATCAAAACCATTGGTTTTGGTTTTTAAAATTTCAAAAACCGACTTTTTCGGTTTGGTTCGGTTTTATGATTCAAAACCAAACCGAAAAAACCGAACCGAACCGAATAAATACTTCAATTAGTTTTACCCTAGATATTTAGTAAATACTGGAAGATTTTGTTGAGTTCTTATTTATCTCCAGTTCTCTGATAATTTTCTTGTTTATGAGTTCGTATTTATCTTCAGTGCTCTGCTAATTTTCTTTTAGTTTTCGACGAATTACTTGAGTCTATGAATGACTTTACATCACATAGAAAACATTTATATTAAAAATGATGAAACAAATAATAAATTGAAGTCATTTTATGATGATGATAACGATTAATAATGTAAATTAGTCAATATTAAATTGAAGTCATAGTTCTATATAACACCAACTCTAACTTTTAATCATTTAGATGTGATAAATAGGAATTAATGATCTTGGATTTTGATTTTTGGACAAAAAATTGAAATCCGAAAACCAAAAACCGAAAACCGAACCAAAAACCGAACTTAAAACCGAAAACCAAAAACCGAAAAACCGAATGGTTTTGGTTTTGGTTTTTCTAAAAACCGAAATTTTCGGTTTGGTTTTGGTTTTACCTCAAAACCGAACCAAACCGAACCATGCACACCCCTAATTCAAATTTATCAAAACCGTTCGATCAAACCAAATGGTCACTTACCCTCTTACATCTTTTTTATTAAATATTATATTATCGACTAATTACTAACATTTAATTAAATTTAAAGATGACGTGACAGATTATTTTTACCCTCCGAATTTATCTAAATTAATTTATGAATCTATGTGTTATTGTTTCACTCCTTATTAATTTATATAATAAAGGCGTTTGTATTTTTATCATATTTAATAGCTTTCTTCCTTAAATTATTCTGTGATTTATCAACTAAATAAAATTTAAAGCAAGTTATGGTGCGTTATAATGAGTTATAACGTGGAATACATAAAACAACACTAAAATGAAGGATAAGAATACTCAGATCTCATATTAAATCCATCCGTCTTTCATTCTTATATATAACTTTATTCTTCAATGTTACATTCATTTATCAGTATGGAACGAGTAAATCTTAAAATGTCACATTATTCTCCATGTTTTTTTTTATATACACTAGATACACTTGTGTGCGCGTTGCAGGGCAAAGTACGTATCAATTACCTGACCATAATAAATCGTATATAAACTATTGAGTAATATGAGTAAAATTGAAGGTCAATTGTTCAAAAAATTTGAAAAATATTCGTTCGATAGTGGATATTGACACTCATAACATTTGAGCTCATTTTGAAAGTTTTGATTTGACGATTATAGTGATAGAACTTGTTAAATAATATTTCAAGATTTGTTGATATATTTGCTAAAAATATTTGACGATTAAAAATAGGACTTTCGAAATTTCAAGAATTCTTGAAATTACATGTAAAGTCTTTTATATAACAACATAGATCAATAAATAACCAAATAAGTTTTTTTTATAAGATGGTATAACTATATATATAACTATAAATTACAGATAAGAGTGTAAAATAAAAATAAGAATGTAAAAAAATATAAAATAAACTAATTTGTATGATTTAATAATACGATTAAGTTCTAAAATATTCAAATATTAAACTCATTTTGAAGGTATTGTCGAGACGATTATAATAATATAATTTGTTGAAAAGGAAGACGAAAACTTTAATACATTTAATTCATATATATACATTATTTATGTCATTATGATAAGAGTATAAAGTGAAAATTTTAAAAGTAAGTGATTGAAAGTAATTTAATTAAGTAATTATAAGGGTGTAAAATGTAAGTTATAAATTGAAAATAATAACTTGTAGGATAAGTAATAGAAAGAGGTATTTAATAAGGGGGTATTCAAAAATTAAATATTGAAATGTTGAAAAAAATATGAGGTATTTTTTATATATAATAGAATAAATAATATGATTGCATCAAAAGATATTCGATATTAGGCTCATTTCGACGGTATTGACGATACAGTTATGATGGTATAATTTATAAAAAATTGAAACATAATGTAATGCATTTTAATTCATAATACATGATTATTTATGTTATATGATAATGATATAAAATGAAAAAAATGAAAAAATAGAGGACTAAAAGTGAACTTAATAACTAACTTCATGGGTATTAAGTGTAACATATTCAATTGAAAAAGAAATTCCATACGCATATTAACAAGAGAGTGGAGGAGGGTGCTTTGAAATGATTGTACAACATGCATTAAAACTTGTATAAAATTGTCAAGATGTACTGGCAATAACTATTTAAGCGCTTTTATAATATAGTATAGATAAAGATTTCTAAATTTTCAACTTCTTAACCCACCATTTGTGTATACGCAATAATCATGAGGTTGCTTCATGATTCTTTAGCTCAATTGTCATATTGTCGCATCAAGATTGATTGGTTCTTTCAACATATATTGACTGATTGATGTATTACTTGATAAATCCAATTATATAATAAGGTATTTTACTTTTGCAAAGAATGTCATCCCAAAAAGAAAAGAGGTATGAGTCAATCTCATGATTATACACAAAGACATTACATCTACATGTAGAATAACCAAAACTCAATCACAAACCATCATTTAAGACTATTCAATTATCATGGTGCTCCCTCATTACTATTGGCTTTTCCTTTAATATATAAAGATAAAGATTATTTTTCAATGTTACATTCACTTATCAATATGAGTGATGAGTAAAACAACACCACAATGCTATATTTAAGAATATTCAAATATTTAAATGCCACATAATTCTATATGTTTCTTTTTTTTATATATACATACATATTGCTTAATTTTCAACTTCTTAAGAAAGTAGGATAGCTAAAACTCAATCTCAAACCACCTTCTGTGAATACTCAATAATCATGGTGCCGTTTTCTTTGGTTCAATTGTTATGATGTTGCATCAAGATCAATTGGTCCTTTCAACATTATATTGAATGATGGATGGATTAATCAATAGATATTTTTATATATTAAGGTACTTTTTCTTTTGGAAAAATTTCATCTAAAAAGGAAAAGAAAAGCAATGTCAATCTCATAAATAGACATAAAAACATCACCTCTATATTTTCTATTCACTCTTTTTTCTTTCAAATTTCCAACTTTTCTCCAATGTTGCATAACCAAATTCCAATAAACTAATACCGAGAATCTGCAATTTTTACAATTCGATAGCCGTCAAGGTGCCTCGAGCTGTGTTACTTAACGTTAGGTTGAATTGATTGGGTTGGTTGAGTTTTATGCACCTTTATCTACGATAAATTTTAAAGTTCTTAATCAATGTTCATGATATCAAAGAAAGTCGATGAAACTAAATGATTCACCTCTCATCTTCATTCCTGTAGATGAAACAAAAACTATGTTTTCTTTTATAAATTTGCACATTATTTAACTAGTATGAAATTATATATGAAATAGAAAAACATTACTTAAAAAGACTAACACACTAAATCTACGTTAGATTTGATTTGATTTAATAATCTCACGACAAATTTCACAATAGAAGCCACGTCGGATAGGAGAATACTATACCACTAATTTGTTTATATAAAATTACAAATAAACCTCCCATTACTATTTCTGAAATAGATGTCTATATTAAAATCTAAAACACTATATACCATACCATCTTAAATGAGGAACCCCCTTTGATATTTTGTGAGTTGACCATTTTATATACCCTACCATGATGAAAAGAGTCCCATCCACCTTTTTTTTCTTGCCTAACAGTGATTTTGTTGCTTTATTTATAGTGCCCATAAACGTTTTATATATGTGGGCAACTTTCATCTATAAGAAAATTACAAAAACGTAATTTTAATAATATAAAAAATTAAAAAAATATAAATTATGATTAAAAAATAGAACCTTTTTAATGAAATTATAATATGATTGGTAAAACGTTTATTCAAAAATATGTTTTAAAAATGCAAATGAATGAATTTTAGACGTAGGTAGGTAGCCTTTATATATATATATATATATATATATATATAGAGGGAGGTTCAAATGTAAACTCTATATTTCGTGTAAACTATGTAAACCCATCGTGGCCCTTGATCAAAAAAATCAAAGGAGGATATGGATTCATAGAAAATATGGAAATGTGAAATATATGGTAAGTCAATGATTATGGAAATATGAAAATGTGAAATATGGAAACGTTTTTGAAAATCAATGGTGTGGATTGGTTTACATAGTTTACACGAAATATAGAGTTTACATTTGAACCTCCCTCTATATATATATATATATATATATATGATACATCATACCTCAATTTCTTATTGGGAAAAAGAGAGAGGAGAGAATGGAATCAAATGGCTTGCAAAAAGATGTTGAAGGGAAAAATAGTAGCCAACAACATAAGACAGTTGAAGACACAAACAATATCTTCATCAGTAAACAAGGAGGATGGACTACCTTCCCCTTCATCTTAGGTTTTTAACTCTCTCTCTCTCTCTCTCTCTCTCTCTCTCTCTCTCTCTCTTATATATTTATTTTTGATTGTGAAATATGTTTTTAGTATGAGCTTATGAACCAGATCCTAGTCGTCCATATGCAAGATTGATGATCAAAATTAAATGGGTAGTTTATTCGAAAATAACTACCCTATATAAAAGAAACTACCTATTTAATACTGACTATCGATCTTGCATATGGATGGTTAGAATCTAGTTCACAAATTCACTCTAAAAACATGGTTCACAAATGAAACTCCTTATATGTATATATAACACGAATTTTGTTAGAAACTTAGAAATCCAGTTAAAATTGATTTGAAATCCAAAAAAACGTTAATATATGGTGCACCAAGTCCACATGTTCATTTTCAGGATGAATATTGATTGTGAAAAACACATTCATTATAAATATGAAAATGTTATTTATTATGAATAACATATTCATAATGAATCTAAATGCATTATTCATCATTAATTAAAATGAATATGTTATAATGAATAACATGTTAATATTTATGAGAGTAAATTATGGATTTGGTCCTTAAGGTTTGACGAAAATTATGGATTTGGTCCTTAAACTTCATTTATTACACGGATGGTCCCTATGGTTTGAAGATTCTTACGGATTTGGTCCTTGAGAACCAAATCCATAGGGACCAAATCCGTAAGAATCTTCAAACCATAGGGACCAAATCCGTTAGCCTCAAGGACCAAATCCGTAAGAATCTTCAAACCATAAGGACCATCTGTGTAATAAATGAAGTTTAAGGACCAAATCCGTAATTTTCGTCAAACCTTAAGGACCAAATCCATAATTTACTCTAGAGTAAACTTCACTTTTGGTCCCTGTGGTTTGACGAAAATAACCGATTTGGTCCCTAGAGTTTAAAAAATACAAATTTGGTCCTGTAGTATGCGATTTCGTCCGGTTTTGGTCCCTCCGACTAACGGCTGTTAAATGAAGCCGTTAGTTCAGGGGTAATTTCGTCTTTTTCCATTTTAACAAACCACATGGACCAAATTTGGACACATTTCTTTTTTTGTCTTTTTCTCTCTCATCACTTCTTCTTCCCCACAAAACACACACACACACACACACACACACACACACACATATATATATATATATATATATATATATAACCCACCATCACCACCCACCACCACCCATTTTTCCCATCACCACCATCCACCATCACTACCACCCACCCACCACCACACACCACCACACACAAACACACACACACACACACACACATAACCCACAATCACCGCCACCACCCATTTTACCACCGCCTACCACCACCAATTTAACCTACCACCAGCATCCATTTTACTTATCCACCGCCACCACCACCACCAATTTTACCTACCACCCACCATCACCATCACCACCACACCACCCACCACCACTCGTCGGGAGAGGAAATTAGGGGATTTGGTAGGGTTTGAGTGTGAAGAAATTCGATGTGAGGTACATGAAATTGGTGAAACTGAGTTCGATTTTGCCGATAGAGATTTGGGGTGGATATAGATTTGGATTTGGGGCAATGGATTTGAGGGTTTCTAGGGTTCCAGTTAATAAATTAGTTGTTTTTTAGGGTTTTAAAGTATGTATGTATATGTATATATATGTGTGTGTGTGTGTGGTCACGACGGTATTGTGGTTATATATATATATAAGAGGATGGTGTTGATGGTGGATGGTGGTGGTTAAAATGGGTGGTGGTGATATTGTGGGTTATATATATATATATATATATATATCTGTGTGTGTATGGTGGTAAAATGGGTGGGGGTGGTGGTGGTGGTGGTGTGTGGTTGTGGTGGTGGAAGATAAAAAGGGTGGTGGGTGGTGGTGGTGATGGAGGATAAAAAGGGTGGTGGGTGGTGGTGGATAAAATGGGTGGTGGGTGGTGGTGGGTGGTGGTGGGTAAAATGGGTGGTGATGGTGGAGGATAAAAAGGGTAGTGGGTGGTGGTGGATAAAAAGGGTGGTGGTGGATAAAATGGGTGGTGGTGGATAAAATGGGTGGTGGTGGAAGATAAAAAGGGTAGTGGGTGGTGGTGGGTAAAATGGGTGGTGGTGGTGGTGGAGGATAAAAAGGGTGGTGGGTAATGGTGGATAAAATGGGTGGTGGTGGTGGAGGATAAAAAGGGTGGTGGGTGGTGGTGGATAAAAAGGGTGGTGTGTGTATGTGTGTTTTGTGGGGAAGAAGAAGTGATGAGAGAGAAAAAGACAAAAAAAAGAAATTTGTCCAAATTTGGTCCCTGTGGTTTGTTAAAATGGAAAAAGACGAAATTACCCCTGAACTAACGGCTTCATTTAACAGCCGTTAGTCGGAGGGACCAAAACCGGACGAAATCGCATACTACAGGACCAAATTTGTATTTTTTAAACTCTAGGGACCAAATTCGTTATTTTCGTCAAACCACAGGGACCAAATTCGTAATTTACTCTTTACTCTATTTATGATTAATAGACCCACAACTCCACAAGTGCACCGGAGGATCCACCTTGGAGAAGGTGGGGGCACGGGTCCCACTAAAAGTCATTTTCTTTCTTTATTTAGTTTAGAAAAATCAATCTTTTTGTTAGTTTATACCATAATCTTTTCGGTAATTTTCTATTTGTGTCTCATCAATAAAAAAAATACCTTTGAAGTAAAAAGAAAAAAAAAACTAAAATATTCTCGTAAAATCAATTAAAAATCGAAAAAATTCATTGAAATTGGTAATAAAAAAAACTTAATTAAGTCTCAAAATCAACAAAAAGAACTTCAAAAATTCCTAAAAACGATGAAATTACGCTAGAACATGTCAGACGATTTTACGAAACTATAATCTACCTTAAAAATGCCCCCACTAGGCATCCGTCACTGCACATGTGACACTTGATTTTGACAGTTTTCGAGTTTCTAATCAGTTCTAGGTTCCTAAAGAGACACGTACATATATATTAGAGTAAATTATGGATTTGGTCCTTAAGGTTTGACGGAAATTACGGATTTAGTCCTTAAACTTCATTTATTACACGGATGGTCCCTATGGTTTGAAGATTCTTACGGATTTGGTCCTTGAGGACCAAATCCATAGGGACCAAATCCGTAAGAATCTTCAAGCCATAGGGACCAAATCTGTTAGCCTCAAGGACCAAATTCGTAAGAATCTTCAAACCATAGGGACCATCCGTGTAATAAATGAAGTTTAAGGACCAAATCCATAATTTCCGTCAAACCTTAAGGACCAAATCCATAATTTACTCTATATATTATATAATTTTTGAGATCATCTTGGATGATATTAATTGATTCTAGTGTTCCTTAATAATTAACTAATTATATATGTAGGAAGTATGTTCGCTTTAACAATGGCAACAGGAGGATGGGTCGGAAACCTGATTGTGTACCTTATCACCAAATACAATGTGAAGAGCATTGATGCCACTCAGGTCAACAATATCGTCCTCGGCTGCTTAAGTCTTTTTCCGATCGTCGGAGCTATCATCTCCGACTCCTTTTACGGCTCCTTCCATGTCATCGCATTTTTCTCCTTTGTTTCCCTCTTGGTACGTAATTATTCTCCTTTGAGGAACATTCTCGTAACAGTTCATAAGACGGTATGCACATGTGCATTCAAGTAATCTGTAAACAATTTGTCTACGTGCACAAAAATCAAGAAACAACTTTAATTACTTGTATGCACATATGCATACCATCCAGATGAATGTTTAATCTCTTGTCTCTTTTAGAAATATAATTGACTAGATCTTCGACTATATTTCAGGGTGGGGCACTTATGACATTAACGGCTTCACTTCCTTCGTTAAGACCTCGACCATGTACGAGCATTTGTGAATCTCCATCGAATCTTCAATACGGAGTTCTATACACGACCTTAGGGTTAGCTTGTATCGGAATTGGAGGCACTCGTTTCACCATTGCTACTATGGGAGCTGATCAATTTCAGAATTCTAACGATACAGGAATCTACTTCAATTGGTACTTTTGCTTCTTTTATATTGCAAGTGCCATTAGCTCAACCGCCTTAATCTATGTTCAAGATAACGTGAGCTGGACATTAGGGTTCGGGATATGCGTTGCTAGCAACGCGGTTGGTCTCATTTTGTTCTTGTCGGGCAAAAACTTATATCGACACGTTAAACCGGAAGGAAGTCCTTTTACTAGTATTACTCGAGTTATCGTTGCAGCAGTGAGGAAGAGGAAGGTTTCTTCAAGAAACCAAGAGTATAACTATGACAACAAATATTCTACCACAACCCCATCAGATAGTTTCAGGTATATTAACTTTCATAAACTCAATTAATTAATCTGTTTTTCTAAGAGTAAGTTTCATTTTTGGTCGTTAGATTTGTCAATTTTAACGAACATTGTTCCCAGACTTTGACATTTCATAACGGTTTTGGTCATGCCTTCTAATAGCCGTTTACTTTTTTCGTTAAGTCCAATTAAATGAGGGGTATTTTAGTCATTTTATACAGTTTATGTCAAATTCATAGACACGCGGTTAAATGAGGAGTGTTTCGGTCGTCAGAAAAATGTTTAAAATGACAAAAATACCCCTCGTTTAATTGGGCTCAATAGAAAAAGTAAACGGCCGTTAGAATGAAAGACCAAAACCATTATGAAAATGACTAATGTGACTACGTGAGGGACCAAATATGAGTTTTTGAAGTTTAGGAACAATTGAAATTGACAAACGTTAGAGACCAAAGTGAAGTTTACGCTTCTTCTAATTTACGGTTTGCAAGTTCAAAGCAATTTCATCGTGACGATGTAGGTTCTTGAATCGAGGAGCCTTGAGGATCGAATCTGATGGTCCAAAATCAAGATCATGGAGCCTATCTACTGTACAAGAAGTGGAAGACTTAAAAACCCTAATAAGAATAATGCCATTGTGGTCCTCTAGCATTATGTTGAGTACCCTTGTTGGCATGATCAGCAACTTCACCATCCTCCAAGCTCTAACCATGGATAGACACCTTGGAGGGTCCAATTTCAAGATCCCAGCTGCCTCTTTCTTGTTTTTCAGCACTCTAGCCACAAGCATTGCCCTTTTAATCCTCGACCGTTTGATCTTTCCCACGTGGCAAAATCTAATCGGTCGGTCTCTAACGCCCCTCCAACGAATAGGAGTGGGCCACGTAATCAATGTCTTGGCGTTGGTGTCATCCGCCCTAATCGAGGTCCAAAGGCTACAAGCTGCTAGAGCCCATCATTTGATGGGCTCTAGCATGGGTGGCAATGGCATCACAATTGTGCCATTTTCCGCTTTATGGCTTGTGGCTCCTTTAGCAATTTTAGGAATAAGCGAAGCATTTCTTTTTCCGGGGCAAATTTCATTATACTATCAAGAATTTCCAACGTCTTTGCGTAGTACGTCCACGGCTATGATATCATTGTTGGTTGCAGCAGGATTTTATTTGAGTACGGCAATGACCAGTTTGATTCGGAAAAATAGCAGTTGGTTGATGGATGATTTGGACGAGGGTAGATTGGATATAGTGTTTTGGATGTTAGCCGCGATTGGAGTGGTGAATTTCGGTATTTTCTCATTTGTGCGAAGATGTTTCAGCATAAAGTGGATGTCGACGAACAAAGTTTGGATGATGTTTCATGTTCTTGATAAAATTTGTAGCTTTTACTCGATCAAATATTGTAGTTTGCATCAAAACCGAAGAAGGTAATTACGAAATGTAGATTACGGAAGTGGTTGCAACCTACGTTAATAAATCTAAAACCTATATTGCGCGCAACTATATATGTTTGCACCAAGATCTAAAACATATATTGCGCGCAACTATATACGTTGGTTGCACCGAGATCTAAAACCATGTTAGCTAGAGGTTACCGATTCAAGCCTTACAAAATTAATGAGGATTTTCTCACCGCTCTTCAGGATTCTTGTTGGGATTAGTCGAGGTGCACGCAAGCTAGCTCAGACACTCATAGTTAAAAAAAACAAGATGTAACCATGTTTTGCCTAGGGTCAAGTTCACGAAAAAACCTCAAACAAACTAAAAACCTAGGAACACCCTCGTAGCCCTCCATCTGGATTGCATGCACTTGTGCAAAGACGTAATTTGTAATATGCTTATGCATGTATGCACAAAAACAATTTAATTTATTGCTATGCACAAATGTATACGGTTCAGATGAAAGGCTACGGGGGTGTTCTTCAGTTTTCTATTTTTTAAGGTTTTTCTTTGAATCTCCCTCGTTTTGCCTATGTATATGTTTATCCTTTGATTTCCACAATATTGTCTTGAGATAGGAATTCAAATCCACTTATTTGGAATCTATTACAAAGACGAAACCCCATTAAGTCCTTCTCTTCCTTTCAAGTGGCCGTCAAAGACAAACCTGCTCATCAAAGAGGTGTAGCTCAAGTGGCAAAAGACTTGGGGCTAGTGGATGGTATCCATTGGTCTCAGGTTCAAACCATGGAAGTAGCACTTCGGCGATACCCAGCCTTCGGGTCGGTTCGGGTCCAGGTAACGGGTATGCCAGTCTATGGGCATGCGGGCTCGGCCATAGGTTGGGCTTTTTCATGCCTGGGCGGGTCCAGTCTATGTGGATTGGGCCGGTTTGCGGCGGATTAGTTGTTGCCCAATTGGATGCCCGGATACCGCGGGTGCGTGTGTGAGTCTATTGCCGTAAAAAAAAGGGACAAACCTGCTCAAAACTTACCCCTCCTCAATCCATTCATCTTCACGATCTCGATGATGGTAACAGATATGTTGCTTTCTTCCGTTCATCGAGCTTGTTCTTATAAAGTGGTCTTCCTCTGTGTCTTTCACTATCGATTCCGTCTCTAATTAATTTTGGGTGTTGTTAAATTGATCCCTTTGACTTTTGTTTCTCTCACATAAATCATCCATTTCTTCATAGGAGAGGTCCATTTATAACTCTCTTAATTTTAATCTAAAATTTTACTAATAAAAAGAAACTCCTAACCGGTCTTGGCCCAGCCCAACAGTATTTTAGCCAGCTCTAGTCCATAGGTACATTCAGTTTGGGCCTATACCAAGTTACAACGACCGGCCCAATTTCTCAACGGTCGGAATTGGGGGAAATTGAAATAGTCAAGAAAACACTCTCTTGAAGACCGATTAATTACCTTTGGTATAATTAATTAACTGTTAATTAAATGCAAAGTGACTGTTAATTAATTACCTTTGAAGATCGATTGTTCCAAATTCAGAGGGAGAGAGAGCAAGCAAACGGTTGCAAGATTATCTTTGGTGACGAAGACCGATTCAGATTAGAATGACGAAAAGTAGTTGAGGATGAGCGATGGGTGACAAACGATTGATATTCGGCAACTAATAAACGATTGATATTTGACGATTGATGAACGATTGATTTCAACTTAAGAACGATTGATATGCGACAGTTGCTGAACGATGGATTTCAACCTATGAACGATTGACATTTGACAACCGAGTAACGATTATGAGCCATCGACATTTGACAACTGATGCACGATTGATTTCGATTGATATTTGACATGACAATCGATGAATGATGATTTTCAACAATTGATGAATGATGATTTCAACAACCTTAATAATTTTTTTTATATAATTCATTTTTGTTTTCTAAAATAGACCTTAAGATGCATTTATAAAATGTAACTAAACATTTTTTTTATTTTTTATTTTATGCCTTCGGAGAAGGTTAACGAAGGGTTACCAAAACTTGGTGTATCTTTTAAGAGAGTTTTTTTAGTAAAAATCTTTCTCTAAAACTCTTAGTAAAATTTTTACACGCCTTATAATTAGCCTATAAATCCTTCCTTAAACATGGTGCAACCTTTAGTTATGCTTGTCCGTTTTATTGTAGTGATATGGACAACAAGGACACGCTCAATCTCTCATTTGTCCCCTGGTTCACAAACGAAAACCAATTTGCTATTGAACTTCTAGGTGTGTGTGTATATATATACATATATATAAAGAGAGGAAGTTTCATTTGTGAACCATGTTTTTAGTGTGAACTTGTAAACCAGATTTTAACGGTCTATATGCAAGATCGATGGATACAACACATTGATGATCTCAACTACTAAATTATGATCACTCTCTTCATTCCACTCCTCACAGATTTTCTTTTACATTGTAGATTCTACTATCGACTTTATTTTTTTCCCTACGCGTGTTATTCAAATTAGTCGTCGTCTTTTGAATGCGTGGGACCCATGTGGGGCAAGTGGTTTCATTGTAGAGGGAAATTGTTGTGTGTCCTTACAATTTTCTTGTGCCATTGTTTTTAAAATACAATAAAAATATAAGTTTCTCTTACTAAAGTTGATTATAACACTATTATTCCATCCTAACCAGATGTTGGATCCCATTAGTGTCATTTTATTTAGCTAGCTTTCAACTTTAAAATTATTTCAAGTTTTTATACTTCTACAAAACTTGTAATAAAAGGCTTGAACACAATACCTCATATTATAATATCAATAATTTAGTTAACAAACATTTTATAGAAAATATCCTTTTTTTTGTTTTATTTTTAACAAAATTTCATTTCCTTGTTTGGTTCATGTTCTTAATAAATAATAGGGATTCAACTGAAATTGAATTTAATCTTTTTTTATTCCTAAATTACCCTTACCTTAATTGCTTTATTATCTTGTTAAATTATTTTATAAATAAATTATTATTAAATTATTTGCCTAAAGTATTTAATAATTATTTTATTAAATCACTTATTAATATTTATTTTATCAAATTTTGTTAAAATATTTAATAATTGTTTTATCAAAGTATTTTTAGTTGAAAAAAATAAATTGTATGTTATCAGTATTTTGTGCTAAAAAATAAAAATATTAGAAAGGATATTTTGCTCATTTATCAAAATTTTATTCCAATTTAAAGCTACATCTAAGAACAAAACAGACAAATTTAAATTTCTTTAACAGATTTCATTTTAATTATATCAATCAAACATATAGTCAAACCTAGCTTATCATTTTAAATTCTAATTATATATCAAGTATATAGTCAAACCTTACAAACATTCCATTCCAATTTCTTCAAAAGATTCGATTGTATCCAAACCATTCTACGAATCAAATTAAGGTCACCTAACTTACATTCCATGAATAAGACCAAAAGGCTAACATTAATTTGATACCTAGCTATCTAGCTAGGGCCATGCCACCGACAAAATGGTTGCGATCCGTTTCAATTATATACAAGAAATTAGCACTTTCTTTATTTCTTCACTGATTAAATATTCCTGACACCATCATACCAAGTGCACCCATTACTTTATAGAAGTGGAAAGTTTAATTCCGAAATCTGTGTTATGCTGTAAATTGGGTGACAAAAGTCCAGATAGAGATAGTGCCCTTATTTATGTTCATTCATATGGACTAGTGTTTTATAACATTATGATGATGAGTATCTTATCATCTTTAAGCTTATTAAGACATGAGACATGCTCTTTTGTCTTGTGATACATAATGATGAAACTTATATACGTTTGCAATTAAACCTATTTTTAAGAGTTGTGAAGGGAGCTGGATAAATTAATAAATTGATTAAGGTAGAGTTTTTATTCAATAAAGACACGGTAAAAATAAGCTAATTTATAAAATAATTTATTTTTCCAGTACAGACGTTTGGATATACAGAAGATGACTTATTGATAAGGTAGTTGGAGTAAAATTTTGCCAATGATGTGTAGCTTAGTTTGGTAATGGGTGGGGGTTAGTGTTTGTCCAAAATCGAATGGGTTCGAAAACCGGGGGATCCAATAGTCACAACTGTTGAGTGAGTTAAGTATGCTCCTCACATTATGGAATTGACAAACGATCGTGGGTTGGTCGGGGTTGCCGGCTTGCCGCTATCAACTTTTTGTCCAAAATTAAGTTGGAGTAACATTTTAGAAGTTTTTTTGTCAGTCTTTCTATTATAATCTTCCTTAATATTAGTTATGCATTTTAAGTTGGTTTGTAAATGATGACTCCCATATGTATATATATTCATTAATATTCACTGATATGAATAGGATGGCTTATTGAACATTTATTTTTAAAATAGATAAATATCTTGCGTACTTAAATGATACAAAATAAAAAGACGTGGTTTATTACTCTATTTCCTTACAAAAAGTATATTCAAATAAAAAATCGATACAATCTAATAAAATCTAAAGCAAAACAAATTGCATAAAAATTAATATCTGTAATTCAACATCTATTTGAGTTTTTTTAATTTCCATTTACTTTTTTAAGACTGTTGGAAATTATATCAACCAAATAAAATTCAGTAACAACCCATATATGTTTGGTGGTGTAGTGGGATTATACTCATTGTAGACTTGTAGTGTGTTATACACCCTACCATGCCATCATGAACAAATCCATTTTCAACTTTCAAATATTTCACGTGCCTAATTAATTAGTGTTAGTTATATTGCTCTGATTATTCGTTAATACCCCTTGGTGATTATATATATAGACACTCTTCACCAGTTCACCCCCAATTATTTTCATTGAATCTAGAGAGAGAGAGAATCAATGGAACGCAATTGGTCGCAGAAAGATGTTGAAGGAGAAACCAATAACTTCACCAAACGTATTGAACGAGGAGGATGGAAGACCTTTCCCTTCATATTAGGTCTCTCTCTCTCGGCATATATATATATATATATATATATATATATATATATACTCTACTTTTCACACACACACAAACACAATTAATACCAAATGTTTATTATTGGGTCTGAATATACCATGCGGCGCTCTCGGTTGTCCTCATGTTAGCAATGAATTTGAGTTCACAGCGAAACTTTCGTGTATGTGGTGGGGTCAAGTTCAAATGTGAACTCAATTTTCACTGTGAATGTGATAACCACTAGTATTGCGCTATGTGACAATATTCAGTTTGAATATTCATGCAATAAAACTTGTATTCAGTCTGAATAAAACATGAATATTCAGATTGAATGAATACATACAGCTTTATTCAGTTTGAATAAAGCTAATGCGCCGATTCAGATTGTCATGTGGCGTAATTTTGGTGGGTCCCACATGGGCCCACATTACATGCGATTCAAAATTGTTTCTTTGTTTTTACAAAATTAATTTGTTCTTGTTTGAAACTAATTCTATATATCATATATTTTATTGTGCAACTGATGATGCATCTATAAAATGGAATGTTAGGAAGTATGTTTGGTCAAACGTTAGCATCAGGAGGTGGGGCGGGAACCTGATCGTATACCTTATCACCAAATACAATGTTAAGAGCATTGGTGCTACTCAAGTTAACAATGTCGTCCAAGGCTGCTTCAATTTCTTTCCGATCGTCGCTGCTATCATCTCCGACTCCTTTTATGGCCCCTTCCCTCTCATCGCCGCCTTTTCCTTTGTTTCACTCCTGGTACATATATATGACATGACGCTCTTTTAAATAGCGTTGTATAAAATAGCTAATACAATACCTTATTTTAGAAGTTTCATAAATATAACTTAATTAAAAGGTTTAAAATTAAAGTCCTATATATAAACCTATTGTAATACTTTTAGATAGCAACGTTTAGAATATTTAATCATCTTATAAACTCAATTCTATTATACCAACATGATATTTGTACTAACTTTAATTAATATACGTATATTTCAGGGTGTGACACTTACGACATTTACATCTGCATTTCATTCCTTAAGACCTCCACCATGTTTGAACCCACTCCAATGCGACCATTCACCATCGAAGCTTCAGTACGGAGTGTTATACATGGCTTTAGGGTTAGCCTGCATCGGGTTCGGAGGCACTCGTTTCACCACCACCACCATGGGAGCTGATCAGTTTGAAAGTCCTAAGGATCAAGAAAATTACTTCAATATCACCTTTTGTTTCTTTTATGTTGGTTATATGATAAGCTCAACGGCCATAATCTATGTTCAAGATAACGTGAGTTGGACGGTAGGGTTCGGGATATGTGTTGCTTGCAACGCGGTTGCGGTTATCTTATTCTTGTTTGGAAACAAATTCTATCGACACATCAAACCAAAAGGAAGCCCTTTTACTAGCATGGCTCGAGTTATCGTTGCAGCAGTCAAGAAGAGGAGGGTTCATTCACAAAACCAGCAGTATAACTATGATATGGATGACATATCTACCACAGCACCATCAGACACTTTCAGGTATATACGTATGACACAAACTTAGTTATTAACTTAATTAGAGGAAGGATCATGTGAGAAGTTAAATATTTTATGAGAAGACAAGAGGTGTGATATCATATATGATTGTACTGCCTTTGGGTTTGTTTGATCGTATATAATTAAACGTCTATCTATTGTTAATGTAATATGTGCTTAATCATATATGATTAAGCTTGTGTATCATATATGATCGATATCACACTTCTTGTCTTCTAACAAAATGTTTAGCTTTTTCATCTGAATCTGGCCCAACTTAAATTAATCTATATATGAACTCAAATAATCTGTTTAATTATAGCTCGAAGCTAGTTTAGGATTTAGCAAAGTAAAAGCAAGTTCATGAAAACCTGCAAGAACGATAATTATGCTAAATCATTAACTAGTTACTATTGATGAGATGCACAATATAACATATAATTCATCAATAATATCAATTTCAAAAGTTCACTTTACATCAAAATCAAATCTATGTGCCATTAGATATGATATTTGTCTTTATAAGAAAATTTCCAAATAAATAAATTAATTAATTGAAACTACCTATTTTAAAAAATATAAAAATTCTATCAGAAAATTAATTAATTAAAATTAGTTATTTATAAAAACTAAAATAAATAAATAAGTAGAAGATTTAATTAATTAAAATTAATTATTTTTAAAAATAAATAAATAATTCGTCAAAATGGGTCGAAAAATTAACTAATTAAAATTAATAACTTTTTAAATATAAAAAATAATCCGTCTAAAAGTTTCTCTAAATAAAATTTATAGTAAATTACGGATTTGGTCCCTGTGGTTTGGGGGTTTTTATGGATTTGGTCCCTAAACTTCAATAACTACGGATTTGGTCCCTATGGTTGGCAAATTTTATTGGATTTGGTCCTTGTGGTTTGCAAATGCTATTAGATTTGGTCCTTATGGTTTGCAAATTCTATTGGTTTTGGTCCCTGCCTATTTGCACTACCAGAGACCAAATCCAAATGAATTTGCAAACCACAGGGACCAAATCCGTAATTATTGAAGTTTAGGGACCAAATCCATAAAAATCCTCAAACCACAGGGACCAAATCCGTAATTTACTCTAAAATTTAAAAAATATGTGCCGAATTTTTGTCAGAAGTCAACGAAAGTTGACATTTTGGTATTCATTGAAAAACCGCCGGAAAACCTTTTTCTTTTTAGCAGTGAATTAATGTTGTCTATTATGGCATAGTTTAGACATATTTTGTGTACAACCTTGATATTTATCACTTAGAAAAGGTATTATCGAAGAAACAAATGTCGACAAAAAGTTGGTCAGTAAAAACTAATGACGATTTTTTCGACGATCTTTACCAATTGTTTTTTCGACTGTTTCATTTTACCGACGGCTTTTCAACGATTTTCCGGCAACTAATTAAGAAAGAAAATAAAAAAGAAATAGTCGATCGGTAAACCATCGGAAAGCGGTTGGTAACGACTATTGATAATACACAGTATTTTAGTAATGTAACAATCTCAACATAATGGTTATATATATGATCATCATTTAGGTTCTTAAATCGCGGAGCCCTAAAGACTGAATCTGATGGTCCAAAATCAAGATCTTGGAGCCTATCTACAGTACAAGAAGTAGAAGACTTAAAAACCCTAATTAGAATAATGCCACTATGGTCTTCTGGCCTTCTGTTGACTACCCTTATTAGCATGTTTGGCAACTTCACCATCCTCCAAGCTCTAACCATGGATAGACACCTTCACCATGCTTCCCACTTCCAAATCCCACCTGCCTCTTTCTTGTTTTTCAACACTCTTGCTTCATGCATTTCGCTTTTCATCCTCGACCGCTTCATCTTTCCCACGTGGCAAAACCTGATTGGCTGGCCTATAACGCCCCTCCAACGAATAGGAGTTGGACACGTACTCAATTTCGTGGGATTGGTGTCATGTGCCCTAATTGAGAACCAACGGATGGATGTCGCCAGAGCGCATCATCTTACGGGCTCGAGCGTGGGTGGGGCCGCAGTTGTGCCATTTTCGGCGTTATGGCTTGTGGTGCCATTGACAATTTTAGGGATAGGGGAAGCGTTTCATTTTCCGGGGTAATTTTTATTATACTATCAAGAATTTCCGATGTCTTTGCATAGTTCGTCCACCGCTATGGTGTCGTTGTTGGTTGCAATCGGATTTTATTTGAGCACGGGGATTACGAGTTTGATTCGAAGAAATACCGGGTGGTTGATGGATGACATAAACGATGGTCGATTGGATATGGTGTATTGGTTGCTAGCCGCGATTGGATTGTTGAATTTTGGGTATTTTCTCATTTGTGTCAAGATGTTTCGATATAAATTGGACAAAAATGATGACAATAATCGTGTGATAATTGCTTCAAGTTCGTGATTAAATTTGTAGCTCCTAGACTCCTAGTCGATCAAATTAATGTTGTAGTCTGGCAAAAAGGTGAAAATTGTTGAGATTAGTCGACCTTTGGTCCGAACATCTTTCAAAAGAAAAGGGTGAAAATTGCATATTAATAAAATGGTTGTGTTACGTTAGTCAATTTGTAATATTTAATTGGGTGTTTAACTATTGATTGTGTAATTAATCAGATGAGCTATACTTAGTTGAGGACTTGTAGTTGAGGTTTGTTGATTTTGAGTCCAATTTAATTTGGAGAAATCGTAACAATGACGAATAACTTTGAGTCCAATTTAATTTGGTGGTTTTTTTGTTAATATTTATTACATGTGATGGTATATGTAAAAATTCCAAAAATAAATAAATAAACAAGACATGATTTTCAATTAAAATCGCATGATTAGTTATAGTAAAGGATGGTGTGCACAAAATAATATTTGAATGTGAATTTGTTGCTTCAAGTTTAGTAATTAGATCATTAAACGAAAATTTTAAAAGATAGTCATTTATCTGACTAAATTCATCTCTTAGTTATTTATTTTCTAAGCTTTCTTAAAAGTCACTTGGTAAGTGGTGAAAAGTTTCTAAAAAAAGGGGTAATTGATTTGTATACCCATAACGCACATCTTCTTTGCACAATATACCCATACCATAACGGCGATATAACGGCAACATAACGGCGACATAACGGCGACATAACGGCGATATAACGCACCAAAACGCCGTTATAACGGCGTTTTGGTGCGTTATATCGCCGTTATAACGGCGTTTTGGTGCGTTATAACGGCGTTTTGGTATAACGGCCCTTATAACGCACATTTGGGGGTATGGGTTGCAAAGTGGGGGTGGGGCTATGGGTATAACGGTAAAGCTCCCTAAAAAAAGGTAAAGTCTTTAACCATGATCTGTATGTACATGGACCAAATCTGTAATTTTGTCTAAGCCAACAAGCAAATGGTCAGCAAGTTGAGAAATTATTAGATAAATTTACAAATTTGGTCTTTGTTGTTCCAGATCATGTTCAAAAACTTTTTTTTTCTTTTTTTTTTTCAGATTCCTCTCCGTAACTTGATGAATGGTTACCTACGGTTGTAAGAAACTTTCAAATATTCGGATGAAAATGGCTAAGAAATGAATTTGATCAAATAATAAATCACTATTTATCTTCGCTAAAGTAGCGTATGATCGTTGAAAATGAAAGTCATTTTAAGATTGAGAAAATGAAATGAAAATCAGGTCTTGATAAATGAAATCCTTCTATATTGTTTGGTGTCAATATCAAATCATCAAAATCTTTCGGCGTGAAACATGATTTACAAGTAATCTTATAATATTGTACCACTAGTCTTTGTTTTATTAATACTATTATTATTGTTTTACTTTTACACTTTTTCAACAAGAATTAAAGATAACAAAACGTAATTGATTTCTCTTCATTTTAATAATATTACACTACGATAAAAATATAGTTTATGGAAAGACTAAAATAAATAAGTGAATTAATAAAATATTTTCTAAAATTAAATAAAAAAGTGTAATATCCAAAAGTGTTGTAATAAGTTTATAAAATACTTTTTAAGTACTGTAACAAGTTTTTAATATATTTTCAATAAATTTATATTTGAATCTTACAGTTGCAAAGAATATTTATTATGTAAAAGTAAATTAATATAAGTCCCTAATAATATTCTTTTTGATTTTCAAGTAAGTTCTATTTATAAATCATTCAATTGTTGCTGCTATGTGTTGTCCAAACTCAGCCAGGGACTAACTTTGTATTAGACCGAACCCAATGATTCCATTTTGATTTCTCGTTCTAAGGACCTAAAGTACTTTGATATATTGATTAATCAGATAGAGTTTCTATTTTGTTGTAATAAATAATTTCTAAATTCTATAACCCAACCATCTTCATTATCATGACTTTTAAAGCTGGTTAATATAGTAAAATATTTACAAAAATTTGAAAAACTCATCATATTTTTGGAACTTTTTTATGCATAAATGGATCCTTACACTTGTACTTCACGATACAATACCAAACACCGTACCAATACACCGTACCAAAAAACTATCCTCTCGTAATTACGTTCACCGGCTTTTGTAATCAGCTCGTTTTGTAGCATTAAGCACCTTTCTTCTTGCTATCTTTAGCTTGCTTAACGTCTTTCATAAGCATTCTTGGTGCAATTGCCATCGCCATCAGTTCTTGGAACAACAGTTTACAAGCATACGGAATATGCACCTGCATACATACATACACGGTATACAGTTATCATTTTTCCTACTTTTACTGTAAATCAGTCTTTGTTTTTTA
This sequence comes from Centaurea solstitialis, assembly GCA_030169165.1. NCBI lineage: Eukaryota > Viridiplantae > Streptophyta > Magnoliopsida > Asterales > Asteraceae > Centaurea > Centaurea solstitialis. The sequence goes on along the minus strand of CM058046.1, from coordinate 6,519,860 downwards.
CTTTTCTTCCTACTATTACTCCCTCTATCCTAAAATAAATCTTCACATTTCTATTTTAGTTTGTCCAAAATAAGCACCAATTTTCATTTCCACCCTTGGCTATAAGATGGGGGAATTCCCTTACTCTCTCAATTATCAAGGATAAAACCGTAATTTGTTATGGAGGGATTAGTTTGGTTACGAAAACTAGAAAAAGAATGGTTCACCTGAACGATGTCGGTTTTGTTCTTGCAGCCTCTGCACTCGAACGAGTTCTTTTTCAAGTTAGCAATCGCAATCAGCCCGCAACGCTCACAGACGTGAACCCGGTACGCATCACTCTGATCAACAAGTCGTTCTTTAAGGAAATGAGCTGCACCGTGGGCAATCATGCAATCCCGCTCCATCTCTCCGAACCGTAGCCCACCGTCCCGAGACCGTCCCTCGGCCGGCTGCCGGTCAGGATCTGAACCGGACCCCGGCCTCGAGAATGTATCTTGTCGTCCACCATATGTTTCAATCTTTGGTAGTATGTGGGTCCGATGAAGATCATGGCGGTAAGCCGCCGTCCTGTGTGACCGTTATACATTGTTTCGAACCCACGCATCTGGTAACCGCACTTGTGGAGTGCCCGGCTGATATTATCCACCTACACAACATCAACCGGCCGAATTCCCGTATGTATTATATACTCCGAAAAGAAATCAACCGATGATCTAGAAAACACTAGTTATTTGACCGTCCCGTGTGTTTGATTTTAACTTAACGGGACTCGCAAAATTAGACTAACTCACGGGTAGTAAGTTAACCGAGTTGGGCTCTAGGGGTGTAAACGAGCCGAGCCAAACCTGTATAAGCTCGAGCTCGATTATACTTTTTGGGCTCGTTAATGCTTAATATGTTTTTATATTATCATTTTTTATTTATAATATTTATTATTCAATATATATTATATTAATTACGGTTTGATTAGGCTGGAATCCTAATTGAGCTTAATCATAATGGCTGAAGGTCAAGCTCGTTTGATAAACAAGCCTAAAATGAAGCTCGAGCTAGAGCTTAATAATTCTCATTGATCTCGGACAGAAAATAGAGCTCGTTTAACTTAACGAGCCAAAGCTTTACGAGTCACGGGGTAGCATCGATGAAGGGTGGTGGCAACTTACGGTGACATCGGTGAACGGTGTGGCGTCTCCTTCTTTCCCCATATGTGCTGCAACTTTCCCCATGATACACTCGATAAGTTGGCCGATCGTCATTCGAGACGGGATAGCATGCGGGTTCACGATGATATCGGGCGTGATGCCTTCCACGGTCCAAGGCATGTCTTCTTGCGTGTAAGTCATGCCGACGGTTCCCTTTTGACCGTGCCTACTACTAAACTTATCTCCGATTTGCGGTATCCTCACGGACCGCACCCTCACTTTCACGAATCGCAATCCATCAGCATTTGTGGTCAACAGAACCTGCGGTCGAGATTTTCGTCATCAGCAACCAACCGAACTCGAAAAACGACACCCGTCAGCAAAAAAAAAAAAAAAACACGACACGTACCTGATCAACCATTCCGGCTTCACTGTGACGTAAGCTCGTGCTGTGATCACGACGAGTGTACCGTGAGGCCTCCCCTTGAGCATCGTCTTGAGCAATAGGTGCCGTCTTTCCAATGATCACGTCTTCACCTCCGACTCGTGTTCCCTACATTAATTATAACAATTATATGTTTTTAGCAAACATACAGCTATGTTCAACAAACTAGCCGGTAAGTTAGTTGTTAGCTGAAAAGCTAGTTGCTGGTTGATAAGGAAACTCATGAATTTATGATGATGAAAAATTAATCAAGAAATATACAGGGCATAATTGGAAAGAACAAAGTAGAATTTCAAAAAGCTAGTTTGTGTCTACCCAAACGGGTCCTTTTCCATAAGCACATAAAATAAGTTAGCTTATGGTCGCCAAACATGGCCGATATCTACTAGCAACAAAGAAGAGAGCTTACAGGAGGAGCTAGACCATCATCATCCAATTTATCGTATGAACCATGCTTCATACCCTGTAATCGAAAAATGTCAAATCCCGATTCCCATTCTTTAAAAGTTTACAAAAAAAAAGACAAAAAATACGGAGATCACCATCGTGTTCGCTCTATCGGGGCGACCAAAATCTTCTTTCACAAGTGTCCCCATCTTCTTCTCTTCATCCCTATACAAAAGTAAAGCGGTCATTTCCGTAAAAAAACCCGGGGTTGTGCAAAGTGTGTGAAAATGAATGAGATGCAAGTAAATTAAAAGGGCAAAAAGATCAGAGATGACCAAATCACCTGTATGAACGGAAGGAAAGTGATCGGAAGAAGCCACGATCGATCGACGATTGGTTCATGATAACCGAATCTTCTTGGTTATATCCAGAATAACAAGAAATCGCCACAATTGCATTCTACAAAAAGCATAATAGATTAATAGTAACTCAAGGCCCAGTATTTCGAGTTATACAAATTAGAATACAAATACACACAATGCCAGCCGGAAGTTGTCTGAAGTGCAAATGCTCCATCGCTCGGGTCGTTACAAGAGGTTTCTGGGGATAATACAGAATGTACGCCAACGTATCCTAAGAAAACAAAGTTTCAACGAAAACCGTAAGAAGAAAAACAAGGCATGGACACATGATGAAATTTTCATGAAAAAAAAGCAAGCTTTTACATACCATGCGGAATTGGAAGTTAGTGACGTAAATCCCCATAGCTTGCTTACCCATGGCAGACTGATACGTGTTACGTGGAGACTATTCAAAGTTCAAACACAAAACGATACAGTGATTCCGTCAAGAAAAATCTCATTGAATATTGACGAGTATTGTCAACAACATAGAAACGTACCTGATTGTGGTCGGGAAATGGTATGATCGACGCACAAACACCCAAGATCAATGACGGATGGATTTCGCAATGCGTGTAAGTGTCGGAATAAGACTCGTTTGGATTTACCCTCGCGCTTACAAGATCCTACATCCATCAAAAATACATTTTTTTGAAACACAAAAACTCGTTGGCATGCACACAAGAATAAAAAAACCAATTGGGTGTTCGTATAATTAAATTAGAATGTTTTGCTTACGTTAATGGTCATCGAAATCATAGTGGTCTCTTCTTCTGCCGTATCTATATACTCGATGAATCCATTTGCTACAAGATCATGCCAACCACCATCTTCCAGGGTTTCCTATAAAACAATTTTTATATATACAAGAAATTATTAATATTAAAGATCGATTAAAGTCTGCAAACTAGAAAATTCTACAACCAACGACACTTCTTACCCTTTGTTGCAGTTTTTGGATGTCGTTCTTTTTTATCAAAAGTTGTTGCTTCTCAACAATGAAAAGCGGCCGACTGCAACGGCCGTAATCTGTATATATTTGAAGTTCCTTCAGACGAACATCTCGGGCAACTCCAACTTCCATGTTCACATCGGCCTGAAAAACTATCATGATACATATAAGAGATTGTATCTAACTATGAACGAATCTTTCACCAGCAGTAACATCGTTATTAGTACTCACTCGTCTTCGTAAACTCCTCATGTTTGACCAACATGTTGGGTTCACGATGGATTCCCACCCAGAGACCGTTGACAAATATTTTCGTAGCATGCGGGATCACGGTTGGAGAAATTTCCTAATGTTGAAGTAAAAACCCCACCCAATAAGAAAAAGATTACAGTGAGATAAACACCTCTTTAGAGAAAGTGACGTTTTCACCTCAAAATTCTCGGTACCCCATTCTTCTAAAAAATCCAAAATCGGGTCTGCGGCTGATCCGACGGTTATGTGGACCATCAATGCGAGGTTTTTCACCAGCCCACATGCCTATTATAACAGCCACGAAAGAACACCATAATAACAATGGGTTTCAATTTGAATTGGAAGAGCACATGGTCATTAAGGTTTGATATCTAGACATGATAGGACGGAACATGACAACTGTCAAACATATGGTAAGACAGAACTGGACAGACTAATAAAATGACCAATTTACCCCAAATGAGTTGTTTATGTATTTTAATAAATTACATAAATTAATCAAAATATAAAAATTGTTTAAGATTAATAACTTAAGAACAATAAAATGAAAGTTAAAAAAATACAATAAATAAAATGTAAAAATAAATATGTATTTGATGTGTTAGAAAAGGATTGGGTTCTATATTGAGATGATATTGGTAAAACATAAGTCTGTTCCACATAAAATTCCTACCAAACATGTACCAAACGCACCTCAAGGGCCAGAAATCGCATTATATGTTTGCTTCCCAATATAAAAATAAAGCTTTTTGGTTCTTCTTTGCAATAAATCTTTTCAATTCTTTCCTTCTCCTCATCGAGGTTGCTAGTGAAATGCAGTAAACATAACACAAAGAAAGTAGCACTAGCACTCACCTGTCCTTCGGGAGTTTCAGCAGGACACATCATTCCCCATTGTGAGTTGTGCAACTGTCTTGGTTTTGCCAATTTTCCTGTTCGAAAGTTAAAACATCAAGATTGAAAAACCAACTAAAATAAAGCATGATGCACCATAAAACTTAACACAGAAATCAAAAAAGATACAGAAATCTACACTATTCCATATTATACAACACTCAAAGGCAATGATAGAACAATCAAATTTACCTTCACGCCCTGAAGGAGAGTTTACTCTTCGTAAATGTGACAACGTAGATGCATACGTCAAGCGATTCAAAACCTGTGGATTTCATGAACCATATATAAATTAAAGTAACGAATTCAGAAAAACCCGTGTCTCCTTGAAGAGCATTAACGTAATAACAAGAACAAACACGACAAAACAACGAAATTGCAACCAAACCTGTGAGACACCGGCCCTTGTTCCAACAGCATTTGCTTGACCCCAATTTCCGGTAGCAAGAGCATATTTAAGCCCATTGGTTATCGTTTTTGATTTAATTGCAAATTGAAGATTAACATCCTTCCCGTTGTTCACACACTGTAAAAGTATGGATTACGGAATAAGAATTCAAAGACAAGATAAATAATGGCAAAATATGCATTTCAGAAACTTGACTTTAAAATTACCTTCTGAACGTATCCTCTTACATCTCTAGTTAACTTTCGGAAGAGCTGTGTTCACACACGTGGTAACAAGTTATTAGATACAAATACCTATTTCTATAATAATCCAATCTCAAGGAAATAGAAAAAATACCCACCATTCTAAACAAACCCGTGAGCAGTGGACCAGCAAGATCAAGCCTCTTGTTGCCATAATGATCCCTATCATCTTCAGCCCTCCGGCCAAGAGCACATAACAAAAGACGATGGATGATATATCTGACGAGAGTATAAAGACATTAGAAACTAGAAGAATACCAAAACAACAAACACGCATAGAACAAATATGATTTGGGGGTTAGGCTAGTTTTCCATTAAGTCCTATATGGATAGAGTTGTCTGTGTGGATTAGTTTGTATATATAGATCGAGAATTTTTTTTGTTTGAGAGGGTTTTTTCATAGATGAAATGAGCCTGTAAGAGCTTAACTGAATAAGCCACTTTCTACATCATTAGGCCACCACCAAACAGTCATGTATAACTAACTACCAAATAAGCTGTGAGCCTCATTAAGCTCATTAGACCGTTAACAAATAGACTCTTACCCAAAGTAATATGCTTTTTTTGTTTCACAATACTCTCCAACCCCCACATGAGGAAGCATTTCTTTTTGAAGAATATCACGGGCATACCTGTGAATTAACAAGAGTTGTCAACACAAACAAAAAAGTATGGTGATGATAAGAACCACATTACGTAAAGACACTATGAACAAAGATCATACTTTATTCTCTTCTCTTTTGTGACACCGACAGTGGCACCTCTTTTTCCAATGTAATCTAGTGCCACCTACAATAAGAGCAAGAAGGATTGAACACTTTAATTTAACAATGACACTGACTGGGAAACTGCCCACGAACAGGAAAAAAGAAAAAGAGGCAGAAGCATACTTGCTGATTCTGAATTACAAACGCTTCTTCCAATGAAGGTCGCAGCAACTCCATCATTTGAGTATCAGCAAAATCATAACATATGTGTTCTAATATATCTTTATCAGCAACGAATCCCAGTGCCCGAAACACAATAACGATAGGAATCTCTGTTCGAATATATGGTAGGGTGGCACGAATATATTGACCTGAAGAGCCCTGCAATATTTAAAGAAATTGAGTAAACAAGAAGATACATCTATAAGACTTTCTGCTAAAGGCAATAAGAGTTCTGTATGATAACTATCACTTCAATATATCATCATATCATACCCCTTTGGCACTAGTCTGAGAAAGCATCCGGACAAACATGGTACTCGGTGGCCTATTCCGAGATTCTGCCATGGAACGAACTTCGGCCACATAAGCATATTTGTTGGGCTGCCTCTTCTTAAAGACATAGACATGATTCGCGCTCATCTTCTCTTGAGCAATTAGAACCTTTTCACTGCCATTGATGATGAAATATCCACCTTCATCATACGGGCACTCCCCAAGTTCCGTCAGGTCCGTTTCTGATTTCTGAAATAATGTACAGTAACTTGACCGTAGCATAATAGGAACCTGACATGGGAGATAACAATCAATTAGCTAAGTCAACACTTGCACCTCACAAAGTCAAGATACCAATTCTTTACTGGAATTTCATTTTGCATACCTTTCCAATAAAGACCTTATCCTTAGTTTCTGTGAGTTCTTCACCATCAGGACCTTTCTTTATAGCCCTCATGGATACATCGATGTATAATGGTGAAGAATACGTCAGATTCCTCAACCTTGCTGCCTTTGGATACAATGTAGTTGTTTCACCATCTGACTCTGTCATCATCGGCTTAGGGGCTGTTTACCAAATTTTCTATTAAGTCACGTGTGGATAAATTTGTTTGTCCAGATAAAAATGTATCGTTGTTTTCTTTTGTTTACTGAACACCGGCCTGAATGACTACATCGGCCATTTTTACCCCTCCATCGTGACAACCATCGATTTCCATCAAATATTGTTTCAAAATCGATCAAACTCAACATCTTGACAGCAATCACACATTAATATATAGATATATAGATATAGGGTCAAGTTCAAACGTGAACTCATCTTTCATTGTGAACGTAAGGACCACTACTATCACGCCACGTGGCAATATTCAGTCTGAATAAAGTTGTTCGCGTATGCATACTGAATAAAGCTTGGCACATTCAGATTGCCACGTGGCGCGATTTTGTTGGTCCTCACGTTCACAATGAAAGATGAGTTCACATTAAAACTTTCCTCTATAGTATATATATTATATATGAATATATATTGGCGAACAGAGGAACCCTAACTCAAATAAATCTGACCGAAGTTTGAGATTTGGGGAGAACACGAACACAGAAGAGAATGCGGGAAAAAAGTTGAACAAATGAGGGGTAGAATTAGTACCAAGAAGAGAAGAGAAAAGGGATTTGTCTGAGGGAAAATCTTAAAGAAGAGAAATCGAAAGGAGTAGAATCGGTACTGAGAGGTAGGTTGTCGGGAAGGAGATGCAGACGTTGCCGGAAATTTTGCCCATCGAAGAAGAAGATGCAGATGTCATCGAGAACTTGCTCGTCGAGGAAGGAGAGATTGGTGTCGTGAAAAGAGAGTTTAGGGATAATAAGGAAGCGATCATATGAAGGAGACAAGGGTTTCTACACGTTTTCATCAGGGATTGTAGTGGTCATTTTGGTGGCTGAGTCGGAACAAGTAAGGTTTATTGACTGTGCGAAAAGGATGAAGAATTTTTCATTAAGCTCTAAGTGAACACCTTAAAATATCCATCCGGATAAGCCCATATTAAGCTCATTAAGTCACAAGTAAACATCCCCTTACTCAAATAAATCTGACCGAAGCTGATCTTATAGATAGTCTGCAAGTTATTACAGAAGCAATATATTAAAAGTCATCATCGACTTACTCAAATAGATCTGACCAAAGCTGATCTTATAGATAACCTGCAAGTTAATAAAGATAAAATACATCAAATACTGTTGATAGATAAATGAAAATAAAAGTCTAGTTGTGTTCTAATCAGCATCACATGAATGAATTAAATCTAGGTGCTTCCACTAGCATAAGCACCTATTAAGAAATCAGCTGTTTTCCTTGTATAAGAGAGAAACACCATAAATAGCCTCTCAAAGTCAAAGATACTGCAAAAATAACTCGATCATACATGCCCTAAAGTAATGAGTTACCTTTTTTCTTCTACAAGGAAAAACATCATAAATAGGCTCAGCAACTTAGCCGAATTACTCTAGCATGAATAGCCCTTAATGAAGTGAGCATAAAGAAATATATCCTAATCTTGAAAGAAATCACAAAGTCTGCGTATGCAGCAGTTTGTTCATCGATAGACTCGACGTACTTGTATTCTTTACCAAACCCACAGAATCATAGTCAATATGACATGTTCAATTTAGGTTGACTGACAGTAAACAAGAAGGGTAATCAACTAGCCACAAAAGCATAGATGATGGATTTTGTTTAGAAGATGATTTATGATAAATAAATAAAATTACATTCAATAGTTTCACGATGATTCAATCAAATACAATTGCGATTTTATAAAGATTTCTTAACTACCCCTAATTCTTGCAAGTGTTCTTCAACTTTTGATAATTTACATTCAGGCTTTATACGTTATCTGATTCTAAAATTCCATCCATTCGAACAATAGTCTCAGATAACAAAACTACAATCCAAACCCTAGAACCAATAATGCCAAGCTTAGAAGATCCAAAACGAACCTCAGCCTGGTGATCCGGGTTCGATTCGGGTCGGATCTCGATATCCGCCGACTGATCAACGACTTCCTGCATAGTATTCTGAATAAATTCATTAAAGGAATCGAGCTGTTGACGAACAAGACCTTTTTCTTCGAAATAGGAACTGATAACCGCCCAAGCATCCTCTTGGGTTATATCTTCTTCTTCCTCATTGTTGTATCCATGATCATACTCCATAACTTTCTCCAAACTCCAAATCTTTCAAATAACTATTTGAGGAATAATAATCAAATCTTCGATTTTACTTTCTCGAACCAAAACAATAACAATTTTGCGTTTTCAAGAAGTCGGGAGACGATTTCAATTTCTAGAGAGGTGGGAGTATGGACTTCTGTATGACAATCAACTATTATTTATAGGGAGGGGGAGGAGAAAAAAGGAAAGGATTTGCTTCCAAAACCCGCCAATTTTATATCCCTTCTTTTTTTATTTTTCTGCTCTCAACGTTGGGTTTCTCTTATAAGGATGAAAAAGTAATAAAAAAAAAAAAAAAAGACTCGGGTGGCTTTATTTGTGGAAAATTGTTTTTATTTACGTTAAAAAAAACCATTTTAGAGAATGGAGTTGAGTTTCAATTTTAGTTTTCTATGAAAATTTTAGAAATCCCGTTTACTTAAAATCATAGAGTTTTTATTTTCCATTTTTAGAAAACTAGAAAACTCGGTTAGTTGTACATTTTTCATCACTTTTCATTTTCTATTTATTGAAATATTGCACCTGCGGCGACGGTGGTGGTGGAGGCGGCGTGGCGACGGCGGTGGAGGCCGTGGAGACGGTGGTGGTGGCGGCAGCAGCGGCAGCGACGGTGGAGGTTGCGGTGGTTGTGACCTCGACGGTGGTGGTGGCGGCACTGATCACGACGGCGGCGGCAGCGATAGCGGCGGTGGCCGGTGACGAGAAAGGCGGTAATTGAAAATGAAAATGTGAATTGGAAAACTACGAAAAGTAGTTTTCTAATTTATATAGAATTTTAGGAAATGAAAATGAATTTTTTTTTGAAAACTAATTCAACTAGACGAGTTTTCCAAACCTTTTTTTTTCGTATAAATTTTTATAGAAAAGAAGAAATTTTCAAGAAGTAAACCCTTACGTTTTCAAAAAGTTTTTAATAGGTTAAGAAAAGGAAATCGAAAAAATAATGAAAAGTTTCCTTTTAAATCTTTCTTGAAGGAATAAAAAAAATTAAAGGAATTATTAAGATTACTAAAATTATCAAAAATACAAAACAATACCATATTTGTTATAAAATTTATACTTTTAATAGGTATATTTGTAAAAATGGCATTTTTTCCTTTTCTCTATTCCGTTTAAAAAATGGAAAAGAAATCTTTTTCTTTATTTCCTTTATTTTCAATGCTCAGATCTATTGGCACGGTGAACCTAGCAAATCAAGTGTTTTTTAGGATATAGTTGGTAGATCATATTTTTAGATTTACAATAGTAGGAAAAATTGCAAATTGAATTGAAGGGTTTTAGTTGCAAAACCCGGCCTTTGATTGTAATATATGACTCTTGCTAGCTTCTTGCTAATTGTTTTTTATTTCCAGTCTGATGTTCCAAAAAAAACGTGATTTATTATTCTATTTCCTTTACAAAAAGTATATTCAAATAAAAAAAATTATACAACATAATAAAACTTAAAGCAAAACAAATTGCATCGAAAATAATATCTTTAATTTAGCATCTATGTTGGTATTTTTTTATTCATTTACTTTTTTAAGAGTGTTGGAAATTATATCAAACAAATGAAATTCAGTAACAACCATGTTTGATGTAGTGGGATTAATATACTCATTGACTCATTGTAGTGTGTTATATAATGAACAAACCCATTTTCAAGTTTCAAATATTTCACGTGCCTAAATAAACTAATTAATTAGTCTTAGTTATTGCTTTGATTATTCCTTAATACCCCTTGATGATTATATATATAGACACTCTTCACCCCCAATTATTTTCATTGTGCAAGAGAGAGAGAGAGAGAGAGAGAGGGAGAGAGAGAAGAGAGAGAGAGAGAGAGAGAGAGAGAGAGAGAGAAGAGAGAGAGAGAGAGAGAGAGAGAGAGAGAGAGAGAGAGAGGAGAGAGAAGAGAGAGAGAGAGAGAGAGAGAGAGAGAGAGAGAAGAGAGAGAGAGAGAGAGAGAGAGAGAGAGAGAGAGAGAGAGAGAGAGAGAGAGAGAGAGAGAGAGAGAGAGAGAGAGAGAGAGAGAGAGAGAGAGAGAGAGAGAGAGAGAGAGAGAGAGAGAGAGAGAGAGAGAGAGAGAGAGAGAGAGAGAGAGAGAGAGAGAGAGAGAGAGAGAGAGAGAGAGAGAGAGAGGAGAGAGAGGAGAGAGAGAGAGAGAGAGAGAGAGAGAGAGAGAGAGAGAGAGAGAGAGAGAGAGAGAGAGAGAGAGAGAGAGAGAGAGAGAGAGAGAGAGAGAGAGAGAGAGAGAGAGAGAGAGAGAGAGAAGAGAGAGAGAGAGAGAGAGGAGAGAGAGAGAGAGAGAGAGAGAGAGAGAGAGAGAGAGAGAGAGAGAGAGAGAGAGAGAGAGAGAGAGAGAGAGAGAGAGAGAGAGAGAGAGAGAGAGAGAGAGAGAGAGAGAGAGAGAGAGAGAGAGAGAGAGAGAGAGAGAGAGAGAGAGAGAGAGAGAGAGAGAGAGAGAGAGAGAGAGAGAGAGAGAGAGAGGAGAGAGAGAGAGAGAGAGAGAGAGAGAGAGAGAGAGAGAGAGAGAGAGAGAGAGAGAGAGAGAGAGAGAGAGAGAGAGAGAGAGAGAGAGAGAGAGAGAGAGAGAGAGAGAGAGAGAGAGAGAGAGAGAGGAGAGAGAGAGAGAGAGAGAGAGAGAGAGAGAGAGAGAGAGAGAGAGAGAGAGAGAGTTAATGGAAGAGAAGGTCGCAGAGAGAGAGTTAGAAGGAGAAGAACAATCTCCACCAAAATAGTAAACAATCTCAAACCACTTATCTGGTCAAAAATTGAGGCTTTGACTGCGAAGCACCGGATATTTCTCGCATAGGTTGTGGTAGACGAAAGGGTATTTCCGTAAAGTTTACAAATAGACGACAAAAAGGTTCATATATGAATTACACAGGTTCATGTATGAACACATAGTTCATATATGAATCTTAGTTCGTATATGAATCTGTTAAAACTTGTTAATATGTGAATTCACATATTAGGGTTGGGTTCAAATGAGAACTCGTCTTTCATTGTATATATATGAATCAGTTAAAACTTGTTAATATGTGTATATATATATATACATATGTAGAATTAGGTTCAAACAAGAACAAAACCAACTTGCAAGAATGAAGGAACCATGTAAATCACAGGTGATTTTGTACTACGCTCGCCCACTCGCACCGACCCACGCGCCTTGTCGGCAAGTGTACTACACTCGCTTTTTCTTGTTTAGTACAAAATCACATGTGATTTACATGGTTCATTTGTTCTTACAAATTGGATTGTTCTTGTATGAACCTCCCTCTACATATGTATGTATGTAGGGTTAGGTTCAAATGAGAACTCGTCTTTCATTGTGAACGTGAGGACAGCCGAGAACGCACCACGTGACATATTCAGTTTGAATAATCATGTATTATCCAGACTGATTAATACAACATTCGGTATTATTCAGAATAATACCAAATGCAATACTATTTGAAATGATTTAACAAACATTAAAACAGGTTTTTGGACATACAAGAGAGTTTTACAATTTTGGATGGATATAAAGATAGAAATTCTCTATTATAATTGTTACTGGCTAGCTGATATGCTGATATGCTGTTGATTCGCTAAAGTTTATAGTATTACCAGCTCCACGCCAATAGGTGTTATTGGTTCCAATTGTTGTCTTGCACGATTTTTAGCAGCACTCTTCTCCTCCATTATTTTATCTTTTGAGAGCTCGAGTCCCCCGAATGGTTTGATCACAAGCTTCTTCAAGGAAACACAATTTTGAACAAGATACATAGCGAGTTCAAGATCTCTGGCCCCATCCTGATACTCAACTATCTCAACCACCTCCAAACATTGATGCGGTTTGTTAGCCATTCGCCTTGCTTCTCTATTCATATTTCCCGGTTTACACCACCACTTGTTTTTCTTCCAACCAAAACCATTATGTTAAATAGACCATTCATTCATACTAAACAAGTACAATAGATAAATAATAGCAATTCAATTAAGAGCTAAAGATAGATCAAGTACCATAATTGTAAGTCTCTGCAAATTTGGACAAGCTTCTACCAACAAAGACAACACAAGAAGAGCATCATCATCCAAGTCTAAAACTTTGATAATCAATTCTTCAAGTTTTTGTAGCTTAGGGAACGGATGAGGCCCTATAGATCCCTGAAAGAAAGATTGAAGCAGTGTCAGCAACATCTCAACGAAGGAAAAGTACAACCTTACAAAAAATTCATTCTACCTCTAGAAAATATAGGTCCAACTCAAGAATTTGGAGATCCAGTACCCCGCAACATATCTGGCAAAGTAAATCATTCATCGTCTTCAATGAATAGCCTCTACTCATACTAATCTTTTGAAGCCTCTACTCTTGAAATTCAGTTCTAACGTCTGAACATTTTTTGAAATCGCAAACTCAATCCATTTATTAATTGCATCTGTGGCGCTCTTATCAAAACCAAAAGAAACGTTAAACTTGTCAATGGTGGACCTCTTGTGCTGATGAATAATGTGGTTAACCCAACTCATGTACTTCCTTGCATTTGAACCTGGTTCATTTCGTATCACACACCGTCTTTCCCTGTCCTCAAAGACTAAATGATCTATTTGACACCATAAATACCTCCATCTTCTCGAAAGCTTGCTAGTGACTGCTGCATCCTTAAGATGCAATTTGGACAGAATCGAAACAAGAACTTCATCCGGCAATCGGCTCACTAGATCGTCGTCCTTAGGAGGCAATTTGGACGCAAGCCAAACAAGATGTTCATCAAGATTATGAAAGCCATCCTTAGGAGGCAATTTTGACGTAATCACCTTGCATTGCTCCCGCTGTTTTCTCTTCCACATCTTTAGTAAAAAACTGAAATGTGGAACCCTGCCAACATAATAGATAATAAAGTCTGTATAAGTTTATTTTGATATTATTTAACAGATGTTGTAGGGCTATGAATATGTTGCCTCTAGATTTTTTTGGAAGAGGTATCCCAGACCACATTGGGCCCAGACTAATCCTCGGCAATTTTGGGCTGAATCCCAACTGCTAAAGCATGCACCCCGTACCTCCAGAATGCGTCCCCCAGGGCTCGTGTCCAAGCCTTACCACTAGGCTAACACTCCTTTGGTATGTTGCCTCTAGATTAATGATGTATATAGATTGAGAAGCCAATCTTAGACATCTATCTAGATGAACAATAAGGTAGCGTTTGGTACGCAGACAGAATTGGATAGGACAGGACTGGACTGGACTGGACAGTACTGGACAGGATAAGAGAGTAGGACAGGACTGGACGGGACGGGACAAGACTAGACAGAACAAATGTCTGTTTTGTGTTTGGTACGCATAGGACTGGACTGGACAGAACTAGACAAGTTCTCTCAAAAAATTATTTAATGATTTTATATATCACATAATAGTTATAATTAACACAAATAAACTAAACTAGTAATTTATAAAAAAAATTACACAATTTTCATAAACATAAACACACACATACACATATATGTATATATATACATACATATATGATTTTTATGTAACTAATGTTGATGGTTATGGTAGAGGTGGAGGTGGTGGCCGACAGTAATACTAGTGATGATGGTGGTGGTCGGTGGTTGTGGAGAACGTGAAGATGGTGCGTAGTGGTGGTGGTGGTTGCGGTAGAGATGGACAGTTGTAGAGGTGGTAGACGGTGGTGGTAGGTAATCGTTGACAGTTGTAGAGGTGGTAGAGGAGGTTGTTTTAGTGGAAGAGGAGATGGAGGAGGTTGTTGTAGTGGAAGACGAGATGGAAGTGGCCGATAGTAGCTACCGGTGGTGGCAGCGGCCACGACTAGTGGTGGTAAACACGAAAACAAATACCATATTGAAGTTATATATCAAACGAATGTTAGTTAGTAATATATTAGTTTCTGTCTCATTTCTGTCCCATGTTGTTCCACCTATTTTGGTGGAACAAAAAAACAGTCATTTTTGTCCCATGTTGTCCCAACTTGTCCCAGTTTCTGTCCTGTCCCATGTTGCACCAAACGTGGGACAGTGAATTCCTGTTCTGTCCCATGCTGCGCCAAACGTGGGACAGTCAGTTTTGTCCCGTCCTGTACTGTCCTGTCCCACGTACCAAACGCAGCCTAAAGGAACAACAAAATTTGTCTCTGATAACCAACATACACTTCCTATCTACAATAGAACTAGGTATGCTATTGCTAGTGTTTTCCAACAAATATACACTTGTATATTTTTCTTTCTTAATCCAAAGTTTTCCCTCTCTGATATGATAGATAAGGATTTCACAAATAAACCTAACATAATGTCTAAACAATAAAACAAAAAACATCATCATTAATCTACAAAAGACACAAACATTAGAAATTTACCAAATAATCGGTTGCTAGCTTTCCTTCTTAATGCAGAAAACTAAATATCGAATGATTAATTTGAGAGAGATAAAGATTAAAGAGAGTCGAGAGGAGATTTGGTTACTGGTCTATTCAGACTTCAACGTCGTATCCTTTTCTGGTGATGCCCCTGTGGGCCATGACAGCCATGGGCCAGATCCAGGGCCGGGCCCATCACTTTATTACCCAAACCAATTTAAAGTTTTAAATCATCTACTATATGCATCCCAATTTTATAATAACAAAACAAAAAAAAAAAATCATTTTAATCTTATAACTGTTAGTATTTGATAAATCTTCTAGGTGACAAAAAAAAGTTGTTTAAAGTAATAACGAAACCGAGCTTAAATCAAGAGACTATTATATGTCTAGCTCAGTTGGTCTTCCTAAGGGCGATAACATTTTGGGGGGCTGTGAATTGGATCCCAGTCTACCAGGTTCGATCCCAAGGTGAAAGTCTAAAATTCAATCCAAATTATATAAGATATTGGTCTCACAAAAACAATTTGGTATTATATGAAGCTAAATCATATTATATAAGTATACAATTCATATATCTATACAATAATTGTGAAATATCATAAAAAATAAAATAAAAAAAGGAATTTTTAAAAAGACCTAAAGCACTTTGATATATTGATTAATCAGATTAAGTTTCTATTTTGTGTTAATAAATAATTTTCTAAATTTTATAACACCTTACTTATAAACTGCTTAATATATAAAATACTTATAAAAAATCGAAAAACTCAACCTATTTTCTGAACTTTTTATGCATTAATAGATTCTTACACATGTACTTCATGATACAATACCAAACAAGTATATACTATATACTAAACGTCCCCAATATACCGTACAAAAAAACCATCCTCTCGTAATTACGTTCACCTGCTTTTGTAATCAGCTCGTTCTAAGCATTAAGCACCTTTGCTTCTTGGTATCTTTAGCTTACTTAACGTCTTTCGTGAACATTCTTGGTGCAATCGCCATCACCATCAACTCTATGCACCTACATACATGAGTTTTTATTTTATTTTTATTTTAGTTACATAAAAATCAACATAAAACTTTTTTTTTTTTGGAAGAGGTATCCCAGACCACATTGGGCCCAGACTAATCCTCCGCAATTTTGGGCCGAATCCCGATTGCTAAAGCATGCAGCCCGGGGTCAAAGCCCCCGTAACTCCAGAATGCGTCCCCCAGGGCTCGAACTCGGGTTCACCACTATGTAGTGCCCAAGCCTTACCACTAGGCTAACACATCACCATTTATTATTTATATAACTATCTTTTTTATATAAGAATCAATATAATTAGAGGTCTTAATAATTAGTATTTCTTATTCTATCTAATAAGAATAAATTTTATCTAAATAACAATTTTCATGTTTTGTTTTTTGCTTATATTCATTTTTTTAACAATTTTGATGTTCGTATATTATAACTTACTTTTATTTAAAAAATAACGTTATGTTGAAATTTGTATCACATATTTAATATTATATTGACTAATTATATGTAATGTATCATGATAGTAATAGTATTTTTTGCATACATCAATTCATTTTTATGATATATTAGAGATAGATTTGGAACATAGTAAGTGGTAAACCCGATTTTTAAATTATCTTAATGTGATGGTTGATCACCGCACACCGTGTGGTGGTAAACACTAGTTATAATTACAACTATGTTCGGCACCAGCGTTGCGCGGTGTTGAAAAGTTTTTATTAGTATTGTAGTTAAATGAGCTGTGATCAAATAATTTATGATAACAATAAGAATCGATATTAGACTTGATGTGAATTTGTTCATCATCTTTAACTGTTTTCTTTTGAGTTCTATTTTATGTATAATAAAGTAATAACTAATAAGTCTTAATCGTCATAACTATAATACGACTCAAATAATTAAAAAAATCTTAAACTATTGTTATAACAATGAGATGTATAATGAATTTTTTTTGTCATAAATCATAATATATCGATTTATTCCAAAAATGTTCCCATAAAATATGTATATTCACCATGCAAGTAGTGTAGTGCTTCTTAATTTGTATAATTGTAGGACATTTTGCAATTAATGTATTGTTTTTAATCTTGACTAAAACGCTTATTCAAACCCCATTCCAACCCACATTGTCGATCAAAAGTAACAATAAATCTTCATATTGTAATCACTTTGACTATATGCGAGTTTAGTTAAGTTGTTAATGTTTTCCGTGTTAGAGAATTTTCTTTGCTTGAGGTTGTTTTTCTTCATAACTAGTTTCTCGTTTAAAAATCTTGAAAAAAAAAGAAAATTTTTATATCAATTCTAATTCAATTCTTTACTTACTTTTATTTCGATTTAAATAAAAAACAAAATTGAAATAACTATAAATTATTATTTGTAGTAAGTTATCGAGATGAATACTGAAAAAATACATATATTATTGATAGTAGCAAGTTTTTTTTCCTAATTTTATTTATTTGTTTGTTTTAATTTATATATTATATAAATATATATACACACACGAACGAAAGTTTGGTCATGAACTCATGTTAAATGTGACATATGTCGTTCTTTCATCCGTCCTCACGTTCACAATGAAAGGTAAATTTTTATTTGAACTCATCGTTACATGTGTTTCCATCTATTTCTTTTACATATTGGTGGTTGATTATGATAACTTTAGTTTTTTATTATAATTTTAAGTATATGTATTGATTCTATTAACTGTTTTTAACTGTATGTAATTATTTAATTAATGATATTAAATGTAATAAATATTTCACTTAATAAAGAATTGAATAATAATAATATTTTTAATTTTGTATATTGGTTCAACTTTTAGTTTAATTGAAATTTAAATATTTAATTTATTGGGAAATGATACATATCAATATATATAGTGAAAATTGATTAAAACTCGTATGGTTGGTCATTTAGAAATATATTTTTTTAATAAGATATTAAATAATAGATAGTATTTAATTTTATTATTGGTTCAAACTTTATTTTAATTGAAATTTAGGTATTTAAATTTATGAAAATAATACATATGAATGTGATGTTATAGTAAATTGATTAAAACTCGTGTAATTTGTCATTTTAAAAAATTATTCTTTTTCAACGATATGTTAAAGCATGTTATGTAATAGTATGACTAACGCTAATCATAAGATAATATTAATGTGATTAATCATATCTTAATTGTTTATTTAATTTATAATCTTTTAATTAAGAAATACCACTTTTAATTTTCAAATGCATGTCATGTAAATAGAAATATACTTATTGATCGTATTTGAATCCCAACACACAGACACACATATATATATATTACTTTTAAATATTCATTCGAATCAAATTATTAGAATGATGGAAAATAAAGAAATTGAAAAAAATTAGGTACAACACCAAGAAGATGAATAGTTTAGTTAATTAAATATTTTGTTAATAACAACATCAAAAAAACAAAATTTGATGTTATAAAAATTGGGATTGAGATGCTTTGAAATATCATTTCAAATGATGGTGTTTTCTTAGGAAAAACAAAAACAAATCAAAGATTACGAAAATATAAGAAAATGATAAAAAAATTCCAACAAACAAAGAGTAAATAAAGCACGTGGTCATACTTTGGAGTTTGATTTTCCAACAATTTTCTTTTCTAGAAAACTACATCAATGATTCAATATAACCAAAAAATTAAGAAAAACACTAAGTAAAACACTCATACAACAAAAATTATTATGTGGAAAAACAAAAAGTAAAAAACCTAAAATAACAATGTCAAGAAATCCAAACAAAAACTCAACTTATTAACAATAACATATAACACACACAAATCAAAAACATTACTTGATTTTGATGAAAGAAAAATGTTATACTATTAATATGAATATCAATTAGAGTGATCAAGGGAAAACAAAGATAAAAATTGGAATAAGTTTCAAAAATAGAAAAACAAAAAACTTTTTAATACATAGAGAATATACGCAAAGATGTATAAAAGTTATATGGAAATTTTTTTATATAATACTATAAACAATATATAACTCAAGAAAATCATAAAATAAATCGTTAAAAAATAACTTACTCTGAAATTTACGAAAGGTGAGCTTCAATGTTTATTGGAGATGAATTTTGTAAAATAGAAACAACAAACAACATTATCAACCCAATAACATAACATTAAACTAAAGTTGTTTCATCACATTTTGGTGGAGCATTAGGTTGTAGAGTTTATATATGATTATTTTGGTAGGTTTTTTTAATAATAATAAGAAGATTGAAAAGTAAAATAAATGTTTTTAAGAAGTTACATAATTTAGAAGTTAAGGCTAATTAAATTGCAAGTTAAGGCTAATCAAAGTATAAGTAAAATTACCAAAGAACCCTTCTTAGAATTAAACATATAGTTTTCATATAAGGGTAGTATAGTCTTTAACTTATTTAATATTTAAAAAAAATCAAAACAATGAGAAAATTCCTATTAGCTAATACTCAATAAATAGGATGTCCACATCATCCTCCAACATCTTCTTTTTATATATATATAGATTGATCCAAGGGTCTAAATCATTTGTGGATCTAGGATTATTTTTTCCATTGGGTTCAAAGAATTTCTCAAGTCTTTTCGGTTGATTTCAAGAGATTTTTAAGTTTTTTAGATTATTTTGTTTGTTGTGTTACTTTTCCTGTTTTCCATTAATATCTCTTCGTTTAAATCCACTGTTAATTGTTGACAGAGTTCGATTCTCTCCAATATAAAGAAAAATCTGATTGTGTTTGAATAGAGTTTTATTGGAATTCTGTGTCCTAATTTATTTTAGGATCATACACACAAGTATAGATATATTATTTTATATGGGAAGTATACATATACGATTTCACTATATGTTTGTTTGAAAATTTTGGATTTGTGTGATTGATTGAAAGAAATTAAAGCAATGAATGCCTAAAACAAATAATGGAGCATAGTGTTCGCTAACCATAAATATAATCCTAAAATAAAACAATCACTTCCTAAGATAACTAGATAACTCAATTATTTACTAAAATACTTAAATAAAATAAACTTATCGATTCCCTTTGTTTAATATAAATCTGTCCCCAAACCTCCCTTGCGTCTAGAGGCAACATATTCTTAGCCCTACAGCATTTGTTACTAAGGCCATCCGCAGCTGTACATGTCATACAGCCTCAGCCAGCTTTACTACAACCTTACCACTACCAACCATCCTTACCCGTACCATTCATACCACTTTATATAATTAATTAAAACCTGCTTAGACTTTATTGTCTGTTATTTTGGCAGGGTTCCACATTTCAATTTTTGACTAAAGATGTGGGAAAAGAAAACGGTTGGAGCAATGCAAGGTGATTACGTGAAAAGAAATTAAAAAATCTTATGAACTTTTTTCCTTCATATATATAATTCAATCTGTGTTTGGTGATTATAATTATTTGACTTTGATCATCTGTAATAAACCTGTGGATATGCTTGTTCATGTGACTTAGCATCTATATTTAGAAAATTGAATTTTACTACGTCTGGAAACCGTTTATCATTCAATTTCATTATCGTTTTCATTCTAATTTCATCCAAGTGTGTGTTTCCATTGTGTGTATTTGCTAATTCTTTTCTTGTTTTGTTTGTGTTTATTTTCTTAAGGATGGCCTTCGTAATCTTGATGAAGATCTTGTTTGGCTTGTGTCCAAATTGCCTCCTAAGAACGACGATCTAGTGAGCCGACTGCCGGATGAAGTTCTTGTTTCGATTCTGTCCAAATTGCATCTTAAGGATGCAGTAGTCACTAGCAAGCTTTCAAGAAGATGGAGGTATTTATGGTGTCAAACAGATCGTTTAGTCTTTGAGGACAAGGAAAGACGGTGTGTGATACGAAGTGAACAAAATTCAAATGCAAAGAAGTACATGAGTTGGGTTAACCACATTATTCATCAGCACAAGAGGCCCACCATTGACAAGTTTAACGTTACTTTTGGTTTTGATAAGAGCGCCACCGATGCAATTAATAAATGGATTGAGTTTGCGATTTCAAAAAATGTTCAGACGTTAGAACTGAATTTCAAGAGATTAAGAACTACCACAAACTACCCTTTCAATGTTCCGGTTATGGAGATAAAATTTCTCAAGTCTCTCATCTTGAATCATGTTGATGTGGATGATGAAGGCCTAAAGAAAATTCTGAGAAATTGTCCAATTCTTGAACATCTATCCATTGTTTGCTCATGCAAATTAATGAAACCTGAAATCCATGGAAAAGGTCTTGCGCTCAAAAACCTTGATATGGCATCGTGTTATGGAGTTAAATCCATTGAAATATATGATTCAAATATTGTGTCGTTCAGTTACCAAGGTTACCCTATTACATTAAAATTTGATAATCTACAAAAGCTTCAAAAGATTTGTATGGGTAAAGGCTATTCATTGAAGATGATGAATGATATACTTTGCCGGATATGTTGTGGGGTACCATATCTCCAAGTTCTTGAATTGGACCTACATTTTCCAGAGGTAGAATGAATTTTTTGTAAGGTTGTACTTTTCCTTCATTAACATGTTACTGACACTGCTTTAATCTTTCTTTCAGGGATCTATAGGGCCTCATTCGTTCCCTAAGCTACAAAAACTTGAAGAATTGATTATCAATGATTTAGACAGGGATGATGATGCTCTTCTTGTGTTGTCTTTCTTGGTAGAAGCTTGTCCAAATCTGCAGAGACTTACAATTATGGTACTTGATCTATCTTTAGCTCTTAATTGAATTGCTATTTATCTATTGTACTTGTTTAGGATGAATTGTCTATCTAACATAATAGTTTTGGTTGGAAGAAAAACATGTGGTCTAGACCGGTAAATATAAATAGAGAAGCAAGGCGAATGGCTAACAAACCGCATCAATGTTTGGAGATGGTTGAGATAGTTGAGTATCAGGATGGGGCCAGAGATCTTGCACTCGCTATGTATTTCGTTCAAAATTGTGTTGCCCTGAAGAAGCTTGTGATCAAACCATTTGGGGGATTCAAGCTCTCAAAAGATACAATAATGGAGAAGAGTGCTGCTAAAAGTCGTGCAAGACAGCAGTTGGAACCAATAATACCTGTTGGTGTGGAGTTGGTAATACTATAAACTTTAGTGAATCAACAACATATCAACCAGTGTTTGAAAAAGCTCGCCGTGATTTAAGGCTTGCGTCTCACGCCACGTTACACCTGAGGCACGCCGCCATGACATAATCCGCGATTTTTGTAACAAGATATTTTGATTTAACTTATCTTTTTAATGTTTTATTTTTTGGATTTTGATATATAACTTCTTTGAACTATTTATTATCATTATTTATTGAGTAATAGTAGAAAAACATATGTTTATGTATATAATATTATAAATGATATAAATATTTGCCGTCATAAGTCACGCTTTTGAAAACGCCATGACCATGCTGTGGCTTCCAAGGCTTGGCACTTGGCTTTGCCCCCACTTCACGCCTCATGCTATTTGGAACCTTGGTAGCTTTGTTATGAGAAAAAAAATCAAGCAAACAAATTTAGATCGATTTCTTCAATATTGGAATTTGTTTATGTTTTTATGGCTTGATGATTGACTTCTATTGCTAGTGTTAATTATAAGAGAGAATTTCTTCTATGTCCTTTGCAAGAACTCCTAAATTACTTATATATCATTCCAGACTTTTAAATTACCTTTATATCCATCAAAAAATTTAAAACTCTATTGTATGTCCAAAAACCCGTTTTAATGTTTATTAAATTATTATTATCAAATTCAATTATTTATAAAATCGCTATATTACCTTTATATTATTTACACATTATTACTTTTCTTAAATATTCATCTTTCATTGTTATATATTCATTACCCTTGATCAAAAATCGGTTTCAATGCAATGGCATTTCAGTTCCTATGAACTTGATCAAACAAGGTTGAAACTCATTCATCTTGAGATTTGTACTCCAAACAGTATCCAATTCAGTCACTTAGACCACATAAATAAGCACATAATTATAACAGATTCAAATGATAAATTAATAATCACTTACTCATGGATCCAATTTGATCCAAATTGATTTGGATTGGTTCCCTATCCAAATAAACTTGACCTTCTTTACCTGAATAACAATATGAAGATGGAAAAATGTTGAGAGTAGAAAATAAAGATGCAAACATGATATTCAAGATGAAACTTGATGATCATAAACCAAATAATATCAACAAGATAGAACATGTAAGATTGAAATCATGACCCATCCTATTTACTAATTGTGGATCAATCAAGTTGGTCTTAGGTTTCCAACAATCAGGTAGTTGCTATCTACTAATTGTGGATCATAAACTCTACCCAGATCATATATTTTATTCAGTTTATTATTCAAAAAGTTTTAATCACCCTTTTATTGACATGATGAGACATTTAGTATAGAAGTTTGAGTTGAGACATCAACTTCATTGACTTTCAAAAGGCAAGTAAGGGGTTATTGTTTTCCACTAAACATATTCTTCAGTACAAAGGTCAAGGGACGTATATACATAAAACACACACTCACACCCATAGATAAATCATAAAAATACTACTACTTTTGAGTAAGATATATTGGATTCACTGCCTAATATCACAAAGGCGAAGAATCGTGTAAGAAGTTGAGTTTAATCTGACAAACATGAAAACTGAGAAGTGGATCTGAACCCTTGATCACTTTTAGTCTTATGCCTCTCCCATGAATTGCACTTCAATTGATTTGGTGAGGTGCATCCTAATGTGCATCTATTTCTCATCAACGGTTGATAATTACTTCTTACGCATCTCATGTTAACATCAACTTGAACCCAACCCATATCACAAAAACTTAAATTGTATTTATAAACTATTATATTAAATTTTCCATCACAATAACAATTGTTTCTTTTTATAAGAATGTCCAAGGAACAACATACAAGTATGAAGGATTCTAAACAAACTAATGACATAAAAATTGAAAACTAATTTTTCTAATATTTTCTGAATAAAGATGGCTTGTTTTGCAATGGAAAAACAAATACAACTACTCAAAAAGTCAGATTACTTCAGTTAAAACTACAAAGATACAGGTAGAATTAAGAGTTGTGAAGTAACAACAATCTAATCATTATCAATTTTCCTAAGCAAGGAACTTACCAAATTCAACAAAATCTAGAAGGCATGAGAGTAGGTACTGAACAAGTCAGCAAAATGAGACATGCTCCTTATTTTATAATCACCAAAAAAAATGTATTCAAAATTTCTAACATATCAAGAAGTTGACTTTGAATCCGTACTCTGTGAATGTCAAACACTCTGAAAACCTCATCTATTCACAATAAAGACAACAAGATTCACAACTTTGCATTTATTCATTCATCCCACCAATTCAAGTAAAAAAGATCAAAGATGAGGAACTTGATGTTGTGTGCAACATCGGATACTAAGGGGCCGTTTACTTGAACACTTACCCAGTAAGTGCTTGCCGGTAAAATTGAACACTATCACCTATCATATGGTACAACATTTTAGTCTATTAAAACGGTATCGTATGCAACAATTTACCCGGTAAGCTCTTACCGGGTAAGAGTTGTGGATCTCACTTACCCGGGTAAGACTTTCGGTCCATGCTATTGCTCTTACCGGGTAAGATTGTAGCCATGTTAATGTTCTCCCCGTAAGGTAAATTGACCCGGTAAGTACTTACCGGGTAAGCGTCAAGTAAACGGCCCCTAAGCCCTTCAAGCTCCATCTCGAAATCTGTGAGCTCGAAGGCCATGGACTAAAAGTATAGAAATAACCTTAAACTAACTAACCTTTATAACTAAATTTATTCAAATGGACTAAAATTAAAATAAAGAGGTAACCATGATTTACAAAAAAATTAATTAGTTTTAAAGAGGGAGCAAAGTTGATAATGAGTATTAACCATAGGGACCAAAAGTGTAATTTACTTATAAATTGGGGTAGAAACTATTGAGAAAAAAAACTAAATCTTGGCTTTATTGAAAAAAATTTGATAGTTTATTGATGTAATTGGTAAAAATTAAAGAATGTTGATAAAAATAGAAAAAAGTAATTAGTATGTTGATAAAAATGACAATTTTCCCTTACACAAATAATAAACCTAATATAATGTCTAAACAATAAAACAAAGAACATCATCATTAATCTACAAAAGACACAAACATTAGAAATTTACCAAATAGCCGGTTGCTACCTTTCCTTCTTAGAGCATCCACAACGGTGGAACCTCTAAGAACCTCATTTGCCATAGTTTTTTCTGTCACATCATTGCCGCCTCAATAAATTAAAAACCTCCTTAAAATCCTACAATGGAGGTTCTTACAAAAACCTCACTTTCCTTATTCTTATTTATAAATTATTATATAAATTAAATGTATACATATATATATTAAAAAATTCAGATATAATTTATTATTTTTCACTTTTATATTAATTTTCATTTTTAATCAATATATTTTTTTAAATATATGAAAAACAATTAAAACACACGTATAATTCTTAAATTACGATTAAAAATGTGCAACGTTACATAATATTATTCTTTAAAAAAAGTACGAGAAAATAGTTCATAGTAATATAGATCACTCGTAATCTCAATTCGACCAAATATGTTCAACTAAGTCAGCACGAAGTTGATGATGAACTTCATTTGAGCGTATCTCCGAATTTCTTTGAAAATATTCTTGGAATTCATGGTTGTGGAAATTGATTCGGGAAATAATTGTTTGTTGTACCAAATTGGTTTGGTATATCCGACCAATATCGAGGACGAGGATTAAAAATCGAAGATTGACTAGTATTTGGAAATTTTGGAGGATATGGTGGAATGTAGGAAAAATTAGGAAAAGTTGTCGATCTTGGAGAATGTCGGGGATAGGGAGAATTTGGGGGCATTTGAGAGCTTTCGTAATTTTCATTGTCCTTTTCCATTTTCTTGAGATGTGAAGAAATGAATCATATTTAAAATTAGATACAGTTTTTAAAATTAGAAAAGATGTTATATAATTATTAATATATCAATTTATCATTTGATTTTGATTTACATGCATACAAATATTTAAAAATAATATTTGCACAATAAGTTAATTAAATAATTAAAAATCAATTACAATATTTGTCAAAGATTACAACAAAAAAAAAACAAAAAAATATCTTTTATGTTTTTTTTTCAGTTTAATATATATGTTTTATTTTACAATATATATATATATATTATAGATTTATTAAAAGAACAAATGATTAGAAATAATAAAAATAATAAATAAAATAATTACAGAAAAGGAAAGTATCACAAAAACCCGGGTTCATGTACAAGTACCTGGGTTCCAATAAGAACTTGTGACTGGACAAGAACATCTGTCCCACAGTGGAGGTTCTTATAAAAACCCCAATATGAACCCCTTAAAGAACTTCCATTGTGGATGTTCTTAGTTTCCAGAATTGCAAATAAACTATGCAGGAGATACTCAGTAGTGAGATTGAGGGAGAAGTAGCAAAAATTAAATAGCAAATAGTTTGATTTAGGGCAAACGAAAGCAGAAAACTAAAGATCGAATGATTTGAGAGAGATAAAGATCAAAGAGAGGCGAGAGGAGATTAGGTAACAACGTCGTATCCTTTTTTGGGACCCCCTCAACTAAACCGGTGATGCCCTTGTGGGCCTTGCTGTCCATGGCCGGGCCTCGTCAAACATAATTTGTTTCTAAGTTAGCTTATCAGCTCATATGACCGGTTAAATAATCTAACCGGTTATTAAAAAGAACTGGCCAAACATTAAACCGGTTATGGCTTCGAAAACAATATTATAACAAACCGATTAAGTTAACTATAAAACCGGTAGAAGTAGGATTGGGTTGAGCTTCTTTTGGCTTGGATTAAAAATCTGATTTTCGTTTGGGTTTTCTTTTTCTTTTGTTTATTTAATTTTATAATTATACAAATACACATAAATATAATTTTATAATTTATATAAAATATGATAAAAACAATACATATAACTATATAAATACCAACATGGAGGTACTTAAGTGTAATACGCATTTTAAATCCTCTACTTGACAAGCTTATCCTTCTTTGAAATGCATTTTCAATTCACTTTTAGTGGTCACAAACGTATGGTCTGACCCTGAAGTGATCCATATGGAGGAGTTCCTTTTCTCCAAAAAGCCATCTGAGAGATTTGAACTTCCAGTTGGTAGGGGTTTTATTTTTGGTTTAATTCTATTCACTGGATTTAGATATAGACTTGATTTGGAACCTAGCATGACAAGAACTCATGTACCAACAACCCATTCTTCTCATTTTTACCAATCAATGACTCATCCACCAAACTACTCTGCTCCTGTTCAACATGCTAATCTATATATATATATTAAAAGAAGGTTTTGGCTGACATCATCAATACGAAATTGAGCAATTTCATTGGCCAATTAATTAAAATACAACAATTGATGATGTCATCATGTATGGAAAAATTATTTTCCAAAATTCACTTACCTAAAATCTCTCATTAATTTATTAATTTTCCTTTTATAATTTACACTTTGTATCCTTAGAATTATTTGATTAAATTACTTTTTACCCCTTAGTTTTTCAATTTTCACTTTACATCCTTATCATATTAACCTAAATAATATATATGAATTAAAACCATTTAATTTTTTTGTTTTTGTTTTCTATAAATTACGTCATTATAATCATCTCAACGCTACCTTCAAAATGAGTGTAATATTGAATATTTTTTTAATTTATTTATATTATTAAATATTAAAAATATATAGACACTAATATAGTGGTATATGTTTAGTTCTTAATCGAATTGGTATCTATGTAAGTGTTTGGGTTGAAGCCTTGAAGGGTTTGTTTAACATAATGGTTTTGGTTTGAATTTGCATTAGAAAATGAGCCTAAGACGAGTAGGGAAGAAAGACATATAGCTAAGAAACCGCATCAACATCCGAACGTGGTGGAGATAGACAATTATCCTTGTGTTTCTTTTCTTTCTCCTGCAAAATCTTATTTTGATTCTATTTTTTCATATTTTAACAAATTATTTTGTTCATTTTCAGTTCCACTTTTCTCTCTCTCAAGTTACCCTTTTCCTTTTCTCTCAAGTATGGACTTTGATCCCTATTCAAAACACCCACATGAAGGTTCAATTTCGTTGATTCAAAACATTCGGAAGAACTGAAATGCCATTGCATTGAAACCAATTTTTTGATTAAGGATAATATTCATATGATGATAAAGATGAATATGAATATTTAAGAAAAATAAAAAATGTTTAAATAATATGAAGTTAATATACTAATTTTATAAATAACTACATTTGATAATAATAATTATTGATATTTAAATGATTTAACAAACAATTAAACGGGTTTTTGGACATACAAGAGAGTTTTAAAATTTTGGATGGATCCAAACAACCTTGAATGCGGGAACTATCTATGTTACCTTCTACCCAAATTTCAATATGCCGCCCTCAATGATCCCTCAATCCACACAGCTGGAAGGAGATATGGTTGGCCTTTTGGATAGGAAGTATTGTTGGTGGCTTTGAAGAGGCTACCATGAAGGTATCCGTTGGCCTTTTGGATAGGAAGTATTGTTGGTGGCTTTGAAGAGGCTACCATGAAGGTATCCTCATAGTAAGCACCTTGGCCGCTGGATGAGGCTACAACGGTTTTTTCAAAGGCATGGGCTGGTGTGGATTTTGGGCTTTTCTTTTTCTTGCTCTTTGGACCACAAAGATAATTTAAAAGTATGGAAGATTATATAAGAATTTAGAAGTTTTTGCAAGGACATAGAAGAAATTCTCTCTTATAACTAAGAGTAACAATAGAAGTCAATCACCAAGCCATAAAAACAGAAACAAATTCCAATACTTGAAAGAAATCGATCTAGATTAGTTAGCTTGAAGTTTTTTGTCTCATAACAAAGTTGGCTAGCTGATATGCTATTGATTGGCTAAAGTTTATAGTATTACCAACTCCACACCAACAGGTGTTATTGGTTCCAATTGCTGTCTTGCACGATTTTTAGCAGCACTCTTCTCCTCCATTATTTTATCTTCTTCAACTTCGGGTCCCACAAATGATTTGATCACAAGCTTCTTCAAGGCAACACAATTTTGAACGAAATACATCGCAAATTCAAGATCTCTGGCCCCATCACGATACTCGACTATCTCAACCGCCTCCAAACATTGATGCGGTTTGTTAGCCATTTGCCTTACTTCTCTATTCATATTTCCCGGTCCAGAAAACATGTTTTTCTTTCAACCAAAACAATTATGTTAAATAGACCATTCAATCATACTAAACAAGTACAATAAATAATAGCAATTCAATTAAGAGCTAAAGATAGATCAAGTACCGTAATTGTAAGTCTCTGCAAATTTGGACAAGCTTCTACCAAGGAAGACAACACAAGAAGAGCATCATCATCCCAGTCTAAAACTTTGACAATCAATTCTTCAAGTTTTTGTAGCTTAGGGAACGAATAAAGCCCTATGGATCCCTGAAAGAAAGATTGAAGCAGTGTCAGTAACATGTTAACGAAGGAAAAGTACAACCTTACAAAAAAATCATTCTACCCGTAGAAAATATAGGTCCAACTCAAGAACTTGGAGATTTGGGACCCCGCAACGTATCTGGCAAAGTATATCATTCATCGTCTTCAATGAATAGCCTTTACTCATACCAATCTTCTGAAGCTTTTGTAGATTATCAAATTTTAATGTAATAGGGTAACCCCGGGAACTGAAGGACACAATATTTGAATCACATATTTCAATGGATTTAAGTCCATTACACGATGTCATATCAAGGTTTTTAAGCGCAAGACCTTTTCCATGGATTTCAGGTTTCACTAATCTGCGTGAGCAAACAATGGATAGATGTTCAAGAACTGGACAACTTCTCAAAATTTTCTTTAGGCCTTCATCATCCACATCTACATGATTCAAGGTGAGAGACTTGAGAAACTTTATCTCCATAACCGGAACACTGAAAGGGTAGTTTTCGTCAGCCTTGATAAATCTCTTGAAATTCAATTCTAACGTTTGAACATTTTTTGAAATCGCAAACTTAATCCATTTATTAATTGCATAAGTGGCCCTCTTATCAAAACCAAAAGAAATATTCAACTTGTCAATGGTGGGGCTCTTGTGCTGATCAATAATGTGGTTAACCCAACTCATGTACTTATTTGCATTTGAATTTTGTGTATCTCGTATCACACACCGTCTTTCCCTGTCCTCAAAGACTAAACGATCTGTTTGACACCATAAATACCTCCATCTTCTCGAAAGCTTGCTAGTGACTGTAGCATCCTTAAGATGCAATCTAGACAAAATCGAAACAAGAACTTCATCCGGCAATCGGCTGACCAGATCATCGTCCTTAGGAGGCAATTTGGACACAAGATCTTCATCCAGCAATCGGCCCACTAGATCGCCCGGACCAAGATTATGAAGGCCATCCTAAAGAAAATAAACACAAACAAAACAAGTAAAGAATCAGCAAATAAACATAATGGAACTGTTACCGAACCCTTTCAGTTACACACTCGAATGAAATAGGGTTAAATACACGAAAACGTATCCAAGTTGTCACATTTTATCATTGTATGTACATTAAATGGAACTTAAAAACTTACCATTCTACATACTCAACTTAAAAAATTGCCATTTTTGCAAGTTCAGTACATTAAATGGATACATAGAATGGCAGCTTAGTACATATAATGACAATTTTAGCAGGTTTAGTACATACAATGGTAAGCTTTTAAGTTGAGTATGTGACAACTTGGATACACTTTGGTATACTTATCCCGATAAAATAGACTAGAGAAACTAGCTAAATCACTTGAACAAGCATATCCACACGCTTTATTACAGATGATCAAAGTCAAATGATTATAATCACCAAACACAGATTGAATTATATATATGAAGGAAAAAAAAAAAACCCATATTCTGTTCATAAGATTTTTTTTTTCTTCATGTAATCACCTTGCATTGCTCCCGCTGTTTTCTCTTCCACATCTTTAGTCAAAAACTGAAATGCGGAACCCTGCCAAAATAACAGATAATAAAGTCTGCATAAGTTTATTTTGATATTAGTAACAGATGCTCTAGGGCTAAGAATATGTTGCCTCTAGATTTATGATGTATATAGATTGAGAAGCCAATCTTAGACATCTATCAATATGAACAATAAGGAACACCAAATTTCTCTCTGATAACCAACATACACTTGCTATCTACAATAGAACTAGGTATGATATTGCTAGTGTTTTCCAACAACTATACACTTGTATAATTTCTTTCTTAATCCAAAGTAGAAACATAGACTAAATACCCCACTTTTGTTTCCCTCTCTGATATGATAGATAAGGATTACATAAATAAACCTAATATAATGTTTAAACAATAAAACAAAGAACATCATCATTAGTCTTCTAGTGTTGTGGCGAATTGGTTATCGCTTGAAGGGTTTATAGCGCCCTAACTAAGTTCGAGCTTCCCCCAAAACATTTAAGTGGGGCATCTTTAGCCCCAAAACAAAAGAGAGTGTAGTTTGATTTAGGGCGAAATGCAGAAAACTAAGATCGAATGATTTGAGAGAGATAAAAGATTAAAGAGAAGCGAGAGGAGATTTGCTTACTGGTCGATTCAGACTCCAATGTCGTATCCTTTTCTGGGACCCCCATGTTTTCCCTTTGTTTTATGTGTAGATTACAAACTTAGGCCCGGCGGTTATATGAAATTTTGGATTGGGCCTTCTTTTAAATAAAAAAAAGAGTAAATTACATATTTGGTCCCTATGGTTTACACTTAATTGCACTATTGGTCCCTATTTTAAAATAATTATGGATTTAGTCCCTATGGTTTACATTATATTGCACTATTGGTCCCCCAACCCTAACTCCATGTGAAATCAATTTGTTAAACATAGGGACCAATAGTGCAATATAGTGTAAACCACTGGGACCAATAGTGCAATATAGTATAAACCATAGGGACCAATAGTGAAATATATTGTAAACCATAGGGACCATTTCCATAATTATTTTAAATTAGGGACCAATAGTGCAATTATGTGTAAACCACAAGGACCAAATATGTAATTTAATTACATATATGGTCATTTTGTTAGACTTTATTATTTGTTTTGTTCCACCTATTTTGGTGTGGCAGAGTATATGCATTTTTGTGTCACGACACCAAACGCGTACCGATTGATGACTAGAATTATCCACACCAACCACAAACCAATACCTAAACCTTCTTCAACCATTGTGCTATCGGAATTGACAATTAGCGTCCACAAAAAATTTAAAAGGACCTAAAGAACTTTGATATATTGATTAATCCGATAGAGTTCCTATTTTGTTTTAATAAGTAATTTCCTAAAATTTATAACACCGACCATGTTCATTATCATGACTTATAAAAGTGGTTAATATATTAAAATATTTTAAAAAATTCGAAAAACTCATCATATTTCTGAATTTTCTATGCATAAATGGATCCTTACACTTGTACTTCACGATACAATAACAAACCAGTATATACTATATACTAACGTCCCCAATACAACATACCAAAAAACCATCCTTTCGTAATTACGTGCACCGTCTTTTGTAATCGGCTCGTTTTGTAACATTAAGCACCTTTCTTCTTGCTATCTTTAGCTTGCTTAACGTCTTCCGCAAGCATTCTTGGTGCAATCGCCATCAGCTCTTGGAACAACAGTTTACAAGCATACGGAATATGCACCTACATACATACATGGTATACAATACTTGTATCATTTTTCCTACTTTTACTGTATATCAATCTTTGTTCCAAAATAAATGTCCACAATGCAAAAAGCACAAAGTTTTAGACATATGTAACTATTATACTTAATTAACTAAACAACAATTTTACCCTTACCAATAGATTGAGTGAATTAAGGGTATAATTGGAAAATGGACACGACGCACGTTTGGTAACTGGACAGGACAGAGCCACCAAGAACGGGGATCAATGTTCCATGTTTGGCAGGACTATTGTGTCGAACAAAGTGTAGCTGTGCAACACCCCAGCCGCCCATCATGGAACAAATTATAACAGACTTACGTTTTACCAACATAACCTCAAAATAGAATCTAATTCTCTTCTAAAACATCAAATACATTTTCCTCTTTATATTTTATTTATTTTCTAAATTTTATTTATTGTATTTTATGCTCTTTAAACTTTCACTTTAGGATCCTAAAAATATTATATTTATACAATTTATATATTTTCATTAATATATGTAACTTATCAAATGTTAATTAATATTAAAAATAATGTATAAAAATTATAAAATATAAACTGATAAAAATCATTAAAAACTTTTTTATTTGGTGTCATTTTAATTGTCTTGACAAAAACTTTCTAATATTATATTTGCTATGACACGTATAAACAAGTCATTAGGAGTAAATTGGTCACTTTTTTCCTATTTTGTCATATCCAGTTCTGTCTCACCAACGTTGAACAAAATTAAAATAGAAACTTAAAAAGTAATTTTGTTATGGAGGGATTAGTTTGGTTACGAAAACTAGAAAAAGAATGGTTCAGTTGAACGGTGTCGGTTTTGTTCTTGCGGCCTCTGCACTCGAACGAGTTCTTTTTCAAGTTAGCAATCACAATCAGCCCGCAACGCTCGCAGACGTGAACCCAGTACGCATCGCTCTGGTCAACAAGTCGTTCGTTAAGAAAATGAGCGGCACCATGGGCAATCATGCAATCCCGCTCCATCTCTCCAAACCGGAGCCCACCATCCCGAGACCGTCCCTCATCCGGCTGCCGGGTCAGGATCTGAACCGGACCCGGCCTCGAGAATGTATCTTGTCGTCCACCATATGTTTCAATCTTTGGTAGTATGTGGGTCCGATGAAGATCATGGCGGAAAGCCGCCGTCCCGTGTGACCGTTATACATTCGTTTCGAACCCACGCATCTGGTAACTGCACTTGTGGAGCGCCTGGCTGATATTATCCACCTACACAACATCAACCGACCAAATTCCCATTTGTAAATATTATATACTTTTGAAAAAAACCAACCAATGATCTGGAGAACACGAGTTATTGACTGTCCCGTGTGTTTGTTTTTAACATAATTCGGCCCGCTAAAATGGACTAACTCACGGGTAAATATTAAACAAGCTGAGTTGAGTTGAGTAGTAAGTTAATCGAGTCGGGCTCTAGGAGTGTAAACGAGCCAAGCCAACCGAGCCGAACCAAGCTCAGGCTTGAGTTTGTCAAGGATTTAGCATGCTCAGACTCCACTGGTTTGTGAGATGAGCCTAAACGAGCCTAAGCTCGGTCAAGGTCAACATGTTTACCTGTAAAAGCTCGAGCTCGATTGTACTTTTTGGGCTCGTTAATGCTTAATATGTTTTTATATTATCATTTAATTTTTATTATTATTTATAATATTTATATTAGGCTCGCGATCCTAATCGAGCTTAATCATAAAGGCTGAAGCTCGAGCTTGTTTTAAGAGTCGATCCCGAGTAACTCAAGAGCAATTTCACTTGCTCACACCCTACCAGTGACTTTTCACTAGGGGTGTAAATGAGTCGAGCTTTTAACGAGCTACTCAAGCTCTAGCTCGTTTATCTCGAGCTCGAGCTTAATAATTCTCATTGATCTCGGACAAAATATAGAACTCGTTTAACTTAACGAGCCAAAGCTTTATGAGTCACGGGGTAGCATTGATGAAGAGTGGTGGCAACTTACGGTGACATAGGTGAACGGCATGGCATCTCCTTCTTTCCCCATATGTGCCACAACTTTCCCCATGATACATTCGATACGTTGGTCGATTGTCATTCGAGATGGGATAGCATGCGGGTTCACGATGATATCGAGCGTTATGCCTTCCACGGTCCACGGCATGTCTTCTTGCGTGTAAGTCATGCCGACGGTTCCCTTTTGACCGTGCTTACTACTAAACTTATCTCCGATTTGCGGTATCCTCACGGACCGCACCCTCATTTTCACGAACCACAGTCCATCCGCATTTGTGGTCAACAGAACCTGCGGGCGAGATTTCCGTCATCACTTCAGCACCCGACAGGACTCGAAAAACTACACCGATCAGCAAAAGGAAAACGACACAGTACCTGATCAACCATTCCGGCTTCACTGTGAAGTAAGTTCGTGTTGTGATCACGACAAGTGTACCGTGAGGTTTGCCCTTGAGCATCGTCTTGGGAGATAGGTGTCGTCTTTCCAATAATCCCCTCTTCACCTCTGACCCGTGTTCCCTACATTAATTATAACAGTTATATTTTTTTAGCAAAAATACAACTATGTTCGACAAACTAGCTGGTAAGTTAGTTGTTAGCTGAAAAGCTACTTGATAACGCAGCTCGTGAACTTATGATGATGGAACATTTAATCAAGAAATATAAAGGGCATAATTGGAAAGAAAAAAGTAGAATTTCAAAAAGCTAGTTTATGTCTACCCAAACGGGTCTTTTTCAATAAGAACATAAAATAAGTTAGCTTATGGTCGCCAAACATGGCCGATATCTACTAGCAACAAAGAAGAGAACTTACAGGAGGAGCTAGACCATCGTCATCAAATTTATGGAAGAACCATGCTTC
The DNA here is from genome assembly GCA_030169165.1 of Centaurea solstitialis. Taxonomy (NCBI): domain Eukaryota; kingdom Viridiplantae; phylum Streptophyta; class Magnoliopsida; order Asterales; family Asteraceae; genus Centaurea; species Centaurea solstitialis. The sequence goes on along the minus strand of CM058046.1, from coordinate 6,483,749 downwards.
ATACCCTGTAATAGGAAAACGTCAAATCCCGATTATTCTTTTTACATTTTATTATTATTTTTTTGAACTTTCATTTTATTGTCCTTAAATTTTAATTTTAAAACAACTTCTATATTTTGATTAGTTTATGTATTTTATTAAAATATATAAACAACTCATTTGGGGTAAATTGGTCGTTTTATCAATTCTATTCTGGCTTACCAAATGTTGAACACTTGTCCTGTTTCGTCCTATCCTGTTTAGATACCAAACGCACCCTTAATGAACCATGCACCCTTTCGATTCAAATTGAAACCCATTGTTATTACCGTGGCTGTTATAATAGGCATGTGGGCCGGTGAAGAACCTTTCATTGATGGTCTACATAACCATTGGATCAGTCGCATGCCCGATTCTGGAATTTTTTGTAGAATGAGGTGCCGAGAATTGTGTGGTTAAAACGTCACATTCTCTAAAGAGGTATTTATCTCAATGTAATCTTTTCTTATTGGGTGTGTTTTTTACTTCAACATTAGAAAATTTCTCCCGCCATGATCCCGCATGCTACAAAAATCTTTGTCAACGGTCTCTGGGTGGGAATCCATCGTAATCCCGACATGTTAGTGAGAACACTAAGGAGTACAAAGATGAGTGAGTACTAATAACGATGTCACTCCTGGTGAAAGATTCATGCATAGTTAGATACAATCTCTTATATGTATCATAATGAATAATCAGGCCGGTGTGAACATGGAAGTCAGAGTCGCCCGAAGTATTCGTTTGAATGAACTTCAAATCCACACGAATTATGGCCGTTGCAGTCGTCCACTCTTCATCGTTAAGAAGCAACGACTTCTGATAAAAAAAAAGAAAGTCATCAAAAAATTGCAACAAATGGTATGACGTTTCGTAGTTTATAAAATTTTCTAGTTTGCAGACTTTTAATCGATTGTTAAATTAATAATTTCTTGTATATATTTTGATCGATTAAAGGCCTACCAACTAGAAAATTCTACAAACTACAGAACTTCTTACCCTTTGTTGTAGTTTTTGGATGTCTTTCTTTTTTATGAAGTCCTTGCTTCTCAACGATGAAGAGTCGACTGCAACGACCATAATCCGAATAGATTTAAGTTCCTTCAAACGAATACTTCGGGCGACTCCAACTTCCATGTTCACACCGGCCTGATTATTCATTATGATACATATAAGAGATTGTATCTAATAATCTTTCACCAGAAGTAACATCGTTATTAGTAAAAAAACACAGAGAGCATTGACAAAAAATTTCGTAGCTTCCGGGATGACAGCAGGAAAATTTTCCTAGTGTTGAAGTAAAAAACACACCTAATAATAAAAGATTACACGCAAGATAAAGACCTCGTTAGAGAACGTGACGTTTTCACCTCAAAATTCTCGATACCCATTCTTCCAAAAAATCCAGAATTGGGTATGCGGTTGATTTAACGGTTATGTAGACCATCAACGCAAGGTTTTTCACCAGCCCACATGCCTATTATAACTACCAAGAAAGAACACCATAATAACAATGGGTATCAATATGAATCAGAAGAGTGCATGGTTCATTAAGGGTGCGTTTGGTATCTAGGATAGGACGAAACAAAACAGGACAACTGTTCAACATTTGGTAAGACAGGACTAGACAGAATAGAATTAATAAATTGACTAATTTACACAAAATGAGTTGTTTATATATTTTAATAAATTAATCAAAATATAAAATCTGTTTAGGATCAATAATTTAAGGACAGTAAAATGCTAGTTCAAAGAAAATACAATATGTAAAAAGAAATATGTATTTAATGTTCTAGAAGAAGAGAATTGGGTTCTATTTTGAGGTTATATCGGTAAAACACAAGTCTGTTCCACCTTGTTCTTGTCTATTCCACATAAAACTCCTGCCAAACATGGAACAATGGTCCATGTTCTCTTTTATCCTGTCCAGTGTACCAGACGCACCCTAAGTGCCAGAAATTGCATTATATGTTTACTTCCCAATATAAAAATAAAGCTTTTTGGTTCTTCTTTGCTATTAATGTTTTCAATTCCTTCTTTCTCCTCATCGTGCTTGCTAGTGAAATGCAGTACATAACACAAAGAAAGTAGCACTAGCACTCATCTGTCCTTGCGGAGTTTCTGCAGGACACATCATTCCCCATTGTAAGTTGTGCAACTGTCTCGGTTTTGCCAATTTTCCTGTTCAAAAGTTAAAACAGCAAGACTGAAAACCAGCTAAAATTAAGCATGATGCACCATGAAACTTAACACAGAACAAGAAAAAATTAAATCAAAAAGATACATAAATCTACACTATTCCATATTATACAACACTCAAATGCAAAGATAGAAGAATCAAATTTACCTTCACGCCCTGTAGGAGAGTTTAGTCTTCATAAATGACAACGTAGATGCACACGTCAAGCGATTCAACACCTATGGATTTCATGAACCACATATAAATTATAAAATAACGAATTCAGAACAACCCATGTCTCCTTGAAGAGCATTAACGTAATAACAAGAATAATAAACATGACAAAGCAACGAAATTGCGACCAAACCTGTGAAACACTGACCCTTGTTCCAGTAGCATTCGCTTGACCTCAATTCCCGGTAGCAAGAGAATATTTAAGCCCACTAGTTATTGTTTTTTCTTTAATTGCAGATTGGAGATTAACATCCTTCCCGTTATTCACACACTGTAAACGTATGGATTACGGAATAAGAATTCAAAGACCAGATAAATAATGGCAAAATATGCATTTTAGAAACTTGACTTTGAAATTACCTTCTGAACATATCCTCTAACATCTCTAGTTAACTTTCGGAAGAGGTGTGTTTACACACGAGGGCAACAAGTTGATAGATACAAACAAATACCTATTTGTATAATAATCAAATCTCAGGGAAACAGAAAAAATACCCACCATTCTAAACAAACCCCCGAGCAATGGACCAGCAAGACCAAGCCTCTTGTTGGCATAATGACCCCTATCGTCTTCAGCCCCCGGCCAAGAGCACATAACAAAAGACGGTGAATGATATACCTGACGAAAGTATAAAGACGTTAGAAACTAGAAGAATACCAAAACAGCAAACACACATAGAACAAATATGATTTAGGGTTCGGTTAGTTTTCTTTAAGTCCTGTATGGATAAAGTTGTGTGTGTGGATTAGTTTGTATATATAGATGGAGAAGTTTTTTATTTGAGAGGGTTTGTTCATAAATGGAATGAGCTTGTTTTTTAATCGACATGGGCAGGTTTTCTGCATAAAGCTACAATGTAAGAGCTTACTGAATAAGCCACTTTCTACATCATTAAGCCACTACCAAATGTTTTATAGCTTCTAGACTAGTTATGCATAGAGAATAATCTAGAAGAAATGAGCAGGAAACATAAAATGGGCAACAAAATCAAAATCAAAACAGATATTTCATCACTACAATTGCAGAATCAAAACTGAAAACCTAAAATCAAAACCCTAACTATATCATTGAAATCCCTAAGTTCATAATATATTCATATGGTGGAAGCTGTTACCGGAGGAAGGAAGCTTGATAACACCGGAGGAAGCTGTTGCCGGCGAAGGAAGCTGTCGAAGGTGTCGCCGGAAGGTGTGAACGAGCAGACGGTGTCGCCGGAAGACGGCGGTCGGCGTTAGCTGTCGCTGGAATCGCCGTGGATCGCAGGTCGATGGTGAGAGGTGGGAGAAGAGAACGTTGCAGGTCAATAATGGAGGGCATTTATGATATTTACCAATTACCAACCCAAAAGCACTTTGATGAACAAAAAGTAATTTGATGCTTTTTCAGAACTCCTTTTTGTTCCTTCTCCAAACGTAGAGATTTAAAAGCACTTTTGGTTTATCCAAACATTTGTGAGCTTTTCAGAACTCCATTTAAAAGCACTTTTTAGAACTCCATTTACGAGCTTATCGGGTTTTTGAAAGGGTTTATGAGTTATTTGGGTAACCAACTATTCTATTTGTACTCATAATACCATTATGAGTGGTAATAGCCCGTTTTTCTTCTTACGTGACATTAAAATTATTAAAAAAAATGCTTATGTGGATATGACGTGTGTTCCATGTGGATCTAACGTGTGTTTTTTACTTTTTATACTCATAATACTCATAAAAAGTCAAAAACACACGTCAGATCCACATGGAACACACGTCATATCCACATAAGCATTTTTTTTAATAATTTTAAATGTCACGTAAGAAAAAAACGGGCTATTACCACTCATAATGGTATTATGAGTACAAAAAAAAAGTTCAATGGTATATTGAGTACAAAAAATAGTTTGATGGTAATATTAATACAAATGGAATAGTTGGTTACCCAAATAAGTCATAAACCCTTTTTGAAAAGTCAATAAGTCAATAAGTTGATTTATAACGCACATCCAAGCATGCTCTTAAAAACTATTTTCAACTTGTTGGCTTTTTAAAAAAGTCAATAGACACCTTTGAAACACACTCCCAAACACCCTCTAAACGTAGAACTTGAAGAGGAATAATTAACAAACCCTTATGGACCGTAAAAGAAGAAAAGGTCGATAAGAAAACTGTAAGAAGGATGAGAGAAAATGGAGAGATGATAACCACAAGGCTAGTTGTGGCGTATTGGTTAAGGTATGCGGGAAAAGTGGTTAATTAATCCTTCTACCTCAGGTTCAAATCCAGACGCTTCGATATTATGGCCAAGAGATTAACTTAGGGCAGCATGTTTAGATGTCGGTGAACCTTGCCGGGATTAATTGGGGCAAAGCCTCAAAATCTAGATACCCTTAAAAAAATGTAGAGATGATGAATGAAAACAAAGCATACGGAAAGCATTTCCCCAACGACCGCCAAACCAAAACAATCATCAAACTTGTATTTCTTCGGTAGATTACAGATTTAGCCCCCATTGTTATATGAAATTTTGGATTTGGTCTTTTTTTTAAAAATTTTTTTTGCATATATGGTCACTTTGGTTTTCTTTTTGTTATAGATCGAGAGTATCTACAATTCTACATCTAACTCTGTTAACCACAATTGTGCTAGGTTAGGGACATTTTGGTCCTTTTAAATTTTTTAAAAATATAAAATTACTTTTTAGACGAAAACTTAAAATGAGTACAAAAAAAAAACCTAAACAATTACTCTCTTCGATTGGTTTGATCAGATCGTTGTCGTGAGGGGATTTGTTGGATATTACTACTACAGGAACGAATTTGTATTCGGTTTTGTCCTAGTCAAAAACCTCCATTCAAGCTTGATTTGGATTTTATTTGAGTAACAAGTATTTCACATTTGATTCCAGAAATGATTAGGCGTCGGACAAATGACATAAATTAGTTCGGAAAAAAATGATTAGGCGATTTGTAGATTGAATATAGTGTTTTAGATGTTACAACAATAAAAGAGTCGTTAATCTTAGTACTTTTCATTTGCAACAAAATCTTTCAACATAAATTATATCGACAAATATGATTTGCAATTTGATCGTCATTTCTAGTTCTTGATAAATAAATAAAAATTAGCTCCTAATCGACCAAATATTGTGGACTTGTGGTGTACATAAAAGGGTACCTAATGCAAATCAATGTTGATAAATCTAAAACCTTTGTTCCATGCACCGTTTGATACAAAGAAGGCTCGTAAAGTTTGGGCCACAATGGGCTTGAATGTGCTCTTATAATCCTTATTCCAATTTCCAAAAACATTTGCATTTGGACTTTCTACCTTATTAAGTGATTACCTTTAAATATTAGATATTTTATTATAAGAGCACTCTCCGAAACGTTTTTAGAGAACCTCACTTTTTCTTGAGGTTAAAGCCGTCTTTATTGATCGCCTCTATTGTGGAGAATGCTCTTATAATAAAATATCTAAGAGTTTTGACCTCTGTCATCCGTGAATCCCGTCCAACCAGACTTTGACTAGTCAAAGATTGCAGCTTTTGACCGACCAAAGTCGCAATTTTTGACTAGTCAACTATGACTTCAGCCGTATCAACGGTTGAAATTACTTCTCTACTTCGTATTTTTAGAAGTTCGCATTTGAATCTTTCTAAAGGTTCAAATGAGAAGTGCTAAAAAATGAGAAGTAGAGAACTGATCTCCACCACTCATCCTGTCAGTTAAGGTTGCTTTGACCGGTTACGGTGGACGCGATCACGGAGGATTGGCACGATTCATGGAGGGTGGAGACGATTAAAGGAGAGTGACCCGGTCAAAGCCGCTTTTATTGACTAGATGAGTGTTGACAATTTGGACACAAGATCACCCAACAATTGGCCCACTAGATCGCCCAAACCAAGATTATGAAGGCCATCCTTAAGAAAATAAACACATAAAAAACAAGAAAAAAATCAGCATATAAGGAACTGTAACCAGAACCTTTCAGCTAGGGATGGCAATGGGACGGGTATGGGACGGATATTACTAATCCCAGTCCCATACCCTATTATAAAACCATATCCCATACTCGGTCCCGTTCCGTCGGGTATCCCATTATCAAATAACCATCGGGGTCGCGGGTATTCCCGCGGGTATCGGGTATCCCATTTATATTTTTAGTCGATTAAATTTTACTAAATGAAATTTCGTTTCCTATAACTAATATATGCAAATTAAGTCAAACAATGAATTAGATTTGTTTTAAACTTTCATTTAGCAACATGAACATTCACCGAGTTCAACGTTTAACAAAATAGAAACGACATTTGTGGCTCGGTGCCCTATCACCGAAGTGTCAATATAAGTGGGAACATTACTACCTTAATCTTATTGAAAAAATTAAATATATATTTTCTATATTAATAAAATCAATCCTCATTTCTATTAGTCTATATATCAATATAATTGCAATGTATATTATATTAATAATAGCATTATAAATTATTAAATATATATGGTTCGGGGTCGGGTAAATGGTTTCGGGCATGGGATCAGGTAAATGGGCGAGTATTGACTAAAACCATAACCATCCCAATCCCACGAAATTTTTTTGAAAAAATCCCATACCCGGTCCCATAACCATTTACCCGGCCCAATCCCGTCCCAAAAGTTTCGGGTTCGGGTATTTCTGCCATCCCTACTTTCAGCTACACACTCGGATTAACTATTACCCAAATTAACTTTTGAAAAATACATAATCAAAAAATATATTTAAGTTAAGTTTTAAATAAAGTCATATTATAATTTAGTATTTCTTATCTACATCCATGATAAGGTCGTGGCTATTGGTATTTCTTAAAAAACACATAATTGATGAATATATTTAAATTTAGTTCTAAATAAATCATATTATAATTCGTTATATAGCAATGACATATCGACTTTATTGGCCCCTTAAAATTTAAATCTTGAATAACATATTTTCAGGTACTCAAAAATTGTTAAAAATTTATTTTCTAAACATCTACTGCAACAACGTGCCATCGCTATAGGTGTTTTTATAAAATACGAAATAAAATTCTTCAATACAACGTTGGGAGAAGTTTTTTTTATACCTATAGAGACGATTTCATGTCGTTGCTATAGCTTTTGTTTCAATTCTTGTAGTGCCTTTTACTAGCATGGCTCGAGTTACCGTTGCAGCATTTAAGAAGAGGAGGGTTCATTCAATAAACTATGAGTATAGCTATGACATCAATGATGCATCTACCATGGCTCCATCAAATAATTTATGGTATATATGGCCACAAATTTAATTAAAGGGAGGATCATGCAAGAAGTTAAACATTTTGTAAGAATATGAGAAGTGTGATATCGTATATGATTGCACGGCCTCTGGGTGTGTTTGACCATATATGATTAAACGTACATGTATTGTCAATATAACATGTGGTTAATCATATATGATTAAGCTTGTGTATCATATATGATATCATACTTATCGCAAAATGTTTAGCTTCTCATTTAAACCTGACCTAATTTAATTAATCCATATATGAACTACAATAATTTGTTTAATTATAGCTCGAAGTTTAGGATTTAGGAAAGTAAATATCCGATAGTGTCCTTAATGTTTTCCAAACAAATAAATTAATTAATTGAAATTAGCTATTTTGAAAAAAAAAATCATCAAAAATTTAATTAATTAAAATTAGTTAGTTTTTAAAAACAGAAAAACTAAAACAAATAATTAATTTACCGAAAATATGTAAAAAAAAATAACTATTTAAAATTAATTTTTTTAAATAAATAAGTAATCCATTTAAAGTCTGTCAAAAAATTAACTAATTAAAATAAATAAGTAACTCGGTAACCCTCCTTTAATCGTCTTCACTCTCCACCCTCCATAAATTGCGTCAATCCTCCGTGATCGTGTCCACTATAACCGGTCAAAGCCGCCTTTATTGACCGGATGAGTGATGGAGATCACTTATATATATATATATATATATATATATATATAGTTAGAGAGAGAGAGAGATGTAACATCTAAAGAGGACCAAATTGATAGTGAAAACTTGAGAATTGATCTAAGCCTTTGATGTGAAAAAGACATGATCATCATTTGGTAAAAAAAAAAAAAAAAGATTCGCAGTGCATTCACTATATGAATATTCATATTTCATATCCATCTTATAAATTTTTAGATTTATTGGATAAATATTCAAATTCATCTTATAATCTTCTGATTCATCAGATGAAACATATAAATTCATTCATCAGATGAATATTCATATTCGAATCTTCAGATTCATTCGATGAAACTTTAGATTTATTGGATCAAACTTCATATTTACCTTATGAATCTTCAGATTCATTATAAATTCATCTAATGAATACAAACATAAATTTATCTTATGAATACAAAACATAATGTTCATTTACATTTATATTCATCTAATGAATACAAAACAAAATATCCTTTTACATTTAAATTCATTTAATGAATACAAACAAAATATACATTTACATTAAAATTTACCTAATGAATTCAAATATATATCTAAATTCATCTAATGAATCTTCACATCATGATCCACTTCAGCCTTAAAAAACACATGATGAACATTCAACAACAAAAATGATGAACATCAAGAACACACATGATGAACCTTCAAAAATTCTAATTTTTCAAGAATGATATCTAAAATATTCATAAAAAATGTTAAAATTCAAATATATTACTCAAATCAAAATTACAAACAACTTTTGAGAATCAACAATATCCGAAATTGAATCAAACTAACCTAATTTTTGAAAAAAAATCTCAAGAATCCTAGAAATAATTACCAGATCTGGTAATCATCAGAGTTGTGTTTGGTAACCAGATCTCAAAGATGACCGGAAGAGGAAGTCGCCAAAGATGTGGAACGGTGCACAACGGTGAACGGCGAACGGCGGACGGATGCAGACGACGTTGAACGGCGGACGACAGTGAAAGGCGGAAGGTGGTGTGGCGAAACCGTTGCTTTGTTCCTTCGACGACGACGCTGCTAATGAAGGTGATCAGAAGAAGGAGGAATAAGAGAAGTCGTCGGAGATTGATCGGAGAAAACAACACCGATGATGCAACCTCCTCCGGCGTCAACAACGCTGTCGTCGGTCGCCTACTATTAAAAAATCTCATATTACTGCGGCCATTACCGATTGCTAAAAGCGGTCGGAAATTTCCAACTGCTTTCCGATGACTTACCAATTGTTCTTTTTTAATTTATTTTTCAATAAATCGTCGGGAAATCGTAAAAAACACTCGGAAAATCATCGGAAAGCCGTCGGTAAATGAAACAGTCTGTAAAAACAGTCGAAAAACAATCGGTAAATGAAACAGTCGGAAAGCAGTCGGTAAAAATCGTTAGAAAAACCGTCGGTAAGTTTTCCGACCAAGGTTTTAGCGACGCTCGTTTCGTCGGAAAACAGTTAGTAAAGCCGATTTCTGACTATTTTCCGACTGTTTCGACCGTCGGTAATAACCTTTTTCTAGTAGTGGCCGTCGCCGTCGCCGATCTGTTATAAATTGCAACAGATGAAGCTTTGTGTGTGTATTTGTGTTCATCTAGGTTCCACACTAAACCCCCACCCCCACATTAACCCTAGCTTCCTTCTTCCCCAATTTGCTTTCTGCGTTTTTCATCAAAGTAAAAAGAAAAGAAGAAGACGAGGAACTCCTCTTCGGCAGTCGTTCTAACGAGTCACCACCACCAGTCTCCCTTTTCCTGTTCTACCTTATCGACCCTAAAATCATCATTTTACTCATCATTTATGTTTTTTTTCTTTAAGCTAAACAATCTTCTAGGTTTTTTTCCGTTAAGCTAAACAAGCTTCCAAGTTCTTCATCACCACCACTACCCACTGATTATCAAACACAGGTTTCATTAGTTGTTCGATCTGAAAATTTATTTTGGAGGAGTTTGATTTGGTAGGAGTTTCGATCTTTGAAGTCTGAATCTAATTGTTTCATATTTTGTATTATTTTAGGGATAAATAAGTCTTTTTAAGAATAGTTCAAGGTTGTTCCACCTAAAAATGTGGAACAAAAAAACACTCATTTTGTCCCATGAAAACCATATCTAGTCCCACCTTGTCCCACATTCTCCTTGTCCCATGTCAAGCCAAACATGGGACTAAAATTTTTTGTCCCGTCTTGTCTTGCCCCACCTTATAATCAGGTGTGGTGTATATTAAAATTGATAAAACTACAACCCATGACATCTTAAATAATAACCCTTGATTAAAAGTTTTAATGGTGATAGATTCTCCTCAAGTTTACACAAATAAAATGGTTTTTGTTTGATTATTTTTCTCTCTTTAATAAAAGAGTAATTGGGCTGCCACGTGTCGTCGTCTATGAGTCGGTTTCAGGATTTTACCGCCTAAACATGTATTTGGAAACATTTTACACTTTCGGTTCATTTAGGCTTATCTGATTGACATTCTATTTATCCTCTACTTTTTAGTTATTTATTTTAAATTTAATATCCTATTTTTTACTTAATATTCATATAATTAGTTATTTATTTAATTTTAATTCCTTAATTTTTCATTTTACACTCTTATCATATAACATAAATAAACGTACATTATAAACTAAAATGCATTAAAATTACATTTGTTTTTTTTACAATTTATATCAATATAATAGTTACATCAATACCTTCGAAATAAGCCAAATATTGAATAATTTTTATTTAATCTCATTATTAAATATTAAGAATATATAGTATAATAAGAAATAGATTTCACATTTTCGTACGTTTTCATTTTTTATTTTCCATCCTTACACATTAAAAATACAGAATAATAAATTAACTAAAAAACGTTTATTGTTTTTTAATCAATTATACCACTATAATTTCAGATTTGAAAAACTTTGCACCGCATTGCGCAAGTATAGTCTAATATATATATATAGAGTCACCTTATTTTGAAAACTCATTAATTTGTAGAAACTTTGGAAATTCATATAAACCATTGATTAGAAGGATCAATGGACAAGATTAATTGCAAAATTCAAAATCATAACCACCAACTCCTATAATTAAGCATCACAAAAATAAAATAAATAAAATTACCAAAAATAAACAAGAAAATGGATTATGATTGGTGGAAAACATGGTTTCCAAAGTTTCCACAAATTAATGAGTTTTCAAAATAAGGTGACTCTATATATATATATATATATATAGGGAAGTTATTTTGTAAACCACAAATAACGTGTAAACTCATGGTTGCATGTGTAAATTAATGAAAAATCTTTTGTAGAGTTGTTTAATATGATGAAAATGTTTCATATCCTAAATTTTTTGATGACATTGTTTCATATGAAGGTGTTTATTTACGTAGAAATGAAAAAGTTTCATTGAAACCAGAAAAAAGTTTCATATGAATAAAAAACACCAAAATATGAAACAATTTCATCAAAATTTGATGTTTATGAAACATTTTCATCATATTAAACAACTCCATAAATCAATTTTATTGATTTAATCTATGCAACCATGAGTTTACACGGTTTACACGTTATTTGTGGTTTACAAAATAACTTTCCTCTCCCCCCCTCTCTCTCTCTCTATATATATATATAGAGAGAGAGAGAGAGAGAGAGGAAAGTTCAAATGTGAACCACTTTTTGGTTGTGAACGTGAGGACAGCCGAGAGCGCGACATGTGGCGGCTTTGAGTGCGGTCCCCCTTTAATTCAATGCCCTTCCATGAATCGCGCCTAGTCATCCGCCGTGGACCTGACGTGGCGCCTAGTCATCCGCCACGTGTCGTGCTCTCGGATGTCCTAACGTTCACAACAAAAAATAGTGGTTCACATTTGAACCCACCCCTATATATATATATATATATCTAGAGAGAGATGCAAGTTCAAATACAAACCACTTTTTGGTTGTGAACGTGAGGACAGCCAAGAACGCAACACGTGGCAAAAAATTTCTGACACGCGCGACTTGTTCCCGCGACTTAGTGTTATTCAGTCTGAATAACGCGTTATTCAAACTGGATAACACTAAGTCGCGGGCTTTTTGGTTACAAGTCGCGCGTGTCGTCTGAATTTTGGGCGACTTAGTGTTATTCATACTGAATAACGCTTTAGTCAGTCTGAATAAAGCGTTATTCAGTATGAATAACACTAAGTCGCCAAAAATTCAGAGTGACACGTGGCGCGCTCTCGGTTGTCCTCACGTTCACAACCAAAAAGTGGTTTGTATTTGAACTCACCCCTATATATATATATATATAGGTAGATATGGGCCCCTAATCAAAAGAATTCGATAGTTACTGCATTGGTATTTATCTAACATCTCTTAATTGTTATTTTTATTTTTATTTTCTAAGAAGGGATAAAATTATCAACGATGCATTTCAAACTATTCATAAAAAAAAACGATAACACGTATATGAAAATGTATCACATATAAAAACACATTCTTCATTTTAATTTGAATATCGTTAATTAATAATCAAAGAATTACATTGTATTTGAATTCGCACAAATATTTTTTTTATAATATATTTCGCTACCACGCAACGCGCGGGCCAAGACTAGTTTGAGATTAATATCCTTCCTGTTGTTCACACACTGTTGAAGTATGGATTACGTGATAAGAATTCGAAGACCAGATAAAAAAAGACAAACATATGCATTTCAGAAACTTGACTTTGATATTACCTTCTGAACATATCCTCTTACATCTTAGTTAACTTTTGGAATCTTTAGTTAACTTTTGGAATCTCTAGTTAACTTTCAGAAAAGCTGTGTTCACACATGAGGCAACAAGTTGATAGATACAAATACCTATTTGTATAAGAATCCAGTCTCAGGGAAACAGAAAAAACACCCACCATTCTAAACAAACCCCCAAGCAGTGGACCAACAAGATCAAGCTTCTTGCTCATTAAGAAAGAAGATGCGGATGTCAACTGGAACTTGCTCATCGAGAAATGAGAGATCTGTGTTGTTTGGGGAAAATAGGGAAACGACCATATGAAGGAGACAATGGTTTCTACACGTTTTTATTAGGGGTGGTAGTGGTCATTTTGGTGGCTGAATCGGGACAAGTAAGGTTCATTTACTGTGCGAAAAACACGAAGAATTTTTCATTAAGCTATAAGCAAACAACTTAAAATGGTTGTCTGGATAAGCCCATAAATCTATTAAGCTCATTAAATCACAAGTAAACAACGCCAAAGCTGATCGTATTGACAGTCTTCAAGTTATTAAAGACAAAATATTTCAGATCATCATCGACTTACTCAAATAGATATGGCCAAAGATGATCTTATAGATAGCCTGCAAGTTAATAGAGACAGAATACATCAAATATTGTTGATAGATAAATAAAAACAAGAGTCTAGTTATGTTCTAATCAACATCACATGTGGAAAAAGAAAGTAATTGGGTTTATTTATAGGGGTAATTTCATGTATATCCTTAATAAGTTATAAGATTAGGGGGAAACACACATGGATATACTCTTAATTAGATTGGGGGGAAGCACACATGGGTGGGTTATGATTGAGGTGTTTGGGATTGCTTTTATAACATCGCGTTTTCAAGAAGTCAAAAAGAAGTGACTTCTTCCCAACTGCCAAACGACAGGGGACGATTTCTAGGGTTTCTCGATTTGGTATCCGATTTCTAGTTTTTCGATTTCTCCGTGATGTGGTATCGATTTCTCACCGTATCACACAACTATTTATAGGGTTTCACTGACTTGTACCGGTAAGAAAAGAAAGGGAAGGGAAATCCCCTTTCCTTCCAAATCCCGCCAATTTTTTAGATGATACGAATTAAGGCAACTCCCCCCCTAAATCCCTTCTTTTTGTCTCATCTCGTTCGTTAATGTTGGATTCTCGAAACTTATAACACGAAGAAAAAAATAAAAAAACTTACATTGGAATTTTTTAAAAGGTAAAGGAAAGGAAATCGAAGGAATATAATGGTAAGTTTCCTTTTAATTACTTAAAATTACTTAAAGTTATAAAAAATACAAAACAATTAAACTTTTTATCAGAAGTACAGGTACAGAAGTATAGTACAGAGGTACAGAAGTACATGTACAGAGGTAGTACAGGCACAGAAGTACGACAGGTACAGAAGTACAGGCACAGAAAGTACAGGCACAGAAGTATACAGGCACAGAAGTACAGGTACATTTTCTAGAAAAGTTTCATTTTCCTAAAATTACGTGCGTATTTTTAGAAAACTGTTTTCATTTTCCTAAGAAACGTTTTCGACAAGAGTTGAATTTCATTTTCTATGAAAACTTTAGAAAACGTGTTTGGTTGAAAGTGTGGAGTTCTCATTTCCATTTAGAAAATTAGAAACCCCGTTTAGAAAATTTTAGAAAACTACTAAATTCAGTTTTCTAATTTACTTCGAATTTAGAAAACAGAAAAATTCCATTTTCTCAGAAAACTTTTGAAAATTAAATGAACCAAACGCGTTTTTTAAAATTTCATTTTCCTTGAAATTTTTTCCTAGAAAACTGGAAAAATTTTCGCAACCAAAATTAGGCCCTTAATGTTTACGTGTCTATTTTAATTTTGTCCAGACAAAGATAGAATAGGACAAAACAACTGTTCAACGTTGGTGAGACATAACTGGACATGACAGAATACAAAAAATGACGAAATTACTCTTAATGACTTGTTTATTTGTGTTATAGATTTTGATAATTATTTAATTAATTAACTTATGATAAAATATATATTTTATATAGCAAAATATAATGTTAGAAAGTTTTTGTCAAGACAATTAAAATGACACTAAAATAAAAAGTCTTTAATTATTGTTTTCAGTTTTTATTTTATAATTTTTATACATTATTTTTTTTAATTTTAACATTTAATAAATTATATATATTAGTCAAAATATATAAATCCTATAAATATAATAATTTTAGGATAGTAAAGTGAAAATTTAAAAAGAATAAAATACAATAAATAAAATTTAGAAAATGGATAATATATAAAGAGGAAAATGTTTTTAATGTTTTAGAAGAGAATTAGATTATATTTTAAGGTTATATTGGTAAAACATAAGTCTCTTATAGTTTGTTCCATGGGCGGTGGGGTGTTGCACAGTTTCACTTTGTTCGACACAATAGTCCTGCCAAACATGACCCTGTTCTTGTTTTTCTGTCATGTCTAGTTACCAAACGCACGTCGTGCCCGTTTTCCAATTATACCCTTAATTCACTCAATCTATTGGTAAGGGTAAAGTCGTTGTTTAGTTAATTAAGTGTAATAGTTACATATTTCTAAAACTGTGTGCTTTTAGCGTTGTGGACATTTATTTTTGAACAAAGACCGATATACAGTAAAAGCAGGAAAAATGATGACCGTATTGTATATCGTGTATGTATGTAGGTGCATCTTCCATATGCTTATAAACTGTTGATCCAAGAGCTGATGGCGATGGCGATTGCACCAAGAATGTTCACGAAAGACGTTAAGTAAGCTAAAGATACCAAGAAGCAAAGATGCTTAATGCTTAGAACGAGCTGATTACAAAAGCCGGTTAACGTAATTACGAGAGGATGGTTTTTTTGTATGGTGTATTGAGGACGTTAGTATATAGTATATACTTGTTTGGTATTGTATCGTGAATTACATGTGTAAGAATCTATTAATGCATAAAAAGTTCATAAAATAGGTTGAGTTTTTCGATTTTTTAAAGTATTTTATATATTAACCAGTTTACAAGTAAGGTGTTATAAAATTTAGGAAATTATTTATTAACACAAAATAGAAACTTAATCTGATTAATCTATATATCAAAGTGCTTTAGGTCTTTTTAAAAATTCCCTTTTCTATTATATTTTTTAATGATATTTCACAATTATTGTATAGATATATCAATTGTATAGTTATATAATATGATTTAGCTTCGTGTAATACCAAATTGTTTTTGTGAGACCAAAATCTTATACCATGAAACTAAACAGTAAAATACGGTGAAAATAAAAAATTAATCCATTTAATTTAGATTAATGTATCTGTTGCACTCCTTTTCCCAGGGCATCTTTTTTTGACAACAAGAAGAGAATCTATATTAATTTGTTTAGTTTTCATTATTGGTTCACTTGTATTTAGATTGTCATCAAAAAGTTCATAAATATGATAGTCTAACCTACGATAAAATTGATGATTGAGAGCCAAAAGTGTATGTATTATTAGAATAGAAAGCGTGAATTACAAAGAAGCGAGAGCGGCCTATAAAAAGCCAAAGAAAACCCTAGCACAAGCAAACCCTAAAAGCAAACGGGCCAGGCCCAAATATAAACCTAAGCTAACATCTCCCCTCAAACTCACAATGCAACAACAATAAGCATTGAGAGTTTGTCACATAAGAAGCGGAAACGCGATGCTGACAGAGCCTTGGTGAAAATATCAGCAATCTGCAGAGCTGAAGGTACAAAAGGCAACGAGATAGTCCCGAGCTGCAGATGTTGACGAGTAAGTGGCAATCAATCTCAATGTGCTTCGTCCTTTTCGTGGAAGACCGAATTCTTCGCAATTTGCATCACACTTTTGTTGTCACAGTGTAATGGAGTGGGTTGCGAAACATCAACACCCATATCTGCAAGAAGCAACGTAACCAAACAATCTCGCAAGTAGTTACTGCCATAGCACGATATTCGGCCTCTGTGGAAGAACGAGAAACAACATCCTGTTTCTTGCTCTTCCATGAGATAAGAGAATCTCTAAGAAAAATACAAAATCCAGTAGTAGACTTGCGATCACTAGGATCACTATCCCAACTGGCATCACTATAGGCACTCAGCTTTAGAGAGGACGTCGAAGGGAACAAGAGGATCTGAAATTGAGTGCCACGAGATACCTCAAAATGCAAGAACAACTCCCCAATGAACAGTAGTAGGAGCAGTAACAAATTGACTGACCACATGAATTGCGTGAGCAATGTCTGGACGTGTAACCGTAAGATAAACCAAACTGCCTACAATAGTACGGTACAAGCTCGGATCTGATAAAGGAACACCATCTGTTGGAGTATAGTGAACATTGGTCTCAATAGTTTTCTTGTCAGAGAGTCGAGCACGCTCAAACAGATCGATATATATTTTGTCTGGGAAAGAAGATAGCCTTTCTTGGATTGAGCAACCTCAATACCCAAGAAATACGCTAAGTTCCCAAGTCCTTCATGGCAAAACGATGGGCCAGTTCTTGCTTCAGAGACTCAATACCATCATGGTCATCCCCTAGTGATAATCATGTCATCTACATATAAGGATAGAAGAATCCGACCTGCACCCGTGCATCTAATCAAACAATGCTGAATCATGATTACTAGGGGTGAAACCAAGAGAATAATCACCGTAGAGAATTTCTCAAACCAAGCCGAGGGGCTTGCTTGAGGCCATACAGAGCCTTGCGAAGCCGACACACTTCACCTGATTTATGAGGAACACCTGGGGGAGGAGTCATGTACACCTCTTCATGAAGATCACCATTGAAGAAAGCATTCTTTACGTCCATCTGACAAATTTTCCACTGACGAATAGAGGCAACAACAATTAGAGTTCGAACAGTCGTCATCTTTGCAACTGGTGCAAAGGTCTCATCATAATCCATGCCATACTGTTGGGAGTATCCTTTAGCAACAAGTCTGGCCTTGTATCGTTCAACAGACCCATCCGACTTTGTTTTAATCTTGAATACCCATCGAGAACCAATCGCATGCTTTCCAAGTGGAAGTGGGACTAGATCCCACGTGTGGGTCTGATAAAGAGCTGTCAGTTCCTCAACCATCGCATTCTGCCAAAGAGGATTAGAAATAGCCTCTCGATAGGATTCAGGTTCAGTCAAACGATGTATATTAGCAATAAAGGAAGCAAATGAGGCTGAGTAGGATGAATAAGCAAAATCAGGGAGCTTGGTAGACTTACGAGTACGAATATCGTGCTATGGCAGTAACTACTTGCGAGATTGTTTGGTTACGTTGGCTTCTTGCAGATATGGGTGTTGATGTTTCCTTTCAGCAACTCCATTTTGTTGAGGAGTATCGGTACAAGATGATTGATGTATGGTACCATCAGATGCAAGTAACTGAGGTGAAGTCATTAGAGGTATATTCTCCTCCTAAATCACACCTGAAACATTTTATGACAGCAGAATTTTTGTGTTTGTATAAGAGCTCTAAAGTTACTGTACACTAAGAAGAAATCAATCTGCGTTTCATGAGAAAAACCCAAGTATAACGAGTATAATCATCAATAAACGACACATAGTACTTGGAACCTCCCTTTGAAGACACGGGAGATGGTCCCCCCACATCAGAATGTACAAGATCAAAAGGAGCAAAGGAACAAGACATACTTTTATTAAACGGTAAACAGAAAATTTTGCCAGTTTACAACCACTACAGTCAAAATATCACAACTTTTCAACTTCCCAAAGCGCCTGTAGAGGCCAAAAACTGTAATCGTGACGCAGACACATGCCCTAAACGAACATGCCAAAGATAAAAAACTGAAGAAAATGACTCAAACAAAAAGAAGACAAATCAACACTGGAAGCCGCAACACCACAAACTTGAGTTCATCCACGACATAGAGATCCCCTAGCTTGTGGCCTATCCCAATCACCTTCCGAGTCCTCGGGTCCTGTACACAACACAAATAATCAGAGAAGAAAACCCAATAACCGGTTTTACATAGTTGGCTAACCGAAACAAGATTCAAAGCAAGTGTAGGTATATAATAGACATCGGAAAGAGATAACTGGGGAGTGACAACAGAACCAACACCTTCTACTTGCATGGGCGTAGAACTAGCAAATGAGGTGACATATGACGAGATGCACCAGAATCTAGAATCCATAAGGAAGAGGGAATACCTGAAGTACTGGTCGAAGACAAACCTGAACCTGAATGAGGCATAGAGGCAACATGGCAATTGGATTTGAAGCAAGGAACTGTTTAAATTGCTCAAACACCTGAGGATCCAAAGCAGATGGTGGTGGTGTGACAGTGGACTGAAAATCATGCTCTATTGGAGAAGGAGCAGCAGCAGCAAACGGCGGTGGACGGGGTGCCCAAGAAGTCGGATCAGGAGGACGGAACTGAGGGGGTGGCTGAAACGATCCAGGAGCTTTGTTCTGTTGCTGCTGTGGTCTTTGTTGTTGTTTTCCCTTGTTCAGTAACAGTGGACACTGGGATTTCCAATGATTCTTCTGTTTGCAGTAACTACATTCATCAGGGGCTACCCTTGCTGCTTTGTTCTGAGATCTTTGAGGAACAGCAAAGACAGCAGGAGTAAATGGCAATTTAGGGTCTTTGTCACCATAAGACTTCAGACGAGTTTCCTCTGCAATTAATTCATGGACAACCGACTCAACTGTGGGAAGAGGAGTACGATGAAGGATTGTGCCACGTAATCCTTCAAAATCAGAACGTAACGCCATCAAGAACTGAACCAAGCGTTGCTCTTCCCTTCTAGAAATATAAGGCTTAAAAGCTTTCAATTCTACAGATTCAGTAAGAGCCAACTGATCCCACAAGTCGGACATAGCAGCATAGAATTCCGAACACTCAACTCATTCTGTCGAAGGGCACGAATATCAGTTTCTAACTGATATTGTTTTGCAAAGTTTGATTGAGTGTACAATCTTTCCAAATGATCCCAGACTTCTTTAGCCGTATCATACTTGGCTAATTGAGTCCCAATGGATTGTACCACAGAGTTATTAATCCAAATGATAACTTTAGAGTTATCAGTTTCCCAAGAATCCACCAACGACAAATAATTTGTAGTCTTCTCATCTGTCGGTTTACTACTTGTACCAGTGACATAACCCCACATATTTTTACCCCTCAAAAAAAATTTCATGACATAACTCCAATACGAATAATTTTTACCATCTAATTGAGTGCTAATAGACTGAAGAGAATCATCTTTGGGAGCATGGTTTCGACAGAAAATCAATCCAATACTAATGAACAATGAATAGCCCCAATAAACAACGAACAGCCCCAAATCAGACGAAACGAAATCAAACGAAACGAGACGAAACACAACAAATCAGACGAAACGAGAAAACATGAACGAAATTACCAATGCTTGCTACAACGTCGTCTATGAGCATCAAAGATTGGATCGATACTTCAGCTCTGATACCATGATGATTGAGAGCCAAAAGTGTATGTATTATTAGAATAGAAAGCGTGAATTACAAAGAAGCGAGAACGGCCTATAAAAAGCCAAAGAAAACCCTAGCACAAGCAAACCCTAAAAGCAAACGGGCCAGGCCCAAATATAAACCTAAGCTAACAGAAATAATAAATACAACGACTTGAAATAAGAACTTTTAGTCCTTTATAAATCTACCTTGAATCATAAGTCCAAGGGCAAATAACGTGATCGACATACCAAACTGTTTCGTTAAAATATTTGTGGAAGACTAATTGTCAATTCCAATGCCACAATGGTTGAAGAAGGTGTGGATAATTCTAGTCATCAATCAGGATGGCACAATAGCATCAAACCCACGAACGAATACCAGGAACATAAACACATGCACGCCTCCTCGACAATATCGGGCATCCACGGGTAAGTGGCAACCCACTAATACGCCGCCACTGTCCCGGTCCAGCTTACATTGGACCTAGATCCCAACCATGGTCTTTGATATGGAGGGGGAAGCCTAGTGTATGACGGGACCAACCAATGACTGGGTACTCCTCATGCCCTTATTTGACTCCCCTTGGAATCGAACCTGGGTAGACTAGGATCCCATGCACATCCCCCAGGATGTTATCGCCCTTAGGAAGACCAACTGAGCTAGACATATAATAGTCTCTTGATTTAAGCTCGGTTTCGTCATTTTATGCTTTGCATATCCTTTGGATTTCCATTTTTTGGAAGGGTATCCGAGCCTAATAGCCTATGGCCTGACTAATCCCCTGACAAGACAGGGCAAACATGCCCCTTTGTAAATGTCCATAGGTTGCGCATGAGGGATTCAAAATCGGGTTAGGCACTATGAACCCCCAAGCCTTATCCTCTCCACCACAACACTGATAGACCTGAATTTCCATTTCTTCTAGGTTATTGTCTATGCATAACAAGTCTAGAAGCTATAAAACATTTGTTATGAAGCTTAAGTGGTTACTAATTTTTCCATCGGTTACTTTATTCGTGATTAATGTGTTTGTGTTATGATCAAATGTGTAACATCCTTAAATTTGGAAGGAGCGACTAATAATTTTTTCCCCCTCAAATACATCGACACTTAAACCATTTTAAAACAAAAGTCTATTTAAACCTCAATAAATAATAATCCAAATCTTATTACAAGACTAATACGGGTTCTATGACGAACCAATCGAAGTCGCTATCTCCGATGCGGAAGTTTTTATCGACAAGCTAGATCCCCATGAGTCATTATCTAACACACTCTTCATGTTCGTGTTGCTACTAATCGGGACCAAGACCTGATGCACATGCCGACAAAAAAAGAGTTAGGCTTAATGCCTAGTGAGTTCAAGAGTTTTATTAACAATAATATAGGAGAGATAAAACATCATTTAAAATCATAATCCTTGTAAGTAGAGTGATTTAGATAAAATGGTTGACCTTTCCAAAATAATGAATTGGCAAATATATTACCTGAATAAATGCTCATAATAAGTGGAACCCAAATTTAACTCACCCAAAACATTATAAGAATAAAATACATTTACCCAAAACATGAGAATTAATCCTTCAATCCAAACCTCGATACGTGAAGGGGATCCACCGAGTCAAAGTCATGGATGGCGGACATTCGCCAAAACCCAAATTAGTTAAAGGGTATAAATTCATATTACTCGATAAGACTTTGATAACAACGGGGTGACCCGTAACTGTTGAGAGTGAAGAGTACACAAAAGTACGTCACTCATAAAACGTTAGCCGCATGACACTTCACTGCATAGAAAGCCCAAATGTCCCTACGAGTCCTTACCAGTTCCACCGAAAGAGACAGCTGACCGTAATGCCAAGCTCACATGAGTGGCACTCAAAGGCCCGACAACATTCGAGGCCACAACTAAGGAGCTCAACCCAAATGGCGGGGGTCATAAACGCCCGTCAACCATGGACAACTCTCCCAACTCAGCCCTCCTAGTGGAACACGGATAAGATAAAGGTCATACAACATGGGGTCCAATCTAAATCCTGCAACACCGAATAGACCGACAATAGAGACTGACTTACGTGCCTATGAAACGCAACACAGTCCTAAATTATATGACTCCAAAATGGATGAACAACACATCCAAAGGAATATGCTATAACTGTAAATAAATAGTCAAAGCTCGAAATGCATTTAACCGGCATTTACAAAAGAGAAAATCTCAAACATATTATTGACTCAAAAACTCATCATTGATGAAATATATTATTAACTCAACCACCACCAAAAATGCACCTTCAACTAGAATTAAAGTGTCCTGTACATTTTACTCATATTCAACTAGATTTAAAACTAAAAAAATGCACTTTCAACTTTAAGACAGCCAGCAAGCAGGTTCCAATACTCTTAATCCCCAATCTTCAAGCCATATCTAAAATACAAACATAATTAACAAAATCAAACACAAACTTTGTTGCATTTTGCCTTTCAATAATCAGGAAAAAAAATAAAAAGACGACAAATATTACATACCGTCCTTGGTCAAGAATATAGCCGTAGGAGATCCGGGTGATGGTGGAGTTTGCGTTAGTAACAAAGCATGACGGCCGGCTCTGATAACATCCTCTGGAGACAAGATCTCGACATCTTCAAGGCCCGTCACTCTCTTTACCAAATCCAGGTTCTCTAGGAGAACCTCCATTTCGCTAAATGGAAGCCTTAGCTCTAAGGCTTCAGCCCCGAGTTTGACGGCCTCCTCCTTCTTAAACCTCAAAAACGGCATGCATAACTTCTTAAAGTTTGCTTCTTTGCCAACTGCACTCCGCTGCAGAGCTTCTAGAATCTCCTGGTCTGGTGCAAACTTGCGGTTTTCACCGTCGTATTTTTCCTGCAGGATTTTCAAACATTCCCTTTGCCATCCCCGTATTCTTCCTTCACAAATATCAAGCCGGTCATTCGTTTAATCGAACCATTAGAGCCCTGCTTCACGAGAAGCTTCCTGAAAGCGATCATCAGGAAAATCAGTTTTAGGTTGTGTTTGGCAAACTAGCTGATAGATGATAAGCTAGCTAGTAGCTGATAAGCTAGCTTATGAATAAATTATGTTTAGTAAAAACTAGCTTATGAGTATTTAGAATGACCAAAAAGTGTATTGGAATATAATAATTAATATTAACAAGGGTATAATTGGAAAGGCTACAAAAAACTCCTGAAACGCTCCTCCAACTAGCGTTTCAATAAGCTAGCTTAAGATCCATCCAAACATAACAGCTTATAAGCTAGCTTATTTTGCCAAACACAGCCTTAAAATAATTAATCATCAATTGAACAAAATAATAGATTTTTAAGCAAGTTATCATGAACCTGAAATAGCTGGTGACTAATAAGCTAGCTAGTAGCTAATAAGCTAGCTTATGAATAAATTATATTTGGCAAAAACTAGCTTATGAGTATGTAAAATGACCAACAAGTGTATCTTGGGATATAATAATTAATATTAATAAGGGTATAATTTGAAAAGGCTACAAAAAGCTCCTAAAACGCTACTCCAACTAGCATTTCAATAAGCTAGATTATGGTCCATCCAAACATGTATCGGAAAAAGCTACAAAAAGCTCCTAAAACACTTATAAGCTAGCTTATTTTTGCCAAACACAACCTTAAAATAATTAATCATCAATTGAACAAAATATTTGATTTTTAAGCAAGTTATCATGAACTTGAAATAGTTGTTGACTAATAAGCTAGCTTATGATCCATCCAAACATGTACCATCTTATCAGCTAGCTTATTTTTGCCAAACACAGCCTTTAAATAATTAATCATCAATTGAACAAAATATAAGATTTTTAAGCAAGTTAGCATGAACCTGAAATTCAATGTAGTCTCCTGCAAGTATCTGTTGGCTTTTTGAAGGATGAGATCAGGGGTTTCAGCTTCAGGCCATCCAGCTTTGATCACAAATCCTTCTTTCTTCAAAACCTTCCTCCATACATATTCAGAATAATGCGGGCAAATAGGAGCAATAAGCCGCGTCTGAACATCCATGAACCGCCACAAAAGATCACGATTCATGCCAACCGAGCCACAAGAAATCCTATACTCATCCCTGGCAGATTGGAGATCGTAAAACCCGGTCTTCAGAGCTTCACGAAACATGTTATTACCGTAATTCTTCTCTGTCATTCTTACCGCAAGGTTCATTTCGTTAGCAAACACACGGTCTGCAAACGTAAAAGGCAGGCCCGCTCTTAACGACGACTCCGAAGCCACAACTTCCTCCATCCACACCCTCTCCTTGGCCAGCCGCAAAAGGGGAGCGGAAGTAGCGTCGGATTTAAAGTTGGCATCGTCCATTCCGTCGACGGTATTAGCAAGACAGAATCTAACGGCATCCGCGGAATATTCCTCGATAGCTTTCTTTAGCGTCTTAAAATTCCCGGTTGACTTCGACATCTTCTTATCGTTCAAGATAAGGTGGCCGTTGCATCTAAACCCACGAGGCCAGTGTCTTTTGGGAAACACCGCAGTGTGATTATAGATACAAAACGTAAGGTGGTTCTGAATGAGATCCTTACCAGAAACACGAAGATCAAACGGATACCAGTACTCAAACTCCCGCCTCATCTTTTCAAGAAACGCCAAAGGGATATCAGAAGACACAGGTTCCGGGCCTGAAAGAAATACATAGTCCCATATTTCATCGGTAAGCTGTTCGGGTTTTACAGACGAAGTGTCTGTACCGTACAGTTCCCCTTGCTGTAACAGATGAGAGACTGTATAGTAAGCCATGTAGATGGTCGAATCAGATAACGATTCCACTAAGAACTCCTCGTCCCAAGGAATACGAGTCCCTAAACCAAAGCTACGTGAACAAGCCCATTGGTTAAGCCAGCTTAATGTGTGCTCGAACCCATGTCGGGCCTCATCAGAGTACAGATTCATGTTGGCTAAACACTCCTCCGCGTCTTTTCTCCAACTAGACTCCCCGTAGTTAATATACCATTGATCGGTCAACGCGACAACACACTCGTCACCGGATCTCGACATCACTTTTTTCTCCGGTTCGCTGTATATGACAGCTTGGCCGTGTTCTAAAAGCTTGCTTCTGATTAAGCTTTTGGCCTCCTGAACACGCATTCCGGAATGTTCCCCAGCGATCATGGTTCCCTCGTAGAAACCACCCTTGTAAATTACCTTTTTTGCAGCCTCGAGCTTCTCTCTATCGTTTTGGCTTGTGATCTTCATTTCGGTGATTATTTTCTCGGCAGATTTGTCACCAAATTCCGGGTGGCTGATGATTGGGATGACCTCAAAGGGTAAAACCCATTCATCTTTGACACCAAACTTATCCCTGAAAGGAGCCTTAGCTTTCAAATCCTGCAATACAATTGTGTTGGTTTTAAATTTGTAACAAAATCCAAATCAAATTGTGATTAACTGGATGAAGCAACTGACATCATAATGCAGTAAAACTAATATATGAGTCTCAGTATATGAGTCTGTTGCTAATTGGTATGCTGATCTGTGAATTAGATTATAATTGATCAGTAATTGTTGTCTAAATCGAACTCTGTTTCAGTTGCATTAAGTAATTAGTCCCTGGTATATCCATTAATATATTAGAGACAGAGAGTGTGTGTATATATATAGACGAAAGTTCGGCTAAAGACTCATCTTTCATTGCGAACATGAGGACAGCCGAGAGCGTGATACATGTCTCATCCAATCTGAATAATCGGATTGAATGTTCATGCATTATTCATGATAAATAATACGACATTCGGTCTGAATAATACAAGAATGCTGTATTATTCAGTCTGAATCAGACTCAATACTACAATATTATTCAGACTGAATACTACAATATTATTCAGTCTGAATAATACTATATTTTTCAAACTGAATAATACTATATTATTCAGAATGAATAGGACACATGTCACGCTCTCGGTTGTCCTCACGTTTACAACGAAAGAGGAGTTTTCATTTGAACCGGCCCCTCTATATATATATATATATATATATATATATATATATACGCGCGCGCACACACACACAAATGTATCAACAAATATTACCTGCAATGCCATGAAATCATCAGGGGAATCACTTGGAACGCTTGTAACTATCCCAGTCCCCTTATCAGTGACAATTGAGAGCATTGGAAGACAATATATGATTTTGTGAAACGAAAGTGGTGATCGAAGGGGTAACCCGATAAGATCCTGACCACTCAACTCAACAAGACACGAAGCCTTTTCCGGGATATGTGACAAACGCTGATACGCCAAATTACGGGCCGCGCGCTCCGTTAAGATAAAGACCTCGGACTCATTAATCTCAAAGGCTCCATACTTCCCATCCGGCAACACCCACGCGTTTGTCTGGCCATACATGGTCTCCGGCCTAAGCGTTGCAGCAGCTAGGTACACTTTCTTCCCTTCTAAAAACGCAAATTTGGCAGGAAATGGCGGAACCACCTCCATCTTAACGAGCGTATACTCCTGGGGAATAACGCCTTCCCCTGATGCCCGATCATGATCAGCACAAGGCTGTCCATCCAAAGGCGAATAAATCGTGTACCTTAAGTCTTTAACAATCTTTCCCGATGCTTTCAACTTTCTCATTTGCCACCTCACAAACGAATCAAAAAACGGGTTCACGTCCGTTGTGATAAAGGACCTCCTCCAATCAGCACCCAATCCGAAAGCTTTAAGATCTTCAACAGCCAAAGAAGGAAAATACCGAAGCCACTGAACGGGTCTTGAAACATGGCTATCTCGGCATCAGATAAGCCGTAACCATGCATTATCTCCCACTGGTAAGTCTCCTTACCAATTTTCGACACCGCCTTGGATTTTTTACCCTTGAATTTATCCGGCTGAGACTTGTCGTTTTCTTCATTAGTTTTCGATTCTGGTTCGCTAACTATCTCATCTGTCTCTAGTGAAGGAAAAGAAGGCGGATTACCGAATCTTTCCATCTCTCTTCGAAGTTTATCAGCCGAGGCTTTGATTGGCATACCGGTACAATGGAAGCCAAATGGCAAAAGGACATTAGCACCCCTCAATCTGTGATAAGCAGCAGCAAACTCAAGCTTGGAGAGCGAAAATGCGTGTCCCAAGTGAAGATGTCCGTTCATATACGGAAATGGGAAGGTCCCAAAGAACTTTTCCCCTGCTTTCGGAGGTTGGTCGCTAGCTTCGGCATGGAAAACACGAGACTCATCCCACCAATTCCGAACTTCTTGTTCCATTTTCAAATGCCAGTCCCTCTTTTCGACGCTCGGCTTCTTACTACCTCCGGTATCTGCCATCTCGATACTAACCTGAAAGAAACTGTATCCCAATACAACATGCATTAGTTAACAAAGTTTACACAATTTAGGTGGTTAACAAAAGAAAGTAACTATATATATATATATAGGGGTGGGTTCAAATGTGGACCATTTTTTGGTTGTGAACGTGAGGACAACCGAGAGCCCGACATGTGGCGGATGACTAGGCGCCACGTCAGATTCACGGCGGATGACTAGGCGCGATTCATGGGAGGGCATTGAATTAAGGGGGGGGGGGGGGGGGGGGACCACACTCAAAGCCACCACGTGTCGTGCTCTCGGCTGACCTCACGTTCACAACCAAAAAGTGGTTCACATTTGAACTTTCCTCTATATATATATATATACATGTCGCGCTCTCGGTTGTCCTCACGTTCACAACCAAAAAGTGGTTCACATTTGAACTTTCCTCTCTCTCTCTCTCTATATATATATATATATATATATGAAGAAAACGTAATTTTTACCAAGATCAGATATTTGTATATCAAGAAAATATATTCACTCAATAAGAAACGTTCCATATATTAGATAAATTGACTTAGGATAATTACAAATTAAGAGAACTTGATGGACCAAAATCAGATTACATACAAGATAAAGTACTAGCTAATGATAACTACAATGCTTATGAAAAACATAAAAGTAGTCAACTATTAGTCAAATTCCCTCCGCTAATGACAAATTAATGGGCCAAAATCAATCATGTTGGTTAGACATAAAAGTTAAACTTGTAAATTTGCCACAATCAAAAAAACTGTTGAACACTTAGACTATGGTGTACTGGTCAAGGGCTGTGGAGAAAGTGACTTCTAGCCTAGGTTCGAATCCAGTCGCTTCCAGATTGTGGCCATTGGGGATAACTCAGGTAGCTGTTCGATGAACCTTGCCGGGATTAGTTGGGCAAAAGCCTACAGTAAACTTCAAAACAAACAAATACAAAAACTTCGTTGACGGATTAGTACCAAAAACCCTACCCACATTAGTGTCCGAAACTAGAATGGATCATGGATGCTAGTAATTAACTATAAAACTCATTATTAACATCTTATAACCCCATAAAAGATCTACATGATTAGAGCATCCACAATGGTGGAACCTCCAAGAACCTCACTTACCATATTTTTTCATGCCATGTCATTGCCATCTCAACAAACCAAGAACCTCCTTAAAACTCTACAACGGAGATTCTTACAAAAACCTCACTTACATTTTCTTATTTATAATATAATTTTTATTTATGTAAATGAGAGCATCCACAATGGTGGAACCTCCAAGAACCTCACTTACCATATTTTTTCATGTCATGTCATTGCCATCTCAACAAACCAAGAACCTCCTTAAAACTCTACAATGGAGATTCTTACAAAAACCTCACTTACATTTTCTTATTTATAATATAATTTTTATTTATGTAAATGATTATATAACAGAAAAGGAAACTATGGCAAGAACCTGGGTTCTTGTTTAAGCACCTGGGTTCAGGAAGAACCTATGACTAGGCTAAAACCTCTGTCCACAGTGGAGGTTCTTTGTAAAAACCCATGAAGAACCTTAGAAGAACCTCCATTGTGGATGCTCTGATTATATAACAGAAAAGGAAACTATGGCAAGAACCTGGTTCTTGTTTAAGCACCTGGGTTCCAGGAAGAACCTATGACTAGGCTAAAACCTCTGTCCACAGTGGAGGTCTTGTAAAAACCCCATGAAGAACCTTAAGAAGAACCTCCATTGTGGATGCTCTTGTGTATAAACTTATAGCATCACAAAAAACACGTATCTATACATCATAAAACAACCATTGTGCTTTCTTGGAATTAAGTTAAGAGCATAGAGATATACAAAAGCTACTAAAGTAAAAAAGAAAGAACTAAAATTGGAAGAAAACATGAAGAATTAAGAGGTTTACCTCTGAAGCAAAATAAATCAAATCGGTTGTCTTTTCTTCCCCTAAAAAATAGTCGAATGAATCTTAGCTTAATTAAATTCATATAACTAACTACAAAATAAAGATTTTGAAATATATTGAGATAATCATTGATTCTAATAAAATTCTTTTATATTATATTATTGATTCTTTTAAATAAAATATATTGAGATAATCATTGATTCTAATCTTAGCTTAATTGATTCTTTTATTGAAATAAAATTCTTCCCCTAAATATATTGAGATAATCATTGAAATATATTATACTATTTGATTTATATATAAATCTTTTTTTTTTCTTTTTCTAAATTCGTATTTTCAATAACAGTTTATATATTACTAGAAATTATGAATTCTTTAAATATAATATTAGGTTACCATATATAACCAATTTTATATTTTTAGAAATAATTCATTAAAAGACCAGAAAATAAAAAAATATGTTGATTAATCTAAAAACCTTTGTTCATAATCCATATTCCATACTGTTCGAGAGATTGAGAATTCTATACAAAGGAAGGCTCGTAAAGTTTGGGCCACAATGGGCTTGAAGGCCCAAACCCAAAGCCATTTGGGTTTTCTATCTTATTAGCTATTACATTTAAATATTAGATATTTCATTAAAAGAGCATTGGATAAATGTCTTTATGAGAACCTTATTTTTTTTTGATATATCGTGCTATTTCAATAAAATAAATATTTTAGTAAAACTCCACAATAGATGTTCTTAACAAGAACCTTATCTTTATATATATTTAAGATCAATAATCAACTAAGTTTGACTAAATTCGTTAATCTGTAACTTTGTGGTCTAAGTGGTTATCAACGATGTCATTGTAAATCAAAATGTTATGGATAGAGCAATTAAAAAAACCCTGGTATAATCCAGGAAAATCACATTCTGATTTAAATATTGAAATTCTTGGATAGTAGCTATAAATCATGTTCGCATTATTTCTCGACTGTAGCCCTTACTTACCAGGCTACCAGCACAACAAGATGACTACCCCTGTATGCCACTAAATGACGCTATACTTAATCCATTGCATTTATCAACTATCTATTTCAAATCTTTATAAAGAATAGACCAAGAGACATATTGGGTGGGTGGTGTTGAATGGTGTTGGTTCTAAGTGTGTAGATATTTTGGTGCTAAAACTAAAAGGAAAGTAGAGACTTGTCCATTCTTTTTAAAGCCAATATCATTTGCTTGGGACTACCATGCTTTCAAATTGCACAACACAAAAGACCTTCACAACTTTGTACTTAGTTCCACCTTTTAAATCCATCACCATAAAGAGATTAATCAATGAGATTTTCCTTTTTATTTACAGGCTTTTATTACATAATAACAACTTTTAAAAACGAAAATCTTATCCAAACATCAGTAGTTTAGTGGTCGATAACATACTTGGGAGGGACAGTGATATAGCTTATAAATACAACATTTTATATTTTTTCCAGATTTCCTAACTCTGCCACTGATTTATTTGATCAGACTCCGACAATAAACAACACTAATAAAGTGTCCCCTTGATATACGAAGCATGAACAAATGTCGTTGTAGGATAAAGTTTGATATTTTTTAATGTCATGTTGTAGTGTATGCTTTATATGTTGTACATGTACTTTTTAAGTAACAAAAAAATGTTAAAAAGAACCCAAAAGAAAACAGGGGAGGGTAGGATCTTTGGGAGTGGACCAAGTAGTAGACATTAATTCATGGGAGGCAGCCTGCTCCACACATCCTATAAATGGACTTGCATCATTACATTGCCTAAAAGCAGCCAAAAAATAATGTTATGAAGCATTTAATTTAATGATATTTTGTATTATTTAGATGAGGGATACAAAAGATATGAAATAAGGGTAATTGATGTCGTCTTTTGATGGTCATATTTTTAATGATAATGTCTCGATTTTGAGCGTCATCTTTCTTCTTTGTACTATTTGTAGCTTCGACCTAAATTCGTCTACTTTTAATAATAAATGTGTAAACTATATTATGGGTCATTTAGCCGTCATTTGTCAACACAATTTGGATAAGGGCTAATAGTTTAGTTAATCGAACAAGTGTGATTATTTTACTATCATTCAACAACATTGTGGATACGAGGGTTTGAAACAAACAACGTTAATCTTAAAGGTATGCACCACTTAATCTGGAAAGAAGCGGCAGCTAAACGTTTCATAAATAAAACATAAAACTAGATCCATTCAAAAAAATTACCTTTGATTAAAGAAAATATTTACCAATATGACGCAGGCGGAACGGATCGACAAGCGTCAATCCGGAAGGATAAACGAGAATACAAGCGTAAACTCGAGAAACACACAAGAGATAAACTCTAAAAGACTCTCAAAGGAGAAAATATTATTAATTGATAATCTGATTACAAAAGGAACCTAGCTATTCTATTTATAAGCTCGTAGACAAAATATATAGGAAACTAAATAACCTAATTATAAACCAACTAGTAAACTAAATAAAATAACTACTAAATATAAATCCTAACTTGGTGAATAAGAAAACTAAATAAATACTTAAACTAATTACTAAATATTTAATCTAAGTAATTACTTAACAAAATATTTAAACAGGTTAATAAACGCAATAAATCCCGGGCTGATTTGATACGCGACTTGGTCAGCGATGCGTGCCTCGCGCCGCGAGGTCTGGTCTGCCTTGTTGCTTGATTCTTCGTTTCTTTCGAGCCCGTTTTCCTGATTTCCGGAATTCTCTTAAAATCCTAAATACAGTTCGAAACCGAGCTGTATCAATAATTATGTTTGATAATTCTCTTCTATAAAACCAAAAAACATATACTTGTTTAATAGTTTTGCTAGACAATTTAAAGCTTTATTATACTACTTAAGAAGAAAAAAACTATCATTGCAATATTAAAGTCATCACAGACTTGAGTATATTTTGATTTATTTTGTCATTTGTTAAACTAGATATTGTTATTATTTTAAGAACAAACAGAAGTTTATATAAAGAAAGAGACGGCCATTAACAAGTGACAAAGGTGATTAAGAAAACAAAGCAGGAATCCAGTAAAAGTTGGGAAAGCAAAAGGAGAGTGTTGGCCTTCTCATCTTTTATTTATTCATTAATTAGTACATTTTTTAATTAATCAATTGCCACTCACTACTTCATTATTTCTCCATAAATTCAGGTGTTGAGCAATGGGATATTTCAAATTTTGCGTTTATCAAGGCATACATATTCATACATAGAAGGGTATTTTTTTTAAACCCGGTATTGTGAGAAGTGTAAGATCCAATATTCACTATTTTAATTCTCAGTACGAATTACTGTGTACAAGTTAAATGTTAAAAGACATTAAATATTCATGTACTGGATCAACAAGTATTAACAGTATGAATCATCATGTTTAAGTTTAATGTTTGAAATAGAAAACGCATTTGTTTGGATTAGGTAAGTAATGACAATTGGATTTACCACATATAAGTATACTTCGCATAAAATAGAGAGTTCTCACTCACTCATACATACATACATATCGCGAACTCAAATTTCATTGTGAACGTCAGGACAACCGAGAGCGCGCCACATGACATATTCACTCTGACTAACCATGTATTATTCATAGTGGATAACACAACATTCAGTGTTATTCAATTTGAATAATACACGATTATTCATAGTGAATATGTCACGTGACATGCTCTCGGTTGTTCTCACATTCACAATTAAATTTGAGTTTCCATTTAAATATAACTATGTACATATGCTCTATCTTAATTAACATTCTTCCCATGTAATTTGGTAAGAGAAGTCATCCAAATAATGACCAACTATATATTTTTATATAGGTAATGCATGAACTTTTACACAAATAACTATTGATAGTGTATAGTGTCTCCTAAAGGATTCAAAAGAAAACATCTTTTGGTTGTTGTTGGTCATTCATGGGATCTCCACCATCTCCAATCTTTAAGTTACATTTTGTGTTGTCTGTAATTATCAACTATTATTTATATCACATTATGCACTTGTGACAAGATCCAACGTAAGAGCTTTACCACCATTTAACATCTCTATATATATACCCTTTCTAAACCTTACT
This sequence comes from Centaurea solstitialis, assembly GCA_030169165.1. Lineage (NCBI taxonomy): Eukaryota > Viridiplantae > Streptophyta > Magnoliopsida > Asterales > Asteraceae > Centaurea > Centaurea solstitialis. The sequence goes on along the minus strand of CM058046.1, from coordinate 6,449,798 downwards.
TCCCAACCTTGCCTTAATTTTCTTTAACTCACCATATCCCTTAGCTTCAACTTCTCACATTAATGGCTATTGATTCGGTTTTCGATTCCGTTTGCTACAATGATGTCGAAAAAGAAGACCAAGAAGAAGATGAAGAAGAATACATAGATATGGAAGTAAGCGCGTTCAAAAGCCTTTTCTATCACTCGAATTCTAGCGAATTCGAGTTCCAGATGTTTTCTAGCTCGTCAGACAGAGAACTCACGACGACTTCTCCGGCTGACGAGCTATTCTACAAAGGAAAACTCCTCCCCCTTCACCTCCCACCACGCTTACAAATGGTCGAAAAGATTTTGCAAGATAAAAACATGGACACTTTCGACGAGTTCTTTAGCACCCCATTGGCCACAAGCGCGTACGCAACACCTCTCGCGCATACCCCACTCGGATCGTGTAACGTTTCGCCTTTAAGTTCGTGTCAGGTCAGTAGGGAACTCAATCCAGAAGACTACTTTCTTGATAGTACATCTGAAAACCCAAAAAAGTCATGGACCAAAAAGCTTAATCTCACCAAACAATCTTCTATTGGTTCGAAACTAAAGGCTTCCCGAGATTATCTCAAGTCTTTCTTTGGTAAATCGAGTGGCTCGGAAGAATCTAGAAGCAAAATGGGAAGAACTAGTGGAAAAAAGAAAGAAAAACTTGATGGAAACCCTAATGGTCTTCGTCATCGAAGATCGTTTTCTGTTGCAATCAAGAGATTTTCGACCACAAATGCTTCATCCGGGTCTTCGTCGTTTTCAAATTCGAGTAATTCTAACGGTTCTAATGAGTTGCGGGTTCATCATAGAAGCATCACCACGGGTGGTAATGATATCGAAAACCAGATACAGAGTGCGATCGCGCATTGCAAAAGGTCACAACAGCAGTTGCATTCAAGAAAGACCATAAGTGATATGGGTTTTTGCTCCTTGGCAGCCTCAAGAATAGTGTGTGATGATCAAGAAAGACAAATACTTTGTAGGGGTTGATGGAATGAAAAAAGAAAATATTAACTAATGTCATAAAACTTTGCAAACTTTGGTGTCATTTGTGCAAACATTCAAACTTGAGGGGGTGTTTTGGTACTTTATTACTTGTTGGAGAATTTGAAATTTCATTGAGCTTTGACATCTTTGATATTATATGTCGATCAAACTTGTATCAAAACGAGTCTTTTAACGAATTTTGTATTATATCAATATAAGTTGTGGATAGGTCATATATATTTTGTCAAATATTTGTGCAACTCTTAACATTTTCAGTTGTTGATCATAGGGAAATTTTAACAACCGTAACTACATAAGGCTCGTTTTAAGATATTGATAGTTTACATTAAGGTTTGGAAGTTTAAATTATATACTGAGTTCAATTGTCCAAAAAAAAAAGAACCAGAAATTATAATCTAGAATTGTATATTGACAAATAAGAGTAAAGAAAGGGTAACTGAAACTTAAAAGTGCATTTAACTCCATGTTCGTCGCCCACCACATTTTTGTTTCTATAAATAGGAGTGTCGTTTGTTATGGGTATTTTTACCATTTCGTCTTTTCATTTCAAAGAGAAGGTAAGGTTAACATTTATATTGCTAATACACGCAAATGTGAATAACATTTCAAATAACCTAAAATCTCGATTTTAAGTTTCGAGATCGTTAGATATCCATTACTGACAAGTTTTAGAGATTCAGATTTCAATAATCATACTTGTGTTCAAGTTACTTAAATTTGTGCACTATCTTTCTTTATAAATAAATAAAATGAATGACCAACATGTCCTTCAACTAACACACTACAACTAACAAAAGTTAGATTTCAGGACCATGTTCAAAACAAATTATATACCACGGGTAATTGTGGATTTCTTGAAAACCACATGGACCAAAAGTGATGTTTACTCTTAATTTCCGAAAATGATTATTTGATTCTGGAATAAAGATTCAGAATCAAATAACCGCATAATTATTATTTTGACTAAAGTCAAGATGGAAGAATCGAATTATACTCATTTTTAATACATGTTTTTTTTAAATTGATTAGTCTAATAATTAAAAGAATAGAATCAATTTCATCATAAACTGTTTCTTTTTCCTGGTCAAAAAACCCAACAAGAAATGGAAATCAATGGTCCAGGCAATGAAATCAGCTAAAATACTAAAATTTCAAACATCTAAAATATATATTGCATTTAATTCATAACTTTGGTTTTTTTAATCGTTTTAAGATATCCTTGAAAATTCATGTTTATATGTATATAAACTAAAATAAAATTAAACTTTTTAGGTATTTTAACATATTAATATAAGGATAGGTTAGGTTGTGTTTGCAAAAATAAGCTGATAGCTGTAAGAAGACCATACTTATCGTATGACTATAATGCAATCAACTTAATGTTACATCAACCCAACATTAGATTCCACTTCATTTATACTTACACCTAACAATTATTATCAAACTCTTATCATCCACAATCAACCACACCTAAATAACTTTAAGATAAAAGAAAAAAAAAGAGAGAAAATAGAGATAAAGAATGAGATGTACGTTGTGTGGTTGGGGGACGTTTATTTACCATGATTTATGCGATCCCTCAACCGACGTGGTGGTGGTGTGCAAACCATGGACGATTATAAGCGATGGAACCGCTCCGTTGGGGCTAAGCTACTCATGTTGAATTACATAAGCTACTATGAAAAATTAGTAGTTCAAAATTTTTGTTTTCTATATATCCCTTATATATTATTTATACTAAAATATTTGGTTATACTATAGCTGTTTAAAATAATATAATGAAGTTTAATCATCGTATTCAAATATTTACAAAGTTCATTAAGAAAATATGAGATCAACATGATGATTTTTAAAATAACTTTTTGTTAAATCGTTTATTTTATTGATAGAATAAATTTATTATTCACAAATATAAGAAACATGAATACGTGTCCATTTTCCCCTTAATTCATAAAAAAAAAAAAAATGTACAACTTAACTTTTATCTCTATACATGTATAATGTGTGGCTCTTAACAACATTTAAAGGACACCTGAGAAACAATAAATATTGGTATAAAAAAAGATTCACTTTAGGAACAGAAAAAGGATCCAAAATCCAGACAAAAACCCCTATAATTATGCTTTAATTTATTAATTTAGTCATTTGGGTCACCCAGTTCTTAAACTAAGTTAACATGTCATCCACCATTAACACCTCCTTTGCTTAACACATTCAAATATCATTATTACATCATTTATACAACTTTATTCATTTAATTATTTAATTTTTTAAATCAGTTTAAAAACAACATCCAAAAAAACCAAAATTAAAATATGTTTAAGGTTTGTCAAAAATAACTTATATTCATGAATGTTATAATAAGCTTTTTAATTGTTGCTATTAGATATTGGATGAATTAAGATTAAGGTGGCATCGAGAACCCAACTTAAATATTTGTAGCTAATAGAATTATAAAAAATCTCAAAGATAGAATTAAAAAATCAGTATCACAACCAATGATAAAAATAAAAAACAATATATAAAGATAAGTAGTGTGTTCAAGTATTTTATTACAATTTAGTTTGAAAATAAATTTAAATCTGAAATTAAAAGTTTAAAACTAAGAAAATGTAAATAATGGGATTAGAACTCACAAGTGAAAAAAACTGTAACAACTCTACAAGAGAAACTTGCATCTTATTGTAGTTTCAAAATAATACGATAACACACAAACTTAAAACTACCTTTAATATAATTTTTTACATTACGATCAGATGAACGGTTGCACATGCCACCACAAAAACCCTTTGGGTTTGTCCCTGACCCGATACCCCTCTTATATTTGAAGTTGTTTCAACATATTATCTTCTAGCAGACACCATTCGTTCTAATTTCTATTGCCATAATCTTTAAACGTTCTTCATGTTGGTACGATCTTTTTCTTTATCCCCAATGTAGCATAAGTGGTCCATTGATAAACTAAAAGTGACTAAAAATTATTTAAGTATGTTATTGCAATTGTTGCGGCTATAGATATCCTGATCAACCAACCCATATACAATCCATGCAGGGTTAAGTTGGGTAATTAAGCTCTTTAATATGAAAATTTTACAAAATTAAGTATATTTTTTTGAAATGCCTAACAAAATTACTGCAGTACAAACTCCAAGTAATATTTTTTTAGACCAAAGAAAGGAAATTAATAGGACTTGTTGAATGGTAAGACCTCTCAAAGCATCACCGGTCTGAATTATAAAAACAAAATGAAAAGAGCATTTGTATGGAACAAGAATCTCTCTTTTAGTTAGATTAAGTAAGAGGTAAGTAAACAACTTAATGGTGACAAAAGAGTTGTCTATGGTTTATTGGTTGTTTAGAACTTTTCATGTCCCTTTAAAAATATATATATTTTATATTTGAAGTTGTATTAAAAAAAGCTATAAAGTTTGAAAAGATCACATTGAAAATTGTATGTTTGTCCATTAACAATTATCATAATAAGCGAGTGTTATCAAAGCATTAATGGTCGATAATATTTTTGAAGGACAGTGAATGACATCCTTGTCTACCCAAGCTTTGATTCATGGGGGTGAGCATGTGAAGATACCCAAACCATGGTCGGCTTTCGGGTTGGTCCATGGTCGCCAATGATTGGTCGGGTGCCCGTATGGATCCCGAATACATCGTCGACTTCTTATTGTGACATGTGGTGACTTATCTGCGTTCAAAAAATAATAATAAGCAAGGATCGTGTAACATGAGAAGCAGGTAGGAACATTTATCACCTAAATTTTAATTTTATATCTCTATGAACTGTTTGTTAGAAAGAAATAATCTATATCTTATCATAATGTGCCTTCACTTTTCATTCAACGGTTGATAACCACTTATTCAGTTTATCACATAACTCAATTTCTCACTGAAACACGGTTCCTATGATAATATAAGTGAAACTGATTTTGATTCATAGTTTCATCTTATTAAAATACTATTATATGTTGGGAATTATACTAAACCGTTTTAGGAGACTAAAATATTATCTGATGTAGCAAGTAAACGAATTCCCCTTTCCTTAGGTTCTTCTCTCCCATATTGATCTATGACCACATAACGAAACTCGAAAAGGCAAGGGCCAATTGTCTTATCTAGTAAGTACAGAAACAACTTTACATGTAAGCACTACGGTTAAGATGCTTACCAACAATCAATTTTCATAACCAAGGATGTTAACATAAGGTAAATGAAGATGAATCTCTTGTCGGTAAACATTACCTAGTAAGATTTTAAAACGGCCCCTAAGTTGTAATATCGGTTCCCTGTCTGATATGTTTTCTTTTATCATCTCTATCCATGCACCACCCTTCCATGTGTCTTGGAATGGAGTAGACAGAAGATATAAGATTGAAATATGGGTTCCCATGGTCATGAAAGGTACAAAATGTACCCCTTAATAGTAGTAAGTAGTATACATTGAAGATCTGAAATTTATGAGTCAGAATACAATTAATCAATGACTAGTTGACTACCCCAACTCTTTGAAATCATTTGTGGGTCAATGTGTTGTTCTTCAGCAACTCCAGTTCTACAGCATCAAAGAATCCTGGAAACTTTATCGTTTTTCTTGCTCATCAACCACCAATCAACCATTCTGACTTCATAATTTCGAGATCAATTGTTGACTATACCTAAGCGCTATAAACAACGTTACAGGGAACAACTATAGCATGTTACCTCATATCGCATAGATCCTGTCAACCTCCGAGTTCTCGAGTGTAGCCATGAGTTCGAATTACTCCTCTCCTTCTTTCTCAGTTTTCGATTCTTTTTGGGCTTAACCACGTAATAAGTCATGGTCCCAAGAACCCCGCCATTATAACTCCTCCAACAACCGTGATCAAAATGGCAGCCCATTCATACTTCCGACCAACAACTATATAAGACGAAGCCATGAAAGCCACTGAAGTGCACACAGAAGCCAACCACATCAGTTTGTTGATCACCTCAACCACCCTTCTTTCAGCCTTTGTCTCACCTCTAACCAACGTGATCTGAACCACCACCACCGCTAAAGAAGTGAAAAGAGCAATGGCGTTAAAGATAAAGAAGATTTTGAAAGAAACCTGGTCCACCACCACAGCCATCCCTGCATCATCATCACCGCCAGGGACCGTGAAAATGGCAGCAAATGCGACGGTTGCAAAAAGCACAGCCACCACCGTTACTGAATTGGTGGCGTTGTTAATCCCCTCACGGTGGAGCTTTCTGAGCTCTTTAGCAATTCCATGGACGTTCTTGTTTGTTTTTTTTCGTTTGTAACAACTGGGTGTGGACATCGTTTTTGATCTGAGTCACGGTGTTTCTTAACTCGTCTCTTGGTTGGTTCAGCTCATTTGCTCGGACTGCACCACAGCGAGTAAGGCAAGCTATTATATCCGTAGATTCTTCACATAAGGGAATCCCTTCAGCTATATCAAGAGCGGTTTTGTGATCTCTAGTCAGTGCATTGACATTAGCACTAGTATCAGGGAGGCTAAGCAACTCGTTTACTATCTGCAAGAACAAAGACAAACATTAGATACGGAAACCGATAAATACCACATTGGTGTCAGAAAAATAGAAAAATATCGGCTTTATAATATAAGTCAATTCTAATTCTCTATTGTCTACAAAGAGGCCTCTTCACATTAGATATACAAACCGATATTCGTGTATCTATAGGCTATATATGTATGCACAAAGATAAATACTTTTTGGTGTGTCCACATCTGCATTTATTTAACAATACGATATAATTTCTGAGAAAAAAGAACTTAGAACGAATGAAGTCTACCTCTGCTCGCTTTTTTCGTGTAGCTACATGCAATGCAGTAAAACCAGACTTGTCAGGAAGCATAACGATAGCCGCATCAGCCTCCAGTAGCAATTTCACAACCTCACTGCTAACCCCTTTTACAGCCATATGCAACGCAGTCTGTCCTTTCTTGTCTGTCCTTCTGGCCAGCAGTGGATCCTTCTCGAGTAAAGCCTTCACGATCTCGACATGTCCAGATCTAGCTGCTAAATGCAAAGCATTTTTCTGGTTGGATCTAGTGATACCTAATAAGCTACTATCCTTTGACAGCAGCTCCTTAACAACAGCAGTGTGTCCTTTGGTAGCTGCAGTGATGAGAGGGGTTGCGTTTCCTTGGGACCTCGTTTGGCATAGCGATGGGTCATGGTCAAGTAGTAGTTTGACTATGGCTGCAATGAAAAAGTCACCACATATGTGATTCAAATAACTTCAAGAAGCAAATACGAACGCAAGCAGATGTATATACATTCAGCCATGTTTTAAGATTTTATCATCAATGTCATGAAGACATTATATGTTTATCCATACTTGATATACAGCACATTAACAGGTAAATCTTCAATTTCCATTAAATACCTAATTGATAATAGAACAAAGTTGAAGAAGTAAAGAACCATACCATCATGTCCATGGCTAGCAGCTATATGCAAAGTGTCAAACTCCAACCGGTTTTTTCTCGTGATTGTTTCTTTATCAGCGTACTTCAAGAGCTCCTTCACAACCTCAAGATGACCTTTCTCCGCAGCCGTGTACAGCGCCGTTTGTCCCAATTCGTTCACCTCGTTCACAACCGAGGCACGAATCTCTGCAACTTCCGCATCAAAATCAGCCCCACTTAAAGTTCCCACCATCTGTGAATCAATGTCATCAAGGATTTGCTTCACAGCTGCCAGATCCCCCCTTTGAGCTGCTAGATGGAGCTCCGTGTCGTTATGCCTACCCGTCACTTGCTTGACGTACTTCTTCTTCCCAGCCTGATCCATCCTCTTGCCGGAATTCGAAAGCACCAACGCCGGTGGCGTTGCGGCAGATGGCGATGGTGAAGGGGACGGCTCGTTCGAATTCTGATTATACTTTGTTGGAGTCATCAGCACCTTTTCTATGCCTCCTACATAATTGAAGTATAATCCTTGAGTTAATCACTAAACCCTAAATGCACAAATCTTCTCTAAAAACATCTTTCAATCACCAAATCAATACACAATTGAAGTATAATCATTGAGTTCATCACTAAAACCTAAATGCACAAATCTTCTTAAGAAGCGTGTTTCAATCACCAAATCAAATTAATCCTTTTAGTCTTCATGATGAAAAATCTAGAAATTTTGCAGAAAACCGAACCGATCATCAGGAAATTTCTGCTTTATCACTTAACTACAACAGATTGTGCAAATATATCAACTAAGCTTAAAAAATCAAATCGAACTAAGAACAATATCGAATTTGAGCACAATTTTCATCTTCTAATACACAAACTTGCAATTAACTAGTTGATCGTCGTCTTATAATACATGAAACTTCGATTAGATCCTTTCTTAAACTAAAAAGTAGGATGACAAAATTGAGAATCTGCAGATGAACTAGGCAATTAACAGCAAAAAGCAAACACACAGTTAAAGAGATAGAGAAGCACCTTCATCGATGGCTGGAGCCATGTGTGGATTTGGAGAAAAAACTGAAGAAGAACCCTAGGAATCAATTTGGGGGTGTGAAAAGTTCTCTGATGGAATCTGCCTGCTAGGAATGTTTGATTAGAGAGAGAGAGAGAGAGAGAGAGAGAGAGAGAGAGAACACACACAATAGGACAATCAGAGGAAGGTGGGAAGAAACATCATAGTCTACTACCACTTGACTTGTTAAAAAGTTGTTGGTCCTTCAAGTTTGCTAATGTTACAACAATTCTCCCTCGGTTTTCTTTAGGTATTAGTTCAACGATAGCGAAGTATCTATCAGAAGAATTCTCTAAAAACTTGTTGATAACTATCGACCACTCTTTCTATTTTGGTAGTGTTGGGCAAAAATAAGTCAGTTTATAAGTTAGTTCATTCAAACATGTATCATAAGCTAGCTTATAACCTGGTTTTTTGAAACGCTACTTTGAGTAGCTTTTTAGGAGTTTATTATAACTTTTTTCAATTATTCCCTTGTTAATATTAATTATTAAATTCAAAGATATCTTTTTTTTTGATCATTTTACCTACTCATAAACTAGTTTTTGCCAAACATAATTTGTTTGTAAGCTAGCTTATCAGCTATTAACTAGTTTATCAGCTATCAGCTGGTTTATTAGCTACCAACTAGCTTATCAGCTATCAGCTAGTTTATCAGCTACCAACTAGCTTATTAGCTATGTGAATGTAAAGGTCTTATGAATAGAATGAGAGCACAAAAATCGTATTTAAAAAGGTCCGAGGACCTTTATTTGAAAAGATCCAAAGTTGATGGATTTTTATGTTCTCTTATTATTCTTTTCTTAACATTTTGTTTTAAACATGCCAAACAAAAACATAGCCACCATGCCATGTACTCTTCATTTTATCTTCTTCTACACTTTTAGTCACCTAATTTGACTTTTTTTTTTATAAACGCATATACTTCTAAACCTTTGGTAGAGGTTCAAATTTCATTCGACGCAATCTTTTTCCAGATATATAATATACACACAATAGGTCATGTTTAAGAGAAAACTGAACAAGAGAGTTTTTTATCTACACTGTATGTAATTATGCATAGATATAATTTATAATATACACACAATAAGTCATGTTTAAGAGAAAACCGAATAAAAGAGTCATTTATCTAGACCGTATGCAATTATGCATAGACATAATTTACAATATGCACACATGCTTATACACAGGTGCATAATGCACTTGTGTGTAAAAACCAAAAAATAACTTAATTTACTAGGTTGGGTTCCAGTGAAAACTTGAAGTTGATGTGTGAATTGTGAGAAATGATTATTAACAGTTACATGTACATTAGGATGAGATATATCAAATGCATTGAATCAATTCCCTTTTAAACCACAATTCATGAGAGGGCGTGAGATTTAAAAAGATCAAGAATTCAAATCCGTTTATAATACTTCTCACCGTCAACTCAACTTCTCCCACGATCTTACACACACGCAGGGCCGTTCCTAGGAGTTTTGATGCCCTGTGCGAACATGCTTAAAGATGCCCCCCTATGTCTACTTTTTAAGCAAATGAAATGACGAAAGACACAATTTTTGTAAAGGATTTGAAACCTAGTCAAGTTATTGATTAAAATGAAAAATACAAAAGAGACATAAAAACCAAAACCTCAAATCACAAAATATAAATTTGCATCACCTAAAACGATGTTTTTGTGCACTTCTTGAAGCAAAAAATATCAATCCATTTTTCATATACAAATCCTATGTCTAAATATCCTACCCAAGTCCTAAATTATCACGAAAAAGCGTAAACCAGTAGTATATGAAATTTTGATGCCCCCTTGGGCTTTGATGCCCTGTGCGGTCGCACGGGCTGCACGTGCCCAAGGCCCAGCCTGCACACACGCATTCGTCTGCGTCCATTCGCGCATGCATGCACACACACACACACACACACATACACACGCACACACACACGCACACATATATACGATATCGGTGTAAAAGCACATATTATTATTTTAACATGATAAGTACAAAGGTATTTGGCCTACAACCTAGGACATAACTGAGAACACATGTAATTAAGGGTTTACTAAATTCTAAACGGGTAAGCGCTTACCTACAAGGGATTAACATTCAATTACTATGTGTGTAACATTGTTGGGCTTAAAAATTGATTGTTGGTAAGCATTTTAAACACGGTAATGTTTACTGGGTACGAGTCGTTCCCACACTTACCTAGTAAGAATCTCTCGGTCCTTGTCCCCTTGTCTTGCTCTTGCCGAATAAGCTTTTAGGTCCTTCCATGTTGAATCAATGAAGTAAATGACATTAATAAGCGTTTACCCTGATACACATGTAGTAAACCACCCTTTACATATGATTTCAATACACAATTATAAATAATTTAGGTACTCTTTTGTTTTTATTTTTAAACATCATCCTCGTGTAAACCTCCTTGCATGACATAACATATATTATAAAAATGACCCTAAATGAAAATGATTGAAGCATTTGGACCAAGTCTTTAGGATGAGTCCGTTATGGTCTCCCTTATATTATTATTGTAAGAGTTTTGGGCCTTCTTATGAGTCGTTTATGGGTCCCTTGTTTTTGTTGTTTTATGTCTTTTTTTGGTTAACGGTCTTTTCTTTCTCCAACGAATTATGTCTTCTTACTAATTTATTTTTTAATCAATATTGAATATATTATCCGGTAAAGTTGAAAATCTATATATAGAACCACCTTATAAACCAATTAATTCTATAAAATTTATAACAATAATCTACTTAGTTCTGGTGTGTTCGGCATAGATGTTTATCAAACATGGGGTTTATATTTCTACCCTCTCTTATCCTATTTTGCATACCAAATGCACCTTTGAAGAATAACACTTTAAGATTAATCTCACTATATATAGACATTAGTTTTCTAGAGGGAGGTTCAAACGATATCAATTTAAGAAAAAGTGAGGGGCAATCCCAACCACTCATCTCAGTCAACAAAGGCGGCTTTGACCAGTCCCCCCTCCTTTAATAATCTCTATCCTTCCATCAATTGCGTCAATTCTCCGTGATCACATCCACCGTAACCGCGAGATGAGTGACTGAGATTGCTCCTCATGTTTTCCTAAATTGACGTGCTTCTCGTTTGAACCTTCCGCTAGTTTTTTGTTCTTTTAAAATTAAACATTTAATATTAATCTCACTTACACAAAACTAACATAATTAAAAATAATTCTGCTAAGGTCACTTTGTATATTGAAATAGTTAAATAAATTTTACTACAATTCAAGTTTGATGTAATCAACATCAACTACGTACAAAGGTAATTAGTGATTTACTTTGCACTTTATAGTTCAATGACCTAATTATATAATACCCTTATATACAAAAGCTATATAGGTAGCCAATATTTTCTCTTTATAAAATTTTCATTATAATAGTATATCATGTAAAGTGTAAACACATTATTTCCTAAATAAAACATTATACATACTTATGAAGTTATGAATTTATGATGATCTTTAAATCTATGTATCTAGCAGATATGTGTTAATATAGATTCGATTATGTTTGGCTATCAATTATTGATGCTATTCATTTCATCTTCAGTTTTGTACCTTTCATACAAAAACCCAAACATATAAATTTAATGAGATCTATTACATGATATCTATTAAAGCATCTTCAATACATATTCAATGCATAATTTATAGAGAAATTAATTATTTTAGCAATTTAAAAAATACTTAATGCCTTTTAACCATTTTTTCTAAAAAATCTCTAAATAGCCGCATCAATTCTCCAAAATTTAATCCACAAATAGCGATAAGGACTAAAATTTTAATTTTTGATTCGTCAGGGGCCAACTATGCAATACGTTCACGGATCCAAAAAAATTTTGAATCTGCCATTGTGGATTTTTTATTTTGAGGAGTTCATTTTAGCAGATGTCATTTTGGGGAGTTCATTTTAGCGTATGTCATTTTGAGGAGTTCATTTTAGCGAATTCCAGGGCTATAATTTCAAGGCTTTCATGAAAAAAATGGTTAGGAGGTGTTGAAGTGTTTTTAAATGGTTAAAATAATTAGTTTTTTCTAATCTGTATTGATTCTAACATTAAAAGTGATGCAAGTATAAATAAAATAATTTTAGAGATTTTTATTTTAACAAATTTTTCAAAACCCAAAATAGATGCACATGACACTTAATTTCACATCCTCGATATATACGTATCTTTTGTGTTTACATAAAGCCAAGAAAATACATATATTTAAGAAATATATGTACTTTCTTTCGCTTTATGTAAACACAAAAAATAATTAATTTATGTCATATTTAATCATATATATGAAAACAAATATAAGCATATTAATGTTAAAAACATTACGAATTTTACATTCATAACTTCATAGCAATAATAGAAAGTTCACTATTAAGTAATTAAACTAGCTAGTAAAAATCAATAACTCTTATTCGTACATAATGATGAAAAATAACAAAGCTACAACTCCTACCAATTAAACTTGTTCTTTTTTCTCAATAATCATCTCCCTAAAAAACCAAAAAAACAAATTCATGATAAATATGTTAAAATCAAAATAGATGATGATCAACAATCATATCTATTCAAAACCAAGCAACTTTCCCATATCTTCGGGTCGGATAGAACCCACCTTAGCTTCATCATTGATCCATCCATACTTCTCTAGAAATGGGTTCACAATCACCTTTGGTGGATACTTTTCAATAACATCTTTCCAAACATTATTTCTATCCAAATCTTTAGTCACCTCCCAAACACAATTGTTGCATTTGAAGCCTGCCCCCAAACTAATCATCAAGATCCTATCACCTTTCTTTAGCCTCTTCTTTGCCTCCATGTACCCTAAAACATACCACAACCCGCCCGCGGACGTGTTGCCGAATCGGTGTAGCGCCATCCGTGCGGGTTCAAGATCGTACTCGTCTAACCCTAGACTCGCACCCACTTCGTCAATCACCGCCCTCCCACCCGGGTGCACGCAAAAGTGCTCGATTCCCGTTTTTAGGTTGATCTTGCAACCCGCTTTTAGGGTTGCATAGCGAATGAGCTCCCAGAGTGGGAGAACCTTTGGCAGGAGAACCTGTAGGTTCTCCGTCAGAGCTCTTGCAGCGGCTTTCGTCAGGGTTTTGGTCAGACGAAAGCCGCTGTATCCCTTGTCGTCTTCCACTTGCATGCAACAATTGTAGTCTTCGTCGTTCGAACCAAAATGGGTTCGAACGAGACACTTTAGCTTCAAGATGGATTGATCCTTGCGAGCGACGTCGTTGGTTAGAAGCATCGAACAACCTCCAATGCGAAAAAGGCAGTTGGAAAGCATCATAGACCTTTCCCTCCCGCAATACCAGTTAGTCGCCATCGATTCCGAGCTCACAACAACGGCTAGTTTCTTCTTGTGAGTCTTGAACAAGTGCTGGACCAGATCGATAGCCACCAAGCTCGCGCTACACCCCATTCCGGATAGGTTAAACGCCTTGATATCGGGCCGCATTTTGTAATGGTTTATGATTCTTGATGTCAAAGAAGGAACTGATGACAGTAAAGAAACATTCACCACGAGTATATCGACTTGAGACGGCGAAATCTTCGATCTTTCGAAGATGTTGTCGAGCGTGTCGTAGAATACGGCTTCCATTTCGGATAAAGCATCGACGTGTTTAGGGTGTTTTTCTTCGCCCAAGATTATGTTTTTCGGGCCGTAGGTTTGTTCACCGATTCCGGAGTTGACGATTGTTTTTAAGAGGAACTTGTAATCCTCGATTCGAAGATTCTTGTTACGCGAAACGATTCGCGCGCATTCTTCGGTGTCGAGCTTCATCTCCTTGTTTCCCTTGTAGCATTCGTAATCGATCATGTAGCATGTTTGGCCTTGTTGACATATGAATTTGGCTAAGGAATAAACTAAGTAGAGGAATGTAGTGAAAAGCACAATTGCTGCTAATAACTCCATTGGTGGAATGTATTGAAGGGTTGGTTCTTTGAGAAACTCTGGGGTTTATATATATATAGCCATTGATTCTAGCAATTGCATTCTTTAGTAGTAATAAAATTAAAAGTTATGGATTTGGTCCCTAAGGTATGTCAAAAACAACGGATTCGGTCATTTATCTTTATTCATTATAAAAGAATCCTATACGTATGTAGTTTCTTAGGGATTTGGTTTCTACACTAACGTCCGTCCATGATCTCCGTTAAGTAAGGTTGATTGTCTTTTTAAGATTTTTTTATTTGTTATACCATTTTTCTAAACAAAGAGGACCAAATTTATTAACTTAAACTCATGTTACAAGTTAAAACCCAACGGATGCATCGATGTCTTTCCCCCTACGACGGTTTAATTTCTAGCAGTTTTCCCTTCAACGTATTCCACGACGTTTTTTCCCTTTGGTGGTTTCCCCCTTTAACATATTCCACGACGTGTTTCCCCTCTAGCAGTTTCCCCTTTGACGTATTCCATGACATGTTTCCCCTCCAGCGTGTTTCCTTTCCCACCAACATGGCATTGTGAATTAGGGGTGTTATTCGGTCGGTTAAATCGGTGTTCGGTTTATTCGGTTTGGGTTAATCGGTTTTTAAGCTTTTTAAAACTAACCGATAACCAAACCAAATAAGGTTCGATTAATCGGTTTTCGGGTTATTCGGTTCGGTAACTGGTTAAACCGAATAAGAATTTATATTTTTTCTTTGAATACTTGCTCAAATAATTTTCCCCAATTAAGTATTTGTTTCTTCCAATATATAATTGTATCATACATTTATACTCAACTATTGACTTATATTAGGTAAAAAAACATCATTTATCAAAAAATACGGCACCATTTTTTTTATTTGACGTAAATCAAACAATAAACACAATATTAGTAAAAACCGTTATCTACTATCAATAAAAAAACATTATATAGCAATAAAATATGTAAAATAATAATAGTATAACATGTATTTGGTTTATTTTTTACAACCATGAATTATATAAAATGTTAGTAGAATGTCTTATTCGGGTTATTTGGTTTAACCGAATTAGAAAAGTTTTAACCGAAAACCGAACCAAATAAGGATCCTTATTCGGTTAACCGAACCGTTTTACCCAAAAACCAAATAACCCGAAACTGTTTTACCCAAATGTCATTCGGTTTCGGTTATTTTTGACACCCCTATTGTGAATACACCACCACCATGGTTCCATCGACCAGCTTTTCTCTATCTCTCTCGGATCTGGTTTGGTCCCATTGATTTGCTTCTTCTCTCTCCCTCTCCCCCTCTCCCCGATCTAGTTTGGTTCCATTTGATTTTCCATATAGAGTTTTGAATTACGTGTCGATTTTTTGGTTTTGGGTTTTGATTTTAGGGTTTGATCACTTAGATTTTTTTTATAGTTTAGATTTTTGATTTTGATTAAGATTTTTATTTATGGTGGATTTGTGGCTTTTGATGTAGGGTGATGAAATTGAGTTATGTTGATGTGTTGATGAAGAAGAGTTTTGTTGATGTGGTGATGAACAGCAACATTCAAGAAATAAGAAAAATCAAATAAAAAATTGTTAAAATGACAAAAAAAATGAAAAAGACCCTTTAATTTAAGGGAAATATTGGAAGAAGGTTGATATGAGAGGCCAAATCCATAATAAATTGCATACGTGGAGGGTTTTTTTATAATAAATAAAGATAAATGATTAAATTTGTAATTTTTGACATACCTTGTAAACTCTTAAGGGGTGTTTGGGATTCCTTTTCTAAAACAACTTATATGTATATATATATATATATATATATATATTTGAACAGCAAAGAAGAGCACTCTAGACAAAGAGCTTCGGCAAAGCCATCACCCCATCTAGAGAGCCCAAAACTTTATTAAAAAGCTAGCAAGAAGCTAGCGACAAAGTACAGCGAATCATAACAAAGAGATGGGATTACAACACCACAATTGCCAAGCTAAATCCTTACACTTACCCCTATACTTCGCCCACGTATAAAGATTAGCTTGGTTACTTGTTACTTGTTGAAAAGGTTGGAGTCTTTTAAAAAAACTTAAAGTTACTTATTTATTATTTCAATCGGCATTAAACAAATAACCAGTTTTAGTAGGACAAGTATTCAAGTTTCTTATTTTACCCTTGGTTGAAAGTAATAATTGATTCTTTATTAATAACTCAAGAGGGTGTATTTAATGACATTTCCAAATTTGAATTATTCAACAAACAAAAATATCTGTTTCTATAACAATATTTATCACAAGATATGGATATATTCGCCAAGTAATATGATACCTTTTAATTTTTGTTCTTTTGTTAAATCTATATCGTCGAGCTACTCATTTTGTGGATAACTCATATTTCTTGCACAAATTTGAATTATCTTAAACTTAAATGGTTTTATAAATTCTTTCATCTAGATAACCTATAAAATCTTATAACATTTTATAAAACGTTTTCATATTTAATATAAAATATCTAAAAAGCTAATAATTATGAAAACGTTTTATAGAATTATATTGAATTTTGTACGGTTGCATCGGTTTCACGTTAGCAACGACTGTTTTTGAATGACAAATAAATCACACACACGTTCCGACACGAAGACGTCGAGATATTCGGATCCATACAGGCCACCCGACTAATCATTGACGACCATGGACCGACCCGAAAGCCGACCATGATCAGGGTATCGCAACATGCTCACCTCATAAATCGAACCTGAATGGACAAGAATATCATCCAGTGTAGGGTTCAAGGATGCTACTAGTTCACTAGACTACTACTGCTTTAATACGTTAGCTACGGGTTGTAAGGAAACCTGAAAAACAGTCAATCTACACATCATCTTGCATCGATTCTAGCATCTCTTTTTATTCTTTTATTTTGTGATTATTCGGCTTTTCCAAGTGGGTATTACTATTTAATAGCATGTGCTGAATTAAGATGGGGGAGTCTGCAAACAAGTGTCAGAAACTAATTGTATTCTGTGAAATTTTTCAGGAAACATTTAAACACTCATCATCTACCACATATTAAACCATCTTTTACCTCTTTTTTTGCCAATTCTAGACCCATCTATTTTCGTCGACTTCCACCTTTCTATATAATACATACCCTTTTCACCTTGCTTAATCTTCAGGTATCAATAATTAATTGATGTCATGCAATATCTATAGACGAAAGATCGGTTGTGAACTCAAATTATATTGTGAACGTGAGGACAGTTAAGAGCGCGACGCGTGGCATATTCAGTCCGAATAATCATGTATTATTTAGACTGACTATGCCACGTAGTGCGCTCTCGACTGTCTTCACATTCACAATGAAATATGAGTTCTCATTTGAACCTGACCCTATATTATATACACACACATATATGGCGTCAATGGTGTAAAAGAACAACATACTTCTAATCTTCTTGGAAGTCATGTTACACGTTTATCAAGACTACCGATTGATCAACTGAATGAGTAATAGATAAAACAAAATATAAAAGATCATACTATACTTGTATTCGAACATCCTTGGATGGTTAAATGTGGTAACGTGTTGGTGTATTTGGTAGGAATTAATGGGTAATTAAAATGAGCATAAAGGGTGGATTAAATTAAATTGAATATTAGTCAGAAGTGAACAATGAAGGGAAATAAAGGGTATTCGGCCAAAATCCAGGCATCCGTGGCCTTTAGATACTAGTAATTTAGTACCCATGATGATTTAAGGCCTACAGAAAATAATTTGCATTTTCTCGAAGGGTAGTCGTCATTATTTGACCTATAGTGAACATTTGATTGTTTAGAGTAGGGGTGGGTTCAAATGTGAACCACTTTTTGGTTGTGAACGTGAGGACAACCGAGAGCGCGACACGTGGCGGATGACTAGGCGCCACGTCAACTCCACGGCGGATGACTAGGCGCGATTCATGGGAGGGCATTGAATTAAAGAGGGGGACCACACTCAAAGCCGCCACGTGTCGCGCTCTCGGTTGTCCTCACGTTCACAACCAAAAAGTGGTTTACATTTGAACTTTCCTCTATATATTATATATATATATATGTAATGATGGACTATATATACATGTAATGATGGACTGTTGGTTTTTAAATAAATACAGTATGATAAAATTAAATACCGTCGACTTGGAGAATATTGTATATTTTCCAAATGAAATCCATCTTTTAAGCAACACGACAAAACCTGATTTGTTTTAACAATTTCATTCATTTGAAGGGAGTTTTTCTAATTTTTTTGATTGATTTTTAGATGTTTTTTTTTATTTTTTGGTTCATTTCTAGAAGTTTTTTAATTGATGTCCTTATACTTTCTAATATTAGGAGAGCATCACTTGAAACTTAGTATATACACATTTATACCCTACAAAAATCTATTTGCAAAAATCAGCTGAATATATGTAAGGGAGTAGGGGACCATCCGACCTTCTATATATGACCAAAAAAAAACATTGAGATAAGATCAGACTAGTTGGACAAATAAATTTACTTTTTTCGTCCAAGTACGATACAAAAGTGGTAATAACAAAAAGAATTTATCGAAAAGAAAAGCAATTTTAAACTCATCAAAACTTTCTCTAAACTTATGTGTAATCTAATCTAGAAATATCATATCCGATGCTATCTTAAATACAAAAGATTTAAACGTTCATTAATGTCTTAAAATTTTTCAAACAAAGTATGTAGCACCGTGGGTAATTAAATGTGAACGGCTTTTGAAGTGAACTTAATGCTTAGGCCATCCGCCATAGGCTATTCCAGAAGCGCTTAAATTGAATTTTCCAAAAGGTAAATTGGTATCCATTTTTTACATGTGTCCTATTTAAGAGTGCTATACAATAGGATTTTATAACTTTTTAAACGTTTAAATTGAATTTTATGATTTTCAAAACAAAAGGGTGTATTATCTTAATAATAATTTTCAAAAGTGTCATACAATAGGTTTATAAGTTGATCGTATTCTAAAAATTTTGTTAAAATATTTAAACACATTCCATAAATTTATTGTAACAAATTTAAAAAGAATTTTTTTTATATTTTATATTACAAACTTAAATTACATAAAATATTCCATTAAAACATATAAATGTTTTATGTTTTAAATGTCATAAAAACGTACGATATTTTTGTAATTTTAGCTCAAAACCAAACAATGTTAAATTACTTTCACAACTCAAGCTTTTCAATTTTAAACTTCGCTCTCTCTCAGATAAGGTAAGCAATTAATACGGTTATTTTCTTTCAAATAGCAATCATGACACTATTTGAAATACTACTTATCATGCCTTGGTAGCGCCTCAGGCACGTGAGTGGGCTTGCTTGGGAACGTGCGGGCTGCACAGCTGTCTCACTCACACACTCTCCTAATACTATATATATATATATATATATTGGGTATTCGGGCTTGTAGGTAGTGGAACTCTTATTTCAGGTTTGGTAAGGATTTATGGCCATGGGTAACGCTGATGTGACAAATCCGACTTTATGGATTTGTGGGTTGCGGTGCGCTACCGAATGCCTTACATGGTAAGCCATAAAATAGTAGGTTCATATAATAAATACACACACACATGAGCGTAATCATATGCTGAAAAGCCCAGATTCTGTGGATTCTGTAAATCCAATGATAGCCACCTATTTTATTTAATCCGAGTGATGGTATTTTTCATTCCATATTTATCAATAAAAATGTACCCCAATAAATTGCTATTTATATCAACGGCGCAACAAATACAGACCAACCTCCATGAATTGCGTCAATCCTCCGTGATCGCGTCCATCGTAACCGAAAACGTGTGGCTGAGAATCGTCCTCACATTTTCTTAAATTGACATCGTTCTCGTATGAATCCACCTATAGGGTCAGGTTCAAATGTGACCGGGTCCGCTTCTTTAATAATCTCCACCCCTCCCATGAATCGCGTCAATCCTCCGTGATCGCGTCCACCATACCTGAAGATGCGTGGCTGAGATTTGTCTTCACATTCACAACCAAAATTGAGTTCACATTTGAACCTAACCCTATATATATAATGTTTTTTGTTACATTGCAAAAACATATTACAATAAATATGGCATAATTTGGTATTCTAACATTATAGTGGTTAATATAAATAATTAATTACCAAGTAAAGGAAGCCACAAGCACTGAACCGAGTTCATCGAGATCTAAATTGGATTAAGAATTTCAAATTTTAAGTTTCTGATTATTATCATCATAATTAAGAAAGATATATGCGATCAGTTGCAACATCTTCACACAAGAAGGTTTTAATCATCATTGTTGCTCAATTAAAAATTATTTAGAGCCAAATATATTTTAATAAGCGTTAATTTGTTTTTCATTGTTTAAAAGAAAAAAAGCGGATGTTAGGTCATAAACGATGGGTCTACTTTAATAATAGTTTCAAAAAAGTGTTACATAGGGTTAATTTCAAAATTAATAAGTTAGATTAGGGACCCCTTAATTAAGCTTTGGTTTAGGGTGTAGTTTATTGACTTTAATTACTGTTATATAAGAAAAGGTTAAGGTTAGGGTTTTAGGCTATGTTTGGCAAACTAGCTGATAAGGTAGCTTATGACTGATAAGGTAACTTATGACTGATAAGGTACCTGATGACTGATAAGGTAGCTGGTGACTGATAAGGTAGCTGATGAATAAGTTTCGTTTGGCAAAAACTAGCTGATAAGGTAGCTTATGATTGTAAAAGGACAAAAACAGACATACTTTAAAATTAGTAAAGTAGAAAGTAGAAGGGTATATTTGGAATAAAAAATATAATAAGTGTCATAATTACAATAAGTCACCAAAACGCTACTCAAAGTAGCTTTTCAAAAAGCTAGCTTATAAGCTAACTTATAAGTCAGCTTATGGTCCATCCAAACATGTAACTGACTTATAAGGTGACTTATAAGCTAACTTATAAGCTACCTTATTTTTACCAAACGATGCCTTAGAGAAATTGGATTATGAAGAGATACTCTAACAAATTGTTTATAAAAAAAAGAGAGATAAAATTTTAAAATCCTTAAGAAAAATGTTCATCTCCTGAAGCTTATTATTTTGGATATTATAATATAAATTATATTATTAAAATATTTAATATATTTAAAAAATATTATTTCTTTTCTTATACATTTAATTTAAAGAATTTTCATTGTTAGAAAAATTTAAAAGAAAAATTGTTATACTTCTTCAAAGTTGGAAAATTTCACGCTCTCTTGTTGGGTAACATCCATTGTCATGGAAAGCTTCTTTTACCCAATAATAAGAGTCTTTACTCGATAGGAGTTTTCTTCATCAATTATCAGGTAAGTATTAGGATTCATCTAGTATTATAATATACATATAAATTAGAAGTTAAGGGTATGTTTAGTTGTGGAAAAATTTTCTATGAAAACTAAAAATTTAGAAAACTTGTTTAGTTGATTCAATTTAGAAAATTTTTTCCAAGAAAACAAAATTTTCATTTTCCAAATTTACACTTCAATTAGAAAACTACTTTTTATAGTTTTCCAATTCTCATTTTCATTTTCCATTTTCATTTTCAATTGTCGTCTCCTTCTCGGCTCCGGCCACCGCCACCGTCGCGCCTGCCGCCGCCGGCGACCGCCGCCACTACCACTGCCGCCACCAGCCGCCGCCGCTCGCCGCCACCAGCCACCGCCGCTCGCCGCCACCGTCGTCACGCTACCGTCATCCCCTTCTCGTCACCGCGACCACCGTCGCCGCCATCGCCGCCTCAACCACCGCCGCGACCACCCTCTCACCACCGCCCCACCGTCGCCACCACCATCTCCGCCGCCGTCGTCGCCGCCACCGCCACCATCGTCATCGCTGCCGAGGCCTCAAGGCCACCGCCGTCGCCGCCGAGGCCACCGCCACCACCGCCGAGGCCCCCGCCACCACCGCCGAGGCCACCGCCGTCGCCGCCGAGGCCCCCGCCACCACCGCCGTCGCCGCCGGGTCCACCGAGGCCACCGCCACCACCGCCGAGGCCACCGTCATCGCCGCCGGGTCCACCGAGGCCACCGCCGTCGCCACCGAGGCCACCGCCGGGTTCACCGAGGCCACCGCCGTCGCCACCGAGGCCACCGCCGTCGCCGTCGGGTCCACCGAGGCTACCGCCGTCGCCACCGAGGCAACCGTCGTCGCCGCCGAGGCCCCCGAGGCCACCGCCGTCGCCACCGAGGCAACCGTCGTCGCCGCCGAGGCCCCCGAGGCCACCGCCGTCGCCACCGAGGCCGTCGACGTCGCCCCCGAGGCCACCGCCATCGCCGCCAAGTCCCCCGAGGCCACTGCCACCATCGCCGTCGAGGCCTCCAAGGCCACCACCATCGCCGCCAAGGCCACCGAGGCCACCACCACCACCGTCGAGCCCACCATCGTTGCCGCCGTCGTTGCAATGTTTGGAAAAATGGAAAATGGAAAATGAAAAGTAATGAAAAATGCACAACTAAACGAGTTTTCTTATTTTCTAAAAATGGAAAATGAAAACTCCATGATTTCAAGTAAACAAGTTTTCCAAAATTTTCCTAGAAAACTGAAAATGAAAAATCAACTCCATTTTCTGTTTTCATTTTCTTGGAAAACAAAAACAGTTTTCCACAACTAAACACAACCTAAGAGACTCAAAAAAATTTATCGAATAAAGTGTTTTGCAAATATATACACTTTGAAAAATTAAGGTTAACCACAAGACTTGTGACGTACGGGTTAAGACATATGAGCGATGTGGCTAGTAATCCAATTTATTCAGGGTTTGAATCCAGGTGTGAATTCTAGATGAACCTTATTAAAAAAAAAATTATGGTCACTTAAGATTTTCTTAAGACTACATGTCTTGCAGTCAAATATTGTTTGGATTAGTTTAGTCCATGGTCTAAAATATTCTTAGAAAAAGAAAAGACTGAGATTATGATATGGACCTTTAGATTAGCAATGAAATATAAAATTATGAGTTGGTAATGGTATTCTGAAAACTGGCCACATATATTTCACTTAAATTTAAATTTGATAATTTAAAAATCTAAATCCTAAAGGATGTAATGTAAAATGATTATTTATAAGTTGGGCCGAATAAATTTTGGGCCTACTTTTATTTTGGAAATTGGAACTTTTGGTCCTGCTTTTATTTCCTAATCTAAAATAACCATAAAAACCCTCAGAAGTCTGAATTGCCGATTTGATAGGGCTTCATAGTTACAAACTTACAATTACAAATCATGATGATTTCAAAGAAATTTTCAGCTTTCCTTTTTTAATTTTAGAGAGGGGTTTTGGTTGATTTTGATAAGATTTTTTTGGTTTTCTTTTTGATTTCAAGATAATCTTTCAGTTTTTTGGTTGATTCCAAAATAATTTTTCAGTTTATAGATGGACCCTTTGAAGTTTCGAAAATAATACGATAGCACTTCTAAAATGATATGATTGCACAATTACAAAATTATTTTGTTTTACCTTCGTCGGACAAATAAAATGGTGGCACGTGCCCATTCTCTATGTATAAAGTTTGATTAGTAGAGCCAGACTAAACGGTCAAATAATTAAATAAATAAAAAATCAATTTTGAACATATAGAAAACCTTGTTTGGCGATTTTATCTTTTTGGACAATATCTCATTATAATATATTTTAAAAACTCTAACTAGATCATTTAAAAATAAATAAAACATTTTTTAAAATCTTTTTTATTTATGATTATAATTTTGGATGTTTAACTTTGACACATTTATTAAAAAACTTTTAAAATTTCATAATTGAAAAACTAAACACAAAAACTCGTTGTTTTAGATAAATTTTTTTTGACATTTTGGTAGGATTCTTGAAAAACTTCATGTATAGTTTATACAAGCTTGTTATTTTTAAAATATTCGGCCTATGTATAATTGGTCTAGGGTCGAGGTTGGGGTATAGTTGTCACAAAAAGCATAACCAAACCCACACCATCGGGTCATAACCAATCGTTATCGGTCCCATAGCTAATTGTTCTTGGGCCATGCTTAATTTGGTCATATCTATTCACAATCATACGATCACATCCAGATTCCATATGTCAAACTTTAATAATATTATTGTGTGTGATCGATTTTTATTTGGTTTCAGGTTATACAAACTTCTTGATCATTAGACATGTAGTTATTTAGAGATTATCAAAAGTGTCTCAATAACTATGTAAACTGAAATTAGAGACATGTTTGGTCTAAGTATTCACATTTTTAGTTATGTTTTTCCAAAAATAACAGTCTATATTGAAAATAAATAACTAAATTTCAATTTTTTTAATTCATCATAAATATTTAAGAGCTAATAAGATATATATATATATATATATATATTTTTATTTGTGAACCATTTTTAGCTTGTAAATCTACATTTAAGGCATTATTCATAAATTAACCTGCCATGATTTTCGTAATTCATAATTTTTAATAAAATTCGAAAATGCCACGACCGTCTATCAAAACATTGAACGACTCTGATTTAGTTCACAAGTTCACAAACCAAAAAGTGGTTCACAAATGAAAATCCCTATGTGTGTGTGTGTGAGTGAAAGTTCGGTTTCATAATTCATAAGTTCACACCACGTGGCATATCCAGTCTAAATAATCATGATTATTCAGACTGGATTTGCCACGTAGCACGCTCTCGACTGTCAGAGAGAGAGAGAGAGAGAGAGAGAGGGGGGGGGGGGGGAGAGGCAAAAGTTCAACTGCGAACTTTTTTTGCATTGCGAACATAAGGACAGCCGAAAGCATGACACGTGTCCACATTCAGTATGAATGACAAAGGTGAATGTTCGTTCTAAATAATATATTAATAGATGAACATTCACCTTCAATATTCATGCTAAATATGAACACGTTTATCCTCACGTTCGCTATCAAATCCTTAGTCAAACTTTCATATGTATAAGAATAGGATTGAGGTAAGATTTTATTTGAATTCATATTCGATCATTTTTCCACAGAAAAATAAAATAAAATAAGGTAATTACAGCTATGGCGCGAAATTAATGTTGTCAATATCAATAATTTAATGAATAAAAACTTAACTTTAAAACTACAATCCAAGTTGAGCACAAGAACCACAAATATTAAAAAGAAAACCGTTACATTTATTTTTGAACTATACATACATATATATACATGTATATATGTATTTGATCGACCATAATAAAACAAAAGTATCTCAAGTGCTTTTACTCAACACCTAAAAAAATCGTATTCCAAAATGTAAAATTTTTCAGACATATTTATTTAAACATTTTAAATTTGTAACAAATCTATAAATAACATTTAAAGTCGTACCATTAAGGTGGTGGCATGGTAGCATTCTCATCGTTAACCCATCCATATTTCTCCAAATAAGGATTATTCAATGATTTTGGTGGAAATTTGTCAACACAATCTTCCCAAACATTCTTATCCTCCAAGTCCCTTAATACCTCCCACATACAACTATTGCACTTGAACCCGGATCCGAACCCGATCATCAAAACCCGATCTCCTTTCTTCAACCGCTTCTTTGCCTCCATATACCCTAAAACATACCACAAGCTACTTGCCGACGTGTTCCCAAATCGGTGAAGAGTCATCCTCGATGGCTCCATATCGTCCTCCGTTAATGCCAAGCTTCGTTTCACGCCATCGATCACCGCCTTCCCACCGGGGTGCAAGCAAAAATGGTCCACCCCTAACTTGAAGTTCAAACCCACCTTCCCTTAACCCCAACTTTCAAGAATTTAGCACTAAATTTGTGGATATTGGAAAGGAAGACGTAACGAAAGATTGCGGTTAATGGCAATATCTTTGGTGCTATGGTTCTTAGGTTTAGGGTTAGGCTCGGTGGCGGTTTTCGGTAGGGTTTTCCCTAGGAAAAACCCTAGGTGGCCTTTGTCGTCTTCTTGTTGTCGGCAACAGTGTGAGCTTCGTCACTTGATCCCAAATGGGTTCGGACCAAACACTTTAACTTGAACATGGCTTGCTTTTCTAGGGCTTTTTTGTTGGTTAAGAGCACCGAACAACCCCCACATCGAAACAAACAGTTGGTGAGAATCATGGACTTCTCATTGCCGTTG
Source organism: Centaurea solstitialis (assembly GCA_030169165.1). NCBI lineage: Eukaryota > Viridiplantae > Streptophyta > Magnoliopsida > Asterales > Asteraceae > Centaurea > Centaurea solstitialis. Next base: position 6,423,185 of record CM058046.1, on the reverse strand, counting down.
TACCAGTTTGGCGCGATTGACTCTGAGGTTAAGACGAGGGCGAATTTGTTTCGATGAGTCTTGAACATGTTTTGGACGAGATTGATGGAGATCAGAGTCGCGCTACATCCCATTCCAGAGAGGTTGAAAGATTTGATATCTTCTCTCATCTTGTAATGGTTGATGATACGAGATGTTAGTGATGGCACTAAAGCCATCACTGAAACATTGACGACCAGTATGTCAATGTCTTGTGGAGTAATCCCAGATCGACTAAATAACCTATCTAAAGGGTTTTTGTATAAAAGTCATCCATTTCTAGTAGACTATCGCTTAATATAGGGTTTGTCCCACGACCTACGAAAAAGTTTTTTGGACCATAGGTTTCTTCTCCGATGCCAGAGCTAACTATGGCACGCAAGAGAAACCTGTACTCTTCCATACCTAAGTTCTTGCATCCCTTGATCATATCACCAGCAAATTCTGTGGGGACTTTCTGATCATCTGACGGCTTGAAGCACTTCATAATTTAGGATGTAACATGATTGGTTTCTTCTTTGATCAATGAATTTATACAAGAGGTGTAAGAGATATGGCACCAAGAGACATGCCAATATCACAAGCATCATTTGAAGGTTGATTGGTATGTGCAATTTGTGTGTGTTTATTAGGTCAATACCACCATTTATATAAGAAAATTGACAAACCCCAAGATTGGGCTATAGTTTTTATTGCAATCTATCACCATCATTTGTCAACTATTTTAATTACCATGGGAAACAATTATATAAAAAAGAACATTTAATTTAATTCAAGATTGATATTACGGTTAAAATACAAATAATATAACTTTCTCTCACTTACAATAAAAGCTTTGAGCTTTTTTAAGATGAATGAAGGGGTAAAGTGTGACCAAAAAGTCCAAAATGGGGAGGTTGAGGTGATGCACGGTTCAAAATAATGAAATTATTGAGAACGATATGACATCAACTTTTTTACAAATCCCATTCTCTTTTTCCTCAAAAGGCTATATTTTCCTTAAAAGAAGAATCTTAAATATTATGATAATTGTAAAAATTAGGTAATTATTAATAAATATTTGATATATATATATATATATATCATCAGAGGAAAGTTCAAATGTGAACCACTTTTTCATTGTGATATGAGAACGAATCTCAGTCAATCATCCGGTCAATAAATGCGGCTTTGAGCGGTCCACCCCCTTTAATAATCTCTACCCTCCATGAATCGCGTCAATCCTCCCTAATCACGTCCACCGTAACCGAAGATGTGTGACTGAGATTCGTCCTCACGGTTCACAATGAAAAAGTGGTTCACATTTGAACCCACCCCATATCATCTATTATTTATATAAACGCTTCATTTAAGAATAAGATTTAACGCATTTGTTAGTATGTTTTTTGTTTCATAATGTGAATTTTTCTTGTAAGTTTGTGTCACAACAATATACGTAAAAGTTTTACATTATGAAACAAATTTCTATTAATAAATAACTTAAATTTCAGTATTAGATATGTGGAAACACATGCTAAATGATATCATAAAACATAGGTCTTACGGTTAGCGTAAAAAAATCAAAAATATATTTGGTGACTTTTGAAACATAGCCTCTAGCGGATTTGCAAACAAAAAAAAATCAAAAAAATCGTGGGATAAAACTCCAACCTATGAGAAACTCTGACGACATAAAAAAAATGTAATCTTTGAGGAGAGGCAAATTTTTTAAGGAGTCTCACCGTCCATTGAAATGTTAAAAAGAAAAACGAACTCTACCAATCAGAAATGAAAATCTACTCACAAACCAAAAATGAGATTCTTTCTATTTAAAAAAATCTGCAAATTGTCAAAAAAAGTGCGAAATTGTCTTTGAGGAGTTTATGGCTATTTGATAACTTTTGAAAAAAAATGGTTAAGAAGAATTACACTCTTTTTTAAATAGTTATAAAAATTAATTTCTTCATTTTATATATTTATATATGAGAACTTTTGTATGCAGATACAGTTAAGATACAAATTTGTTATTTTCATATAGGTTTATAAATCATTAAAAAATAAAATAAATAAATATCTAAAAAGGTTAACGTTTGTTGTTGGGCCAAGCCAACTACATTATTAAAAGGAATAACCCCATAATTTTGACCTTACATGTGGAAAATTGCCCCAATCTTTAACGCCTTTTATGCTTTAGAGGCTACTTAATGCACCCCTTAAACATCCCAAGTTCCCAACTATATTTGTAGGCAAAATATATGATATATTAAAAATTAGATATATTTTCATTCCCATTTTAGTAGATATTGTTTTAGTAATATAAGTAAATTGTACTTGAATATAAATGTATGATTCAATTATCTATTGAAAGCAATATGTATTGAAGGTAGAAAAATTATTGGAATAGATAAAGAAACTTTTATTTCGTTTAACTGGTTAAAGAATCTAATAATCCGAACATATTAAACCAACCCTTATTTGGTATTTGGTTTAGCTACCCATTACTCCTAAGAGAAAATCAAAATAATATTTATTGACCGAGTAATTTGTTTAATAAATATACTAAAAAGGGATAATTACTCCTATGTCCTTCCAAAACTTTAAAATTATCTCTATATCCTTACAAACATTTAAATTATCTCTATGTCCTTACAAACTTTTAAAACTCTTTTCTATATCCAAATAACTATTTTTATGTTTATTAAATCATTTAAATACTAATAACCATTATTAAATTACTATATTACCCTTAATAATATCAAAGCCAAAATTAATAACACCTATCAAACATCGACAACGCATCTTCTTCTTCATTCCGCCATTTCATCTTCTTAGGATCCAAAAGTAGAAATTAGAGATAAATTGTTGCATAAATTGGCCAATGGGCCTTGTATGAATCCTCACCTAATGTATCCAACTCAACAATAGCTTCATCAAACCTTGGAACACGTGTCATTTACCATAACCATAGTCCATATACCACACATTACCTATATCATGTGATGGAAAGTTGTTTTATACTAATTGAGAACAATTTCTCTTTTTTCTTTAAGTGCAACCCCTATTCACTCTCCAAAATATACTTACCTGCTAGCTTCTTCCAGGACATTGCGTAGTCAACAAGATGAAACGGCATAGTCAATAAGATATGGAGGACGTCGATGTTTGTTTATGTGATTATCTTTTTAATTTGATAAATGTTTTATGTGATTATCTTTTTAGTTTGATAAATGTTATTAATTTTGACTTTAATATTATTAAGGGTAATATAGTAACTTAATAATAGTTATTAATATTTAAATGATTTAATAAATATAAAAATAGATATTTGGATATAGAAAAGAGTTTTAAAAGTTTGTAAGGATATAGAGATAATTTTAAAGTTTGTAAGGATATAAAAATAATTTTAAAGTTTTGGAAGGACATAGGAGTAATTATCCCTAAAAAAAATGCAACTTAGATTGAGTCTTTTAGATCCGGGAATGGGAATCCCAAAAGGTATTTCATTTTCTAGAAATATATAAAATTCAGAGAATGTCTTTGAATTTAAGGATAATAACATATCATTTGCCATACAATTATTAATAGATGAGATGACAAAAATGTTATGATATTTTTTTTCTATAGTATTTTAATACAATTCAATTTATAAAGTGACAAAAACATCATTTTCGTCCAAAGTTCTTTATCGGGCCGATCCGTTAATTTCTGAACAAAATGTCTATCGATGTTTATCTAAAAAGCCAAAAAGGTAAAGCTCATTTATATCATGTGCATGACTAACTAAATAAGTTACCTTTTTTTAATCATATCGCCTTCATATTTTAGTGAAAAATAAAACAAGAATTGAAAGGTCTAACCAATTAATGATGAGACTATAAATGATGTCTAGCTTAGTTGGTATTTCTAAGGAAAATTTATCTAGGTTCTATCATAAGGGGAGTTAATTTAAGGACATGAACAAACTCTTATCAACAAGCTCTTAATTTAAGGGTTGGTCCAATCATAGATTGGTCCAACCCTGGTGCACTCAAAGACTATGGCTGGGATCTAGGCACAACATAAGTTGGGCCGGGACAGCAACGGATTAATGGGATGCCCAATACCGTCGGGAAGGTGTGCATGCGTGTGTTCGTGACAGTTGTTCATTGGTTCGACACCACTTTAGCGCAAAAAAAATTAATGATCAAACTTGGTGTGTACATATGAAAATCTATTGTCCTAAATCACACATCTCATTCGGTCATTTTTATCTAACCAATGAAATAAATTCGATTTTTATGCATTTTAAATTTAAATCATTTAAATTCATATTCTTTATTTTTATGATATGTATTCATGTGATTGGTGGATATGAATGAAACGTGAGGATTTGATTTTTATCCGAGTTAAGCTTTGTACGTGTTTAATTTGTTTAATAAATATGGAAAATACACCATGGCTCATCATCAACGATAATACTCCCGTATTTATGGTATATAATTTGATTTTTTGTATGATTTTTGTGATTATTTTAACCCAAATTGCTTTCATCAAATCTTTGAAGGCGGGAAATCTTTGTGATTATTTTAGCCCTATTCGTTGATCTTCTTCTAAACTTTTGTGGTGGTTATTACTTATTTTCTTTGGTTAATTTGGGACTGGCGTGATAGGATTGTGCATGCCCATGTGTCTAAGAGGGAGAAGGTCAAAGATGATGATATTTTCCCAAGCATTTAGCGTATCTCCGCTTTATAGACTTCTGCGAAATCTTCGCAGGTTAATCTTGATTTTCATAGTTGGGTTAATTCTCCTATACATGCACTTGGGATCGGTTAGTTTTCATTTTCTCTTCGGTTAGTTTTTATGGGAGTCTTTCTTTGGGGTTTTTGGTTTTGTGTAGAGTTGTTCGTCGATGATACGACCCGTTAGACCCGGTCCATTCCCGTTAGAAAAAACGGGCTTGGACAATCATTGTCGAAAATATGGGCAGACTTGGGCAATGAAAATTTGTTTTTTGAACAAGCATGTCTGACATGTTATATTTTTATAGTTGATCTTATTTAGTTATTTTGTATATAATTAATAATTAATGTTTTATTAAAAAATAATTAAAAAATAACTTTGGGTTTAATAATTTAATATTTTTTATAAATCATTAGAGATAAAATGTTGATAATTCATATATTATAATAATTTATTCATACAATATGTACATTGATATCATTTACATTTTATTTTTATACTCGAAAATACATATATAATTTACATAACTTGGAGGTTCAAACGAGAGGCATGTCAATTCAAAATAACGTGAGGAGCAATATCAGCCACTCATCTTGCGGTTACGGTGGACGTGATCACGAAGGATTGACGTGGTTCATGGGAGGGTATAAATTATTATAGGGGGAACCGGTCAAAGCCACCTTTGTTGACCGGATGAGTGGCTGAGATTGCATCTCACGTCATCTTAAATTGATATGTTTCTCGTTTGAACTTTCATCTACATAATTTATAACTTTATATTAATTTTGTTTTTCAAATATAAAAAAATAAGCCCGTTAGCCCATGGGCAACCCCATAAGCATGTAAAAACAGACTTGAGTTTTCTATATTATGCCCGTTGGACAAACGAATAATGTTAGGCTCGGCCCATACCTGGTTCAAGCCCGCAAATGATCACCTCTAGTTTTGTGGTCTCTAGCATTGATTTTCTAACGTCTCACTAGTGTTCTTAATAAATTTTGATGCACTTGACGGGGAGACTTTATCAAAACTCCTTACATTACGTTCCTTTAACATTTAACTTGATTTTCTAGTTATTCAGACTTAGTTACATGGTGGCTAAAATGCCTCCTATATTTAAACTTATTAATTTCAAATAACTTTTTTTCATGTTTAAAGTTTTATGTATTATTAAATGTCTCATACCATCCAACTACTCCTTTTGTGGATACAACTAGATCCATACATATGTCTTCCAAAAAGTTTGATTTTATCTTTGAAATTAATTGATTTCATAAATTCTCTCATCTAGATTTTTCTTCGTTGTTTTTAAGATATCGACACACAACCTTTATTTAAGCCATATGTATGATAATGACAAAATATATTACAAAAACTGATATAGACATTATAACTTACAATGTCTTATGATTTCATTATGATTTATCATTTTAGAAATATCAAGTAAATATATAGTTGTTGGTTAAGTTAACTTCTAATCGTTGTCATAATTTCTTAACATGTGAATGAACGTGATACTTTGTATTTAGATTTTATTGGTTATGAAAGTTTTATATTAACTTATTTTTATGAGTTAGAAGGACGAATTAATTTTGTTAAAAATGTACCAACTAAACCTAGTAAATTTATAAAATAAAATCTTGACACGATAATAAGCTTATGGCTACTTACGGGTATAGTGGTCATACAAGTGAACCCTACTCCATTATTTCATCACTTTTGTCTATATGCTTTTTAAGGTATTTGATATTGAGTGCTTAGTATGGATTGATGACATTAATTATTTTTTTATATATACTTTGACTTTTCAATATGAAAATTTTATTGAAATCTTATTTGTTTAAAATGTATACCTGTTTGACTTGATATATTTTACTCTTTTAGTGTCTACTTGTTAATACTTTACTGTATTTAATGAGTCTCGTAATTAATTCTATAACCATACTGTCTATACATGATTGTTTAGTAAGAAGGTTTTAATTGCAACCTACGTAGATGGAAGATGATAATATCTATTCATTATGATCATGTTTTGAATTAGAAAAAAAAATCATATATTTAATAGAGTGAATGAACGACCATTATTGATTTGGGGTTTATGACTTGTAAGGGTAACCAACTGTTCCAATTGTACAAATGTTACCATGAAACTATTTTTTGTACTCAATTGACCATTAAACTCTTTTTGACTGTACGTATAGTACCATTATGACCTGGTATAACAGGTAAACCACCATGAACCACCGGTAACCACCACCACCACCACCAAAACACCACCACAGCCACCACCTTCTTCAAACCCACCACCACAACCACCACCTTCAAACCCACCACCACAGCCACCACCAAACCACCACCACCAACACCAACCACCATCACCCACCCACCACCACCATCTTCACATCTTCTTCATCTTCCTCTCTCTTCATTACACCACCATCACATAAACCCTAACTTATTTATTAAAAACAAATAAATCATTTTTAGCTCCTTATTGCTTTAATTAGCTCGTTATTTGTCAAATCTTTTTACTATGTTTCTTAAAGAATGAAAAATGGGGAGAAGATAAAATGGTTGCGTTTTGGGAAAATAAAATTCTTAAAAATGGAAATGAATGGATGGGAATAATGGGATCCACCTTGGCCCCCTCTTTTACTAAATTGATTTTTTTCTTAGGGTTAATTTCATGTATGCCCTTCCTAAAACTCAAAATATCATATTTACCCAACTTAAACTACAAATATCATATATGCCCTTCCTAACCTATCTAAATATCATATTTACCCAAATAACCATTTTTATATATTTTTAAATTAGATTTAATTATAAAAAATAGGTAAATGACTATTATACCCCATTCCTATCTAATCTGTATTTAAAAATCTTCTTTCATGAAAAAACCCATATGCTTCTTGTTCCTCTTCTTCATCACCTCCCCTTCATGTTCTTCATCACCATCGCCACCCACTCAAGAATCTTGAAATTTGGTAGGATATAATATAAACTTACAGCTAAAAGGTATTTATTAGAATATGTAAATAAATCACCATTTATTTTGTAAATATTCTAGAAATATCCTTGATATTGTTGCCTAATTTATAGGATAGCAATTCCTAATTTATAGCCATTTTATTTTGCATATATGCTGGGCTAAATCAATTAAAGGGATGACTCTAATTTACCACAATAACTTGTAATCAGAACATCAATCGCAACCCTCAAAACAAACACGATGAAATGTCCTAAATTACCTCTTTAATTAACTCCAATCAAAATTAAAAAAAAAACAGAAAACAAACCTGATCTCATAAGAAATTGATTTGATAATTTCAAAATTTTATAATTATGTTCCAGCCCGAATGACCTGAAGCATCCACAAAAATGGAAGGCCAGAACAGTACACTGGAATTTTGAATAAATACAAGTCCATTAGCATTCAAAGCTGTTCATTGCCAAATCTAGGGCTCAACAGCTTCGCCAAGATGGACTTAATTAACAATCACGATTTCACCAAATTAACACTTGGATTTCTCTAATTGAGCATGCAAATAGTAATATAAACGATGAGATTATAGTTACAAGCTTGAAGTCCTGGTGATGGTGATGAAGAACAAGAAGGGGGGTGATGAAGAAGAGAAACAAGAAGCATATGGGTTTTTTCATCAAAAAAGATATTTAAATAGAGATTAGATTGGAAAGGGGTATAATAGTCATTTACCTATTTTTTATAATTAAATTTAATTTAAAAATCCATAAAAATGGTTATTTGGGTAAATATGATATTTAGATAGGTTAGGAAGGGCATATATGACATTTGTAGTTTAAGTTGGGTAAATATGATTTTGAGTTTTAGGAAGGGCATACATGAAATTAACCCTTTTTCTTATTTCTCTTCATACAGCCACACCTTTTAATTTAACTAGCCTTTTATATAAAATAATTATTATATCTTCTTCAAAATAACCATTGATTTTTTCTTTAACAGTATAAAATGTGAAGAAGGTGGTGGCTGTGGTGATGTTTTGGTGTTGGTGGTGATGGTGGTGTAATGAAGAGAGAGGAAGATGAGGAAGATGAAGAAGATGTGAAGATGGTGGTGGTGGGTGGGTGATGGTGGTTGGTGTTGGTGGTGGTGGTTTGGTGGTGGCTGTGGTGGTGGGTTTGAAGGTGGTGGTTGTGGTGGTGGGTTTGAAGAAGGTGGTGGTTGTGGTGGTGTTTTGGTGGTGGGTTTGAAGAAGGTGGTGGATGTGGTGGTGTTTTGGTGGTGGTGGTGGTTACCGGTGGTTTACCTGTTATACCAGGTCATAATGGTACTATATGTACAGTCAAAAAGGGTTTAATGGTCAATTGAGTACAAAAAATAGTTTCATGGTAACATTTGTACAATTGGAACAGTTGGTTACCCTTACAAGTCATAAACCCATTGATTTGTATAGTTCGTTAGAATTACGTGGAAAGATTTAAAATTTCCAAAAATTTCCAAAAATTTCCAAATTTGTCATTCCAATTAAAAAATATATTTATTCCATTTAAGAAAAAGAACTCTAAAACAAGAACTCTTTGGATCCATACAAACATATGGATCCACACACTTAGCTTTATCCATTTAGGAATGAATGAAAAACAACCAAACAAAAAACAACTAGGATTAATAGATATCAAATATCATGTTTGATGCTTTAACTTTACTAAAGTTTATAGTTTTTTTGTAAGATTAGGATAAAAATCACCTATGTTTAAATTTCTAAGTGTCATTTATGTCTATCAATTAGATAAATACATATTATCAAAGAAAGACTATGAACTTAATTAAAATAAAATCAAGATAGGTAAAAATCTAATTTATTATCATTGATTGAATATAGATCAGATTAGTGATGGTAAAAAAATCGAGTCAGAGCCGATTACTAGCCGGTCGGTTTAAAACCAATATTGTGGCTTAACCGGTTACGGGTCGGTTACAGTTAAGGGGATTTCGAGGCATAACCAATTTAAACTGGTTAAGGTTATTTAAGGCTTTTTTTTAACTATTTTTTAATAACATTAATGATTATTCTATAAACTTAAAAAAAAAAAAAAATAAGCCACATAAATTACTTAAAAAATACGCTTTTTATTATACCTTTAAATTAATTACATTATATATATAGGGGTCGTATCCGTTACAAACCGGATAGTTTGTACAAACTATACAAACCAATCTCCACCACACATGTAGATGATCAATGGCTTAGATTAATTTAGTTCCTAGATTTGCTCTCAACTACATTTGAAAATATTTGAAAATCACCTAAAAGTTAAGAGATAAACAAAATATAAACAAAATCAATGGTTAAGATTAGGTTTGTATAGTTTGCACAATCTAACTGGTTTGCAATGGATACTTCCCCTATATATATATATTATAATACATCGCTTGAATATAAAAAAACAACTATTTAAAAAAAACAGTTAGGCCATCCGCAGCCAAGGCGGTTTGGAGCCTGTACAGTTGCCTTGCAGGTGGTAACACCACCGTGGTGGTCTGGTGGACCTGCAAGGTACCTGCAAGGGAGCTCAACGGTGACTCCTTGCAGGTGGTAACATGCCAAACACACACACACACACACACACATATATACATACAGAATATATATATATATATATATTTTATTATTTAAATAATACAGATGGTATGACCTGTACGGTTGTGGATGAAATGGTAAGGTAGTGGTAAAACTGATGTGGCGCTGAGGTGGCAGCTTGTGCAGGTGGTATCACCTGCACGGCTTCGGATGGCCTTATAGGTTACCGGCCAATTATGCATTTTTGAAAACAACCTTAATCGGTTAAGGTTTTTGGTTAACTAACCGGTTAAACATCGAACCAATTATAACCAGCTAACTACCGAGCCGATTATAACTCGTTACGTGTGGCCATCACCGGATCAAATTGTAACTAAAAAAACACATAACTTTTACATTTTACATGATAGCCATTTTACATGGATTTTAATTTTTTATGGACCAATATCTTCCTACGTTGTTTTATACCATATAATATTACCAAACACTATATCTATATATATTAATTATATTTTTGGTTTTGTTTTAATAATCAAAATTTAATTACTCCTCTGTCAAAATAAAAATAAAAAAATAAAAATAACAATGGAAACAATATATGGTTAAAAAGTAACAGAAATCATCAAATTGTATGTGAAATTATAAGAACCACAAAAACATCATCTTTGCCTTTTTCTCTCGCCGGAGAAAATCGCCGGAAAATTCACATTACACCGTAATGGCGACAAAGTTACCGTACGCCGATATCGATTCAAGCTTGAGAGCTATGGCCGGTCGTGCCGAGGGTTTCGGCCGTTTTGCCGTCGGTGGAGCTCATGGTCCTCTGCATTCCGTCACATCCTTGGCCGGTAATTTCATCTGATTTTAGAAAATCTTCTAAATGAGTGAATTTTATCTGCTTTTTATAGATTTTAGTTTTAAATTTGAGTGAATTTTCTGTATGTTATCCTGATTTCTGTGTTAATGTATTAGAAAATTGATGTTAGTATGGATATGGAATTAGTCAGTTTCCAAGTTTGATTGGATATTAGGACTAATTTTTAGCTGACTTAAATGCAGATGGGATCATTGTTGGTGTTTAATTGTATCATTTTCTATGTAATAGGTACTTAGGAGTTAGGTTCACTACCTGTGACATTTGTGTTTAAACTAGGGAAATTGCCGAAAAAGGTAACATAAATGTCCAAAAAATCCAATCAGGGGAACGTACATTTTTTTTTGCCGAGAAAGGACTATACATTTAATTTTGTCAAAAAAAGGGAAAGAGTAACCGGTAACTTGTACAACCGGTTACTCTTCCCCATTTTTTGACAAAATCAAATATATAGTCCTTTCTCGGCAAAAAAATATACGTTCCCCTGATTGGATTTTTAGACATTCATGTTACCTTTTCCGGCAAAATCAGTAAGTGGTGGTGGGAGTGGGTGGTGGGAGTGGGTGGTAGGGAGTGGTGGGGGCGGTGGGTGGTGAAGAGTCGTGGGTTGCAGCGGGTGGCGGTGGGTGGCAGGGGACGTGGGTGGTGGGGGTGGCGGAGGACGTGGGTGGTGGTGGTGCTTGTCTCCTTGACTCGCCTACCTCATCTATACGCAATTAGATGTTGAATTCTAAGAAAGAGGGGGGATGGGTGGTGGGTGGCAGTCGGTGGTGGTGCGTGGCGATGGCAATCGATGGCGGTGCGTGACAAAATCAAATGCATAGTCATTTCTCGGCAAAAAAATGTACGTTCCCCTAATTGGATTTTTTTGACATTTATGTTACCTTTTTCGGCAATTTGATGGTGCTGACTGGACTGCCACTTGGACAGACACGTCAGCAGGTTACCTGCTGACTAAGCAATCATCAAGTTAATCAGGTCACATTCCCTTTTTTTTGACAAAATCAAATGCATAGTCCTTTCTCGGCAAAAAAAATGTACGTTCCCTTGATTGGATTTTTTTGACATTTATGTTACCTTTTTCGGCAATTTTCCCTTTAAACTATGCTTATATTATGCATAATAATCTCTCACTTCTTTGAAATTTTTTAACATAGTAGTTTAGACTTTAGAGGATAAGGATATGTATGGTTGGGGGGATATTTCTGTCATTAGCTCATTATACACATAGATACATAGATACATTCACATGGAAGACCTCAAAGTTTATCTCTCTTGAATTTGATCAAATGACACGGCACTAGACACACACGTTCACCTCTGTTATAAGGGGGACCGTCTAGCCTCTGTATGAGGGGGCGTGTAAAAGTCTCACATCACATTGTAAAACAATAATGATTGAATAAGTAATTTAAGCTTTAAAAGCTACTAAACACACATGCTATAATAAAGACTTGCAGTTTTCATGGGACGGGAGAACAGAATTTCAGAAATTGTTCGTTCCTTTTTTTCTATTTCTAGAGGTCTTCGTATGTATCATAATGAACTTTGTGCAGCACATGATGAAAGTTAAAGTGGGTTACTAATATGGAAAGAGAGCTAAGAATTAAGGGAAACAACTATATAGTTTTTGTATATTTAAGTGAATATGCCAAGATTTGAAATAAATGCTTTGTGCCACTTGTTATGAAAATTAAGACTTAAGAGTGACATTTATAATTTAGATTGAAATTGCACACTAGGCTGTCTCTGACTCATCATGGATGTGGAACTGTGTTACGTGAACCTTCTGCATTTGATTCTTTTTTTGGTAGGGTTTCACTTTCAGTTAATTAAATTCAAGTAAACAACTGCTGGTTTATTGTATATGTCTACTTAGTACTTTTATTACAATGATACTGAAACAATCAAGCTAGTTGAGTTTGATAATAATCGAATCTTGAGCAAGTCAAGCTGACCAGATTTCTTGATTTATAGTTTTAACCCTCAAGAAGAACATTATCCACTTAATCTAAAAACTGGTTGATAGGAAGGTAGAAACATGGAATAGTGTAACACCCTGCACGCTTAACTGGTACTACTCCCACCGAAGCACGCTTAACTGCAGCGTTCCAAAAACCTGCCGTGCATCTAGCCCCAAAACGCGTTGTTGTTAGGAAGGCCAAGGTATTACTTATGAACCCAACATTACTCTGTCCACGGCGATATGGATATGCCTAAGGTGTTACAAATAGTTTTGAACTCTTCATCTCTCATTATGATTTCTTCAAGTTTAATAATATTTCTTTATAATAGCAACTTCACCTCCACATGATCATGAATGTAATTTCAGTTTTTGTTCTTAGTGACTAACATAACTACCCTAAAAATTATGTGACTATAAGAGGTTCCCAATTATTTTTGGAGTTCTAGAGATAATATGATTGTCCTTGTGTTGTATTGATGTCTTTGTAGATGATGGGGAAGGATCACTTCGTGAAGCATGCCGCAGGAAGGACCATTATGGATCGTCTTTGAAATTTCAGGCACTATTCATCTGTCATCCTACTTAAATGTGTCATCTCATAAGACTATTGATGGCCGTGGCCAGCGTATAAAATGACTGGAAAAGGTTTACGGCTAAAGGAGTGCGAAAATATAATTATATGCAACTTGGAGTTTGAAGGTGGTAGAGGACATGATGTTGATGGTATTCAGATCAAACCGAACTCAAAGCACATATGGATAGATCGCTGCAGCCTGCGTGACTATGACGACGGACTTATAGATATAACTAGACAAAGTACGGATATTACAGTTTCAAGGTGGGTTTCAAGTTTTTCTGATATGCTATGTGGTGAACTATTATCAATGAATCCCAGTTTTGATGAATCTCTAATTTCCTGCTAGCAGATGTTACTTTGCAAACCATGATAAGACAATGCTTATTGGAGCTGATCCATCTCATTGTGGTGATAGATGCATTAGAGTGACAGTTCATCATTGTTTTTTTGATGGGACACGGCAAAGACATCCCCGACTTCGATTTGGGAAGGTTCATCTTTACAACAATTACACCAGAAACTGGGAAGTATATGCTATCTGTGCTAGCGTTGAAGCACAGGTAAATGTTACTTCGGTTCTTCAACTGTTCAGCATGTCATTTATTTCAGTCTATTATAATGTTAAATATCAATAATTACACTCAGATAGGACTAATCTCAGGATATTGAAAACTTTTTTCATAGTATTTACGTGGTTGAACAATTTGTTGTTCTGGTATAGATACAATGAAGGAACATGGCCATTTTATAAAAAGAAAACCAAACAGGAAGAAGATAGACAATAGCAATGTCATTATAAACTTAGTAACTGTTTCCTTACAAAGTTGGATTGGCAAAGTCATAGGCTTGTTCCGGTTTCAAATTAGGCTCCATATGGAACAAGTATTAGTGCATTCAAATAGGAGTTCATCTATTGAAGTTCGATTTTCATCATGTAACTCGTCTTTTGTTATTTGGCCTCAGATATATTCTCAATGCAACATCTATGAAGCAGGACAGAAGAAAAAAGCTTTTGAATTTTATACTGAAAAGGTAACCTCATAAAACTTTTGTTCCAAGTTTATATTGAAAAGAACATGATTGCAGTTAGGGAGTTATAGCACCTAATATTTGCAATCTAAGATTCTAAGTTTATCATGCTGTCGAATTGGAGTGAATGGGGCTCAAAATGCCTAAATTTACATAACAAGCAACAAATCGTTAAATGGTTAGGATTTGGTTATATAAGATTCTTATGGTGATCCAACCACGTGCTACTTTAACATAGACATATTGAAGCTCAAAAAAGATAGTTACTGGTTCATTGTATGATCACCAGAAACCACTCAATGTATATGTTGCTAATCATAATTCTTTTCTCATGGTACAACTATTTGATGCAGGATTTGAGCCATTATTCTGTCAAAAACTTCTGCAATGACTGTAAACATTTTCTTTCTAGAACACCCAGAAAGCAGCGTGAATCATTTTCTTTCTTGAACCCAGGGCCTCGCTCATATGGATTACACAACCCACACCTCTACCACTTGGACAAATCGCGTAGTCTGACATATATCGTAGTTTCTTATGAAAGAAGCTTCTTGAGTCATATACTCTGCAACATAATTTGTTTGTGTATGGTCACTTATTCTTTTAAGTGATTGACCGATTATTGACTCCTTTCACTTCTTCAGATACACCAGTTCTTACTTCTTATGCAAATATTATCGGCTCTCTATCTTCATTTATAAACTCCCAAAACATCCACCTTTTAGTTTTTGTTCATTGGTTATCTATAAACCTTTAGAGTCACTGAACGTGATGTTTTCTGTAACTTATTCAGGCAGCGGATAAGGAGGAAGCAAGATCAGGGTTGATAATCTCAGAAGGGGACTTGGTCTTAAATGGAGCTCAACCATGCCCATGAGAGAAACCCATGGGGAACACATGTTCCATCCTAGTGAGTTTTACCCGGTATGGACATGGAACCCGCTTCTGATTCGTTGAAACAGATTCTCCATAGTCTGCACTGGTTGGCAGTCTGTTCCAAGGCCATGTGAACAAGGTAAGGCTCTTACTTCATGATTTGTTCAGAAATCAGTCATTATACATTGAATTGCTTTTGTGTATATCTAGATGCTTGCTCGCATTATATTTTGCTATTATTGTCGTAATTAAAAATCATTAATGATGTTTAGGAATGAGGATGGGATATATATTTTCAAGTAGTTTTTTATACATCTATTAAATAATCTTCATTCCTAGTGTTATTTTTAGGCCATTTCCCTTAATTGTTCTTGTGGGCTTTGTTAGAGGAAGTGTAGGTTTTCATGTTGGTTGTATTTGGGGATATATAATGGGTTAGAAAGTTAGAGCAAAGTCAATGAAAAATTAGTCAATGGTTTATTTTTTGAAGAAATTAGTGTATGTATTCAAAGAAGTACGGTATTATGAGTTAGAGGCAAAGTTGACATACAACTTGTACGTCAAAGATTATGAAGAAGTTAAGAAATGAGTTGGTCAACTCTGTCTTCTCTTGAGGGTTTCAAACAAATTTTTGGAATAACGTTATTCATATTGTGATCTTATTTGTGAAGGTGTTAAGTCCAATGGTTCCTAAAAGTTCCTGACGGTGTTAAGGGTATGTTTGGCAAACTAGCTGATAAGCTAGCTTATGAACAAATTATGTATGACAAAAACTAACTTATGAGTATGTGAAAATGACCAAAAAGGGTATCTTTGAATTTAACAATTAATATTAATAAGGATATAATTGGAAAAAAGCTACAAAAAGCTTCCCAAAACGCTAGCGTTTCAAAAGTAGCTAAGGTAGCTTATGGTACATACTTATAAGCTAGCTTATTTCTGCCAAACACAGCCTAAGATTCCAATTGCAGATTACATTCCAATTCCTTCCAGATTCCTATTTCTTTTACGATTCCATTCCTTCATAAATCATTCTTCAAAAGTGTTTAAGCTTAATGTACTTTTACCATGGGGACCAAGCATGTACTTATCATAATTATGGATTTGAAATTGCAATAATATTACAACAGTCGTATTATTGTATTTTGAATACGAAGAGACCGGAAAGCATGAGATAACGACACTAGGGGAAAATCAACGAATACGACCACGAGCTTCTTACAACCGCGATGTTCCCGCGAACAGCTCTGACAAATATTTTGCCATGTTCTCCGGCGAAAGTCTCATCAACATCTTCATACACCTCTCGTCTTCACCTAACGTCATCAAATGCTTGCTGTAAAATTCCTCATACACGGTACCAGTTTGTTAGCGATCGAGCCTTCATGTTATCCCTCATCGTTTCGTCAACCACAATCCACGACGTTTGCTTCCCGTACACCTCCTCAAACTTAGAGTACAACCTCCTGAAACAATCCCTCACCTTCTCCGGAGACACCAGAGAATAAGAATTCTCCGGCAAACACGAGATCACCTTGTTCCAGGACATCGGGTTCGTAGCTCGATACGTATTGCTTCAGCTTCTTCTCATGGTCCGTTATCCATTTGTCTCCTAGGATAATTTCAGATTCGTTCAGCGCACCTTCTCGATGATGAAATGGAGGTTGTTAGCCAGGAAGAGATACGACAGGGCCGCGTAGCTGTGAAGTTTCGATTTGCCTCCAGCTTGCAGAGAAGGACAAGAATGATCCTCGCCAGCTTGACGGAAACCGCTGGCGGTGAAACTTCGTCGGGGTTTGCGAATCATCGCTCATGATGTCGCTTAGGGCGGTGTGTAATCAGACAGAGATGATAAGTAAGTCATGACTTGGTTGTTTAACGGGTGAATTCCCCGGTGGATAAGTAAGTTTGGAAGAGTCTTTATGGATCGATGATTCCATCTCCTCGAGAGCCGTTCGGATGAAGTCGCCGAGTTTGTGAAGAGACGACAGAGCTTGAATTTTCACCAAGGAGACGGATTCATTTGAGAAGAGCGACTCGATCTCGCCCAGAGATCCAAGATCGAATTGTATCAACTCCATCATCGCGAAAATCGTTCCGGCTTCGGCTTCTTGCATCGCTGTGATGAGTTCGGGAAATGCAAACAGATTCATGGCTCCTTCTTTCGTGGAATTCTCGAAACACGAATCTCTGATTTGTACCGATGAAGTGAAGATACGGTTGCAGAGAAGCTTCTCTCCCCGGAAGAGTGTTTTCATCGCGATCTGAACAGCGGTCAGCCAGTTTTTGACGTGATCGTCGAAATGCGGAGCGTTTACCATCTTGTTGATGCTAGAAGAAGTGTAAGGCTGGATTCCGAGATGGAATAAAGCTTCGTCGATGGTAGATTTTCGTATGATTTTGTACAACACGATGCACTCTTTGCCGTAACCGCAACCAATCATCGTATCAGCAATCAGCCGAAGATTTGAAATGGCGATCGTGGACGGCTGTTTAACATCAGAATCCGAGATCTGTAGTTGTCGTTCTTCTACCGAATCAATACTCGATTGAGAAGACAAGCTAGAAACAGATCCACCCTCCAAGTATTCCCGATTATCGGATAAAATCAGATAAAACTCTCTTTCGAGTCGTTTCATTGCGACTTGCATCAGCCTCTGAGAAAGAGCGAGCTTCTCCGATCTCAAATCGTGTGATACGAGAAACCGCATGGCTCGGTGTAGTCCTTTAACGGAGTTGATGAAAACGGTGGACTCTCCCCTGTTTTCGTGGAAAACAGAGATGAATCTGGTGCTGGATTGACTGTCGATTTCCCATTTTTCGATGACGGACTCTGCGTTTTTTATGGTTTCGTCCATCATGGATTCGGAGGATGAAGATGAGGAGAAGGAAGAGGAAGGGGAAGAAATGGTGGTGGTGAAAGAGAAGCGATTTGTGGGTTTTTGATTGAATCTGTTTGGGGAGGATTTAGAGATGGCCATTGAAGATTGAATTTTGATGAATTGAATACTTTTGAAGTTTGAGAATATGGTTTGCTTATGGAGGGAGGGATTAGAGTTTAAATAAGGAGGGAAAATTTTCAATTGCATGGTTGGCATCATTTCTATAATCAAACTCGTGTGAGTTTGACTTTGATTGCACGTGACAAGTAGGCCATTTGGGTTGACTTTTTATCAAAATTTAAAAAGTAAATCTTGAATTTTCATGGTAACATGTGATACAATGCTATTTGCACCCCCCTAAAGATGTCAGTTGCAGATCGGTTACTGTATTAAGAATGTAAAAAGCAATTTTTGATGTAGATGTATGTGAGAAAAAAACACTTGATACGGGTGTGGTTAGCAATATGTAGAGAATAGAGATGCAAATGCAGTTAGCCCTTCCCTAATATGTGGAAGAAAAATTAGTAGCTTATTTGGATCACCAAATGACACTTTTTCTGCGAAGTTTGGACCATCAAAAAGTATTTGTAGTCTATTCGAGTATCTATAATAGATTCTTTAAAATGATAAATTAAAAATTAAAATATTTACATATAAGATTTATGTTCATAATTGTTTCTTTGTTTTAAGGTACTAAAATATGGTACATTACTAAAATATGTAATATATCTTATAAAATATTCTTTATCTTTTTTGTACATTTAATTTTAAGAACCATGTTGATAGAAAGTTAGTTTCTTGTTTATAAATAATCATTTATGAGATTATTTCTCAGTCTCATACTTTCTACATTTGAAGAAGGTTTTAAGAAATTTATTAAAACAAAAATCTTTAAAATCTTAATTTAAAAAATATATATATGTAGCCATTTGGTATTACAAATTTGGAGAGGTCAAGTATCTTTTCTTTACTTTTTATTTTAAAGGAAGTTATGAACAATTTATTGGACTAAAAATAATTTTAAAATCTTCGTCTAAGAAAATTTGTTGTGAGCTTATTTTCAAAGTTTTTAACTCGACTTCTTACAAAATCTTTTGCCTATTGTCTAGATTAATAATGGTTTACACTTTAATTTCAAAACAAAGGATAAATGACCGCTTGTTTTACCTTATACTTGCAAGATTATTCAACACAATCATTTTCCAAAAGCGTATTATACCATGGACATCGAACCACATTATCGGTCATGTTTTTAAAATATATATCCATTTGATGCATTTATATTAAAAAGTAATAACATTCATAATTTATATTATTGATATTAAAATCTGAACACACTGTAAGTTCTATTCCATTAAGGCTATGTTTGGCAAGCGTAGCTTATAAGCTAGCTGGTAGCTGATAAGCTAGCTGTTGATTGATAAGCTTGCTAGTAGCTGATAAGCTAGCTGTTGAACAAATTATGTTTGGCAAAAACTAGCTTATGAGTATGTAAAATGACCAAAAAGGGTACCTTTGAATTTAATAATTAATATTAATAAGGGTATAATTGGAAAAAGCTACAATAAGCTTCTCATAAGCTACTCAAAGTAGCGTTTCAAAAAGCTAGCTTATAAGCTAGCTGATAAGCTAGCTTCCTGGTACATGTTTGGATGGACTAGCTTATAAGCTAGCTGATAAGCTTATAAGCTAGCTTATGCTTGCCAAACCAAGCCTAAAAACATTGTAATTTTGTTGTACAACCAATGTTCGAAAGAGTTCGCTGCAACAGCCGCCATGACGGGTCGTGGCTTAAGGCTTGTGTCTCTCGCCACGTTACGCCTGATAAAGGCCATGGGGTAATGCATTGTTTTTGTAACACGATATTTTAATTTAACTTATCTTTTTCATGTCTTATTTGTTAATTTCTGATATATAACTTACTTTAAACTGTTTATTATAATTTATTCATTAAGTAATACAGAAAACATATGTTAATGTGTATAATATTATATATGATATAAAGATTTGCTGCCATAAGTCACGCCTCGAAAAACACCATGACCTTGCCATGGCTTTCAAGACTTGAGGTTTGGCCTTGTCGCCACGTCACGCCTCGCGCTATTTGGAATCTTGTGTACAATTAAATATTACATAGTTTGACGTCTTAGGATTGATGATCATAAACATGATAACATTAGATGCAAAAAATAAATGAGTTGATGATGAAAGTAAGAAGTTTCTTTTTGTATCTGGGGGTTTCTGGACAACTATAAATAACGTGAAGTCATTGCAGGTGAACTTTTATGGCCATAAAACTTTTTGTAGCGTGGGAGTATGTTGTTACTGTACGTAGTTAATGTAAAATGTATATAAAGTCAAATTGTAATTTGTTAGTACGAGGAATTGATAACGAAACATGTCAAAATTTCAATTTTTAAATTAATGACTTTAAAACCAGAAGTTGAAAATTAGAGTTTACTTCTAGATTAAATGTCGTAAACTTAAAAATACATAATTCAAGCTCAATTGCGAAAATACAAGTGGATAGGGAAGCAAGTAGACAGCATTGACTATAACTTGTGGCCAACTTGCTTGCAGCTAGTTAATATATATAATCAACAGTCAAATACAAACGTAACAAATACTACAAACCCATAAAAATATCATTTAATAAAATTTGATTTTAAGTTATAATTTATAGTTTCATATGCGGTGTTTCTTATATACATGTATTTTCTACAGGCAAAATTGTCATGAAAATTTCATATATAAAATAAGCTTGTATTAACATTGCATGTTTCACAATGTGAAAATCAGTTTGTAAGCTTAATATTTATTGTGTCTATGTGTGTATATATGCATATTTTATATATGCATATTTTATGTGTGTATCTATGTTAATATTTTTAAATAACATTATTTTTTATATTTAAAAATAATATATTCAATAATATAATTAACTTAAAGTTTAAATAATATTTACATTAAAATAATAATATTTTTAATAATTAACATTAGATAAATTTCTGACGGTATTTAATTTTTAAGTAATATTTTTTTTTTGTATTTAGAAATAGTATATTTAATTTAAATTATTTGATAAAATAATTAACTTAAAGTAGTAAATAATACTATTTACATTAGAATAATAATATGTTTAATAGTTAATAAATAATTTAATTATTATCGATGCATTTAATTCACTAAGTAATTTAATAATTTTAATTAAAAATTAATTTAATTAGTAATTGAATAGTTTAATATTTATTAATTCAATTTTCGTCGAAAATGAGGGCCGTCAGTGATCCGTCGGTAATTTTATTACGACCACCAAAAATTCGGCCTATCATAGCTCTTTTTTCTGTATTTCAGGGGTTAATTAATTGTCTTCCATGATTTGACATTTTTAAATCTCTAACTCAGTTTTCTTTATTAATTAATGGTTGAGTTGTCAAATCTCTTAAATCTCTCATTCGTCTTCTTCATTGATGTAAAACATTTGCATGTTATTGAATTGAATTTGAACATATTGATTGTTTTAATGTTGATTCAACAAGTTGTTTGAACGAGAACCAAGCATTCAAATTAGTTGACGGAGATGATGCAAATACAATTTATGTTTCATCTATTAACGTTTTTATCCTTACATGTTTATTAATCGTTTTAATGTTGATTCAACAAGTTTAAATAGGCCCAATTTGCATTGGGTGATGATTAATAAGAACTTTTATGAAAACTTTTTTTAATTTATGTTGCATGTTTTGAACAACGATTGTAACGATGAGTGCAACAACATAATAATTATGTTGTTTCATACCGTAAAATAATTAAAAAATGTATAATTTCATATTAGTAGCATTTTATTATTCCATAACATTAAGCAACATTACAATATAAAATATAAACCAATGCTTTTAATGTGAAACAATGTAGTGTTTTTAGAACAACACAATGCTTTGCTTATGTTGTTTTACAATACATTGTTACCCTCACCCCTCCTATATTGTTTCACATGTGATGGAAGTGCAACATGATCTTAAACGTAGTGTTTACATTGTTTCACAATAAATATAATGTTTTTCACATGTTCACGATGTGATGCGGGCCGAGCTGTGGAAGAGCTGGCTTTGACGTTTCTGGAGGCCCATGATCGGTCCAACTTCAAACGGGCATAACTTTCGCTCCGGTTGCCCGTTTTGGACGATCCACCTATCGATTCAAAGCCTGCGACAGGGAGCACGCCTTGGTGGACGTTTCGGACCTTAAAAACGCTGTTTTAGTGCCGTTTTGGACGTTTTTATGTTTTTTTTTTACGTTTTTAGGTTTCTGTTTTGGGCTTTATTGTTCGGCTTGTTACTTTTGGGCAGACCCGGTTCGTTTGGTTGCTTATTTAGGGTTAATTTCGTGTTTTGCAAGACAGTTAATGAATTTTACAGAACTTTGTTTTCTTCCCAATTCTTGAATTCTCAATTAGGGTTCAGGTTTTGAAGCCTAGGGTTTGGTATTCTACGAATCAACAATCCTTGAAGAGATTGAATACGGTATTCTTTGAATCAACGTATTTGATCTGTGTTTATCCCATACACGCTACATCACGATGTAAAACAACATTGTATTATAAAACAATCATAGGGTTCTTTTATGTCATAACAACAAAATTGAGTTTATATAATGTCTAAAATAAATAAACGTTCTAATAAAGTGTTATATAGGACCAAACCAAAAGTATCCTATCTAAAAGTGTTACATAAGGTTTATAGGACACTTTTGAGCATCGTAACAAGATTTTAAAACATTTTTCAAATAAAACGTCTTATTACTTTTTTTTAGGACACTATTTGAAAAAATATCCTATAAACATAAGTGTCATCTAAAAAAATGATTAACAGAACACTTCTTAAAGACGTCCTATAAAATTAATTAATACGTAATTTATTTTAATGATGAAGACAAATTTTACATAATCTTTTGTACATAAGAGAATCAAACATCAGCAATTTGTCTTCGTCGTTCCCATAAACATGTGGTGTTAGAAAAAGAATCATTTATATATTATATATTGTTTATACATGTGGTCTTAAAATGTTGATCGAAATAAAGAATTGCATTTCAACGTAGTGTCTTCATCGTTACTTTTAAAGACGTAAAAGTGTCAAAATTTTAACGAGCTATTCAAACATAAGCTTATGAGTTCTCAAGCTCAAGTCGATCTCGAATATAAAAATAGGACTTGTTTAACTTAATCAGCTGAGATTTATAGACTCGACTCATTTCAAGAACTTGATTTAATATTTTTAGTTGAGTTGAACCGAGCTATTGAAGCATACTCTTTTTTTAGCCAAACATGCTAATATATGTATCAATCATACAATAAAATTATCGAAATCAAGCTGATAGACAAGTTAATCGATCGCGAGTTCAAACGTCATACTCGATAACTCCAAAAATATTCCAGCTCAAGCCATGTATTAATTAGATAAGTTGATCGAGCTCAAGTCAAGCTCAAGGAGCCGGGTATTAGTTTTTTCAGCCCAACTCGATTAACCTACTAATCAACTCTTTCATTCAACTTGTACGTTTATGCCCCTAGTTACACTATTATAGCTATAGGAGACTTGATAACTTGTTTAAATGGATAAGTTTTTTGGAAGATGTCAAAATAGATAGGGGCAAATTGACGTATCAAACACTTTTTTTGTCTTGCTTTTAATTTCATCAATAAGTAAAGTGATATTTGAAATAACAATATCATGTTTTTGAAACAACTCAATTAACCCATTTAATTTGTTTCTTTTTCAGTTAAGTTTTTTTATATACCCATTTGATCCATCAATGATAAAATATAACTAATCACTTCCACTCATTTTACATTAGGAGATGGAAATTATCACACCTCTGATTGCCATAAAATAGGGTGCAAAAAATGGTAAATTTGGATGTAAGCTTCCTATTAATATTTTCAACATGATTTAGATTGTCATATTTCCATTTAGTCCCCTCTTCACACATTCAAAAACACAATAAAGTCACACACAAATTAACTTCAAATTTAGTCCACAAGTTCAACACCACTTGGTATTGTGACTCCTAATATGATGCATATATATTCCCAATTCAACCTGACTTTATCAACCCTAGCTGACCAATATTCGACTAGCCTAGAGAATACACGGAATTCATGGACCTATATATACGTAGGCGGCTGGCGAACAAGTAAAGATAAAACAAGAAGTCGAGACTTTTGGGTGATTGAAAGGCCGCTATTGTAACTAGTATCATTCATGTTTAAGTCACAAAGAAATTTATTCTCTTGTTGTTTAGTTCTATAGTTTGATTTCGTGCCGATGTGGCAAATGGAGGATTATACGAGGACTGTTATTAGTATGGGTTCGCGGGAGATAAGCAGTTGTTTAATTTATAAAATGTGAGGTTGTTATTCATGATTTAGTGACATGTGGATGCTTTCAAGACTTTTTGTGAAGTGAAAATGGTCCATTGAGTGTTGTAGCCTAAGATGTTCATGAAGTTTTGGCGAAGTGTCCTTTGCGAACGACCTTTGGTGAAACAAAATTTGTTTTCAAGGTCCAAATTGAAAAGGTTCTAAAATGTAAGGACCAAAATAGCTCATGCCTCATAAAAGCATCATATATATGAATTTTATACAACACGTTTATTTTAATTATCGAAATTTA
The DNA here is from genome assembly GCA_030169165.1 of Centaurea solstitialis. Taxonomy (NCBI): domain Eukaryota; kingdom Viridiplantae; phylum Streptophyta; class Magnoliopsida; order Asterales; family Asteraceae; genus Centaurea; species Centaurea solstitialis. Next base: position 6,398,024 of record CM058046.1, on the reverse strand, counting down.
TTATAGCTATTTATTGTGGAAAGTAACACATTAAAACTATACATAATACATAAACGCTTTGTATAAAGTCACGAAGACCAGATTCGGTTGCAAAAAATAAGATCGGAATTTGACTTTTTGCATAATATCGTAATCATATTAAATCAGCTTATATTTACAGTGTTCTAACTTGCTTTTCAAAAAAAAAAGTAATAATAATAAATAAATAAATAAATAATTTACAGTGTTCTAACTGATAAGAAAATAACTTAAAAAGGGTGTTATAAAATAAAGGGTTATATCTTAATAGAAGACTTTTTAATAGTGTTATTTTTAGGGGTGTAAATAATACAAGACTTAAAAATAACTTGTAAGCTACTCAAGTTCGATTTGATCAATACTCGACTCGAATAGGCTTGACTAGGAATCCAAGCTCAATTCGACATACTAACAAGTGGAGTCAAGCTACCAAATACTTGACTCGAGAAGTTTGTGGTCGATATACTCAATTTTTTATATATAATTTGTTATTCAATATAAAATTTAAAATATAAAGTAATAATTTATTCATAAACTTACAAATAAAAAGAAAATTACATACAGTTTTAGATATTTGGACAAAAGTATATATGTAAAAATTAATCAATATTTTTTTAATAAAAATCAATCAATATTTTGTCATTTTAATAATGAAATTTGAGCATAAGAGAAACTTTTAAGTTTTATAAATTACAAGGGAATATCCTAAAATTTCATAAATTCTTAAGAGTGAGCTTGTTCGAGTTTAATTTGAGTTTGAGTTCGAGTTCAAACATAATTCAAGTTTGAGTTTGATAATGGTTTAATTAAGCTACAAACGACCTTAGATTTTAACTACTTATTAGTTTTCGAGTAGAGTTCGAACTTAAAAACAACTATCGATAATACCAATTTTTTATTACACCAATCTTGTTAGGTTAGTCGATATTTTACTTTTTAACTCGATAAAACAACATAATAAACATCTTGCCATCATATTCACATCATCTTTTCATCTTTTGTATATAAAAGCATAATACATACAATTTTTTCTTCACTACATATGGGGTGTAAAAAGAGAACCATTAATATATTCCTTCATTATAGAGTTAGTTTTGATGTGAAATTGAGTTAGTGTAATAAGTGGTTATCAATCATTAGGTTTATAATGAAATATATCGAGATTAGATAAGACGCACCAAGCCAATCTGCGTGTCAATTGTGATTCATAAGTGGGCTTAAGGTTAAAAGCGATCAAGAGTTGAAATCTATTTATCATGTTAACTCAACTTCTCACATGATTCTTCACATGCATACATACATATATACACACACATAGGCCGATTCACATAAAGAATTGTGGTAGCACATGCAACCATAGATTTGTTCCATGTAAGTATAAATTTTTTAAGTTTATTAATAATGAAACCATATATTTGCATGGTGTGCAACCACAACTATTGAAAATATAAGAATTTGTGTGAAAGTTTATAAAGAAACACATGGAAAGTTCTTAAAAGTGAGATTATTTTTTCAATATTTGAGGTTGACTTTTGTTAATAAGCTATATTTTTAAATTAAATTTTATGATAGTTAATTGGTGCAACCACTTCGAAACTCTGGATCCGCCTCTGCACACACATACACACACACACACACACACATATATATATATAGAGGGTTGGGTTCCCGTGAGAAGTTAAGGCTAACGTTAGAAACGTAAGAAGTGGTTGCCATCGGTTTGATTAGAAGTGGATGCACATTAGGATGAGATGCACTAGGATGCAGAAGATCAATTCCCTTCTAAGATGCAATTCATGGAAGGGCATGAGATTAAAAGATATCAAGGGTTAAGATCTGTTTCTCACACTTCTTACCTTTAATTCAACTACTCACACAATCTTTCACCTATATATATATGTTTTTCGTAATGTTATTCGAAATGTTGTCCATCAACGGAATGTCTTCATCTTTACAACTGGAGAACCAAAATGGAGAACCAAAAGTGGAGAACCAAAAGTTATTCGAAAGAGCATCTCAACCAGATTCCTCCATCTAAAATGGAGAACCAAAAGTTAAAATCTCCAAAAAACATAACATTTATCTCCAACCATTTTGGAGAATCCAACGTTGATTATAATATTAAAATATTACATTCATCTATTAGAAAACTATTCCTTTATCTAGATATTTACTTCTAAAGTTTTCTTGGTGCTCTTACTTAGTAATCATTCTTTCGATGTTCTCTATACTTCAAAATGGATAAAGTTTTGGAAGATCTCAAAGTCGATTGGCCAAAATTGAGTACATATCTATCCATTTGATCTATGGATCTATGGCCAATTCAACTCTCATTATATCTTAATATATTAAAATTATAACCTTTAATTGCCATACTCTTAGCTAAGTGTGGAACAAGAATAAATTTGGATTTAAGCCTCCTATTAATGTAATTTCCACATAATTTTTCAAATATGTATCCTACTCACCAGGCAAAAAGAACACCACAAAGTCTCATACAATTTAATTTCAAACCTTTGCTACAAATTCAACCAATTGGTATCATGGTTGCTAATATGGTCCATTATATATGCCCAATTAAACCTAACTTTATCAACCCTAGTTGACCAATATTCGACTAGCCTACCAAAGACCAGGAATCCCTGAACCCATATTTACGTAGGTGATTGTCGAACAAATAAGATAAAAACAAGAAGTCGAGACTTTTTTGGGTGCTTGAAAGACTATTGTTATATCTAGCATCATTCATGCTAGAGTCACAAAAATGTTTATAGTCATGTTCTTCAATATTGTAGTAATTTCATTTACATTGATGTGGCAAATGGAGGATTACACGAGGACGCTTATTTATATGGGTTCGCGGGATATAAGCAGTTGTTTAATTTACAAAATGTCTGGTCGTATTCATACTTTAGGGACATATGGATGCTTTCGGAGCTTTTCGTGAAGGGAAAATGGTCCATTAAGCATTGTAGGCTTAGGAGGTGATGAAGTTTTGAGAAGTGTCCTTTGCGAATGACCTTTGGTGAATCGAAATTTGTTTTCAGGGGGAAAATTGGAAAAGTTCTGAAGTGTGAGGACCAAAATAACCCATTCTACATTGAAACATCATATGGTAGTTTTGCATGCAACTTTTATACACCATATTTATTTTAGGATCGAACATTTATTTAGTGTTGAAAATCATATAAGAGAAGATAAGGGGGTTATAAAAACATAAATTACATTTGACCGACTATCGCAAAAAGCTTTGATAAAGTCACGAAGACCAAATTTTTTTTTTGCAAAATCATAATCATAAAGACATCGTTCGACTTGTCGTTATAACATCATAATTATATTAAATCACTTTTTTCAATTTTGGTCTATGATCTACGTAAAAGGGAAGGAAGTCATAATTCATCCACAATGTGCTTTTTAAGAGCTTTTTTAAAAGTTTTTGAGAGGTTTTTCACATAGAGGTGAGCTGGTGAGGTTTTTCGTTTGAGGTTTCTGGTGAGGTTTTATGTCATAATTCGTAACTGCACGACCTGTTTTTTCATAAGTTTTTCGTATTTAATCAGTTTTACCTTTTTAAAGTTTTTTGAAAGTCTCGTATTTTATCAGTTTTATTTAATAATCAATTTTATTTCTTAATATATGTAAAGTTTCCATATCTACCCACAATCATAAATGCATTTGATCTCCTACCCAATCTCTCCCAATTCTACCCAAAATACCCAACCGGCCGCTGGATATTGGCAGTCCGACGAGTTTTCCGGCCAAAACATGAAAATATTGGGGTGAAAGAGTTTTCCGGCGAGTTTTCATGGTGAGTATATATTGGGGTGAAAGAGTTTTCGGGCCACCTACACCCTTTTCTTTCTGCTTGAAATCAACGGCGGCACTTAGATTTTTGGGCCGGAGACTCCTTTTTGGCCGGATAGCGGTCGCCGACGGCCATTAGCGGCCGCCGGTTAGTTATAATATATATTGGGGTGAAAGAGTTTTCCGGCCACCTACACCCTTTTCTTTCTGCTGCTATACACACATATACTCGCCAGAGACTCCTTCACACACATATACCCTTTTCTTTCTTTCTGCTGCTATACACTCATTCTCCAGCCACCTACACCCTCAAAGTTTCGAATGGCTGTTGCTATACACACATATACTCACCCTGTCATGTTTTGGCCGGAAAACTCGCCGGACCGCCAATAGCGGCCATCAGATAGCGGCCGGTTGGGTATTTTGGATAGAATTGGGAGAGATTGGATAGGAGATCAAATGCATTTATGATTGTGGGTAAATAAATAATTTTCTCTTAAATTTTATTATACATTAATAAAAATATTAAATTAGTTATATATTTTATAATTTTTTTTATTGTATATACTTTTAAACTTAATTTTTTATTTTATTTTTCATACTTTTAGCATGGTGGAAACCTAAGAAGTTTAAAAAACTTATGAGAAAGTTTAGATGGGGTTTTTCATATAGTGAAGGTAAGTAGAAGTTTGTAGGTTGTTAAGTTGACAATAACACGTAGGAAAAAAAATTGGTGAAAAACCTATACATTATGGTTGCTATTTTATGTTGGCAACTGGTATTGACATAATTCACAAAATGATGGATGATAGAAACAAAAGCATTTCTTTTTTATATCTTAGTTTATAAAACTACAACTGTTATAAATCAGAGTTCAGTGTACAAAATCATATAAAATAGTTTGAAACAATAAATGCATCAACTACAATGTTGTGATTAATAAGTACAATCAACACATAATGATATGAGGTTTATGACTTGTAAGGGTAACTAACTATTCGATTTGTACAAATGTTACCATTAAACTATTTTTTGTACTCAATAGACCATTGAACTCTTTTTTTTTGTACACATAATACCATTATGACCGAGAATAGCCAGTTTTGATGTGGATCTGTACACATTATACCATTGAACTATTATGTTTTGTACACATTATACCAAGACCATTGTAATGTTTTTCAAACGTAACTAACCACCTCCATCGTCATCTGCTACCACCGCCACTGCCACTACCACCCCACCCACCTCCAGCTCCTCCACAAATTGGCTGCCCCTACCGATCACCACCACAAGATCACTAACCAATAATATTCATAACCTGATACCCCAAACCCTTTGTAAAAAAAGTCAGATGCAAAACAGACCAACAGCCATATAACACCATAGATAATTAGATATGATGTGAAATTGATGCAATAGAGGTTAACCACAAATGCATAATGCAATAAACAATACATTGTCTTCCAAAAAAAAAGCAAGTAAACTGGTATGCAACAAGCTTCCAATGTTAATTGTCTTTTACCTCATTGCAGGAAAAAAAAACTATGAAATACATGATCTCTGATCAAATAGAACACAAACTCAGAACTTCAAAACTGGAAAGAGATTTACACAACAACTACTTAAATCTCCTCCTCCATAGTTTCCCACCTTACACCTTGATAGCATACTTCCTCAAAGGGAAGTACTTCTCCTTCTTCTTTTCCCTTTCAGTCTTCAATGAAACCTACATCACAGAAAAACAAATTCAGAAAACATGTACCAATTCAAAAAGAAGGAAAAAAACAAGTCCAAGAAATCTTTGCATACAAGTGACTGATCAAAAAATGGTGTATTTTGATATGGATTCAAGATAAGACACTATAAAAAAGCTTATCCAAGTTTTTAGTAGTCAGGAACCAAAATTGGACATGATATAATTGTTATATGATATATCTATATAATAGATTCTCTTTGAATCTTAAGTTATTCATAGCACTTGCCACAAACAATATAAGAATTACATGAAAGCAAATGTTAGTATGATGTGAATTGGTACCTGATGCTTGGTAAGACGTCTGCGGATGGCCCTGGTTTTCTTTGGGCGCAAATCAAGAGGCAAGTACTTCTTGTTCTTGTAGGCTTCCCTGAGAGCGGACTTCTGAGTCTGTGAAATCACAGTCAGCACCTGTGCAATTGATGTCCTCACCACCTTTCTGCAAGCACGTAAGTTAAAAAAGTCAAAAACTGCAACTTAACGGGACTTATAAAGCTCAAGATTACTAAGGGCCTGTTTGTTAGTGACTTAATGAGCTTAACGAGACTTATAGCTTATTGAGTCAGCTATACATGACTGTATGGCAATAGCTTAATGATATAGAAAGTGGCTTATTCAGTAAGCTTCTAGAGGGAAGCTTTATGCAGAAAGCCAAGTTTTTTCCCCAAACTCATCCCTAAGAATAAAAAAAGATGGTTCTTCCATTTAGGTAAAAACTCTCCCAAACAAAAATCTTCCCAGTCTATACAGACAATTAAATCCACACAGACAACTTCATTCATACAGAACTTAATGAAAAACCAATCTAACATCCCTTAACACATTCAAGCTACAAACTGATAAGTGCCTAATATCATAAATGGTAACAATCGGCAGACCGACCTACGTAACATTTCAAACAGCTATGATATAAAAACTGGAAACATAACCATGTCTGTACACAAAAAGACAATCCAATATCTATATAGACTCAGACCAAAAACAAGTCCATTTGCAAAACAGTGGCTATAGAAACATCAACAAAATTCATCTACAACATCAAATACAAAAACAAAGTTGCTCACTAGGAATTTACAAAATTAGGAATACTCAGTTCACTAGCTTCATACAGTCATGTCATCTTGCACACACACACACACACACACATATGTATGTATATATATATATATATATAAACAGGCAGCTATAAACTAATTTGCCTTTTTGCACATCCAAAAAGGATTTCAATGAGATATACCGCTATATATGCAATTGATACAAGAAACTGACATTTTTCAATTCAATTTGTGCAAATTCCAATCCAGTAACAAGAACACCATCAATAAAATTGCGCAATAACTTCAATTTATACATTATAATCGAGTAGATGCATAGATAAAAGGATTATTACATCTTGGAAAGCTTGTTAGGGGCACCACCGGTAACTTTAGCGACTCGAAGAAGAGCAAGTTCCGCCTTGAGATCTTTCAACTGTGCAAACAAATCGACCTTCGATTTGGTCCTAAGCTCATGAACTTTGATTCGAGCTGTGTAATCCAACCAAAAATGTAAGAAATAACTCAATACAACATCATCGAAATACACCAAGAACAACACAAAATCATCGAAAAGAATCAAAAATTGAAAGCTTGCTTACCCATTGATTGAAGAAGGTGGAGTAGGCTGCAACGAAGGCTGGCTTGAAACCCTAATTTGGTGAAAAATGAAAGAAAAAGTTAGGGCTCGAATTAGCATTTGTACTGTCATCATATATATGAAAGGCTCGTTTTCTTGGGCCCTAGATTAGATGCCCAATAAGCCCATTTAATAGGGTATACAAAATAATATGAAATAATATTTGGGCTAATTGAGTCCAGATGTCCAGTTTATAAGATGGTTTTTTTTTGTGTACATTTTTTATAAAAGAAACTAATTTTTGTTATTTTATTTATTAGTTTGTTGCGTATTGTACTCAAAAATAAAATAAATTATACTATGTTTTTTAATTTTTCAAGAAATTAAATGATACAACTATGTGTTAATTTTCAAAAAAGAATGTTGATATAAGGTGGTGTTTGTTTACCTCTTAACAGTTTCATTAAGAGTCAACATCTAAATCGTTAAGAGGTAAATTTTATTTGGCAAAAAAAATGAATTGTCTCTTAATGATTTCAAAATCCTCTGAATGATTAAGTATCCTTGATGTTTCTTACCATTCAAAATCTTGATTTCATACTCAGCAATTACCAAACCAACATATTTCATTTTACACTATATTATAAGGTGGCGTTTGGTTCGCTGGAATCCGGCGGAATTTGAAGGAATTGGAATGGTCAATTCCATTGACTAAATTCCATTACTGCGTTTGGTTCATCTTTTGAATTTTCAGAAGGAATTCAAATTCCATAAATGATGGAATGTAGATTCCTTAGGGTGCGTTTGGTACGCAGACGGGACAGGACAGGACAGAACAGGACAGGACAGGACAGGACAGGACAGAACAGGACAGGACAGGACAGGTGTCCAACGTTTGGTAAGCTATAACAACATAGGACAGGACAAGCCAGAACATGTTAAAATGACCAGTTTACCCCTGATGAGCTGTGTACTATTTTATTAATAAATAATCAATTTAATGCATAATAACAAAGAATTTAAAACCTTATAATACTGTTTTATTGATAAAGTCTATAAGTTGTCGCCGGAAGTAGCAGTCGCAAGTCGTCGGACATCGCCGGAGAGGGAGGCGGAGGTCGCCAGACGTCGGACGTCGCCGAAGGTAGCAGCCGCAGGTTGCCGGACATCGCCGGAGAGGGAGGCGGAGGTCGCCGGACGTCGGACGTCGCCGGAGGTAGGAGCCGCAGGTTGCTGGACATTGCCGGTGAGGGAGGCGGAGGCCGCCGGACGTCGCCGGAGGTAGCAGCCGCAGGTCGCCGGAGGTAGCAGCCGCAGGTCGCCGGACATCGCCGGTGAGGGAGGCGGAGGCCGCCGAACGTCGCCGGAGGTAGCAGCCGCAGGTCGCCGGACATCGTCGGAGAGGGAGGCGGAGGACGCCGGACAGCGGACGTCGCCGGAGGTAGCAGCCGCGGGTCGCCGGACATCGCCGTAGAGGGAGGTGGAGGTCGCCGGACATCGCCGGAGAGGGAGGTAGATCCGAGGTCGTGAAATCGAAGAGGAAATGGAGTTTGGGATAAAGCGGTTGAATAAAAAAGAAGGGATATTTAATTAGGTTTCTTATTTTAGGGTATTTTGGTCATTAAGTTCCTTGTTCCACTTAGTTCCATGGGTAAGGGGGTGGACACACTTGTCCCATGTCTTGTGCTACTGTGTTCTACTTAGTCCAAGGTTGGGGCGCGCCAAACGCAGGACATGACTGTCCTGTCCTGTCATGTCCTGTCCCACCCTGTCCAGTGCACCAAACGCACCCTTAGGTTTTAGCAAGGAATTTCAATTCCTTCCTACCGTCTTTTAAGATGGTGTTTTAGCAAGGCATGGCACCACCTTTACCGCCACCTACCCGCCACCATCGTTACCGCCACCTACCCGCCACCATCGTTACCGCCACCTACCCGCCACCATCGTTACCCCGCCACCTACCTGCCACCATCGTTACCGCCACTGCCACCGCCACCATCGTTACCGCCACTGCCACCCGCCACCATCGTTACCGACACTGCCACCCGCCACCACCGTTACCGCCACCAGCAGCCACCACTGTTACCGCCACCCGCCAGCCACCGCCGTTACCCGCCACCACCGTTACCGCCACTACCACCGCCACCATCGTTACCGCCACTGCCACCCGCTACCATCGTTACCGCCACCCGCCACCACCACTGTTACCGCCACCGCCACCCGCCACCACCACCGTTACCGCCACCCGCCACCACCGTTACCGCCATCCGTCACCGCCACCGCTGTTACCGCCGTCACCACCGCCGTTACCGCCACCCGCCACCGTCGTTACCGCCATTCAATTTTTTTTGACAAATTCCAATTCCAATTCCTCTCAACCAAACGCATGGTCAAAGATTGTTAATTTCCATTCCAATTCCTTCAGATTCCAATTCCGTTGACAGATTCCAATTCCAACAGATTCCATTCTGCGAACCAAACGCCACCTAAGAGTCTTTTAATCATTCTGACCACTTAAATATCCGGCACCAAATCATTTAGCAACTGCCAAACAGCTGTGAGTGATGAGTCATACTGTAATATAAAGTATTTATCTCAATGTTAAACATTAATTGAAAGAATGATATGGGCACAATTGGAAGGAAAAACAACATTATATGTGGTACATTGAAAATCAACATTATATGTGACCAGTGTTCAAATAGTTATTTGCTTTAGTATACAGATTTGCCTAATATACAATATTTGCTTTAGTGGATTAGAAAAGTTTGTGTCGATTAACCTCAAAATTGAATTCACGTGTCAATTGGTGTCATGTGATGGCATAGTGCTTTTTGCTACATCATGTTTAACATAAACAAAATAGAAGGTTTAAGGTTATTTTCATTCCATCTTGATATAGCAATGTTTTCTAAATTCCTAATGTTGACTTGCTTTATGGTCAAACATGGCTTCAAGAAATCATGAACCATGAGTGGTAAAGAAAACAAAGGTTGGAAAAGGAGACGGCCTATATATGCGTTTTGGGATGTACGTTATGATACTAAACATAACATCTGTAACATAAAAAAATGATTTTAGAACTTTCAAACGCTTATTCTAAAAGTACGAGTTATAAACCATAAATTCTATAACAATTTATCATGAATCAAAATTAACATAAATAGATCTTTAACTCTAAATGGTCAAAATCGCTACACTTGTATAATCAAACCGGCAACACAACTTAAATTAAGCCATTCAACATAATAAGGGCCGTGTTGTTTTCTTTTTTGCATTAAACATGAATTCCATTAAATTTTTAATGATATAGACAGGTTAACATAAAATGTTAAATTGTTGCCAAAAAAATTATATTTGAATCAAGCATATAACAACGCATTACGCATATCACGACTAGAAGTCAATAGTGAACCACTCTTTTTGGCGTAAATACTGCATCTATTTTTCTTATTTATTAATCGTTTTAATTTACATATAAATTATTTGTAAAATTTATATATTTTTGGGTAAAAAATAACTAGAACGATGCTATTATCTAATGTTCCATAGTTTTTTATGATGCATATTTTTGAAATATTTATAACCATTTTACTACATTAAGATAATCGACACATGAACACAATTAAAAAAACCTTATAGACCATAATCATCATCTAGAATGATTATGAAAAAGTAAATAGTTATGTTATTTAAAAAAAATAACTATGTTTGTAAAATAAATTTTTAAAAAGACTTAGGCCCTAGGATAATATTAAATACCCTTGGGATGCTTTTGATTTGTGATGCTTTTAATTTGCAGGCAATGGAAAGAATAAGATTGGATGTGAATAACATATTTGTGATTGAACTTATTGACTCAACTATTTTACTAAAAAAGTTAGTTCATGTTTAATAACTGTAAACTAAATTATAAGATTAGTTATAATGGTGGGTAGCGCCAAATTCATGATTTAATCTAAAATCTTTTTACAAACAGTTGAATTTTTTATATATATAACACTATTTTTCTATTGTATCATAGTATTTTTATGTATATTTTTAATCTTGATTCGTTAAAGTTTTAATAATTCAGCTTGTAACTTTACAATTTGTTATTCTTACTTTAACAACAAGTCGTTATTATATTATTATTAATTACATTTTGAATCATTTTAATATATAAACAAATAATTCATTAAACAATAAAAGCTAGATAAAGAAACAAGAATAAGACAAATCAAATACAAACCATTTACATATTACACGCTAAATAAATCAATCTCAACCTTTAATTTCATGTGTTTTAAATTTTTTAAGCAATTAGCAAATCAATTCAAGGTTGAGAGTAAACTTCAAATCAGTTTAATCACATCATTGGCATTGATTTCATAGTCTATATAAATAGTTGAGATTCATCTTTCTTTCCATCCTAAATCCTAATGAATGGATATTTATGTAATAAATGTCAGTTTATTAATTTATTTAAATAAAACTTGAACTAAAAGTGTAATGTTTTGTTTTTTTTTTCCAAACAACGAAAAAAGGATATGCTAAAGAAGGAGCTTCGGCATGACTTTATATCCGTTTTGGCAAATTGTCAAACAACACACCCACATGGTTTCATGGACTGATAAGAAATGCTATTTAAATGGACCATTATAACAATCTCTTTTGATCATAGATGTTGAGATGAATGTTACATGTTTTTTTTACTGTTATTTACGATGTTAAATGATAAATAAATGCAAAATAATAATATTTAAGAAAATGAGCCTTTAAGAGATGAAACTAGCTAGCAACTGAACACAGTATATGATGCTCCGCATTAAGGTTATATGCGTTCAAGTTCAATAAGAATGACTCATTTATAGATGTTTTACATTAATCTTGTATGGTGGTGAGACATAGTATTTAAAGAAAAATAGCTTATAAAGTTTAATAATATCTATTGAAATCAAATTAGTATAATTGACTGTAGAGAAACAACGGAGTTGCTATTTTAGTGGTAATGTTGGAGGGTGATAAAAAAAAGCTACCAAAATGTGTGGAGTTTGATAAGAACATATGACGGCTTGTAAGTCTCTAACATGATGTCAATTTACCATTACGATATTATCGTTTGGTTTTAGATGAAAATGATACAAACATAATCTATATATAGATAATTTGTCGTTTCTATCATACATATATGTGGAAACAAAAGAACACGTACATTTTTTGTCATCATGACTTCATGAGTTTGATAAACCTGCAATCTACCATCAATCAATGCAATACGATCTATGAATAGTTCCTTTAATGTATTTTTCTAGTATGATGTAAAGGAACATTATTTTATATTGTTTAGTGCCTAACCAATGTCTACCCTCATTAGACTAGTATCTTGGTTGGAAGTTTTAGAAAGGTCGTGGTCGGATGTATTAGACGGTGTCAATTATCGTTGATCGAGATCTTTAGAACAACTTAAGGTTTGTTTGGCTTTTAACTTTAAAATCTATTAACTGCAATAGTTAATATGAACATTATAAAAAGCATCTTTATTACAAAATATTTGTAATACGAACCATGTAACCAACAAGGCACTCATTATTCATTAAATAGTATATAAACGATTTTGATGATTTAATCATTATTAGATATGCAAATCCACAAGACTAACAAATTTTAACGTAAAAAGAAAAAAGAAAAAAAAACCTTTTGAAACAACTATTAACACAAAATATAGTTAAGAAATAAATTATGTTGCAGGTATTTTCTTTTTTACCTATAACATAAATAAATTGGCCATCATTATACAATCAATCGATTGCAACAACCTTTTTGCTAAAGATGAATGATTTTATTACAAGAAGATGTCAACTATCGAGTTAAAATTGACAAAAACTAATCACCGCCACACAAACATCTTTTTTTCCCACACGTTTGGAGCTTTTATGTAACAGATGAAATAATTCGTGGACATTAAAAAGCATAAGAAAGCTGCTAAACACCACATGCTGACACCAAAGACTACACAATATGATGTATATTTTGTTTTATGTTATATTACAAGATATGTTAATTAATTTTTTTAGTTCCAACTTTATAATATGTCAAGACATGTTAAAAATCATACCCATGGGCCTGGGTCCTTAACTAGTGTGTGAAAACACAGCAAAAACCTAAGGGGCATACAAATTTTTTATAAATATTCATCAGTAATAATAGATAATTAAGGTTTTAATAATCAATGAGTTTAAGTCATTTATATTTTGCCAAGAAGGATTAATTTAATTTTGATTTAGTGGAATCTCATGGATTATTGCTTTTGCAATCAATTAAAAATACAATGAATTATGGAGAAGATGAGAGAGATTGCATATTTCATCCCAATTTCAATTAAATGTTATGCATCCTTTCTTGGAAATTATGATTTAACATTTGGTTTTTTGCTACCATTTCCAACCCAATTTTTTTTTAAATCAATTTATAAAGTATTTGGTTTATAATTTTTAATAAAGTCTTATATTTATAGACATTATTAGCTACAATTTTTTTATTGAATAAATTAATAACATTAAATATTTAATGTTTATTGAAAATAAATTAATTGTTATTTTTAACCTAAATGATGGAGTCAATAGATTTAAGTGACTAATAATATTATTTCGTAATTTGGGGTTTTGGTTCTTATGCCCCATTTGTACTCTTTGTTTAGTTAATAAAAATCAACGTAGGGATGAGCCACGTAGCTTGGCTAGGTTCCAAACCCTTTAAAAATCGTAGCGTTCATCATTTCATTTGCTTAAAAGATAGACATAGGGGCATAATTTTGCATTTCCGCACAGGGCATCCGAAACTCTAGGAACGGCCCTGGTTAAAATTATTTTTATTTACAATACCCATTGTGGTCATATAAAAGGTAATTTAAGTTACTTCTTAAACTAGTAGGGTTGAAAACAAAAACAAAAAACCTATTTGGGTGGCATACTATTTTTCTACGTAAAATATTACATACCAAGTATATAAATTAGATATGTATGTGACACGAAGATTAATAATACAATTTATAAAGTATTAAGTATAATTATAATTTATTAATAAAAGTCATATATTTAATAAAATTAATTAGTTAAAATATTTTTTATATGTAAAATAAAATTAACTTGAACAATTAAAATTTTAATGATTATCTTGAATATATAAATTAATTGGATTTATTAACTAAATGATACGTGTCAGTCAAATAGATTTAAATGAACCGAAAATGAAAAACGCGTCCAGGTTCAAAGTTAGGCAAGAAATACTAATTTTGGTTCACGAGAGAGCAACACGTACTAGTAGAGAGTTACTCTTTTATTATATAGACTTCAAACGGTTAAATCGATTAAGTTAGGCCATCCTTTATGGTGCAGGTCATACCCCTCATACCTGTTGCCACATCAGCTGCCACATCAGCTTTCCCACCACCCTACCAACTCCATACCTTTCATCCACTATCATACCCTTCATACCCCTTATTAATTAATTGATTTTAAAAAAAAAGAAAAATAAAAGATAGAGAGAGAAAGAAGAGAGAGATAGAGAGAGAGGGAAAAAAAAAAGATTAAAATGACCGGTGTGGGGGTGCCGGTGGTATCCCCTACCGGTTCCATGCATATCATCCACGATGGTGTTACCCATCTGCATGAAGGGTACCGGCCAAGGGTACCGGCCCATAAAGGATGGCCTTATATTTCCAAATCATATACCATAACTGTGATAAAAGTTAGTTATTGTAAATCTTTTACATTGTTATTGTAAATCTTTTACATAGTTATCAACTTACATATTAAACCAATACATATTTTCATCTATATATGTAGTTCCAACATCATGATTGCATCATCACTTGTACATTATGCATGAAAATATGTACAAAAGTCTAGCTCTCTGTTCCATATAACTAGGGATCAACTCCTCTGCTCTTTAAGCACTTCATCTTCTCAGATTCTAAAATCTCTCTCCCTCTCTCTCTCTCTCTTTCCCATTCTCAAGATACAACAAAAAGCTCTATTTTCATGAACACACACACACAGTGATTAATGGTATATCCTCTGTTCTTCTATCCTCTGTTTTTTTCTTCCATTTTTTACAAATTAAATTAAAATCAAAATTCTAATGATCCATTACTTATTTGTTGATCAAATTATTTTTGATTTGTTTCTCATAATTTGTAGGAGAATACTTCTGCAAATGTCAAATACGAAGAGGTACGATTCAAATATCGTTACGTAAATTTTGAATTTTTTTCATCATTTTGCTCTGTTTTTTTTGTTTCTTGAAGATATCAATCATAAATAAGCCCATCAAATTTATGTAAATATTTTCAGGAATACATCGTGAACTCGAAGGGGATGCATCTTTTTACGTGCCGATGGCTGCCAAATGATTGCGAGCCGAAAGCTATAGTATGCATGAACCATGGCTATGCCATGGAGTGTAGTGTATCCATGAAAGGTCGATTTCGAAACTTAATCAAATTTTTATTATTGGTGTTACGATAAAATTCATTAAACGGATCGAATTTTAATAACTAGGTGCGGCAATGAGGCTCGCGAAGGCCGGATTCGGAGTTTACGCAATAGATAACCAAGGCCATGGAAAATCACAAGGGATCCTGGGTTTCATACCTTCTTTTGATGGTATTGTTGATGATTCTTCTCAATTTTTCACAAGCATTTGTGGTAAGTTTTGTTTAGAAAAAGAAAATTGTGTTCTTGAGGTTTTATTGTATTTTTAGTAAAAAAACTTGAGGAAAAGAAAGGTTGAATTTGGATCTTGACCGTTTCAATTCAAATTAGGAAGAAATGAAATGAAATGAAATTTCGGGTATTTTTTCTTTGCTTCATGGATAATGATAACTATTAGTATTTCTTTTTTAAGAAAGAAACTTATTGTTTTTTATAATTAAAATTCTAAAGGATAAGTGGAATAACCCAACCGAAACTAACTTCTTTGTTTGGTATATATTATTTCTGATGGAATGAAAAAACCAATAAATTTGGAAATAGGCACGTTACCATCTTTAGAAAATATGAAATCTTCTTGTTGGATTTATGGAAGTATTTGTTTTTTTCTTTAAGAGAAATGGTATTTTCACTCCTATCATTTATTTCTATTCATATTTTTACTCATGTGGGAAGGACATTTGTTGAATAAAATATGGTAGGAATAATATAAGGGTGATAAGTATCCTTCCTATATAAGTAGAAGTGAATAGCATAAAAGGTACGAGGATATATGATTTCTTTTTTTGTGATTTGAATAAACGATATTAAAGATGTGTTAGACAAACTAGTTAATAAAGTAGTTGTTGACTAATAAGCTAGTTAGTAGATATAAACTAGTTATGAATAAATTATGTTTGACAAAAACTTGCTTCTGGGTATGTAAAGTGACCAAAAAAAGTATCTTGCAATACAATAATTAATATTAATAAGAGTATAATTGGAAAAAGTTACAAAAACTCATGAACGGCTACTCCAACTAGGATTTCAATAAGTTAGCTTATAAGCCGTGCGTACCACAGCCGGGTTCATAGTGGATAAGGGGTTAGCGGGTAGAGCTAGTAGGGCGGGTATTGGTATGGGTTCACGGAATCACAAGTAGCACATGGCAGGTAGGGTGGCAGGCTTCCAACTCGATGAAACCGAGCTCCCACTTTCTATCTCTTACATATATATTAAGATAATAATAAAATTCAAGGGTATGAAAGCTTGTGGTACTTCACTTTTAGGGTTCAGAAGGTGGAAAAAGAGAAAAGCTAATATGGCATTGAGGTGAAATAGGTACAAGAGGAATGTTGTGGTACTCATGGTCTAAGCTACTTATGTTTCATCCAGACATATACTAGCTTATAAGTTAGCTTATATTTACCAAATACAATCTCAAAATCAGATTGTTACTAAAGCTAACTTGGAAATATCTTTTTATGGTATTTATTGATATTTTAGAAAAGCAAGAAAATAAAAATAAGTTGCGGATATTGCTTGGAGAATCCATGGGAGGAGCAATGGTTCTCCGGTTACATTTGAAGAAACCGACTTCTGGGATGGTGGGGTCTTGATTGCACCTATGTGTCGGGTATGTATGTATTTTATGTTTATATATATGGGTTATGTTCAAATCTGAACTCATCTTTTATTATGAATATGAGGGCAGTCAAGAGTACGTCACGTGTCATATTCAGTTTGAATACTCATGTATATTCAAACTGAATAATATTGCTTTCAATTTTATTCATTTTGAATAATATTGTTTCAACTTTATCCATTTTGAATAACACTGAATGCATGCATGTTATTCAAAATGGATAAAGTTGAAACAGTGTTATTCAGTTGAATAGTTATGAAATTCAATGATGACACGTGATGATTTTAGTGATCTTTATATCCACAACAAAATTAAGTCACATATGAACTTTTTATATATATTTAAATTACTTCTTTAAATAAAATTTATAACTCATAACTTATAATTTAAACTGAATGATAAGTGTTTTACTAGTATTCGAAATATAAAGTTACAATGTTTTTTTTTTTAAATAAATAGAACTACAAGTTTTGTTTGGGAATTTGAGTATTGAGTATTGACCATTGAAAGTCAACTTCAAAATCTACCAATTATGGTTAAGTTGATAAAGTAATTTATTTTATCACAAATCAGAAAGGTAAGCTTTTACAAAGTTGGATTTGTTGTCCTTTAAAACCCCTGAAGAATACTCTTTTGTCAATTTTGGTCCATTAATATTGTGCTATGCAATTTATGTTGAAATTTTACAGCTTGCTGAAAATATGAAGCCACCACAAATTGTGGTCAATGTGTTGGTGCAACTTACAAAATTCATACCAACTTGGAAAGTTGTCCCAGGCCAGGATATTATTGAACTTGCCTTCAGAGACCCTGAAATTAGAGAGGAGGTAAACATTTTTTCACACTTCTCTTCATTTAATTTACACCAAATATTTTCACTTTTTTAAACATTTCATCCTTCCTCGAGACAGATTCGTAACAACCCGTTATGCTACAAAGGCCGTGTGCGCCTGAAGACGGCTAACGAATTATTCAATGTCACCATAAAACTCGAAAAGCAGCTTAAAGATGTAACAATGCCGTTTCTTGTTGCCCATGGAGGCGATGACAAAGTCACCGATCCCACGGCCAGCAAACTCCTATACGAGGTTGCTTCTAGTACGGATAAGACCTTTAAGTTGTATCCCGGAATGTGGCACGCATTGACTTACGGAGAGTTTACGGAAAATACTGATATTGTGTTTGCTGACATCATTGAGTGGATCAACGAAAGAATCGCCAAAGGAAACTCGAGATTGGAGAGGGAGAAAAAGAACATAAATGACGAGCTTTATAAGGATGCACCGAATACATCTGAACCGAAGGATCCTAGTAAATCTAGCTCGGAGGCTCCTAAGGATGATTCGAGTAAAAAGAGCGTCAATTAGGTTTCGGGTTATGTAAAAAGAACGGCAACTAGGGTTTCTGTTATGTAAAAAGTCATGGTAACAACACTTTGTATTTTCTCGCATTTGTTTCCATAAAAATCATAATCCCTCCATTTTTTTAGGTATTTACCAATTGTCATTAGATTTTTACTATCTATTCGTTAGATGTCGATTTGCAATGATTAAACGAGACGTATATAAAATGATCAAGAAACAATGCAGCATCAATCTTGAAATGAGATAGAAAAGCTCTACCTAATTTGTATTAATATATAGAGACAATGATGGACCTAAGTTCACCTAATGGAACAAATAATAGGGTTTTTATAATCTAAATTCCAAGGCTTTCCAAATCCAAACCTACCACAAAGCTTGAACAGAACATATCATAGCAGAGCATTAGGTAAAATAACAACTTCAGTGAACCTGTGTAGAAACTAAAAAGTGAAAAAAACATATTACAAGTGAGATCTTTTTAGTTAAAGAAACAGGGAAAAACATACCTGTATGTGCTTCATCAAGTCCTCAGCTGATAAATAGTTATATATCCTCAATTCACAAAAATACCAAAAAAGAAAACAAATGGAGTATAAAAGATTCAAAGATACTAACCCCACTGCCTTTGAGATCCAAATCTCCAACTTCATGCCAGAAACAATACCTAAAGTCATTCACAACTTGCATGGTATGTTAGAAGCATAACAGTCCATAAGTAATCAGTTTCAACAGCTAGATCCAAATGGAAGCAGAGGCTGCACTATTTACCAAAAAGACCATTGACATCAAGATTTTTGTAGCTCTCAAGATTTGCATTATATCGATTTTTGGTGGATTACAAATGCATCTTATCAAAAAATAAAAGCGAAAAAACAAAGATCACAAATGTGTGTTTGCAGTTTTTCCGTTTTGGTGAGTATAAGAAAAAAAACATAATCATTCGACCAAATATCAAGTTTCATGCTCTCCTAAACAAATGTAACATCTCAGGCTTCCAAATCTGCAAAATTTGAATCTGAATCAGGTGGTAACCTTCATCTTTCATTAGCTTGGTCAACCTATATACCTCCGAACGTATTTCCTTAATTTGTGGATGCAGCTGGTCTCCAACAACGAACACGTGATTCTGACTCTTGAGCTCAATCCAGCTACACCCAGGCTCCTTACTCACCCCACGAGAGCTCATCATTTGACGAACCCGTTCAACATCTTTCGATCTCCCCAAAGCCTTATAAATACTCGATAATAAGACATAAGCAGAAGATTCTTGCGAATTCAATTCCATTAATTTCTCTCCTGCATATGCTCCCAACTCATAGTTATGGTAGTTCCTACACGCACCTAACAGTATACGCCATAGGCAGAGCCCATGATCAATCGGTGCTGATTCGATAAAGTCTTTCGCTTCATTCAGCTTTCCAGCACGGCTTAATAGATCAACCATACATGCATAATGGTCTATTCTTGGCGTGATACCATATTCATCAGACATCATATCGAAATACTCCCGACCTTTTTCCACCATTCCCATGTGGCTACAAGCAGTGAGGACATTTACGAAAGTAACGTAATCCGGTTTTGTGCCCTCAATCTGCATCTCTTCGAATAACTCAAGCGCTTCACTTCCTTGTCCATTTTGGGACAAACCAGAAATCATCGAGTTCCAAGAGACGACATCCCTTGACGGCATTCTTCTGAACACGAGACTGCCATCCTCAAGGCTTCCGCATTTCGCGTACATCGTCGAGAGCGCGCTCCCGATCGGAACCTCGAGCCCGAATCCGTGCTTGATCGTGTGGCGTGGATCTGTTTTCCTTGCTCTAACGCAGCAAGACTCGAGCATGCTTTTAGGACGCTAGCCATGGTTAGTTCGTTTGGCGAGATGCCTTCGGTTTGCATCCTACAAAACAAGTCCATAGCGCACTCGTTTTCTCCATTCTGAACGTACCCTCCGATCATCGAAGTCCACAACACAATATCGGGCGCCTGCAAATGCTCAAACCCCTTACGAGCATCGTCTAAGGAACCACATTTAGCATACATATCAACTAAAGCTGTCATTATATAAATTTGATCTTGGTACCCTAACTTTATCGAGTACCCATGAGCCTCCTTTCCCTCCCCGATTGTTAAACCATCGCTGCAAGCATTAATAACCCCAACAAGCGTAAATTCGCTAGCGATCAATCCGGAAAGATGCATTTTCGAGAATAAAGTCAACGCTTTTCTACAATCCCCACCCTGTGCGTACCCGGTGATCATCGCAGACCATGTGATGGAATTCTTATTGCTAGATAACTCAAACGCCTTGAGAGCGTCATCCAAGCTTCCACACTTCGAATACATCGTGACAATCGCGTTACCAACGGATACGTGAGCTAACAACCCGTGTTTGAGTCCAAGACAATGAATTTGTCGTCCAATGTGAACGAATTCAGGCAAAGTAAACGCGCTTAAAATGCTGGTGACCACAAACTCGTTCACATGCTCCTCTTCCTCAGCCACCAGCGCCTTGAAAAGCCCCAAAGCATCACCGCAGATCCTCTGCATCGAATACCCCGATATCATAGTCGCCCAAGAAATTGAATTTCTCTCAGGCATTTCATCAAACACCTTACGTGCATCCTCCATAAACCCCGCTTTACAATACATGTTCAACAAAGAACTACCAACGAAAACATCCCCACACTTCCCCAACTTAACCGCAACCGTATGGACCTGTTTCCCTCCGAACGAATCCATCAAAGCCGACGCAGCGGTGAAAACACCCGCGAAGGTACGCGCATCGGGCAGCACAATCACCACATTCTCTTGGCTCATCATCTTCTTGAAGAGCTCCATCACAAAGATGAAATTTTTCCTACCACCCAATTGCGAGTACCCATTGATCAACGAGTTCCACGAAACCACGTCCTTGTTTTCGATACTTTCGAAAGCGAGTCGAGCTTCGGGTAAGAGACGGCACTTGGCGTAGAAGTTAACGAGGCTATTGGCGATATACGAGCAACCGGTGTCGCCCGTTTTGACAATGTGGGCATGGAGTGATCTTCCATTGGGAAGGTTTTTGTGTTGGGTGTATTCGAGGAATTGGGTGAAGATGGATCGATATTGCGGAGCTGCTGTCATGAAATTTCTTCAAAATTGTTGCTAATAGAAATGGTTTGCCGTGAGATTGATCACCGGAAAACACCATGGATTCAGATGGAAAACATATCTCACCAATTTCAGAGTTTAATGCCACCAACGGAGGAAGGAAGAAGAAGCTACAACCTTTGGGGGGAAGTTCAGTTTATTGCGATCAAACTTTTCGTTTTAAATTGAAGAGTAAACTACAATTTTAGTCCCTGTGGTTTATTACAAGTTACAACTTTTGTCCACGTGCTCTCATTAGGCCATGGTTTTCGTTTTATCGTTTATGAATTTATTGTTATTTTCGTGGCTAAAGCTAACTATGTAACTATGTTGGTGGTTACTGTTAACTACAAGGGATAAAACCATCAATGATCAATAAATTGTAAATTACACATACATAAATAGCAATGAATTATGAGTAATAGGGACCAAAAGTGTAACTTAAAAAAAACAGATATGAAGATAACAATTTCTAACAAACCACGTGATAAAAAAATATTAGCTTAGTCCAAGTTAAGACTTTTAGACACTTATCGGTAAGGAATTGGGTTCAAATAAGAACAAAACAAGATTGTAATAATGAAGGAACCAACAAAATCACACGTGATTTTGTGCATAGACGGCTGGACACCCACTGGCGGCTCACCCACTCGCCTTGTCAGAGCGTGGCCTACACACGCTTTTTCCATCGCAGCACAAAATCACATGTGATTTTCTTGGTTCCTTTGTTTTTGCAAATTGGGTTGTTCTCGTATGAACCTCCCTCTATCGGTAAGAGTCACTAAGTAATATTTTTTATGGTAAACGTTTATAATTCAGTAAATACTTATCGGGTAAGAGTAATCATATTCATTACCAAACAAACTATTGATCATTTCTCTCACTAAATATGATTTTTGTCCTTGTTTTGTTTACCTGTTAAGATAATTAAACATACAATAATTTACCAATATAAATATTTAGTAAAAGATCAACTAGACTTAAAGATATAAAAGAATAAAACCGTCCCCAAGCTGCGTGGTCCAAAGTCCAAACAGCTCCCCAAATAAGCTTGATTGGGCCTAATATATTTTCTCCAAAGCCCAATTAAATCGACTTTAAACACAGATCGATCAAGCTCATTTATACACCAAAGGCTCGGGTTTTGTATCTCTAGAGAACCAATACCATATGTGATTTTCGTTAACAACCCATAAAAACAAGATAATTATACTCGACTATATAATTGGAATATATTAAAAACACAAGATGGTCCCTTGCTTACTGAACTAGACCAAATATTCCCATAAACCAAACCATTAAAAGACAACTACTCCATATCATCTCATCAGCTCCAACACTCATCAACTAACACTATACATACACATCAACTAACACTATACATACACACCTATCTGTATATAAACCCCATATCCCATCAGAGCACAAAAACACCCCTCCATCCATCTCTCCATTCAACTCAAACCCCAAAATGGCCAATCTTGAGCTACACACCTCTACCATTCTCAAAACCACACTTTGCATTTTTCTATTAGCTATCTTTCTTGGATCCGCCGCTGCCACCCGAACCCTCATGGACCCGAACCCACTTCTCACCAACCAACATCTCACCTCGGGTCCAATAGAACCTGTTGATGTGGCACCTCAAGACGATCCTAACCCTGACCCACCAACCACCATCGCCCCTGTTGACGTGGCACCTCAAGCCGATCCTAACCCTAACCCTGACCCACCAACAACCATCGCCCCCGCCCCCATCATCACTCCTTCCGCCCCAACCGTGGCCCCCACCGTCACAACCCCAACAACCACTGCCCCACCGGTGACCAATGCGTCTCCAGCGGTTGCTACCACCGCTGGCGGCGGCGGCGGCGGTGTAAATGGGGAACACCCAACTTTAAGTTTCTTCATGCATGATGTTCTAGGAGGGACCCATTCCACAAGCAGGGTGGTCACCGGAATCATTGCCACCTCCGACGCCAACGTCGTTCCGTTCTCCAGTCCCAACAGCCAAGTTTTTCCAATCACCGGCGGCGTCCCACTGAACAACATCAACGGCATAGTCAACAACAACAACGTCCCGTTCCTAGCCGGATTCAACGGCAACAACCCCAACAACCCAAACGCCAACACCGTCCTCCAAAACACCGGCAACAACGCCGTCACTACTGGCGGAAACAACTTGCCGTTCGTCGCGGCCGGCCAGCTTCCGGCCGGGATCACGCTCCAGCAGCTCATGTTCGGGTCGATCACGGTCATCGACCACGAGCTGACCGAAGGGCACGAGCTCGGCACGGGTGTGATCGGAGAGGGCAGGGGTTTTATCTAGCGAGCTCGTTGGACGGAAGTAGTCATACGTTTGCGTTGACCACGTTGTTCCATGGCAGCGACCATGAGGTGGACGACACGATTAGCTTCTTCGGGGTTCATCGGACAGCATCGGAGGTGTCTCACATCGCCGTGATTGGTGGGACCGGAAAGTATGGGGAGGCTAAAGGGTATGCTACCATTGAGAGTCTACCTCAAGTGGATGAACATGTTACTGATGGTGTTGAAACCATTGTTCATGTTAATGTCTACCTTACTACACCATAAGGGGTGGTGATTGTTGTGTACATTATTTTTTATTTCTGCTTTGTGATTCTTGTTTGAATTGGAGTATTTTGGCTTCAAAAGTTGTACCTCTTAATTAATGATCAGTAATTAAAAGGGAAATTGACAAAAAATGGTAATTGACCTCGTGATCAAACTCAACCACCTTATTGATTTCTTACCTATTTTCTGCTTTATTTTTACAAAATAACCATTAGGTCCGCTAGAAAACAACGTATTTGTAAAAATAGAATTAAAATGACCCGGGTCGGGTCCATTTTTGGTAGAAGTGGCCATTTTTAATGGACCTAGGTTCGTTTTTTTAGTTGACCTGACCATTTGACTTCTTTTTATTCTTTTTATAGTCGGGTCCGTTTGATTTAGCTTCATTTAAACAACACTATTTCCATTGAAGTTGGTTATAAACCTTCCTCTATTTCATAACAAGTGGTATCAAAACACCAATATTCTACAACAAGAATAACTATAATTATTTATGTTGGTTTACACTCGTAAACTATATCCAAAATCAATCGTTTAATTGTATATCTTTTTTTTTTAAATAAACAAATACAGACTCTTTTCTATTATATACCGTAAAAACTCATAAACCTCGAGCACATTACCTTCTAGAAGGTTGACCTTTCTAGTAACTCGGGGTACCGTTGGACCAATCACCCTTTAGTCAAGCGAAGACTAACTCCGCTGCTAGCTCTTCGAACAAAAAAGCTTCGATCTCTCTCACAAGAGAATCCCGTTCGTCCTCCACCTCTAACAACGGTCCTCTTCCCACGGCCTTCTGAGCCACCTCGTCGTAGACCCCCTTTTCTTGACTCGCGAACAACTCCCACAATTCTTCTTCGATCACATCTCTCCTCCATATACTTTTCGTCATCTTTCTCCTCAAAGGCTTGATCGAAAACGGTCCTATAATCTCGGTCATCGCTGTGTTTATACGATCAAATAGCAGCCTCCTCTCCGCCTTATGCCACAACTCTTGCTTTCCGTATTTCTTCTCTAATCTTTCGAAAACCAAAGGGCTCATCATGCATTCCGAAGAATGCCATCTTTCAAGCCTCATCTCCACATCGAAACCCGATTCGTCAAATACATCCAACAGGTACGAAAAATCCCGACTTTCTTTGGATCCAAACGAGATCACCGAGTTTACATTTTCATCCGTAAAACAAGAGCTTTCATCGTCACTCGAGGTAACCATTTCAGGGTCCATGTCGCTTTCTTGCTGAATTTGCACCGATAAACCTATCATCTCGGTTCCTGCATCTGAATTACAACTTACAGACGAGGGATTCGATGAAATTGAAACCAAATCATCTTTCGTGGTGCTTGTAGACAAACGGTTTACCGCAGAGCTTGGCTTCACATCATTGCTTCTAGTAATTTTCACAGATTTTGTGGTCGAGTTAGAAGACAATTTCGTACGTTTTAAGCTTGGTAGTATAGTTACAGATTCGTATTTCCGACTTTCTTTGCTTCTAACATCGATCAAACTTCCAAGCTTCGAACCTGGCTTCGACTTCAGTCTCTCCAACAGTTGTTTCTTGGTTTCCCAAGAAAAAGTGGCATGTGAATTTACTAGAAAGGAAGAACCAGAAGCATTTTCTCCAATCTTGATTGACTTCATACCCTGCATACCATCAAGATTCGAACTTTTTTGCTTCAAATCTTCGAATATATCTTCATTCGAATAATTTGTTCTCGGGTTCGCCCTTTTCTTGGATCGAATCCGATGGGTTTGCGAATCTTTTCTTGATCTCTTCCCTATAGAACAAGATTTCTCAAGATAGTCATCAGACAACACTTTTACTTGTCTAGAAACAGTCTGCTTCCAGGGTGGCATCATCTCATCAAAACCCATCATTTTTGCAATAACACTAGGGGTAGTTTGGGTATTTTCCATCACTACCCACAAGTCCAAAATCTGTATAGACAACATAAAAAACAACAACAATTGAAGTTGAATTTATATGGTTATTGATCAATCATCAAGAAACCTAATAAACTTATGAACAAAAATTGAAAATCCCCAAATATATATATATAACAACAAATCCAACATTCATATCCATTTTATCAAGATTTAATATAGAGAAACAAACCTTATGCGACCAATTCTGCTTCTAAAACGACGAATAAGCAATTGGATCTGTAATCCTACTTATGTGATCATCGAAACTCCAAAAAGTCATCAGTTCGAAACGAAAAGAAAGGGAAGGAATTATAAGTCTAGAGAACCGTAGAATATGAAATTCTGACACCATACTATGGATTTCATTGGTGGTAGATATGGAAAGAATTCGATTGATTTGAGGATGAATTAAGCCAATTATGGGTATCTTGCTAAGAAGGTTGGAATGTACAAGAGACAAAATTAATGAAATTATTGAGAAAATAATTGAAAGCTTTTAAAAAAGGGAAGATATATTATTCAAATGGGGGGCAGGAAGAGGAAGTAGGGTTTTATGAGTTTTAAACTGTACCCGCCCACCAACATTGAGACGGTGGTTGGTCAACGCCATGAAGAATTGCGCGCCATATTTTTGGAGTGAAACCTCCTGAATTGATCTTTCCAGATTGATTATTTTCAATTTGGTCCTTTATGATTGTATAGAATTCATGAAATACCTTATAGAGTTAGTTATTTGGCAATTAAGCACCCTGTACTTTTATTTGATTGAAATTAAGGTGCAAATGTCAATGGTACATAATTAGTAAATTAGAATTGTCTTCATAAAAAAGGGTATAAATGATTTTTAACAATATATACGACAATACAAATATTTGATTTTTTAGAACAATTTTCTTTTATATCAACCAGTTATCTTGTGAAGGTTTAAATGATAAATCATATTGCAAGAGACAATGGGGCTGTTTGATTCGTAGAATTGGATGGAATTCGAAGAAATTGGAATGACGAATTCCATTGAACAAATTTCATGTTGCTATTTGGTTCACATAATGAAAACTAAAGAAACTTTCAAATTCCTTCAAATTCCTTAAATCAAGGAATTTGTCATTCCAAGCCATATCCCATGGAATTCATTGGAATCATCTTTCATCCCTCTCATTTTCTTCATCTATGGATTTCTCATCTCCATCTATCATTCTCTCATTCAGAATCTTTTTACTGTTCGGTTTTTTCCGGCCAAGATGGAAACCAAAACTGAAATCGAACAGGTTTTTCGGCTCGACTCGGTTTTTCTTGGCCAAGATGGAAACCAAAATTGAAATAGAACCAATTTCGGTTTTCAGCCCGGTTCGGTTTTTTCCGATCTAGATGGAAAGCATAATTTATAGCGAACAGATTTCGGTTTTCGACTCGGTTCGGTTTTTTTAGTCGAGATGGAAACCAAAACAGAAACCAAACTTTTTTCAATGTTGGATTCGTTTTTTTTTTTTTAGTTTCGATTTTGCGGTCTTTTTTCGGTTTCGGTTCATTTTTGAATTTACTCACCTTGGTTTTTACAACTTAATTTCAATTTCATCCAACCAAACATGACCAAAATGTGTGGTCAAATTCCATTAAATTTCAATTCCTTTAAAGTCAAATTCCTTAGTAATTCCGATTCCACCGAATTCCATTCCGTGAACCAAACGCTACATAAAAATGCTATTTAAGACGAGGAATAGTTTCCAATGAAGTATGTTTGAGTCATAATATGGAATGGGTCATCATCTTGAAAGCACAATCTGAAAGTTCAAAAGGCGAAACGATTCTTGCAAAAGAAAACAAATAGAAAACAAATGTGTTTTTAGTATAATAACTTATTGGTGGCTTAAACTGTAAACTATAGTTAGCACAAGGGGCAATGGTGAACTTTAACACACACACCACTATCAGTTTAAAAGAAGCACCCTTTTATTTTAATAAAATTGAATTACTAAAATAAAAATGCATCCATCGTTAAAAAACGAATTCAGGTGGGCGAGATAATAAATATAATAATAAACAGAGATATAATAATTAAAAATACTTTGCCAACATAATCACAAAATGACTTGGATAAACTAGTATTCAAACAGAGATAAAGGTGTTTTGCTTTGCTTTTAAAAAAAAAGTATTCAAAGTATAAAAAAACGACCATAAAAGAAAGGGTAAATTACATATTTGATTCCTATGGTTTACACTTTATTACACTATTGGTCCCTATTTTGAAATAATTATGGAAAAGATCCCTGTGGTTTACATTATATTGCACTGTTGGTCCCTGTGGTTTACACTATATTGCACTGTTGGTCCCTATCTTGCCAATAGGGTTAGGGACCAATAGTGCAATATAGTGTAAACCACATGGACCAACAGTGCAATATAGTGTAAACCACAGGGACCTTTTCCATAAGTATTTCAATATAGGGACCAATAGTGCAATAAAGTGTAAAAACAGGGACCAAATATGTAATTTACTCTAAAAGAAATTAACTTTCAAATAAGATCATAAATTCAAATAACCGAGACAATGAACATTACAATTAAAATTCATATGCAACTCAACTCGGTTTCTTTTTGCAACTCAACTCAATTAAATTAAATTCTATTTTATAATATACATATTATATTTTTATGATTAAAAAACCTTTAAAAAATATTATCAAAAGGCCCATGGGCGGCACCGCCGCTACCCCCAGGGCTGTGTCTAGAAAGTAGGAATATCCTGTACCGATAATTATGCGGATACAGACAGTTTAAGGGCTACCCAACCAATTAAACAGCCCGCATTTTTCTAGATTATTTTATTCACCAAAATAAATTTTAACGTAGTTAGCTTATGTTTGACAAACTAACTAATAAACTTTGATAGCCGCGAGGGCTTTGCCTAGATGATAGGGAGTTTTCCATATAAAGGGGAGGTCTCAGATTCGAGTCTCTTCTGAGGGTTTTTTTTCTTTCAGTTTAGGTGATGCAGTCCTACCTAATTAATTAGGGGGTGTAGTAAAATGGGTTCGAACTCGGGCTCCTGATAATGTCAACCGAGTTCGACCTTGTGCCTCTACCGTTGAGACGATGTTGTTAAAAAAAAACTAATAAACTTTGATAAGACAAATTAGCTTATAAAAAATTGTGTTTGATAAAAATTAGCTTATGGATATGAAAAATGATTAGAAAATATATATTGACTTTGTGTCATGATAACACGATGATACTTCGTTGCATCAACATGCCGTTAAAAAAAATAGTTTTTCAAGCAAACTAGCTTATAAGAGCATTTTCAACAGTTTCTCCATTTTGGAGATAATGAAGATTTTAGCAATTTTGAGCTCCAACCGATTATTCAAATCTTTCTCCATTTTGGAGAAAGTAGGGGTGAGAATAGGAAAATCCCCAAATTTGGAGAACCTTCCAAAATCTTCAAAAATGATTACTATGAGAGAGAATGTTTTTTTTTATTGTAATCCACAAATAAAAAATCTTGAAATAAAATGTTTAGGAGAAAAGAAATATTATGTTATTAGATATATGTAATATTTTAATAATATAAGTAATGATGTTATCTTCAAAATGAAGAATCTGTTGGAGTTGAATGTATTTCTTTTAAAGATTTTTAAACTTTCATTCTCCATTTTGGAGAATTTTTGGAAAAGCTCTTGGAGATGCTTTAAGCTACTTTTTCTCCATTCAAACATATTACTAAAAAATAAACTACCTTATAAGCTAGTTTGTGTTTACCAAACAATGTCTTAATTTGTGAAAATTC
Organism: Centaurea solstitialis; assembly: GCA_030169165.1. NCBI lineage: Eukaryota > Viridiplantae > Streptophyta > Magnoliopsida > Asterales > Asteraceae > Centaurea > Centaurea solstitialis. The sequence goes on along the minus strand of CM058046.1, from coordinate 6,367,929 downwards.
ATTATTTCAAATATTTAAAATTAATGGTCTAATTTTCTAGCTAATTTTTTTATAAAAGTTTATAAAATAACCATTAGGTTTCATTATCGTACCTAGCTCCTCCATTTGGTTGACGTGAATAACATTTATAAAAAATTATCTTTACATTTGACGGATTTGATGGTTATTTTGTCAATTTTTACAAAAAAAAAGAGAGTAAGAAATCAAATCAATTTCAAATTACTTATATAATGAATATCTTTAATTTAGATTGTCTTTTAAAAAGACATTTTAAAGAATAATCATCTTAAAACTAAAGATGATATATAAGAAGTAATTTTAAAGATAATCATAGCATCTTCAACAACTTCTTTAAAATAGATAATTCAGCAACTTTTTAAAAATAGAGAAAATTCAGTTTTTGTTCTCTTGATCAGCTAAGGTGGCATTTTATAATCAACTAAGGTGACATTTTAGGCCATCAACAAATGGGAGCGTCAGGGGCATCGACAATACCCTTTTGCCGATTGGCAAGGCCGTCAACACCACCGAGGTCCTTTGGCAAGGGAAGAAATAGGCAAGACCATGCAGACTTGTTAGACTACCCTACCCCACCCTCTTTCTCGTGTCTCTCTATATCTCTGTTCTTCTTTTTTTAATTATTTAGATTGGTATGGTTGTGGTTGAATTGGTAAAGATTGGTAAGTTTTGGTAAAATAGTGGAAATCTGATGTGGCGACTGATACCATTGGCAAGCGTCGTGATCATTGTGGATGGTCTAAAATAGCGAGTTGACTCAGAGCATCTTCAACAACTTATTAAAAATAGAGAAAATTTGTTATTTGTTCTCTAAATTGCTTCAATATCATCCTTAATTCATTCTCTAAAATAGAGAATCAACGGAAAAAACTCTTAATATAAAGAATCCTCTATATCTTTTTTTGGAAGAAAGAGAAAGAGTATTTTTAATGAACTACAACTATCGTAACTTTCAAGGTTTCTCTTTTTCTAGTTACAATTGATCCAGAATGTCACAACTCTCTCCTTTTTTTTTCGAGTTTGGATGTTTTGATACATGTTTGAAATACTTTTTGATTTATCAAAGCCCCATAAAAAATATATCCTTGTTTGAGAATTTGCATTAGTTTTTGAAAGACGATGTAAATTGGACTTCATCTCCATTCCTACTCTAACAAAGTAGGGATGAGTACATACAATAAGAATAAAAAACTATAATTTTAATGTGAGGAGTACAATGATATAATTTTATAGTTTTCTTTTTTCCTTTTGATTTAAACATAACAAGCACATGAATATGATGTCCATATGTATATAATAAATTAATGTAAACCACATGTAGGGAGGGATATAATGAAATATGAATGTAAGGAGCCAAAGTAAGGAGTACTATTGGAGTGTTTTTTTTTTTTTTTTTTTTTTTTTTTTTTTTTTTTTTTTTTTTTTTGTCATGTTTGGTTATTTGGAATCAATTGAAGATGCTATTAGGACATTTATCATGTTTTTTGTTTTTATAAATATTTACAATTTTGCAACACTAGTAAACAAACAAAAAAACTAAAACCAATATATATCAATGAAAAAAAAATGATTTCAAATAAAATTAGTTGATCCATGGTATAATACTATAACTTATACCAACTAGACACTAAAGTACATTACATAATATTATATGATATGATTGATATCCATCCTTAATACCAGCTTAATTTTTAAAATTTAACTAATCAAATAAACAAACGTAGATAAATTAATCGGGATGACTTGTTATTTTATAAATTTAATAATATGTTGATAGCAATTGTATATTATTTTATAGTATTTTTGACCCCCACAAGTTATTAGTGATTGAATCAACCTTGTTTACTCGTGTTGTCAATATTATATTTTTTATGAACAACAAAGGAAAGAAGGCAAGGAGCTTCGGCAAGGCCATCATCCCCGCCAAACCATCAACTTTATTCAAAAAAGCCACCAGCAAGTGGTTCAGATTAGTATAGCATATATATATATATATGATTTAGGTTCAGATTAGATCAAGCTGTCAAGGTTTAAAAAAAATCACATGTTCATCCTAAAAACACTGTAAATATTACGTTCACGGTTTTTTCGAGGTGAAGGTTTGATGAAGGTTCGAATTATTTATTTGTTACCATCACAGTTTTTTGAGCTGTGAAGGTTTTGTTTTTCTTTACCTTTTTTAGGATTTTTTTTCCTTGATAGTGTTTTTCAGTATGTTTTATGATGATTGTTCGAATTTTTTTAACCTTCATAGAGTTTTGCTGTGAAGTTTTATGTAAAAACCGTTGGTCTCACCAGTCTTACGAAAACAACTTGGTCTCACCGGAACCCAACTCTACTGAGATTTATAAACAAAATTGTTGATATAAAAAAATATTCCATATATAGTTGGGAAATAAAAGTATGAGGAACTAAATTTTGAATTCCCACCTCGGAAAAAGGATATTCAATTGACCGTTGGGCCTGGGATGGTGGTTAAAAAGGACACAACTACCCTTTTCCAAACCCAGAAGTTTTCGAGTAACTAGGCTCTTCCATGTTTTTCCAAGCCGGGTCTGCCTCGAAACTTCTGGACCAAAACTCGGGTCGCTAGGCCCGGGCTTTTCCGAGCCAGGCACAGGCCAAGTCTGGGCCTGGCTTTTCTTGTGCATCGCAAACCGATCCCCTTATTGTACGTCTATCTACACCGGTATGGACCAGATACGGTGTTATTTAACGTATAAAATGCTACAAAAGTTGAAAAGTAGCAAGCATTCAAACAAACCAAGGAAAACAACACGTGTAACTTGCCTTCCAATCCAGAAAAGACTAATTTGATAAGGTTTTTTAGAGTTATGTGGTTTCCCACACCTATTTTAGACCGTTGCTTCAGATTTCCTATTGGAAAAAAAAGCTTACGAAATAGACATCTGATATGGACCCAACAATTTCCATCTTTTCATTTGCTTCTAATATAAAAACAAAAACAAAACACCATTAGACCGTGACTGCTTCTACGCCAGAATTGATTCCCCAAGATTCCAACTTCACGCAACCCCAAACCCTCGTTACACCCGCCAACCGTGAAAAGGGTAATTTGGTCATTTTACGTGTAAGCAACTAGCTAGCTAGCAGGTTATATCGATTACATACGTTTAATGAACTTTATTTGAGTTACTTGGCCTCGTTGTCTGAAGTGTTTGCTTGATGATCAGATATCAACTTCTGGATCAGTTTGCTCGTTTCAGCTTCAGACATCAGATCTTTTCCGCTCGAGGATTGAGACTGAGACTGAGACTGTGAGTAGGATTCGAAAAACTCTCGGTTTTCTTTCTCTAACTCGTTCCACACTGCATAATAAAGTACAAACAGAGTTTTCAGATCAGCCAGACACTGGATTGTTTCTCCTAAATATATGTTGAAACCTTCCGTTCATCCTCAAGGGCTTTTTTGGAAAGTAATTTAAGGGGTTCTGCATATTCTCACACAGTGAAAAGTTCTTATAATAGTTGCTACAAACGGCCTCCTTAGACATGCTATTCTGGTACCTTTCTCTTTCAGGTAGTTGGTTTGTATTTGTAATTCACGAAAACGACTAAAGTGATCATCTAGCACCTACTTTTAGTATGTGTGGTCGAGGGACAAAAGCGTCTTGTCCTTTATATAAGAAAATACAACTTTTCCCACAATCCCAAAAGACGAGAAAGAAACATGGACATAGATAGATATCGTGTATGCATGCGCGATTGATCTGCATATGATCAAGATTCTGAAAGGAGAGAAGCGATGGGAAACTAACCAGTAGAAGTGATGACGGGTTTGATGTTTGCATGTTTAGAAAGGGCTTCCATGCACTCATCCTTGCTCATGCGGAAGATCAGACACTTCTCGATAAGATGTTGCACCTAAATCAAGTCATAGAGTTAATAATACATATGACCAATATGGAGCATCGATAACAAGATGAAACTTGGCATGAAAAACAAAAAAAATATAACAGTTAAAATAATATAGTGCTATGTATACTACCATGCGTATGTAGGAAGCTGAATCGTCACCCATCCACACAAATTATGTATCTAAACTTCCACCAGCAATTTGAAAGAATGAAATCTGTAAGAGTTTGGCTAACTTATTATGGGATTTCAATAGTGATCAGAGGTTCATATGGTAAAGTAATCATGATGCGAAGGATGTGCAAACGAAACTATATAGACAACAGAAAGGAGAGATGTTGGTGTGGGCCAAGGAGTCCCATGTGGGAGATGAATAATAATTGGTAGAGAAGGGATCAGAAGAGATTTGTAAATGAGTATTTGTGCCATGTAGGATTCCCATTTGGCAGCTGAAAACCCCACGTGACCGACGGGTCCCACTTCACTCTATGGACATTCTCAAAAAGACAACTCCTTAGCAGCCGCCGTCCAATAAGAATGCGACATATGGCGTTCTTGATCAAACAATTGGTACAGTGGTGGATGTAAATTGTCGACATGGGTGTTGTGGCAGTCTATGATTGATACATGCAAACGACTAGTAAAAGAGAACAAGGATTCTAAATTTGGCTGGATTTCTTTCAATTCTTTACGCTCAAAACTTCATTCAGGACTCTTATCAGCACTGTCTCTTTTTCTGGCCTTAAAAGTTTTAGTGTCTTCTGGCCTCAATTGGATTTTTATTGGGGGTGGGTGGGGGCAAAGGCACTGCATGTATCTCAGCAAAGCTGATGGGTTGCAATCAATAACATAATTACAGAATAGGGAGTCAGAAAATCATTCATGAATCTTGAATCTAGGAGATATTTTGATAGCCAAAGAAAGATTTACCATATTGCTTCCTTGGCTTTGTGGGGGTCAAGATGGTAGTCTTTGGTGCAACCCTTGATCTCTCAATCACAAGAGGGCAATCTTAACCATTGCATCAATGGTTGTTGTTCCCCTTGATGTAAGTTTCAAGTGGAACAAAATATCAACTATAAAAAGAAGATGCATGCATCTAAATTAATGCAAATTATTCCTACATATTTGTGCTGACTTTAGATTAGTCCTAAATAGAGACAAGATTCTTGTCACACCCTGACCCTACTCCTTCCTTGAAATGTAGGCATATGAAATAACAAAACACTCCCTCCTAAATATAAATACAGGTTAAAACTTAAAGTCTAACTATTAGTCAAATATCTAAAATACCCTTCGATAAATAAAAAACAAGGGAACCTTTTTTTAAGACAAAAAGCAAGGGAACCTTATACACTGAAATTACTGTACCATCTTTTGTGGATTACTAATGGGCTAAAAGTTAAGTTAGGATTGTAACCATATCTAAAATGAAATGTCGCATTTCTATCGGGACAACCTAAAAGAAAGTGTTCCATTTATTTTGGGACAGAGAGATTAGTAGTTAGCTGTTCAAAATTCCAGATTTCCAGCCACTCAAAATTCACTTCTACATTTTTATCTCTTTAATCCCATGAATCATCAATAATAGATCTTAAAGGGTAGGAAGCCTAAAAAACACACTGTCAAGTGTCAACCTATTACACTTGAAAAAGTTAAAAGTTGTGGTCCTTGATATGTGCTTCCAGAAAAATCCAACATTATAGCGTCCTATGCAGCGTCCTGGTATGCGGTACAATCAGACACAATTATAGATTGAAGACATGCATGATGCATGCACACCTCATAATCAAAAGAAAACCCAGGAACAAAATAGGGACCAATAATAGAAGGTTAAGATTCAAAAGGTGGCCGTACTGCATAACAATCTTGATCTAGCTTTATGCATCAAACGTTTTGAAGTAAATCATCAGATGACTGAAAGATATGATGAAACCAATGATGTGCTTTTATTCTCTTAACTAAAATGGGTACAAGGGGAAGAGGGGCCAATAATCAATAAGCAAAATATGCAAGTTCAAAATAGTTTTATACCAAAAAGGGGTACAGCAGAGCGAGGGGCCAATAATTCATAAGCAAAAGTATGCAAGTTCAAAGTACTTTTATAGGAAACAAACACAACGGAAGCTAACCATCATGGTTGAAACCATAGCAATTTTAAATACAAAGACCAAACATCTATGTAGAAAATGTGTCCAGCATCTCTCATTCAGTAGTAAGCAATAACATCCATCAAGAAGCACTTAGAGAAAAACTGTCACATAGCAATCTTTTTATCATATCAATAATAAAATATTACTAAATGAGATAGATAAAATTACTAGTGTTCAAATTAAGCATATATTTTAGAAGGTGTAACATATCATTCTTTGCAAAAATTAGAGTAAGAACTGGCAATATCATAAGTGCTAAGAGCTCATACCCATATGGGTCTTGGGCTATGGTAACGGACAAATGCTCAAAATCAGGGGTTCAAACCCCAACAATCATAACCCGGAGGAGGGGGGGTAAAACCCCTGAAGAGAAACGATCACAACCCCGATGACACAATGTCCTATATGGTTAAATGGCCACAATTACACAATAGAATGCAAACAGATCAATAGGGGCCTTCGTGACACTTGGGTGCCAAGTTCATATCAACCTATAAGTAGGAGAGGAAACCGACAATTAAGGACTTTTAACACTTCCTACTCTTACAGCTGCTCCATAAACCATCTTCCTCATCTGCTAGCCCTTTGTTTCTCTTGGTGACTTTACTTACCCTTGTGCCCGAGGTGGACTCAATGGTGACATCCCCTTCCGTATCCAGCATTTTGCAGATTATCCAGAGCTCAGCCAAAGATTTGGCATCAACATGTACATTCCATCAGTAATGCTAAATATTGTTCATGGACTGAGACTATTGCAAGAGATATACCTGGTAAAAAAAGAACTACAAGTGCTTAAAGCCATCTATGTCAACCAATCACTTGCGGAATATTTTAGTCATCTATTGAAACATATGAACAATGACAATGACAATAAAACTAGATTTTGTGCTTCTATTTGTTCAAAAGTAAACACAAAAGGCCAAAAGGTTAATATTCAAATAGTAAAAGTATCAAATAAGAGCCACATCTCCTAACCTGATAATGTTCACCAGTTCACACATGTATCAACAACAGAGACTTTTGTATCTAAGCCTAAAAATAAAAAATCCACTGCTATTTCCATCCTCTTTCACCTTCAACCAAATCCTACCTGTGGTAAAAGAACAAGTAGCCACATGTCCATTAGTCTACAGAGGGAAGTAGCTTTTCCACATATCAAGAGCCATTTTATCTCATAAAAGCCAAGGTGGGTGGTACTTGGTAGTATTTGAGATATCTTAACTGAAACGGGTATGCTCCCCTAAGCATATATGAAACATCTCAAATACTATTTTCCAAACATAATCAAAATGAAAATTCATTTCTGACATGATAGCCTCAAAACACACAATTAGAAGGGTGGAAATCTCTATCCCAGAGATCTGATTAGCAGACTCAAATTCCGGGGAGGGCATCAAAGGGAATAGATGCCATTAGATGGTGTACATGATGACAGAAATTTTTTAGGTGTTGAAAGGTAAAAGCGAGTAAACATTACCAACTTACTGCATACTTCTCTGTTTGGTTAAATTATGAATACGATCATATGGAAAATGTTTAAAAGAAGGGAAAAAACAAAAGAACTAGTGTACACCAGCAGTTTCTAAGAATTGAAAACTTTCTAATAAAACACATGACTCAGACTTTATGTGCATAAGCTGACAAACTACAAAGTTCATTCGGACAAAGAGGCATACATAAGACTTCACATAACCAATGGAAAGATAAGAATGTATCAGGACCACTAGCAATACTGTAATAAAGAGCACTGTAGAGTCAAATGGGAGGTGAAAACTCTTTTTGGATGTTGATAAGGACGGTCTTATCTTAAGATGTCTTATCTTAAAGAGGCATTAACCAACAACCACAATATATACAGACCACAATTTGAGTAGAATCTTGTGCATATTGGCTAAGCCTTATCTCACCTCCTCCTTTTTGTTGGATAAGCGGCTTCCTTTTGTTATCCGTTCAGTAGTTTGTATTGGATTCATCTCCATGTATCCCATATCAGTCTAGGTGGATTTTTATAGCAGGTTTTCTCAACTTGTCAATAAAAAAAAAAACTTTCAGCTAGTTAAAAGATTAAAATATTGCAAAAAAAATCTGCAGCTTGATAGCAAGTGCTGAAAATTCAAAAATCTTGCAAAAAGATCAGTTCTCTTATCATCAACTCACAATTCACACATTCTATGCCATTGCTAGGATATTACATACCAAAACAACAATGTCAATCCTTCTTGATACAGTTGTCAAGTAGTGTCAAGAACATAGCACATATATAATCAGCCAAGAAGAAGGTCCTTCTCATTGGACAACACATTTTACGTGTATGTTACGTCCCAATTCTGAATTCCTAATATTTGTCACGTTCTCATCTGACCAAATCTTAGAATTTCAATATCTCCATATGAAAGAATTGATCAAACCAACTAGTTTTGTTTTTACTTTTTACTTCTCCTATTTCTAAACCTTGATTGACCGGCTCAACTGGCAGATAAAGGCGAGCATTGGGCGCAGTGCATGCTGGCTCCTGGTCTCTCAAGGCCATTAGCGATTTTACTCTCTGTTAACTTCGGGACCCATGGAATTAATCGAGGTAACTAAAAACAACTCTTCTCCTATCATTATCTTCCTGAGAAAAAGATAAACTACAGGGACAAATACCAACTGCTATTAAGGCTGTGTTTGGCAAGCTAGCTGACAGCTAATAAGCTAGTTGTTAGCTAGTAGCTGACAAACTTAGCTTATGAATAAATTATGTTTGGCAAAAAGCAGCTCATGAGTACGTAAAATGACAAAAAAAAAGGTATCTTGGGGTATAATAATTAATATTAATAAGGGAATAATTGGAAAAAGCTACAAAAATATCCTGAAGAACTACTCCAACTAGCGTTTCAATAAGCTAGCTTATAGTCCATCCAAACATGAGCCTAATGTTAACCACTTGCTCTGCCTCTGCTATATTGGCATAAACGAGGACAAAATACAACTAATATCCTACAGTATATTGTAAATAGTATAATACAGTAATACACACAAAAGCATAAGCACAATCACACATGTATACACTAAATAAACAGAAAATTCTGAAGTAAACATATCCTACTATGATTTAAGACAGATAACCCTAAATTCCAAAAAGAACTGCAGTTTTTGGTGAAAGATAAACATCCTTACTTTTCAAACTGACGATTATCAGTTGTTCTAAAAGATCTCGTTGATGTATGCCGTAGATTTGCATTTTGCGTCTGATAAGCACTGGAATTGGATCTTATCGGTTCAAATTTAAGGAAGAATTCCATCGAAATCTATTTATCGATCGAAAGAGCAAAACGTATTACCGTCTACTGATCAACAAAAGGAAGAAAAAAAACGTGTGTTAGGGTTAGGGTTAGGGTTAGCAAACCTGATGAGATTGATGACACCAACGACATGATCATGGAATGCTCTTCCAACGGCTACCGTAACGGTTCTCAATTAGTTAATTGTAAATTGCAGAGTTAACATCTGATTTATCATTCGTCTTAATTTTTCCTTTTTTTGACATCTTAACATTAGATTAAAGGGGTGCTTGGTTTGTTCTAGGGAATGGGAATGGGAATGAAAATGAGCATTGTATTGATGTTGTTTGGTTAACCTGCTATAATCAATGAAAAATTGTTTCATATTAAAAAATATCTTTTTTTACTTTGAAAGTACAAAAGATGTTCCATTTAATATCAAAAGATGGAATGATATGTGGAAAAAAGAACTAAGTAAAAATAAAACTTTCATTCCGCCCAATTCGGTCAGGAATGAAAATTAATGGATCTGCAGGAATGATTCCATTATATAATATCAGACCAAGCAACTGTTTTTATTATCATTCTCATTCCTGACCCTGCAATACCTCCAACAACCAAGCGCCAAGTATTTTTTTATTTTTATTTTTGTAAACGGTACATATGATTTTGTGAGGTGTTTTTATAGCCTATCTCAAATAAAAATCTTCAAATAAAAAACAAACATTTTTTGAATATATTTGTTAATATAATGTTAAATAAAATTTTAGTTAAATTCATAACTTTTTTAACAAGTATAAATTCATTTATTTTTAATAGGTCAAAAAGTCTTCAATTTAAATTAAGACCAATTTAAGATCAAATCCTGGTTTTAAAAAGGTTCTTTAAATATTTCCTAAAATATAAAGTAATTTAAAACATTTTCTTTATAAATATAAAGCAGATCCTAATTTTAAAGGTTTTCCTATTTGAAATATTTGAATATTAAGTGTGTTATTAAAATAGTTTACATATTTTCATCACAAATAAAGTTTAAAAGTTCTTTTTTATAAATTATACATTTAACCTTAGTAGACAAAAAGAACCAATTCATCATCTTAAGTTGGTAAATTCTTCAAATTTTGAGATTTTTATTCCTTACTTTCTACTTTTTTCCTCCTTCCAATTAAGTCATCCATGTTAAGATGTCAGGCTCCAGTGACTTCGATTGTCACATTATTAGTATGCATTTCTTAACATGAATTGTCTATGACTTTGAAATCGTGTCCCATACATATCTCAACCAAAAAGTGCTGAAAGATTGGATAACTTGTAGGCAACTTGTAAGATCATCGAGAAGTGGAGTTTCTACACCAAATGGGAAAATCAAGTTTTGAGGTTTGTTTGACATGGAAACAAATACAAGTAAATCAAATGCATTTTAGTTTGTTGTCAACTTCAAATTTTCTGCTACCATTTCCTCACTTGTGATCGTTTGCGTAAACATCTCATTGTAGCTATGATATGCATTTGATCAAGTTCATACGTAGTAGACACACACACACAGTAAGATTGTTAATGATTGATATGGTGAATAAACCTATCATTTTTTAAAATCTATATTCTGATTCAAAATTGTTGTGTTATCCTTCTCTATTCGAGTCATGGAATAGATGAAAACACACTATATGCTTATGTTCTTTAATATATTTATATATTCTTTACCTTGATGCTAGTCTTTTATCCGTTTCAATTATGGGTTTTTTGCCTATCACATTTGATTACTAGAAGTGTGAACATGATACCTAAAACAATGTTTAACTCCAATCATGTTCTTATCCTGACAATTATAATAATTCTTCACTCACATAATACCTAAAACAATGTTTGCACCCAGTAAAAAATCCAATCATTTAATGAAAGGCTTGTTATAACGAAAAATGCATATATCAATCTCTAAACCGATTCATCTCTTTTTTAACTCGAATCATGTTCTTATCCTGACAATTATAAGTAAAACAAAAACAATAATTCACAAACTTGAATGTGTCATGTGTGCACATTGGGCATTTTAAAATAGGACTTCATTATTATTGTTGTTGTTTTATTTTGTCATTAATATAAGTTTTTAATATGTAGGCCATTTCCACATGAACCCTTTTTCCCCCTTTCCCTTTAGAACGTTTCACATGACTTCACTCTCCCAATTTAATACACTCTCCCAATTTAATACACACACAAAAACACACACACACACACAGTCAAAATTCAAAGCTTCTTCTTTTTGGTCGTATCAAAGAAAAGATTAGTAGGAATTCAAGATTCTATTATCATCTTCTGGGAAGCGTCAAAATCGGTAAATATTTCCCCCCTTTTGTTCAATTTAATTAAAGATTTGATCTTGTGATAAACCCTAGAAAAGTAGAAATCGATGATTATATTGCAATTGGTTTCCCCCAATCTTGGTTTATTGTGAAGAGTATGTATTTCTATTCGATCCTCAGATCCATATACTGTGTTTTTGTTTTTTGTGTTTTTGGGTGCGATTTGAATTTGGAAATTTGATTGATTTATTATTGTTGTTATTGATTTTGAATTTTGGCTTGATTAGTATTGTGAAATTGGGATCACAGGTGATGATTTTTCAATGAAGGTGTTGGATTTTGGAATCTGTAGTTTAGTTAGGTGAATTTGAGAGTTTCTAGGGTTTTTATAGATCACCCCCAAGTGTAGGTTTTGGTAATTAGGTGGATTTTAGGGTGGAATGTTAGGAAAGAAAGAGGGTAGTGATGGTGGTGATGATGGTGACGGTGGAGGTGGTGGTGGCGGCGGTGCAAGAGGGCCTCCGCCGGCTTCTGGTAACCGGAAAATGTATTGGCGGTCGGCTTCGTGGTCCTCTTCTCGGATGTCTTTGCCGCCGCTTATTCCGGAGGGTGAGAAAGATTGTATGGATCCGAATGGAGCTAATGGAGGTGACGGTAGGCGGTTTCCTGGCCCGTTGACGCCTCGGTCGAATAGTAAAGGGCGGTCGCTTCTGCCGCCACTCTCGATAGCTAGACGAAGCTTAGACGAGTGGCCGAAGGCGGGTTCGGATGACGTTGGCGAGTGGCCGCTTCCCAGCACGCCTCGTGGCAGAGACTCGACCAGCGGTGGAGAAAGGTTGAAGCTTGATTTGTCGACGATTCAGCGGATCCCGGATAAGAATGCCGGGCTCGGCAAACGGGAAAAAATCGCGTTCTTCGATAAGAAATGCTCGAAAGTTGCTGACCACGTTTTTCTTGGCGGTGATGCCGTTGCACGAGATAAAGACATACTAAAACAACACGGAATCACCCATATTCTCAACTGTGTCGGTTTCGTATGCCCTGAGTATTTCAAAGCGAATTTCGTTTATCGGACTCTATGGTTGCAAGATAGCCCTTCGGAGGATATCACGAGCATATTATATGATGTTTTTGATTACTTTGAAGATGTTAGAGAACAAAACGGGATGGTTTTCGTGCATTGTTGCCAAGGGGTTTCTCGATCCACTTCGTTGGTGATCGCTTATCGGATGTGGAGAGAAGGACAGAGTTTCGATGATGCTTTTCAATACGTGAAGGCGGCTCGAGGGATTGCCGACCCAAATATGGGATTCGCGTGCCAATTGTTACAATGCCAAAAACGGGTTCACGCGTTTCCGCTAAGTCCGAGCTCGTTACTTCGGTTATATAGAATTGCTCCGCATTCCCCTTATGATCCTTTGCATCTTGTTCCGAAAATGTTGAATTCCCCTTCGCCGGCCTCTCTAGATTCAAGAGGTGCGTTTATCATACACGTACCTTCGACGATCTACGTTTGGATTGGTCAGAAATGTGAGTTTATTATGGAACGAGATGCAAGGGGAGCGGTATGCCAGATTATTCGATACGAAAAAGTTCAGGGGCCGATCGTTGTCGTTAAGGAAGGGGAAGAACCATCTTACTTTTGGGATGCTTTTTCTACTTTTCTACCGTTGATGGATGTTATCGAGTCGTCTAAAGTCTCCCCGGGTAAAAGAATAGTTGATTCATATAATGTCGACTTTGAGATTTTCCAGAAAGCAATTGTTGGTGGGTTTGTTCCGCCGTTTGCATCTTCTGAAACCGAGCAGGAAACCCATCTTCCGGCGAGAGAAAGTACTTGGAGCGTTTTGAGACGTAAGTTTGCGTTCGGAAACATGAAGGAATTCGTTTTCGCTTCGAAATCGTCCATTTCTAGAATCTATCCGGATTCCGGTTCAATTCTTGAAAACAATTCTGTATCCAAACCGTTTCTTGCTTCTTCAAATTCTTTGTTGTCACCATCGTTTTCATCATCTTCATCATCGTCGTCTTCTTCTCATCTCTCTCCGGATTCCATATCGTCTTCTGATTCAAGCATTAACTCCAAGTGTTGCTCGGATTCTCCTGCCACATCTCCCCGAGTAGCATCGTGTAATCGTGCTTTATCGAACTTATCGCTTATCCCAACAAAACTTTCACCTCATTCGATCTCCAAAACTTCGGAGTTCATCGATGTCAATTTTACTTCCGGCCCATGCTCTCAGTCTATGGTGTCGCCGTCAAAAAGGTCTTCGGTTTCTATAGCTGAACGTAGAGGGGGCCCTCCTAAATGTCTTAAGCTGCCGATGACAAGTGAACAAGAAAATCTTGAGTCGAAAGATTCTGGCTTTACACAACAATCCCCAAATCAAGAATCGCTGTTTCAGGGTGGTTTCAGTCAAACTTCTGGTGGGTCAAATAACATCGATGTAATGGAGGAAAATGAATCGGGTAGTGAGAACGTAAAGCAAGCGGTGGTGGCACAAGAATGGCCTAGTTTAAAGAAGGTTGTAAGAGTTGGTACTCGTGATTTGGATTCCCGACAGATGTTCATTTTCACTGCTCCTGGTTCAGGTCACGTGAAGCTAGAAAAAAACGTTCTTTATTTATGGGTAGGGAAAGATTTCAGGCATCACAGCAAGAATGTACCTGGGATGAGCGAAGGGAATCCTGAACCGCCATATTTTGAGATGAATGAAGTTATTAACGATGTTCGCACTCAAATGAAGCTGTCCGACGACACTTGTATCAAGGTACGAATCTTGAAAATCATTCACTTTATATCATATATGTATGGATTCTAGTGAAAATGCCGCAAAAGGGTCTTTTGGTAGTTATAATTTTAAATGGTTATAGTTTCTATTGTTTTTAATATCGAGTGGTGTGTAAAGCAGGTTGTGAAGCAAGATGAAGAATCTTCAGAATTCCTTGCGCTGCTGAGTTCGTTGTAGCACAAAGTTAATCAGAGGTCGTGCAACCTTCCATGATGTTCCAGTGAAAGATGCTGGAACGCATGAAGGCAACAAATTCCTTCTTTGATGTTTCGGGATTAGCAAAGTTTGAAGGTGAAATGGGTCGTTTGTCCGTTGTCATCATCACAACGTATTTGTTTCGGTGCAGAAGATTCATGTATTTGTGGTATTATTGAAGGAAATTTTAGATTCATGGTTAGACTTTTTTATGCAGAATGTTGGTTTGCAATGTTTTGGTTGGGTGCTGTGTTTACCCATAGTGCATAGTGCATTGGTCCTAGTGATGGAACTTGCTGTATATTGATTTGTAAGAACAGTTCCAAAATGCAAATTAAGCCATAGATTTACTGCAGTTTTGCTGCCAGAATGGTAGTTTTTGACTTTTTGCCCATCTTATTATTCCAAAATAGCCATTTTGATCCACTTTCGGTATATAGACACATGTGCAGTTAATTGACAGAAATATTTATGATTTTTCAACTAATACTTTAGCAACTTATGAAATTCAACGTTTTTATTTTTTATAATATCCATATATTTACAATTTTTCAACTTATGAAGTGCAACTTTACACACTTGCTAGTTGCTAATGTGCTACTTGTTACATCATCATTTCATAAATGCACTTGGTAACTTGTTGAATCCATACTTTAAATTCATAAAAACTAGACTTCACAAGTTGCTAAAGCGCTATTTGCGAAATCTTGGTTATTTTAGTCTATATAGTAGAAAAACAGCTATAAAAGAGTTTATAAATGCCATTTTGAATGATTTTCTGAAATTTATGGCTTCAAAAGATCTCTATGTTACAGGAATCTCAAAAGATAGCAAAAATTATGAGCTATAAATTTGGACATCAAAGCGGTTGCCTTTCACATTCCTGATGCAAACTTATCCCAAGTATAAAAACAAAGATCCATTCCTTACATGTTCAAGTCAAAAACCAAAATAGACAAAAAAATGGCAACATCTTCTTCTCCTACATCCAAAATAAGTTTAAAGCTTTTGATCAACAAGAAATCCCGAAAAGTTCTGTTTGCCGAAGCCAACAAAGACTTTGTGGATTTCCTATTCCGAGTGTTTTCTCTCCCTCTTGGTACCGTCACGAGGCTTCTGAAAAAGAGTTCCATGGCGGGTTCACTGGGAAAGCTCTACACAAGCATCGAAAACTTAAACGACACTTATATGCAGCCAAATCAAAGCAAAGACGCTATTTTAAACCCCAAGATTGCAAACTATGCGGCTGATCATTTCCCACTATTGCTACTCGCTGACGATGTTTCCATGGCTATGAAGTTTTACACGTGCCCTAATCATTCCCGTAAAATTACTGGGTCATCTTCCAGGCACCACAAGTATGCTTCCATTGTTGGGAGCAGCGAACATTTCAATGTAGCTACTGATCCAACTACACTTTGTCCTAAGTGCAAGGTTTGTATGAACTCCGAGTTGTCCTATGTGGATGGGGTAGTTGATGTGGAAGAGATGGAGGAGGGTGGTGGTTTTGTGAAAGGAGTGGTGACATATATGGTTATGGATGATTTGGAGGTAAAGCCCATGTCCAGTATATCTAGCATTGCCATGTTGAAAAAGTTCAAGGTAAAGGAAGTTAGTGATCTTGAAGAAAAGGTGGTTTCTTTGGATACGAAAGAGGTATATTTGCGTTCTTGTATTGTACTGTATTGGCATCTTCAACAACTTCTTTAAAATAAAGAAAATGAGAATTTTAAGCAATTTTTAGCTTCAAAATAATTTTTTTATCAATTAGAAATCTTCAAATGATGAAATATTGATGAAAGAAATAAAATTATATTAAATATATGTAGTATTTTAATAATATTAAGAATATTTTAGGGTTTTGGTTTTCCATTTTGAAGAATTTGTTGAAGATGCTCTAATAAATACACAACATATACACTACCCAATTTCTTATTTATATGATGTTTGTAGGGTTTGACAGTTTCTTATTTATATGATGTTTGTAGGGTTTGATGCTGCTAAAGGCCTCATTACATTGCGATGATGTGCTTACCACTACTTTTATGGCTTAATTTGTTACAATAATCAGCACCTTTGGAAATGTTTTTCCTTTAGCTTATTTCTTGAATATTAATGTTCTTAATACCAAGTTTATTCTAGTCGGAACAAATTGTTTTTTTTAAGGCAACAACAAATATTATTAACCGAACAAAAGTCAAACCACCAATGACCGAAAAAAGGCGTAATAGAACCACTATGCAACAAAGCAAAAACAAATGAACACATGAGGCTTAATCAACCAGCCAAACATAAACAGAGGAACAGAGGCTTGCCGGCAGCAAACCTAGGCTGCCCAAATCGATACCGAACACTAGCATGACCTGAACAGCCGTCTCAGGCAGCAGCTGAAAGCATTAAGCCACTGCTTTCCACAGCCTGATCACTCAACCATCGAAGGGTGGAACTAGATTTATTTTTAAATAATGGTATCATTTGACTATAAAGAACATCTGATTGAGATATTTAATACAAAATCAATAATGGTCCACTGCTGGTTTGTTGATTGCTTTTCAAATTAGGTGATGGAACTCTCTGTAATTGAAGTTTTGCTACCAAAATAGTTATTTTCACCCATCTTATTATGCTTGATTTAAAATCTTCCGGTTTGTCATCTTATTTCAAATAGATACGGCCTATGGTGAGTTGTTTGTTTGGTTTGCGGATATCAATGGATTTTAAGAGGATTGAAATGATCGCTTTCTTTATTTGGTCTACATATCGAATTCCACTGAATTTCACAAATTAATGCATTCATCGTTACTTGGCATAAGTAATGAAATAGAATTCTATCCATTTTTGCATCATCTAGTTTAACCAATGCCACTCACCCCTCACCCAACTATGACCACGCTACTATTGTCACTATCACCCCCACCTTTACACTCCCCAACCATTGTCATCGCCACAACTGCCTCTTGTAACCCTATTAGCCATCCACCCCGACCACCATACCATCACTATCGTCATCAAAATTACCACCTACCTATGCCCACCACGAACTATTGTTGTAGACACAACTACCACCACCCACCTACGTGGGTGGCAGGGGTAAGAGGGGCGGGGTTAGGAACAGGAGGTGGAGTAGATGTCGTCATTATAACTACCACCCTCCCTAAATAAAAATGGAGATTCCAATTATTTTGAGACACTACATTTCAATTTCTGCGGACAAATTTATTGTCAAATTTCTTTTAGTTCTTTTAAAATCAAATTACTTGGATGAATTCTAATTTCACCAAATTTCATCATGCAAATCGAACAATCCTAACAATCTTGTAGATAATTTAAAATCTTTTATGTTTAATACATCCATTTGCTCGACTACTGAAAAAACGGTTCATAGTTGAGTTCAAATGATCAATAAGGTTGTTTTGAACTTCAAAATCGACATGGAATGATTAAAAGTTCCAGAAAATGTGGAGCTAAACTAAAACATTTCATGGAAATTTAGGGACTCAAAAATACTACATTTGACTTTGGAAAAAGTAAAAAGAAAAACATCCAAGGAACTATTATATTTTAAGTAATTAAGTCTTTACTTTATTTAAACAAATAAATTCCTGAACTTATTGGAATTCGAACAATTAAAACTTTGAACTTATTAAAATCAAGAGAAAATCTAACGATATTTTATTTTTAAACGATTAAGTCCTTGAAGATTTTTTTTTTAACTAACAAGATAAATTGGTGGAGCTATAGACCCTAAATCGCTTCATTGTTCACAACATATTTGTTTCAATAGAAGGCCATCATATTTATCGTTTTTGTCTCATCACTAGCAAAAATGAGTTCTCTTTGCCAATTGATTGGAGATTATAGACCGGCAAAAACACATTTTTAATGTGCAATTGAAGTTGCTCTTATAACACTAAAGATATTTACCATTTATTTTCCCATGTGTCAAGAAAAATACAACAAACCAATAAAATAATACACCAATTATTTTTCATATTTTTGTTTAAAAAAATATTTTCAGATTTAAATGACAATGCATTTGTTTTTTCTTTGGTGAGCATGTAATTTGAATCTAAAAAATAATTTTAATTATTAGATTCTTTTATGAGTCTCATTCTAATCTGAAAAATAAGCAATGGACAATGAAAATGCTAATTAATCATTTTTATTGATTCATTATAGTCTATATACATCCAGAAATAACATATTACTTTCGATTTATAAATGTAAATTAAGATTTAATTCAATAAATACTTAGGCACTTCATCATTTACACATTGAAGTCCGGTAAATTACTTTGGTCGTAAAAGTTTAAAAAAGCTCAAAGAATTTTTTTTAAACCTTTCCTTGTGACTTCAACAGTCAAATAAAAACTTTTATGTTACAAGCATTCTAAAGGATCCCAAAAATAATGACCCATAAATTTGGACATCAAACTGATTGCTTTTCATATTCCCAACTTACCATCCAACTTTATAAACATCCAATCTTTACAAGCAAAATCCCCACAAAGAGAAACAAAAATGGCACCCTCTTCTTCAACTCCATCTAAAGTAAGTTTAAAGCTTCTCATTGACAAAAAAGCCCAA
This sequence comes from Centaurea solstitialis, assembly GCA_030169165.1. Classification (NCBI taxonomy): domain Eukaryota; kingdom Viridiplantae; phylum Streptophyta; class Magnoliopsida; order Asterales; family Asteraceae; genus Centaurea; species Centaurea solstitialis. Next base: position 6,348,744 of record CM058046.1, on the reverse strand, counting down.
AAGGTTCTATTTGCAGAAGCCAGCAAAGAATTTGTTGATTTTCTGTTCCACATCCTATCTCTTCCTGTTGGTACTGTCATCAGACTTCTCACAAAGAATTCCATGGTGGGTTCGTTGGGAAAACTCTATGAGAGCATTGAAAACTTAAGCAATACTTATATTCAGCCGAATCAAAGCAAGGACTCTGTTTTGAATCCCAAAATTGCAAGCCATGGGGGCCAGGTCCCACTATTGGCAGCAAATGATGATCTCATGGCAAAGAAATTTTACATTTGTGGTGATTATAGTTATTCTAGTCATTATTATGTAGCTGAAGATCCTACTGCTTTGTGCCCTTCATGCAACCATCATATGGACAGAGAATTGTCCTATGTGGCCAATTCTGGTGCAGGGAAGTCGACGGCAGAGGGTGGTGGTTTTGTTAAAGGGGTTGTTACATACATGGTTATGGATGATTTGGAGGTCAAACCCATGTCCACCATATCAAGCATCACTATGTTGAACAAGTTCAATGTTAAAGAAGTCGGTGGCCTTGAAGAAAAGATGGTTTCCTTGGAAATGAAAGAGGTTTGCATGCTATCTTTTATTGTATTACTCATAGGTAAAGAATCACGTGAGAAGTTCAATTTAACGTAAAAACTTGAGAAGTAGATTTTAAGTGGTGATCACTTTTAAAAGGGAATTTTGGTGCATTTCAATATAATGTGCATTCATTTCTCATTCTATCATTGATTACTATTTTTTATGCTTTTTATGTTAACTTGAGCTTCTCATTAGAACCCAACCCATTACTCACATAAGGCTGTGTTTTGCAAGCATAAGCTAGGTGATAAGCTAGCTTATAAGCTAATCCATCCAAACATGTATCAGGAAGCTAGCTTATAAGCTAGTTTTTTGAAACGCTACTTTGAGTAGCTTATGAGGAGCTTATTGTAGCTTTTTCCAATTATACCCTTATTAATATTAAGTATTAAATTTAAAGATATCATTTTTGGTCATTTTACATATTCATAAGTTAGTTTTTGCCAAACATAATTTGTTCATAAGCTAGCTTATCAGCTACTAGCAAGCTTATCAATCAACAACTAGCTTATTAGCTATCAACTAGCTTATCAGCTACCAGCTAGCTTATAAGCTACATTTGCCAAACATAGCCTAAGTCATAAATACATCGTGGATTCATCCATTATTAACCGAATTGCTTAATTTGTTTCTTGATTTGTTTATAGGGTTTGATGTTGTTGAAGGCATCCTTTGAATGCAAGAATGTGCTTACCTCCGTCTTTTTGGCTTAAGTAAGGGTGTCGTGCTGCTTGAATGAATAAACTTATAATAATGGGTTTTTCTTTTATCGTTGTTTTTAAAAATATTAGTACGTTGGGGGTTTAAGCTTTGGCAATGTTGTGCTTTTTGTTTATTTCATGAATGGTTTTTAGTTCCAAATCTATATAATGTGCATGGTATGCTTTGTCAATAGTTTTCTTAATTCGACCAATAATTGCTCAAAAAAAAAAAAAAATCAACCAGTAATCAACTTTTTATTGTGTACGATTGGCTTTTCGTCATTTACTAACTTAGGCGTTTATTGAAACGTCAAAAAAATGCTATAGTTAGAAACTTTTCGACTAAAACATCTAATTTTGATTTGTATGTCATCGATTTAAAATGTAGAAAAACATACCATATCTTAACTTAGCAAATACTTTAAGAAAAATTGGGTGGAACATAGGCCGAACAAAACAAGAATCCATCGGGTTATAAAGGCCAAAGGGGTGTAAGATCTTTAGGCTACCTGTACTGAACCCACTGAATCCACTCACTTTTTGAATGTCACATCAGCTGCCACATCAGCTTTTTCCCAACCCTCTCTTTACCCTCCCATAACCTTCTACAACACACACCCAACCCTCCCAACCCTCTCACTTTTCAATTTATTTTATTTATTTTATATAAATAAATAATATAATTAAATAAAAGATAATTAATTAACTAAAAATTTTATTAAATAATTAATTAACTAAAAATTAAAATTAAACATTACATAATTAAATAAACTAAAAATTACAAGCTATATTTGGCTTTGATCTCGTCTTTTCGTTTCATAGTATTCTTGAGTTTTTTACCCCGGAGATAGCCGTGCGGGGTGGTCAAAAACTTAATGTCTTCCTCTTGTTGGGTCGTTGGTGAAAGTTCTCCCTCATCGGAAGTGTCTTCCTCTTGTACGGGTTGGTAATTGGGTTGGTAACCGGGTACATATTGTGGTTGATAAGGAGTACCCCAATCGGTTGGAGAAAATTGTGGATTAGGAAACGGTTGATAAGGAAACGATTGATAAGGAAACGGTTGAGAAGCTTGTGAAGAGCTCCCGGGTTGATTGGGTTGTGAAGAGCTCCCGGGTTGAGGAGCTTGAGGATGAGTAATTGTGATACAAAAACCTTTCGGCGAAATTTCGACATCGTAATCGGGTGGATATTGTGGAGGGAACCCGGTATGCTTAACGTCGACTTTGAAAGAGGGCTTCGAAGGGGTCTCGGGTTCCGCTCGACGTTTACATTTCGCGCGCCGTGATGAAGATCCGAGGTTTCGATCGTTTGGATTCATTGTTTGAAGAGTGAGAGGTTTGAAGAATTGGAGGTTTAAAAAGAGTTGAAGAATTGAAGGTTTAGAGTTTGTGTGAAAAAATAAGTTGGGTATAAATGAGTATTTATATAGGAGTAAAAAATGAAAAAAAAAAGTAAAAAAAAAATTAAATATTTTGATCGTTGAAGAGAGCCGTTTGCCAACGGCTCTCCCAACCCGCATACCTCCCAACCCGCCGGCTTGAAGACTTCGCGCACCCAACCCAAAGAGCCCGCCGGTTGTTTTGTGGTCTAGCCGCCCCCTACCCGCTGGGAACCCAACCACCGCTGCAGGTGGCCTTTTGGCTATTGTTCAATTTTGAGTGCAATCATACAAGTTGTTATGAATAAAAAAAATGAAGACTTTGAGGATTATTGTTTTAGTAGATTTTTAAAATAGAAAAAGTTAAAGATAAGATAGATGAGCATAATTTTTCTTAAGTTTTTTTTCAACTTTAAACTTTTATTTTTTGGAATTAATTTTGAGGGTCTATTAATTATTGCAGTTGCTCTAAATATTTTGATATGTGAAATATTAGTGCCGACTGCCGAGAGCTTGATAATGTGAATTAGTGCAAAGAGCTTGATAACAACTACAGAAAATTTTTAATTGTTAACGACCACAGATATAATCTTGAAGACAAAAGTAGTATCTTTATGTCCCAAACTACATCCATCGTGCTAGAGTATTGAAAGAAATATTTATAGTTGATGAGTTTTATATTGAACTTTAAAATGGACATGGATTTGTTGATTAAATTTTAGAAAAAGAAAAACCCAAAAAACTCAATGGACTTTTTTTTAAAAAAAATTTTAAGTTTTTGAACCATTTTTTAAAAGAAATAAGTCATTAAACCTTTCAAAATTTAAATAACTAACTTTTTAAAATCTGTTAGATACATAGTTGGGGGAAAATTCAAAAAAACAAACAAACAATGAACATGCATACTTTTAACAAAAATTCCTAGACAATTTTGGAACTAAAAATTACATACATCTATAATACAAAATTAATATAACATTTCTAGTGCTCTTCCCAAAATTTACACAACTTGTATATAATGCAAAAAAATGTAAGAAATACTAAAAGTTACTAAAAGCTACGACTAAGATATACTAGAATTTTGGCCAAAATACAAAAAATTGTGTCAAAATATCTCAAAAAAATCCATGGACCGACCCCATCATCTCCACCCCGTAGGAACTACGAGATTACCCCAAGGATGCCGAATATCAAAATTGCACCATATACCAAAATCAAATATAACGGAAGTTGTACCAAAATATACTAAATTATATTATATATATTTTTTAACAGCAAAGAAGAGGAACGAAAGGACAAGAGCTTCGGCATGGCCATCACCCAAGCCATTATTTTCCTATTTAAAAAAAAAGAATTTTTTTTATATACAAAAAATTCAAAATCCCCATTATTTTTTTGTTAAAAACCTACGAGCGTTGCCTTTTCTTATTCTTTTGAAAAAAAAAATGAACTGAAAAATATTTCTCATTTCCTAAATTTTGCTTATAATTCTCTAAATTTGATTTTTTTTTATAATTTTGAGATTCGGTTAGAATAAAAAAAATCCAAAATCAATAATCTTTGTATTAAAAATGTATGAGCAATGTTTTTTTCCTTTATCAAAAAAAATTCATCGATTAACCAAAAAAGTTACAACAATTTTTATGTAACGTTTCCGTTCAAAAAATGTCTAGAGACTTAATCGTTCAAAGTATGAAAGTTTGTTGCTAAATATAGGACTATTTCTATGCCATTCATAAAAAAGACCTTTTCTATTATTTTACCATATTAACATGTATTTATAGGTCATAAAAATGTATCTAACAAGTTTTTTAGAAAGTCCAAAATTTTATTTAACTGATTTTTTGATAAGTGAAGATTAAGCTTACCCAATAAGCACTTACTAGATAAGCGTTGAAGTAAACCTAAGTGTTACAAAAATAAATATTCTTTGAGAGTATTTAAATCTAGAATTCTAGGAAATCAAGGATGTAGGAAAATCAAGATAAGCACAATATATAATACGTCCATAATAACCTTACATGTGGTTATTTTGATATTTCTATTTTTTTTTAAGTTATCTAACTAACAAGTAACCTTAACTTCAAATACATTCAACATGCATAGAGATCTTGTAAATTTTAAAAACAAAAAATACTGATCACATAATAAGTAAAGAAAACAAATGGACCACTTATGTTTATAAGGCACTTTTAAAACACATATAACATAGTTAATATGACAACTTTGTTTGAAATCTATCTTAAAAAACTTGTCAAGATGATGAAAAACGTTTTATAAGCTTATTGCAATATTTTTAGATAAGCCAGATTTTTGTTAGCTCAAATGAACTTATGTCTTATAAAATACTATATTATGATACCCAATTATTTTATATTTTATATACTTAGTTCTGTTATGTTAATTATTTAAATTTAAAGAATTTCACTTTGTTGGAAAATCTCAAATTACTGAAACACATATATGGCTTTTCAGAAACTACATTTCACTTTCAATAGTCAAACAAGTGTTTTTTGTTGCAGTAATTTCAAAGAATTTCAGCCATTGCGATCCATAAATTCGGATATCAAAATGGTTGCTCTTCACATTCCTAACGCAAAGTAATCTAAATTCCCAACTCATCATCCAACCTTATAAGTAAGCATCCATTCTTTACAAGCAACTGAAACAAAAAATGGAAACTTCATCTAAGGTAAGTTTAAAGCTTCTTGTAGACAAGAATGCCAAAAAAGTTTTATTCGCCGAAGCAAGCAAAGAATTTGTGGATTTCCTGTTCTACATCCTTTCCCTCCCGGTTGGTACCGTCATCAAGCTTCTCACCAAGAATTCCATGGTGGGATCCCTTGGGAACCTCTACGATAGCATCGAAAACTTAAATGATACTTATATCCAGCCAAATCAGAACAAAGACTCTATTTTGGACCCCAAGATTGTCATGTATGGGGGTGATAGTTTCCCACTATTGCTAACCAATGATGATGATAGTGATGAAGATGTTTCAATTATTGAGAACTTGCACACTTGTTATAGTCGTCATTCATATGTAACTGATGATCCTACTAAATCGTGTCCATCGTGCAACAGTCGTATGAGCACCAAAGTGACCTATGTGGGTCGTTCCAATGCAGTCAAGAAGACGACAGAGGGTGGTGGTTTTGTGAAAGGGGTGGTAACGTATATGGTTATGGATGATTTGGTTGTGAAACCCATGTCCACGATATCTAGCATCACAATGCTCAACAAGTTCAATGTGAAGGAAGTTGGTGGTCTTGAGGAGAAGGTGGTTTCTTTTGATATGAAGGAGGTAGGTATTCTTAATTTGTTGTATGCATTTTGGATTCATATCCATATATATGCATTATTTAATTTCTTATTTTGATTTTTATGTTTATAGGGATTGATGTTGCTCAAGGCATCATTCGAGTGCAAGAATGTGCTTACAACTGTGTTTTTGGCTTAATGGTGTTTTGCTACTTGAATGAAGACAGTGAAAATTAATAACGGATATTTGGATATTCGAGTGCAACAAAAGTTAGCATGTTGCTACTTGAACCTTTGTTAAGTGTTTTGCATTTTGCTTTCTTCATGAAATTAAATTGTTCGTATTCTAGAGTTATCTTATGTTACATGCCTATTTCACATAACTTCAACTTCTATAATTTGGGCTTTGGATATTAGCTAACTTGCGCATCCGTAAAAGCATATACAAAAAACTGATACCCGTTGTTGTTTCTATTCACGAATCTAATTTTCAATCCTCTCTTGTGATAGAAATCATCTATACAAAATTTACACGTATCAAACTCATCAAATCTATAAGTTATCACTTTTACCTCTTGTCGTGGTGTTTTACTTTTTGATCAAGAATATTGATGATCAATTTAAAAAATATAAATTTGAAAGCAACTAACCAATGTGAATTTGAAAAAAAAAAACTAACCAATAATACTTTAAGGGTAACAAGGACGATTTTGTAAGACCACCCGCGGCCTTTCGTAAGGATAGTAGAAAGCTGATGTGGTAGCTGGTACCATTGACAAACAACATGACCACTGTGGATGGTCTAAAAGCTATGGGTGCTTTCTGACCATTAGATCAAGAAAAATATTGATCGATCTAAAATGATATGGATTCAAACAAAGCTAAGCACTCTTTGTTTACATATGCATGAGGTCATTTAGAACTACTTATGAAACAATTATTTCTCATTATATACAAATTGTATAGAACCTCTTAATCATTCAACATCTACGAAGAAAAGTTGAGATATACAAATTTATGTGGGAGACTTTTTATACAAATTGATGGTTTGAAAGTTTTAATTTGTTTGGTTTTTTGTGTATTGTAGTCGTTGTATATTGACTTGTAAATAAAGTTGTAAAATCCAAATTAAAGCAATTAAGTTTTATGTTGTTTTATTTGTTACCAAAGTAGTTAGTTTTGTGTATCTTTGTAACTTCCACTTCCTATGCTAAAAATTTATATGTTCTGCGTTACCAAACTGAAACATTTAATGCCAATTTATGGCTTTCAACTTTTACTAGTATAATACCAATTTTCAAAGAATATCGGAATTCAAAGAGTAGCTATTCTGCCTATTCATATTCCTAACGGTTGTATTTATAATCAGAGATCCAATAGGTTTTCCATGTCCAAGAAAAAAAAAAAAAACAAAGTTTACTCTAGAAATTAAGAACTAAAATGGCAGCCGATTCAGCTTCATCCAAAGTAAGCTTAAAGCTTCTAATTGATAAAAAAGCCCAAAAAGTTTTATTTGCCGAAAGCAACAAAGAATTTGTGGATTTCCTTTTCCACGTACTTTCTCTCCCGCTCGGTACCGTCATCAAGCTTCTCACAAAGAATGCCATGGTCGGTTCATTGGGAAACCTCTACGACAGCGTCGAAAACTTAAACGATACTTATATTCAGCCAAATCAAAACAAAGAGTCTATCTTGAACCCCAAGATTGCTAACTATGGAGCTGAGGTCCCACTATTGCTACCTTGTAATAATCATGTCCCTATGGCTAAAAAGTTCTACACATGCTCCTGCAGAGAAAGTGTCACCTATGATATATATAGCAGTTCTGTGAGGTCCACTAGTATTTTATATGTAGCTGATGATTCCACTGCTGTGTGTCCTCTGTGCAAGGCTTGTATGAGCAAGGCAGTGACCTATGTGGCTGGTTCTGGTGCAGCTAAGGTGAAGGCAGAGGGTGGTGGTTTTGTTAAAGGTGTGGTTACTTACATGATCATGGATGATTTAGAGGTCAAACCCATGTCCACCATATCTAGCATCACCATGCTTACCAAGTTCAATGTGAAGGAAATTGGTAGTCTTGAGGAGAAGGTGGTTTCTTTTGACATGAATGAGGTATATTTAAATAATATATGCATGTCTAATTTTATTGTTTTGTATTAATTTCTCATTAATGCAATATATCATGGATTTATTCAATTCATTCATTGCTTAATTAATATCTCTTGCATGTTTGATGTTTGTATATAGGGTTTGATGTTGCTAAAGGCTTCGTTAGAGTGCAAGAATGTTCTTACCACGGTGTTTCTACGTAAGGGTGATGTGCGCAGTGTTGCCTGAAAGGATCATGAAATTTTAGAATGGATTTGTATGTCTTGTTTTGGAAATGTTTGCTTTTGCTTCTTCTAAGAATATTGTTGTTTGCAAGTATTATGATATGTCTATTGTACCAAACAATATTTTGCTTATTTTCTGGTTTCTGCAATATATTCCTTTGTGGTTTAAAGAGGAAAGAAAAAAAGTGGGATTTTGAATGATTTAGAAAGTGATTTGTCCAACAATAGTGAAAAATGCTAAACTCTGAATATGCATGTTTATAAAGCTATATAAAATAAACAGAAGTAATATTTATAAGAGCTATTGATATGTAATATGTATGTGAAACAACATTTTATTAAATAAACATTTAGTTAGAATTATTAAAATATAACACTTGTTTGAATTTTTTTTTTCTTTTTTGTCTTTCTAAAAGCCAACTTTATTACCATTTACCACCTTCAAAACCAAATCGAAGTTGATACAGACTTGAGACCACTAAAACTCAGCAGCTGGGCCACTAGAGAAAAACAAAAGGACCTTTTGACAAAAGCTTATAAGCCATAAACAACAACTCTTCCCTTTTTTCTCTCAAGCCCAAAAATAAAAAACAGGCCCAAGAGAGGCCATCAACGCAGCAGCTAAGAAAAGAAGCAGAATGCAGATAACTAAAATTTACAGCTCAGTTAGCAACTCGTTTGCCTTTATTGTACTTTATTTTTGAATGTTAAGAGTCATTAAATTTCTTTTTAATGCATTGAAGTATAAAATTGGTTTTTATTCTCTGCATTATTTTTTGTTTTGAAAAATCTTTTAAAAAGTTGATGTAATTAAATATATAAAAACACTATTATTAATTTTTTGAAAAGGTGATCCAGGCGCAATCAGGCTTCAACATTGTTATCGCCCGATTGAGAATTTATCAATTCATTAGAAATAGGATCATGACAGATGTTAATATAAGGTAAGAGAAAAGACGGTGTTGCATCAAAAACTTTTGGACAAGTTAAATAACGACACTGCCTCGCAGTTAAGTAAGCTGCTTCGTTTGCTTGTCTTCCAGTAGCATGAACAGAGTAGTTCCCACCAGGAACGGACCTCAAGAAGTGGTCACGGTGGCACGGGCCACCGTATAATTTGTGCTCCGAATGGTAAAATTTTAGAATTTTATGAAAGTGCAACCGTATTATTTTAGAGGGTATTGCCGTATCTTTTTCGAAACTTCAAAGTGTGCACCTAAAAATCAAAAAATTCACTCGAAATAAACCAAATAACGTAAAAAAAATTAAAATCAACCAAAAATTCTAAAAAAAAAAAATTCAAAATCATTTAGAAAAAAACAAAATTTGTCATTGGGGAGAGAAAATTCTTGGGAGTAGGTTTGGCCAAAATAAAGATTTTCTTGGTATCCCGACTAATAGCACCAAATATATATTTTAATTTTTAAGATTTTCTTTTAGAAAAAGTATCGAAATTCTAATATTTAAACCCATCGGTTAGGCCATCCTTAACGGGCACCGGTATGAGACCGGTGCCGTTGCCATCCCGACGATAACACCGTCGTGCTTCATCGGTATGGAACCGGCAGTGGGCCTAGTCGGTACCCACATACCGGCTTCGAAAACGCGAACCACCCACCCCCCCTACCCCCATCTCTCTCTATCTCTCTCTTCTTTTTCTCTCTCTCTCTCTCTTCTTTATTTATTTATTTTTTTATTCAATTAATGAGGGGTATGGTATTGGTATGGTTAAGGATGGATTGGTATGGTGTTGGTAAGGTGTTGGTAAAGTTGATGTGACGCTGATGTGGCAGCAAAAATGAGAGGTATGAGGGGTACGGCTAAGGATAGCCTTAACAGCACTATACTATCTAGATTGATTAGACTTGTTTAAGATTTGACTACTCGTAGGCGTAGCGTAGGTTAGCCTTACCCTAGCCTATATAGGACATTGGAATAAAGCAATTTAAGTGTGTGAATAACTTTTTTGTGGTTTATACCTACATTACGAATTTGTCCAACCAGAAATGAAATAATTACAATTAGTTGGTTTTTGTTTAACTTTTCTTTTTTTAAGAGCAAAAGAAGTGCCTCGATAAGAGCATCTTCAACGGTATCTTTATTTTAGAGAAAAACCACATTTTGTCTTCTAAAGTGCTCCAACAGCATTCCTATTTCACTTTCTAAAATAGAGATTCAAGGAAAAAGCTCCAAATATAGAGAAATCTCTATATCTTGGTTTAGAGGGGAGATAAATTATTTTTTTATTCAATCCACCAATGAGAATTCAATTGATATTTTTTTTACATAAAAAATTAAAACATTTATTGGGATCATAAAAATAGTGAATATTTTAATAATATAATTGATATTGAAATCTCTAAAATAGAAAATCTTTTTGAGTGAAATGTGGTTTTATTTAGAGATTTTGACTTTTAGTTCTCTATTATAGAGTAATTATAGAAATCCTGTTGGAGATGCTAAGGAGCTTCCATAAAAGCTATTTCCAATAACTTTTCTATAGTTTGTTTAAAATATGGATTTAAAAGTTAAAATTTTAAAAAAACATATTCCAACGGATTTTCTATTTTTTAAATTTCAACTTGTTTTATATTATTAAAATATTTTTTAAATTTATCTTCTAAATACATTTTTAGAAATAATTAATATAAAATGATAATTTTCAACCCGGTTGGTGGAAATGAATAAAAAGAAGTAATTTTTCTTTTTACATCAAGTTTTAGAGAATTCTTCTAAACTTAGAGATTTTTTAAGTTTTCTCTAGTTTAGAAAATCATATAGAAAATTTGTTGGAGCAATTCAGAGAACAAAAACAATTATATTAAGAGGCAACCTTTAAATCATTAAAAGGTAAAGGACCGAAATGAATTGAATTTTAGTAAATGACCGAAATACCTGTTTTTGTTTTTTTGTTTTTTTCATTTCTCTCCGGTGGCGGTGGTGGCCGAAGGAGGAGGTGGCGGCGGCAACCGCAAGTGGTGGTGGCCGGTGGTGCATAATCGGATGAGGGGCAATTTGTCCCAAAAAAAACTAAGAGTTGATTCCAATCACATTCATATTTTTTACATAGAATGACTAATTTCTCTATTTAAGAATTTTGATGGAATTTTGATGGCCATCCTTAACCGTATCCCTCATACCCCTCATTTTTGCTGCCACATCAGCTTTACCAATACCTTACCAACACCATACCAATCCATCCTTAACCATACCAATACCATACCCCTCTAATTAATTGATTAAAAAAAAGAAAATTAAAAAAGGTAGAGGGAGAAAGAAGAGAAAAATAGAGAGAGAGAAGGGGTAGGGGATCGGTTGTTGCTTCAAACACATCGGTGTGGTGACACCGGCTATCTGCAAAATACTTGCTCTACCGGCCACCATTTTTGGTGTTACCGTCGGCGATGGGTCGGTACCGACTCAGTACCAACATGGCTAAGGATGGCCTAAGTTATATATCCCATATTTCCATGTATGTTTATGGGGAAATTGGCACCCATTATTATTTTAAAGTAAAGTCTTTGTTTTCTAGTCAAGATCTTTTTTTATTTTATGCTGTATGATCAATTATTCTGTTAGAAAAATGAACGGGCCATGAAAATTAATTGGCTTGCAAAAAATACCAACCCAAGGTTAAAGACGGGATTTCTTAACGTTGGTTGGCAAAAAATAGAGTAAATTGTGGATTTGGTCCTTGTGGTTTAATAATTTTTTTGATCATGGTCCCTATTCTATATTTATCTTGGATATGGTCCTTGTGGTTTTCATTTTGTTTTAGCCATGGTCCCTCTAACTAACTCCTTCGTTAACTCCGTTAACTTAAGGACTATTTTTGTATTTTTTTTATTTTTTTGCCTTTTCCTTGTAAAATCATCAAAACAATATTTTTAAACATTCAAATTCATATATTTATATATAATGGTATCAAAATAAATAAAATACAATTTGATTTTTTTAATAAAAAGTTAATTATATCACATATAATTTAATTAAATTTAACAAATAAAATCATAAAAAACAATTCTTATTCATTCGCTCTTAATAAAATAGAAATAATTATGATTTGGTTAATTTATTTACATAAAAACAATAAAACCATATCACTTCCACAATTTGAATGAAAAAAATAAAATTCAATATATTTAAAAGTTCAAAGAATTTAAATAATCAAATATAAAACAAAATATTATCAATTTAATTATATTACGTATACAAACATGTATATACATACACACATACTTACTATTAGTGATCAAATCATACAATAACATTTTGTTTTATATTTGATTGTTTACAAAATTGAAAAAATTATTTATATTAAACACATTTATTTTATAAATTTTATTCAAATAGTAAAAGATGATATGGTTTTATTGTTTTAATTTAGTAAAAATTTTTAATTTAAATATATAAACTTATAATACTTTATTTCGCCGTTTAAAAAATCATGAATTTATTTTATTTTGTTTAGAGCGATAAAAATTAGATATGGTTTTATAATTTGTTTTATTTAAGTTAAAAAATAATTAAATTGTATATGATATAATTTATTGTTTAACTTAAAAAATACATCATAACTAATCTTTTTTTACAAGGAAAAAGCAAAAGAATCAAAAATTACAAAAATAGTCCTTAATTTAACGGAGTTAACGAAAGAGTTAGTCAAGGGACCATGGCCAAAACGAAATGAAAACCACAAGGACCATATCCAAGATAAACATACAATAGGGACCATGGTCAAAAAAAATATTAAACCACAGGGACCAAATCCACAATTTACTCCAAAAAATAAAATGTTACTCTACGAAATAAATTAAAACCTATCTATTTGGTTAAGATAGAATATTGAATTGGAATTATATAATTGATAAAACTACCCCTTTCAAACATATATTATTTTTAATTTTACATATAAATGACAATAAAGTTAATATTTAATGTAAAAAGGAAATGTAATTAACTTGTTTTTAACCTTGGTAATGAAATATAATAAAATAAAAGTTAAAATTGTTAAAAGAAAAATAGAACAGAACAACAACAAAGAATAGAGAGGATGAAGTCTATATCTCTCATTAATAATAAGCCCTTTAAATAGGGAGGAGTTTACATAGAAAAGGAAACCTTCATTATGGTAATCTCTAATATATAGAAAATATTCTCTCAATCACTTCCTTTTGATGAGAGCACATAATCCTACAACACTCCCCCTTGTGCCGAGTCAAAAAGAGTGGTGGTGTACATTCGTTGCCTCGTTAAAACCTTAAGCCAAAATAAAAACCCAGTGGTAAAAAATAAAAATATGACGAAGGAAAGAGTACAACGCACCGATTTTCTTTGCAGTATAGACTTTTCCTTTAGTCTAATGTATTCTATGATTTGTACATTAATCATGAGAATTAAGAAAACAAGATGGTATATTCAGTGTTGCCTCACTAAAACCTTACCCCAAGGAACAAAACCCAGTGGGAAAAATAAAACCTTGGGTGAAGGAAAGAGCACAACATACCAATATCAAACGTACAGTAGACTCCCCCTTTTGTCTACTACTCCCCCTGATTTGTGCATTAATCAAGGGATTTCCAAATATGGTTTTAGGTAATGATTGGTAAATATGTCAAATACTTCTGACATCTTACTGGTATAATAACTTAAGCATAGTATGCTTTCTTTATCACCCTTTATGTATCTTACTTTCATCTAATGATACATGATGCATTAGTTCCATAATATTAACTCCTCTAATATATGTAATGATAGTCCTTAATCATGTACACTATTGTAAAGTAATATTGTTAGAATGATTCAACGAGGTAGTTACAGAAGGTTTGCTTAGTTTACTTTCAAGCAATCAACATGTTCCCTATGGTAATCCTTATCCAATTTGGGAACAACTTTAGTATGGGTTATACATATATCTAATATCAGCAAATAATAATTACTAATAGACTGATACATTAGTCACTTATAAGAATTGAAATTTCATTATCAACCCCAACCTTCTTTCTTTAGGGAAAATTATAAGCCCATGTCAATGGTTCCAAAATATTAATTTTAATACCATTTCAATGACGTTGCGTTGGCGCTGAGCTAAATATAGCTAACAAGTTCATTGAGATATAAAATATGGTCAATTGTATTATTTAAAGTACAATAATGCGCCTATTGTACATAGGTACGGAATTCCAACTCCGAATACCTCTTCGCCATAATCCTTTAGACGGAATAGATATTTCCTTATATTCAACACTTTGACCGATCATGGGAGTGCTAGTCGTATGCGCTTAGTCCATATTAAATCGCCTGATCCATTTTGGGACATGTACGCACCGGTGGATTAATATTCCACAAACTTGGTGTCATAACTCAAGTAGCTAGATAAAACCAAGTTTTCCCAATGTCTTTGATCTCAAATTCAGATTTCAAGTAGCTTGTGATTTCTCTTATTTCATCAAGAGTGCTATTATGTTCATAACATCGACATATAAAGTTACACTGAAAATCTGGAACTTGTTTTTCTAAATACATACGCAAGGGCACAGTTCATCGTTCTAATAATGTTTTAGCTTTAATGAAACATACTTTGTGGTTTAGAGTTATTTAATTTGGTCAACGTAATTTCATCAATTACTTTTATATATCTCTTAATTTAGATCTCCATAGATATATCAACCACATCAATGAGCTGCGTTTTCCAGTTCTTTGGAAACTACTATGCTAAATGATTAGAAAAACGTTTTTAACGTTTATCACATGAGAGTAATTCTCATTGTCAATCCAGGGCGTTGTGAGAAACCTTGCGCCAAAGGGAAGTCTTATACATTACGACTTAATTATTCTCATTACGCTTCTAGAACAAATGATTTATCTATGTCCTACAGCCTTTACACTTGGTGGGTTAGCACTACCGAACCAAATACCTGTTCATTTGTCAAATAATATAATTATCCTGGATTGCTTATGTAGGCCAATTTGTTTATGTTGATATTTTTCAACTAAGCATGGTTCGATATCATCGTGCTTTATCATTTCATAAGCAACGATATATGTGAATATATCATCATTGGATATGATCTATCCAGCGATTCATATTCATTCGAGATTTTCTTGATCTTCAGAATCAATATTAACTTCGGAGCGTCCTCCAGTAATGATTCATGGACATAGTTTATGATCAGAAATAATCTCATAAAGGTTGATGATAAATATTGTTTGTGCCTTACTCTTCTTTTCCATTAGATGAGTATATATCGAACCAAGTAGCTTCCCCGATTTCCTTTTGGGAGCTACGGCCTTAACCACACCTCCACCATGTGTGATTGCAACGCTCTTTCCAGCGGCGTTGTGCCCTTGTTTAGGGACTTTTTGACTTTACAGGTTATATTTGCAGCTTGTATATATTATATTGTCACTTCTTGTATAACATTAAACGTATCAGGTATCGAGTCTGATTCGTTTGACTTCAACTTTACTTTATGAAGTTTGGGGATCAAAATGAAATATAATGGAAATATTCCATGACAGTTCTCGTCGTTCCTTTGGAAAATCCTTTTTCCTATCTCCCCCTAACGACGGGAAGACTGTCATTAAAGTGACAATCCGCAAATCTTGCGGTATAAGAATCACCCGTCAAAAATTTTAAATAGCGGATAATTGTTGGAAATCCATAACCAACATAGATATTTCATCGTTTTTAATGACCCACTTTGGTGCGCTGGTGGGCGCAATTGGCACATATACTACACAACCATACATGCATAAATGTAAAAGATCAGGCATATATCCAGTTACCAACTGGTATGCATGATATTGGTTGGCTAGTAGTGGGTTTAAAAACAAATTAGTAAAGTTGCATGTAATATTGCATCCCCCATGTAGATGTATGTAGATTGATGCGCATAACCAATACTCTAGCTATCTATATTATTTTGATGACAACTTCTAATGCTCTACGAGACCATTTTATAACTACACATGGGGTATAGGAGACTTTACATTAATCTCACTATGCAATAACCATCAAGTCCTTATGATGTAAATTCTCTAACGTTCTAAGTCATGTAGACTTATATGACAATCAGGGTGGTGAGTCCTTAAACGTACAAATAGTGCTAGGAATGCAACAATTCATGTGGACAATAATATGACATGCGTTCATCGTGTCAAGACCAAAACCATAAAGTACTTTAACGGTTCGCATTATGGTTGTTTATGTCCATAAATATAACCTTGTATTCATTGTAAGAATGGAATATTTTTGTTCTTAGCTTTAGGATGGTCTCATTATTGTCTTTAGCTAAGGATTAGGGTATATAAAGATATCGGTATTCGATAATACATATATGGGGGTTGCTTCTTGTGCTGCAGAAGTCAACGGTTGTGTTTCCATTTTTTCCTTTCAATAGAATAATATGTCTATGTGTATCTTTAATACACATATTTTGATGTCATGACCATGGTGCATATATGGTTATGTCGAAACATGTATGTGTTCATTGTCCCAAAGTTCTTTATTGGTGACAATATGATTTAATAACTTAGATAATACACTGATTTGACACATTAATTTCTCTAATATATATTTCTTTCATATCATCAGAGTTGATGTATATACCCATTTCTATTCATATAATTTTCAATTGATACAAGTATCTTAACAAGGTTTTACTAATATGACAGTTCATAGTCTAATTATTATGTTAGGGGAAAAATAAGTATTAATCTATTTCTATAGATTAGGTGGGAACAAACTTAAATTCTCCTCGATACATTCCTTCATGGAACGGAGAATATTAAAAGTTTTGTATTGGTTTTGATGTATTTCTTTACATCTATGATGGTGAGAAAATCTAGTGTATATATATGTAAATACAACTACTTTGATATATCGAATAAATACTCAAATAATCTAATATTCAATCAACATAAAAGAATGATCTGGTTCATAAGAGATGGTTTAAGCTAGTATCTAGTGTAAGCATACATTTATCCATGTTAAAATTTAAAATGTCCATTATCACCTGAGACAATAGTTGTATATTTGCTCTAGGTTTTGAAAAAAAATCTTTATGACTCTTACCCCGACCCTGAACTTTTGAGGATCTCATCCACATGGCTCATAGATGTCACATGCGTGAAATTTTGTTAACTCACAATCCTTTGGAGTTGTTTCCACCTCTAATGCTTTCATTATTGATTTGGGGAATTTTTCTTTATCCCGAAAGTCTTTGTCACTCGAAAAAGCATTGTTATGTCTCTCAACCACTTGCAGTAGGTTGATCATTATGTCTAAAAGTTAATTCCAACTTATACTAGTTCGTTAGTGTGTTTGTTGGTATATAAAAGAGGAAAATAATGTTATGGATTATGTCATCTTTTGTGAGTTTCTTGACACAGAGATTAAGACACGTTTTAAGATACAACATTTCTTTGTTGAAATCAATTACCTCTTGTAATCAAGTAAGCGAGTTTCATTACACTATACGATTCATTGGGGAAATATATATTGGTTAATACTATCGATTCAACTTTTTAGGACATCTCACAGTTCTTTGGATGTTTCTAGTTGAACGTATTTAATTTCCTATGAAAGCTCAAAACATGATGGTATATAAAAGGGTGGAAATAATGTTATAAATTACATAATCTCTTGTGAGTTTCATGTCACGAAGATTGAGTTGTTTTTTGAGACACATCATTTTCTTTGTTGAAATCAATCATCTTCTAATCGAGTGAGTTTCATTCCACTATATGATTAGATTAGAAAATACATGGTAATATACATCATAATTTACTTTTTCAGGATGTCCCACAGTTCTTGGGGGATTCTAGGTATCGATGTTCCATATGAAGATTTTGATTGATGTGTCGTCTCAAAAGCTCAAGGCATTTTACTTGTACCTTTTCACGAGGTTGGATTAGGGTCAATATGAAGTTGATGGATTTTAAGTATATTCTTGTACCTTTCCAGCAAAAGAGTCTTTATATTGGATTTTTATATTTGTATTCAAGTTCTGTTGAGTTTAGGACATCGAATCCAAGATATCAAATTTAGGATGAGTTGGTTCAACCATATACACAGATAATAAATAAGGTATAATTTATGAAGACAAAATCTATGGTGCTCATGAAATCCCGTTATCAAGGCATTATATGATTTAAGAATTGGTATTTTCAAACGTTTCTTTTGTTGAAAAATGTTATATTGGTATTTCATTATTCATAAATAAATCTAAAAAACACTTTTGGATTTCCAGGTAAGAAGGGGAATCACGTGGATTACTTGAGTCCCTACAAACCTTAGGCTATTTACACCCGTTTGACAAAATCCATTAGATATCTTGCAATCACTTTGATTATGAAATACATTAATAACATTAATATTTTTGTCGATTTTGGCATGAGGCCAAAATGTGAGATTGAATTAATACCATTGGTGGCATTTTTGTAGGTTTTTTGCAAGGTGCCAAAAGATGTGTGTTTGGCATATAAAGCCTATTTTAATATTTTGATATCTTAATAATATTTTGAGAGATTAAAAGACAAATAAATGTTGATCTTAAAATAAAGTCAAATTTAAGCTTTTGATAAAAAACCATAAAATATGGGGGTTGGAAGTGTAACTTTCAAAATTATTGAAAAATTATGAATAGGAACTCATTCATGATCAATTATGCATATAACAATTTATAAAATGTAAAATTGTAACTAAGGAAGATGATATTACCACTGCAAATATTAATTTTTCCACGGCACTTTTTATAAAATTACCTGTTTACCCTTTCACCTTCCACGGAAGATCTCTCTCAAAGGAATTGAAATTTGGAATATATATTTATAATTTTTACCCTTATACTTATTTAATATGCTTACTTTATACCTTTTAATTTGTTATATTTCATTTTATATTTTAATAATATTAACACATATAATCGTATATTAACTATAATACGTTAGAAAACTAAGTTTTAATTTTAACAAGTTATACCATTCTAATTATTTCGTCGATACCTTTAAAATAAGCTCAATATTGAATATTTTTGGATTTTATTATCCCATTATAAATCATGAAGTTGTTTGATATGATGAAATTATTTTATATAATTCTTTTTTTTTTCGATGAAGTTATTTCACTCTAAATATATTGGACGTTGTTTTATTCACTCTAAATAATACATGATTATTCAAAGTGAATATGCCACTGGTGCGATCTCAACGATTCTACGTTCACAATCAGATTTCAATTTCCATTTAAACTTTTGTGTGTGTATATATAATGAGTGGTTATGATCTGGGCTGCATTGGTTGTAATCTTTTTGCGGGTTGTATAATAAAGGCCCTCGTATATAGTTAAATTAAAAAATATTCAATAGAATGTATCAATGAGAATATTATAATTGTGCAACTTGTTAAAATTAAAATGTTTCATCAAAATAATAAAAATAATAAAACGATTTAATCAGAAATAAAAACATGAAAACATTTCAATTCCATGATTTATAATGAGATAATAAAATCCAAAAATATTCAATATTGGGCTCATTTCGAAGGTATCGACGAAATAATTAGAATGGTATATAACTTGTTAAAATTAAAACGTAGTTTTTTAACGTATTTTAGTTAATATATGATTATATGTGTTAATAATATTGAAATGTAAAGTGAAATATAACAAATTAAAAGGTACAAAGTAAGCATATTAAATAAGTATAAGGGTAAAAATTGTTAATATATATTTCAAAATTCATTTGTAAGCGAGAGAAGGTAGCCGGCTTCCTTAGTTCCTTGGAAAGAAAAAGGGTAAACATGTAATTTTATAAAAAAATGCCGTGGAAAAATTAATTTATGCAGTAGGAAATCATATTGTAAATATGATTGGTATCGACATTTAAGAAAGGAAATCATATTTAATATAAACAAATTGTTAACTTAATTAATAACTTGATACTAAAGGTATAACTATATTATCAAAGCATGGAATAATAAGTTTATATAAATTAGGGCTGTGCACGGGTCGGGGCGGGGCGGGTCGGGGGTAGAATCGACAACACCGATCGGGTTTCGGGGGTGACAAACATTCCCCGTATATGACGTTCGGGGTTTGGGGATTTTCGGGTTCGGGTAAGTTCGGGTTCGGGGATTTTCGGGGTGGGTTGCGGGTATTGCAAGAGTAAAGTCTTCAAAGAACGCCATGCAGAATCCATGTAAATTGCTATTTGCAAATGCATTGGAGACTATAATTAACTTATTTTTTAAAATATATACTTTGTTAGTGTTCTTATGTTATTGTCTTGTGTGTGATTACTCACAAGTCACAAGTCTTCTGTAATGCCTTACCTGAAGAAAGGAAACAGACCCATATGTGCACATGGGCTACATGCAACAAATTCTATTAAAAATTAAAAAAATCATGCAACAAAAAAAGTAATGTTTTTAATACTTAGTGGCCATAATATTACATACATATTAGGATGCAGATTGACATGAATTACCATAAAAAAACATGCATAAAAAACCATTATACTTGTGTAGCAAAAATACCACACACACACATATATATATATATATACTTCGGGTATCGGGGCGGGGCGGGGCTGTTTTTTTATAACCCAAACCGAACCGCAAAGAAGCTCGGTTTATCGGGGGTCGGGTGTCGGGTATGATCGGGTCATCGGGGTCGGGTTTTGTCGCGTTTTTCGGTTCGGGTTTTTCGGTTTTTTCGGGTAGGGTCGGGTTATGCACAACCCTAATATAAATCCATATAAAGATAGCATGTTTAGGATAATTAAACTATCGTAAGAGGATAAACGATATATACAAATAAAAACATAAGCACATATAACATGTTAAGGTAATTAAATTCATGTAAATATAATAAGATGATAATCCTAAACTCAATTGGAGATTCTTCTCCAATTTATCTTATTTATACCGACATAATATAGATTTCTTCTTTAAAGCAGATATCGTCAAACCAAGAATCAAAACAATTATAATTATTCAAGAATCCAATTTATCAAAGTTAACGATCTAACAATAAATTGTTATAATTTCTAATTGAAATAAAGCTTACATATATAAATTATGAATTAGAATAAATCTATGAATAAAGATAGATTATACTAATAGCCATATTCAAATTTTATTTTCATATAAACAATTAAAAAGAATCATAAAGTTTCCTTAAGTACCAAAGGAAAAACAAATTTTGATTTTCAAAATCTTCATTATAACATAATATTTAAAAAAAAACTAATAACTATATTTTTCACAAAAATATATGGCAAAAGAAAAAAAATACTTCCTTATAGTAAAGATCCGATTTTGCCATAAATAATTTCTTCGATTTTTTCTTTTCAAAAGAAAACTCCAATTATGTTTTGAGACATAAAATTTTAACCACAAAAAAATATATAGCAATTTGATTTTAAGAGATATGCTTTAATATATATGGAAGTAAATACATAATTCAGAAGCATAAAAAGACTTTTTTTTGAAGTATATTTTTGGTTTAATAGGAACATTCAGTGAGGTAAAAAAAATCAACGGATTTAGATACCATTATCATTAAAAAAAAATGGATCAAAACATACAAGAATTCATTATAGAATCAATTATATAGTGAAGCAATGAAGGCAATAAAATTAGCATAAAAATTGATATATCCACATGCAACCACAAAGTTTTCATATGATGAAAAGAAAATACATAAGATTTCATATATGTATATAAAGATGAGGATATGAATATACATACTTGTTTGATGAAAATCGTTTGGCAGCAGTAACGGGCAGAACAACCGTTGGATAAAAGCAATTCGGAGCTTACGTGCTGATAACGTGTTAAAAGAAAAATAGAACAGAACAACAACAAAGAATAGAGAGGATGAAGTCTATATTTCTCATTAATAATAAGCCCTTTAAATAGGGAGGAGTTTACATAGAAAAGGAAACCTTCATTATGGTAATCTCTAATATATAGAAAATATTCTCTCAATCACTTCCTTTTGATGAGAGCACATAATCCTACAACAAAAATCCTTTTATTATACAGAAATCCACTTATTTTTTCTTTGTTTTCCCTCATCTTCTCCTTGTCATTTTGGTTGTTATTACAAAGATCCCTTCTAGCCATTAAATCAATTAAAACCCCGTCTAGAAGTTTAGAAAATGTCATTTTAAAACCAAAAAATCAACTTATTTATAATAAAAACTATATATGAATTGGGGAAAAACCCACCCAAGTTCGAATCCGGGGGTGAGCAACCAGGGGCCACTGAGTATTAATCTCAGGGGAGCATGCTTTAGCTCTCGGTAAAAATTGTCAAGGATGTAGTCTGGCCAAAGTCCAGGTGAACCTTCTCAAAAAAAAAACTATATATGAAATTATAAACATATCAATTCATAGACTACACGGGTTGTAATGATCCCTAACCCTATCATTTTTCCTCTTTCCATTATTTCTCAAATTGCTAAAGAAACCCATTTTTCTTCGCTCTTTCTTCTTTTGATCATTTGATAAGGATGAGAGTTACATGATATCAATGCATTTTTTAATTATTTTCTCTTTTTTTAAACCTTGTAATATTTAATGGAAATTTTCAGACTAAGCTTTTTTAATTAAAAACCTCATTGTACAAAAAATCTTTCATTTTTTATGAATAGCTGATTTGATTGTGGTACTTGAAAATTCAGAGAGCTATTCCTTTGTATTTATTTGTGCTGTACAACTTTTAGATTCCAAATTTAAAATTCAAAATTTTGGGTTTATAGCATGTCTTTGGCCACTACCATATCTTCTCTTTATATAAATGATTACTCTTTGAGTAGACAACAGAGTTTATAAAGTTAGCAAAGAATTTGTGGATTTCCTATTTCCAAATCGTTTATCTCCTGGTTAGTACCGTTCAAAATTGTATAGGTTTCCCCGTGAACCCGCCGTTGAATTCTTCTTCCGAAACCTCAGGACTGTACCAACAGGACTGGGAAATGATTTGGAATAGAAAATCCATAGATTATTTGTTAATACAGATCGGGTATCAAACGGTAATGAAGATTTTTTAGAGATCTTTGGAAACCGAGAAAAGGAGCTTGGAAAAGGACTGAAAACAGACCGGAACTAATTGCATTTATCTGTTTATTTAAATATTTTATTAGTTAGTGATAAATTATTTTTAATTATTAGTTAGATTTGGATTATTAGTAAATCCTACATGGTTATGTCCACCATATCTAGCATTACCATGTTAGAACACCTTTAATGTGAAGGAGATTGTTGATCTTGAAGAAAAGGTGGTCTCTTTGGAAATGGAAGAGGTATATAAGCTTTCTTTTTTACATTTATTAGTATTCATATTTAAGTTCATTCCCAAGTGATTCATCCATTTTTTTTTAAAATTACTTAATTAAATTCTTGGTTTATTGTGTATAGGGTTTGATGTTGTTGAAGGCATCATTTTGGTGCAAGAATATGCTTACCACTGTGTTTCTAAGGTAAAGGTGTTGTGCTGCCTTAATGAAGATGGTGTAATGTATTTTGGGTTTGTAGCAACTAGCAAATGTGGGTATGTTGGGGGTGTTTTGTTTTTTTGCTTCTTTTGTGAACCTTGTTCCTAATCCAGGCTTAACAAGCATGCATGAAAATTATGACTATCTGGAAGTGGTTTATTTATGGACATTGTTGTTTACCCATTAAATTTCTATTGGGATTTATCTTGAAATAGAACTTTAAAGAAGGTCTTTCTTTTATATTTAAAAGCTTGAAAAGTTTCTCTAAAGGTTTTAGAGAAACCAACAACATTCCCTATATAACGGTAGGAAAATGTTTTAGGGATGGCTTTAAGTGCGTTTTAAAGAGGAAAAAACTTACATCTAGTTACACTTCTCAGATTTGTCATGTAATTCCTTCTTTAAAAGTAGCTTTTAGATATACTTCTAAATCTTTCTCTAAAACTTTTTTCCCTAAATTAAAGCCCTTTTTCTTGTAGTGTATGAAGCTCATGTTCGATTATTGCCACCTGATAACAATGTTTCGATTGCCAATAAGGTTGTGTTTTAGCAAACATAGGCTAGTTTATATGTTTCGTTCAAGTAGTGTTTTTAGAGCTTTTTGTAGTTTCTTCAAGTTATAGAGGAATCAAAACAACAAACGACTACCATGAACACACATGCACGCCTCTCCAACGGTATCAAACATCCACGTAATTAAATATATTATTTCCAGATTAACGAATATGTTGAATTTGAACACATTTTTTATAAGATTTTTTATTTTTATTTTCCCTTTTTAAAACAAGTTTTAGAGAATGGGTTGAAAACACACACTCCTACCTACTTGTAGAAAAGTAAAATATTAAAAAGAAACCAAATATATTTTCAACAAACGAAAAGATAAAAATAAATTAACAAATCAAGGGGACATTTGGTTCATTTCAGAAAATGGGAATGAAAATGAAAATGGGAATGCAGGATAATGGAAATAGGAATGAACATTGCATTGATGCTGTTTGATTAACTCAATGTAATCAACAAAAAATTGCTTCGTATAGATGATGGCCTAAACGTCCATCGGTTTAGAGCATCTTCAGACTTCAACATATTTTCTAAATAAAAAAGATAAATATTAACAAAATAACAGTTTTAACATATTTTCTATTTTAGAGATTATAAAACTAATTATATTATTAAAATATTTAGTCATATGATTTACACTATATTGCACAATTGGTCCATGTTTTCAAATAATTATAAAAAAATATATATTTGGTCACAATATTTTGCATCGGACAAATAGAGAACGATTGTTTTAGAGACAGTGACTAACAAAGAATTTGTCTTCTAGTGTTGTGGTGGATTGGTTATTGCTCGGGGAGTTCATAGCGCCTTAATATTGTTCGAGCCTCCCCGTACGTATGTCTGTAGACATTTAAGTGGGGCCATGTTTAGCCCCAAAATTGCGGATAATTAGTCTTGCTTTGACACCGACACCCTTAAAAAAAGTTGTATAAGAATTAATGTTTTGATAACATACTGACAAAAATGATTTAAAGATTGTCTAAGGCCATCCTTACCGGGGTCGGTATGTGACAAAAATAATTTAAAGATTGTCTATCTTTTCTTTCTCTCTCTTCTTTTATTTTTTTAATTAATTAATTAGATTGCTATGGAATTGGTATGTGTAAAGATGGTATAGTACGATGTTGGTAAGATAGTGAAAAACTAATGTAACGTTGAGATGATAACTGGTAGATAGTGGTAAAGATGGTACGCTTGGAAAAAGGTAGGGAAGTAAACGGTAAACCCCTTGGTTAAACAGCTATTTATATAATTTATGGATTTTCTATGATAGAATCTTTAAGATTTGACTACCCATTAAGACTAGCCATGTATTATATAAACCATAGAGAAATAATTCGGATTACGAATTTGCCCCCATTAGAAGTTAATAATTAAACTTATTTTAAGAAATTCAAGGGAACTATTAATGGCTACATGTACATTACATAATAATCTTACTGGGTACGTTCTACAACTATACTTACACCAACAATTTCCACCTCTTTCATGGGTTTGCTATCCCCACCTTCCTCACTCGGATAATCTGACTGTATCCACCTTCAAGTTACAAGTAGTGTACTGAAACCACCAACTCTCATCATTTTCCAAGGGATTGGGATATAATTCACCTTCTTTTATATAAGAAAATCAAACAAATTGTTATGGGCGTTTGATTAGGAGCATGATTCCTAAAATAAAATTTGTCAAAACAGTTGGAATGTGAAAGAAATTTAAATAAAATATTATGAGGATTAACTAAATCTAAATGGTTAATTTAGAGGAATTGAAATATAATATGTAAAATAAAGTAAAATTTGTTAAAGTTTTATTTCAATGCTCTTTTCTACCCTCTCTCTAAAAGTTCTATATAAACCAGGTAAGTTAGTTTTTCCATCTCACACCATCTATACACTTTTTCTTTCAAACTAATTTTCCCCCTTGCCAACTTTATTTACCATCTCTTTGCCCACCACCACCATGTATTCACTTTAAACTCTCAAATCCAAGTTTATCGTTGCTCGAAAAAGAAAGAGTATAAAGTTAACAAAGAATTTGTGGATTTCCTCTTCCAAATCGTTTGTCTACAGGTTAGTATCGTCTTCAAGCTTCTTAACAAGTATTCCATGGTAGTCTTGAAGATGCTTTCAATTTTTCTCTATTATTCTTTATTTTATGGTTGAATGCATAACACATTTTTAATAACAATTAAGTAACCTTGTTAAGTGAAAAGACCATAGATTTTATAACAATTCAAAAATTTTAACAGTGGAATCTTTGATGTAGATAATTTATTTTAGGAACTTAATCCAAATTTTGAGTAAACAAACCATAAAAGAATAATTAGTGTAATTTACTCTATTGTAACATAAATTTAATTTTTTTAATTACTTGAAAATTTTCAAGCGCGGTAAGATAGTATGCAAATATAAAATATTTTAACAACTTTCTAAAATTTTTACCAATACATGTGAAATTTGAAATGATTTGATTTAACATTGAAGAGTTGTTTGAGATTGTTTTGAAATGATTTGATTTAACATTGAAGAGGTGTTTGAGATTGTTTCTTAAAAATTGCTGTTTATCTTGTTCAGAAAGTGTTTATCAATTTTCCAAAGTTAATTCAGAATTTTATAAAAATATTTCAATTAGTTTATGGTAATATTAGAATGCAATAAGTTGATAAATTGGTTTTAAAGAATGTTTGGGTTCATCTGACCGAAGGATGTTTGGTTGATTTTCTATAAAGTTCTACATGGATAAAGTTATCTGTGTGCGGATAAAATTACCTGTATGTATAATTAAAAATCTTTTTGGATAACCATGCTAAACAAACTGTCATCGGAAATCTCCACCCTTTACCTTTCGATAGTCTTGTTGTTTGGTTTTCAGTTGCTGCTTACTTTAGGTATGAGTAGGTTTTCTAGCGTTTTAGCATTTTCTTTCATCTAATTTAAAGCTTTCTCTTTATTGCAGAATAAAAAATGGTAGGCTCACCAGAGTC
The DNA here is from genome assembly GCA_030169165.1 of Centaurea solstitialis. Lineage (NCBI taxonomy): Eukaryota > Viridiplantae > Streptophyta > Magnoliopsida > Asterales > Asteraceae > Centaurea > Centaurea solstitialis. Next base: position 6,321,436 of record CM058046.1, on the reverse strand, counting down.
ATTTGAGGTAAAGTTGAAGCTTTACATAATCAAAAGAACGAATAAAGTTCTAACCGCCGAAGCGGACAAACAAGCTCTGGATTACCTGTCCCTTGTTCTGTCGCACCCAATTGGTGCGGCAATCTCACTTATAGAGGGTGACCGCCGTCTGTATACGGGTTCCTTGTCAAACCTATACGGTAGCGTTAACAAGTTAGATGATAGTTATTTGTTATCAAGTTTAAACAAAAGGGTTATTTTGAATCACCACAAAGTCTTACGTTTGTTGCCTACTGACATGCCAAAAAAGTTTTACAAGTGTGTTCTTCATAATTATGTATGCGGTGATCCTACGGTCAATTGCCCTACGTGTGGTTCTCCGTTTAGAACAACAGAGTTATCCTGTATTGCCGGTTCAGGAACAAAGTTTGGAAGTTACATAATTATGGATAATCTCGAGGTGAAACCCTTATCCATCATTTCCGTTGCCAGAATGTTGAGGGAGTTTGTTTTGACTGCAGATGATCTTGAGGAAAGAGAATGTGATCTGGGAGTAGCGGAGGTATATATATATTTACTTTGATGTATTAATTGTATATATATAATGCCTTGTGGATTCATCATCTATTACTAAAAGAAGTGTTTACTTTTTTTTTCTTGATTGATTCCTATAGGCCTATCGGTTGATGAAGGCGTCGTTTGAGTCCAATAATGTATTAAGCACCGCCCTACTGTAGTAACGAAGGCTGTGAAGGATTTAGGGTACATCTTTTGGGTTGGTTAAGTCGGCATGTTTATTGTTTAATAAAACATTTTGAATTTTTTCTTCTTTTTTTTTGCTTATTTTTTCTTTTTGATGCAAGTTTATCAAACTCTTGAATATTTGACAATTTGATCCAAGTTTATTAGCGTGATGAATATCCTGACTATTTGATACAAATTCTTGCTTTCAATTTAAGTGAATGGTTTACAATTCTTCTTTATAAGGTTCTTAAATTAAATTCTTGATTTATGTATATAGGGTTTGATGTTGTTGAAGGTGTTGTTTGAGTGCAAGAATGTGGTTACCTCGGTGTTTCTAAGATAAGAGTGTTGTGTTGCCTTAGGCCATCCTCTATGGATACCGGTATAGAACCGGTACCGATCGGCAAGGCATGGGAACACCATAGAGGATGGTCGGTAGGCAAGGAATTGGCAAGAGAATTGGCACTCGACTACCGATTTCAATGACAAACCTTCTTTCTTTTTTCTCTCTATCTCTCTCTTCCTTCTCTCTGTTTCTTTTTATTTTTTATATATTTTTAATTAATTATTTAGATTGGTATAGAATTGGTATGATTGTGGATGAATTGGTAAGGTATTAGTAAGCTGATGTGGCATCTGGTACCAATTGGTACCATTGGTACCATTGTCGATGGCCTTAATGAAGATGGTGAAATGTATTTTGGGTTTGTTGCAAATGTGGGTATGTTTGGGGTTAAGCCTTTGGAAGTGTTTTGGTTTTTTGCTTCTTTTGTGACTGAATCTTGTTCCTAATCCAGGCTTAACAAGCATGTATGAAAATTATGACTATCTAAAAGTGGTTTATTTTTGCCCCTTGTTGTTTACCAATTAAATTTTTAATGAGATTACCCTAATTAGTAATTAATAAATATTAATTATTAATAAGTTAATAAATATTAATTATTAATAAATTAATAAATATTAATTATTAGTAGCTAATAAATATGAATTGGTAACTATTGATAATAAACTTAATTATTAACTATTCATTATCAAAGTATATTGATTTATAGTACTTGGCTGTTGGTGTAAGTCTCATAAACTGTACTACATTTAGATTGTGCTTTTCTTCCGTTTTGGTCGGGTTCCAAACTAATTTGATTTCTCTTGTTTGTTATTGAGGTGGTTCAAAGTTGGGGGCACATTTACGGGTATAATTTTTTTTTTATAAAACCAAACAATTCATTCAAACCAATACAATTTTGGATTATTTGGTTTTAGCTTAAACCATTCAATTTAACCAGATAAATATAAATTTATCTTTTACCATTTCGGGTAATCTAATACATAATCATACTTTTTATATACATATTTACCATTTCAAAGGAAAAAAAAAGAAGCAAATGGATACGTTAGACATCAATAGTTAGTGGTATAAGATCAGTTCCTTATATATTCAGTAAAAAATCAAATAACAAAGTCATAAGTAAAAGATAATTAGTAGCAAACCTTAAATCAAAATACCAAACCAAAATTATATAACCAAAACCCTAAATCAAATAAGAAACAGAAAATTAATAGTTAACAAATAACAAAAACGTATAAAACAATAAATAAATAAAAAGAAAGTTTGAAAAAAATATAATAATTAATCAGATAATTGGTTTAAAAACTAGAAAAAAATAGACTTCAATTAATCCTTAAAGTAATTAGGAGTCAGTAAATGAAATGTCAATTAAATCTTGCCTTATTTTATTGGGGGATTATTAAGTTTATTTTTTTATTTTTATATAGAACATATAGAACATATGGATTAATATGTGTAATTCATGAGAGTTTGTTGGGGGACTGTGCCCGGATCCATATGCTTTGCATCCGCCAATGCTTGGGTGTCCCTATTAACTCGGCCCAGAAAGCCATCCGATCCACTTGGCCTGCCGTGTTTTCGACCTTCTATTTATCCACTCGAATATTGTCAGCTGCCATTCGAAAAACCTATCTTGTAGCCATTTTTTATCGCTCCTAAAGACTTTGTTTCTTTGATCACAAATAAGATATAACAACGACCATTTCGCACCGATCCACCATGAGTACCCTTTAGACCTTTTTATCTCATTTTTAAGGCCAATTCCAACCACAACACCAAAATAAACATTAAGAGCATCTTCAACCATAACACCAAATTTTACACCATATTTTGAGATGAATGAACTTGTATATTATTTTGGCATGCTATTATACAAGTAAAATGATCAAAAAAATTGTAAAATAAAAAAATAAAAAATTAATAAATTGTTTAAAATAAATTAATAAGTTAAACTAAAGCAACTTATTAAAAATCTCATAATACCATTGCCAACTACGAGTTTATTTATACATGATTCAAATTTCAAATGTACCTATTTTCACCATTTATGAACGTTCCGACTATTTTATGTAAAATATTGCTTATAGTTTAAGAGCATCTCCAGCAGCATCCCCAAAATGGAGAAAAGTAAGAAAAATGGAGATTTTGGGGTATTTTAGTGCTCCAACAGCTACTCCAAACCTATCCCCAAAATGGAGAAAGTTGGAGAGAGAAAATTTTTTTCTCCATATTTGGAGATCACTCCAAATATGATTACACTTTGAAACAACCAATGAAAATCCATGAAAAATAATAATTGAAAGAGAGAAACAATTTTTTAATTGATTGATAAATATTTTAATACAAAAGTCAATGTTGAAATCTCTAAAATGGGGAAGCTGTTGGAGATGGATGCAAATTATTTTAGGGATTTTAGTTTTTAATTCTCCATTTTAGAGAAAATTTGGAGAAGCTGTTGGAGACAAAGATGAAACCAATAACTAAAAAACGTTTTTAACTTTTACACTATAAGCCTAACATAAATAAATAAAATTATTAATAACGCATTAGTTGATTAGAACACCTTCAAATTCTTTAGAATATAGAATTAATGGCATAAGGGCATCTCCAATGCTAGTTCATAAGAGTGTAATGGGAGGTTGAAAAGAGTGTCATGCATTGTGAGGTGAGTTTAAAGAGAGTGTAATGGGATGGGGTGTAATCCCCATCACACGCATCATAGAAGTAAAGTGGGCCATTTGTTTTCTTTTTTCTTTAAATTAAATTGTTAGTTTTGATATTATATATGATATATATATAATGTATTAGTTTTAATATTTTAATATTATATTTATTAATTAGTAAGTTTTTTTAATTTATAAAAAATAAAATAACTAATAAAACGTTATATTAATTTCAATATTATATTAATCTCAAAATAATTTCGTTTCATTTTTATTTTAACGTATTATTCCTTGTTTTTAGTAGATTTTTAAATATTTTGATAAAATTATATATATATATATATATATAGAGTCATCTTATTTTGCAAACTCATTAGTTTGTGTAAACTTTAGAAACCATGTTTTCCACCAATCATAATCTATTTTCTTGTTTATTTTTGGTAATTTTATTTATTTTATTTTTGTGATGCTTAATTATAGGGGTTGGTGGTTATAATTTTGGATTTTGCAATTAATCTTGTCCGTTGATCCTTCTAATCAATGGTTTATACGAGTTTCCAAAGTTTGCACAAATTAATGAGTTTGCAAAATAAGATGACTATATATATATATATATATGATGTGGAAATCCATTAAACTCATTGGAGTGTTATGGAGTGTGGGTGTAAAATGGTAGAGTTGTATGGTGAGTGGAATGCTGATGTGGCAGTCCATGACACTCTGGTAGAGTGTCATGCATTGGAGTTGCCCTAATCTTTATAAAAATGTATTCTAAGTCAAATAAATTCTTCATTTTTATGATTGCAATATTATTGGTTATAAATTGAGTCAAGATATATATATATATATATATATATATATATTTTTGAACGGCACATATATATATATATATATATATATTTTCCTAAAGGTTTAATCTCCAAATTTTCGTGGTAATGGAAATATATATGTTGCTGTTAAAAAGAAAGGAAATATATAGAAAAATACATCTCTATCAAAAAAATTATTGATCTTGAGATGTTCCCATTGTATTTACTTTTTCAAAAAATGTTTTTTGAAAATGTAAGTAGGGTGGTGCGTTTTGTTGTAGAAATTTCGTAGATTTCTAAAACCAGTAAGAGTCTCACACTTGCCTCCTTATCTTGTCTCTTACCAGGAAAGTTTTTTGGTCTTCATCATGTTTTATCAATAAGTTAAATGGCATTGATAAACCATTAACATGAAGAACTCTTGACTATACAATTAACCACTATATATTTCAAAGAATTTTCTAAGAATTTGCTATTTAAAAATGAAATGTATCTTAAACGAATATTCGTATCCCACTACATTGTACAGATAGATTACTAGTTGTATATAAATAAATAAAAATTAGTTTCATAAGTCACGTTTTAACATGAACTACCAATGACTCCTTATGATTCATGGCTAATCTTCATTACCACATTAGACCATCTGCACCGGATTGATCGGGTACCCATCGGGTAGCCTCTTGCCGATCGGGTCCATCAGCAACACCACCGAGGCCGATCGGCTTGGGTGCCATCTGGGTTATTGTTGTCGACGCCAAAGACTTCCTCACCTTCAATGGCGGATCTACAGCATTGGAGGAGGGGGCACAGGCCCCCAACAAACCCTCCAACAGTTACCATTAAGCTTTGAATTTTTATTGGTTTAAAAAGATATTATACCTAAAATTAGTTATAGGCCCCCAACAAATGTTTCAAATATAATTTATTGACATCTATCTCTTATTTGACAGACTTGTTACCTTTTGCATCAATTAAACTCTTAATTCATTTCTAAATTTCAATCCATTGATTTCATTTAATTCTATGCCATATTGCTAATTATTTGCTTAATTACTACATTTTATTTTTCTCAACATTTCTTTGCAATTTATTGTTATTTCTAAATTGTTAATTTTCTATTTTCTAGTTTATCGTTTAAGCTGAAATCGGATAATCCAAAATTCGGTTGGTTCGAATGAGTTATTCAGTTTCAAATTTTTTTACACCTTTAAATGTGCCCCCAACGATAAAAATTTCTGAATCCGCCACTGCTCACCTTACCCCTCTCTCCTTTCTCTTTGTCTCTCCTTTTTTTCTTTTACTTCATTAATTATTTAGATTGGATTAAATTGATTGGGTTAAGAGTATATGGGTAAAGATGGTCTTACATTATGCTATTTGAAACCGTGATTATATATATTTGCTGAATACGGCTTTGCTTTTATGCAAGTGAGTGGAGTACACTAGTGATTGTGATAGATCTGAATAGCTCTGATACCACTTGATAGATCTGAATATCAATCCACCATGATTAAGAAGCTTCAATTTCAATCACAAATCTCACTTTTATTGATATGAACAATATGAACACAATACACACTCTCAACTTTCTCTCTCCTCTATCAATCACCAGATCTGACAATACGTATCTCTCAATCTTTAATTGTTACAACTAACACAAAAGCTTTTATACTCCTAGGGTATTTACACTTAGCTCCCCTCAACTTTACAACAAATACACATATAAACTCAAACTTGAATACAACTATATTTTTAACCCTAACAGATTGTAGGCTTATGTGTCTCATAGCATAGGTCACGAATAAGGCTATGGAGCCGATTTGATAGGTGCTTTTTTCCGACGTGATATGCCAGGGAGAAATCATCATTATTCTTGACTAAATTAAGTTTCTCGTCCCTTATTTTTTTAAAATTTTATTTCAACAAGTCTGTGGATAAAAATGGTAGTTTGTGAATAATTCTAAACCTAAATAGAATATTTACATTTTCATATGGCATTGTTTCAATAATAATAATAATAAAGAAATTTATGTTTTTGACAATAATATAATCTCCAAAATAACCGAACTTTTGAAAGTATCAATTATACTATTATATCAATTGATAAAATAAAATGAATAGTAAATATACAAAATAAAATACAACTTCGGTCCTTATAGTTTAATAATTTCTAAAATAAAATGTACAATAAAGATATGAAATAAAATACCATTTTGGTCCATATGGTTTGATATTTAAAATGTTTTTAGTCATTGATATTTAAAAATTGTATTTTTCATTTTTAAGAGTTTTTTTTATTCCATTTTCATCATTTCAACCAACTTTGTTAAATTAAGTTGGTTAACTCATCCAAAATAATGTTTGATTAAAATACATATTTGGTTTTTATAGTATACCATCTTTATATTTTTTATTCTCAGATTACATAATTCACATTTTGTTACTTTACTTTATTTATTTATTTTATTACTATATTTTGTTTTATTGGTTAATTATAAACTATGATAACTTTAAAAAAAAAATAATCAAATAATTTCATTAAACTACTTATGATAAAATCTATCACATTTTATAACCCGGCGCGAAGCCCCGGGCTTTTAATAACTAGTTATAATCATATTTCAAAATGGAGTTGTTTTGAAAGAGTAATATAATTTTATCGGGTGTTGTTATACGGTTCCTTTTAGTACTCATATATAAGTATACTTTCTATATTACATTATACGTAATCGAACCCTTTGAGTTCTTTCAACCTTACTGTCATATCAGCTTTTTCATAAACCCACAATAAGGGTGCGTTTGGTATGCAGGATTCCTTGGAATCTGAAGGAATTGGAATCCAATTCCCAAGGATTCCTGCGTTTGGTAAGATTTAGAGAATGGAATTGGAATTGGGGGAAGGAATTAAAATCCCTCATATGAAAGAATTTGAAATCCTTGGGTACATGGAAGGATTTTAAAATCCCTTGACATGGGAATTGCCAAATTACCAGATTACCCTTCAATTGGATGCCCTAACTTACTACTTCGCTTCAACCCACCGCCGACCGCCGCCACCGTTTCGACCCACCGCCGATCGCCGCAACCGCTTCGACACACCGCCGACCGTCGCAACCGCTTCGACCCACCTCCGACCGCCGCCACCGCTTCGACCCACCGCCGACCGCCGCCACCGCTTCGACCCACCGCCGACCGCCGCCACCGCTTCGACCCACCGCCGACCGCCGCCACCGCTTCGACCCACCGTCGACCGCCGACCGCCGTCGCCTCGACCCATCGCGGACCGCCGTCGCCTCGACCCATCGCTGAGCCGCCGTCGCCTCGACCCACCGCCGACCGCCGCCACCGCCTCGACCCACCGTCGACCGCCGACCGCGTTCGCCTCGACCCACCGCCGACCGCCGCCACCGCCTCGACCCACCGCTACCGCTTCGACATAAGAACAAAAGGAGGGTAATTCTGTCATTTTGCATATCTGAATTCCAATTCCATCAGACATTTCTGCCAACCAAACAGATTATGGAATTGGATTCCAATTCCATTTCCTGCCAACCAAACAGATTATGGAATTGGATTCCAATTTCTTCAAAAACATTCCAGCATACCAAACGCAGCCTAAGTACTATGAAACCTATCTGATTAGTACCTGAACCCCTTCCAACCCTCTCACTTTATTATACACCACACATACAAACTCAACGGTTACGAGCGGTGTAGCCACACCGCTATTCCCGCAACCCGTTGAACCCTCCGGTGGTGTACCGGAGGCCGCTCCAGCCCGCCAACCCATCGAACCCTCCGGCACGCACGGCCTTAGGTCTTACTTCTACATTACACAATCTTTATAATTCTTTTTTCCTTCTTTTTTCTCCCTTTGGACCCAAACCAGAAAACCAAAAGAAGCAAAGGGACCAAGAATGTAATTATATAACTTTTCTATAAACAAGGATCCAATAACCTCTGGACGTCTTAAAGTTCCATCTTCATGTAAAAGAAGCAAAAGTCTCCTCAAAAGAAATAAAAATGGCAACCTCTTCTTCTTCATCAAAAATATGTTTAAAGCTTCTCGTCAACATGAAAGCTAAGAAAGTCCTCTTTGCCGATGCCAACAAAGACTTCGTATTTTGTGGATTTTCTCTTCCAAATCGTTTCTCTCCAGGTTAGTATCGTCTTCAAGCTTATTCCATGGTAGTCTTGAAGATGCTTTCAATTTTTCTCTATTATTCTTTATTTTATGGTTGAATGCATAACACATTTTTAATAACAATTAAGTAACCTTGTTAAGTGAAAAGACCATAGATTTTATAACAATTAAAAAATTTAAACAGTTGAATCTTTGATGCAGATAATTTATTTTAGGAACTTAATCCAAAATTTGAGTAAACAAACCATAACAGAACAATTAGTGTGATTTACTCATTTGTAACATAAATTTAATTTTCTTAATTACTTGAAAATTTTCAAGCGCGGTAAAATAGTATGCAAGTATAAAATATTTTAATAACTTTCTAAAATTTTTACCAATACATGTAAAATTTGAAATAATTTGATTTAACATTGAAGGGGTGTTTGAGATTGTTTCTTAAAAATTGTTGTTTATCTTGTTCAGAAAGTGTTATTTTAAATCACTGCAAAGTCTTAAGTTTGTTGCCTACTGACATGTCAAATAAGTTTTAGAAGTGTGTTCTTCATAATTATGTTAAGCTATTTTAACTTAAAAAAGCTAAAAATCTGGTTGGTGCCATTTTATTTTGCCTCAAGATTGGGACTCCACTAACAGAGATAACTTCATCAATATACATGAGAACATAGACACCACAATCATAAAGATTTTCTTGTCGTGGAACCTAGCAGAAAAAATCAATCACATAAAACCTATCCGTTTCAAAAACTAAAACAAAGATTTAAATTGAGTATTAGGTTTTAGACCTTGAGTTTTTGACCAGTACACTGGCTAGCATGCTTCACTTCTTGCTCCATGAACCTAAACACAAATGTTTAAATTGGTTCTCTGGCGGGTTAGGTTTATAAACGGCTTTATTTTTGCAGTGGTTTGTCGTCCTTCTCCGGCGACCAGCACAAAGCCTTCTCCTGCAAGAAAGCATTGATAACTTGTAAGTATGATCAACTTCCTAGGGTTAATCAAATCAAAAGTGACGATTACTAGGGTTATCGTGTACATAGCAAAAAAATAACACCCTCAAAATAGCATCATCTTCATGATCATGAGGTTCCAATTGAATTACACCCTCAAAATAGCGACAATGGTTGTTTGGATACCACCATCAATATACCATCTCATCAAGCCAACGAAATTTTTGTGTCTCCTCATCAAAGATGACATAATCTTTGTTTGGATACTTTTTCTCAAATGCAGTTGAAGTTGGGAATGGCATTGTAGATGGGATCATGATTTTGGTATACCGCTTCTCATACGGATCCGAGATTGGAGTTGTTGGAATCGAGATTGGAGTTGTTGGGGTCGAGATTGGAGTTGTTGGGATCCAGATTGATGTACTCGTATATGGTTATGGATGATTTAGAGGTGAAGCCCATGTCCACCATGGATTTATTTTATTAATTTCTCATACTAATTTATTTTTTTGTATTGTATTTTATTAATTTCTCATTAATGCAATCATGGATTTGTTCATTTTATGCATTGCTTAGTTAATATCTCTTGCATGTTTGATGTGCGCCGTGCTGCTTGAAAAAGGATAATGAAATTTTGAAATGGATCTGTATTCTGTAAGGCTTGTTTGGAAAATGTTCTGCTTTTGCTTCTTCTAAGAATATTGTTGTTTACAAGTATGTCTATTGTACCAAACAGTATTTTTCCTTTGTGATTTTAAAGAGGAAAGAAAAAAGTAGGATTTTGAATGATTTAGAAATTGATTTGTCCAACAATAGTGAAAAATGCTAAAATCTGAATATGCGTGTTTATAAAGCTATATAAAATAAACGGAAGTAATATTTTATAAGAGCTATTGATATGTAATATGTATGTGAAACAACATTTTATTAAGTAAACATATAGTTATAATTATTACAATATAACACTTGTTTGAGGATTTTTTTTTTTGCCGTCTGTGTGTTTCTTTTGAAAAGCCAACTTTATTACCACCACCAAAACCAAACCAAAGTTGATACAGACCAGAGACCACTAAAACTCAGCAGCTTGACCACTAGAGTAAAACAAAAGGGCCTTTGACAAAAGCTTATAAGCCATAAACAGCAACTCTCTCCTTTTTCTACCAAGCCCAAAAATAAAAAACCGGCCTAAGAGAGGCGATCAACGCAGCAGCTAGGGGTGTGCATGGTTCGGTTTGGTTCGGTTTTGAAGTAAAACCGAAACCAAACCGAAAATTTCGGTTTTTAGAAAAACCAAAACCAATCGGTTTTTCGGTTTTTAGTTTTCGGTTTTAAGTTCGGTTTTTGGTTCGGTTTTTGGTTTTCGAATTTCAATTTTTTTTTCAAAAATCAAAATCCAATATCATCAATTCCTGTTTATCGCATCTAAATGTTTAAAAGATAGAGTTGGTGTTTTATAGAACTGTGCCTTCAATTTAATATTGACTAATTTACGTTATTAATCCTTATCATCATCATAGAATCATTTTTTTAATATAAATGTTTTCTATGTGATGTCAAGTCATTCATGGACTCAAGTAATTATGAGAAGGAGAATGCAAAGGGTAAAATTATTAATTCGTCGAAAACTAAAAGAAAATTAGCAGAGTACTGGAGATAAATAGGAACTCATAAACAAGAAAATTATCAGAGAACTGGAGATAAATAAGAACTCAACAAAAATCTTCCAGTATTTACTAAATAACTAGGGTAAAAGTAAAAGAAGTATTTATTCGGTTCGGTTCGGTTTTTTCGGTTTGGTTTTGAATCATAAAACCGAACCAAACCGAAAAAGTCGGTTTTTGAAATTTTAAAAACCAAAACCAATGGTCTTGGTATTGGTTCGGTTTTTTCGGTTTGGTTTTTTCGGTTTTTTCGGTTTCGGTTCGGTTTCGGTTTTTTCCTGCTCACCCCTAGCAGCAGCTAAGAAAAGAAGCGGGTTGGGTGGCGAGGGTGATGGCCTAGCCGAAGCTCCCGTCCTCCTTCCCTTTTTGTCGTTCAAAAAAAAGCAGAATAGTGATAACGAAAATTTACAGCTCAGTGCTCCTTTGCCTTTGTTGTACTTTTTTTTAATAGCAACAATTTTATTGGTTGGGTTTCTATAAAAGTGCCTCTGTTTACCACCAAGTCCAAGTACCAATCAGCGTTCAAAACAACTTTTTTCAAAACATTTGTTTGAGATTGATACAAATAAATATTGGAGATGTTTAAAATAAAAGATTTGAATGTCTAGAAATATTTTCTTTGCTTTAATAGTTGTGATAAGTCTCAACATATAATATAACACTATCTTTAATAGATTCTTCGAAAATTTGACATAAAAAACCCAAAAGTCAGTTTTAAGGGAAAACAATCACATTAATTAATCATATTCAATCTTCAATTATCTATTAAATATTTGTTTTTTAAATTATTTGTTTTTAAAGTTTTATGTTGTGAAGTATATTAAAAATATTGTTTATGATCATCTTTGAGGCGTGCATTTATATTTGAAAGATAAGAAATAATTTTTTGCTTACTTTATCAATTTCTTTAATAATTCTAACTACTTAAAAATATTTGTAATACTTGCTATGTATTTTTTCCCCGGAAGCCTTAAAAATAACTAAAATCCCCGTTGTATGAGGTCCGCTATTACCCAAGGTCTTAAAATAACTAAAATCCCCGTTTTATGTGGCCGCTATTTGCATATAGTGGAAAGCATTAAGAGTTAACACACACAAATACACACCTTCGCTATTTGCATAGAGTGGAAAGCGTTGAGATTAGTGGAGATTAATGAGGGAGGCAACACACATCAAAATACATGAGGGTTTTAAAAACGACGATTAGTGAAAAGCATTGGGAGACAACTTACATAAAAATATATGTGGATTTTTTCAACGGACCTAGTATTATGTGGTTTTTGTAATGGTGTTATATTATGTTATTCAAGGTTGCTTCTAGCAACCTATGAAAGCTAGGATATGTTTTGATTCTTAATAAAATTGTTGTCTTTCAAAAATAAAATAAAAATACATGGTTTTTTTGGTGAAGATTAGTGGAAAGCATTAAGATGGACGAAAAATTTAAGACCTCGGCTAGTAGCAGACTATATATAATGGAGATTTTTGCTATTTGGGGGTTTGGTGAAAAGATTGACTAGAAGGTATTAAAATTATTTTTGAATGGTAAGGGTAATTAACTTTCTTTTTAATGCATTGAAGTATAAATTTGGTCTTTATAACCTTTCATTTTTTATTTTTTTTTTGAAAAATACTTTAAAAAGTTGACGAAATTAAATATATGAAAACACTATTATTAATTTTTTAAAAAGGTGATCAACGCGCAATCAGGCTTCAGTATTGTTATCGTTCGATTGAAAATCTATCAATTCATTAGAAATAGAATCAAGACGATGTTACATCGAAAACTTTTGGACAAGGTAAATAACGAGAGTGCCTTGCGATTAAGTGAGCTGCTTCGTTTGCTTGTCTTCCAAGTTCCAATAGCATGAACAGAGTAGTTCCCATCAAGGACGGATCTCAAGGGATGGCCACAGTGGCACAGGCCACCGTATAATTTGTGCGTCGAAGGGTAAAATTTTAGAATTTTATGAAGGTGCAACCGTATTATTTTGGAGGATGTCGTCGTATCTTTTTTGAAACTTCAAAGTATGCCCTTAAAAACAAAAAAAAAATCACTCAAAATAAACCAAAAAACCTAAAATTTCTTTTAAAATCAACCAAAAATTCTAAAAAGTTTCTCAAAATGACATAAAAAACCCAAAAAAAAAATTTATTGGGGGGAAAAATTCTTGGGAGTCGCTTAGAACATCTCCAATGGTAAACCTTTTAATAGGTTTTCATTCTCTGAAAAAGCTTTTTCTAAGGCTTAGTACCATTGGAATGAAAAAGTTTTTTAAGAAAAGGTTACTGTGAGATAAGTGGTTGATGCAAATACTTTTTCTATTAAAATATTATCCTAACCTTATTTGTTATGCTTTTACTTTTCATATCCAGTTTCATAATTGATGCAAAAGCTTTTTAAAAAGCTTTGCGCATCTGAGAGCATCTCCAACCAACCTCCAAATTTATAAAATTGGTGTTTCTCCCCCTCCAATCGACCGCCAAACTGGAAAATTTTTTGGAGGCCAACAATTATCACCGCCAAATATGGCGTGAGATTTTGACACACCAAACTTTATGGGGCCCACCATTAACAATATTATATTTATATTTAATGCAGTTTTTTAATTTTAATAGTTATACATATTTTACAAATACTTATTAAATTAGTTTAAATATATATATATATATATGTGTGTAAAACTAGTTTATACTTTATATATATATATATAGATTATTTATCATGTAATATTAATTAAAATTTTATCTTTTTTATTTCAACAGATATTTATAAACTTAAATTAATTAATACTTATTTATTATTATAATATGTATTTATAAAATTATAGTAATTTATATTAAAATGGTTATTAGTAAATAAAATACATTATTTTAATATGGGGTTTAAAAATTTAGTGTTTTTTTAGAGGATGGTTGGAGTTGAGGTTTTTTTTGGTGTTGAAGGGCCCACCAAATTTGGTGTTTTTGGTGTAAAATTTGGTGTTGTGGTTGGAGATGGTCTGAGAAGCTATAAAAAGGGGAAATTGGCCTCTATACCCATAAAACCACCCCCACTTTAACCTCATACCCATTTACTCTCCCATTTAGCAACACATACCCATGAAAGTCCGTTATAGATCCGTTATAACTCCCTTAAGGGAATAAGGGAGTTATAACACCCTTAAGGTCCGTTATAACTCCCTTAAAGGGAGTTATAACGGCCCTATAACGGACCTATAACGGATGCTTAAGGGAGTTATAACTCCCTTATTCCCTTAAGGGAGTTATAACGGACCTATAACGGACTTCCATGGGTATGTGTTGCTAAATGGGAGAGTAAATGGGTATGAAGTTAAAGTGGGGGTGAGGTCATGGGTATAGAGGCCAATTTCCCTATAAAAAGATAGCTTTTTGTTAATAAAAAATGAAAGAAAAATGTGGGGGTAAATGTAACAAGTAGAAAACTGTGGATGCTCTTAGTCCAAGATGAACGTACGCCTACTATCCTGAATAATAGTAGCACCAAATATATATTTTTAAGATTTTCTTTTAGAAAAAGTATTGAAATAATTTTCTTTTAATCCGCTGGTTTAAACACCTCTATACTATCTTGATTGATTGGAGTTGTTTAAGATTTGACTACTCGGCCCAGCCTAGCCTCACCCTAGCCTATATAGGACATGGGAAATAAAGCAAATTTAAGTGGGTGAATAACTTTTTTGTGGTTTATCCACATTACGAATTTGTCCAACCAGAAGTGAAATAATTACAATTAGGTGCTTTTTGTTTACCTCATAATCATTTCCTAACTGGTTTTTCTAAAAAATGGATTCAAAAATTAAAATTTAAAAATTTACAATTTTAAAAAAAAAAACTTATGCTTAACTATAACAGATTATCTATTTTAGAAATTTTAACGTTTTTATATTATTAAAATATTTATATATTTATCTTAACAATACATTTTTTAAAAATAATTTATATAAAATGATAATTTTTCAAACCATTTAATGAAAATGAATAAAAAAAGTAAGTTTTCTCTCTCTACATCAAGTTTTAGATTTAAAGCTTTGAGATTTTTTAAGTTGTCTATTTTAGAGAATCATATAAATAAGTTGTGGGAGCAATTTAGAGAACAAAAACAATTATACTAAGAGGCAATCTTTAAATCATTAGGAGGTGTTTGTTTGTTAAAATGAAATTTGCTAAAAAAATTGGAATATATTTGTTGGTTCACAAAATGTAGTTTTGAAATTGAAATGAAAATTTGGTAAATGACTGAAATACCCTTTGTGTTTTCTTCTTTCATAGGGTTAATTTCTTGTATAAACTTATTAAAGTTTAAAATATTATGTTTACCCAACCTAAACTATAAATATCATATATATCCTTTCTAATCTATCAAAATATCATATTTACCCAAATATCATTTTTCATCAATTTTTAATCATATTTAATACTCAAAAATAACTAAATGATTATTATATCCCTTCTAATCTAATAAACTTTTTTTTTTTTGAACAGCAAGGAAAGGAAGCAAGGGAGCGAGCTTCGGCAAAGCCATCACCCACCCCCAAACAGCCACAACCAAATTTATTAAACCAAAGAAAGATTACAAGTCGGGGCTCGGAGAGCAAGGCCCAAAAAAGCGAAGAAGAAAACAAAACCAAACACAAGCCAAGCTAAGCAGAAAAAACAAAACCACGAAGGACAAAAGAAGCCCGAATCAACCAACCCCAAGAGCCTCCAACGGGTTAGAGCACCATCCATCCAAATTCAGATTCAAGCTTGGTTTCCTGCTTTTCAACCACATACCCGCACAAGTCTGAATTTTCGGGAAGATATCATCTAACCTAACTTTCTCCAAATCCGAAGCCACAGCGAAAAGTATCCGATTGCGCCAAGACCATATAGACCAAAGCGTTACGGAACAAACACTAAGGAATTCGGAGCGAGGGAAATGCGGGTTAAGAACCGTAGAAGTGTCAAACTTAAGATCATCTAAGTTCGTTGGTCTCGATATCGACATCCTCCATCAGCCCCAAACTTTTCTCCAGATCCTATCAGTGAAGGGACACTTGAAGAAGCAGTGGTCCAAAGACTCCTCTTCCGAACCACAGAAGGTGTAGTAGACCGAATTTAAAGCAATTCCCCGTTTAACCAGGTTGCTATTAGTCGGAATTCCGTTATTAAGGAGTCGCCAAGAGAAGATATTCACTTTATATCAAACTACCCTTTCAAACATATATTTATTTTTAGTTTACATATAATAAAGTTAATATATAATGTAAAAAGATAATGTATTTAAGATTCTTTTCAAGAATTTGTTTTTAACCTTGGTAATAAATATAATAAAATAAAATTTTAAAAATCCAGTATTCCTTCTTCTCACTTTCTTTATTCACATTTCTTCTTCCTCGGTTTTCCCTCGTCTTCTCCACGCACGATACACCATTTTTTAGCAATTTTTCTTCTTTCGATCATTTCTCAAACTGCTAAAGAAACCCATTTTTCTTCATTCTTTCTTCTTTTGATCATTTGATAGGGATGAGACTTACAAGATATCAATGCATTTTTTTAAACCTTTTATAAGGAAATTTTCAGACTAAGCTTTTTTAATTGAAAACCTCATTGTACATAAAAATCTTTCTTTCTTTATGAATAGTTGATTTGTGGTACTTGAAAATTCAGAGAGCTATTCCTTTGTATTTATTTCTGATATGTACAACCTTTAGATTCCATATTTGAAATTCAAAATCCAAGTTTTTAGTATTATATAAGTGATTACCGTTGCCTACACATGAGAGCATATAAAGTTAACAAAGAATTTGTGGATTTCCTATTTCCAAATCGTTTCTCTCCCGGTTAGTACCGTTCCATGGTGGTTTCACTATACCAACAGGACTGGGAAATGATTTGGAATAGAAAATCCATAGATTCTTTGTTGATACACATCGGTATCAAACGGTAATGGAGATTTTTAGAGATCTCTGAAGCTCGGAAAAGGACTTAAAACGAGCATCGAAAGCACAATCGAAGTCTGCGAAAAGGACCTCGCCGTCGCAAGGGTGATGGCTCGCCCTGCGAGTGTAACGTTGGATCGTCTAAACAGACCGGAACTAATTTCATTTATCATTTATCTGTTTATTTAAATATTTTATTCGTTAGCAATAAATTATTTTCAATTATTAATTAGATTAGGATTATTAGTAACCAATGTTGTGCTTCTCATGTAGCTGATTATGATCCTACCGCGCTATGCACTGAGGAGCCTCGGCATGGCCAACATAAGATGGTGGTTTTGTGAAAGGGGTAGTGACCTAAATGGTTATGGATGATTTGGAGGTGAATCCCATGTTGACCATATCTAGCATAACCATGTTGAACACCTTCATGGTGGTATATAAGCTTTCTTTTACATTTATTAGTATTCATAATTAAGTGAATTCTCAAGTGATTCATCAATTATTCAAAAAAAAATTTGCTTAATTAAATTCTTGATTTATGTGTATAGGGTTTGATGTTGTTGAAGGCATCATTTGAGTGCAAAAATGTGCTTACAAATGTGTTGTGGTGCCTTAGACCATCTCCAATGGGGTCATCAAATCCTACACTAAACACTAAATTTGGTGTAAATGTTACTATTCACATCTCCAATGGGGTCACTATTTAGTGTGATGAATAGTATCACACTATATTTGGTGTAACACTATTTTTTACACTATTTTAACACTACTTTTCTATGTTAAAAGATTTGGTGTAAAAAATAGTGTTACCCATTGGAGAAGATTTACTACTAACACTAAATCTTACACAATTTTTACACTACTTTTGATATTTTGTGTAAAAAATAGTGTTACCCATTCGAGATGCTCTTAATGAAGATTGTGTAATGTATTTTGGGTGTTTTGTTTTTTTTGCTTCTTTTGTGAATCTTGTTCTTAATCCCGGTTAAACAAGCATGTATGAAAATTATGACTTTCAGAAAGTGGTTGATTTTTTGGCCATTGTTGTTTACCAATTGAATTTCTGTTGGGATTTATTTATGTTGAAATAGACTTTTATATGCATTAGATAAACAAGATCTTAAGTATCTTTTTAAATATAACCCTAATTAGTAATTATTAAATATTAATTGTTGATTATAAATAAATACTTATATAATAAACTGTAAAGATATTGATTTACAGTAATTGGCTATTTGTTTAAGTCTCATTCGTGTTTTTCTTCCATTTTGGTCAGGATCCAAATTAATCTGCTTTCTCTTGTTTGTGGGTTCAAAAGAGGTGATGTTAGGGATTGTACTTGGTTCTTGTTTTTGTAATAAAATTTACTTGGTGATAAAAAAAAATGTTCAATAGTCGTTCGAGAAGTTATATGTTACGGAATATCAAAGGGTGAATATATAGGAGATTCTAAAAAAAAAACTTGATCGGTGAAAAGAGAACATTATGAAGGAGTTTGGCATAGCCATGACCCCCCAACTAGCGGCGGACAAAAAAATACAATGAAACAACCGAAAGAGTTTAAAACAACATAAATTAGGGACTAAAGAACAACAAACAATAACAAACTAGTAGACGTTAATTGTAACCTCCATTGCCAATTGACCACATCGCCATTGCGTATAGGTAAAAGAGGATATGATCACCAAACCACCAAATTGGGACGGAATTTCAAGCACTGGTTGGAAAGTCATAGCGTTAAAAGGCGTTCTACATAGGAAAAATGGCTCTTCCAATCTCAACTTTCCATCCGTTTCATCTTCGGCGTGTGCAATTGAATTTTTGAATTTCCCCAATTGATTCTTAGGGGATCTTTAGGAGTGATTATTTGAATTTTTAAAGAAATTAACAAGTTATTTTAAAGTGTTAGGATAAAGTGCTTGAAGTTTATTCTTAGGAAAGTTATAAGCTTAGGAAATTAACAAGTTATTTTAAAGTGTTCAGATAAAGTGCTTTAAAGTTTTTTCTACGGAAAATAACAAGCCATTTTAGAGTGTTTGGTTAAAGTGCTTCTAGTTTTTTTTAGGAAAGTAATAAGGCTTGGTTTGGCAAGCATAAGCTAGCTTATAAGCTAGCTGATAAGCTAGCTTATAAGCTAGTCCATCCAAACATGTACCAGGAAGCTAGCTTATAAGCTAGCTTTTTGAAACGCTACTTTGAGTAGCTTATGAGAAGCTTATTGTAGCTTTTTCCAATTATACCCTTACTAATATTAATTATTAAATTCAAAGGTACCCTTTTTGGTCATTTTACATACTCATAAGCTAGTTTTTGCCAAACATAATTTGTTCAACAGCTAGCTTATCAGCTACTATCAAGCTTATCAATCAACAGCTAGCTTATCAGCTATCCGCTAGCTTATCAGCTACCAGCTAGCTTATAAGCTACGCTTGCCAAACATAGCCTAAGTTGTTTTAGAGGGGTTGAAAAAAATACTTATAGCTTTTTCAGTAAGCTACAAGGAGCTTTTTCTGAAAAGGCAATTCAAATATTCGAGTCAATCTACCTTTCAGCCAAATCAAAGAAAAAAATCTGTCTTGAACCCCAAGACTGCCAACTATGAAGCTCATGTCTGACTATTGCCACTTGATAACAATATTTTGATTGCCAATAAGGTTGTGTTTTAGCAAAAATAGGGTAGTCCATAAGGTAGTATATGTTTCGTTGAAGTAGCGTTTCAAAAGTCTTTTGTAGTTATAATGGCATCGAAACAATGAACGACTATCATGAACATACGCGCACGCACGCTTCTTCAGTCCGACGGTATGAGGCATCCACATAATTAAAGATATTATTTTCAAAATAAAGAACATGTTAAATTTGAATACATTTTTTATACGATTTTTTATTTTAGTTTTTCTTTTTTAAACAAGTTTTGGAGAATGGGTTGAAAATGCTACTACATACTTACAGAAATGTACAATATAAAGGCTTTGTTTGGCAAACATAAGCTAGCTTATAACTCAGCTAGCCCATTCAAACATGTACCAGGAAGCTAGCTTTTTGAAACGCTACTTTAAGTAGCTTATGAGAAGCTTATTGTAGCTTTTTCCAATTATACCCTTATTAATATTAATTATTAAATTCAAATATACCTTTTTTGGTCATTTTACATACTCATAAGCTAGTTTTTGCCAAACATAATTTGTTCATACGCTAGCTTATCAGCTATTAACAAGTTTATCAATCAACAACTAGCTTATCAGCTATCCGCTAGCTTATTAGCTAACAACTAACTTATAAGCTATGCTTGCCAAACATAGCCTAAACCAAAATATTTCCAACAGACGAAAAGATAAAAATAAATTAACAAACTAAAAATTAATTAGTACAGAAAATCGTAGTATGTCTTTCATAGCTTCATGCTATAGTGGAATCTAGGCCTATGTGTCATTAGCATAAGGCGGAGTCTGTGACCCCGATGTCACTAGTCATTGTTCCATAGCTTCATGCACCGGTGGTTCTCTTGAGGTTTAGGAATCGGTCCATAGTTTTATACGGGATATACTCGTGTAAAGGATTATTTTTTATATATTTTTAATAGGGGGTATGGGGGTTGCTATATGCACCCAAAAAGTGCATTGGGAATTGAAAAAGTAACATCGGGAATTGAAAAAGTAACCTTTGACATTGACATGTGTGTGTATGACGCATTCACTTTTTAGGTGCATTTGGTAAAAAGTTGGGTGTATTTAGCAATTGCCGGTTGCTATATGCATCCAAAAAGTGCATCGGGAATTGAAAAAGTAACATCGGAAATTGAAAAAATAGCCTTTGACGTTAACATGTGTGTGTATGACGCATTCACTTTTTGGGTGCATTTGGTAAAAAGTCGGGTGCATTTAGCAATTGCCTTATTACCAATCTAAACTGAAAATCAACTTTATCTTTCCAGTCAAAACTTAAATGTTTGATAATTTTGTAAATGAATCAATCTTAAAATAGTTTAATAATATAACTAAATAAAAAGAAAATTATTTAAATAGTCATTTGGGAAAATAGGTTTAACCTCCTACTCATTCTCTCCCAAATATTCACGTTATATCCATCGGGTTGCTATCGGACAAATAGAGAACAATTGTTTTAGAGACAGTGACTAACAAAGAATTTGTCTTCCAATGTTATGGCGGATTGGTTATTGCTCGGGGAGTTTATAGTGCCTTAATCGAGTTCGAACCTTCCCATACGTATGCCTGTAGACATTTAAGTGGGGCCATGTTTAGCCCGCAAAATTACGAATAATTAGTCTTCCTTTGACACCGACACCCTTAAAAAAAAGTTGTATAAGAGTTAATATTTTGATAACATACAGACAAATAATTTATAGATCGTCTAATATTCAAATTCTATTAGTATAGTTTGAATCTTCTTAGGCTATGTGTGGCAAACTAGCTGATAAGGTAGCTTTTGACTGATAAGTTAACTTATGACTGATAAGGTAGCTGGTGACTGATAAGGTAGCTGGTGACTGATAAGGTAGCTGGTGAATAAGTTGCGTTTGACAAAAACTAGCTGATAAGGTAGCTTATGACTGTAAAATGACAAAAAAAGACATGTTTAAAAATTAATACTATAAAACTTAACAAGGGTATATTTAGAATAAAAAAGCAAAAAGTCACATAAGTCACCAAAAGGTTGGTGGGAGTAGCTTTTCAAAAAGCTAACTTATAAGTTAACTTATAAGCTAACTTATGGTCATCCAAACATGTACTTGACTTATAAGGTGACTTATAAGCTAACTTATAAGTTAACTTATTTTTACCAAACAATGCCTTAAGCTCTGGAAAAAGGTAGGGAGGTAAACGGTAAAGCCCCGGGTTAAACGGCTATTATGTAATTGATGGGGATTTACTATGACAGAATCTTTAAGATTTGACTACCCATTAAGACTAGCCATATTCTATATGATTTTAAACCATAAAGAAATAATTTCATATTACGAATTTGCCCCATTAGAATTTAGAAGTGAATAATTAAACTACTTACTTTAAGAAATTCAAAGGAACTATTAATGGCTACATGTAACTTACATAATAATTTTACTTGGTAGATTCTACAAGTATACTCACACCAACAACTTTCACCTCTTTGTAAAGGGGTGTGGATAGAATTCAACCTCTTTTATGGGTTTGCAATCCCCACCTTCCTCACTCACATAATATGAATGTATCTACCTTCGAGTCCTCCAAGTAGTATACTCAAACCACCAACTCTCATCCTTTTCAACCCAAATGGGGCAGCCTATTGGTTAAGGTTTGATGTTGGAGAAAAAACCATCCAAGTTCGAATCTAGGGGTGAACAACCCGAGACCACTGAGTATTAATCCCAAGGAAACATGCTTTAGCTCTCGATAAAAATTGCCAATAATGTAGTCTGGGCAAACCCAGATGAATCCTATAAAAAAAAAAAAAAAAAAAAAAAAAAAAAAAAAAAAAACTCATCTTTTTCTAAGGGATTTGGATAAAATTCACCTTCTTTTATATAAGAAATTCAAACAAATTGTTATGGCCGTTTGATTTGGAGCATGATTCCTAAAATAAAATTTGTCAAAACAGTTGGAATGTAAAAGAAATTTAAATAAAATATTATGAGGATTAACTAATTGGCAATGGAGATTTTTAAGGGAGCAAAATAGCTTGTGGAAAGAGGTAATTAAAGAATTGCATGGGTGTGATGACTATTCTTTGGCTCAATCTGTTTCCCGCAAGAATAGTGTTTGGATTGGAATTGTTGCTGCTTGTAAAAGCTTAAATAATTTGGATTTGAATTTTTGTTCGTCCTTCAATAAAGTTATTGTTGCCGGGTCTAAAACTAAATTTTGGCATGACAAAGCAATTGGCCTTGGTAACTGCTTAAAGGATTTGTTCCCACGACTGTTTAGAATGGAGACAGATCCAAGCGTTTTATTTTGTGATAGGTGGGCTTTATCAAATGGATCATGGCAGGGTAATTGGGCATGGAGATCCACACTTCGGCCACGGGCAGCGGAAGAATTTAATGACCTTCTTGCACTTCTATCTGCTGCTAATTTCAAGACTACAGGTGATGATTTTTGGGTATGGTCGTGGGATGCCAAAGGTGTGTTCTCGGTAAAAAAAACTTTCTTCTATTATTCAAAAAAAGGTTTCAAAGCCTAATATAGAAGCAAATTCTAAGATTCTTTGGAATCCCTTGGTTCCTTTAAAGGCCAATATCTTCTTGTGGAGACTTTGCTGTAACAGTCTTCCTACTTTGATGAATTTAGCTGATAGAGGGGTGGCTTGGATTCTTTGTCATGTCCGATTTGTGGCGAACAAGATGAATCTGTTGATCACTGTTTTTTTTCTTGTCGAAAAGTGGAGATGATTTGAGAGAAAGATTTGGGGGTGGTGGTGTATTTCCGGTCCAAGATTGACTTCTTTGGCTATGTTGAAATCTGGGGATTTTTTGCATTTCTCTTCTTCGAATATTCAGCAACGTTACTTGGCGGTCATTATTTCCTCCCTTTGATTGATATGGCATTGGCGAAACCGTGTTGTTCATGCTCAAGACTTAGACAAGGTAAAGGTGAAAGAGGAGGATATTTTTTGAGCATTCAACGTGTTTCTGCGCTTTGGATTTCTGCTAGATCTACGGTTAACAGTTTCGATTTGCAGAGCTGGTATCGTTCTCCCTTCTTAGATTTCGAGGAAGCGCAACACTTTCTTGATGGCCTTTGGGGTTGTAACGGTTGGGTTGAGTTGGTTTTGTTTCGGAAGGGGTTTTTTTGTTGGTCTTTTGGCTTTGTAATTCTTTGGTACTCTTGTTTCTAGCATCTTGCTAGTTCTCTTTTATTTGCAATAAATTTTTTCGGGTTGCTTGGTGGGGGTGATGGCCATGCCGAAGCTCCTTCCTAGTTAACTTTTTGCCGTTCAAAAAATAAAATCAGGATTAACTAAATGGTTAATTTAGAGGAATTGGAATATAATATGTAAAATAAAGTAACATTTGTCAAAGTTTTATTTTAATGTGTTTTCTACCCTCTCTCTATCCTCTATAAGTTCTATATAAACCACGTAAGTTTTACCATCTTTTACACCCATCTATACACTTTTTCATCAAACTATTTTTTCTCACTTGCCAACTTTAGATTACACTATCTCTTGTGCCACACCCCCTGCATTTTCTTTAAACTCCCAAGTCCAAGATTTTAGTGTTATATAGATATGATTATCGTTGTCCGGAAAAGGAAGCGCATAAAGTTAACACAATATTTGTGGATTTTCTCTTCCAAATCGTTTCTCTCCAGGTTAGTATCGTCTTCAAGCTTCTTAACAAGTATTCCATGGTAGTCTTGAAGATGCTTTCAATTTTTCTCTATTATTCTTTATTTTATGGTTGAATGCATAACACATTTTTAATAACAATTAAGTAACCTTGTTAAGTGAAAAGATCATAGATTTTATAACACTTAAAAATTTTAAACCGTTGAATCTTTGATGTAGATAATATATTTTAGGAACTTAATCCAAAATTTGAGTAAACAAGCCATAAAAAAATAATTAGTGTAATTTACTCTCTTACTCTATTGTAACATAAATTTATTTATTTTTAATTACTTGAAAATTTTCAAGCGCGGTAAAATAGTATGCAAATATAAAATATTTTAACAACTTTCTAAAAATTTTACCAATACATGTGAAATTTCAAATGATTTGATTGAACATTGAAGGGGTGTTTGAGATTGTTTCTTAAATATTGTTGTTTATCTTGTTTAGAAAGTGTTTATCAATTTTCCAAAGTTAATTTAGAATTTTATAAAAATATTTCAATTAGTTTATGGTAGTATTAGAATGCAATAAGTTGATAAATTGGTTTTAAAGAATGTTTGGGTTCATCATGACCGAAGGATGTTTGGTTGATTTTCTATTAAGTTCTGTATGGATAAGGTTATCTGTGTGCGGATAAAATTATCGGTATGTATAATTAAAAATCTTTTTGATTACCATGCTAAACAAACTGTCATTTTGATTACATTTGTCAGCTAACTTATCAGCTAGTTTTTACCAATCGTATCTTATTCATCAATTATCTTATCAGTCATAATTTATCAGTCATCAGGCTATTCTTGGCTATGACGAGGAGAGATGATATTTTTGGATTCCTAAAAAATGAAGATCTTAGAAAGTAGGTGGAACTATGGTCATCATCCCTTAGCTTGTCAATGGACATTGACCAGGTGATCCCATTACCATGGATCAAATGGGATCAACGTGATCTGGGTGCACCACGCCACCACCCTCGACAATCTTTTTAGCAATGTATTTATAAAGCATTCTGATAACATAATTAGTATTATATTGTTAAAGTAAAGACTAAATTACATTTTTGGTCCCTCACGAATAACTATTTTTTTTCTTTTCGTCCCTCAAAACGTAAAAGTACACTATGTGTCCCAAAATGAGTTTTTTTAACATATTGGTCCCTTTCTCTAACGGCCGTCAAGTAGGCTCTGCAAACCTACCATGTGCCTCTCACGTGAGAGGCATTTCATTTTTTGAATCAATTTTTTTTAAATCATTAATTAGAGAGAGAAGGTTAATAGTGGTAAAGATGATTTGATATTTTGAGGAGAGATAAGATATGAAGATAATTAAGATATGAAGATGAAGTGTGTTCTTCAACGCATTAAATGGGTTTTTTTTTTTTAAAGAAAAAATAAGATAATTGATTCAAAAGATGAAATGCCCCTCACGTGAGGGGCACATGTTGCTGCTAACGGAGCAATTTTAACGGCCGTTAGTGGGAGAAACTGATATGTTAAAAAAAACTCGTTTTTTGGGGACCACGAGTGTACTTTTACGTTTCAAGGGACGAAAAGCAAAAAACTTATTTGTGAGGGACCAAAAATGTAATTTAGTCTAAAATAAATAAATTTTAAAGATAGATGTAAATGGTGGTTTTTAATATTTTAATATTTTGACATTTATTTTTAAAAAGTTTATAGGATAACCATTAACCATTAGAAATATTCAAATATCAATATTAAGGAAACTATTAATAAATTTGGTGCCTCTAGAAAAGACAAAATTAAATTGGTGGTAAGCTTAGAGTGGAAGGAGTGGTTACCCCCACCACACCGTCACGTCAGTTTTTACTCACCACTCAAACTACTTCAGCATTCAAACCCGTAATGATCACATCCCATCACACCTAATGGACGTTAATGGCAGTGACCGAAGCGTTTCGAAAATTTAAACCCTAGGGGCTATTTTGGAATAAATAAATTTTGGATACCAAATCCAAAATAATTATAAAACCATAGGGACCAAATCTGTAATTACTCAAAAAGTAATTTCCAAGCTTGAAGTGACATTTTAGAAAATTTCTTAGAAATTGCATTACGCAGAATGCTCTTACATATCTATCGCATAAATAATCAACTATTACTTTAAATACATATTGTGGCTTGATAAGCGCAAAAAATCCATCAATGATATCCCTTTCGTAGTCGTGAAGGGTAGATTTGATGTTTTCATTATAGATATATGGAGTTATAGTACGTGTAGCAGCTATAGCTTGAGTAGCTAGTCCTACGACTTCCTCTTTGTAGTTCGTTTTTTAATGATTTGTTTTTTTTCCAATGTTTCATGTCCTAGTTTTCCAATTGTTTTTGTAGCGGTTGTTTTTCTCCCAACATCCACTTCTTTTCTACACCTCACAGTTTATAGTCGAAAGAGAAACAAAGAGAGAGCATACTCTATACCTATTATCGTTTTCGGTTTTGTTTCTCTTTCAATTAAAGTTACCTTTCAACAATACTATATCTTAAATGGTTACACATAGTAAAATTTTACTCCTATAATCATTTAAACTACACAAATTGTTAAACTACACAAATTATAACATCAAGAATTTCTATGTAACCCCAAAACACTCCAAACTCAAATGGTAGTAACATAACATCATATAGAGGTTAGTTAGTGAAATAATTGAGATGAAAGAAATTAGATTAGATATATAGAGAGAAAGAGTACAAGTCCACATTTAAAGAGGAGCAAAAAAGCAGATTGTCAGCATTGGCTATTACCCATTTCTTCTCCTACACTCTTTCCTCTTTCCCATTTTCTATTACCCATTTTCTTCTCCTACACTCTTTCCTCAATTCCCTCTCCCAGTCTCCCCCTTTCTCGGACATCACTTCACCACCACCAACTTTTCATGGGAAATTGGCCTCTATACCCATAACCCCACCCCCATTTTAACCTCATACCCATTTACTCTCCCATTTAGCAACACATACCCATGGAAGTCCGTTATAGATCCGTTATAACTCCCTTAAGGGAATAAGGGAGTTATAACTCCCTTAAGGTCCGTTATAACTCCCTTAAAGGAGTTATAACGGCCCTATAACGGACCTATAACGGATGCTTAAGAGAGTTATAACTCCCTTATTCCCTTAAGGGAGTTATAACGGACCTATAACGGACTTCTATGGGTATGTGTTGCTAAATGGGAGAGTAAATGGGTATGAAGTTAAAGTTGGGGTGAGGTTATGGGTATAGAGGCCAATTTCCCACTTTTCATTCATAAATACCACACAACATCCCCATGTATTTACACCATCTTTATCCTTCAAACTGTTTTTTTAAGGTATGCGTATGCATTTTCTTTGACCTTCATCGGAAATCTCCACCCTTTACCTTTCGATAGTCTTGTTGTTTGGTTTTCAGTTGCTGCTTACTTTTGGTATGAGTAGGTTTTCTAGAGTTTTAGCATTTTCTTTCATCTAATTTAAAGCTTTCTCTTCGTTGCAGAATCAAAAATGGTAGTCATTTTGAGGTAAAGTTGAAGCTTCACATCATCAAAAGAACGAATAAAGTTCTAGCCACCGAAGCGGACAAACAAGCTATGGATTACCTGTCCCTTGTTTCTTTCATCTAATACTGAATAACGCTTTATTCAGTCTGAATAATACTGTTATTCAGTATGAATAACACTAAGTTGCTGAAATTTCAGAGTGACACGTGGCGCGCTCTCGTTTGTCCTCACGTTCATAACGAAAAAGTGGTATATATTTACTTTGATGTATTAATTGTATATATATAAATGCCTTGTGGATTCAACATCTATTACTGAAAGAAGTGTTTACTTTTTTTTTCTTGATTGATTCCATATAGGCCCATTGGTTAATGAAGGCGTCGTTCGAGTCCAATAATGTACTAAGCACCGCCCTACCGTAGTAACGAAGGCTGTGAAGGATTTAGGGTACGTCTTTTGGGTTGGTTAAATCGGCATGTTTACTGTTAAATTAAACATTTTGAAGTTTTTTTTTCTTTTTTTCTTTTTCCTTATTTAGGCTGCTGTTTGGCTGCTGCATTGCAGGTTGTTTGGAGGCTGTTTTGATAGGTGTTTGGCTGCCGTGTGAAGGTTATTTTGGTTGTTGTTTGGCTGATCCGTTTTGGGGTTGTTTCGTCATGGTTACTTTTGTTTTTTTGGCGTAGTGGTTTCTCGGGTCTACTTGTTTTGCGTTTGTTGTTTTCGGTTTTAGTTTCCTCTCTTTTCGCTTGTAACGGCTTTTTGGCCGTGAAACCTTTGGTTTTTGGGCTATGTTTGGTAAGCGTAGCTTATAAGTTAGCTGATAGCTGATAAGCTAGCTGTTGATTGATAAGCTTGCTATTAGCTGATAAGCTAACTGTTGAACAAATTATGTTTGGCAAAAACTAGCTTATGAGTATGAAAAATGACAAAAAAGGGTATATTTGAATTTAATAATTAATATTAGTAAGGGTATAATTGGAAAAAACTACAGTAAGCACCTCATAAGTTACTCAAAGTAGCGTTTCAAAAAGCTAGCTGATAAGCTAGCTTACTGATACATGTTTGGATGGACTAGCTGCTAGCTTATGCTTGCCAAACAAAGCCTTGGTGGTATATATTCTATTTTGCTGTTAAAAAAATATTAATTATGAATAAATTAATAAATATTAATTATTAATAAGTTAATAAATATTAATCATTAGTAGTTAATAAATATGAATCGGTAAGTATTGATAATAAACTTTGATTATTCATAACTATTCATTATCAAAGTATATTTGAGTTATAGTACTTGGCTGTTTGTGTAAGTCTCGTAAACCGTACTACATTTAGAATTTTAGATTGTGCTTTTCTTCCGTTTTGGTCAGGTTCCAAACTAATTTGATTTCTCTTGTTTGTTATTGAGGTGGTACAAAAGAGCTGGGCCATCTTATGGATTTGTTATGGGTTGTACTTGGTTCTTGTTTTTGAAACAATATTTATCTTGCCCGTCAAAATAAAAAAATTTAAAATTTGTTCAATGGTCAGTCGAAAAGTTTTATGTTATTAAACTTCCAAGGATGCATATATAAGAGCTTCGCTTGATCTGATCTTTGGTGCAATGGCGGATCCAAGAATTTTTAGTATTGGGGGCACATTTGCAGGTATAAAAAAATTTTATAAAACCAAACAATTCATTCAAACCAATACGATTTTGGATTATTTGGTTTTAGCTTAAACCATTCAATTTAACCAGATAAATATAAATTTTTAAGGTCCAATTTTCAATTATCTTTTACCACTTCGGGTAATCTTATACATAATTATACTTTTTATATACATATTTACCATTTGAAAAAAAAAAAGCAAATGGATACATTAGACATCATTAATTAGTGGTACAAGATCAGTACCTTATATATTCAGTAAAAAATCAAATAACAAAGTCATATTTCCCTCACCCTACCCCTCTCTCCTTTCTCTTTATCTCTCCTTTTTTATCTTTTACTTCATTAATTATTTAGATTGGATTAAATTGATTGGGTTACAAGTATATGGGTAAACATGGTCTTAGGCCATCCGCAGCCCAGCGGTTTGGCTCACGGTGCAGCTTCCATACCAGCAGTAACACCGCCGAGGTGTACCGGTATGGGGCCAGTATGGGGAGGCTCCTGTGAATGCTCACAGGCAGTAAAGCACACACACATACATATACATATTTTATTATTTAAATAATGCAGGTGGTATGATCTGTACGGCTGTGGATGAAATGGTAAGGTGGTGGTAAAGCTGAGGTGGCAGCCTATGCATGTGGTATTACCTGCACGGCTGCGGATGGCCTTATATCATGCTATTTCAAACCGTGATTATATATATTTGCTGAATACGGCTTTGCTTTTAAGCAAGTGAATGGAGTACACTGGTGATTGTAGGCTTATGTGTCTCATAGGACATGAATATAGGCTATGGAGCCGATGTGATAGGTGCTTTTTTCCGACGTGATATGCCAGCGAGAAATCATCATTATTCTTGACTAAATTAAGTTTCTCGTCCCTTATTTTTAAAATTTTATTTGAATGGTTAAAAATGGTAGTTTGTGAATAATTCTAAAACTAAATTAGAATTTTTACATTTTCATGCCATTTTATGGCTTCACAAATATGGCATTGTTTCAATAATAATAATACAGAAATTTATGTTTGTGACAATAATATAATCTCCAAAATAACGAACTTTTGAAAGACTATCAATTATCATTTTATCATCATATTTCATAATGGAGTTGTTTTGAAAGAGTAATATAATTTTATCGGGTGTTGTTATTCGGTTCCTTTTAAGCCACCCGCTATGGCACCAATTGGTATCAGCTGCCACCTCAGCGCCACATCAGCTTACCAATACATTACCAGTCCATTCACATTAATACCAAATCCATACCAATCTAAACGATTAATTAAAAATAAAAAAAATAAAAAAGAAGAGAGAGATTGACACAAAGGAGAGAAAGAGATTGGTAGCAATTTCGGCAGCAGGGTGCCGTGCCGGATACCCTTGGCGGTGTTGCCGAGGATACCGGTTCTGTACCGGCTCCCTACCAACACCCATAGCGGATGGCCTTAGTACTCACATAAAAGTAGATTTTCTATATTAGATTATACGTATTTGAACCCTTCGAGCTCTTCTAACCCTACTATCATATCAGCTTTTTCATAAACCCACAATAAGCATTCTGGAACCTCTGTGATTAGTACCCGAACCCCTTCCAACCCTCTACTTTATTATACACCACACACACACACAAACTCAACGGTTACGAGCAGTGTGGCCACACCGCTAACCCGTCGAACCCTCCGGTACGCACGGCCTTAGGTCCTACTTCTACACTTGCACAATCTTTATAATTCTTTTTTTTTTCTTTTTTCTCCCTTTGGACCCAAACCAGAAAAATAAAAGAAGCAAAGGGACCAAGAATGTAATTATATAACTTTTCTATAAACAAGGATCCAATAATCTTTACACGTCTAAAATAAGTTTAAAGCTCCATCTTCATTAAAAAGAAGCATAGTCTCCTCAAAACAAATAAAAATGGCGACCTCTTCATCTTCATCCAAAATATGTTTAAAGCTTCTGGTCGACAAGAAAGCTAAGAAAGTCCTCTTTGCCGAAGCCAACAAAGACTTCGTAGATTTCCTCTTCTATATCCTATCTCTACCTGTTGGTACCGTAATCAAGCTTTTGACAAAGAATTCGATGGTTGGTTCGCTAGGAACCCTCTACGATAGCGTTAAAAACTTAAGTGATACTTACATGCAACCAAGTTCAAGCAAAGAGTCTATTTTGAACCCCAAGATTGCCAACTATGGAACTCAGATTCCGCTATTGCTACCTAATAATAATCATGATGCTCCCATGGCTAAGAAGTTTTACGCTTGTAGTAATACTTATCAGCATACCTATGTAGCCGATGATCCTAATGCTAATTGTCCATCGTGCCAGAATCGTATGACAAGAGGGTTGTCCTACGTGGCTGGTGTTGGTGCAACTAAGTTGACGGCGGAGGGTGGTGGTTTTGTGAAAGGAGTGGTGACATACATGATTATGGATGATTTGGAGGTGAAGCCTATGTCCACCATTTCTAGCATTACCATGTTGAACTCCTTCAATGTGAAGGAGATTGTTCATCTTGAAGAAAAGGTGGTGTCTTTGGAAATGGAAGAGGTATATAGGCTTTCTTTTACATTTATTGTTACTATTCAATATTCATAATTAAGTGCATCCTCAAGTGATTTATCCATTATTAAAAAAAAGTGCTTAATTAAGTTCTTGATTTGTGTGTGTAGGGTTTGATGTTGTTGAAGGCATCATTTGAAAGCAAGAATGTGCTTACCAGTGTGTTTCTAAGGTAAAGGGTGTTGTGTTGCCTTAATGAAGATGGTGTAATGTATTTTGGTTTGTTGCAAATGTTGGTATGTTTGGGGTTAAGCCTTTGGAGGTGTTTTGGTTTTTTGCTTATTTTGTGAATCTTGTTCCTAATCCAGGTTTAACAAGCATGTATGAAAATATGACTCCCTTAAAGTGGTTTGTTTTTAGCCCATTGTTGTTTACCAATTAAATTTCTAATGAGATTACCCTAATTAGTAATTAATAAATATTAGTTATAATAAGTTAATAAATATTAATTGGTAACTATAAATAAGTACTATTGATTATAAACTTTTAATTATTCATCACTATTCATTATCGCAATATATTGATTTATAGTAATTGGCTGTTTGTTTAAGTCTCATAAACTGCAGTCCAAATTAATTTGATTTCTCTTGTTTGTTATTGAGATGGTTCAAAAGAGGTGGGGCCTTCTTATCGATTTGTTATGGGTTATACTTATAAGAGCTTTTTCTCAAAAAAAAAAAAAATGTTGAACGATAAAAAAGAGCACTAGAAAGGAGCTTTGGCATAGTCAATCACCCCAATACCCCAACTAATGAATTCAAGTGATAAAAAGCATCAATTGCTCCTCTAAATCATCTAGTACAAATTGCTTTGCTCCAATAGACCACAAACCCCTTTAGACCTTTTTAGCTCCTCTAAATCATCTAGTACCAATTGCTCCACCTTTTTAGCTCCTTAAAAGCTACCTTAAATAGTTTTTCAAAAAACTAGCTTATAAGCTATGTTATATTTATCCAAACATGTATCTAAAAAAATAAAGCTAGCTTATGGCTATGTTTGGCAAGCGTAGCTTATAAGCTAGCTGGTAGCTGATAAGCTAGCGGATAGCTGATAAGCTAGCTGTTGATTGATAAGCTTGCTAGTAGCTGATAAGCTAGCTGTTGAACAAATTATGTTTGGCAAAAACTAGCTTATGAGTATGTAAAATGACCAAAAAGGGTACCTTTGAATTTAATAATTAATATTAATAAGGGTATAATTGGAAAAAGCTACAATAAGCTTCTCATAAGCTACTCAAAGTAGCGTTTCAAAAAGCTAGCTTATAAGCTAGCTGATAAGCTAGCTTCCTGGTACATGTTTGGATGGACTAGCTTATAAGCTAGCTTATCAGCTAGCTTATAAGCTAGCTTATGCTTGCCAAACCAAGCCTATATTTACCCATGTTATATTTATCCAAACATGTATCTAAAAAACAAAGCTAGCTTATATTTACCCAACAATGTCTAATTGGTATTTGAATGAACTATAGGGTATCATAAACGTTTTGCTTTAGAGTTTAATTTGTTTCATGTTTTTTTATGGGTTAATTTCATATATGTCTCGTTATTAAAACAGAAAACATTGTATGTACCCAATTTAATCTATAAATATATTTAATCTATAAATATATTTAATCCATAAATATCATATACACGTTTAACATTTTTTTATCAATTTTTAATCATTTTAAATCAAATTTAATAATCTATAATTGTAACTTTTAATGAATGAACATCATTATCCCTATTTGAATATGTGAAAATTCTAGTGTGCCCACTTATACCAAGAAACAGAGTGATTAAGATGGAGTTGCCGGTGCCAGAAAGATGGTGAGCAGGATCGTCGTGAAGTAGTCGATGATAGATTCACTAAAAGGGTGTACATTATTTGGAATAACGATTCCTAAAGAGGAGTTGTGGCAGAAGATCACGATGCCTGAGTATTACATTTTGCTATGCATGACTCCACTGCCTCAAAAGACATTGATTCTTTAAAGCGTCATTTTGACGCCACTACTATCGTCGCCAACTACGGTGGTGAGAAGCCATCGCTTGTGCCCGCTAAGTGTCCGTTGGTTGTTTTTATTAACTCTAAGAGCGGTGGACGTCATGAACCAACGCTTAAACCTTGCATGATTTGGTGGTTAAATGTGATTTAAAATAATTAAAAATAGACAAAAAAAAAAGAGTAAATTATGGATTTAGTCCCTGTGGTTCTCGTTTTTTTACTACTAAGGTCCCTAAACTAAAGAAATTATGGATTGAGTCCCTGTGGTATTCAATTTTGCACTACTAGGATCCCTCTCCTTAACTTTGTTAACGGAGACTCCGTTAACTCAAGAGTATTAAAGTCATTTTATCTATTTTTATATTAAATTATTTTGTTTCATTTTTTTCTTTTTCTTTTTTATATAATAAGGACTCTCTCTCTCTCTCTCTCTCTCTCTCTCTCTCTACACGTATCATTACCTACAACCCTATGTCTACCATCATCGTCATCCTTCAACCCTCAACCTACCTTCCGGCGACAGCCATCCTCCAATGGCAATCCATCCTTCAACTCATCCTCCGGTCGTCTTTATCACCGTGACCCCTCCCTTCCTTACCTTGACACCCTGTCTGATTCAAACCAGAGCAAAAAAAGGAACCTGCAGATCTGAAAACCCCATCTTCCCAGACCTGTGACAACTCTCTCTCTCTCTCTCATCAAACACTTAACCGGCTTGCAATTTTTGGCGAATCCTCGGAGATTCTTCGACACGGATTATGGGACAAAGGCTCTACGCTTCTTCAAAGCACTACAGCTCATGAGGGTTGAAAAATGATGATGATGGTAGACATGGGGTTGTAGGTAATGATACGTGTAAGAGAGAGAGAGAGAGAGAGAGAGAGAGAGAGAGAGAGAGAGAGGAGAGAGAGAGAGAGAGAGAGAGAGAGAGAGGAGAGAGAAAGTCCTTATTATATAAAAAAACAAAAAACAAAAAAAAAGAAAAATAAATAAAAAACAAAAATAATTAATTTAATATAAAAATAGATAAAATGACTTTAATACCCCTGAGTTAACGGAGTCTCCGTTAACAAAGTTAAGGAGAGGGACCCTAGTAGTGCAAAATTGAATACCACAGGGACCCAATCCATAATTTCTCTAGTTTAAAGACTTTAGTAGTAAAAAAATGAAAACCACAGGGACCAAATCCATAATTTACTCAAAAAAAAATGTTATTTAGTTAAATATGATATTTTGATAGGTTAACATGGACATACATGATATTTATAAACTATGTCGTGTAAATATAATATTTTCAGTTTTAATAATTGTATATCTGAAGTTAACCCTTTTTTATTAATAAAACTAGATATGTATGGTCGCGATATGGCACAAAACATCTTAAACTATTGAAGAATTCAATAAATAATCTTGTTTCGTGTTAGTTTTATTCTCTATGGCCTGATTCCAATTTTATTCGCATATCGATTTAAAAACTTCAAGATCAATTAATCAGAAAAATACATGATTATTCAGAGTGAACATGTCATGTAACACGCTCTAAGTTGTCCTCACATTTGAAATTAAAAATGAAAATGCGTTTTCATTTCAATCTCACTATTATGGCTATGTTTGGTAAGCGTAGCTTATAAGCTAGCTGGTAGCTGATAAGCTAGCGGATAGCTGATAAGCTAGCTGTTGATTGATAAGTTTGCTAGTAGCTGATAAGCTAGGTGTTGAACAAATTATGTTTGGCAAAAACTAGCTTATGAGTATGTAAAATGACCAAAAAGGGTATATTTGAATTTAATAATTAATATTAATAAGGGTATAATTGGAAAAAGCTACAATAAGCTCCTCATAAGCTACTCAAAGTAGCGTTTCAAAAAGCTAGCTTATAAGCTAGCTGATAAGCTAGCTTCCTGGTACATGTTTGGATGGACTAGCTTATAAGCTAGCTTATAAGCTAGCTTATAAGCTAGCTTATCAGCTAGCTTATCAGCTAGCTTATGCTTGCCAAACAAAGCCTATATATAAGAAGAAGAAAATATGTTAATTACAATTTTTCAATGCATCTCGTACGTGTTACATGCATATTATTTTTAACCGTTACCTAAAACCACTCAGATTAGCATGTGCGGAAATTGCTTCTCCTTGTACAGTATTCAACGTACCACTATTTCCAATTTTATGATAGAAAGTTTCCAATTCAAACTAATGCAGCCTGTCAAATTATATTTTTCAGATTGCTTTATCCAGACATCAATGTTTTAAAATCGGGTTTTAGTTGAACCGGTATAATAACCGGTTTTCGACGCGACCGAATCAACCGGTTCCAAGTATTTTTATGTATTTTCCATTTTCATACATATATACATGTGACTATTATGGCTATCAACTAGGTTTGGTTGTTTTGGTTATTGTAGGAATTTAAGTCTGAGACACCCTAACATGTGACTATTATGGCTATCAACTAGGTCTTGGTCCTCCTAGTCCCAATATATAGACTGTTTGTCAAGCAATCTAGTACCGGTCACCCAATCCTATCTCTATTACACGGTATTGTACTACCTGGTCGCTCTCGGTCTGAGTAACCACCTAACACAACTCTCCGGGTTACGAACGGAAGGTCAAGAAAGGTTGATTAACCTATCGGAGTCTATCTATCTTGGTCAAACAGATACACCCAACCAACGAGTTCAAATAACCAAACAATACGAATCAAATCGGAACCATAACACACATTCAATTAACAAAAAACAAACCAATAAACATTAAATCATAAAATCATCATCCACAATGGTTCATCAACCATAATAAGTACCACTACTAAAAACTACTCACTAAACATAATAAAAACAGAAAATACGAGAAAAGAAACAGACATTATACCGACAGTACAACGACGGATGATCGAGAATCGAACCCCGCAGCTTATCGGCACAATATTCCCCTCTCTCCCTAACACTACATAACTCAGAACTCAATACAAATTCGACTATCTGAAAACTGAAGGAGGATGCCAGTATTTAAAAGGAGAGATCAGAGCCCGTTTCGCGATCGCCAGACGGCACTCTCGCGGCGCGAATCACTTAGGTTAAACCATGGATTTCGAACTTGGCGAACTTGGCGGCGCCATACTTGAATCTTCGCAAACGCTAAAAGGCTACTAGATTGAGATTGTGCACTTTTCTCGTTTTCTCACATTTTTCCGTACTTTTCCGTTCCACGGCCTACAAAACCTATAAAAGTAATAATAAGTTCCAAATGTGAGTAAATAGACCAGAAATGGGTGAGAAATTGGCTAAATCAATCAATTAAGCATAACTGAAACATGTATAATTTTGGTGTTATCAACCCTTTAAAACCCTCTCTAATTAGTACCCAACCTCTCATATACACACCACACATAAACACATACAAGACACACACAAAACACACACAACAGGAGCGGTGTGCCAGCCTGCTTTTCCCCTCGGGCCGCCCAACCCGCCCTCCGCGTACCCATCCCGCCCAACCTGCTCAAGCTGGCGGCTTCCAAACCGTCCAACCCCACCCTCGCTACAGATAGCCTTATGAAGTTTCAATTCTTTTTGTCTTTTAATAAATGTTTCAACACTAATATTCAAAAATCATAATTATAAAAACATATATAATACTATTGTATAACTTTTTTTAAAAAAAAAATAAGTATTTAATCTGTTTTTAAATGACTCAATTACATGGGCGGAGCCAGGAGGGGGCAGAGTAGGCAGTTGCCCCCTAACATTTTAAATTTTGTTAGTTTTCTTTTTATAAATTAGGAATATTTGGCTAACTACCCCTTAAAAATCAGCTTCACACGGAAATTATGATTATTGTTGACGTTTTGAAGATTTTTTTGTGAATAACAAAATATTTTTTAGAATTAAGATTGTTGTTCAAACTTTGCCGCCCTACAAATTAATTTAGAATTAAAGACTTATAAACTGTATTTGAATAAGATATCGTCCAAAAAGATAAAACCTCAAACAAGTTAAAAGAGAATTTTTTTTAATTTAATTATTTGACCAGTTTAGGCCAAGTCTGGCTCTACTGACCAAGCTTTGTACATAGAGAATCGGCCGAGTGTTTTTGGTCGGACCATGACTGGTAGGGGTGTTTAAGGGACGGGGCGGAGCGGGTAGGAATCTTTTGAGAACCACATGAACGGGCAGGTACCTATTTTTACTATTCGAAACCGAAATGCGCAGGGTGGGTACCTGCACTGAACTAAACGGAAAAGAAGCGGTACCCACGGTTCGGTTCACTAGTACCCGCATTTTGCCAAATGTTTTGATGTACACAAAATATTTACTAGAAAATGAAGTTACTTTGTGACAAATTAAAATAATTAACACTAAAAAATATTAGAAAATGAAAATAAGAGTATGTAGGTTACCATCGACAGGGGTACGCTTAAACGATCTAGACTGAATCTAACCGAAAAACCAATGGCAGTGGGGGTGAATGAAGAAAATAGGTGTGTGATGGAATTTTTTTTAAGATTAATATTTTTTTTATATCACGAAGTATTAATAAATATATTTTTCTAAATAACTACATGTCTAATGATTTAAAGTAAAAAGTTTTGTATAACCTGATACCAAATAAAAATTGTTAATACACAATAATGTTATTAAAGTTTGTCATCTAAATCTGATCACATGACTATGAATGGAAAAGAAGCGGAAAAGAAGCGGGTACGGGTACCTATATTTTGTCAAATGTTTTAATGTACACAAAATATTTACTAGAAAATGAAGTTACTTTGTGACAAATTAAAATAATTAACATTAAAAAATATTATAAAATGAAAATAAGAGTATGTAGGATCATCGTCGATGGGGATATGCTTAAACGATCTAGACTGAATCTGACCGATAAACCAATGGCAGTGGGGTGAAAGAAGAAAATACGGTGTGTGATGGAGATTTTTTTAAGATTAGTATTTTTATATTATGAAGTATTAATAAATATATATTTTTTAACATATATACGAGACGAGGCGGGTACCAGTGGGTAGTAAATTTGAAAAACCGAACCCGACCTGCGACTTACCAAGTACCCCTATTTCCGGGTTTTTAACATATGATTGGGCTAGACTCGAACCTGTTTTTCCTGGTATGTATTTTTAAATCCCTATCAAATTGGCAATTCAGACGAGACAATTCATGAGCTACTTTGATCGATTCGGTCAAAACTCGACTCGAATAGAACTCGACTCAGCATACTAACGAGTCGAATCGAGCTATCTGATAGTCGACTCGACTCTACTCATTTACACCCAGATTTTTGTGGTTTATTTCAAAGGCTATCAAACATTATAAATAAGATTAGAAATAAGGACAAGTTCCAATTTTCAAATGTCCTGTTTTAAAATAAAAGCAGGCCCAAAATTTATCCGGTTCAACTTATAAAATAATCATTTTACATTTTTAAATTAGAGTGAAGTTCAATTTTCGTCCTTGAACTATGTGGATTTCAACATTTTTCGTCCTAAACTAAGGAAAGGCGCATTACGTCCTTTAAGTATGCACTTTCGTCTTGATTTTGGTCCTCTCACCAACATCCGCTAACTTTTTCCGTTAAACCCAATTAAATGAGGGGTAATATGGTCATTTTACCCATTATCTTATTTTTCTTTTTTTATAAAATCTATCAAACTACTGGGACTGTTATGTAAATATAGTATAATATTATATATATATATATATAGTATACACATACTTTAGGGACGAAAAATGTTGAATTCCACATACTTCAGGGACGAAAAATGTTGAAATCCCAATGTATTTCAAAGTTTAGGATTATCTCTAATACCAAGATTTTTTTATGTGTTATCATGTCTATGCTATGACAAAGCCTATGTAGATATGGCATCATGCCTACCCTATATAGATATGGCATTATTTCTATGCTATCACAATCTCTGATTCTCTACAGTAGCATGATAAAAGATTTCAAATTTAAAAACTAAACAAATACTCAAAAATAAATAAATAAATAATCCTCAACTTAGTTATTAAACTATTTCAAACGAATATACATTTCAAACTTTTTCAAAATATAAACAAAACAACGTATATATTAAAGAACTTAAAATGTCAGAAAATATATTAACATATCAAAAAGAATATTACACTCTTTTATGTATTAACTATTTTTTACAAAACTTTCCTCTATCTATCTATCTATGTATATATATATATGTATATATATATATATGGGTGGGTTCATATGAGAACGATGTCAATTTAAGAAAACGCAAGGACAATTTTCAACCACATATTTTCGGTTACGGTGGACGCGTTCACGAAGGATTGACGCGATTCAGGGAGGGTGGAGAACTGGAGATGATTAAAGGAGGGTGACCCGATCAAAGCCGTCTTTATCGACCGAATGACTGGTTGAAAATCGCCTCTAGTTTTCTTAAAAATTTATCATTCTCATTTCAACCTCTAGAAACTCAAGAACTTACAACCGGAATTCTCAAAAGTGAGACCCAAAAAGCAAAGAAAACCAACAAAAGCCTAAGCTTTATTAGGAAGGGTAGACCAATTGTCCCGGTTAATACACAAATGGGGATTCCTATTGCTAATATATCCCCAAATACAACCAACATGAAAGCCTACACTTTCTCAAAGGCTACCCACACCCGACCAATTGTCCCGGTTTTGATGAAATTTTGCGTGATGTGTGTGGTGTGTATTATATATATATATATATATATTATATTTACAAAACAGGCCCCTGTAGTTTGTTGGGTTTTGTAAAAGCAATAAAGAAAATGGGTAAAATGACCATATTACCCCTCATTTAATTGGGTCTAACGGAAAGTTAACGGATGTTAGTGAGAGGGACCAAAATCAAGACGAAAGTGCATACTTAAAGGACGATATGCATCTTTCCTTAGTTTAAGGACTAAAAATGTTGAAATCCACATAGTTCAGAGACGAAAATTGAACTTTACTCATTAAATTATCAAATTAAAAATTTTAAGCTAAATATAGGTGGCCGGTTTTTAAAATACCAATTTATTTTTCATTATTCAGTTTCATCTTTAAGAATGTTGAGGTGATACCAACCATAAATCGTTCATCTTACCTTTGGAAAACAAATTTATAAAAGTTATATGAAAACAACATTCTTAAAACAAATATAGTAAACAAAAGTAAATGCTTTATATATTTTAATCGTGTGTTGTTGAATTATTATTATTTTTAAATAACTAGTGAATAGTTAATAAGATTTGCTTTTTTCTACTTTGTGGCCGAAAGGTTTGTTTCTTTACATTACTCCTAGCAAATCAGTAAAGAGTTCCTTTCATCGTATGTTTGTTTTTCTTGCTGTTTGGTGAGGCTTTTTGCCTGATTGGTCGTAACTTGTAACGTTATTGTGTTTTAGATGCAGAAATTTGCATGTGCATTTCATAATAAAATAATACAATATTTAGTATTTTATTATGTAAATGGCGGTCGTGGATTCGGGGCTGTTTGCATTCGGCGAGGTCGTCCGTTCTGGTTAACGGGTCGCCTTCTAAAGAATTCTCACTTTCTAGGGGTGTGAGACAAGGAGATCCCTTGTCTCCTTATTTATCATCGCTATAGAGGGTCTTCAT
Source organism: Centaurea solstitialis (assembly GCA_030169165.1). Taxonomy (NCBI): domain Eukaryota; kingdom Viridiplantae; phylum Streptophyta; class Magnoliopsida; order Asterales; family Asteraceae; genus Centaurea; species Centaurea solstitialis. Next base: position 6,279,557 of record CM058046.1, on the reverse strand, counting down.
ATAGCGATGCGTGAAGCTGTCACCAAAGGTCACTTTTTTGGAATTTCTCTTCCAAATAACGGCCGTCTCTTATCTCATTTCCTTTTTGCAGATGATGTGATATTTTCTGGGGAAATGGACTATATCCAACGCTGTTAATATCACAAGGCTGCTGAGATGCTTCTTTTTAGCATCGGGACTTAAAGTTAACTTTGAGAAAAGCAAAGTCTACGGGATTGGGAATTATGGTCGGAGCTAATATGAGTCTGGTAAAAAATTGGAAGCCAATTTTAGATAAAATCAACTCCAAACTCTCGACTTGGAAAGAAAAGAACTTATCTTTCGGCGGTAGAGTGACGTTATGCAAGTTAGTTTTGGGTAGTGTACCTCTTTACTTCTTATCCTTATTTAAAGCTCCGTTGAAAGTCGTTGATGAAATTGAAAAGATAAGAAGAAGGTTCATATGGGGTTCTTCTAACGATGGAAAGAGCAAGATTTGTTGGGTTAATTGGCAAAGCACCAATATTGCCCCAAAGAAATTTGGCGGTCTTGGTATAGGCTCAATCAAAACAGCAAATTTATTTCTGTTAATCAAATGGTGGTGCCGCTTAAAGTTGAATGGTAACGCTTTTATGCGCTAGGGTGATAAAAGCAATACACGGGGTATCCGGAAGAGATGCTTCTAGTTTAGCTAACTCAAGAAAGTCGGGAGTTTGGCTTAACATAGCTAAAGCAGGGGAATCATTATCGTCTATCAACCTTGATTTGGATGATCTTTTTACCCGCAAGGTTGGAGATGGTAATGACATTTTCTTTTGGTCGGATCGGTGGTTGAGTGACGTCCCCTTGAAATGTATGTTCCCCGATTTGTTTGAATTAGAAGTCAATAAAAACTGTACAATCGCCATGAGATTTTCACATCGGGATGGTGACGGAATTACTTGGAATTGGGCCTGGTCAGATGATTCTCTAATTGGGCGGCTCTCGAGTCAAATTCATCAGCTGGAAGATATCTTAAAGCATGTTGAGTTAGTTCCCGTGGAAGACGGTTGGCGCTGGGAAGGAGATCCCACTGGCGAATTCATGGTAAAATCCCTTCGCTCTATCATCGATAGTCTAACTTACCCTCCTTCTTCAAAGACGTTTTTTTGGAACAAATGGCTTCCACCTAAAGTTAATTGTTTCATTTGGCGCCTACTCCTTAATCGCCTCCCTACGAGATCTAATCTGTCTCTAAGAGGGATTGCTCTACCATCATAGTTGTGTCCTTTGTGCGAGGCGGTAGATGAATCGGTGGATCATCTTTTCTACTCATGTCTTGTGGTGAAAGAAATCTGGAAATGGTTGGCATCATGGTGTAAGATCGAGTTGGGACAATATACATCCCTGGATTTAGCGATTGCCGGCTTCTTAGAGGGTGTAAATTCAAAAAAGCAATTAAGGTTTCTGGAGGCAGCCATAGGCAGTATGTTTTGGAGTATCTGGAAGGCTCGGAATAATTTGGTCTTCAACAATCAGCATTTCTTAGTGGCGGCTGTTGTAACAGAAGTCCAAGCCAATCTTTATACGTGGGCGAAGTATAGGGGTAAGCGTAAGGATTTAGCTTGGCAATTGTGGTGTTGTAATCCCATCTCTTTGTTATGATTCGTTGTACTTTGTCGCTAGCTTCTTGCTAGCTTTTTAATAAAGTTTTTGGCTCTCTAGACGGGGTGATGACATTGCCGAAGCTCTTTGTCTTGAGTGCTCTTTTTGCTGTTAAAAAAAATAATAAATTTAAAACTCAATTAAAATATTTCATTTACAAACATTAAATTTTTTTTGTATTTATTTCAAGATTGAGAGCCATATATATTGGTTAGTTTAAATCGATTATCTATATTATAGGATGTAAACTTGTTATATTAGAGGACATTATATTTATTTGTTTATTTCACGGTAAAAACATGTTTTTAATATTTAGAGATTTTAGAGGGTTTTCTATAATTAAATAAATCTTCAAAGTTTTCTGTTATTGCAAATGGTTTAGCAAAACTGTTAAAACACTGTAACAAATAAAATCCATTTTTTTTCTATTTTAGAAAAGCCGTTAGAGACGATCTTACACTTTAAAACCTCATCTTATAATCCAATTTCTCTAAAAACCCTAACCTTAATCTTTTTACATATATAGGTATTGTTCGGTTCGTTTTGCATTAAGACCTGTATCGACAAAGTTGTCTGTATTAATAAATTAGTCTGGCTGGATGATATAGGAGGAGATGTTATTTTTCGGTTCGTGTACCGAATAACTAATTTGAATGTCATAAATAACCATTTTACCCTTTACCTTTAATTTATAATTTTGCAAATAAGAAAACTTTTTCAATTAAATTCCTTTTCTTTCACTTTTTTTTTCGGTTTATCCAATGAATTGAACTTTTTCATCCACTATTAAGGTTGTGTTTAGCAAAAATAAGCTAGCTTATAAGATAATCGAATCTAAACATGTACCAGAAGCTAGTTTTTTGAAACGTTACTTTGAGTAGTTTATGATAAACTTATGAGTAAATTATGGATTTGGTCCCTGTGGTTTGGTAGTTTTTCTGGATTTGATCCCTAAACTTCAGTAATTATGGATTTGGTCCCTGTGGTTTGCAATTTCTTTTGGATTTGGTCCCTTGCACTAACATCCATCTAACATGTAAGTTAAATTCAAGGGTAATTATGTCTTTTTACCTTTTTAATAATGTTTTTTGTTTTTTTAAAATAGATTAAATTGCTTCTGTCTTTTTGTGGTTTTTACTCACCAATTAAAATGTGACAAATGTCATTTACATATAGTTAATATAATTTTCTACTTAGCAATTATAAGATAAATAATAAACAAAATATTATATTTATATAGGGGAAGGTTCAAACGAGAAGCATGTCAATTTAAGAAAAAGTGAGAAGCAATCTCAGCCACTCATCTCATGGTTACAGTGGACGTGTTTACGGGGGATTGACGCGATTCATTTGAGGGTAGAGATTATTTAAAGGGGACCGGTCAAAGCCGCCTTTATTCATCGAGATGAGTGGTTGAGATTGCTGCTCACATTTTCTTAAAAAGTTATATTTTTCGTATGAACCTACCTCTATTTATATATCTGTATTTAATATATAGGTATGTGTGTCATCATCATTGACCCACCATCAATTGAACAACCAACCTGTCCCCTGGCCATATGTGAGATCCAGCACTTTCAACTTGGTTCTAAGCATTTGCATATTGACCATCAACTATCCAAATCACCCCTTAAGATCTCCAATGGCTAAGATGTAACTATGATAATGTAAGCCTATGCAAGAACCAGGGATCGAGTTGGTTCCACAAATTCTAATTTGTGAACCATTTTTACTTCAGCTCCACCATCGCCATTAACCCTCTATCATCACCACCATTAACCCTCCATCATCATCACCACCATTACCAGTTTACCACCACCAACCCTCCATCATCACCACCACAGCCACTACCGTTTCCGGCGATACTTCGTGAAACCACCACCATTACCGTAAAACCTCTTGCAGCACACAACACACACACAGGTAGATCTCCGGTGAATATTCCGGCGTCTCTTCCGGCGAACCTGCAACTTCCGGCAACGAGGCTTTCCGACGAATATTCCTCCCCTTACACAAACTAATATGTTTTTGGTTGCAGGTGTCGTCGAATGTGCTCCAACGAAACCCGGAAATTGTTTGTGTGTGTGTGTGCGCGCGAGAGAGAGAGAGTGAGGCCGAAAATATGGAGCTGCCAGGGAGAGGAGCAGCGATGAAGCCGTGAGAAAGATTAGGGGGAGGGATTTTTGTCGGAAATGAGTTTCGTCGGAAAACATGTTGTCGCCGGAAACGAGCGTCACTGGAAACAGGTTAAAATATTCAAAAAAAAAGGTATTTTACTAATCTTCATCTAATTTCAGTACGATCACTTTCTTCTTCACTTGAGTCCTATTGTTGGTTTTTCATTGGCTCTTCAGGTGGTATGACTACTTTTTCTAGAATTTTACCTTTTTTGCTTTCTTGAAATCGTTTTCTTTTTCCCGTCTACTTTATGTTTGCTTCTCAAAATCGTTTCTGTTTTCATCTTCATCGCAGGTGAGTTCAAATACACCCAAATGGCTGCTTCTTCATCAGAAATCATGAATGTGACATCCTTCACATCACAAAGCCGTTACTACGTCCCAGGATCATTTTAGCCCCAGAACTAGCTACATATGTCAACTCCAATCTTAACCTTAACCGCTTACCACCACATACCGAGCAAAATGCAGTTGGATCATGTGTTACAATACGATGGGAACTAAGTCCACAATCGTATAGCTTCAATGGACCGGGGGAGGCAGTGCTTAACTTTTCAATACAGTCGCTGAACTTATATAGTGGACCGGGAATCCAATTAAGCGCAACAAGCTTTTTTGCCGTTCCAATAGGCAGACAAAGTATTTCAAACAGGAATCCACAAATGGTTTCTTGGCTTCAGCATAAAGAACCTTCTGTGAACCTCTGTGGATGATAAGTTTCAAAATCAGATCAGAAATCATGAATGTGACATCCTTCACAAAGGTTCGTAGAGGTTTGGTACCCTTTGGTGCGTCCGATCCGATTTTGAAACTTATCATCCACAGAGGTTCGCAGAAGGTTCTTTATGTTGAAGCCAAGAAATCATGTGGATTTTCTGTTTGAAATACTCTGTCTGCCTATTGGAACGGCAAAAAAGCTTGTTGCGCTTAATTGGATTCCCGGTCCACTATGTAAGTTCAGCGACTGTATTGAAAAGTTAAGCGCTGCCTCCCCCGGTCCATTGAAGCTATACGATTGTGGACTTAGTTCCCATCGTATTGTAACACATGATCCAACTGCATTTTGCTCGGTATGTGGTGGTAAGCGGTTAAGATTGGAGTTGACATATGTAGCTAGTTCTGGGGCTAAAAAGATCATGGGACGTGGTAACGGCTTTGTGAAGGATGTCACATTCATGATTTCTGATGATTTGAAGATATATGCCGAATTATCCATGGTGGGCCTCGCGAGAGAGTTCAAGGTGAACGACGTTAGTGAATATATGGAAAAAGAGGTTTCAGTAAGAATGGCCGAGGTACGTATTACTCCTCACCGTGGATTCATGTATTACTAAATTTAGAGGCATTTAATTTGTTTTTTAATTGACTTTAATAGGGTTTGCAGTTGCTAAAAGCCTCGTCTCCAAGGAAGTGTTTACCAGGGTCTTTATGACTCAACAACGATCGAATTGAAAGTTGTAAGGATCTTTTGTTGGTTTTGAAAGTCGGCATGTTAAGGGCTTAAACCTTTGAAGGTTATTGCTTTTGTTTAATTTCATGAAAAATTTATGTGTTGTAAGAAAGTTTTTGCCTTTGGGGTATTTTCATGAAAAATTTATGTGTTGTAAGTTGAACAATGCGCCGACTATTTTATGTCTCTGCAAGATTGTGAAGTTTATCATGATAGATAGATGATGATATACATTTTGTGTGTTGCAAAATCTTGCTAATTATGTGACTCTTGGTTTACAATTCTTGTTTATGGTCAGTAAGATACATGGGAACCTATAGCTAAAAAGGTTTTAATTTTTACATATAAGCCTAAAATAAATAAATAAAATTATTACAACATCTCCTTCAAATTCTTCGGAATATAGAATTGAATAGCATTATCTTTAAAAAAAATGTATTGTAACTCTAATAAGTTCTTAAGATTACAATATTATTGGTTACAAATTGAGTAAAATATATTTTTTTTGTATGCTTTAATCTCAAGATTTTCTTGTTAATGCCCTTAAAAAAAGCGAATATATTGAAAAATAGATCTCTATGAAACAATTTTATTGATTTTGAGATGTTCACACTTTTTTTTTTCCTATGAAAGTTATTAAAGAATCTTTGAAAGCAGAAATCTTTACAATTTAGTTAGGTTGTGTTTGGAAACTAGTTGATTAGTTAGCTTATAACTAATATAGTTGATTTATATGGTAGTTGATGATAAGCTAGTCGATGAACAAAATGCGTTTGGCAAAAACTATTCGATAAGGTAGCTTATTGCTATAAAATAACAAAAAGAAAAAAAATTTGTTTAAAAATTAGAGTCCTCCATTATCTACACTTCCATGTCCAAGGACCTAACCCCCCATCTTCTACACCACATCCAATTCAACGGGGTTTTCTCCACCTCCGACAGTCACCGTCTCCAGCACCAGCATCGCCGTCCACTCAGGGCCGATCCTGAGGTTTTTGATGCCCATGGCGAAATCCCCAAAATAATGCCCTTTATAATACATATAAAACAAAGTAAGGGGTTTGGAAACTAGTCAAGCTATTCTCACACTAGTCTTTGTTATATAACGAAGGTTTACCCACGTGTTTTCCTTAACAATTAATCATCGACGTTGAAACTTCATATTAGAGCTTCCATGGGATCTATAAGATCCATCATGCAGTGCTTGCAACCTGCCTATCAAGAATCAAACTATGTAGTAGCAAGAATCAAACTTTGGAGAATAATATTATGGAGAAGAAATACCAAGAAAAGTTTAAACAACTTATGCAAATGCACTTGAAAACATAACAAAAATCTAGTCCTACAGGCATGGTCAACCACGTAAACACAAATGTGATTTTTAGATCACATAAATTAACTTAATTTAACATCTAAACAACAAATGATAAACACATATACCTAATCTAAATAGTAACCAAATAAACCTAATCTAAAGTCTAAACAAAAGAACATCTTTAATCTACAAAGGACAAAAACATTGGAATTTTACCGGATGTCTAGAATTGGTTGCTAGCTTTGCTCGGTCACTCCTCCTTTGATTCCAAAATCAGATTGAGTTGATCCGGTTCTATGAAGTTAATTGTTTCATGAAATCGTGCCCTTAGAATCACTTAATCGTTGACGGGATTGAGAGTAGAGGGATATTAAGGGCCAATAGAAGCAAATATTAAGAGTCAAATAAGGGTTGTAGGAATGATCCAAAAAACTGAGCCTAGTAAAGGTACCATGTAGGTTGAAGATTGATTCTCCATGGGCCTTTGATGCCCATGGCGGTTGCCATGATAGCCATGGGCTAGGGCGGGCCCTACGTCCACTGTAACCCCACCACCGCCATAGTCCCAGATCTGAATCTGCTATCGTCGTTTTTTCTCCTAGATCTGAATCTGCTATCGTCGTCGACTGCCACCGCAACCGCAACCGATGTCGCCCCCACCGCCACTACCCTGTCGTCATCGTCCTCCAGCACCACCGCCATTGTCCTCCACCAGATCTGGTAAGTTTCAATTAAAACCCTAAATATCTAGAGTTCTTGAGATTTTTTCCAAAATTACGTTAGTTTTATTCAATTTTGCAGATTGTTGTTCCACAAAAGTTGTTTGTACCTTGATTTGAGCAACATATCTAAATTTTAACATTTTTTAATGAAGATTTTAGAAAATCATTCTTAAAAAATTAGAGTTCTTGAAGTTGTGTTCTTGAAGGTTCATCATGTATTCTTGAGTGTTTATCATTTTCGTTTTTGCAGATTCATCATGTGTACTTGAAGGCTAAAGTGGACGATGATGTGAATATTTATTAGATGATTTTAAACGTAAATATACATTTGTTTGTATTCATTAGGTGAATTTATGTTTGTATTTATAAAATGAATTTACATGTAAATAGACATTATATTTTTATTTATATGGTAAATATGAAGTTTCATCTAGTAAATGTAAATCGAGGAGTCATAAGAATGTGCTAATGGTTATTTTGATAACTATTGGAAGAAAATTATTAAAATGTGTTAAGGATATTTTTAAATAGGGTTAATTTCATGTATGAACTTATTAAAACTTAAAATATCATATTTACCCAACTTAATCTACTAATATCATATATGTCCTTCCTAGGCTACCAAAATATCATATTTACCAAAATAACAAATTTTTTATTAAATTTTAATAATTATTAATAATTCAAACTAGTTAAATGGTTATTATACCCTTCAAAATCTAATCCAAGTTATAGACAAATATGATTATATGAGTCAATCAGATAAGCCGTAAATGAACCGAAAACGTAAAATGCGTTCAGATACCTTAAAAAAAGTTGGTGCTGTTATCAACACCCCTATATACCTACAAAATAATAAAAAACTATCGAGAAGTTTGGAAAATATCATTTTACAATAAAAAAAATCAATTTATTTATAATAAAAACTATGCATAGATTTGAAAATAAGTCAATTTATAGACTAAAGAATGCTGCAATGATCTAACCAAAAAAATTCCTATGTTTCTCCTTTAAAAAAATAAAATTTAAATGGAGGTGTGGTTTTTCGAGAATTATGCAAAAGTCCATCATAGATTCACGGTGGAGGAGAATAGTCTGATTTTAAAGTTTTTTTTTATATAAAATGTAATTATGGATAAAATTATATAAATGCGTATAAAAATATAGATAATGTATTGGAGGAGAACTGGAGAAGAGTTATTATACTCACAAGTTTAAAAGTCTTTTAAATAAAATGTATTTACGATAAGAGGAATTTTCTTTTGTAAACTTATTTTTGATGTTAACTTGTGAACTTAAGTTAAATCGACGATTTCATAAGTTAAATTAATGAAATTGGTTCATGAAATTGTTTAATATAATGAAATTATATTATATGATTCATTTTTTGATGAAAATGTTTCGTATTTCGGTATTTTTTACATAACCTTTTCATTTATTTAGTTTGTTTGATTTGAATTAGAAATGAATTACATCATTGCTTTTAGAAAATTGATTAATCTTACAAGAGTAAGTAAATTATTTTTAACTTGTTAATTATTAGAAAACAAATGTTTTTGATATATTTTAACACATTATTAAACCCTAACTTATAAAATCCCACTAAACAACTTTGATCTTTATAGGATTTTTAGATCTCTATCTATATGGGATTTGAGTGAAATCCTAAAGAAATTTCAAACCAACAAATCAAACTAAAGGCTGCGTTTGGTACGTGGGACAGGACAGGACAGGACGGGACAAAACTGTCTGTCCCACGTTTGGCGCAGCATGGGACAGAACAGGAATTCATTGTCCCACGTTTGGTGCGACATGGGACAGAACAGAAACTGGGACAAGGTGGGACAACATGGGACAAAAATGACTGTTTTTTTGTTCTACCAAAATAGGTGGAACAACATGGGACAGAAATGAGACAGAAACTAATATATTACTAACTAACATTTGTTTGATATATAACTTCAATATGTTATTTGTTTTCGTGTTTACCACCACTAGTCGTGGCCGCCGCCGCCACCGGTACCCACTATCGGCCACCTTCACTTTGTCTTCCACTACAACAACCTCCTCCACCTCGTCTTCCACTACAACAACCTCCTCTTCCCCTACAACAACCTCCTCCACCACCTCTACAACTATCAACGATTACATACCACCACTGACTACCACCTTTACAACTGTCCATCTCCACCGCAACCACCACCACCACCACTACCCACCATCTTCACGTTCTCCACAACCACCGACCACCACCACCCCCCACCACCATCACTAGTATTACCGTCGGCCACCACCGACACTTCTACCATAACCATCAAAATTAGTTACATAAAAATCATATATGTATGTATATATATATATATGTGTGTGTGTGTGTGTGTGTGTGTGTGTGTGTGTGTGTGTGTTTGTGTGCGTGTGTTTATGTTTATTAAAATTGTGTAGTTTTTTTTATAGATTACTAGTTTAGTTTATTTGTGTTAATTATAACTATTAAGTGATAAATAAAATCATCAAATAATTTTTTGAGGGAACTTGTTTAGTTCTGTTCAGTCCAGTCCTGTCCTAGGCGTATCAAACACAAAACAGACATTTGTTCTGTCCAGTCCTGTCCCGTCCCGTCCCGTCCCGTCCAGTCCTGTCCTACTCTCTTGTCCTGTCCAGTACTGTCCAATCATGTCCTGTCCTGTCCAATCCTGTCTGCGTATCAAACGCTACCAAAGGGAACTTGACCATTTTACCCTAATTAGTGTGCTACATCCTCAAAGGTGGGGGTACCTGGTTCAAATATATTCCTTATTTTGATGATATGACATGAAAACCTTTTATATTGTTTTTAAAGGTCACTGGACTGACAAATGAAAATCAGTTGACCGATATCAAAATCCAAACCATGAAAAGACCTAACACAAATATTGATCCAATGGTCATAAAACTTCTCCAAAAGTGCTTTGATGTGCTGCTAGCCTGAGACTTCTCAAAAAATAAGGCTTATTTAACATGTTTTGAATTTTATTCCAATTGTTATTATAGACAAAAAAGTATGATATAGATAAAATTAAAGATTTTAACACTTAAGTTATATTTTGCAAACTAGCTGATAAGCTGACTGTTAGTTGATAAATTAGCTTATGAATAAATTATGTTTGACAAAAACTAGTTTATTAGTATGTAAAATAACCAAAAAATAATATTTTTGAGTTTAATAATTAATATTATCAAGGGTGTATATGAAAAATGTTAAAATAAACTTCCAAAAATCTACTCAAATTAGAGTTTCAAAAAACTAGCTTATGGTATATGATTGGATAGAATAGCTTATTTGAAAGTTGCCCATTATAGAGGTGTGGGACTGTGGGTAGGTGGTGTAAGTGCACTGGTAGGATCCAGAAGTGGGACCCAGTAAAATTATGTGAGTAAGGCATCGTTTGGTAAAATTAAGGTAGCTTATAAGTTAGCTTATAAGTCACCTTATAAGTCAGTTACATGTTTGGATGGACCATAAGCTGACTTATAAGGTAGCTTATAAGCTAGTTTTTTGAAAAGCTACTTTGAGTAGCGTTTTGGTGATTTATTGTAATTATGACACTTATTATCTTTTTTATTCCAAATATACCGTTTTACTTTCTATTTTACTAATTTTAAAGTATGTCTTTTTTTGTCCTTTTACAGTCATAAGCTACCTTATCAGCTAGTTTTTGCCAAACATAACTTATTCATCAGCTACCTTATCAGTCACAAGCTACCTTAATAGTCACCAGCTACCTTATGAGTCATAAGTTACCTTATCAGTCATAAGCTACCTTATCAGCTAGTTTGCCAAACATAGCCTTAGGCAAGGTTTTTGTTCTCTAAATTGCTCCAATAGTTTCTCTATATTGTTCTTTAAAATAGAGAAAACTAGAAAATTCATAAAGTTTAGAGAATTCTTTAAAACTTGATTAATGGAGAGAGAAGTTGTTTTTTTATTCATTTCCACCAATGAGGTTAAATCAATTGATATTTTATATAACTTATTTTTAAAAAGTGTATTGGAAAAATAAATTTATAAATTATTTTAATTATATAGTAGAAGTTAATCTCAAAAATAGATAATCAGTTGAAGTTAAATTACAAAACTTTTAGAAAATTTAAGGTTTAAATCCCTATATTAAAGAAATTATAAAAAAAGTATATGCTTTAAAAGGATGGAGATAGCAATCCTATAAATTTTGGAGAGAAAATTAAATTGAGGAAACTATTAACATGGAAGTTGAGTCCGCATCCAGTTTACATAGTCGTCTACCATTACAAAAATAAAAGAAACCGTACCACCATTAATTAAGGGGTAGATTATTTGCTCCCTTCGACTTGCCATATGCACCTAGGGGTGTTCAAAATTATCTGTATCCGATCCGAATTCCGATAACCCGAAATTTCCGATCCGAAATTATCCGAAAATTCGGATATCCGAATTTTCGGATTCGGATTCGGATAGTATTTTTTCAAGATTTCGGATATTCGGATATCCGAAATATTCAAAATGTTTTTATAAAAATAAATAATATTGTATTAAATATTAAATATAATAACCTGCCCTACCAAACTTAATTATTCCACACAAAAACCAACTTTTTCTCTCATCTTTTTCAATTGCTTCCGCCGAAAGAAAGTAGACCCAGGGGTTTGAAGCCTTGAGTTTTTGCATCTTGCTATTTTGCAAAGTTTTAATCGCATGATTTTGTCACAGTTTTCAATCTTCATCTCGATCCATAATTTGCAAACCTGTGAGTCGATGGTGGTGGGTTATCTCCATCTCGATCTGTAATTTGTGAACCACTCCGATTAGCAGGGTCGTGAAATAGAGAAGAAGATGAATAGTAGCATGCTTTGCACTCTAGATTCAGATGTTATGTGTCTAATTTTTCATTTGGATCTAATGATTTTATGTATATATGTTGGGTTATAAACAATGGTTGTGACTTTTTCCCCAAAAAAAGACTTAATATAACTCTTGATTAACATCTGATTAATAACTTTCCTTGTGATTGCCATTGTACGTTTCGCAAAGCTTAAATTCGGATATTTCGGATACGGATTCGGATAGCGAAATGTACTATCTGAAAATTTCGGATATCCGAAAATGAACACCCTTATATGCACCCCAAAAGTGAATGTGAATTGCTTACTCACAACAATCAACATCAAATCCTTTTTACATTTTTAATGGACCTTTTTATATGAAAACAATTGTAATGTTATTTTGTTAAAAGAATTTTGTATTTTTTAATAATCCGTTAGTATATGAAGGTTGTATCATGTGTGGTAACAATGCTCGGTTTTGTGACACTCTATACAATTCACAAAAATAGAAAAAGCAAATAATTCCGGTTAATCTCACATAAAGTAGGGGGTCTGAGTTGGAGTTGGTTTGAGTTTCAAATGAGTATGAGCTCACTCGAAAGTATATTAACAAACCCGACATTAAAAAACAAAAAAAAACAACTTTGACCGTTTGAAGGAGTTGATGATCTGTTTAATAAACCTGATTTTTTGCATCTAGTGAACCTAAGTCCTTTAAATTGTCAAAATATTATTATTATTATTTTTTCTTTTGTAGTTTTTCTCACACAAATAAGTTTAGCAATGATCAAGAAGCTAGCCGTTCATTATTTGTTGTAGGGCACTTCTAAAAGCCTTAGTTTTCACTTAATTTGTTTATGTAATTGATCCATATAATTTAAAGTTAAATCGAAATATATATTTTTTTAGTTATGGAGTGGTTCAAAGAAAAATTAAAATAAAAAGACAATTCTACTGTCTAGATAACACCTTTTACAATCACATGATAAAAAGATTGATTAGAGCATTTTAAACATTACTTTTATAAGTTCATAAATTTTAAAATAGGGAATGAAAAGTTAAAATTTTTGAAGTAAATTATATTTAACTTTAATATATTTTCTGTTTAAAATTAATTATATTGTAGTATTAACTTTATCTAAAATAATAATAATTCAATACATATTGATAGGATTACATAAAATAATTGTTGTCAAAACTTATTATATGAAAGATACAAAAGGAAATAGAGAAAAATGGAGAAAAGTAACATATGTGATCTCAAAACCTCTTTAGCTGTGAAAATATAACAAAACAATAATGATAAATTTCCTCCTAAAATACATTTAAGAATTAACCTATGTTTGCAAAAAAAAGACAAATTTTGTTTCATTTTTCCTTGTCCATGAACATGGAAAGAAAACCATTTTCCTTTTCTTCATTTCTTTCCTTTTCAAAAATACAAATAAAAAATTTATTTTTCTTTCTTCTCCATATTTAACTACATAAACGTTAGATAATTCTATAAACTTATAAAAAATCCATTATTTGGTTTAATATAAAAACTAGAACTTTGGTTTTTTAAAATTAAAAATAAAATAAACCAAACCCGATAAAACCCATTTGTAGACCACAAGGGAATGAAAAATAAATTCCTCCTCTGCCTCATTGTTTTTCGGTCGCCTATCTCTTTGCTACAGAATCGATTATATCAAAATTTCCATTATTTTTGGAATAGATAATTACCATATCTAAGCCTACATTATCCCATTATTTTTTGGAATACATAATTACCATACCCTACTTTATATACGATCATTCTTGTTGGCATTCTTGACAATTTTTATTGAGAGCAAAGACATGCTCCCCTGGAATTAATACTCACTGGCCACGCGCACACATAGATTTGAACCCGGGTGAGAGCTACCACCCTTTAGAAACTTACCACTACGTCACGCCCAGGGGCGGACCTAGAATTTTTTTTCAATGGGTGGCAGGCACAATTTGACTATAAGAAATATATGCATAAATATTTTTCATAAAATCTCTATTGGGCTAGTGGTTGGTCCCTTGCTTCTCAAATGTAAAGTCTTAGCTTCGAGTCTTGTTGCAAGCACTTTTTTTTAATAAACACAATAAATGATAAAAACTAAAATCTAGTAAAAAATGAGTCTAACAAGACTTGAACCTAAGACCTCAAGTTTGAAAAGCAAGGAACTTAATAACTAGACCAAGGAAAACTTATGTCTTAATTACAGTTTTAAAATATATGAGGTGACACACAACATATTAATACGGTGGCACCTTTCTGGACCTGCAAATTTTTACACTACGACGAAGGAATGGAACGGTGGCACGTGCCACCGTCTCCAACAAGCTAGGTCCGCAGCCAAATTCTTCATTTCTTTCCATAAAATAAAATAAAAAAATTATTTTCATTTCTTGAAATTCTCCTTTTCCTTTTTTTTTTCTCAATTTGAAAAATACAAAAAACCAAACAAATAGTCTGCCTTCTTTTCTCTTATCAATTTTTTTTCCTTATCTCTCCATATTAAACTACATAACTTAGATAATTTTATAAACTTTAAAAGTCTTGATTATTTGTTATTTCAAAATACATTAAAAATCTATTAAAACAATATAAAAACTAGATCTTTGATTTAAAATGAAAAAGAAATAAAATCGGTTGAAAAGAGAACAGAATTGATTTTCCAAATCAAATTCAAAACTCAAAACCAAAATCGAGTTATACTCTTGCTTTTCGTAATCTTTTACTATAATATTATCCCATTATTATTTTTGGAATATATATATTTACAAATGCAGTTTTTCTTTTCTTTTTTAATTATCCTTCTTGCTTCATTTCACTTGCGGTTGGCTTCAGGTACGTAAAGTTTTTCTTTCTTGATATCATTATTTCTATGTATATTGATGATCGAAGTGTTAATATTTGTATTGTAGTTTTTTTTAAGACTATGTGATCACTAGATTGTTTTTTGTTGCTATTGGATTTTGAATTTCATTGTCGTTGTTTTTGATCGTTTAATGCTTCGTTCTGGTTTAATTTATCGTTGTTCCTGGGTATTAAATTTTTTAAGTCCCAATGTCGTTATAAGTTTATAACTTGTTGCAATTTTCACCATGGTAACATGTCTTGAAGTTACGCACAACATATTTCGTATTGTATTTTGAAGTTGTATTTAAGTGATAAACTGATTAGATTAGATAGGTCCAACATCCAAACAACATTTGTAATTATAACGATTTCAAGCAGCCACTAAGTTTAAAGCGTCGGCAAAGTTGGTTTGAAAAACAAGAATGACAGCCTCATCAGCTTCATCCGATATAAGTTTGAAGCTTCTTATCAACAAGAAAACCCATAAAGTTCTATTTGCCGAAGCCAACAAAGAATTTGTGGATTTCCTCTTCCAAATCCTGTCTCTTCCTCTTGGTACGGTCACCAGGGTTCTGCAAAAGTATTCCATGTTGGGTTCATTAAGAACCCACTAGTGAATACCAAACACCTTTTACCCTTAGTATTATTAAGTCATCAGTCGTTTATGTTGTTTCTATGACGCATAAGGCATTTTTGGATGTGAATTTGATTATTGTTATTTGGATCCGTAACATGAAATTAGATAAGATATCGTGATTTCTATGTTTATGAATCATTCATTTGTCTAACTGCATCTTAAAGTCCCCAATACTTGAAGATATCGTGTTACAATCGTTATATCTTGATGCCATTTTGACCTTCGGTAATATAATTTTGCTCTATCTTGAAGTAGAGAGCATTCTACCAATTTTGTAGTGTGTGTTAAATAAGTTCAACCTAGGCCTTCTTTGAGTATAGCTTCAAGTAGCTCTAAGAAGTTTACGTCTTCCGGTTCGGCACTCGGGTGACGTTATTACATTCCAGGGCGTGAAGCTTTCCGTGGACATCCCTGGAATCGAATAACTTCATAAAGCCGAGTGCCGAACCACCGGAAGACGTAAATTTCTTAAAGCTACTTGAGCTTCAAAGGGATTTAAAGCATGTCTTGAATCCAATCAATGCTATCGGTCCAGTCAAGTCCTTGACTTCGGTCGTTGGTTGAAAGTCAAGAGACTATGATGATGGTTTCCAAGTATTTTAATCAATGCAATGTCTGTTCTCATTCCCATTTTTATACAAAGCACGGTCTAACTTTAAAGCTACATCTTCATCGCAGAATTAAAGTACGTTCGAAATACACAAAACGATGACCTCACCAACTTCATCCGATTTAACCTTTAGGCTTGTCGTCCAAAAGCCTACCCAGAGAGTTCTGTTTGCCGAAGCCGACAGAAATGCTGTGAATTTCCTGTTCAGTTCTTTTCCAGCTTCTACTTTTAAGCATGGCACTGGCAGCGATGGCCAAACATTGGTGACCAATGTTTTTGTCCCCAAGGAAGACTCTAGTTCCCACCCTGCCAATAACATCCTTGAAGATGTCTCCAAGAAGCTAAAGGCGTTGACGTTTGAGGGCGATTATGGTTCTGTGACGCAGCCAATATTTTACGTGATTACGGGTGATTTGGTGTTCAAGATGTGGTCCATGACTTCTATCTTCGAGATATTGCATCGTCTTAACGTGGTGGAACGCTGTGAAATCGATGAGGTTGTGTTGGAAGCAACAGAGGTATGCTTTTTTGACGTATTACTTGTGTAAATGCACCGTGTATCTATTACTAAAAGGGGTTCAATTTGTTTCTTGATTGATTTCTACAGTTTGTGAGGTTGGTGAAGATGGTGGGATTCGAGTGCGAGGATGTGCTTACCTCTGTGTTTCTCGCTAAATGTGTTGAAGCCTGTAACGGTCATATGACCGGTCTTTGAGTTTGTTTTAGTTTTCAATAAGTATTGGGATTAGCCCTAATTTATCTCATGTTTTCTAGTAGTCGTTTGTTGAGTCTGTTTTGTTTGTAAGCCTATAAATGGCAGCTTGTTTTCTTTGAATAAAGTCATTACATTCACGGTGAGTTTTGTGTGTTATCACTTGATTACAACAAGTGGTATCAGAGCGAATTGTGTGATTCATACGTGAAGAGAGTGTCAAGATGACTGAAGGAAATTCGTCGCAAGGGTTTGCCCCTTCCAAAAAATTCTTACGGCTTATGCAGAAAAAGAAAAGGATAAAGAAATTGGATCTTGATTAGTAATCGTATCTAAAGCAAATATTCTTTTTGAAGATGAGGAATTTGTTGAAAATAAAAGTAATATATTTTTTTTAATATTATTACCATCGGTTTTTCATTTTAGAGAAATTTTATGAATCTATTGGAAATGCCCTAACATAGTTTTTCTTTAAATTGTATACTATTTATATACCACAAATACGATAAGTAACTCACATATTCTCCTCACGTTTTACCGTCTATGAATTTACAAGTGAAGTTCATTCTTCAACTGATTTGAATTCTTTAAGTTTGTTTGATTCCATTATGGTTCCTACTAATGAGTTTTTTGATGAATCACCCGATGATGAGGTTAGACATAGATCACCACCATATGTCTCTACTTGTGATAATAGTGCCCTTGTTTCTCTTGATAGTCAAAACAGAACTACGAGTCAGCCCTTATTGAGTAGTAGTATTGGTTTGTCTACAAGAGTACAATATGTTGCAAATATTATTGATAGTAGAACAACTCATGATAGACTAAGGGGTCGTTTACTTGACGCTTATCCGGTAAGTGCTTACCGGATCAATTTACCTTAAGGGACAATCATGAAAAGGACTAGAATCTTACCTGGTAAGAGCGATAACATCAACCGAGAGCCTTACCCGGTAAGTGTAAGAGATTACCACGTAAATTGTTGTGTGTGGTACTGTTTTAATAGACTAAAATAATGTCCGATATGTTAGGTGATGATGTTCAATTTCACGAAAATAGCTTGGTCTCACCAGAATTTAATCCAATTTAAGTTTATTGTAATTTTAGTTTCATGCTAATGTAACTTTTCTTTATATTTTTTGTATTAGGTTAGGTTTGTTGTATTTTGGTTTGCTTAATGAAGCTTTAGTATTGAACTATTGATATTCATATTTTCTACAACAAAGGTGTCATCGGTGGCTAGTACAAGTAAGTTTGGAGTACAGTGTAAATATTTTAAATCCTTAATAAACCAGGCATTGTCATCGAAAACCTGATACACTATGAAAATATTTTGACCAAACTAGGTTAAACCTAATAAACTAATACAGAACTAATTTTTTATCTTTTAGTTATTTACTCTTTTGAATTTAAAATAACCTTCATTTTATAACTTGTTAATAATCCTTTTGGCATGTCAGAAGTTTTTCCAAGAAAATTGTAAATGTTTTGTATTAATGAGTAACATTCTTGAAAGAGATCATGGATGACTTTCCTTATTTACCATTCATGGAGTGAGTATATGACGACACCGGTCAATGATTACTGATTTTTAGTCGATCGGGTTAGGATTCCGAATACTTCGTTGACTTTGTATCGAGATGTATACAAGTATGAGTTATCTGTCATTCAAAAATAAAACTGAAAAAAATCATTATTTTTTATTTCAAAAAACATCAAATATTTGTTGAAACAATATAAAAAGTTAAAAACTAGTACAACTTTGATTTAAAAAGAAGAAGAAAATCGGTTGGATCTTTTACATAAACCCCATTTTTAGAGCAAAATCGAGGGAATGAAAATTTCCCTTACAATAGAATCAATTCTCCAAATCAAAATCAAAACCGAAATCTATATATATATATATATATATATATATATTAAAGAAAGGTTTTTGTTGATGTCATGATTATGAAATTGAGCCATTTGATTGGCCAATTAAAAAAGAATCATCAAATGGTGATGTCATCAATTATTCTTATTATTTTAATACCATAATTATCTCTATAATTTACATTTTTTATCCTTAGAATTATTTAATTAAATTAATTTTTATCCATTAGTTTCTCATATTTCACTTTACATCCTTATCATTTTAAGATAATAATATATTAATAAAAATGTATTAAAATTTTTGTTTTTTTTCTTTTTAATAAATTATAACATTATAATCGTCTCGACAATACCTTCAAAATTAGGAAAATAATTTTTTTTAGTTATCCCATTATTTTTGGAATAGATAATTACCATATCTAAGCCTACATTATCCCATTATTTTTGGAATACATAATTACCATACCCAAATGCAGTTTTTTTTTTATCCCTCTTGCTTCTTCTTGGCTTTAATAATAAGGTTATGTTTGGCAAACTAGCTGATAAGGTAGTTTATGACTGATAAGGTAGCTGGTGAATAAGTTACGTTTGGCAAAAATTACCTGATAAGATAGCTTATGACCGTAAAAGGACAGAAAAAGACATACTTGAAAAATTAGTAATGTAGAAAATAGAATGGTATATTTGGAATAAAAAAGATAATAATTGTCATAATTACAATAAGTCACCAAAACGCTACTCAAAGTAGCTTTTTAAAAAGCTAGCATATAAGCTAACTTATAAATCAGCTTATGGTCCATCCAAACATGTACCTAACTTATAAGGTGACTTATAAGCTAACTTATAAGCTACCTTATTTTTACCAAACGATGCCTAAGTCTCACCTCTCAGAATTTTTTGCACATTTGGTGCATTTTTTAGGAAAATTAGCGAAATTGGGTTGATTCTTGCTGGATTAACGAATATGGTATAATCGGACTTTCGAAGTCTGATTACTTTGCCACTCCACGCCACATAGTCCGATTTGTTTCTGCCACATAGTCCCATATATGAGAAAGAGAGAGGTGAACCTGCTACAACCCTAAACCCGTCACGTGAATACCTAAGTCTACACTCAAGAAAAATACAAATGGTGTTTACATGCCATTAATACACTATAAACGCATAACCTTTCATTCAAACAATTTGAAACACATAACCTCCTAGAAGGTGGCAGGTAGGATTTTCATGCAAATTCCCGTGAAGGGTTTACAGCATCTCCAATGAGTAATACTATTTTTTACACCAAATTTTAAAAGTAGTATCAAAAATAGAGTAAGATTTAGTGTTATTAGGAAATCTTTTTCAATAGGTAACACTATTTTTTACACCAAATCCTTTTTATATTAAAAAGTAGTGTTAAAAAATTGTGTTACACCAAATATAGTGAGATACTATTCATTATACTAAATTTACTATGAAAAATAGTGACCCCATTAAAAACGTAAATAGTACTAATATTTACATAAAATTTGGTGTTTAAAATAACATTTGATGACCCCATTGGTCTTGGGAAGCTAAAGGTTTAGAGAGCTAAGATTTTAGGGAGCTACTTTGCTTACGTGAAGGCTGGAAGCCTGGAACAGCTGAGTCCTTTTACTTTGGTTCACAAGGGAATAGTGTTGGCAGAAGAAGTGGCGTGTTGGCAGAAGTTTGCTAGATGAAAGGACTGAAAAAGTTATTTCTTTTTTGTACTTTAGGTTTTTCTTCTTGAAATAGTTGTTTCTTTCAGAGTTTTATTTGAAAATGTTTATATTATCGTGTATATTAATGACGATTGAAGTGTTAATATTTGTAACGTGTTTGAGTTTATTAGGATTATGTGATCACTTGATTGCTCCTGGTTGTTCTTTTTATCATTTAATGCTTCTTCCTTGTTTAATTCAACAAACAAAATGATAAAAATCAGATTAACAAACTAAAATTTCAACGGTGAAGTCTTCTCGGTGCCGATTGTTTGTAATGACATCCAAGCCTTGTTATTTACTTGGGTCAAACTTAGAGCTAATTTCAGTTCGCTTTCGTTGTCTGGCTGGAGCTGTAATCCCCTTTCGCTTTTTTGACTTTGTTTGGTTCTAGCTTCTCGCTAGCTCTGTTTTATTATAGCGAGTCGTCCTTGCGGGGGTGATGGTTTTGCCGTAGCTCTTCACTGGCGCGTCTTTCTTTTGCTGTTCAAAAAGAAATATAACTTAGTACGGATTATGTAATCGAGTGGACTAATATAATAGATTCTGGGCTTATCTGTCATTAGCGAAGGCCCAATGGAAATAATCATTATTTTTGGGTAGAGATGGCCAAAAAGGACCGGACCGGACGGTTAACCGGGACTTGACCGAGTCGTAACCGGTTAGGACCGGACCGATTAAGGACCGGTCCGTCAACCGGTCCACACCATCGGTTACGATTTTTGGCGTTTTTCACAGGACCGGTTAGGACCGGACCGGGACCAGTTAAGGACCGAAACGATGCATTCAAAAAATATTACCATTAATATAGACGTTAATATAGACGTTGGCTTCGATTTTCAGCATAGATGACCGTTTTTTGGCTCCTTTTGACCCCATATGCCATATAAATAAGTGGTGTGGGGTTTGGGATGAATACCGACTTACAAACTTACAAAAAACACAAAGTTCTCGTTATAATTCGTATTCGTTTCTGCAAGTTCTACTCCCTCAACTCTCTCTCGTTAAACGATGTATTTTATTTTATATATAATTAATGTACTTAGCTTATATTTTCGATAAATAATAAAACGTATTTTATATATAATTAATGTACTTAGCTTATAATTCGTATTTTTAAACGTATTTTATTTCATAGAATAGTAACCAACTTTTATTTTCGTTCTTCTAAAGTCACTCAAACTTTATTTGCATACCAAAACCACTCAACTTTTAAATTTGTTCCAATCATATGTAATTGACTTGTTGTAGCAGGTTACCAGATTATCTTTAGGTAAACTTAGGTTTTTTTATATAAATATTCTTTAAATGATACTCAATAATTAAAATAATAAATATATAACTTTGTTTTTTATTTAAATAATCTTTAAATAATACTTCAAAAATTTTATTTCACTTTGTTATTTGGGTGCTCATTTTGTTTGAACAATAACTCTTGTTAGACGTATGAGATTTTTTGTTTGGTTCTAATGATTGAAAAACTAAGTTAAAAAATATTGGATTGATAATTGTCATGAGTTATTGATGATATTAAATTAAAAATTATTTTGATTAAGATGCATGTAAATCGATTTTTTATGCAAGTTATATATATACATTAAATAATATTTAATGAATCATTGTTTGGTTTAGATGTTAAATTAGTTTAGTCGGTTGATATTAGATTAGATGTTTAATCCACTTTTTAATTATGCAACTTGTAATTAGATTTTTTTAGATGTTAAATTGTTTGATCTTTTAGACGTATACAGATCTTATAGTTAGATTATTGTTTAGTTTAGATGTTAAATTCTTTGGGTTTTTTTTTTAATTATTAAGTATTATTTAAAGATCATATATAAAAAAAATTAAATTTACCTAAAGATGACTTGGTAACCTACTACAACAAGTCAATTACATAGAATTGGAACAAATTTGAAAGTTAAGTGGTTTTTGATGTGCAAATAAAGTTTGAGTGACTTTAGGAGAACAAAAATGAAAGTTGGTTACTATTCTATGAAATAAACCCTTTATATAGTTGTAAAAAAAAAAATCGGTCCTGATCCATAACCGGTCCCTTAACCGGTTCTAACCGTTTAAGGTTAACCGGTTATCTGAAGTAGCCTAACCAGTCCTCACCTTTGAATCATAGGACCGAACCGAACCGTAACCGGTTACTCCTTAACCGGTCCCGGTGTGTTACTGTTTAGGACCAGACCGGTTAGGACCGGTATTTGGCCATCTCTATTTTTGGGTAAGTTCCATTTCGCCTCTCCTTACTTTTAAAATGAAAATTTAGTTTTCATTTCAATCACACACTCTGTATATAAAGACAAAATTTTATCAATACAAGTTGAAAATATGTTACTTACAATTTTCAATACATACCCTACAAGTTACCGATACATATTACTTTTAACCCCTGGCTAAAACCACTCAGTTTAGCATGTGCAGATATTGCTTTCTCCTTGTGCAGCATTCAACGTACGACCATTTTCCAGTTTAGTCATGCAAGTTTCAAATTCAAACCATTGCAGCCTGTCAAATTATATTTTGATTTCAAATAGCATCAAAATGAAACCTACTTATTAAAGATTTCAAACTTTTGAATTTCAAGGCGCGTTTGGTATGGGAGACAAGACAGGACGAGACAAAAATTATTGTCGGACAATCAAGCCATACAGAAATTGTAATTTAGAGGTTTGAAAAAGTGGAGATACCATCTTTTTGCTATTCAAAAGATTAGTTATATTATTGTACCTATTTATTAACACAACGTTTCTATGCTTTCTGTAAAGAACTTTCAAATGACATTTTTTAAAAGCCAAACCTTTCAAAAAGTGTGTTCTAGCGGAGACACTCTAACCCGGGGTTTCATTGGACCGACGCCACTCTACCTCCATGAGCGCGTCTCTGACAACCCTCTGTCTCGGTCTTACGCAGCCGGTTGGAATTAAACCCAGACTGTATCTTCCAAATAGTCCTCAAACTGCGAGCCTCATAAGCAATTGCGAGGTGGAGGTACCGATCAAATATTGAGTGGTGCAATGATCGAACTCTTGACCTCAAAGAAGTTAAAGGACAATCTTACCACTAGCCCAACAAGTAATAGAATATAAAATCATTTAACCCATGCTTAGGACTAAATATCTATAAAACTATGAATGAATTACATTTTTGATCCTTTGTATATGGCTATTTTTCTGTTTCTCGAGTTCATAATAAGTTTTTGGGTTGCTAAACGTAGGGATTATTTATTATTCTTTTTGAGTAAAGGCTTATTAAAATAAAGTAGAGAGAGGTTCAAATGAGAAATATAACTTTTTAAGCAAAACTTGAGAAACAATTTTAGTCTCTCATCTGGTTAACAAAGGTGGCTTTGACCGGTCACCCCCTTTAATAATCTCTACACTTTCATGAATCGTGTCAATCCTTCATAATAACATCTACCATAACTGCAAGATGAGTTGTTGAAATTTGCTCATTGCGTTTTCTTAAATTGATATTTTTCTCGTTTGAACTTTGAACCTTCTCCAAATAAAGTAGTGATTGAAAAGGTTTGCAAAAATAACATAAGTTATATAAAGTAAGGAAAAATATCACATTATGGAAACCTCAAGCTCCCACTTTCTCGGCCATCACTTCAACGCCACCACCCATTTCAACTTTTTTTTTTCTTTCATTTTTGTTTTTCTTTCCGAGGACCACCATCTTTATCCTTTATAAATACCACACATTCTACCAACAAAAACCACACATTCTATCATCTACCCTTTCTATTTTCTTAAAGACATGCGTAGCCATCTTCTTCTTTTATGTAATTTAAAGCTTTATCTTCGTCACAGAATCAGAAATGGTAGGCTTGCCGGAGTCATTCCAGTTAAAGCTGTGTTTCGCAAAATTAATCTGGTTTTTCAAAACGTAATGGAAGTTTTTTGTAACTTTTTTTAATAATATCCTTATTAATATTAATTATTAAATTCATAAATATTTTTTTCTTATTATTCTTTTACATATTCATAAACTATTTTTTGTCAAACATAATTTATTATTAATCACCAACTAGCTTATTAGCTACAAATACCAACTAGTTTTCCAAACATAGCCTAAGTTGAAGCTTCACATTATCAAGAGAACCAATAAAGTCTAGCTGCCGAAGCTAACAAAGAAGCTCTAGATTTCCTATATCAGATTCTTTCGTACCCAATTGCAGTGGTAATCTTGCTTCTGAAGGGTACTCCGTTTACGGATTCATTGTCAAAATCAAATGCATTATTTTGAATTACGGCCCAAGTCTCTCATTTTTGTGTTATAATGACATGGCTAAGAAGTTTTACAAATGTGTTAATGATTTTCATACTAATAGTTGTTCTTCGTATGGTCGTACGTTTAGCAAAAAGTTGTCAATCTTTTCTGTTGCCAAAATGTTGAGGGAGTTTGGTTTGACTAAAGATGATCTCGAAGAAATAGTATGTTATTTGGGAATAACAAAGTTATATATGCTTCGATGTATTAATTGTATATAATAAATGCATTGTTGATTCATCTATTACTAAAAGAAGTGTTTAGTTTTTTTTCTTAGTTGATTTTTATAGGGTTTGCAGTTGTTGAAGGCGTCGTTTGAGTACAACACTGTTATAAGCATCATCATTATCTAATAATGAAGGTTATAAAGGATTTCGGTTAAACTTTTGGGTTGGTTAAGTCAGCAGTTGACTGTTAAACATTTGGAAGTTTATTTTTTGCTTATTTCAGTCTTATGAAAATTGTTCTTTTTGATGCAAGTTTATGGAACATGATTAATATTCTTAGTATTTATAAGAACAATTTTCATAAGACTGGAATAAGCAAAAAAAAAAAAAAAAACTTCCAAATGTTTCAACAGTCAACTGCTGACTTAACCAACCCAAAAGTTTTACCCGTAATCATTTACCACCTTCATTATTACATAAGGACGGTGCTTATAACAGTCTTGCACTCAAACGACGCCTTCAGCAACTGCAAACCCTATAGAAATCAACCAAGAAAAAAAAGTAAACACTTCTTTTAGTAATAGATGAAACAACAATGCATTTATTATATATAATTAATACATCAAAGCATATATACCTTTGTTATTCCCAAATAACATACTTTTTCTTCGAGATCATCTTCAGTCAAACCAAACTCCTTCAACATTTTGGCAACGGAAATGATGGACAACTCTTTGCTAAACGTATGACCACACGAATAACAAGTAACGGTATGAAAATCGTTAACACATTTGTAAAACTTCTTATCCATGTCATTATAACACAAAAATGAGACTTGGACCGTATTCAAAATAACGCATTTGATTTTGACAATGAACCCGTAAACAAAGTACCCTTCAGAAATGAGATTGCCACAACAATTGGGTGCGAAAGAATCTGGTATAGGAAATCCAAAGCTTCTTTGTCAGTTTCAACAACTACAACTTTATTGATTCTTTGATAATGTGAATATTCAACTTCGTCTATGTTTGGCAAACTAGCTGATAAGCTAGTTGGTGATTAATAACAAATTATGTTTGACAAAAATTAGCTTATGTGCATGTAAAATGATAATAAAAAAATATCTTATGAATTCAATAATTAGTATTAATAAGGGTATAATTGAAAGCTTCGATGACATTTTAAAAAACCAGATTAACTTTGCCAAACACAACCTTTATCTCGAATGACTTCGACCACCCTACCATGTCTATTTATGTGATGAAGATAAAACTTTAAATTATATGAAAGGAGATGCATACACATATCTTTAGAAAAATAGTCATGGTAGATTGTGTGGTTTTCGTTGGTAGAAAAAAATATCATATGCAATAAATTATTAATAACATAGTAAAATATCTCTGATAAAATGTATTCCAAACCGCAATAAATTTTATTTTAAGATTATAATATTGGTTAATATATTAAAAGAGTAGATTTAATCTTAAAAGTTAAAGTTGCTAGATTTTTGCATTTCTTAGGTTATAAGAGGATCTTTTAGAGCGAAAAAAAGCTATACAAAATAATCAACATATATACTAGTTTCCGTTTTAAAGAATTTGTTTAGAGAACAAAGTTTAAAGAAGAAGTCTTAAAACATGTAAATAGCAGAAGTGATCTTTGGTTGTTCACCGGATAAAATATTGTGGTTTTGATCAAGAAACATTATATATATTTTTGCATAGACTGTTATAAACGGAAGAGTAGTTTCTTAGCTTTTACAAATAAACGACAAACAAGGTTCATATATGAATCAGTAGAAAATACCCTTGTTTTTTGAACATCCAATGACTCACGCACACTTTCCGACACGAAGTCGCAAGGTGTCCGCTATCAATTGGAAAAACCTTCCAAAATGCTACATCTACTAGTGTTTCAATAAGATGGGTTATTGTTAATTCAAATACAATCCTATTTTATAAGTTAATTTATTTTTTAATTCCAACAATTACACTTTTTTTTTCACATGGAAACCTCAAGCTCCCACTCTCTCGGCCACCACCCATTTCAATATTTTTTTTTTCATTTTTGTTTTTTCTTTCAGAGGACCACCATCTTTATCCTCCATAAATACCACACATTCTACCAACAAAAACCACACATTCTATCTTCTACCCTTACTATTTTTTTAAAAACATGGGTATGCATCTTCTTCTTTCATGTAGTTTAAAGCTTTATATTCATCTCGGATTCAGAAATGGTAAGTTCACCGGAGTTATTCGAGATAAAAGTTGTGTTTTGCAAAATTAAATTAGTTTTTTAAAACATCATGAAAACTTTTTCTAGCTTTTGTAATTATATCATTATTTATATTAATTATTAAATTTATAAGATATTTTTTCTTATTATTATTTTACATACTCATAAGCTAATTTTTATAAAACATAATTTGTTATTAATCACCAACTAGCTTATTAGCTACCAATACCAACTAGCTAATCAACTAGTTTTCCAAACATAGCCGAAGTTGAAGCTTCACATTATCAAGAGAACCAAGAAAGTTCTAGGTGTCGAAGCTGACAAAAATTAAACTAACTGCGCTTTTTAATCTTTAATACCCTACAACCATTTTTCAAAATTAGTATCAAAATGGGGATTGTGGGTCTGAATGGATTTCTTTAATTTAATACATTTTTTAAATTAGTCAGATGTTCGCATATATTATTACTAACCAAAATTATGTTCGTTCTTATCTGCTAAAGCCCTTCTTCTTCTTCCAGCAGAGAGAGAGAGAAAGAGACAAAAAAGTGGTTTGCTTTTCATATTTGGGGGTAATGGTTATTGGTTGCATTTTCACATATACTTACTGCTACATCGTACTAATATCAACTTATGTTCTTTGTTTTATTAAGATTTAAAATAGTAAAGTAGGTTAGTTACTTCTTTCAAGCTAAGTAAGCGAGCATGGCTACCATCACGTCCCAACAAATTCTAGCAGAAGCCTCAAGATAACTTGGATCAACCACGATAGTTGCACAAAAACTTTGGATTTTGGAAAATAATCGCATGAGGTTTTGGAAAACAATCGCACAAAAACAAGATATTTGACGAGGTTTGGTAAATGCAGCTGAGAACAAGCAATTAGACTCTCTGGAAGTAACTATTGATGTCGAGTGTGCTTTCATTACTGTGTATTACCATGGATATGGTATACCAATGGAAATACACAAGGAGGAGCCACTTATCTATATACACAGTAATCAAAGCACTCTCGACATCAATACTTACTTCCAAATAGTCTAATTGGTTGGTCTGAGCTGCATTTACCAAAACCTCATCAAATATCTTGTTTTTGTGCGATTGTTTTCCAAAACCTCATGCGATTATTTTCCAAAATCCAAAGTTTTTGTGCAACCATCGTGGTTGATCCAAGGTATCTTGAGGCTTCTGCTAGAATTTGTTGGGACGTGATGGTAGCCATGCTCGCTTACTTAGCTTGAAAGAAGTAACTAACCTACTTTA
Source organism: Centaurea solstitialis (assembly GCA_030169165.1). Taxonomy (NCBI): domain Eukaryota; kingdom Viridiplantae; phylum Streptophyta; class Magnoliopsida; order Asterales; family Asteraceae; genus Centaurea; species Centaurea solstitialis. The sequence goes on along the minus strand of CM058046.1, from coordinate 6,251,049 downwards.
CTATTTTAAATCTTAATAAAACAAAGAACATAAGTTGATATTAGTACGATGTAGCAGTAAGTATATGTGAAAATGCAACCAATAACCATTACCCCCAAATATGAAAAGCAAACCACTTTTTTGTCTCTCTCTCTTTCTCTGTTGGAAGAAGAAGAAGAAGAGGTTTAGCAGATAAGAACGAACATAATTTTGGTTAGTAATAATATATGTGAACATTTGACTAATTTAAAAAATGTATTAAATTAAAGAAATCCATTCAGACCCACAATCCCCATTTTGATACTAATTTTGAATAATGGTTGTAGGGTATTAAAGATTAAAAAGCGCAGTTAGTTTAATTTTAATTATTTGTTATCAAAGTAATAGTAAACTTTTGATCATTTACCATAAACTTGCATCAAAAAGAACAATTTTCATAAGACCAGAATAAGCAAAAAAAACTTTCAAATGTTCAAACAGTCAACTGCTGACTTAACCAACCCAAAAGTTTTACCCGAAATCCTTTACAACCTTCATTATTTACATAAGGACTGTGTTTATAACAATCTTGCACTCAAACGACTGCACACCCAAATAACATACTCTTTCTTCAAGATCATCTTCAGTCAAACCAAACTCCCTCGACATTTTGGCAACGAAAATGATGGACAACTCTTTGCTAAACATACGACCACACAAAAAACAAGTAACAGTATGAAAATCATTAACTCAAATGTAAAACTTCTTAGCCGTGTCGTTATAACACTAAAATGAGACTTGGGCTGTAATTCAAAATAACGCATTTGATTTTGATAATGAACCCGTAAATAGACTACCCTTCAGAAGTAAGATTACCACAACAATTGGGTTCGAAAAACTCTAGTATAGGAAATCCAGAGCTTCTTTGTCAGCTTCGACACATAGAACTTTCTTGGTTCTCTTGATAATGTGAAGCTTCAACTTCGGGGCTATGTTTAGAACACTAGTTGATAAGCTAGTTGGTATTGGTAGGTAATAAGCTAGTCGGTGATAAATAACAAACAATGTTTGACACAAATTAGCTTATGAATATGTAAAATGATAATAAAAAAATTATGAATTTAATAATTAATATTAATAAGGGTATAATTGAAAAAACTACAAAAAACTTCCATGACGTTTTAAAAAACCAGATTAATTTTGTCAAACACAACCTTTATCTCGAATGACTCCGGCGAGCCTACCATTTCTGATCCTTTGACGAAGATAAAACTTTAAATTACATGAAAGAAGATGCGTACACATATTTAAAAAAAATAGTCATGGTAGATTGTGTGGTTTTTGTTGGTAGAGAAAAACATCATATGCCATAAATCATTAACAACATATTAAAATATCTCTGATAAGATGTATTCCAAACTGCAATAAACTTATTTTAAGATTATAATATTGGTTAAAATATTTAGTAGATTTAATCCTAAAAGTTAAAGTTGCTAGATTTTCGCATTTCTTATGAAGTTATAAGAGGATCTTTTAGAGCAAAAAAGGCTTTACAAAACAATTAACATATGTACTCGTTTTCGTTTTAAAGAATTTGTTTAGAGGACAAAGTTCAAACAAGAAGTCTTAAAACATGTAAATAACATAAGGGTGCGTTTGGGACACGCATATAACACAGCACAGGATAAGACAAGGTAGAACAGGACATGACAGAACAGCTGTTCAGCCTTTGGTAAAACATGAAATGATAGGACTGGACAGAACATGATTGGTAGCAATATAATCAAGTATCGACAAAACTATAATCAAGTATATAATCAAAAATCATAACTTGCAAGATAAATAGTAGCAATATAACATTATTAGTTGTATTTTCGATAGAGTTTCGGGTATGAAAATTACCTCCTATGTTAGATATAATGACTATAAATTTAATCATAACTTTTCGTTTACATGGTTAATCATTATAGACTAAAATTAATTCAAACTTCAAAATCCAAATTTCAAATGCTAAAAATTAAAATAAACACATAAATTAAAAAGGGAAAAGTCCAAAAAAACCCAACGAACTATTCCATTTTGAATGGTTAAGTCCCTAAACAATTTTTTTGAACAAAAAAAACCATTAAACTTTCTCATTTTGTATGATTAAGTCACTAAACTATTTTTTTGAATAAAAAAAACCATTAAACTTTTTCATTTGAAATGATTAAGTCCCTAAACATTTTTTCCAACAAAATAAATCATTGAACTTTTAAAAATTTGCTACTTATATTTGTTTAACATAAACTAACGTAGTTATATTTTACCTTTAAAACCTTCATAGTTTTTTTTTTTGGATAAGCTTCACCTGGGTTTACCCAGACTACATCCTTGGCAATTTTTACCGAAAGCTAAAGCATGCTCCCCTGGGATTAATACTCAGTGGCCCCTGGTTGCTCACCCCCGGATTCGAACTTGGGTGGGTTTTTCCCCAACATCAAACCTTAACCGGTAGGCTGCCCCATTGGGGTTACATTTAATTTTTTATTTTTATTAAAAGGGGGTAAGTAACCAATTTTTGAAAGTTTAATGGTTTATTTATCAAAATGAAACTGTTCGAGGACTTAATCAATCAAAACGAAAAAGTTTAATGGTTTTTCATTCATAAGAATAATTTAGTGACTTAATCATTCAAAACGAGAAAGTTTAATGGCTTTTTTGTTTAAAAAAATTGTTTAGGGACTTAACCACTCAAAATGGAATAGTTTGTTGGGTTTTTTTAGACTTTTCCCTAAAAATAAGTTCAAATCTCAAATATCTACATAAAAAAGTTACAAAAAAATTTAATAAAAATGTTTTATTCGGGTTTTGGGTAAGTTCGGGAAATTGGTACGAATATCCGACCCGAACCGAGTAACTCGTCATAAAGTTGGATTTCGAATTTCTTACCAACAATCACATTAGATAGATTAAGAACAATGTTCATGAAATAAACAAAAAGCATCAAGTTGCCAAAGCTAAAAACCCCAAGATGGTGACTTTTTAGATCACAAACGAAAATCCATCATAAGTCCTTCAACAATCTTAGACCCTTAGTCTAATAAAAACCGGTTCAAAGAACTCTTAAAATATTTAAAACCTTAACATTTACCAACTTTGTTGGTACTGTTCCTAAACTACAGTACCGATAAAGTTTTTTTTTTAACTTAATTTTATTATGTAAGTTGCAGTTTACACCCACCGGCAACCTCCACCTAGAACCGCACCGCCATTGCAAACATCAATTCCGAATGGTTTTTTAAGTAACTTTGATATATTTTGGAAAAATATCTCCTACATTTTATATCCAATCACAAATCAAATTTCTTAAAATAAAATACATATTAAATTAAATCTATCTATATATATATATAATCAAAAGTTTTAATTACAACCAATAATGCATAAAGGTAACTACATTTTAAAGCATGAATTTCAAAAATGTTTTATTTACAAACTTTTATGCATCATGTGCAATTGAGAAGTGCATTTATCAAAGTTGCAGGTACGAGTTTTCAAATCGTACGGCCTCAACCTTCACATGATTCAAATTTCAATTGTCCTCTTTTCCCCATTTTTTATCATTAAAGTCGCAGAAGGTACGAGTTTCAGAGAGTACTATATATTCACAGCCTCAACGTTCAGATGATTAAAAAATTTTGGAAGGTTGTCCGGGTCAAAATCCGACTAATTGCCGGCAATTTTAGGGGATAAACATGGTCTCATTTAAATGTCTACGAGCATGTGCACGGGAAGGCTCGAACTCAGTTACGGCGTTATGAACCCCCCCGTAAAAGTAATCTTGTTTATTAACCTTAGATCATGTTATATAACCATAGATCAAAGCATTACTAGCCTTTGTAAACATTTTACCATCCTTAAATGTAATAATCATGCTTAGATTAAAGCGTTAGTAGTCTAGTGATCACTAACACTCTTGGAAGAGATAGTGAATAATATTCCTAGCTACCCGAGTTCGATTTTTATGGGGTGAGCATGTGACGTCACCCTAATCATGAGTCAACTTTCGAGCAGGTCCCAATGACGTCGAGGATTAGTCGGGTGCCCATATGAATCCCAAATACCCCGTCGACGTGTGTGAATTATCTGTCGTTAAAAAAAAAGATAATAACATAACCTGAGATAATTCTATAAACCTGAAAAAAGTAATTATATTTTATTTCTAGGAATCATTAAAAATATGTTGAAACAATATAAAAAATACAACTTTGATTTAAAAAGAAAAGAAAAAAAACGGTTGAATCTTTTGCATAAACCAACCCCATTTCTATAGCAAAATCGAGGAATGAATTTTTTTTCCGACAACAGAATCAATTCTTCAAATAAGAATAAATCAAAATCAAAACCGAAATTGAGCTATACTCTTGCTATAGATAATTACCATAATTAAGACTACATTATCCCATTATTTTTCGAATAGAAAAAGATTATACGAGTATTTTTGTTGGCTTTCGTACGTTTCAACTTTCACGTACGAGTATTCTAGCATTATAGATTTTTTTTCGAAATAGTTATATCTTTCTTGTAATTTAGCTTTCGCTTTTTGAAATCGTTGTTTCTGTGGGGTTTTTTCGAAATTGTTCATATGATTTATAGGTCTATAATGAGGATTAAAATGTTAACATTTCTATTTTGAGTTTATTAGGATTATGTGATCAGTTGATTGCTTTCTGTTGCTATTGGATTTTAAATTTCATTGCGGTTGTTTGTTTTATCGTTTATTGCTTCCTTGTTTAATTTATCGTTGTTGTTGGGTATTGAATTTTTGACGTCCCAATATCGTTATAAGCCTATAACTTGTTGCAACATTTACCATGGTAACATATTTTTTTAAAGTTATGTGCAACATATTTTATATTGTATTTTGAAGTTGTATTTAAGTGATAAATCAATCTTATTAGTCCAACATCCACACAACATACAAGTTTCATGTGAAGGAAATTGGTGATCAAGAAAACGAAAGAGGTATACATTAATATATGTTTTTTTGGTATTTCTTATAATTGCACCTCTTATTCATGCACTACTAAAATGTTTTTTATCCTTATATTTTAAACTTAAATTAAGAAGAAAAAAAACGTTTTTTCCCATATTCAAGCACTAATACAATGTTTTTTTATCCTTATTCATGCACTAATACAATGTTTTTTCCCTGGATATCAATTTTAGTAGTAAGAAAAAAACTGAATCACATTAAACTTAAAGAACAAAATGTTTTTTTGTCCTTGTACATCCCAACTAAAAAATTGAAAATGTGACATTGGTTGTTTTTATTAACTGTCAAACAGTCCCTTAAGTATCCGTTGGTTGTTTTTAATAACTCTAAATGTGGCGAACGTGATGTACCAACGCTTAAACCTTGCAAAAAATAGACAAAAAGTGTTATTTAGGCAAATATGATATTTTTGATAGGTTAATAAAGAAATCATGATATTTATAGATTATGTCGGGTAAATATGATATTTTTAGCTTAATAAAGGCATATATAGAAATTAACCCTTTTTTTATTAACTAGAAATTTACCCGCGCACGTTGCCGCGCGAAGTATGTATCAATTACCCGATCATAATAAATCGTATATAAACTATTGAAATTAATATATAATATTCAAGGTTAAGTGGTCAAAAATTGAAAAAGTTTTGATCGATAGTGTATCTTCAAACTCATAACATTTGAGTTCATTTTGAAGATTTTGACTTAACCGATTATAATGATATAAATTGTTAAAAAAAATATTTCTAGAATTCTTGAAATATTTGTTACAAATATTTGACGAGTAAAAGTAAGATCCTTGAAATTTCAATAATTCTTGAAATTAACTTTAATAATCTCTTTATATGATAGTATGCTATATATAGATATAGATAGTTTAGATTAACAATAACCGAATAAGCTTTTTACAAAATAGTATAGATATAGTCATAAATTATAGATAATAGTGTAAAATGGAAAATGAGAATTTAAAAAAATATAAAAAAATTAACTAATTTATATGTATTTTTGATATTTAATGATACGTTTAAATAAAAAAAACTATTCAATATTAAACACATTTTGATAATATTGCCATGACGATTATAATGGTATAACTGGTTGGAAAGAAAAAGAATTTTTTTAATACATTTTAGTTTGTATATCTTATTTATATTAATATGATAAATGTGTAAAGTAAAGATAAAAAAATAAAAGTATGAAAATAATTTAATTAACTAAGTATAAGGGTGTAGAGTGTAAGTTATAAATTTAATATATGACTCCTAGGGGTCTAATGAGAAACAAGTATTTAATAAGAGGATATTTTGAAAAACTAAACTTGAAATGTTGGAAAAAAAATGAAATATTCTTTTTATATAATAGAATCGATAGGATGGTGCATCCAAAAAATTCAATATTGGGCTCGTTTCGAAGGTATTGACAAGACGATTATGATGGTATAATTTGTAAAGAAAAAAACGTTATCTTAATGCATTTTAATTCATAATATCCGATTATTTATATTATATGACAATGGTGTAAACTAAAAAATATAAAAGCAAAGGGTTGAAAGTGAATTTAGTAACTAACTATGTGGGTAATAAATGTAACTTATAAAATTGAAATAGAAATTATTATTCTATTGACCACGGTGAGTCCTAAAATAAAGGGTTTGATATGGAGCGTTAGATCAAAGTGAGATTTAATCTCCACCCTTTAAAATACCCTATTTACAGTTATCAAACTGTCCTTCTTCTTCTTCCCTGATGTGACGACATTAAACTCCCCCACTACTCCATCCCCCAATCCCGAGTCAGTTTCAACCTCCTCCCATCTCCCACGATCATTTCTCCACGATCTATTTCTGGTTTTTTCCACGATCCTTCCTCCCTTAACCCTAATTTCCGCCACGTTCTTGACATTCTGCGGATATATATATATCGAGTGTGCCCTTCGAATGCCGGAGACATGCGCGGCTAGGGATTTTCAGTCGATGAAGGAACTGGGTCACAATCATGTGATCGTATTCAACCCGAAAATTGGAACAGAAAGATGATAATGAGTCGAAGAATGACGATGCCAAGAATGTCAGATGGGGGTTTAAGGGTTTCATGATTTTTGATCTTTGTTTCTCGATTTGTGTCCTGGTATTATCTGCATCTTTGATTTTCTCCTAAATTTTTATACGGTCAATAAAGTTGTTTACATTTTGAGTATGTAATTGAATTTCATATCATGGTTTTAATATTTCATTTGAGATTATTTTGGGAATAGGATTTGTGCTGCTCAAAATTTCTATGTTTTTTGAATGTACACCAACTGTTTGATAAAAGTTCAATGAGACCTTCTAACAGACTTCTTCTGTGATTTTTGGTGTTTACATTGGTATCGGTCATCTCTTTCCATAGTGACTCGATTTTCTAATTCATTATCAAAAAAGCAATCAATTCAAATAGGTTGCTAATGTTCTTGATGATTTTTCCCAAATTGGCTATTTTGGTATATTTAGCTATATATATATATATTTACTTCAATGGTGCCATCAAGTTACTTATTGAATGATTTGTATTTTCAGATGAGTCGTTGTGAATAAATTTAATATATCTATTTTATGGTATGATTTGAAAGGATTTACATTCATTGCTCATTGTATTGGTATTTGGTTTCCCTATAGTTATCACATTTATCAAAGATGCCATACATGTTTGAGCAAGTAATCTCCATGTTCTATTTTCAAGATTCTCTTTTCGTTCTAAAACTTGCTGTAGCCATAAGTGCTATGTTTTTTTATCTAAACAGTTGGAGGCCGTCTAATCTAAATGAACTAAAGCATTGGTGGTTGTCGACGAAGCAGCATCATACATAATCTTGAATCTCTGGCGGTTGATATCATGCCTCTCATCATCTTCACACAACTAAATTACCTTCAAGGTATGTGATTTCCACACTTAGGGGTTACAACAAGATTTAAAAACGAATTTGAAAAAACTAGGTTAGAAGTTCAGAATCAAATGTTTGTGTTTCACATTTTGTTTCCTGTGTCATTTTCTTCAGGTCTGGATTGAAGAATCCTGGTTCGCTTGATCCATTTACCGTAGCAATACCCTTTCCTCTCAATTATATTAAATTGTGAGTTTACTAAGGTTGTTGAATGAGAATCGAGTGAGTGTGACTTTTCTGTGACAGTCACCAGAAAGAGAAAGAAGTAGGAGAATTCAGGATATTTTTTCAGGAGACAGCTAATGAAGTTTGCAAAAATGTATGCTATCTGTATCTATTTAGGGCTAAAATGTGCTTAACTATGGACAAATGATTGAGCAAATGGTAATAGGTCCACCACCATCAAAACTGTTGAATTGTTTGTTCATTGAATCAATCTGTTTGTTCTAAGATATTAAGTTATCTGAATTTACACGTTGCATAATGACATGATTTCTTTATGTGGTGATTTCATCCTGTACGACTAAACGATCGATTCAATAAAAAAAACGATTAAATTTTATGATAATGGTGGATACATCAATAAACAAAAGATTCAACAATTCAATTTGTTCAATCGTCGGTTATGTTTGATTAATTGTCCGTTTCTAACTGGCAGGTTACATCCTATGCTCATGGATCAGCTGAGCTGTTGGGCATTCAAATTGATGCAGAAATTAATCCTGGTAATCCCCACTTATATTTTCTTTTTTTGCTTTACTAATCTCATGATGCTTTATGTTTCTTCATGCTGTAACTACTGCTTATACCAGCCACTTTGTAGGTAATAATCATGGTCCTGCTTTCAATGATCTGGGAGAATGCATCTGTGTAGCATTTCAGGTAACTAATAGCCAAATATGATCCCTATGTTAGCAGAACAAGAGTATTCTATATTTATATCAAACATCAAAGCATCACAAATTTTTGTGAAAGATTATGGTTAGTTTCTGAAAATATTTGTGCTTTGCTGTATATAGATCTGTTGTGCTTCATCAATCTTGATATGTTTTTTCTTTTTGCATTGGCCTATGGCGATGGTTTAAAAAATGGTCGAGGGGGACGCCTCATGGAATTCCAGATCTTGGAGAGGGATAAATGAAAAAGAAAAGTTTTTTCTTGTCTGACGAGATATGTTGCCATCATAACTGCTACCCATTTACTCAATGCCTTTGAAATATTATGGTTCTTTAGTGATCTAATTAGCAATTCTTTTCAAATGGATAGGTTGATTATAGAAAACTCATAGTTGAACTAAAGGGTCTATAATGTTCTGTTTGTCACCCTTCTTTACTATACAAAGCATTAAGGCCAAGTGTTAATTACTATACTAAATAATGTATTTGTACATTCATTGTACAAACAAGTTAAGCACGTTTACTTAATTTTAAGAATTACAATCTAAAATTGCATATGTATTCTTAAGGCATAAAAACTATCCAACTGTTCTCTCTCTTTTCTTTGTTTCAAGGAATTAGCATCACCCTTCAAGTATTTGAAATTGCATTAGATAGTACTACGTGTGAGTTTTGACTACTTGAATACTTCTTGCAAGTTTACTTTTTCATGGACATTGATGTAGGTCCTCTACTTTTTAAGTAACTAATTGAAGTGGAGATTGGTGTAAATTGCAGTTTTATTATGATGTAGCTGATGCATCTCGGTATGTTATATGGGTGTCTTTTTTTATTAATTACGATAATGGTGGATACATCAATAAACAAAAGATTCAACAATTCAATTTGTTCAATCGTCGGTTATGTTTGATTAATTGTCCGTTTCTAACTGGCAGGTTACATCCTATGCTCATGGATCAGCTGAGCTGTTGGGCATTCAAATTGATCATTCAACGGACGGGGGAGGTTTCATTTTTGTGTTACTTACGACATGTGCCTTAAAACACTTGGCAATCAGATCATTCATGAGAGGAATTGAAGATCTGGACACATCAAGAACAAGAACATGTTTCTTATGCTGCTAATCGGATTCCCAAACAAGAACGCAAGTTATTTACATGTACATCTTTTCAAAGGAATTTCAATTTCATTTGATGACAAGTCTTTAATGTATATATCACGATGTAATTACAGCGAAATTTGTTGTTATGGGGCTATAAAATAAAGTATATTCTTTGAATGTCTAACGATAATTCTGTCAATATGTCAAGTATTGCGGTCAATCAAATGAGTGTTGGTTATGTAGCATCATTGATTTGTAACTATGGTTCTAGGGTGATATATATTATGTACAAGAGTTTCCTTTTGGTTGAAACAAGTTTAGTCTTATCTTGACGTTTGCTTTATATCTACATTTGATGATATTTTCTTTAAATGGCAACGATCCATATTAAAACCAATCAACAAATTGAATCTATATTAAAACCATGTTGTATACCCGACCAACGGACGGGTACAACACTAGTTTGATACGGATTTCATGGAGAGAATTGGGGGAATGCTTTAGAAGGAGTGTACAACATGTTTTAAAAGTTGTACAAAATTTTCAAGATATCTTAAATTTTCAAGAGTAACCTAATAGTCCTTTTATAAAGGAGTATAGATAAAACTAGATATGTAAGTTCGCGATGCACGCAAAACATCTCAAACTATTAAAGGATTCAATAAATAATCTGGTTTCGTGTTAGTTTTATTCTCTATGACCTGATTCCAGTTTTATGGTTGCATGAGATTCTAAATCACATATTGGATTTATAAATTACAGATCAAAAAGAATACATAACTATTCAGAATAAATATGTCCACGTAACACACTTTCGATTGTCCTTACTTTAAAAATTAAAATTTAGTTTTCATTTTAAATATCTGAAGAAGCAAAATGATGAATGGAAAAATATTGTGTTTCCAGTGGGCACACTTTCCGCACATTCACTTTGGTCTAATGGCTGATCAGATTCAGACTCCTACTCCTGCTGTCAACAAGAGCAGCATGCGCCAACAGGTACACTTTTTCACACATGGTACTATACTATCCATATATATGTCGATATAATAAAAGTATTCGGTTCAAATGAGAATTGCTAAAGAAATGAGAAGCAAATAAATGATCTCCACCACTCATCCGGTCAATAAAGGCGGTTTTGACCGGATCCTCTCCTTTATTAATCTCCACCCTCCCAAGAATAGCGTCAATCCTCCATGATCGCGTCTACCGTAAGTCTGTAACCAGTCAAAGACGTCTTTATTGACCGGATCAGTGGTGGATATCACTTCTCTACTTCGTAATTTTTTAGCACTTCTCATTTAAACCTTTCTCTATATTAAAATCATTTTGCTTTTTATTTATTTATTTATTTATTTTATATAGACTATATTACATACTCGGTTTGTATGGTTTATGTATTTTAACACTTCGAATTCCTACTTTGAAATATATCTATAGATTATGCATCCCCATGATTTGCACTTTATAATAGGGGTGAGCATTTGGACCAAAAAAACCGAATCAAACCGAAAACCGACCGAAACCAAAACCGAACCAACACCGTATATTATTTTCGGTTTGGTTTTCGGTTTTCTAAATTCACTCTTATCGGTTTCGGTCCAATCGGTTTCGGTTTTTTAGCGGATTCAACCGATAACTCAAAAGACAACCAATTTTTTTAATTTTCAAAGGCGACTAATCAAATCCCTAACAAAATAAGACACGGCGTATGGAGATTGAACTTCATTGTAAGACCGATTTATCGTTGCACTTTTTTGTGAACATAATGTAATTGGGTTTACTTACTTGTATAGCTACACTTTGTTTTGTTTTTTTATCACTTTATGTGTGGATTTACTTACTTTTTTTTGTGTCCAATTTGACTTTACTTGATGGAGTCGATGGTTTTGAGTTTTGTGTAATTGGTCTTTATTAATAAAAAACGGCTTTCAATTTTGATTAATAAAAAATGGCTTTCAATTAGGTCCTAATTCGGTTCTAGGACCAAAAAACCGTACCGAAACCGAAACCAAACCGAAACCATATATACATATTTGGTTCGGTTTTCGGTTTGAATATTTAGACATTTTCGGTTTCGGTCCTATCGGTTTTGGTTTGGTTCGGTTTGGTTTCCGAACCACGCTCACCCCTACTTTATAGCATACTAGTGTTCGACACCACACGTTGCGCGGTGTTAATAAAGTTTTTAGAAAATAATGTAGTTTAATGAACCGATAATCACATATTATATATTAGGTTAATAAAAATCAATATTAGATTTGATGTGAAGTTGTCTCATCATCTTTAGTTGCTTCTTTTGAGTTCTAATATACATAATAAAGTAATAACTAATAAGTTTTATATCGTTATACGTTTTAATCGACTCGAATAATTAAAAAACATGTGAGACTATTAATTATAACAATAAGATGTTTAATGAGTTTTTTTTTTTTTTTTTTGCATAACTCATAATATATTGATTTATCCCAACATAACATTGACATAAAATATTTATATTCATCATGCAAGTACAATAGTGTTGTCTTCCGGTGTTGTGGCAGACTGGTAATCACTCGAAGGTTCATAGCGCTCTAACCGAGTTTGAGCCTTCTCATGCACATGCTTGAAGACATATAAGTGGGACCACAAAATTAGTGATTTTGCTATTCAATTTTTATGTTGGAGAATTTGTAGATCTTTAAATTTTATTAGTAACTTAATTTAGTTACTTGAGGCTTATAATGTAAAAATCAAAACCTTTTAAAATTATTGGTTTCATCTCTTGTACCCTATTAACCACAAACAAGAACCAAAAACCATTCACATTAAATTGCAAGTAAGAATTTGCATCAAATAGTCAAACATTGGTCATGTTGGTTACACTTTGGATCAAGAACAATTTTCATGAAAGATGGAAAAAGGCAAAAAAAAAAAAAAAACTAGTAAAGGATAAAACCCACAACACACTAACTTTCATTCCCAACACAAAATCCATTACAACTTTCATTACCTTCATTTAGCCAAAAACATAGAGGTAAGCACGACTCAAATGCCATCTTCACCAAGCTCAAACCCTGTAGATATCAATCAAGAAACAAATTGAACCTCTTTTAGTAATAGATCTACGCTGCATTTAAATGAGTAATACATCAAAGCATACCTATGTTGTTTCCAACAGAACCACCTTTTCCTTAAGTTCACAACAACCTTCCCTCGCGTTAAAATCGTCCAATATGGAGAGGAAAGAACTCATGGACCCGGGATTGACCACCAATTCATTTGCAATCAAGAGAAACATTGGCTTCATCACAAACCCGTCGCCCTCAAACGTAAGCGCCTTTAGCTTCTTGGCCATGGGGACATCTACATTAGGCAAGGATGGTCCTTCATTGCCCCCAAGGATGTCAACGGCAGGGCCGGGTTGAAAAATAGAGTCTTCCTTAGGGGGGACAAAAACATTAGGTACCAATGTTTGGTCATGACCCTCATCGCTGCCAGTGGTGGGCTTCAAAGTAGAATCAAGGAAATCCACAGAATCTCAGTTGGCTTCCGCAAATAGAACTTTTTGGGTAACCTTGTGGACGATAAGCCTCAGTTAAATCGGATAAACTTGATGAGGTCATCGTTTTGTGTATTTCGAACGTACTTTAATTTTGCGATGAAGATGAAGCTTTAAAAACAAATGGTGCTTTGTATAAAAATGGGAATGAGAACAGACATTGCATTGATTAAAATATTAGGAAACCATCATCATAGTTTATTTTCTCATATAAGTTATTTGGATGTTGAACTTATTTAATAAAACAATACAAAATTGGTAGAATGTTCTATGCTTCAAGATAGAACACAACTTGTATTAAAAAAGGTGAAAATTGCAACAAGATACAACGATTGTAACACGATATCTTTAAGTATTGGGGATTTTAAAGTTCGACACCCAAAAGAATGACCAAAACCAACAACAGCAACAGCAACAACAATAAAATCTAAAATCCAACAGCAACAACGAAGATGAAATAAAAACAAAGGAATGGAACTCACATCTTGATAGTAAAATAAGATGCTCAGACAATTGCATGACTCATAAACATAGAAATCATGATTTGTTATCTAATTTCATGCTACGGATCCAAATAACAATAATCAAGTTCAGATAACATCGATGATCATTGATCATGGAATATCCAAAAATGCCTTATGCATAATAGATACATAAACAAATGATGACCTAATACTAATAGCCTCAAACACAATAAAATATTAAACCATTGATCAGTCACTAATATACACAAGTATATTAATCTTTAAAAAACCTATTCATACCTTAAGAGCAAATGAAAAACCAACAAGAGGACTATGTAAAGAAATCGAGAATATATACAACATTTTTTCAACTGTCGGGTTTCTTAAATGAAGATGGGGGAAATACTTTTTTGAATATTTTAACTCTTGGTTTTTTATTTTCTGAAAAAAAAATATGAGGAGGAGGCGATGATATATGTTTAGGCGTATATAGGGTTTGAGGGTATATTTGGAAGGTATTTTCAAAAGCCAAAACTCTACTAAAAAAGCCAGGTTTTTCATACTTTTAAAAAAGTGCATTCATGTTTACTCAAAAAGCACTTTTGAAAAGTGCTTTTAGGTTTGTCAAACAATATTTTTAACTTATTGGCTTTTTGAAAAACAAATAAGTCAACAATCACTTTTGAAAAGCAATCCCAAACACCCTCTAAACATAACAAGTAAAGTTTGGTTTAATCATTAAAAACTAAATGAAAATTTTAGTTTTAGTAAAAAAATTTATACATACTTTTCTTTTTAAATTATATAATAATATAGAAAGAGTTCAAACGAGAACGATAACTTTTAAAAAAACTTCCTTTTACGAATTTTTTTTTTCACGTACAAAGTCATATATATTTAAGTACTGGAAAAAAAGGACGCAGGGCAACTGGCACACAACTTAAAGTCGTGAACAAATCGCGTACGTTGTAAATCATATATGATTAACTCACAAATCATATGTGATATTCTATGTGAATCATCTATAATTATGTACATGGTATGTTATGTGGATTTCCTATGCTAATCATATAAAATTTGTACATTAGAAAAGTTTTTCTTAAAACGATTGTATTATTGTATGAACTCACCTCTATATACCGCAAATAATAAGTAATTTAGATATCCTTTTATCTTTGGTGAATAGTGATGTATGAATCTTCATCCATTTTTGGATAAAATTAGTAATGCCAATTGATTCGTCATTCCAAAACTACTGAAAAATAAGTATTCTCGAATTAAGGAAGAAAATAAGTTAAAAGGAAAGCTAAGAAGAAATAGGGATTTGGGGCACTTTTGGAGAAAATAGGAGTAATTTTGGGATCCAATAAATTTCTTACGGTGAAAATAAGGAAAAATTATTAATTTAATAATCTTTAAAAAAATAAGTTAATGACCCGTATATTATACGGGCATTTGAAATATGTTATTTTAATTTTTAATAAGAATAGACATTTAGATGACAATTGTCATTACCATTTAAATATTTATGTAAATTATATGTTATACCACAATTGCCATTATAATTGCTTATTACAATAGATATTTTAGTTATCTAATAGCTGTTAAAATTTTAAATATTGAAAATTTATTATTCTTTTGTCAAAAGATTTGAATTTCGTGAATGATTTTAAAACTGGAGGGATTCAGAAATAAATATGTGTAGTGTTTTGATTTGTAGGATTTTAAATAAAATAAAATATAATTATTTATAAATAATCTACAAAAATAGTTAAATTAAAAAGATGGAATCTTTAAATTTCAAGAATATTAGCAATTGAGTTTTAAATAAAATAATATTTTATTACTTATAAATAATATATAAAAATAATTAGGTTTAAAAGATGAAATCCTTAAGTTTCAGGAATATAAATAATAGAATTGTAATAAAATCTAAACAAATTAATTTATATCTATTTTTATAACTGGAGGGATTCAAAAATAAAATATGTAGTGTTTTTTATTTGTAGAATTTTAAATAAAAAATTAATTATTTATAAATAATCTATAAAAATAGTTAGATTAAAAAGATATAATCTTTAAATTTTAAGAATATCAACAATGGAGTTTTAAATAAAATAAAGTTTAATTACTTATAAATAATCTATAAAAATACTTAGGTTAAAAATATAAAATCTTTAAATTTCAAGAATATCAAGAATAGAATTGTAATAAAATCTAAACAAATTAATTTATATCTAATGTTAATAATGTAGTTAAATTAAAAAAATATTCAATATTAAACTCATTTTGAAGGTATTGTCGAGACGATTATAATGGTATAATTTATTAAAAACAAAAAACAAAAATTTTAATACATTTTAATTAATATATATTATTATCTTAAAATGATAAGAATGTAAAGTGAAAGATGAGAAACTAATGGATGTAAAGTGAAAGATGAGAAACTAATGGATAAAAAGTAATTTAATCAAATAATTCTAAGAATAAAAAATGTAAATTATAAAGATAATTATGGTATTAAAATAATAAGAATAATTGATGACATCATCATTTGATAATTTTTTTGTAATTGGCCAATCAAATGGCTCAATTTCATAATCATAACATCAGCAAAAACCTTTCTTTAATATATATATAATAAATAATAATATATAGATATAGATATAGATATAGATTGTTGAAATTAATTTTTCCACTATTCAAGGTATCTTGGTAAAAAAAACACTTTGATTTCTCGTTTGTTAAAAAACATAGAAAGAAAACCATTTTCCTTTTCTACATTTCTTACCATAAAATACAAATAAAAAATTTATTTTCGCTTCTTGAAAATTTTCTTTTCCTTTTTTTTTTCTCAATTTGAAAAAAAAAGTCTGCCTTCTTTTCTCTTCTATCAATTTCCCCCCTTATCTCTCCATATTAAACTACATAACCTTAGATAACTTCAATTTATCTCTTTTATCACGTAAATAAATGTATATATATTCGATGACTTCACCACGTGTATATATATATACACATGTATATATATGTGTTTTTGTGGGTCTATATATATATAAATATACACACTGGTGACTTTTGGTCAACATTGACATGGAAAAGGGAAGAGAAACGGATAAAAATAGGCACATTATAGACTTTTTACCACTAAATTAACTTTGTTAACAAATTTGTTAGGTTCAGGGACCTTAGTGGTGTAAAATTGAATACCACAGGGACGTGATCCATAATTTCTTGAGTTTAGGGACCATAGTAGTAAAAAATCGAAAACCACAGGGACCAAATCCGTAATTTACTCATAAATTTATAAACTTTAAAAGTCTTGATTATTTGTTATTTCAAAATACATTAAAAATCTATTAAACCAATATAAAAACTAGATCTTTGATTTAAAAAGAAAAAGAAAAAAAATTGAAAAGAGAACAAAATTGATTTTTTAAATCAAATTCAAAACCAAAATCGAGTTATACTCTTGCTTTTCGTAATCTTTTTCTATTTCGTGGTTACCCCAAAATATTTGGATTAGATAATTACCATATCTAAGCCTATATTATCCCATTATTTTTGGAATAGATATTTACCAAAACAGTTTTTTTTTTTTCCTTTAAAAATTATCCCTCTTGCTTCAATTCAGTTGTTGTTGGCCAGGTACGTACGAGTATTCCGACGTTTAAAGTTTTTCTTTCTCAATTGTTTTTTGTTGCTATTGGATTTTGAATTTTATTGTGGTTGTTTTTTATCGTTTAATGCTTCTTTCTTTTTTAATTTATCGTTATTGCTGGGTATCAAATTTTTTAAGTTCCAATATCGTTATAAGTTTATAACTCGTTGCGGTTTTCACCACAGTAACATGTTTTGAAGTCGTGTACAACATATTCTATATTGTATTTTGAAGTTGTATTTAAGTGATAAATTGATTAGATGGGTCCAACATCCAAACAACAACATTTGTAATTATAACGATTTCGCAATATTAACGATTTCAAGCAGGCACTAAGTTTAAGGCGTCGGCAAAGTTGGTTTGAAAAACAAGAATGACAACGAAATCGGCTTCATCCGATATAAGTTTGAAGCTTCTCATCAACAAGAAAACCCATAAAGTTCTATTTGCCGAAGCCAACAAAGAATTTGTGGATTTTCTCTTCCAAATCCCGTCTCTTCCTCTTGGTACGGTCACCAGGCTTCTGAAAAAGCATTCCATGTTGGGTTCATTAGGAACCCTCTATGCTAGCATTGAAAACTTAAGTGATGCTTATATGCAGCCAAATCAAACCAAAGACTCAATTTTGAACCCCAAGGTTGCCAACTATGGGGCTCATGTCCCACTATTGCTGCCTAATGATGATGATGTTCCCATGACTAAGAAGAATTTGTATACTTGTGGTGGTGGTTGTGGTTATCATAACTATGTAACGGATGATCCTACTGCTACTTGTCCATCGTGCTACTATCGTATGAACAGAGGGTTGTCCTATGTGACTGGTTCTGTTGCAACAAAGTCGACGACAAAGGGAGGTGGTTTTGTGAAGGGGGTGGTGACTTACATGATTATGGATGATTTGGAAGTGATGCCCATGTCCACCATATCCGGCATCACCATGTTGAAAAAGTTTCATGTGACGGAAATTGGTGATCTTGAGGAAAAGGTGGTTTCGTTTGGAATGAAGGAGGTACATATATTAATATATGCCTCTTGGTGTATTACTCCGTAATTGCACGTCTTATTCATGCATTAATACAATGGTTAATTTGTTTCTTGATTGATGTTTATAGGGTTTGATGTTGCTGAAGGCATTTTTTGAGTCTAAGAATGTGCTTACCACGGTGTTTATGACTTAATGAAGGTAATTAAAGTTATAATGGATTTTGGGTTAAGTTACAAAAATTATCATGTTGGGGGTCTAATCCTTTTGGAAGTGTTTTTTTTTTTTTTTTGTTTCTTTCAAGAATATTGTTCTTAATCCATGTTTATATAGTTAGTGAAGAAAATTTGATACAAATTCTTGTTTGCAAATTGAGTGAATGGTTTGGTCAACAATCAAATGAATTATGTTTTATTGGTAGGCACTCCACCTCTTACTCGGTAAGAGGTGTTAAGATGTTAATAAACACCAGATTAATTAAGGTCGTCTATCAAACGTACTAGGTAAGCTCTTACCGTTAAAGCCACAATTGTCCTCGCTTCTTTCCCATCCCCTATACCCATGGCCATTGCCACCTCAGCGCTACGTTATTCTTTTCCTGCCTCACCCAATATATGTATTATGCCCAACCAATCTTACCCACACCTTTTATTTTATTAAATTATTAATAAAAGAAGATAGAGTTATAGATAGATAGATAGAAGAGGGAGAAAGGGCATGAGGGGGGTAGGGGGTGGGTTTTCCTCAGCGAGCTCTAGAGCCCAATGGCAACCTACCCGCCGTAAACCCACTATCAGGGTAGTGGAGATTACCCGCCCTCAAGGGGTAGACTAAGAGTCATCTCCCTCACTTACTTTATTGGGTTTTAATCGCAGACATCAAAATGGACTGTCAGTAAACATAGCACTCAATTAGAAATTACCAGGCAAGAATGTTATCTCTATCGTACTTGTTATACTTCTTACCGGGTATGATTCTCGGTTTTTGTCATGCTTACCTGATAAAATAAGTTTCCGCTAGTAAGCACTTACTAGGGGTAAGTTCTCAGTGAAACCAGACGAGCACCACCACAGTTGATGACTGGGCAGTAGTCTCGTCTAGGAGAACCAACCAATGGCGAAAGGCATTTAGTTTGTGTCTTTTAGCAAACAAATGTATACAACTCATTTTTGGAAAAGCTTTAATCATATATACAAGTACATGTGGTGTTTTTAAGTTGGTTGCGTTTGTGTGTGAGTTGGATTTTATTGTGTTATTTTTAGGCACAAGGAAAAAAGGGGTAATATTATGTAATTGTGTTGTTTAATTGATGTATGTTTTGGTTTAAGTACGGTAAAAAAATTTATACAACCAGTGATATTTTAGTAGATATATTATTAGTCATTGATATACTCACATGTAATGAAAATTGCTACAGAGCTATTGGTATATGTGTGTTTATGCTCATTATTTGTAAATCGGTAAATTAAATTTGGTGCCTCGTGTTTTACTTGATATATTGGCATTTCGGTAATGGTTCAACTTTGTTATTACTTATAGTTGTGCACCTTTTGTTCATGCATTAATACATGCTTACATGCTTAATTTGTTTTTTGATTGATGTTTATAGGTTTTGATGTTGTTGAATGCGACGTGCTTACCACAAATATGGCTTAATGAAGGCAAAGTTATAATGGATTTTGGGTTAGTTACAAAAATTAGCATGTCGGGGGTTTAAACCTTTGGAAGTTTTTTTTTTTTTTTCTCTCTTATTTTGCTTCTTTCATGAATATTGTTCTTAAACCATGTTTATGTACCTAGTGATGAAAATTTGATACAAATTTTTGTTTGCAAATTGAGTGAATGGTTTGGTCAGCTATCAAATTAATATTAAGGGTCGTCCATCAAATGTTTATTGAGTCAGCACTTGTCGTTAAGAGTAACCTCCCTGACTTATCTTATTAAAAGGGATTGCTAGCTAGTAAATATCTTTTACTCGGTTAGTGATTACCGGGTAAGATTCTCCATCCTAATTATAGTTCTTAATGGGTAAGATTCTCGATCTTTTTCATGTTCACACAATAAGACAGGTAACAACTACTAAGTGCTTACTAGGTAAGCGTTTAGCGAATAGCTCCTCAATGAACCAACATGTGTATGACATTAATGGTGTCTAAATAACGCTCGTTATGTCCATCGGTCAAGTAAATTTACGTGTGTCGTTTTTGACTTGGTCCATCTGGCATTTTAATTTTGGTTATGGAATTTAAACTTCAATCAGATTATAGAGAAGGATAGTGAACTCAAATTCTACGTTTACTTATTACTTTATAATTTCAGAATAATGAATCAACTTTGGCTTAGGTTGTTTTGGCATAAATAAGCTAGGTTATAAGCTAGTCTATCCAAACATGTACCATAAAGCTAGCCTTTTGAAACACTACTTTGAGTAGTTTGTTAGGAGCTTTTTGTAGCTTTTTTCCAACTATACCCTTATTAATATTAATTATAAAATTCAAAGATACCCCTTTTGGTCATTTTACATACTCATAAGCTAGTTTTTATCAAACATAATTTATTTATAAGTTAGTTTATCAGCTACTAGCTAATTTATCAACTATATCCATCATCCTTGTGGTTTGAAACAATACCCTTGTCTATCATCCTTGTGGTTTGCAACTTTTTTACCCTTGTCTGTATGGTTAAATTTGGAACAATTTGGTCATTTTGTGTATTAGTTAGAAAGGAGTAAGCTCCAATTTTGATTCTTGTGGTTTACGCATAAATGATCATTATGGTATTACGATATACATTTTATATTTGGACAAGTATTCTCTGGTTAACCATGTTTTAAATTTATTTGCTTCAGTGTTAGGTAGGTTCAACAATTTTGTTTCTTATCAAAGATAGGGAAATGATTATTTAAATACTTTCGTCAATAAAATGTATTGAAAATAAATGTTTAGAAGGATTTAATAATATTTTATTAAATATTAACAATGTGTTTAACAACTTCTCCAAAATGAAGAAAATAGGGATTTTAGACAAATTTGATCTCTAACAACTTCTCTAAAACTTTCTTCAAAGTAGAAAAAGGACGAGAGAAAGTGTAAAAATCTCCAACTTTGAAGAACTCTACAAAAATAATTATCATAATAAAGAAATGATTTTTTTTTATTTCATTCCACCAATAAGAATTTATGAAATCAAATATTTAGGAGAAAAAATTAATATTTTAATAATATAAGTAATGATGTTATCTTCAAAATGAATAATATGTTAAAGTTGAATGCATTTTTTTTATAAAGATTTTAAACCTTAGATCTCCATTTTAGGGAATTTTAAAGAAGCTGCTAGAGATGCTGTTAGAATAGCTAAAATAAGGTAGTTGTTTGAGTTGAATGTAACACTTAAAAGAAAAATGCTCTAGTTTATAGAAAATATAACATAATTATCGGAAATGCTCTTATGTTTTGTCTCTATTTCACATATAGTATAATGGGTGGTGAGAAAAATCAAAAGTATATGTTCCATCTAAAATGAGATGGAATGGTGGTTTGATTATGCACTGCTATCTAGATCATAAACAAACGTGTCTTCTTTTCTTCTTCCATAACCCGAATTTTGTGCGACAAATTATGAGGTTAATTCATGTAGGTTTTTTGTCTTCCAGTGTTGTGGCGGATTGGTTATCACTCGAGGGGTTCATAGCGCCCTAACCGATTTCAAACCTTCCCGGGCGCATGCCTAGGGACATTTAAGTGGGGCCATGTTTAGCCCAAAATTTGATGGGATTTAGTCGGGCTTTGGCCCAGACACCCTTCCAAAAAAAAGTCATGTAGTTTTATTGATTCATGGTTTATGTAAGTTTCTTTCGAGCATGTGGCATTAACACTATCGTGCGTGGTCCATGGGATAACATAAAACTGCCTATTTAGCTTAATTATCCTCATTTCCTTTTTCCCCGATAATGTGGTGAGTAGCTCATAATCAAGAGTTTCTTTATGGTTTTGAACTTAGATCTAACCAACAGTTTCAAATCTAGACTTGAAATTCGTCTTAAGGGTTACTAGTTGAAACTCGAACTTGTTAGAGATCAAATTATAAGAAGCTTGCAAATACTACAATTGATTTAAGTTTGACTTGTAAAACTAATGAACACATTAAATTTATAGGCATAACTAGTTTGTTTGCATGAATTTAGATGGTTTTGATCACGTTCATAAACTAAAGGGTTAATCAAGTTTAGTTTGTTTGAAGAAAGTTGAGTGCATCTAAAAATTTTGTCTAACATTTTAACGGACCAATTGGGAGTGTTAAAATGCGGGGGAATGAAAAATGGTAAGAGCATTAGAATGTGGCGAATGAAATTTTTAATCACGAGGGTGTTTGGTTTATACAATAAATAAAAATAAAAATATTATTACAATCCTGAAACAACATTCCGTTAACTAAACAAATACATTTTAATTCGTGAGGTTCCATTTTAGTCAATAAACATGTGGTCGAACTTCAATGTATTCCATTCTAATATCTTCAAATTCCACCAAATTTTATAATGGGAATAAAACCTTTTTCTCATTTACATTCACAAATATTTCACTAAGAAAAAACCATATGGATTGGTTGATTGGGTTGAAAACATATGAACAACCCATTTGGGTTAGTCAGATTGTGTTTAAACAAAGTAAAATCAACATTGATAACTTAAAATTAAAAGAAATCTTTTTTAGAAATACGATGGACCATCCCACAAAATATACCAGCCATCAAGTATTTTTCATATTGCATATAACTTTTCAATAATGTCCTCTTATGAGTAACCATTTGCTCGTTGTTGTTGAGTCATTTTCCATAACCTATACCCAATAAAGAGAAATGCAAACAGTTTTAGAGAACCCGTTAAAACTTTCGTTTATTATCAAGTTGGTCGGGTCACTTTAAACCCATAACAATTTCAACCCAATAGATTTAGTTCACTCTGAATCTGTGTCGATTATATGTCGAGTTTCTTCGAGATTGATTTTTTCAAACCGGATCCATCGGTTCATTGTGAAACTTCTCAATACGAACCAAACGGGCCAATTGTGTAAAGTTGAGATAATTTAAACGTATATAAACCTGGGCCAAGTAATTGGGCCAATAGCCTGTTAAGTTTACATATTGAAAACGGCCCAGCCCATTTATGAAAAACTATTTTGTACTATAAATCTCATCTCTCAATTCCTAAACCCTAGTTGCTGCCGCGCCTCTTCAACGTTTTTCAGGGTATGTTTTCCGCCATCTCTGTTTCTGGTTTCAATCTGGATTTCTAGGGTTTCTAAATCACATTTGCACTTCTTACGAATCGATTCTATATGTTTGCAACTTACAGATCTATCAATGAAAACATTTCTGTTTATGGTCCTAATTGACCTATATGTATATGTGATTTTTCAGTTGATTTATCATCGGAGTAGCTTCTGTTAACAATGGCGCCTAAAGGTTCGTATCTTATATTCTAGCAGCTCGTTTTTGTGTTTTTTTAATGCTGCTATTTCCTCAATTTGTGTTTTTGTAGATAAGTTTAGAGGTTCATAAAAGTTTGTAGTTTGTGCTAGGGTTTGCTGAAAAAAATCAGTTGTTATAGGATGTAGGTTTATAAGTATATTAACTTTATTCATAATAGTTCACTGTTTACCAAACTTGTTACCAATTGAATTGGTTGTTGTGTGTGCCTATAACTAATGGTGATACTTTTAAGCATGTTTCATTATATTGGTTAAACTAGAAACTGTTATTGAATTGGTGAAGTACATTTTTACATATACTTAGTATAATGTATTGGATGCAACAACTTCCATAGATTGGTTAGTTAATGAACTTGTGGATGGACTGTCTGATTTTTATAATAGTTCATATACGAATGGGATTGACTGTTTTGGTACTTACTGTTCTTAAGGTCATTTTATGAAATGAGGGTAAGAATCTTGATTTGGTATAGGTATGGTATATAAGTGAAAAATTAACTTCACATTGCAAATATGAATCTTTATATATAAAGAAGTAAAGAAGTTAATGAATTTGTGTGTAAACATGTCCAATACATATCAAGTAATAGAAATTGAATAGAATCAAAAAATTTAGTTATAGACAAGCAACATGGTGATTGACTTTGTAAGACTCTTGTATGGTCTAATTTGTCATTTGTCCTAATTGTAAATAGTTGCCAAATGTGATGTATAACGTATGCTCTGATTAAATTTGCTTTGTGCTAATTTCTAAATGAACGTATTGGGTCCAAAACCGTTTTTGTGTCTGAAGTTTTTTAAGGATCTTGTTTGTGGACAATACCTGAACTATCCTCACATACTAAAATCAACCAATGTTTAAAATTACAAGTGTCTGCATTTTTTTTGTAATTATTTGTATAGGAGCTGTACTTTACACTTTGCCGTCATTGTGTTAATAAGAGATAAAACATATAAATATACTCATCTCAATTGTAACAATAAAACGTTAAAAACGCAAATTTGGTACTTTTTTAGTAAAGTCAGTTAAGTGGACTGCAGTTTATAAAAAGTCAGAACATGTATGCCTGGTATAGAGCTAATGTAGGTGTTAATCATAGATGAGCTGATAAAACATCACCGATGGGTGCTTGTGCTAAAACATAATGTTCCACACACTTCCTTACTTTCAAATCTTATTTTTATGGTTTTTTTGTAACCAAATAACGTCACAGTTTTTTACTAAATTCCCATTACTTACGTTTTCTTTTGTTTAACAGCTGACAGCACAAAGAAAGGTGATGCAAAGGCTCAGGCCTTGAAGACAGCCAAGGCTGTGAAGACTGGTTCAACCTTCAAGAAGAAGGCCAAGAAGATCCGAACCAAGGTCACCTTTTTCCGCCCAAGGACATTGAAGACCGACAGGAACCCCAAGTATCCTCGCATCAGTGCCCCACCAAGGAACAAGTTGGACCACTATCAGATTCTTAAGTACCCATTGACCACAGAATCTGCAATGAAGAAGATTGAAGACAACAACACACTTGTTTTCGTCGTTGACATCCGTGCTGACAAGAAGAAGATCAAGGCTGCCGTGAAGAAGATGTACGACATCCAGACCAAGAAAGTCAACACACTTATCAGGTATTTTCATCAATCTTTATTGTGTAATCACCCTCTTAATAACTAAGATTATGCATCTAATTGTTTTTATGCTTTTGCATTTTGGTCAAGTTTTTATCATTCATCAATTGGCGGTGCTCTTTAACTTTGTTTGATTGCATTGCAGACCCGATGGAACGAAGAAGGCTTACGTTCGATTAACTCCAGATTATGATGCTTTGGATGTTGCAAACAAGATTGGTATCATCTAAGCTAAGGGGCTATTGTTTCGGTGAGGTTTTGTGTTGTCATTTTGACCTTATTGTTAGTTTTGTTGTCTTGAATAGCATTCTGAATTTCTTTCTGTGTTTGCCTTAAATTTTGGATTCAAAAAAAATGCTTAATGGATCATACTTCAATATAATGTTGAGCTATTTGGTTGTCATGTTATTTTTTCATGAATCATCTGCCATTTTTAGATTTTAGTTTGAGATAAAAGAGATTTTTGAAAAATAGTGTTCTTTTTAAAGATCAAATTGATGGTTTTATTCTTTGGTCATCTAATTCTTTTAAAGCAAGTACTATCACATCCTCATAGTTGGTAAGGTTAGAGATTGATACCTGAATCCTCATAGTTGGTAAGGTTAGAGATTGATACCTGAAATTTGGTTATCTGTTATGGGTTTATTTTCAGAATTGCTTTTTACGACAGAGGCATAAAATAAAAGTTCTGCTTTAAGTCATTCTACAATATGCAATTTTCACTAAGAAAAACTGAGTTTGCTTCATTTTATATTCCATATTTTATTTCATAAATTTGATTGTTGTTTGTAGTAAAATATGAGGAAATTAGCATATGTTAAATATTAATCCACCATGATATTAATTTTGTTGTAAATTTTTTTTTTAATAAGCTTGTGTAATAACTCATAAGTATAAAATGCGACAAATGCACTAAGCTACCAGGTTTTTGGTTAAATTACGCACTTGTTCGTGTTAAACGCAATATGTGTAACTTGATCTGTGTCTAGATTCTTAAATATCAAATATATCTTTTTCAATGATAATCTATATACTTATTAGGTTGTTTTTATACGTAACTAATTTAATTAGTCGTTGTTATTATGCTTATTTACATTTAATCGTCTTTTTTAAATGTATCTTGGAGTATATTACACTTTTGCTCCCGATCATCGTTATCACTTGCCATTAATATTCTCGTTTCTAAGGCTAGTTAATTGAAATAATCTACTAGAAATAATTGTAAAAGTGGGTATGAAGAAAGTAATCCACCGAGTCAAAAATATAAAATTTAAATCATAAGGAGAAAAATAATTATGTATTATAAACTATGAGGAGGAAAATTGTAACTTTAAAACTACAAGGACAAAAACATAAAAGTTTAGCAAATTGTAGGGATTAAAACGGAATTCACTCTTGAACTAATTACAATGATCAATACTTTGTTACATTTTAATCTCTCAAGCTAACTTTTATTATAAACGATCCTTAAATTTTGGATATTTTGGTCCTTTTCAGGAATCTTTATTTTTAAACATAGAAAAACAAACAAATACAAGTATTATTGTAGTATAACACACACATATAAAGAAAAAGCTTCGATTCTACAACTCCATTCCTATATCTCAAGATCACTTATCTATTTTCGTTATCTGAATACCAGGTTTCGTTTGTATTTATATGTTGGTATTAAAGGATATGGATGGCTCTATCGGCTATGATGAGTGTGGTGGAGGTAGAGGAATTCACCATTTTTTGTGATTTGCTTTGAGAAGCCGTTAACTAAGTCATAGTTTCTATATGATTTGGATCTTATCATTTAAGGTTCAATTTAGTTTTAGTTTTAAGGTTTTTCTTTTGATCTAGGTATTGAAAGCTTTTGAGTTTATTGTTTCATGCGAGTTCATTATGTATCGAAGTTAGCTAACCTTCATTCAATAAAGACAATTCAATAACGTTCTAAACCTAAATAAACATATGAATCGCCCATGAATGTCAATGACCAAGAATTGGCAATTGATGCAGGAACAAGATAGAGGCACGCCGCAAGGTAAATTTGGGAGTATGGACTACGAGATAGATAGAGAAATTGATGGAAGATGGTCTTTTCATGGTGGGTTTTGTTTAAAAAGAAGATGGGTGGGATTAGGTGAAAGTTCATCAATAAGTTGTATACATTTTTTACATTAAAAAGTATTTAAAAAATATATAAAATAAAACAAAAGGGAGGGATTTAAAGACCAAAATACCCTTAATTTCAACCGAATTTTTAACGGGTAAATGAGATAGAACAAATTTGAAATAACTGCACAATTTGCAACCAGATTGATTTAATCGGAACAAAAATGACAACTCATTAATAAAAAACGTAATCAATCTAAAGTGTGAAAGATAGTTAATAAGATTGTGAGTGGAAAATGTAATTTGCTCTATCTTATAAAAAAAGAAATAAATTAAATTATCACTTAATTTACTTCTGTCTTATTAAATTTGTTTATTTTTTATTCTAAGGTGTACATGAGTTAATTTTAAATCTTTTTAATTTACTTTAATCTTATGCATAACTTACATGAACTTCAAATTATAACTTGAGAATCGCTATATAAAGTATAAACATTGATTTTTATTAAAAAAATAGTGTTAATCTTTCATTCTTTTCATGTTTAACCATAAATTTATATATGTTATATAATATGGATTTTTTTTATAAAAATAATAACAATTTGATATTTATTGATTAGATGACTCGTAACGGTTACAAGTTTGTGCATAAATTTGATTAACAAGATATTATGTGAATGAAAAATTGTTTAAAAATCAGAACATGAGACATAGAGAGATATGCATATTTAATATGCGTGGAAGTGATGGTTTAATATATAAATCCAATTTCCTCCATTAAAGTATTAATTTATTTCTAAAAGATTTCCTAAATCTTAAAATAATATGATATTAGTTTACTACGTAATTCTAGATATAAAATATCAGTTATTTGTTTTAATAAAAGACAAGATTGCTTTACATGCTACACTGATTAAATTTCAATCTAATAAATAAATTTCAACTATTTTATAGTTTATAGCATTGCAATTCTTAAATCATGACGTAAAATGAATAAAAATAATGTCTTCAAAACAATAAAGTAATCGAATTATGTTAAATTTTATCAAAGATGTCTAGCTCATTGGTAACGTAACATTTTAGAGGTCAATAAAGGATATCCTTAACTACTCGTGTTTGAACCCCATAAAGAACATTTAATGATATTTAGATCATGAGTCTTGCCACATACGGTGCTATTAACTAAACTGTATCTTGATCGACAGAAATTACTCAGATACCCTTGTAAGTTTGGATACGTAGAAACGTGTATGTATATATATATTTTTTGGACGGCAGATAAATACACACATACACCCCTACCGAAGTCGAAGAGGTATCCAGGATCCATTCGGGCACCCGACTAATCATCTTGACCATGGAAAATTGGAAACCGATACAGGCCCCTCACTCATGCCCGGCCCGAAAGTCGACCCATGAACTAGGGTGTCGCATCCTGTTCCCCCTCTGAATCAAATACAATAGACAGGAATACCATCTATTGCCCCTCTCAGGATGTTACCAACCCATATATGTATTTACTTGTTGTTAAAAAAATGTTAAACTTTAAAATATTTTATTTGAAAAATACATAAATAAAGTGGGTAATTATCAGGGGATGAATGATATGTCATCAAACAAAAGGTCCATAAAAGGGAGAATGAAACAGATGAAATGGACTGGCAACTTCAATCATCATGCTCCCACCTTATTAAAAAAATCAAAATTAAAAATTAGAATATAAAATATAAAACCAAAAATATGGGAAGTTTTTCTCTTTCCCTACGCCACTTTTTGTTAATTCCTTTCCCCCACTATTCGCTGGACAGCTGTCCTCGAGCTCTGTGATTACCAAAAACTCCCTGCGACTTGCACACCTGGAAGGAACTACCTTTTTCTACTACAAAAGAGATATGCAACTCCCAACACCCTTAACTTTCACTTTTTACAATTCAACCCAAAATATTCTTTATCCATATCTCAACCTTTTCATTTTTATTCCTCTCCATTACCTTTTCCCATTTTCCATTTACACTCATGTTGTGAGTAAATGATTGATATGTGAATAATTGAAACATCAATGTGAATATGTTTATATGAACCTATATAAATGATTTGTAACTTTGTTTTACATGTGTAATTTTAAATATTTTATTTAGTGATTTACATATGAGATGTGTGCCATCGGCTCACTTGTAGTTTATTATGTTTCAATCGTGTGTCATAATTTGTTTATAATTTATATGTAAAAGATTGATACCGACAACTTCAATCGACTCACATCGAATGCCAATTTCGTAATGTGGAGGACATTCTTGACTCACTCAGCGGTTATGGCTATGGGGAATTCCCGGGTTTGAACCCAAGACCATTTCATATTGTGTAAACCTATCACCAACCCATTACTAACTAAAATACACGTCATTGACTGTTTAAAACTTATATTTGAATATTTTAGTCTCGTATCATAAATTATCCACGATTTGTCTATTCTTTAGTTAACAAAGGTGTAACCATACCATATAACCACAGGCTGTCGCATACTGGTTAAAACTTGTGAGGGAAGTGGCTTGTTAACCCTTCTATCCCAGCTTTGAATCTAGACTATTTCAGATTGTGGCCACTGGGGATTAACTCAAGGCAGCATGCTTTAGCTGTCGGTGAACCTTGCCGGGATTAGTCGGGTAAGCCTCAGATACCCTTCAAAAAAAGTGGTAACCATACCATACATCATATATTATCTCTTATGCTTCTTTTATTAGTTTCTTTTAACAGCTTCGCCTCAGCGGTAGAGGTACAGAGTTTGAACATGGTTGATCTTATCCGGGGCCCGAATTCAAACCCACCCCTTTACACCCCTAATTAATTCGGTAGGGCTGCTTCACCTCCCCACATGGATAATATCTCCAAGGGCCCCAAGGAAAATACCCTCAGGAAGCTCCAAAGAAGAAATTTTTGTATTTTATTTATGGTGCAATAAAATCACATTCAAGACCAATACTTAAAGAAACCGAAAACTCAAAGGTTACTTTTGACAAGTATCCATGTTTGATTGTGTTTCATAGGATGACAAAACGACGACGTAGGATGATGCAACGAACAAACAAAGTAGAAGGTGAAAAAAATATACAAAAAAGAAACTTCCGGCTCCGAGTCAAAACTCTCTCTCCTTTCACGCCTTATTTGACCGAGTCACCAACTCGGTTCTCTCTTTTATGCTCTCTCTCTTTCACACCCCCAAATTTGGAGAGAGAAGAAGAAGGAAAAAAAAAGTGAAAAATCTCAACACAAATTCAGTAATTCACTCGAAATTTAACAACAATTTCATAATTAGAATAATCGATTATCCATCATCATCATCATCTCAATTTGTAATTATTAATGGTTGGTTTTAGGGTTTTGAGAGAGTTTTAATTTTTAGTTTTTTCGTTAATAGGAAGGGTTTTTGGTTTTTGGTTAGGGTTTGTGGATTGTGTGTGTGAAAGATGATGGTGTCGAGAGGGCTGTTCGGGTGGTCCCCACCGCATGTGCAGCCACTGACGCCGGTGTCGGAGGTTTCGGAGCCGCCGGAGTCTCCGTCGCCTTACATGGACATGAGTAACGATGCTTTGCCGGTTGAGGCGGAGGAGGAGATGGAGGAGGAGGAGGAGATCGAGCCGCCTCCGGCCACCGTGCCGTTCTCGAGGCTGTTTGTGTATGCCGATAGGCTTGATTGGGTGCTTATGGTGGTCGGATCGCTTGCTGCGGCGGCCCACGGGACCGCGCTGGTGGTGTACTTGCATTACTTTGCGAAAATTGTTCAGTTGCTGGCTCATGATCACGAGAGCGCGGATGTGCTTTTCGATAGGTTTAAAGAGGCAAGTTGTTTAATTTGCTAGTTAGGTTGATTTTTGTTGCTGGTGTTGCCATTGAGTTTTTGAGTAAACTGTGAGCAATTAGGATGAAGTATAGATTATAATTAAGAATTGTTTTTAGTGATCATAGCAGAAATGTAGCCACATTATAATTAAGCCTTATCGTATGTTGATGTTGATTCTGTTTGTTAACTTGTTCAATCATGGTATTTTGAAGTACTCATGTTTAATTGTGATGTTGCATTGAATGTACTTAACTTATTTCTAGCTTTTATGCTGATTAGAGATTAAGAAAGTTCTTTGTCTAGCTTCATAGTAGGGATAGATTGTAGTGAGGCTCATGATCAGTTGGAATAAGCAACTTTGATCTTCTTCATGCTAATATGTTCTACACCCTTTAAATGTTTAAGCGAGGAAAGATAAGAAACATGAGACTTTTTATAATGGGGTCTCTGCGTGATATACTGCATTTGTGCATTAATCAACTAAGAAAGCAATAATGCAGTAGCATAGGTCCATTGGTTATCATTTGTTCAGAGCACAACCTACTGTTTGACACCATATGTGGGCTGCTTTTTCCCTTTAGTGTGGGTACGGATTATACTAGAGACTGTTCTGCTAACTTCTATTGTTTTAAGTTTCATCTAGTTTTCTCCCCCTTTTTGTTTTATGCGAATCTGTTTCTTCTTGATTGTCGATGTTGAGGATGGGGTTGATCATTGATGGTAAACAGATAGGCTTTAGACATGGGAGAAGAATAAGCCATGGTTGCGAATGGTCAAGACATTACACATATCTCCACCTGCTGGTGCTAGCTGTAAATTGTAGGCTTGATACTTAGGCAGTGGGCAGGGTAAGTTAATTATACAATTAAGAATATTTGGCATAAAGATCTTGTTTTTCTGCAAAAACAATCTCATTATCATATATTGCTGCTGAAAATCTTGGCCTCGGTAGAAACATTTGTTGGGACTTGGGAACACCATAAATAAAAGTTACTTGGTTCAGGACCTCCTTACACGTAAAATTCTCTCCTTGAAAGCCATAATGTTGCATAATAAATGACAATATCTTACACATAAGATTATGTCATTGATCATTTGTAACATATCAGATGCATCGTGTCTGTCATTGATTCAAACGGGGTGATTTTATATGATATCTGACTTGTTCAGAAACATGCATTTGGATCTTGAAGAACATTGGCTTGTGCTTCTTGGGACTGACAGGCCCAATTTGTATTTTAGTTCTCCTAGATCCACATGTGGATATCTATCTTTTTGACTTTATAGAGTTTAAGTTTGCATTCCGATATCAATTAACTGGTCTGTTGAGAGCCTGAACTATAACATATATATTCGCATGACCACAATCATGTGAATCATCTCTCTATGGATCAAAATATTCTTCTTAAGAACTTTTTTTTTTTCTGAGACTAGTTCTTGGGTAATTTATGAATTTATCCATGGTTATTTGCTATGTTATGGCTATTTTTCAATTTTTGTTCAATCGAAGTATCACATGCTCATATTCTTTCATGCTAGGCTCACAGAGTTGCCTTGTGTCCGGTTTCTTCATAAATTCATGCCCTGAAGCTTTATTGACTATTACATGAGGGTGCGTGCATGGTTTTTGTGGAGAGTTTAAGCGCTAAAGCTTTTTTGGTCGATGAAGGCCTCATGTTAGAATTTTTTTTCTGCTATTAGTTCCTCCCCAAATACTAGATTAAGTTGATTACCATATTTTTTTTCTCCAAATTTCTGCAAAATATTTTGTAAAAGTTTCGTTTTGATAGGTTGCGCTACAGATCTTCAAGGATGAACCATGAAGTTCATCATCATACTCATAATTATTTCATGAATGTAAAATTTATCATTCATACAATGTTTGGACATGCTTCAGCTCTCTTATATGGATAGCTAATTTGACTCTTAGAATAATACATCAATCAAAAATGATTTTTTATGAATTCATGTTAAGTAGCATTATCTCTCAAGGCTGTGGTTACTTCAACTTTTGTAAGACGATTGGATTGTTTTTCATAAAGTGATGATGTTTTATGATTTCTGCAGCTTGCTCTCATCCTTGTGTATATTGCTGGTGGTGTTTTTGCTGCTGGTTGGATAGGTAAATAGTCTAATTGAAAAGCTTCGTTTCTTTCTCACTTTCAGTTGGATTATGCTCTTTACAACTATCATTTCTAATTGTTGCATTCAGAGGTTTCTTGTTGGATTCTTACCGGAGAAAGGCAGACTGCTGTTATCAGGTCAAAATATGTGCAAGTACTGCTGAATCAAGATATGAGCTTTTTCGACACTTATGGGAACAATGGAGACATTGTCAGCCAAGTGTTGAGTGATGTATTGCTTATTCAGTCTGCCCTTAGTGAAAAAGTATGTTCACCTTTCACCAAATATTTGCTTAGTGGAACTAATATGTAGTGCAATAAATTTGTCTGATTAATTTTATTGGTGCAGTTTGGAAACTATATTCATAATATGGCTACATTCTTTAGTGGCCTTGCAATTGGATTCATCAACTGTTGGCTAATTGCCATCATCACTTTAGCCACGGGACCCTTTATTGTGGCTGCAGGAGGAATATCAAATATATTTCTTCATAGGCTTGCTGAGAGTATTCAAGATGCATATGCTGAAGCAGCAAGTGTTGCTGAACAGGTTACTTCATTTCCCCTATTACTTTTCTGGTCCCTTGGTCAAGTGAAAACCAGAGTCTCTTAGATACAATGACATTGTGAATACACTTGTAGTCTTTTTCTTGTGTAAGTGATTTGTTAATTTACATAGTTGATTAAAAAGATTGGAGAAAAAACTCGTAGGGTTCCACCAGCGATAGCGATATCTACCGATAGGTTCCAAAGCTATTTAAAACATTTCTGGAAGTCAAGGATATGTATGTGTGATGCCATGTGAAAGTATTGGGTTTTTTGTTCTCGTTGCTGATCTCAATGCTTGCACTCAATATTGTTTGAAGCTGGCATAAATATACATCCTCATTTACCTTTTTTATGAACCTTTTGTTCCTTCCTTCATTTTTGTAGTGCATCATTGCCACCTCATGTATAATTAAATAAAGTAATTAAATGAATAAATGAGGGGGAAGGGGTAGAGTACAACTAGAAAATAGAGAGGTCTGTGGTTAGTCAATAATTGTTGTTTTGCGTTTAAAGATGAGTTTGCTTTCCTCGTTTCAATATGTACATAACTTTCACTATTTTGATATGCTTGATCTTGGAACCAATTTAAATCAAATTTTGCATTTGTTTGAGGCTATTATGGAGTTGTGAAGCTTGATAGACTTGTTGTGGTATTAAGATCACACCCCACTACTTTTTGCACATATGAGTTTCCAATTTTCTCTTGTCCAATTCCAAACTATTCTTTTTTCTCCTCTTTTGGGAAACCTGTTATTTGTTGCCATCTGGGTGTTTGATGTTTCTATGCCTTTGTACAAGTAGATACATAAATTTAAGTTATAACTTATAACTTTTAAGATATATATGAACTAGTTCACAATATAGTGACTTTACGTTTAGTTATTTGCATTTATTACAGTTTGGTAAAGCTGCATGAAAAGTGCTAAGAGATTCTGAATTGTTTAGAGGCGTTGTCTGAACAGAAAATGCTGTCTGACATGTACGTTTTTTGGAACATCTGGAAGAATGGAACAACTGAAATTTACCATTTCAACCCTCTCAGCTGGATTTAAATCGAAAGTCACTCAACTTTTAATGCATAAAGACTAAGCATTGATGCTAGTTGCATACCCTAATATATTTGACATATTCACAATATTGTGGGTTTGCTTCTTTTCTTACTGACTATTATAGTTTGGTTTAGTTGAGTGTATCTAACATCTATACGTTATAGAAATAAATGGTGGTAATTTTATTTGGCTATGTATCAAAGTTACATGAGCTTGATCTAGTCTTCTTACTAGTTTATGTCTTGGTTTAAAAAAGCGTGCATCAGGCGCGCATAATGCGTGATGCGTTTGATGCGCTGGTTGAAACGCATCAGGAAGGCTGATGCGATGGGGTTCTATGATGCGGCCCTGATGCGCTCGATGCGCCCTGATGCGGCCCGATGCAGTGATGCGATGCATTAGGCGTTTTTTCTTTTTTGGGCTTTAAATGTTGGGCTTTTTATTGACCTAATAAAAAAAAGTCTCCATCGACTCCATCTATCTACTGTCTCTGTCGACTCCATCCCTCCAACAGCTCTATCGAGTATCGACTCTATCAATTCAAGCCAGCGACCTCTATTGACTCTATCAGATCGAAGATTCAAAGCACGAAATTGAAGTCAGACTCTTTCTCTCTATCAATTGAAGTGCCTTCTGACTCTTTTATTTTAAATTCTTTATCAAAGTCGGACTTTCTATGGCTACTTCTGCTTGCTGCCTGATATGTAGAATTATTTTTTAAGTATTTTTAAATTGATATGAAGTATTTTAATAGGTAAGTATTTGTAAGGTAATAAATTGATATGTAGAATTAATTTATAAGTATTTTTTAATGCCGGGCGCATCACGTGCGTGATGCGAGCGCATCCGCATCACGCATCGGCTTTCGGGACCCTTACCGCATCAGACCGCATCACGCTTTTTAAAACCAAGGTTTATGTTATATATAAACATCTTGCTGTCAACCAATTTCTTTGAATACATTGGTTTGGGTGTAAGTTGGTGATCACTTAGTGCTGTCACATAATTTTCTAAAAGCAAGTCATAGTTGGTTAATTAGCTTTTGGTTGCTTAATGTAAGATTTTACTTTCATTTTGCAGGCAATTTCGTACGTGAGGACCTTATATGCTTTCACAAATGAAACATTAGCAAAATATTCTTATGCAGCTTCACTACAAGCTACACTGAGATATGGTATATTGATAAGTCTCGTGCAAGGGCTTGGTCTTGGATTCACATACGGGCTTGCAATTTGCTCTTGTGCCTTGCAACTGTATGTAGGAAGGTATTTGGTTACTCATAAAAAAGCTCATGGTGGAGAAATTGTAACAGCCCTGTTTGCTATCATTTTAAGTGGCCTGTAAGCAACTTGCTTTCCTTTCTTTCATTTTCTCCTGTCACAAAATACTTTTATTGACATTTCTGTCAACGCCATTTGGTTTCGACAGTGGACTCAATCAAGCTGCAACCAACTTCTATTCATTCGAGCAAGGGAGAATTGCTGCATATCGACTTTTCGAGATGATTAGCCGTTCATCCTCCACTGTTAATAATGATGGAAACACGATTGTTGCTGTACAAGGGACCATTGAATTCAGAAATGTGTATTTCAGCTATTTGTCTCGTCCTGAAATTCCTATTCTGAGTGGGTTTTACCTAACAGTTCCAGCGAAAAAAACAGTGGCACTTGTGGGAAGAAATGGGTCCGGTAAAAGTAGCATCATACCCCTTATGGAACGATTCTATGACCCTACTTTAGGTATTAAATTGCTTTATCATTATGTTGTTTCTTTTGCATGATCTTATTCTTTTATAGATACCATTATGTTACTAACCTTCATTTATTTATTGTTGTTTAGGGGAAGTTCTATTGGACGGGGAGAATATCAAAAACCTGAAATTGGAATGGCTAAGAAGCCAAATTGGGTTAGTCACTCAGGAACCTGCTCTACTAAGCTTGAGTATTAGGGACAATATTGCTTATGGCAGAGATGCCACTTCACTTCAAATTGAAGATGCTGCAAAAATCGCTCATGCACATACGTTCATTACCTCTCTTGAGAAAGGATATGACACACAGGTAGAAATCTAAGGACTATAATGCCAGTTCTCTCTTTTGATTCTTATCTTAAATTGAAGAAAGAAATTACTTGCATACTTCAGGTAGGGAGGGCTGGTTTATCATTAACAGAAGAACAAAAAATAAGGCTTTCTGTAGCCAGGGCGGTGCTTTCAAATCCATCGATTCTTTTACTTGACGAGGTCACTGGTGGATTGGACTTCGAAGCTGAAAGATCTGTTCAGGAGGCTCTGGATCTCTTGATGTTAGGCCGATCAACTATCATAATTGCTCGTCGGCTTTCTCTGATAAGGAATGCCGATTTCATAGCTGTGATGGAAGATGGTCAGCTAATGGAGATAGGGACACATGAAGAACTAATAGCATCAGATGGGTTATATGCAGAACTTCTAAGATGTGAAGAAGCAGCTAAACTCCCGAGAAGGTAGGCTCCAATAACGAGTATTCTTTTAGTTATTGTCGATTTCTTGGGTTTTGTGGTTATTTATGGATGTTTCCTATATCTGTTTGCATTCTTGTAGGATGCCAGTGAGAACCTACAATGAGGCTGCAGCTTTCCAAATTGAAAAAGATTCTTCAGAAAGTCGCAGCTTTCAAGAACCAACGTCGCCAAAATTTGCAAAATCACCATCACTTCAGCGAGCTTCAAATTTACATGCACCAAGGCCTCAAGATTCTGCTTATGGTTCACATGAATCACCAAGAAATCCAAACCCTGCTGAGAAATCGGTTGAAAATGGCGTGTCCTTGGATGGAATAGACAAAGAACCATCAATGAAAAGGCAAGATAGTTTTGAAAAGAGATTACCAGAGTTACCAAAGCTTGATATTCATGCTATCCGTCGACAAACGTCTAATGGCTCTAACCCCGAGTCACCTGTTTCACCACTGTTGACATCTGATCCCCAAAGTGAGCGTTCACATTCACAAACCTTTAGTCGACCTAATTCTCAGTTTGCCGAGAAGCCAATTATAGTTCAAGCAGAAAAGGAAAAACAATATAAGAAAGAACCATCGGTTTGGAGACTTGTGGAGTTGAGCTTGGCTGAATGGCTTTATGCTGTTCTAGGAAGTATTGGTGCTGCAATATTTGGTTCTTTTAACCCTTTGCTTGCTTATGTAATTGCACTAATAGTGGCGGCATATTATAGAAACGAAGTTGACAGACACAACAGCATAAAAGATGAAGTGGACAAGTGGTGCTTAATCATTGCCGGCATGGGTGTTGTGACTGTAATAGCAAACTTTCTGCAACACTTTTATTTCGGTATAATGGGGGAGAAAATGACTGAACGAGTTAGGAGAATGATGTTTTCTGGTTAGTATCTCCATTTTAGCTAGTAACCATTCTTCCCTATATAGAACAATGCCTATATGGTGTGCACCAGAGTGTAATCTAAGATGT
Organism: Centaurea solstitialis; assembly: GCA_030169165.1. Classification (NCBI taxonomy): domain Eukaryota; kingdom Viridiplantae; phylum Streptophyta; class Magnoliopsida; order Asterales; family Asteraceae; genus Centaurea; species Centaurea solstitialis. The sequence continues at coordinate 6,212,253 of CM058046.1, read as the reverse complement.
TTTATTTTGCAGCGATGCTTCGCAATGAAGTTGGATGGTTTGACGAAGAAGACAACAGTGCCGACACATTGTCCATGCGATTGGCAAATGATGCAACATTTGTGAGAGCAGCTTTCAGCAACCGACTTTCTATATTCATACAAGATAGTGCAGCTGTTATTGTGGCGATATTAATAGGGACAATTCTACACTGGCGGATTGCACTTGTGGCTGTGGCCACACTGCCAGTTCTTACTCTTTCTGCTATTGCTCAGGTTTGCATCTGTTCTTCACGCATTAGACAGCAGACTGCTATGTATAATATATTATATTTTCTCAGTATTAATCATTAAGGATGTTATAACATGCCTTCTATCGTTTCATGGTGTAACTTGTCTGTCCAGAATTTTGACTACTTGCAGATTACGAATTGGGTTGGCTACTGGCCAAATACCCTCAAAGGCCCTAGATAAAAATAACATATTACGATGATGTAAATTACTTGAACGAGAAAAATGGAGGGTATATGATTAATATTTAGGATAAAGCTTCAAATTTGTAAACTAAACTTAAGTTGTATGCGCTCATGTATGACGAAACTTCTTTAGTAATAATGCTAAGTTTCACATGCTTGTAAGTTTTCCAAATGCTCAAATGGCACTATTAATACGGGTTAGCACCTCTTTGTCATCTCTATTGGATCATTAACCAGCTTTGACCTTGTAACAGAATTATGGGAACCTAACGTGCAACAGACCTTAAAATTTACATATGGTCAGACTGTTGCATAATCGTTTTCTGTATGGGTAGAGTTGTGTTCAACAATTATCTTGAAGAAAATGCATTCATATTCCATTATATAGCTATAGACAAACTGTGTTTTGAAATATTCATCCGATGATTAGTTTAGCTTTATAAGGTCAGATTGAAACTAAACATTTACTGATATTTTCAAACTAAAGAGTCTACCGTCTCAGATATATCTTCACAAATGTATCTGTGTATACTGATCAAGTATTTGATGCTCCTTTATGCTAATAAAGGATTAGTAATATTTTCTAGAAATCCAATGGATTCTGTCTTGTAAAGATTCCCAAACTAGTAATTGGCTTGGGTAATGAATTTTTAATTTGATGATCGAGTTGATTCTATGATTGTAAGTTCATATCATATTGGATCATTATTTCTCCAACCCAAAAAATTGCCTGGATCTTATCCGATTTGGGTGGATTCTTCCCCCAACTAACGATGAGATCTTGGTGGGGAATTTAATGGGACAGTAAATTTTGTATCGAATCTTGGTTATCCATCTCGTTTTATCACGTTTTGCCAAAAGTAAAATGCATGTTTAGCAGCAGGCTGACAGAATTCCATATGCTAATTTCATATTTGCAGAAATTATGGCTAGCTGGATTCTCAAAGGGGATACAGGAGATGCACAGGAAAGCATCGTTGGTCCTTGAGGACGCGGTTAGAAATATATACACTGTCGTGGCATTCTGCGCTGGTAACAAAGTGATGGAGCTTTACAGATTTCAGCTGCGCAAGATATTCATGCAGAGCTTCTTTCACGGCATGGCTATCGGCTTTGGTTTTGGCTTTTCACAGTTTCTTCTCTTTGCCTGCAATGCACTTCTCCTCTGGTACACCGCACTCTGTGTTAAGAACGGATATGTGGATCTCCCAACTGCTCTCAAAGAATACATGGTCTTCTCGTTCGCAACTTTTGCCCTCGTGGAGCCTTTTGGTTTGGCTCCCTATATTCTCAAAAGGAGGAAGTCTCTGATATCAGTTTTCGAAATAATAGATAGAGTACCCAAGATCGAGCCGGATGATACCGCTGCTTTGAAACCCCCAAATGTTTATGGAAGCATCGAGTTGAAAAACGTGGATTTTTCTTATCCAACTCGCCCGGAGATTCTGGTTCTGAGCAATTTCAGTCTCAAAGTCACCGGTGGGCAGACCGTAGCTGTTGTCGGGGTTTCGGGATCCGGCAAAAGTACTATAATCTCGTTGATAGAGAGATTTTACGATCCGGTTGCTGGTCAAGTGATGCTAGATGGCCGCGATTTAAAGCAATTCAACTTGAGATGGTTGAGAAACCACCTTGGTGTTGTTCAACAAGAACCCATCATCTTTTCGACAACCATCAAGGAAAACATCATATATGCAAGACACAACGCGAGCGAGGCCGAGATCAAGGAAGCTGCAAGAATAGCAAACGCTCACCATTTCATCAGCAACTTGCCTCACGGGTACGACACTCATGTGGGAATGAGGGGTGTGGATTTAACCCCTGGCCAGAAGCAGAGGATTGCGATCGCCCGTGTTGTGTTAAAGAATGCGCCCATTTTGTTATTGGACGAGGCGAGCTCGTCGATCGAGTCCGAGTCGAGTCGGGTGGTTCAGGAGGCTCTTGATACGCTTGTCATGGGAAACAAAACAACCATTCTTATAGCTCATAGAGCTGCCATGATGAGGCATGTCGACAACATTGTGGTGCTTAATGGGGGCCGTATCGTTGAGGAAGGGTCCCACGATTCTTTAATGGGAAAGAACGGTTTGTATGTCCGGTTAATGCAACCGCACTACGGAAAGGGTATACGTCAGCATAGACTTGTGTAGATTTGTCGGTTTGGTGGTTTTTCATGACAAATCGTCGTTCCATGACTGTAGAACGAGTGAATATACATGCGCATTGTTAAATTTACTCATATTATACTCACCTACACTTCTAAAAGCGGTTTTTGGGTCGAAGGCGAAGTCGGTGGTAGGTGGCTTCTGTTGGCGGGTATGGCGGTGGATGTAGCATCTAAACTTGGGTTAGGGTTGTAGATTTGGGCTCTCAGGTCAGATTGCATATTCTTTTGGAGGCACTGCATTGACAGGTTAGGACCATGCCGTCTCTCCATGATATATTGATTTGTTGATCATAGAATTTTAGTGTTCAGGTGTTTGTTTGCCTTTTTTTTCTGTTCTTATTTCCATTTTCGCCTGTGTGTTTATCTTCATCCGACTGTTTTGTACATTTGTATATCCTTTCGAATTTTGTGGAAGTTTATGAGGCTTAAAAGGGAGAAAAAGCGAACGTATTTATTGTAATCCTTTTTGTATATAAAGAGGCTTAGATCGATTAAAGACTCTCTTGCTTGTTTAAACTAGCCGTTTACCTGTTACGCTTATCCTGCTTTTCCTGTTTTCGAATGTTCTAGATGCTGCTATCACTTCAAAAATATGGTATCTGGTTGATAAAGCATGCTGCTTTAAGAGTACTTTATGCTTTTTTGTACATTATACTTACGAAAAATGAATATACTGCAATTAGATATCGAGCACTTTGAATGAATCTGCTACCACTTTAAGCTGGTTTCTTACTCTTCTCCATCGTCGTTCGTTTGCTCCAACAACTAGAGTGTAGTATCTCCCTGTTGAAATGAGTTGTAGTCAAAGTTGGTATTCCTTTTGGTTCTTGAAAAATAGGTCTAGGTGTCTTACCATTTCCGACTGCTATGGTTGCGAAGGCTGCTCGAGAGAAGTTTGGAGATGTTAGTGTGTACTCAAACGTGTAGTAGGTTTTACCGTCCGTAGTTCGCTGCAATTTTAGCCATTAGATTAGAATAGGATGAACGTAGGTCAAGATTCGGGAGACATTTTCTAAGCATCTTAAGAGACGATTTTTTCAAGATTTCATTAGGTTCAGACCTCCTGCATATCGAATACATCTGGGACTTGAGTTGGTGTCGAGTAAACGTGTTTCACCAAGTTGGCTACGACCTACAAAATAACAACAATGGAACCTTTCTTAGATGAGCTATAGGAGAACCCTAAGAAAACGGAATGGGATCTAGGAATCACCATCTCGATCGGACCCATATCATGGATGTCTGTTTTGTCGGTCGGTATGAAACTAAGTCTCACGTTTTGTAGTTGAAGGTATCGATCCTTGAATGCAGAATCATGGCCTCTGAAATCAAATTCCTGGAAAAAAAGACTTGTTTTCGTTAGCAAAATATTACACTTATTGAAAATTCAAAATACCGTAGGTGTGGGTGTACATACCCTCCAATCTGATGGATAGTAATATGAATAACCATCTTCTAAATCGACAAATTCATCATAGTTTGCTGGTTTTTCTGTGTACATTAACAATGCAAGTGCCTTAGAATACCAACAACACAATTGAAAGGGTAAAATAGTAATTTCACCAACTAATACCCAGGTGTAAAATTGAAAACTCAATTGAAAGGGTAAAATAGTCATTTCTGTGCATTCAGTGTAAACACATATAAACCGATATTTAACATTCTACCAAAATCACCCAGAATCTAACAAACACCCCATAAGTTATTCTTACAGTGAGTTGATTATTTGAACAAATACAACTAGACATATAATACTTGTATTCTCCTCAAGAAATTGGAGGGCAATATAGTCCATTTCAAGAAATTGCATTGTTCAGAGTTGGAAATAATACACCAGATAATTCATAATTCTATCTTTCTTTTGTGGGTTGTGTTTCAAAATTAACATACATGATACATGTAATAAAGTGGGATAATATGAATGAAGTGGATAGATATATAGATAGATAGATACCTTGAGCCAAAAGAAGTTTTGTAGGCAATAAGCTTGATGCTCCAACTCCTATCAGTAGTGACCTTCTCTTGCAATTTTCTGCTCACACAAAATTTCCATCTTTTAACCATTTTTAGGTTACATTTGTTAGACAGAATGGAACCCCTAAATCTTGCCGGGAAAAACGTTTTGCATGAACCCGATAGACTAATTAATTGCCTAATTGGTGCATAGATGCAAGCGACAAAGGAAATAAAGCAGCAACTTACTTTGTTCATCAAGAGATGAATCTTTTGAGGATGCAATGATGGTTGGCCAATAACATGTAGAACAAGAAGGCTTTAATGGCAGATTCAACTGCAAAAACCTCATACAAAGTTAATTGATTGCTGGTTTTCTATTGGTTGATCAAACTTACAACTGAGGGATCGTAGAGAGATCGATCCGAATGGTTGTTTTTTTACCACTGAGTAAATGAAAGAAGATAGTTTATGACTGACCTTTTTGGATAAGATCGGCGATGAGAATGAAAGTGATGAAACTACCATTTTTGTGTTATTTGGCTTGAATTGGTTTTGCTATATCTATCTCCATGGCAACTGATTCATAACTTGATGAAGGGATGGATATAACATATGTGGATAGTGAGTGCTGCTTGGATTGGATTTGTCTTCTTCTGCTGCTTTTAATTGTAGCAATTTATATGGTAAAACTTGTATATTATTTTGGTTTTAAAATCTGGCTTCTTTTAAGGGACAATAAGAAGCATAAGAGCTTGTTGACCAAACACTTATTTTGTATGAGTCATCATTTATTTGGGTAACATTCTTGACTGTAAAAATGGATTGTTAGATAAATTATTTTTTACCCGATAAGCGTTAACATGCAAAAGTCTTCTCGTAAGATTTTTTCTTTATTGGGAAGGTGTCATGGGCTATGCCCTCACTGATTCTGGCAAATTATGGCCACGATTATTGTACAGGAATAGAACCCTAGGTAGATAGGATATTCCACCACATCCTTATATTCTTAATAACTATGCCACAACCTTTGTGGTTACTGGGTAAGTATCTTTGTCTTTGCTATGCCTCTTACCGGGCAAATTCTCGATCCTCGCCATGCTTATCTGGTAAGGTAAATGATACCGATAAACGTTTGAATCTGTCTCATGCTCGAAACAGATGAACGACATCCCTTCTCGGATCTTGGTTATGTTGCGAATCGCCTTGTTTACTTTGACATCCAAATGTCGATTTTTTTCGTCTACTTTGACATATAAATGTTGAATTTCTTTTTCGTATTACGAAAAACTTCACATTTTTGGCATCGAGCTTTTATTTTCCTTTTGGCGAGATCATCGCAACATCAACAAAATTCACCGGCACAGAATTTGCAAAACTTTAGGAGCAATTTAGATAGTTTGAGATTCATATAAAATGAGTATTTACAGCCAAACACCTAGTTAAAATATTTATAAGGGCAAGATAGTAAAATGGCATACAAAAGTCAAAATAAATCAGACGCTTTTTAAAAAGGGGCAACATTATGGAAACCAGACCTAATTGGTACTGGATTTTGGGCCACAGCTGGGCCCAGGCGTTTGGTCCTATACATAAATTATTAGTTATTATTAAATAAGCAACTCTAGATTTGGCTTTATTAAATATTCTTTATTGGTATCTAAAAAATATATATATATATATATTGTTTTATAAAATTAAAAGAAAGAAAGAAATATTATATTTGTAGTAGGCAGTATTTATATGTTAGTTCGAAATCGTCGGCATTGTTGTAAAAGAAAGTAACACACCACGTGTTATTAATTTTTGAACAGATAAAGGTGGCTTCTACTCCCACGCAATCTTGGATCTACCCAACAAACAACCTTAACTTCAAACCATCATGTGGTAAAATATCTTATGTATAGGGAAGGAACCTTAGTTATTTAACTTTTATTATTACGTAAATAATTGCGATCACGTAACAAGGGACGAGTTTAAATGGAAACTCAGGTCTAATTGCGAATGTGAGGATAACTAAGAGCACCTCACGTATCATATTTAATATGAAAAATGTTGTATTGTTTAGTTTGAATGTTATGCATTATTCATGGTGAATAAAAGGATGAAGATCCTTCGGTTTGAATAGTCTTGTATTATTCAGACTGAATAGACACGTGACATGCTCTAGGTTGTCCTCACGTTCGATATTAGATTTGAGTTTGCAGCCGAACTTTCATCTATGTAACAATATAGAGCTAGGTTCATAACGTCGTGAGACAGTTCGGTCCATATCCGGTGTGGGCGTTAGAGCATTGAGAGTTGACAAATAAGTCACCCTTACTGCCACTCTACAGAACCGTACATGAGATTTTCACATTTTTACCAAGAAACTTATAAGTATTTTTGTGTAAGTTGATTTTTTGAGCTGATAGATTAACACTTAAAGCCGTTAAAAAATAGATTAGCAGTTAAAAAAAGTTACGAACTTTCGTCTACCTTCATTTGATGGTCTGTGAAAATGCTGGTATACATCTTCTTTCATCTTAATTACCGATCATCTTCACAAACTCTCATATGTTCAGTAATCTTACTATACATAAATTTGTTAAAATCCCGATTAGAAATATATAAATGGATAATGAAGCTAAATGAATGTTATCTGAATACAGAGGAATTCAAAAGGATAAAAATATTATGAACTTAACAAAAATAATTATTCACGATATTCTTTCCAAAAACATAATTTTTATTCGCTAAACATGATTTTGATATTAAAAGTAAAATTATCAACTAATATGTTTAACAAGAGACATGACAATAACTCTATGTTATACAAGGGACGGATTTAGAACTTTTTTCAGACGGTGGCACCATTTAACTATAAAGAACTTATATATAGTAATTTTTCATAAAACCTCTATTGGTCTAGTGGTTGGTTCATTGTTTTTCAAAGGTGAAGTCTCAGGTTCAATTCTTGGTACAAGTAATTTTTTTATATAAACACTAAATTTGAAATTAAAAGCAAAAATCTAAAAAAATGTCTCTAATAGGACTTGAACCCATGAGCTCATGGTTATAAGACAATTAACCAACCAACTCAACCAAAGAAAACTTGTGTTCTTATTGTAGTTTCAAAATATATATGGTGGCACACGACAAATTAATACGGTGGCACCGTAATTTTTTACACTACGACGGAGGAATTTAACGGTGGCCCGTGCCACCGTGTGCCCCAAGCTAGCTCCGTCCATGTGTTCATATATGACAAAAGTAAATATGATGTCAAAAGAAGTAATTTTGCCTTCTTATTAATGATACTTGGACGGTAACATCTTAGAGGAGACCGTAAATGGTATCTCAGTTTACCTGGGTTCGATTAGAAAGGGAATCAATTGAAGGCGAGTACCCAGTCTTGGGCTGGTCCAGTCATAGACTGAGCAGCCCCTAGCCCAGTCAAATACTATAGTTGGGCTCTAGGTCCAGCGTAAGCTAGACCAGGACAACGGCGGATTAGTAGGTTACCCTTGGATGACCGATACCCCACGAAGGCACGCATGCGTATGTTGGTTCGATACCGTCGTACTTTCCAAAGAAAAAATATACCTAGAATTCGAGAAAATTATATAAATTAATATACAAAAGATAAAATCAGTATTTCTTTTAATATCTGATTCGGTGATTCCCAATATTGTTTATGGAAGAGGATGTTGATTTGAGTTCATTATCACTATTTTTAAAAATATGGCAGATTTGAATAAAAGTTAAACAATAAAATAATAGATTAAAATAGTACAAAACCCAACAATCTTTTTTTCCTACTTTTTGTCGGTCAATTAAAGAAGTGTTCAACAGTGAAGTTGAAGCTAGATTTTCACTAATAAATTTGCAAGCAAACAGAAAACTGTCATCTGACTACAAAAGTTTATTACTTTTTTAATAAAATCAAAATAGTCATGCTTTAAACAATGAATAACAAATACATATAATACGTCAACTTCAAGATATTTACGAAAATAATGCTCTTATCTTCTCAATTTCAACATATATGTAAACATTTCTTCAACACATTCTATCTTAAACAAGATGCATTGTTATCAGTTTGATTCAATATTAAATATGACAACACACCTTTTTTAGAACTTACGTGTTCATCTTAGTTAGTATCAAGATATTTTGTTTTATTTTGTATGATATTTTTTAGAGAAAAGTTTAAATAAAAATTTAATTTTCAGTGCAAATGTAAGGATAATTGAGCGTATGTCACGTAACATACCCAGTTTAAAAAATACGAGATTATTTAGACTGAACGCTATGCATTATTCAAAGTAATAATATAGAATTTAAACCGAATAATACTAAATGTTGTATTATTAGTCTGAATATTGTATTATTCATCTTGAATAATGCACAATACCTAGTCTGAACAATCATGTATTATTTAGACTAAATTTGAGTCAAACTTGACATGTGGTGCTTTAAGTTGTCCTCACATTTGCACTCAAATTTGAGTTTTTATTTGACCTTGACCATTCTAATCTAAAATTTAAGATTTTAAATAGTTTTTTTGAACGACAAGTTAACACACACGCTCTAGCGGTATTGGGCCTCCAATTGAGCAATCCCACTAATCTGCCGTGACCCGGTCCAACCTATGGTTGAATCCGACCGACAGGAAAGTAGTATAGACTGAATCCTCTCATACCGGTTCCGAACCCGACCCAAAGGACCGATCATGTAAAATTTCTACTATGAAGTTCAGAATCTTACAAATTTTATACTCTTTGAACAAATATATTATAATATAAAATTTTAAATTAAAAAAAATCTAAAGAAGTGAAGTTAATAAAAGCTAGCTATTGAAAGAAGTGTGCAGAGCATTCCCAGCTGCCACCCATAAGCCCTCTTTAATCCTCATCTCTAATTCTTTATCTTCATGTGGGGGGAGCTTGCTTCCCTTTAATGTCTCTTTGCTTCCATCTTCATCTTCTACAATGTCCAAAAAGACCTCTAGATAGATAGCTTCATCCCCCTTTCTATACTTTCTTAATTGAAAGAAATTAAACAATGATTCATTCAAAAAGATTCATTCTTTACACCTTTTTTCTATGCTCTTTTCACCTCCAATTTGCAATCTCTTCTTCAAACACCCATCATCTCAACACTACTAGCTTATTGATCACTTGTGGAGAAGAATCCAACAAAACCCCAATTGAAATGGAAGATGGCAGGGTTTTTGAATCTGATTTAGGGAACACCCATCTCAACATTTCACCAGTTTCTGACACAGTTGTTGCTAATCATGAAATGGGTGTCCCCAAATTGCTATCTTCAGCTAGGGTTTTCACTAGTAGTTCAATCTACACATTTAACACCAAGAAAATTGGTAGGCATTGGCTAAGATTACACTTTTACCCTGTCAACAATACCAGATTTGACCTTAATTCTGCTGTTTTTTCAGTGGAAGCAAATGGGATCACATTGATCCATGAGTTCTCTTTCTTTAGGGGTAATCTTAGTTACCCTCTTTTTAAAGAATATGTGATTGAAGTTTCTGGTTCAAGTTCAGGGAAATTGGTTCTGGGTTTGTTGCCATGGGACAATTCGATCGCTTTCGTTAACGGAATCGAGATCGTACCGGTTCCGGATAAGCAATTTAGCTCGAGAATTCTATCGATTCCGTTAGGGTTTGATCTTGAGCTCCCAAATCATGTTGGTTTTGAGACTGTTTTTAGGGTTAACATGGGTGGTCCAAGCTTATCTCCAATTAATGATTCTTTATGGAGGAAATGGGAATCGGATGGATCGTTTCTCGTTAACCCGTTTGCGGTTCGTATGTTTCGGTAAACCCGGGTTCGATTCGGTACCACGATGGGGTTTCGGTTGAGATTGCTCCGAATTCGGTTTATGCAACGGGTCAAGAAATGGCGGATGCTAATGTTAATAACCAGATGTTTAATATATCGTGGGTGTTCGAGGTCGAACAAGGGTTCGGTTACTTTATACGGTTGCATTTTTGCGATATCGTTGGGTCGAAGTTACACGAGTTGGTGTTCGATGTGTTTATAAACAATCAGACGGCGATCGAATCGTTTGATGTTTCGCGCCGGGCGAAAGGGTTGTCGTCTGCTTGTTTTGTTGATTTTTTCACGAATGTGTCGATGGGTTCGGACCGGATTTTGGTTCAGATTGGTCCGTCTCGGTTAGGGGGGTTTTTACCGACCGCGGTTTTGAACGGTTTGGAGATCATGAAAACGAGCAATCCGAGCGATAGTCTTGACGGGAGATTGGCCACGTATCTTGACCCGAACGAGGTAAAAGACCGCAAGAAAATGCGATTGATCATCGTGATCTCTTCGTGTTTGGGTGTCGGTATCGTGGTGTTTTTGCTTCTGCTGATATCGTTCACCGTTTACTTGTGTTTTCGTCACAAAAAGAAGCCGAAAGCTGCCGATGACAATGTCGATCCCGTCGAGGTGTGGTCGCCGATCCCGATGTACGTCGGAAATTCCGAAACTAAGTTTTCGTCAAACACTTTCGGTTCCACCACGGCTTGCCACAGTTTAGGCCAAATCCTATCGTTCTCGGAGGTTCGAGATGCCACACGAAACTTCGACAAAACCCTGCTTCTGGGTTCGGGCGGGTTTGGAAAAGTGTACAAAGGGGTCCTCGAAAACGGGCTCGTGGTGGCTATCAAAAGGGGAAACTCGCGATCCCAACAAGGCCTGGTCGAATTCAAGACCGAAATCGAGATGCTATCGAAGCTTCGACACCGGCACTTGGTCTCCCTAATCGGCTACTGCGAAGAGCAGAACGAGATGATCCTCGTTTATGAGTACATGGCTGGCGGGCCCCTCCGCCAGCATCTGTACGGGTCAAACCTCCCCCCATTGACCTGGAAACGACGGCTCGAGATCGGGGTCGGTGCCGCAAAAGGGCTGCATTATCTCCACACGGGGGTCGCCGAAACCGTCATCCACCGCGATGTGAAAACGACTAACATCTTGTTGGATGAAAATTTCGACGCCAAAGTTGCCGACTTCGGGTTGTCGAAGTTTGGGCCAAGTCTGAACCAAACCCACGTCAGCACCGCGGTGAAGGGCAGTTTCGGGTATCTGGATCCCGAGTACTTTCGGAGGCAGCAACTAACGGAAAAATCCGATGTTTATTCATTCGGGGTGGTTATGTTGGAAATGCTGTGTGCAAGGCCAGCCATAAACCCTACTTTACCAAGAGAGCAAGTGAACATAGCTGAATGGGCTATGAATTGGCAAAAGAGAGGTGAATTGGAGAAGATTATGGACCCAAATTTGGTGGGTATTGTGAATCTTGAATCTTTAAGGAAATATGGTGAAACTGCCCAGAAATGTTTGAGTGAAAATGGGAATGAAAGGCCATCAATGGGTGATGTCTTGTGGAATTTGGAGTATGCTCTTCAGTTGCAAGAGGTTGCTAACGGGAACGGTGGCGATGCCGATGGGATTTCCGACATTCCGGACCGGATTCCGGATGTCGAGAGTATCGGTGACATCGATATCGAGACCGTTAGCGATCTGGAGTCGAATGGCGGCACATAGAGGGATCGAGTTTTCCATGTTGTAAGTATAAAGTGTTTAGATTGGTTATTTTTATATGGTTGATTTTTGGTTGTATAACGGTTTTGTATGTTTAGTTCTTATTCATATAGATGAAAGTTATTGATTGTGTTATATTTGTAAACAAATATAGATGAATATATGTGATATATTTCATTTTATCTTTGTGTTAGTTGGCACCAAATGACATGTTGGATAAACTTATATGAAGAACTATTTTCATGAAAGATGGAAAAAGGCAAAAAAAATCCAAAAGGTTAAAACCATCAACATGCTGACTTTGGCAACATACCCAAAACCCATTATAGCTTTCACAATCTTCATTAAGCCATTCATTAAGCCATAAACACCTTGGTAAGCACATTCTTGCATTCAAATGATGCCTTTAGCAACATCAACCCCTATAAAAATCAATCAAGAAACAAATTAAAAACCTCCTTTAGTAACAGATGAATTTACGATGCATTTATATATGAACGATACATCAAAGCTTATATATATATACCTCTGTCATTCCCAACGAAACCACCTTTCTTCAAGATCGTCATATTTCTCCATACCTAACCCAGTCAACGAGGTGAGAGTGGATATGGTTGACCACACTCTAAATCATCCGTAATCATGTAAGCAACCAACGGCTTTACAAAACCACCGCCTTCTGTCGTCAACCTCTTTGCACCAGAACCAGCCACGTAGGACAACTCTTTGTTTAACCGAAAATGACACGAAGGGCAAATGGTGCTAGGATCATCGGTTACATATGAATGAGAAGAATTACCACATACGTAAAACTTTTTAGCCATGGGGACATTATCGTTAGGGAACAATGTGGGACATGAACCCCATAGTTGGCAAGCTTGGGGGTTCAAAATAGAGTCTTTACTTTGATTTGGTTGTGTTGAAAAACAAATTGTTTTTCTATTTTTGGATGGTGTACAATTCAAGAAGCTACATGTACAAGTCATTGGATTTATTTGCTACTTCCATTTCCCATGTGAGAAATGATACTTGGTCACCAAGTTGGTTTTTTGGCTTATTGATTAAGCTTATCAAGTACAATAGTTGGCATCCATTGGCTTCTCAAATACACCATCAAATCTTCCTCCATACGATTTCTTTGGTTATAAATAGAAGGCCATTCCCATCCATTTGAATACACCAAATACAACAACAAGACTCGAGATCTTGAGCTTACCGAGTGATCGTTTCTTTCGTCTTTCTTCTTCGTTCGTTAATTATTTTGGAGCTTACCGAAATAATTACTAGTTAGCTTCTCTTGTTCCAAACACCATAAACACACTCCCTAGTATTTAGATATACTTTGTTTAAGTGAGGTTGAGAGTGTTTCTCGTTATTTGGCGGTGTTCGAGAAGTATCGTTGGTTGATCGTAGATCTTAAGATCTTTGTAAAGCACTTTGTAATTTTCCTTGGTGGTAATAATATTCTGCTCTCTCCCCTTGGTGGACGTACACTGTCATTTCGACAGTGGAACCACGTTAAATACTCGTGTCATTATTTTGAGCTTGCTAAAATTTATATATATATATATATATAGATAATAACACTTATTATTATCTATATATCTCGTGGGTTTATTTTTCCTTCGTTAGAAATTTATATTGTGCAACATCTAGATTTTGTTATCCGCATTTGTTGTCGGGTTTGTTGTGTCTTCGGATTTCTTTTTCAAAGGGACCTTAGAAATCGTTTGTTATCTTTTGTTTTGTGACGCAACTCATCCTAACAATTGGTATCAGAGCTTCGAGTCTAGATTCGTGTTTGTGTAGAAAATATACATAAACTAGTTTGCACATTTTGTCTTTGGGTTTGTGTAGAAAACTTACATAAACTATGTCTGACGAAGAAAACCCGTTTGGCGCCGGTTCCTCAAACCAGTCCCAAAAGTCGTACCAAGAGGGTACATTTAATTTGTCCGAGGCTGGGATTCGTATACAAACTTGGAATGGGGACGGTGACTTTAGTAAATGGCAGTTCACAACATCTGCGGCACTTAGGAAAAATGGTGTCCATCCTGTAGTATTTGCCAAAGACGAGTTAGACCCTAATATGTCTGACCTTAAGGCTAGAGAAATGGAAGCGTGGGCTTTTACTACTTTGCAGATGGCGATGGGTGAAAACGTGATATCTGAAATCGTGTCTGAAAAGACAGCTTCAGGTATTTGGAGTAAACTTGAGAATCTCTATCTCAAGAAAACTCTGACGAACAGATTGTTGCTGATGCGGTCGTGTCTCTTCTTCAAAATGAAGGAAGGCGCTACAATCAAGTCTCACATGACGGAATTCGAAGATATTGTTATGAAGCTGAAGGCAACAGACGCGCTTCTCGGAAAAGATGAAGAAGCACTCGCTATGATCCTGTTGTATTCGCTTCCCGAGAAATATTCTAATTTCACTAACAGTTTTATTTATGGAAGAGATACTCTTTCTTTGTCTGATGTGAAAGCAGGAATGATTTCTGAAGATCAGCGAATTCAGATGAGAATCGGTAACAATCCTGGGGAGAATTACAACCAAGGCCTATTTGCTGCTCGAGGCCGTGAAGATAATCGGTCTACAAGAGGAAGAAATCGTGGGCGCTCTCAGTCTCGTCGACCTGGTTCTCGCGGGAAATCAAAGACACGTGGCAACTGCAACTATTGCCACAAGCCAGGTCATTGGGTGAAGGATTGTCCAAGTCTTAAAAATAAAGACAAGGACAATACCGTAGCCGCTGCAGCTGAAGAGGAAGTCGCCTTCTGTGCTGAAGACGACGAAGACGCTTTCTGTGTCACAGTTACACCACCGCATGCTGACAGGCAATGGGTGTTAGATACCGGTGCATCTTGTCACATGACACCATTTCGGGACTGTTTCGCTACTTTCAAGAAACTTGAAGGTAACAGTATCCGTATGGGAAATGGTACTTCGTGCGTGACACAAGGCATCGGAACTGTGAAGATCAAGATGTTCGATGGGTGTATTCGGACATTCAAAAATGTCAAATTTGTTCCATCCATGACTCGTTCCTTGATCTCTGTTGGACAACTGTGCAGAGCAGGCTGCAGAGTTCGAATTGAAGACGAGAACTTGCGCATCTCCCGGGGGAGTATTATTCTAATGAAAGGCAAACTGGCGGAAAATAATATTTTCCATTTGAGCGGCGAGACTTTATCTTCTGAATCGTGTGTGGCCGAAAATTCTCAGAATCTCGATGCTCGCTTATGGCATCTTCGTTTGGGCCACACATCCGCAAAGAACTTGGAGATTTTGCGTAAGCGAAGCCTCATTAAAGTCTCTGGTCCCGCTAGCCTGGATTTTTGTTCGGGATGTGTCGAAGGGAAGCAGACACGTGTTTCTTTTGGTGTCGGAAAACACAACACCAAAGGAATCCTCGATTATGTTCATACAGACGTCTGGGGACCATCCAGTACTCCGTCCATGAGTGGAGGTAAATACTTTGTCTCATTTATTGATGATTTCTCACATAAGCTTTGGGTGTATGTGTTGAAGTTGAAGTCAGATGTCTTTGAAACGTTCAAGACTTGGTTAGCACGAGTAGAAGTCGAAACAGGCAAAAAGTTGAAAGTGCTCAGATCTGACAACGGTGGAGAATTTACCAGTGGTAACTTCAAGGACTTCTGTTCGAGTAAAGGCATCCACCGCCACTACACCACACCGGGCGATCCTCAATCTAATGGGGTTGCCGAGCGGATGAATAGGACTCTGCTTGAAAAAGTCCGATGTATGTTGTTGACATCGGGCTTCCCCAAATCGTTCTGGGCCGAAGCACTCAACACCGCGGTGCACATCGTGAACAGGTTACCTTGTTCGGCCATTGGGGGAAAGATTCCGGAAGAGGTTTGGAGAGGTAAAAGAAACATCTGTCTGAAATACATACGTGTATTTGGTTGTCCTGTTTACTTTCATGTTTCAGGCCAGGACAAGTTAGATCCGAAAGCCATCAAAGGATCTTTGCTCGGCTATACAGATGGTATCAAGGGTTACCGAATCTGGAACCCCTTGACTCGTAAAGTGGTTCATTCTCGTCATGTCAGATTCAATGAACCAGACCTGTTGGAGTCACAGGATTCGCAGTCCTCTCAAGATCCGGAAGTCATTACTACTGTTGCTCCTACTGCCGATGATGTGGAGACAGTAGTCAGTCCTAACAATCCCAGTTCATCCACTCTTGATGCTGTTCCAGAATCACCCTCTGTTGAAGAAGTCATTCTGCCAGTGACTTCTACTAGTGATTCTGAAGAAGAGATTCTGAATGATGGTGGAGACCAAGGCGATACAATCCCAGTTGTTGAACCAACCAGGCGTAGTCAACGAACTACTCGTCCGCCTAACAGGTATGGTGATTGGGATTTTGCTAACATGAGTTTTACTGATCAGCTGGAGTTTGCCTTGCATGTAGGGCAAGAGGAGCCATTGGATATAAAGGAGGCGTTGGCCTCGACCCACAGTTCGAAGTGGCTTGTAGCCATGCAGGAAGAGATGGAATCTCTCTTGAAGAATAACACTTGGGACTTATGTCCATTGCCGAAAGGCAACCGTGCTATTCCTAACAAGTGGGTTTTCAAAGTCAAAGATGACAATCGTTACAAGGCTCGTCTCGTTGCTAAAGGCTTCGCTCAACGGAAAGGTATCGAGTATGACGATATTTTTGCTCCCGTTGTACGTCACACATCTATTCATGTTCTTTTAGCGATCGTGGCCATTCATGATTTGGAGCTAGAACAACTAGATGTGAAGACAGCCTTCCTACACGGAGACTTGGAGGAAACTATCTATATGAAGCAACCAGATGGTTTCGTTTCCGACAGCAACCCAGATTACGTGTGTAAGCTCAAGAAGTCCCTTTACGGACTTAAACAATCGCCTCGTCAGTGGTATAAGAAGTTTGATTTGTTTATGCTCAGTCTGGGATCGTACGCCTGAAAGATAAATTGAAGTCAGAATTTGATGACATTTTCACTTACTTACTTCTTTATGTTGATGACATGCTTATAGCCTGCAGGGACCCGTCAGAGATCGTACGCCTGAAAGATAAATTGAAGTCAGAATTTGAAATGAAAGATCTTGGCGCGGCGCAGAAGATTTTGGGCATGGAAATCGTACGGGACAGAAAGTCTCGTACACTTAGGTTGACACAAGGAGAGTACATTCAGAAAATTCTGAAGCGGTTCAATCTTGATGGTGCCAAGACATCTAGCACTCCGCTACCGAAGCACATCAAGATTTCGAGTGAAGATTGTCCGAAGGATGACAAGGAGAAGGCCGAAATGTTGAAAGTTCCATAAGCCAGTGCGGTCGGAAGTCTCATGTACGCCATGGTGTGTACTCGTCCCGATCTCGCACATTGTGTCGGAGTGGTGAGTCGGTTTCTCGCGAACCCGGGTCGATCACATTGGACAGCCGTTAAAACGGCATTCCGATACTTGAAGGGAACTGAGGCACATGGTCTTATATTTGGTTTACACAATAACTGTGAAATTGTTGGATTTTGTGATTCTGACTATGCAGGTGATCGAGATGGTTGGAGATCCACATCCGGTTATGTATTTACCTTGGGTGGAACAGCCATTAGTTGGAGATCACGTTTACAGTCTATTGTTGCCTTGTCAACCACAGAAGCTGAACTTGTTGCGGCGGTGGAGTCTGCGAAAGAAGCAGTCTATTTGAAAGAGTTGCTAAATGACCTAGGTTTCGAGCAACCCTCCGTTCGCATTTTCTGTGATAATCAGAGTGCCATTCATCTGGCAACCAATTTGGCTTTCAGCCCCCGGACAAAGCACATAAGTGTGCGTGATGCATATCTTGCCAGGTTACATGAAGCGAAGATCGTCTATTTGCAGAAAGTCCTGACAGACGACAACGCTGCTGATATGTTCACAAAGTCACTACCGCCAGCCAAGTTTGAGCATTGCTCAAACTTGATCCAGCTCCGTTTGTGTTAGTGCCGTTGGGCACTTTGCTCGAGAGAGAGAAGTTATTACCACAGGTGACAAAATGACATCTTTGAAGGAATTACTTTGTTAAGTGCTTAGAGCTTCGAATGGCGGCACATAGAGGGATCGAGTTTTCCATGGTGTAAGTATAAAGTGTTTAGATTGGTTATTTTTATATGGTTGATTTTTGGTTGTATAACGGTTTTGTATGTTTAGTTCTTATTCATATAGATGAAAGTTATTGATTGTGTTATATTTGTAATCAAATATAGATGAATATATGTGATATATTTCATTTTATCTTTGTGTTAGTTGGCACCAAATGACATGTTGGATAAACTTATATCAAGAAATATTTTCATGAAAGATGGAAAAAGCAAAAAAATTCCAAAAGGTTTTAAACCATCAACATGCTGACTTTGGCAACATACCCAAAACCCATTATAGCTTTCATAATCTGCATTAAGCCATTCATTAAGCCATAAACACCTTGGTAAGCACATTCTTGCATTCAAATGATGCCTTTAGCAACATCAACCCCTATAAAAATCAATCAAGAAACAAATTGAACACCCATTTTAGTAATAGATGAATTTACTATGCATTTATATATAAATGATACATCAAAGCTTATATATATATATATATATCCTCTGTCATTCCCAACGAAACCGCCTTTTCTTCAAGATCATAATTTTTCTCCACACCTAACCCACTCAACGAGGCGAGAGTGGATACGGTTGACCAGAGCGTCACCTCTAAATCATCCGTAATCATGTAAGCAACCAACGGCTTTACAAAACCACCACCTTCTGTCGTCAACCTCTTTGCACTAGAACCAGCCACGTAGGACAACTCTTTGTTTAACCGAAAATGACACGAAGGGCAAATGGTGCTAGGATCATCGTTACATATGAATGAGACGAATTACCACATACGTAAAACTTTTTAGCCATGGGGACATTATCGTTAGGGAACAATAGTGGGACATGAACCCATAGTTGGCAAGCTTGGGGTTCAAAATAGAGTCTTCACTTTGATTTGGTTGCATATAAACATCGTCTAACTTTTTAATGCTATTGTAGAGGTTTCCCAGTGAACCCGCCATGGAATCCTTCTTCAAAAGCCTCATGACCTTAGCAATAGGGAGAGAGGATTTGGAAGAGGAAATCCACAAATTCTTTGTCGGCTTTAGCAAATAGAAATTTATGGGTTTTCTTGTTGATGGAAAGTGTCAAAGTTATGTTGGATGAACTCGATGATGACGATGACATTTTTGTTTATTTTGAGTGTATTTGCTGCAATGAAGATGAAGCTTTAAAACTAGATCGTGCGTGGAATAAAAATGGGAATTAGAATAGATATTGCATTGATTGGATACTAGGAAATCATCATCACAATTTATTTTCTTATAGACGTTATTTGGATGTTGAGCCTATTTAACAAACAATAAGAAGTTGGTAGAATGTTCTCTACATCAAAATACAACACAAACTAAATTACCGAAGGTGAAAACTGCAACAAGATATGATCAATGTAACACGATATCATTGACTAATTAGGACTTAAAAATTAAACTAGATTTAAGTAGGAAAACATGCTTACACAAATGCATGATTCATGAATATAGAAATCTTCATTTCTTATCTAATTTCATATTTCAGATTCAAATAACAATGAGCATTTTCACATGCCATCCATCATCCATAATTCCAAAAATGCCTTACAATACAAATATTAACACCTCAATTATCAATATATACAGATAGGGGCATTAAATTAATCTCTACCAGAAAACGATTTCAAAAAGAACCAAAACAACGATTTAAAGAAGCATAAACCTAAAGTAGAAAAAAATCAACGATTTCGAGAAACAAAAAACCCTAAAATTCTAAAAAGCCTACTCGCACCTGAAGCAAGAAGCAAGTGGATAGCCAACAACAGTACTCGTGTGTGAAGTAACAAGAAAAAAAAAGAAGGCGAACTGTCAATCGATAATTGTACCTGAAGCACAGTTGATCATGAGGTTTCTCATGCCCTGGCGAAAATCTAAAAAATACCCCTAACTTAAAAATTAGACAAAACACACTTTCTAAGGAACCTAGGATTCACCAAAGAAGCTATAGATTATTTAAGAAATATTTTGGGAATACATGAAACAACTTAATGTATAAGCTATAAATCTAGAAAATATGATTATGATGGTGTAGGAATTAGCTTTATGGAATCAATTTGGCGAACAATTCATTAGGTAGAGAAACCACAAATTCATGCAAACTAACGTTGTTATATACCTCATTAAACGAAACTGAAACATTGTGATTATTAATAGATTAGAACCGAGTGTCATACAAATTACTTGTAGCATTAGCTATTATTTAATGCATGAAACAAAGTTATAAACATAATCAACACATCTCTTCTATAGAAACATATTTAACAAAATATGTAAATAGCAATCCAAATAATACATAAATTAGAAACATATTTAACTAAAAAACAGTGAAAGATATGAAAAAGAGGCATTCGAATCTAGAAATTAGGAACTTACCAATGACTAAATCGATTGATTAATTAAGACAATACAGTGGGAGAAGGAGAGGGAGAGAGATTTAAAACTAACTTTTGGTTTGACAATTCTTTCTATAAAAATATAAAATATATATATTGATAAAGGAGTTTTCTCTGTTAATTAAACTGTGGTCAAATATGATAAAATTTTATATTTCCATTTCAATTCCCCAAAGTTAAATTCCTTTAATAGATTTCATTTCATCCAAAAAGTATTTTGCAAACCAAACATGCCTAAGGTTTTTATAAAAAGCTACATAGAAGATGCTAAAAGCATTAAATATTTTCATACGATTTTACCACAAGTAAAAAAATAGGTATGAAAATCTCACCAAATTCTAGAAATCTCAAAAGAGTACACATTGTTTGGTGAAAATAAGCTATCTTATTTCTGGTACATGTTTAAGTGGATATTAACTATCATATAAATAATATTAATTATTAATTATAAATAGATATTATTTATTTATTATTAACTAGGGGAGCGTTTGGTTCATTTTAGGGAATGAGAATGAAAATGAAAATGGGGATGTAGGAGAATGGGAATATGAATGAACATTGCATTGATGTTGTTTGGTTAAAGCAATATAATCAATGAAAAATTGCTTCATATAAAAAAAATATGTTTTTCCAACTTGAAAATACAAAATATGTTTCATTTAACATCCATAGATGGAAAATGCATAAAAAAATTACCAAATAGAAATAAAAATTTCATTCCCCACAATTTTGTTAGGAATGGAAATTGATGGATCTGCAAGAATGATTTCATTATATAACATCAAACCAAACAACAGTTTCCATTACCATTCCCATTCCTGACCCCTCAATACCCCCAATCAAACGACCCTTAAAATTTAATTATACATTGATTATTTTCAAATTTATTAATTATATCAATTATTATTTGATATAATATTTAGTTACTTTATTTTAAAATTATCAATTATTTAAAATATGTAAAGTTGATCAAGTTTATTTATTTTTTATTAGCATGTAACAGTAATTTAAATAATAAACTAATGTAGACTTTTTCTAAAATTTATTATAACATATTAAAAATTTATAGTATATAAATAATAAGTTTTAACCAATTGTATATTTTTTAATTAATATTTTATATTATTTAATTTCTTTATTACCTTGTTTGTATTCATTACATATTATATTATTAAAAAAATTTTAGTTACATTATTAGATATTTAGCTTAATTTTTTTATAAGATATTAGTAGATGAATATTTATTTATAATGCCATTTTTAATCATTTTACATACTTATAAGCTAATTTTTGTTAAATTTAATTTGTTTATCAATTAACTTATCAACCAACAACTAGCTTATTAGCTAATTTACCAAACATAGCTTAAAATATGATAACTTATGGTTTATCAAACCCGGCATTAAATAATTTAAATCAAATATAATAATTTAAAAACAATACAAAATATATAACATTAATTATTTTGTAACAAACAACACTCTATAGTGGGAAAAACAGAGTTCTAAAAACTTTGGATAAAACTTTGGTTCAAAAAATCTCTGAAAATAAAGAAAGTAACAAAAATAAATAAAAAGTAAGAATGTTCTTTTCTTCTTAAGATTTATTGAAATAGTAAATCTTTAATTATTCTAATTAATACTAAAGAATAAAATAAACAAAAGCTATTAAAATTAAATGCAGTTTTAAATTTCTTACCTTTTATTCCTCTATTTCTGAATAAATTATTAAAAAGTTTGTTGAAAATACAAATATAAAATGATAGAGTAATCATTTTAATTTTATATTATTATAATAATAAAAAATAAATAAAAAACAAAAAAATTACCATATACTGCTAATAATTTCTCATATATGTTGCAAGATTGTCAGAATATGAAAGCACATTGTTTTTAGAACTTGATACTTTTGTGTTATATATATATACATATAGTCATATAGTATACATATAACACATATCCAAATGTTTATGTTGTTTTTCAACTTCATTTTATCAAAAGAGAGCTTCATTGCATGCTCTCTCTAAATTCATCCCATTTCTCACCCTGTTTTCTTCTCCACAGAGGAGACCTCCTCTGACTTTCCTATAAATAAATTGTTGACTTTTGTTCTTCTTGATCCTCTAATGGGGCCCATAAGAAGGTTTAAACCAAGAAGGAAGGTTGAGCAGCCTGGTGACACCACCCTCCAAACGCCGTCGCTTTCTCCACCACCATTTTCCGATTGGTGGAATGATTTTTCCTCAAGGTTTCATGTACGTCGTATTTGCTTCAAGTATTTTTAATATATATATATATATATATATATATATTACATACATACATACATACATACACACACACACACAATACTTTGATGTTAATGGGTATGATTCAATGATTCTTGTTTATGTGTTTTAGTTTGGATTTTATTGTTGATTTGTGTAGAATGTGATTATGGGGATTATTTGTATGGTGTTTTTAGGGGATTTTTTTGTGTTGATTTTTTGGATTTCTTGAGGTTTTTATGTTGAATCATTAATCTTTAATTTATGGTGTTGATGATTTGGTCCATTGAGTACACTTGTTTTGTTGTTTATACATTAATACCTATGTTCTTCATGTTGGTTAACATTAAAGTGTTTGATAGATTTTGGAAGTTCTAAACCTAGTAATCTTCAAAAGTGAAACTCACCAAAAAGAAAACTCTTTTATTGTTGTAATCCCTAAATAAATTTCACAAAATATTTGTTCCAAGGTATAAAATGTTGATATGAAGAAGTTCATCAACTTTGACTTCAACAACCAACAAATTTGATACTAAAAAAGTCAAACATGGACTTTTTAAGATAGTTTTTCTGTGAACTTATGATGGTTAATGGAGGTATGTTGTTTTGGTTCATGAATTTAATAGATTTCAAAGTTGGTTTAGTAAATACATGATATAAGGACCTAATGATTCAACACTAGTCTTTTCTTGAAATTTCTTACAGATTTGTTTTCGGGTTTTGCCCAATGATGTTTTTGTTTATTATGTTTAGCAAGAACGGTTTCGACCCTAGTACACCCAATTCTTGTGGTTTTCTGCTCTCGGAATCGGTTTGGTCCAATGCTGCAGTGAATCTTTACAACCCTTTGGCTCATGAGTTCAAGTCTTGGATCAGTTTGTTCACTGTTTCAGGAAGAAAAAAAAAAGAAGAAATTTTCACAATGAGAGCGATTTGGACCAAAAGGGACTCTGCAGCCATGTATGTCACACTTTAGACCCCCTTAATCAGTTCTAATAAACGAATATAAACCAAATCTAGATCCCCTTAATCAGTTCCTTTCGGCTTTCGCTATGCAAATCTTGATAAATTGAACCATTTAAGCCCTCAGTGATTGGTTTAAGCATGCTAGCTATAAATGGAAAGATGAAACATAACACAGCCTGATAAGAGCACGATACAGTTAAAAAACAAAGATTTAATGTATAGCATCATACCGTATATTAGGGTCCTTCATGATCACTAAGTACAATACTTTATGCTTGTCTGTGACCATAAATTTCCAACTTTATTTGTAACATGAGCTTGAATCCAGCCGTTACTTCTACTATCGATGAAATGTAAGTACTTAGATTTGAATCTTTGAAGTAAAAACTAAACCATTTCCGATGGTACGCACACCACGGTATTCTACAAAGTCTCTATATGGTAAAATGACTAAAATCCCCATTATGTGAAAACTTTAATATCATCATACCATTTTGGTAATCAGGATCTTTATGTGTTTGATTGTGTTTGTTCATCCTTTGTGTTGCTTCTTAGGGAGTTTATCCGAGATCCCGGAATCAGAAAGCTTCGAATCCATGTTCAAAATGTCGATGAAAACGTTCGACTACATCACGTCACTCGTGAAAGAAGACATGATGGCGAAAGCTTCAGGCTTCAACGACCTCAGTGGCCACCCGTTGGGCCTCTACGACATGGTTGCTGTTGCTTTAAGGCGGTTAGGGTCCGGTGAATCTCTATCGATAGTCGGAGATTCCCTCGACCTGAACCAAACCACCGTTGCCCAGATCACCAAATTGTTCACCGATGCCATAGGAACCCGAGCCGCCTGCCATCTCCGTTGGCCGTCAACTGAGGCCGAGATGGAGGACGTAAAGCGCAAAATCGAAACAATCAGCGGAATCCCAAACTGTTGCGGAGCCATCGAGACCACCCACATCCTCATGTGCCTCCCGGCCGCCGATCGTGTGTCCAACGTCTGGCGTGACCGCGAAAACAACCAATCCATGACGTTGCAAGCGATTGTCGATGCCGACCTCCGGTTCCGCGATATCGTCGCGGGTGGCCCGGAAGCCTGCCAGACGAAGCCATCCATAAAAAGTCGACGCTTTTTGGGCTATGCCAAAAGGGGTTGAGATTTAACGGGCCGAAAAGGGAAGTCTCGGCCGGAAACGAGATCGAGGAGTTTATCATTGGAGGTTCGGGATTCCCGTTGCTTCCATGGCTGATAACTCCGTACCAAGGTGACAAACTCTGCGATCCCGAAGCGAAATTCAATCGGATAATGATGGAAACACAAAAGGTGGGACAGAAGGCTTTCGCGAAGCTGAAAGAGAATTGGAAGATCATTAAGAAGGTGATGTGGAGGCCCGATAAGGATCGATTGCCGAAGATCATTCTTGCGTGTTGCATGCTGCATAATATACTTATCGATATGGAAGACGAAGTTCAAGAAGGGATTGATTTTTCCGGTCATGCGGATTTGAATTACCGTCCGGCATTTTGCCGTGCAGATGATGATCAGAATGGTTTGATTTTGAGGGAGAAGCTTTGTTTTTATCTGTCTGGAATTGAAGAAGGAAACAGCTCTGGTTGACATGAATTTTTATATGTTTTTTTTCATCATATACAAAGTATCAATGAGATGAAACTGTGGATGTTTCAGGGATTGTTCTAATTTTATGGATGTTATTGAAGATTTAAGGATTATGGAATAATTTTTGTTTTAAAGTTTGATATATGATCTTGCATACAGTTTACAGTTTGGTTTACTTGTATGTGAAATTATTTGATAGATTTGCATTTTATAACCTACTAAATTTGCAATTTTTTTGTGTGTTTGCCAAAAATCAACAAAATACAAGGGTTGTTTTGCAAAGAAATGGGAAGTTGATTTGTTAGGAATGCAAAAAAAATTGCTAGTGGTAATTGATTATTTTGTTATGAAGTGTAAAAATGATTGGAAATTTGTTTCATATTTACATAAACAATGATTTTGTGTTAAGTTAGGATACTCAAGTTATTGATACACAATATTAAAAGGTCATTAAGGGTCTAGACTTGAGATTATGTATGAGTTTTGTTAATCTAATAAATGTAAAAGAGTATGATTTATATTTATTTGTTTCTTCCATGAAAATATTCGGCATGCAACTTATTAAAATCAACCAAATAACAAAGAAAAGAAACATAATCCATTGAAGACATCTCTTTAGGGTGTGTTTGCTACGCAGGTGTGACAAGACAGAACATAAAATACCTATTTCATGTTTTGGAACTAGCTAGAACTAACTAGCATAAAGATGGAACAAAAAATTATGGACAAAAATACCCTTATTCTAACCTAACGTTTCTTTCTTACCGTGCACCGCTCTCAATCCAAGTCTTCCTCCTCTCTCTCTCTCTCTCTCTCTCCTCTCTCTCTTCTCTCTCTCTCTTATTGGCTTGTATCGAGCTTTCTCCTCCCTCTCTCGACGGCACTGTTATTAATCGACCTTCTCTCTCTCTCTCGCTCTAAAAGATCTATCGTATCGTAAAAAATAAAAAGTTGTCAAAGATGAAAACGAAACGACACATATATTGAGTTTCAGTTGAAAACATATATGTCCTATACTTAAAAACGAAGTAATTGTTTGCGTTAATGATCGTACTAATTTAATGGAAATGAATAATCCCCTCTAGCATGCGATCTAAAGGGTTGGAAATGCAAATTAGCAAAACCTTAGGGTTTATTATGTAAGTTACACTAACAAGAAATTTAGAAACATATTTGGTTGGAATGATCTAGAGATTGGGGTTTAGGGTTTTTATAATTGGGGGAATGGCGGGAACTCGTGATTTTGATGTGAAGAAGCTCTTAAAGGATAAGAGATTCTGGTTCGCTTCTTTCCTCATTGGTTGGGCAGCAGCTCTACAGGTAATCAATTCAATTCAATTCAATCAACACTCTTCGATCGATCGGTTAAAACGCAACGAATTATTCGTTTTTTGTTTGTTTTATGAATGAATTGCTGTAAAGTTGTAGTTTTTGATAATATATATATATATATATATATATATATGGGGCATATGATGTGGTTACAGAGGCAGGATTCTTTCAAGCACAAGTTTGGAACCCTAGACGATAAAAAAACTGAAGATCACCAGGTTTCAACTGAGAATTTGTAGCATATTGGCTCATCAATTATGCGTTAGATCGCTCGAAGTATGTTTCTTTGTGGTTTTTAATTCCTTGGCTTAACATTCATGCATGAATTTGTGAGACGATTACCGTGTTTTTGTTTGTTTAATGTTGTGAATTGCTATATGATGATGCTGTTAGGGTTTCAGTTCATTAATAAGCCCTTAAATTCGAGACACAATAATTGAAACAGTTGTTATTATGCACTCTGCACATGAAGATTATCAAACAAATGATATACAAGCAAAATGTTTGTGTACAATTATTTTGTTTTGAAAAGCAACAAACTTTTTATGTTATAATACTTTTGAATTGCAACCAAGTGACTACATGAGACTATTTGTGGATAACGATTTTTCCGCACGCTATATTGCTTGATCGGTGGACATCCATCAACCAAAAGCTTACAAATAATGTTGTGTACTATTGTAGTAACGCAAGCTTAATCAGAGATACAGATTACAGAGAAGTAATGGACTTTGACCTATAGACAACATTGATGGTTACTCTACTAAAGGAATGAGTTATTGATTTTCAAACCATTGTATTTGATCTTTTTGTTGCAGTCATTTTGAATAAGTTATTATGAACATAAAGTCCTAAATATGTTGCTTTATTTTGCGTCTACGTTTTCATAATTTGTCAAAATATGTGCATTTCGCTGGAATGATGGCTAAGTCCATGAAAACCAATAATGATGGTTCAAAAAGTCAGTAACTTCAAAATCAGGAGAATCTCAAGAGAAATGCATGAGAAATGGCAAAAGTATATTTTAGTACATGTAATTTGTGGCCCTAATTTTGCATTGAGTGCCCACAGCAAAGTCAATGTTGAGATATTATACGTAGTTTTAACATAATCTAGTGTTGCATAGAACTATAGATGGAATTGTTTATGATCTTTTAAGAGGATTATTCCCTTTGGTAATGTTTTCACACGATACTATATTTGGTAGTTGGAATCAGAAAAAAACTGCCCTCAGATATTTCTTATTAAATGAGGTGAAGAAACAAATGTAATGAACCATATCACCAGGGATAGACAGGGCACACTTGAGTCAAAGGATCCAAATGGTACCATCTGCATGTAGGACTGCAAAATGTGTTTTGCAATCTTTCATTTATGTGATCTTTGGTATCACATTTAATGATTTTGTGCACATAGGGAGGTATGAAGCTAAGGCACACGGGTCTAAAATCTCATGAATATAGAAGTTACAACCATCTGCTTATGGTAATACATTGCTTCACATTATAGGCTGAATCTTGTGGTATGTTTGTGTCCTAGAGTTACTCAATGTTAAGAGTGCCTGTCCCTTAGATACCAGAAATTACCCATTTTTTATACTTAACCTGTATATAGAATAGTGACGCATATGTGCATGAAGATTAGTTACAGGTTTTTTGTTACCATTTACCAAGTCTTGTTTTCTTGAAGTGATAAAAGTTCCTTGTTTAGTAACTACCCTGTTTTGCTAGCAAGTTTCAAGGGACATTAGTTAATCCTCTTGCCATATCAATTCAATCGGGCTCTCAAAGCTCTATCTTAGGCTGTCCTAAAACATGCAACGTTTTCTTTATTTTGGGAAGATTTCTTTCATTATTGTGTCTTGTGCTCCATAAATTTTCTCGTTATTCAACATTTATGAACCATATGGCAAACCAAAAATTAAAACTTTTTTCCTCTAACGAAGGAGTATGTTATAACAGTCACCATATGTTATGGGAGAAGGTATCCATGCTAGTTCTCGAGAAAGAACATTATGAGGAATGAGGATTGGCAAAATGACAAGTTGTTTTCCTTCTTTCAGGATTAGGTTAACAGAGAAGCTGGAAACTGGCAGAACTCATCCTTCTCCTCTTGAGGTTTTAGGTTGTATTTGTTACCATGAGAGCAAGTAAGCCATTTATTTAACTTGGCCACATGAGATCAAATGATAGGAAAATTGCAAAAACTGGCCTTGCAGTTTGCCTCTGCTAGTTTTTCTAGTCCGATGTTGTAATTTTTGAGCCTTGTTTATTCCAATTAATGTTCGGGTTTTAAGCGGTCTAGTTTCTCATCTCATTTAGACCTTCAAACCATGACCCAAAATGGTTCAGAATCTATGAACCATATACTTGTTAAGCATATGACTTCTGGCTTCTGGGAGTGCCCCCTATCTCTGATGTCTGAATGGAATTTGCAAAATACTTGTGATTAATTAGGAGCTGTTTGAAGAAGAAAATAAAATAAAATAAATGATAGAAATTAATCAAGTTGGAACATGTGCGATTCCCACCTTGATTTAGTATATGATTCATGATCCACGTTTTTGCTTCTGTTCCCACCAAAAAGTTTGACCCTTTGACCTTTACTACTCCTAATAGCAGCAGATGCAGATGGAACTAGAAAGTTTGACCCTTTGACCTTTACTACTCCTAAGAGTTTTCAAATTCTGAGCACCTGGTTTGAACCACCGCCTACCATCACCGTCATGAAAGGGGTATTTTGGTCCTTTATCGTTCATTCTTTCCAATTCGGAAATTACATTCTGCCAACTAAACACATAGATTCAAAATATTTAAACATATTTTGTTCCTATTCATGCCAACCAACCAAATGCGTGATCAAATTTCATTATAATTCCTTCGAAGTCAAATTCATTCGAAAAAACATTATATGAACTAAACGCCTGAACTAAACACCCCCAAAATATAGTACATGTCTAGTCTCTCGTAATACCCATGTCTTCCCGGCCATACTCAGCCTGGCCCGAGACTCATGGTGACCGGTTATGGCCCGATAATTTGCGTCACGTTATGGGATTTTTGGAAGTTCAAGACCTACACCGGGATGGGCAGTGTCAGGACCTATTTTTCAAGTTTCAACAAATTAATGCAAGTTTCTCATTAGTTATTGTATTATTTTCTCAAGCAAATGTAATATTTAAAATGTATTTCGATTTCTCGGTTTAAAAAATCACAAGTATAAAATCTTGTTTAACACATTTGTGTAAACATTTCAAAACGTAATATTTAAGAAAAAACCTTCTGGGGCCTCGACTGATTTTGTGTGAAAAGATCTGAAACGTACCATATACCAAAAAAAACCAACTTGGGATTAGCCCAAAAGGATTGCAGCCAGGACCGGTTACTAGGTGTCGGCTTTGTCCTTAGACTTTTGGTTGAGACCAGTTGGCTCGATTGCACTCCCTCCACTTGAGGTCGGAGTGGACCAGCCTGAGACTGATTTTTGGCCTATATCTAGACTTTCATGAACCCTTCACATATTACACAGGAAAGCTAGTACTTTAGTAATATTTGAATTGGGGGTGTTCATGAAAATATATAACTGTATGCACTGCATCAAACTATACAGTTCGAAACTTTCGGGATATGGTTCCAGCTTATTTATCTGTCAAATTTTACCATATGGTTCAGTTTAACATTTTAGTTACAAGGCCGTGGTTTAAACCTTACATCGTGCCAATTTTCTTTTATATTCTTAAATCTTACCAAACAATGATATTTAAATACACAATAATAAATATAAACGTGTTACTTCTTAACAAATAAAACTCGGCCCAAAATAGTTGTCATCTTATGACTATATAACTAAAAATAGATTTAAGTCTTATAAAATAATAATAAGAAGTTAGAAAACAGATTGGTTCTAAAAGTCATATAAAATGATATTTAAGAACCTAGAAAGATGATATATTTTAATTATGCTATTTGTGTTTAAATTATGTATTATGTAGACTATTAAACTCTTAACTGTTTGGACTATTGATTATAAGTATTTGTGATGTAATAAATATTATATTTTAGTGTGGGCTAAAATACAAGGGGCTTAACTATACTACACCGTATCTTACGGTGTAGGTGTAGTCAGTGTTTTTTTTATTTTGGGAAGGTGTCCGGGCCAAAGCCCGACTAATCCCCGGCAATTTTAGGGGCTAAACATGGCCCACTTAAATGTCCACAGACATGCGCACGGGAAGACTTGAACTCAGTTAGGGCGCTATGAACCCCCTCGAATGTTAACCAACCCGTCACAGCATTGTTGACGGTGTAGTCAGTGTTTTACTATTCGAAGATATGCAATTTGATTTGAATCTATATGAAAAGTATATAACTGTAGTCAGTGTTTTACTATTCGAAGATATGCAATTTGATTTGAATCTATATGTATGTATGTATGTATGTATGTATGTATGTATGTATGTATGTATGTATGTATGTATGTATGTATGTATGTATGTATGTATGTATGTATGAATGAAAGGTATTAGTAGTTACTGGAAGTTGTATTTGGTTGTATGTGGACACATCTTCATCAGTGAGTCACCAAGGGTTGTAAAGGAGTTATTAAATTAATAGAAAATTTGAATGCAGAAAAGGAAAGGAGAGGTGGCGTTCGTCATTAAATACTTTGAAATCAATAATTTAGGCACTAAGTCAAGCTTAATTTAACTCTCCATTGACTAACTTAATTTCGATCATGTTACATCTCACCTCACCCCAACTCAAGAACTAGAACTCTCACGCTCCTTCTATATACTTATACGTATACACATGGGTGAGAAATGAAGTTGTCGTGAGAACAGTAATATGAGATCTCTATCTTTGGATGTATATTAGGATGAGATGCATCAGATTAATTCCCTATCAAATATAATTATTAGGATGAGTTTGAGATTAAAAATAATCAATGGTTCAGGTCCATATTTTGTAGCCCGTAAAGACTTGGTTGATCATTTCATGTCAAATCGTACGATTGAAAATACCCTTTACAATTTTCTCAAAAATGGATTAGAGTGTTCAAATCATACCAATAGGCACAAGCACTACTGTTTTTTAGACTATTTCAGTATAATAATATATTATGTTTCTACCAGAATCTACAAAAAAAAATCATGAATATAAATGTTTTTATCCAAAAAAGTCAAAACTATTTATTGCCGGTCAAATTACAATGTTTTTTTTTCCCTTTCTACTTTACATGTATTCTCACCATATTTTTATATATAAATAACTAAATACATAGTTACAGTTATAACTCTAGTCACATAATGCAAACAAAACTTGCTAAAAAAAAGTCATGATTAATCCAGACAAATTAAGATTGATGTTTACTAAACTTCAATTAATTTTACGTGGGGTCATCACATCCAAACGTACGTCCACCGGCCTATTATATTTTCGTCATACGTTTCTTCTACGCTTCACATACACGGCTAATCACTTTATGTTTAGATTGTTATTTTCCTTTTATATCTATAATTCAATACACACACAACTACTCTTCTAGTTGTATGGACCACTAACTAACCGAAAGTCAAGTCCCAACTGCCACCTCCTTGATTGTGATATTTTGTGAGTTTTGGGGTTTTAATGTAAGAAAAGGAAGTTCAGTGACCCTCATAGAAGTTAAATTATTTTATCATGCAAAAAAGCTAATAAAATAAAGTTCAGTTATACAGAGATAGTACCCCTTTAAGGTAAACAAAAGAAATAGGCTCTCTAAAACCCCATGGGTTGGTCAAAGACATGTATATGGGTCGCTTAACGTAAAAAGAAATTTATTCTAAGGTCATATATGTATGTGTATATATGTATATATATATATATATATATATAGATATATAGAGGGAGAGGAAAGTTATTTTACAACCTAGTAAAAGGTTACAATCCGTACAACCTTCATCTAAACCATTCATTTAGCCCATTAATTATGATTGATTCCTCATTTCATGCAATAATCTTACCTAAAATGCATTAAGGGGATAAACTAACATGGGATGTATTGTGTTTCATGAAAGTATCTTGGGAAAGTCATCTCATTCATGAAACAAAAAGCATTTCATGTTTGTCTATGCATTTAATGAAAATGTTATGCATTACATGTAAAATTATTGCATAGAATCAACAATCATTGATGAATCAAGTAATTAATCATAATGAATAGGCTAAAATGAATGATTTAGATGAAGGTTGTACGGGTTGTAACCTTTTACTGGGTTGTAAAATAACTTTCCTCTATAGAGGGAGGTTCAAATGTAAACTCTATATTTCGTGTAAACTATGTAAACCCATCGTGGCCCTTGATCAACAAAATCAAAGGAGGATATGGATTCATAGAAAATATGGAAATGTGAAATATATGGTAAGTCAATGATTATGGAAATATGAAAATGTGAAATATGGAAACGTTTTTGAAAATCAATGGTGTGGATTGGTTTACATAGTTTACACAAAATATAGAGTTTACATTTGAACCTCCCTCTAGATATATATATATAGAATATATATATATATAGAAAGAGGTTCAAATAAGAATGACATCTTTTTAAGAGAATAAGAGAATGAAATTTTGTGTACAAAATCATATATGATTAAGTACTGAACTGAAAAAAAGGGGAAGCGGGCGGGTCAACATGCTGGTCGTGAGTCGCATGTGACCCGCGCAGTTGTTAATCATGTATGATTAACAACATGAATCATATGTGTTTTACTATATGAATCATATATGATTTTGTACATGTTTTTTGTACTTGAACTTTTCTTTTGTTAATCATATATGATTTTGTACACAAAAGTCATTGTCATATATGATTGGCCTGAGATGATTGGCTGAGATTCATTCTCGTATTCTTTTAAATTGATGTCATTCTCGTTTGAACCTTCTTCTAAAAAGAGGTTCAAATGAGAATGATATCTTTTTAAGATAATAAGAGAATGGATTTTTGTGTACAAAATCATATATGATTAAGTACTGAACTGAAAGAAAAGGGAAGCGGGCGGGTCACATGCTGGTCATGAGTCGCATGTGACCCGTGCAGTTGTTAATTATGTATGATTAACAACATGAATCATATGTGTTTTACTATATGAATCATATATGATTTTGTACATGTTTTTTGTACCTGATTTTTTCCTTTGTTAATCATATATGATTTTGTACATAAAAGTCATTCTCGTATTCTCTTAAATTGATGTCATTCTCGTTTGAACCTCCTTCTCTCTCTCTCTCTCTCTCTCTCTCTCTATATATATATATATATATATATAGAGGAAAGTTCAAATGTGAACTCAATTTTGGTTGTGAATATGATGACGAATCTCAGTCACTCATCTAGTCAATAAAGACGGCTTTGATCAGGTCCCCTCCTTTAATAACTCCACCCTCCCATGAATCGCGTCAATCCTCCGTGGTTACGTCCACTGTAACCGAAGATGTGTGGCTGAGATTCGTCCTCACGTGGCAATATTCACTCTGAATAATGCATGATATTTAGAGTGAATATTGCCACGTGACGCGATTTTAGTGGTCCTCACGTTCACAACGAAAAATGAGTTTTCATTTGAACTTTCCTCTCTCTCTATGTGTGTGTGTGTGTGTGTGTGAAAATGCTCAAATAAGAAGTACTAAAAAAATAAGAAGTAGAAAACCAATCATAACCTTTTTCCTATCAACATTTATAGTTTGACTATGAATAGCCAAATAGTTTTTTGCACGAGTATGCAGAAAATAGAAGGGTAGTTTTACAATTACAAATATGAATCCGTTAATTACTTCATGCTTGAACTATTTAATTGATCGATTCACATATAAACCTATAGGTTCATGTGTGAATCAATTATGTGAGTAACAAGGGTCAAGAGTTCATGTATGAATCACTTAAAAATTATTTATATATGAATATATAAACATTTGATAAATGTGTTCTAGTATTTTTGTAAAATGAATGTGTTATAGTGTTTAATTTCTCTAAGTGAAACAAACACGCTTTAAGGTTACGGTAATGGATGCCAACGTAATTACCTGTGCCTTACAGTTTTCAATGCTATAAAAAAATACTAACTTAAATAATTGGTGATAATAAACATTAAATTGCACCAAAGCTGGAGATAGAGAACTAAATATTAGTTAAAACATAAAATCAGTTTTTCAAATTTACATAGGATTTAGAAAACAATTTTTTTGAAAAACTATTAAAAACTAAATGAACCAAATGCGTTTTAAAAATTTTTATTTTTCATAGAAAATTGAAAATATTTCCACGCCCAAATGCACCCTTAATATTTTCACTATAATATAATTAAACCCTTAATATTAAATCTTGTCTAACCAGGGACGGATCTAGAACTTTTTTCAAACGGTGGCACCATTTAACTATAAATATATATATATATATATATATAGAAAATTTTCACAAAATCTCTATTGGTCTAGTGGTTGGTTCATTGCTTTTCAAATGTAAAGTCTCAAGTTCAATTATTGGTACAAGCAATTTTCTTTTATATAAACACTAAATTTAGAAAAAAAACAAAAATCTTAAAAAATGTCTCTAACAAGACTTGAACCCATGACCTGGTTATAAGGCAAATAACTAACTAACTCAACCAAAGAAAACTTGTGTTCTTATTGTAGTTTCAAAATATATATGGTGGCACACGACAAATTGATACGGTGGCACCGTAACTTTTTACACTACGACGGAGGAATTTGACGGTGGCCCGTGCCACCGTGTGCCCCTCTATAAATCCGTCCATGTGTCTAACGTATAATGGCAAAATTAATAATTACATAATTGATATTCTTATACTTGGTTAACTTGCATATGTTCAAAAAAAACATTTGAATGAACAGAGAATATTAACATATTTCTCGTTATTAATAAAATTATATTAAATGACGTTTTAATCACTTATTATTATTTTAATCAATTTCATTATTTCATGCCTCCTCCTCACACGGAAAAAAACACGCACAAATCCATCGAAGGTGAGGTATGCAGTTACTTGCATACAGCATACGCCTTTCTTTCACTTATTAAATTAATCAAAAAGTCTATTAAAAATTAAATTTTAACTTATTAAATAATGTATAACTTCTTATTTAATATATTTTATTGGTGTACTGAAAATGTTAAACATTTTAAATATTATAATGCCACCAAACATCCATATAGTGTCGTTAGAGACTTAGAGTGTTCTCATCATAAAAATGTGCTCTACTTTCTATTAAAAATATTTAATTTAAAAAAACTTTTCTAATTTCTACTCCCAATTATATATAAATGTTTGTTATTCATTCTTTATCTATTTTAGTCGTTACTTGATCATCATAGGCGGTAAACAAATTAAAGGAACACGAATGATGGTTTGCGTGAATTCATTTATTTAACTTAAGTGAACAGTTTAACGAACACGAATTATAAATGAATAATATCTTTTGTGTTTACTTCCATTTATGTGCATGTTCGTGCTTGCTTATGTTCATTAGGATCATAAACGAACAAATATAAATGAACAAAAAGCAGCTTACAAGAGATAAAAAAAATCTATATTAATTATGTTAATGATTTTAGATGTATAAATTAAAAAACATAAATGAAGAAATCAAACAACTGTTCATGTTAGTTCATTTGATTAAATGAACAAGAAATAAGTGAAATTTTCATATGTGTTAACACTAATCCTCTCATGATTCTCGTTGTCAATTTCAGAGACATCCACAATTGTAAAAAAAAAATTATAATTAATTAATTATAGAGTAAATTAAATATTTGGTCCTTAGGTTTATGTGTTTTAACATTATGAGTTCCTAAAATAAAATATCTATGGATTGCATCCTCGTGGTTTACATTTTATAACATGTCGGGTCTCTAAATCTAACTCCATCCAAATAGTTTTGTTAACTCAATTATTTTCAAGGGGTATTTTAGTCATTTAATTTATTTTTATTTTCAATTAGCTTACTTTATTTATTTAGTTTCAAGGTGGCGACGGTAACGAAAGGTGGAGGTGAGAGGATCTGTGTTCGCTGGAGATGATGGTGGCGGTGGTCTCAAATTCGAACAGAAACAAGCCGGCAATGATGCTGAAGATAATATAATAAAGTAAAATACTTTTGGTCCAACTCCATATGATTTTAATTGAAAATAAATAAAAGATATTACCAAAATGCCCATCATGTGTCTTACACATGATTATTTTAATGGACCTATTTCAAATAGAGTTAGATTTATGCTATGTTTGGTAAACTAGTTGATAAGCTAGCTGATGACTAATAAGCTAGTTGATAACTAATAAGCTAGCTTATGACTATAAAATGACAAAAAGATATATTTAAAAATTAATAGTGTAAAAAGCACAAGAAGATATATTTGAATTTAAAAAAATTAAAAAGTCTCATAAGTACTAGATGTTACTCTTCTTAGCTTTTTAAAAAGCTAGCTTATGGTCCATACAAACATATACCAACTTATAAGCTAGCTTATTTTTACCAAAGAATGTCTTTGGGACCCAACATGTGTTAAGATATTTTATTTTAGAGAACAAAAGTGTTAAGATATACAAACTAGAAGGACCAAATATGTAATTTACTTTTTATGGTACGGAAAAAAAAATACAATATAGTGGGATAGAACCAGTTTCCATGCAGTTTGTTTGGTATGCATGGGTGGCGGTGAATGTGTAGCGTGTGGAATCGGAGATTATTTCCTGCCGCCCGCGTCTTTTTTTCTTTATCTCGTTTTTCATGCCCTTTTTTACACTTAAAACCCGGATAAATTTATGGAAATTTCCCTTAAATCCATCAAAAAATCGACCAACCCACTACACCCCGTGGTTTTTAATTTTCACTGAACTCGTAATTTTTTAGATTTAACGGAAATCTCATCCGGTTATCAAAATTTCTTAATCGTACGTATTGAAGTTGAAAACTAAGGTTAATCTGATCTCTTCGTAGCTACATGTTGTCGCATGGACAGAGCCACAATGGCTCTCACGGTTTCTCTGACGAAAGGTAAAAATAAAAATAAAAAGCCTAAAAGTTCTTTCGAAATCAACAAAAAAAAAAGCAAAAAATCCTTTTGAAATCAACTAAAAAACTGAAAAAAGTCACTTGAAGACAACTAAAAACCAAAGAATCCTCCCGAAATCAACCAAAAACCCAAAAAATTATCGATTCAACAAAAAAAAAATCAATCGAAATTAACAAAAAAAAAAAATCTCTAGATTCCCACCATAAAATCAAAAAAAAATCTCTCCAAAGATTAACAAAAAATTTAATTATATAGTGCCACTACTTGAAAAATGTTCTGACTCCGAGAATATTGTCGGTAACTAGACAATATAAAAGTATAAGTTGTGAAAGTAAAACATCATGATATCATGACTTTTTGAATTACTACCTATAAAGAATCCACCCTTGATATAATTGTCGTTTGAATCTAAGTATTACCTTAACTACATTTGTAGACAAATAAATGTCTCGATCATGCCATTTTCCCTGAAAATAATTGTGATTTTTTCTCTTTAATTTTCTTGCTAGCAGGATTATTCTCAATCTTCTTATCTTTTTTAAAGTATATAGTATTTATACATGACAAATATAACAAATGAACTCATATTTTCTTATTAAATATGAGGATTGATTGAACGAGTGACTTCCTAGAAAGCCAAAAGGTTTGATATACCGATATATCACTAGATAAAAAGCCCTTTAATAACTTTATTAAGTTTTTAATACATATTATTCCTCTACACAAAAAGTCAAACTAAAATTTTCAAAAGCCAAAAATCAACCTATACAAATGGTCCAATATTGAATCAATGCGAAAATAGATTGTCATGATGGTAATGTAAGTAAAGTCCAACAATAAACCAATACGAACAATCCACATAAGTAAAATAAAGATCAGAGCGACAACAAGACCTTTATGTAGAAGCCCCAAATGGTGAAAAACCACAAGCATAAGAATCGACAATCAATCTTATACCGACATTCCTTATACCTTTCCATGCATAATTCTCTTTTAAAATCTCTCTCTCTCCTCCCTCTCCTCCTCTCTCATCCTCTATCTATCTCTATCTTTTAAAGATACACATACACGTACGTACATTGATTATAGAAAACGTTGAAATTTCAAATATACAAAGTTTATAATTTATAAATTATTAATACAAATCGTTATGTAGTAGAAGTTATGATTTTTTCCTTACATAGGTAAAAGATCAAATGTGAAGTGAACTTTATGATTATAAAAAGAGTCTAATGTTTCAGTTGACGTTTGTTTTCTAAGAGGTACTAAATTCTTATTACACTTCTAAATTTTAAGAGGTGGAGTTGAAGCTTGAAATCTGAATCAACGAGACTATTTGTTTTCTATAAACTGACTAACTTCTAATTATGTATAATTATCTATTTATCCTTAAAAAATTCAACTAAAACACGTCAATTAAATTAAGCATTGATAATTGAAGGATGAAATGAAAAATAAAATAATAAGGCAAATTTACGAGGCTATGGAGTTTTAATCATATATCACACACCAAGCCCCGATTTAAGCAACTTCAGATGTTATGGAAAGTCAACACACGGATCTACAATCTTTGCGTTTTGTGGTTTTGCATATTTGGGGTGCATGTAGCTTAAAACCGACGATTGAAACCGAAAGAATTGTGATGAACAAAAATAAAAGGTAATTAAATGATTGGATTATGATTTAATTTATCAAAAAACATTAATAATTAAAAGACTCCAAAAAAAAACAATTTACATTGTTTTATATCTGACCAAAAATACATGATTAATTAAATTTAAAATCAAAAAACAAACAAAACCTTAATTTCACATGGCTCAATTAGTAGTATGGGCAAGGCCGACATTAATTGCGGCATTAATAGTAGTGTGCTAATTAATCCAAATAAATGCTATCGTAATCAAATGCGTGTCATTACATAATTTTTTGATAATTATCTTACTTTAATAATTTGCATTTTAGTTCTCATTTTCTTCCTTTATTTTAGGACAATAAATTATTTGTAAACCCTTAAAGAAGATTGGTTCAACAATAAATCTTGGGTTTTTTTGGAAGAGGTATCCCAGACACATTGGGCCCAGACTAATCCTCGCAATTTTTGGGCCGAAGCCCGACTGCTAAAGCATGCAGCCCGGGGTCGAAGCCCCCGTACCTCCAAAATGCGTCCCCCAAGGCTTGAACTCGGGTTCACCACTATGCAGTGCCCAAGCCTTACCACTAGGCTAACACTCATTTGGTAATAATAAATCTTGGGTTGCTTTTGGAGGGATGATGGTTTTGCCGAAGCTCTTCCTTGATACCCCTTCGTTGAGTTCAAAAAAAAAAAAAAAAATCAATAACCACCAAATCATTTAACTATTGTCTTATCAATCATACCACATAAAAATGTAGAATTTGGGGAACTACACCAGTTACTTTTAAAAAACTCTATATCTTTTAAATCTTATAAAATAAACTCAAATAAAAAAGGTGTTTGTGATTGTATAATAAACTCTTTATTTGCATATAATGAAGCCAACTAGTAAATAAGAAGTTTTAGGTGATCGGATAAACTTTAAAACAAAAATAAAGTTAGTTTTAAAATAGGGGAAATTATCCAATAAGAAGTTTTTAATCAAATTTATTACTTTCCAATAAACAATAAACAGTTAAACATAAATTGTTTTAATGAGCAGATCCCTCGCACCCTCAAAATAATTTATCCTACCAAATGTCATGTATGGACGTTCCCTGTAAAAATGTGATAAAGGAAATGTATTTAGGCTCATTTGCTATCTAATAAGGGTTGCTCTTCTAAGCTTTATTTGGGTGATTATGAATTTTGAGCCTTTTTAAGGATATATCATGTATCGATCAGCTTTTGAAGTTTTTTAATAAATTGGATGTTGCAGTACCATCAAATCCACCCCCTATTCGTTAATTCAAAAGGCCTCATAAACTTAACGAATGAATTGGTTTGATATATAAACCCCAAATAGTTATTCTCAGTAAATATAAAAAAAGTTCATGTGCTCTCGTTTAATTTTTCCTACTTCAATTGGCATCTTCACCTTGTAATGTCCAAGAACAATATTTTTTATACCTTTTTCAACTTAATAAATTTTGATACCTTCTTTGAAAATATCTTAAACATATTAAAGATTCTCATATACACTTCCATATATAAAAGATGTGATAAAATGGATGACATAAACTAGTTGGTTAATATGTAAATGTGGTGTAAACATAATATTTCTTAGAATGAATTATAATCAATTTTCAAATGCCATATAGCAATTTTGATCAACTTTTAAGGAAATAGAAATTGTAAATATAAACCATTAAGCATATATGCATAATAAAATTCTCTAAAAACAAGATATGAACATAATAGTTTATTTGGATCTTGGAAGTAAGAATAATGATTTCAATCCAAAATAAGGAAAACATAAAAAATTTCGGAAACAAAAAGGAAATTGCCTTTGTATAGTTTTGGTATTTACAAAAACATGGATTTTGATTTAAAAGAATTTATTAACAACTAAATTTGTCTTGGTTCAATTTATTGTAACTGCAGATTCCTTTTTTTTTTAAATTAATGAAACAAATGTGAGCTTTTTTAAGTTCATCCTTATTTGACTGATAATTGATAAATGTTGTCACCTTCTTGAGGGGATCCCACTTTAGCTCTAGAACTCTTGGTCTTCAACTAGAAAAGTATATACTTGATAAAATAAGGTTTGAATAGAGATTCGTTGTGTTCAATAAGTTACGAAATATGATTAAAATTCAAAGAAATAAATTATACAAAAATAACAATTATATTTTTCTTATCAATTTGACATTTATATTCATTTACTTCATCTGTTTTTCTTAGTTTTGATTTTCTAGGTTTTGAGGTTTTTCATTAAACTTCATTAATGTTCGAATAAAAATCCCCTCTGCATCATCTCATTTTGAGAATCTACTGAAACACCTCGAATGTAGTCACAATTTGTTCGACTATTGTACTGTAATACTTCAACAAGCATGTGTGTAAGAATTCACTTCTGATGTTCGAATAAACGGAATCCACAACTAAAGTTAGGGGTATGTATATTACAATATAGAATATTAACTATTTATTAGGTAAAATGAGTACAAAATACAAACACTTTAGCATATATTACATAATTGAGAAGCAAAATAAATTAATAATGATCAAACTTGTGTAGTCCAGTGGTAAGATAACATTTTTTTTTTTTTTTTGGGGGGGGGGGGGGGGGGGGGAGGGGGGTCTGTAGATAGTATCCCCGACTACCTGAGTTCGAACCCTGCGGTGCGCAAGTGGCAACATCCAGATCATGAGTCTGCCACATGGTGGTACCCTTAATTGGGTTGAGTCGTGATCGATGGGGATTAATCGGGTGTGCCTGAATGAATCCCGGATACCCTGAAAACGTGTGTGTTAACTTACCGTTAAAAAAAAACATAAATTAATCATCCTACTAAACAAAATTAAATTAAATACTACTTTTATTATACTTCAATCAATTTTGGAAATCACAAATGAAATTTAATTTTTCATATTAAAAGAAATTGGCATAAGGGTTGTTCAAGAGAAATTTGATTAACCAACCTGTATTTTTTATTTTTATTTTTATTCTTTAAATTCTAGGCAATTCAATATTTTAATCAAATAATTATTCAAAGTATTTTGTGTTGGCTTTATGGGTGCAAGTCATATGTTTCTAATCTAGTTTCATACTTGAGTCATTTTTAGTTGAACTTTTCTAGAAACAATTGAACATTCTCGGAACCTATCACTCGCGGCGCGCCACTAACGACTCACTCACTCGGTAATGGCTTACGTACGTGGTCCATCACGGCTGGCTAACCTTTTTCACTTTCATACCCATGCTTCTTTGCATTTTCCACTTTTACCCCCTAACCTTTTTATAATTTTCTATTCACACCCCCACCCACATGCTTTCAAAATTCAACTCCCAACTGCCGTCTGCCGTGCCCCACAAGCAACTAAGGTCACTTTCGTCATTCACACCTCCTCTTTGGGTCAAACTAAAATAAGTCAACACTTGGCACCTATAAATACCATATCCCACAATCAACTCTCTACTTCTTCATTCATTCATTCATTCAACACAACCTTTCATTTGCTTCCAAAACCCAACTTTTTGCTTTGCTTACACACTTTTTTTTTACATTTATACCGATAATACCCTTAAAATTATATTCTAAAAAACGATTTGAATCCGATTTGTCAAGAGAGATGGTGTGCATACCGATGAAAAGATCGAGAGAAGAAGCACTGGACAACATGACGAATTATTTGATGCTTCTTTCGAGGGGAACCACGAGCACGGAATCCTATGACGCCAGTTTGGTGAGTCGGGTTTTTCGAGTGCAAGACATGCAACCGTCAGTTTCCGTCTTTCCAAGCACTTGGTGGGCACAGGGCAGCCACAAGAAGCCAGGCTTCAGGATGGTGACATGATGGATCATCATCATGACACCATCTCAGCGGCTAAGCCCAAGGCCCACAAGTGTTCGATTTGTGGGGTTGAGTTTGCCATAGGGCAAGCTCTGGGTGGACATATGAGACGGCATAGGACGGCCACAACGGTGGAGAACCACTCTCCTCACCGCTTGATTTGTCAACACCGGTGGTGAAGAAGGTGAACAGTCGGAGGGTTTTTAGTTTGGATTTGAACTTAACACCGATGGAAAACGGGTTCGGGTTTAGAGTTGATGATGAGAAGAGGACTCCAATCACGGTTGACTTTTTTTTATAATGGGAATTTGATCATTGTTGAGATATTTTACGAATTTTTTTTATTTATAATTTTTGGGATTTGTAGAGCATATTTTTATTTTCATTTTCTGTGGTAGAGAAAGTTTTGATTGTGATTATAGAAATTTATTTATACACGATTACACGATTGATTAATTTCCATATTATATGTTCCAATCATAATTTTAAAATTTTATTATATCTCATGAATCTTAAATTCATTATTCTTCATCTTTAAATA
This sequence comes from Centaurea solstitialis, assembly GCA_030169165.1. NCBI lineage: Eukaryota > Viridiplantae > Streptophyta > Magnoliopsida > Asterales > Asteraceae > Centaurea > Centaurea solstitialis. The sequence continues at coordinate 6,168,324 of CM058046.1, read as the reverse complement.
TATGTATGTATATATATGGTTGGAACTTGGAAGGAATATTGCATAGATGTATATATACAAATTAAAAAGAAAGCAAAGGGTAAGGTGTTTTGAGGTGGAATTTAGAGGTGGCTGGATGTTGAAGAAGATGAATGTATTTTGCCAACCAAATCCAAGCTGTTCAACAAAAAGAAAGAAAAATACTGGGTTTCTTCTCTTGGACTATTTTCACCAAAAATCATAGTAAATTAAGATATTGGTTTTTTTGAGCAACTTTCCAAAACAAGGATAAATTAACAAACTATATATTTTTTCTTCAACGGTAAGTTAATGCACATACACGCTCCAGCAGTGTCGGGCCTACCAGCAGGTTTAGGGGACCTATAGACCAACCCAAACCGGTCCCAAACCGGCGAACCCGGCCCCGAAGAACCAGATCCAGAGTCTGAATCTCAGAAGAGTGTTGCCCGTGGGAATTAAACTCTGGTAGTGTGGCTTTCATCTCACACCCCAAATGATATTACCTATCTAATTGAGCTAGCCGTCTTTGATTAAATTAACAAACTATTTTATTGTTTATTAAAAACCATAGATTAAAGATTGACATAAAATCATATATCGAACGCATGGATCCTAAGTTTTATTATTATTATTATATAATAAAGTTTCAATAGTGTAATTAAAATTTGTTTCAAGAGGTCAACTACACGTATATACATCAATTACTCATAACTTATTCCAATTTGGATGTATGAGTTATAATTCCATATATATTAGTTATAATTAATTCTATATATTAAAATGAAACTATCATGCTTGTCATATAAAATCATATTTTGAAGAATCGACCAACATAAACATCGAAAATAAAGACGATTGTAAATGACTTTTTGACCCTTAACTATGCACAGATTTTCTATATTTCTTGGTAAAATTTGACTTCAATTTTCGATGTTCACTTAATTTTTCGTCAACATTCAAAACAAAAAACATGGATCTTTTACCTTTATTTTATATCAACTACCTACCCAAATGAAACATAGCCAGGCCAGTTAGTATAATAAGTAGCCCAAATATTTGAACCCAATGCTTTTACCAACACATGATCGTATGAAAAATTGAGTTAACAGTGAAAAATGTGTAAAGTAGATCTGAACCATTGATTTTTTTTTGAACAACAACCAAAAAAATTTATTAACCTAAAACCAGTTACAAACCCAAGAAGTTCAAAGCAACACCAGTGAAAACAAAGAGGGTCAAAACACCTAGACCCATATGCGACTACCAAAAACCAACAAAAAGAATGAATTGATCTAGTCATCTTGATGCATCTTATCTCAGTGCATTTCATTCTAATGTGCATCTATTTCTCATCCAACAGTTATTACTTACACTTCTCATCTAATGTTTTGTCTAGGCCAGAAAAATATTTAGACATGCATGATACATTGGTTTCAAAATGTCAACCGAATGAACATAACTCGACGAATATTTAATTAACGATCAAAATAGAAATACATATTTTCATATTTAAATTCAAACACAATTAATTAAAATATGTAATACATAACATGTGATACATACTTTATGCCTTTTACTCACTTACTTGAGTTGAAACTCAACGAGCTTTGATATATATATTTACAAAAGTTACTAATAAAAATATTTGTAATTAATTAAATTTGATAAATCCTTCGGTCTTTGAGGGTCTAAATTGTAGGTGTATTGTACCTAATATTTTTCTATGGGTCAAATAGATGTATTCGTTAGGTTATGAGTAAAGAATAAAAAATAAAATAGGCACAAGAAATATTCGACCCTTTTAGTTGTTCAATATAAAAAATGACAATATGTCATATGCAACATTTATGTGTTAAACGTAAGGTTATATATATGGTATCGAACTACATCGGGAAAACGATGTTGTAGTTGAATAACATAAATATTTTATACGATAGGGCATATTCAAAACATTTTTATCTGTAAAATAAATTATAATAAATAATTAGAATAAGTAAAGTAAAATTGGTGGCTTGGCAGGGGTGATGGTTATGTCGAAGCTTCTTGCCTTTCCTCCTTTTCTTTGCTGTGCAAAAAAAAAGTAATGAATGTGAAATAAATTATATTGTAATATGGGTTAAGTTCTGGTGAAACCAAGCCTTTTTGGTGAGACCGGTGAGACTAACATGTTTTTCTTGAAACTTCACATCAAAAGATTTGTGAATGTAAAAAAAATTGAACATTCATCGTTAAAACATACTAAAAAACACTATTGAAAAAAAATTCCAAAAAAGGTTGAAAAACGAAACCTTCACAGCATTTTTTTTTGTGAAGGTTCGCATTTATATATGTAACCTTCATAGAACTTGAGCTGTGAAGGTTTCGTATTTTAGCTTATTTTCGATATTTTTTTGCATCGAAAGTGATTTTAGGTCTGCGTATTCGAGTTTTATGTACATTCACGGTGTTTTTTGGTGAAGTTTCATACTTAGGTATTGGTCTCACGCGGTTTCACGGTAACAACTTGGTCTCACCTGATCCTAAGTCTATATATAGCTTGAACTTCAATAAATAAATTGTTAAAGAATATAACTTCTAATTCATTACTCCGTATTTATATATTTTATGTAATCATAATTTTATTTTAATATTAAATATTTATGAAAATTACGTAAAAAGATCAAAGACAAAATAAATGAATGACTAAATAAAATTCGAAAAACGAAACTTTGAAATATTAAGAGGAGATGGATGGAAGTCCAAAATTGAGTTGCAACAAATAAAGGAACGTTCTTTTGTAGCATAATTTTCAAATGAGGCCCATTTTGAAAAATCTCTTTTTGCTTTTGGAAAGATATCCCATTTTTGCGACCACCTTTAATGAATGGTAATGACGACATCTACTGTTGACAAACTCCATCGTTGTTGAAATTGTCGATAGATCAAAGAGACGGTAGTTGTTGGAAGATGGACCACAACCGACAAACAACTGACGGTGTGCCAACCATCAAAAGTAGCGTAAATTTTTTTATCCCATTTAACTAATAACTACAGAGATGCACAAAAAAACTCAAACTCGGATAAAAAAGCCCGGCCTTGTAGTTAGTCTAGAAAAGCTTAGCCTAAAAGAACCTTAAAATATCTAGTTAAGCTTGAAAAAAACCCAATTAAACCTGGTATGAAAAAGCCCGATTGAACGCTTTTTCAATCCCAAAACTTACACCGGGCTTTTTCGTTACTCACTAAAAACGGGCTTGAATATTAAGGCCGAAGACCTGGACTAAAATAGCCTGATCTTGTGCGTCTCTATTTAACAATACGAAATACAACTCTAGAAGATTTTTAAAAATCAATGCAAATTTATTAGTTGCTTTGATTCCGTTGCAAGGAAAGCTCCTTGTTCAAAGTTTCTTTCGTGACTTTTCTTCCAAATTTAGTTCTTAAAATTGAAACCTAAAACTAGAAAGCAAAGATATAGGAATATTTTCACTTCTTTTATTAGTTTTGTCTTAAGAAATACTCAGCAAAATATTATGGTAACATCATTATTTGATAATGTAAGCTGGGTCAGGACAAGGCGGACTAGGGGCTCCCCAGTTGGATGTCTGATACCACCTGGAAGGCGTGCGTGCGTGAGTGTGTTCAGTGGTAGTCGTTCGAGAGGTTCGGTGTCGCCATGCCTTCCAAAAAAAAATTTATTTGATAATGTAATTCTTTTTTTCTTTTATTATAATAGGACAGTAAAACGATGGCATGAGCCATTATATGCTACTCTATAGATCTACCTCATATTACAACAGTTAATTTATAATGTATTAAAGTCAACAACTCAAATTTTTATCGATCTCTTTTAATTTTACAAAATTACGACAAGATCAATTTCCCTTGTGGTTTAAATTAAAAATCAAAAACAAAACTTAGATTGAAGCTTCACTGCCAACCTCTTCTTTAATGATACCATCATCGACCTCCGATTTTGAAACATTTTTGTCCGCACTTGTCTCCTCGTCATGCGATATTTCTACCTCCTCGTTTCTTGAATCCGATAAACTCGAATCCTTACTCTTTCCCCATATGATCATGTATAGTCCAATAATAATGATAATCGCTCCAACCACCCTAAATAATGTTACGTATAATAATCAAAATCAACCGAAATAAATCATACTTCCAAACGGAAATGGATCGATCATAGCCTTTTAATAAGTACCTTCCTAAGTACATTTGTTCACCCAGAGTAAACGAGCTCACAATTACGACGATCACCATTCCCAACGGATTGAATGCCGTCACAAAAAAAGGTCCCTTCTCCTTCATCACTAGACCCGAAATATAGTAGCTCGCCCCTGATCGAACTATTCCCTGTGATTTTCGATCGGAGATTAATTAAATACAATAAGAAAACTAAAATAAAAATATTGAGATATAATGGATCTCTTTACTTACACTATATAGTATAGCTAATAGTTTAGTGTCCCATTTTATAGACCAAATGCCTCTTTTGCCCTTCTCAATAACAAGTGTCATCAGAGTGCCTTGCAAAGCACCCATCATACAGATGAGGGTTGTAAGAGACAATTGAGCAGGATATTCCTTCAATGTCACAGCCTGAAAAATTAAAAACAAAAATGAAAATAAAAACCCCAATTCCATCATCATCTTTTACTCAATTTGCATAAGATTAAAGCCCCAATAAAATTAATAAAGATTTAGTTACCTGAAGGATATAAAAGCTAGCCCAACAAAAACAAGCGGCAGTGATCATGATGGCACCCTTGAGGTGGTCGTCTTGAGAGGGTGCGTCGGATGGTCGAGGGTGGTGCACCCGGATCACGTTGGTCCACGGCAATGGGATCACCGGTCCATTGACAAGGGTCATGACCATGGCTCCACCTACTGTCGCAAAGGTTCCTATGATCTTCCCTTGGCTATGCAATCTCCTTATGTTCACCTTCTCAAGCCTACAAACACACACAACAAATACATAAACCGAGTTTTCTACCCTTGGATGCACATTAGGATAAGATGCACCAGATCAATTCCCTACCAAGTGCAATTCATAAGATCGTTTAAAATTAAAAGTGATCAGTAGATCCAAATCCCTATAACCTTTCTCACTTTAACTCTTTTTCTCACACACTTCTTCACTAATTAATCAAATAGTCATGTTTTAATTACCTGAAAATCCACGCCATGAAAAATGTCATGGCAGGGAGGATGTTACACATCGCGGTAGCATAAGTCACAGTTGTATGCTTCATTCCGGTATAATACAAAATCTGGTCCATAACCGGCCTAAAGTTCACAAAATTTTCGTTAGCTAAAGAAAATGTCAAAATTGTTATTAAAATGTATTTTCATTCAATTGTTAGTTGGTACAAACTCTAGTTGTGCAAGCAACATGATCTTCAAGAACACGAATAATGTCATTTGAGGTCGCAGTTTCCTGCCAAATGATGTTATTTTACGATGATCATATATAAACAACACGACATATATGATCAAAAGATCGCTTCTAGGAGTTGGATCCAGCTTTCTGGGTGGATCCAACTCCCAGTGATTGTACTTTGTAGTACCTTTCGAAATAAAGAGCGAAAGGGGCAAAAGCAATGAATGCAGAGATATTTCGGTAAACCGAAAATGTGCAAGGATTCAAGCCTTTGTTTAAAGCGGATTTTACTATAATCCCATTAAAAGCGTATCCCAATTGAAGAAAGAGCACCCCTAGATACGGCTTCCACCGATCTGCAAAACGTAACCACCGATCCCTCGACATCTCCTCCATCGATCTTTCTCGATGGTCCTCGAGATGTAGCTCTCTTGAGTGAGGGTGTTATGGGGTTTTTATAACAATGGATGTTGGTTGTTGCCATTAAAGCAGTTTTTAAGAAGGTCAAGAAGTTTATCATGTACTAGGTACAGTGTCTCCTTATTTTGTGTTACTTGTATTTTACGAAACATAAGACAAGCAGACAATCGATGAATTAAGAAATTGTAGAATTTCTGTTGAATCTGTTATATGTCAAATTTCGTTTCATTCTTAAAAAGGTGTACACCTATGTAAATGACAAATGGAGGTATTCTATAAGATTACTACCTCTATAAATAAGTTTGCGTGTATTTTATTTCACTAAAGACATTAATGTATATTGTGTCGAGTATTCTTATACTTATAACGTGAGTATGTCGTGTGTTACTTGACAACCCTTTCAAACGGTCCATAAAATTTCTATTATCTTACTTCTTTAGGCAAAAAACCAAAATTTTGAACTTGCCTCACTAGAATTACATAACTATATATCCAAATAAGTTTTGAAACTAAAATAAGGGGAGGGCCTATTATGTACCGAGAGGGTCCCATGCTAGAATTTTTTTGAAATGTCTAAAAGACGCAACCGCTTAATTTTGGAATATTTAAAAGTACAATGTTAAGGACCAAATTGAATATTTTTGTATAATAAACGGACCCACCACATTGCATGTAACCATCGTTGTCATGGGCAGCCGTGCTCGTTGCCAGACTTGGCATTTGCCGTCTCTCGTTCTCTTAGGTTTTGTCCCAAAATCCCAACTCAAAATCGTAGATTTGCCTTGAAGTTTACATTCGGTATTTTCCCTAAATTTAATTTGTTTTGTTTGTGTTTTGTAGTACGTTTTTAGTTATTGATATGCTCATTGTTACTTGACTTGTTGTTTTTGCCCAAAATTTTGTACATTATAGATTTGTACTAAATTTGTTTTTAGCTAATATTGTTATTGATTTGATCATGAGAAATATACCTTGAAAGAGTGAAAACTCGAAAAAGTCTAGCATATCATTTATTGAACACTTACGATATACCTTATCGATCAAGTATGCCAGGGACTGAAAATCTTGTGTTACCTACCAGGTAAGAGGTATAGCAAATACCGAGAGTCTTACCTGGTAAGTTAAAAGACTCTTAGACACTTGTCAACAATCTATTTTGACGGTTGAGAATTTTACACAACAAGGTAAACAAGGGTAATTTCTCTTACCAATAAACGCTTAGCTTGTAAGAGTTCGATAAAGAGCCCATAAGAGGCATCAACCAAAATCACAAAAGTCCCTTGAACCAATGGGATTTGACTTGAAACAATCGGACTTGTGTAAGACATCTTGCAATCTTGCTCAAATGTCGATTCCATTTGAAAGTTGAAACATCTATTTTATTCTCAAATCGACACAATTGACTTTTCCACATGGTCAAACTATGACTTCAGTGACCTTTGGGTTGTATCCTTAACTTTCCTTATTTTATCTTTATACTTTGCAACGTTAAGCACAAGTTTATGAATAAGATCCCTTTTTCAAGTAAGATATACTAAATTCATTTGACTCAAGATAGTCTATATTAATACTAACATCCAACCGAAAACATTGATGACAAGTTATCATAAACTTGGGGATTTCATGTTTGCAAGTGTTTCAATTTTCAACGATATCTTCCAAATGAATCTATAAACAAAACAACTATTTCAAGCAATTTGTGTTACGTGTGATTTGTTCCCTTCATTAATCAAAAACATAAATTAAAATTTGGGAATATATATGCAGCACGGATATATAGAGTTAAAAAGAAAAATAGGTTGTTCCTATGTACTCAAACTAACTTAATGACTAAAATTTTCATTGATGTTATTTAACTTTCCACCGTAGCATATCATCGCAAAAAACTGAGTGACTACCATAGCACGTCGAAGCTTAGATTTGACGTATTAGTGACGCATAATCCCTAACTATAATCATTGAAATTGGATGTGATTCTTGAACTTATTGAATCATAAGAGATACCACAAAAACACAGTAAATAAACAATGGCATTGTCTACCCAAATGTGGAAAATGATACAGATTAGTGAATTCCGTCTTCTTGGCTCACATGATATGTTTAATTGAAACGAAAACAGTAAACTCTTTCAGGCGTGAAACGTATAAGAGTTCAAAGTCAATGGTACATTGTAAATTTACAAATGTAGAATATAAAAAACAAATTCATTATCAGCCGTTGGATGAGAAGCACTGGCTCAACTTACTTCTCAAGTGCAATTAATGGGAGGACATGAGATTGAAAGTGATCAATGTTTCAGATCCACTTCTCACGTTAAACTCAACTTATCACACAATCCTTCACCTACACCATATACATACGAGGACTAATCCGGTGCATCTCATCCTAATGTACATCCAACGGTTGATAACCACTTCTTACCTGAACCAACCCTATATACATATAAATATCATTTATAAAAAAAAAAAAAGTTAACATATTTAATGAATAGAATGTAACTCATCTGATTCTCAAAAGCCATATAAACGTAACTGACATAAAGGAAAAGGTTTGAAAGCATCTTTTTACCAATTGTCCCAAGCTAAAGTAAGTAGTAATACAATTGGCCTTTTATCAAATATATGCTTATAAGGTAAACACTTACCATCAAGAGTTAATATTCTAAATAACTAAAATAGATTTTTTGTAAGCATCTCTTACCTGGTAAGCACACTAACCAGGTAAAAATCTTCTCCCTACTTAGCTGATAAGGAGCTTGGTTATAGCCATGCCTATTATCAAGAAAGACTTCCGATCCTTGTTATGATAACCTGGTAAGGTAAATGACCCGATTAACACTTACCCGATAAGCGTTTAGTAAACAACGTACCTCCTAAAAAACTGGAAAATCTTATGCTCTTGATTTATCCGACATAAAATCCTTTACAGGGAATAAACCCGCAGAATAACCTTAGTAAAAATAGTTCCACAAAAAACAAAATCATCAGAAGTAGTTTTGTTGAAATTAAATTACTAACATAAAACTAACAAACAACCAATACTAATCAAATAAAATTACCTAAATTCAGAGAAGTTCTATAAACATACCTAAATTCAGACGAAAGGGTAGATACTTGTGCCAGGGATGCTATTTGGTCTTATATTCTTATTATGTCATGTTATTTGCCGCATTATCAAATGATAAGTTGGGATTTAAACTTGTATGTTCACAAACTAACTAGGGAGTTTGTAACAACTCATCTCACATTGATAGAATATGGGATTTGGAAGCTCCTTATAAGTCTCAAGCCATAGGCTACCAATAACTTTGTTTTAAGTTGGACTCGAAGTTATTGGGCCAGCTTGTAGCTTTGGGATTTGGGGTATTACAAATGGTATCAGAGTCAATCCTATTAGCTGTGGCTTATGTTCGTACGAGATTTACTATAACAAGGATCAAGAATCTTACACGGTAAGTGAGGGTGATAACTCTTACTCAGTAAATGCTTACCAGGTTATAAACACTTACCATCAATTCATTACTGCTTATTGGGTAAGCGTTTGGTAAAAGTTGTTTATGGTTGGGACTTGGGAGTTCTTCTAAACCACATGAAAAGAGGAATCAAGGGTAAGAAGAATTTGACAGAGGTTAAGGAGACAAGAAAGCAAGTAAGAGAAGATCCAGGTGGAGTCCAACAAGTGGTGTTTGGTGTGTGCATCATGTCCCATGGTGCATTTAGAGACCAAATTATATATGTAATATATAATATATATCAAAAAAGTTAAAGTGCTTCTTTTCAAAGTATATGCTGGGAAGATCCCATTCTTATTCTTACCCACCCCCACCTTCACTCCATGAAAACCCACAAACAAAACCCAATTACCTAAGCTTCCATCACTTTTTCTCTCTAGAATGGCCACAGAAGCGGCGGCCGGAGGTGGTGGTGGTGGCGGCAATGATGATGATGAGATCAGCAGTGATGATGAGATCATCAACTAATGGCATGCAGTCATGATGGTTGGTTATTCAGTACCATTAGGGCAACTAAAACCTTTGGCAAGTGTGTGTGTGTGTGTTTTAATACTACTGCTTCAAGAAGGAAAATGAGGCCACAATCTCCTCTTTTCTACTTCTTATAATTATAATATAATTACTATGTCTTCATCAACATCACCATGAAACTTGGGCTAGCTACCTACCTGGGGTTCAGATGCTTGTTTGGCTTTAATTTTATTAAATAAAGCTTTTATTTTTGTTTTGTTTTTTATATGTATCATCTATTTTTCCTTGTTATAACTTATATCCATGGTATATAGCTTTTCTACTAACTACTCTCTTAAGTTATCATCATTCCTTTCGGTTATCTCCGATCTGCCTAAAACTTGGGTTTGTACGGAACTTAATTTAGGAAGCTACGTCGTTTTAGAAAAATAATTTAATTCTTCTCCACCGTCACTCCTTTGTTAAAGAGGATATTCGCAAATGAGAAACATGGAGGTATTACATCTCTCTGGTGTGCTACTATTATCTTTACGCTAAATGTGAACATGGTTTTATGTTGAACAAAAACTACACACATTACATTTTGATATCAATACATTTGTGAGCATTAAATCTAATTTGAACAGATAACATGATTAACTAGTGATCATATAATAATACTCATCGATACTGAAAACTGTTATAAAGATTGAGCAATTGTTGCATGCAAACACTTAAAAAAAAAAAAAAAAAAACGAACACATGAGATCTCAAAACTTAACTGGTCTAGCGTAAGGGTCAACTGTCACACATGCCAACCGAAACTAGTACAAGGTACCCTTGAATTAAATAAACGTGCATCTTTTTTTGTGGTGCTCCACCTAACACCTACTTTTTACAAAAAATTGGGTATTCATAAACACATTTCGTGTTGGTGAAATACCAAAACCCCTAAAATATTATAAAAACCACACTTTTTTTACTTAGAGATTACGAAACATAAAATTGAGCATTCTGCGACTAAATGAATAACAAAATGTGACCAAATTATACATTTAATTTGACTTGTATGCATCTTCTATTATTTAAAAAAAAAAATGCACTGTATTAATAAATCTATCGGCATTACAGTTTACAGTCTAAATGTATCCAAATTATATCGCGATTTTAGTAACTGAGCAACGATCGCAATGCAAAATCAGTACCAAAAAACTCCATCAACAAATAGGTTTAAAGCATCTCTGAGTTTGGTGATTAAGATCGAGTCTGAAATTAATCAAATTTCGGAGGTAAAACTAGTTAAAATTAATCTATTCAAACAAACATTACAGTAACGTATATTGATAAATATGCAAACCTAAAACTATACTATTGGGTCATGAAACAAATAGACATGTTAAAATTGAGTAAGGAGAAGAATCTGGTACTCATCTGGACACGGCGTTCGACGGCGGCCAACGGCGGTGGCCATTTCCCGTTGGTCCTTGAAAACTTTTCTGGTTCACCGGCAACCTCCAGACCTTGGCTTTTTATTGGGCCCAAATGGGCCTATAAGAACTTGAGGCCCATCTCACAATAATTGACATTTGACCATTTTTGACCCTCTTAAATTTGCAAAAAGAAAAAGGAGTTTAATATTTTAATAGTTTAATCATCGATTTATGCACAAGTACTTTTTTTTAAAATGAAAAAAAAAAAAAAAAAAAAAACTGAGAAAAATTATAAACGAAATTTACTATAGATTTGATACCTTTTATAAACTAAATCTCTTTTTACAATCAAAGTTTCAAAATTTTCTCTTTTCACAAATTCATTCCGAAATTTTCACTGAAACATCTAATCATCCGTGTAGATGGTGGACGTAAGGTCTTAAAGCATTTTATCCATACCCTACTTCATACGGATCTACTAGACTTTTTTTTACTTGGTTTATGAAAATGGCTTTAAACTATACTATTTAAAACCAAGAAAACACATCCAACTCATATAATATCAGTATTTTTATGTATTTTTTCAGCTACATGTTTGAATATAAAAATTCATCAATCAACTATTGTAAGTGTAAGGGGCCATTTGTTTTTTAAAGAATACCTCTTAGAACCTCTCACTTTTAAAATTTAAGAGGCTCGTGGACTTTAAACTGTTTGTTTTATTTAAAAAAAAAAAGACCTGAAAACCTCTTATTGTCCTCTAAAACTTTAAAAGATGCACCCAGTGGCGGATCCAGGATTCTTTTAGTGGAGTCACCTTTTAAGGTAGGGTAAATATCGGTAAAATTGTTTGATATATTTTTAGTATAAATCCACGATTTCAAAGTATTAGGAGGTTTTTTTGGTCGTTTTCAATAGACTTTTCAGTTTTTTTTGGTCGATTTGAGAAACCTTTTCAGGGTTTTTAATTGATTTTGAAAGTAATTTTTGATTTTATAGTTGGTTTCGACAAATTTTTCTGATTAATGGGGTCCCAAATAAAAATTTAGTGGGGTGAAATGAGATATAAACATAAAAAACTACAACTTTATATTAAAAAAATTGTTTTTTCCCTTTTAGTGGGGTCCAAGCACTCCCCTAACTTCTACATAGGATCACCTCTAGATGCACCATACACATCTTAATTTTTTAGATATGAAATCATACTTCAGACCTCTTAAAAAACAAACAATACCTAAGATTTTGACAAATGATCGTTTGAAAAAGAGTAGTGTGAAAAAGAGTAGACTGACAAATGTTAAAAAAATTCTTTATAATTTTTGTAAAATCAAAAATCAAAATTTCTATAATTTTATCATTTTTATAGCTTTTTTTAATAAAATTTATAAAAAACAATATTAATTTTCCATCATTAGTGAAACGAACAAAAAAATACATTCTCTCCCCTCTCTTCATAATTTTCAAAAAAAAAAAATTATATTAAAAGTTTTCTTCGTGATTTTTTTATTTTAGAGAATGATGTATATGTATATAAACTGTTGAGTTATTATAAAAAACAAAAGATCAATTTTTTTATTTTAAAAAAAGTCGTTGTGATGCTTTTAAAACATCTCATATTAATCCGTGAATTGAATTTTTCACAGGATTGATATTAGTTATATTCTAATGATTTAGGTACCACAATGAATCAGATTTGGCCTGCATGCATGATAAGTAATTCCCGTTGACGATTTATCTATATATATTTTTATTTCTAGTCTTTTTAATTGCAGAATAGATAAAACAATTCGAAGTCATGACGGCTACAAATAGGCTTTGACTTTTTCCTTGGATTTCCTATTTTGTAAACTGTAGTATACATTAATTCCATTGGTTTGGAGTTCGATTGAGTCAAAATATACAATACTTTTAATATGTTATTTTTTATAAATTTGATTCCATCTTTCAAATTACGCTACGATTAATTTAAAATACTTGTTTAAGTCATGGTGATTGGGAAACACAAAGAATATTAATAGTCACGGACGGTCTTTATGGTTAGTGATGTTTTGAATAGAGAGTCAAAAATACGTACCTATTCAAATTAACAAAGAACATACAAAATACTAAGACTGTAAAGTAGTACATAAAAAGCTCTAGGTTTAGATCAAGCAACCTTTTTTTGGAGATCTTGACACTTTTTTTATTCTTCTTTTCCTTATTAGCTCCATTAACATACCTATTTTTGCACTCAACTAACATCTAGATCAAGAGATTTTAAAGCATCCTGTACGACAGAACCCCTAAATTTTTTTTGGGTCCGCCTCTTTCCTGTAGCATATCTAAAAGACCATTACCAGGTGTACCTTCTACTACAACTCTTTTATGCTACACTTGGTATAAGTGATTCTAACAGCAAGAGCGTTGTTAGGTTGATTCGATTAGATACTCGGGCTACTCAACTAGTAGCCTTGGGGTATAAATTTCCGCTTCCCTTGATATAACATATAAGTTAATATTGGAACCAAATATTGCCCTCTGTAGTGTAGGCTAGTTTTCACGTCCGGGATTAGAAATCAAACCCATAACTATATGTTGATTGAAGTCAAGGCCTAATAATGTAATATATATATATATATTATATATATATATATGTAAATCTTATTTTACCTCAAATTGTTTTACTTGTTTCTAAAAAAATTGTACCAAAAATTAAAACCTGAAAACATCACTAGCATGAGCATAAGTATAACATACATTTTCTTGAACACATCTAATTTCTTGCATTTTTTCCCTTTGTGTGCAAGCTTCTTGTTGGCAACCTTTTGATCCCGACTATCATCGTAAGCTTCTTAAGATTCTCTGTCAATCACCAAAGTTTCTAGGAGATTTATGTTCTTAAAAACTTTTAAACTTTCAAGGGTATAACTTATAAAACATCATTATAGATTAATAATATGTTAAAATCTTTCAATTACTAAAATATTCCTGCTTTATCTCCATTTTAAGAACAAAGTCTTCAAAAACATCTACTACTTTTCTCAAATATAAGATCCAGGGGCGGACCTAGGAATTTTTTCAAACGGTGGCACAATTTAACGATAAAAAACGTATTTAAAAGTATTTTCACAAAATCCATATTGGTCTATTGGTTAGTTAATTAATTTTCAATGATAAAGGCTCAAGTTTGAGTCTTGTTGCAAGTAGATTTTTTTTAAATTAAAGCTAAAGCTAAAATTTAGTAAAAATGAGTCTAACTAAGCTTGAACCCATGGCCTCAAATTTGAAAAGTAAGGAACTTACCACTTTAACCAAAGAAACTTTGTGTTTTTATTGCAGTTTCAAAATATATATGGTGGCATAAAACAAATTAATACGGTGACATCCTTCACGACCCTATAATTTTTTACACTACGACGAAGAAATGAAACTGTGGCACGTACCACCGTAGGCCCTTAGCTAGGTCCGCTTCTGATAAGATCAACCAAATAAACAACCAAATATTTAAGGTCTTCAAAAATCCTCTCTCACAATTAAACTACTTCCAAAATGAAGGGCCCCAAAGAATAAATTTAAACAATTCAATTTTCGATTTACCGTTAACTTCTACCTCCTGTTGCATCACACGTGTATAATTATAGTCTTATAGAATACAAAAACCATTTATATTTTTGTTTCAAGAGTACAAATTCAACGGAATCTAATAATCAAAGAAGTCAAACACATCTATCCGCAAAAGACCATGCAAGATAGACAAGCACAAAGGCCTTTTCTGGGTCAAGGTCAAACCCGACCATATACATAATATTTATAATTTATGATTTAATATTTAACCTTTTTTTATAATAATAATACAAAATAAATAAAAAATTTGTACCATCAAACCATCTCTCTCTATCTACACACATGCAATTGTTTTATTTTAAAAAAAATGTAATAATAATTTGAGTAAAATAATGAGAAGGACGGTTTCCATTTTAATCTAATACCAAACAACACTAAATTAAGCAAGTCAAAGTGCTGGATAGCTAAGTCACCTGTATTAAACAAACACCTGACCTTATTCACCAAGGCCAGCAGCAGCCCTTGAGACACCCTTAAATAGCCACATTCAGCTCCCATATCTACATCCAAATTGACTCTGTATTCATTTGGTGGTACAACTCTTACTATATATCTCCTACAACAAACCAACCTTATATCTCGTTTTCGCATAACATACCTCACTACGAGCATGGTTGATCTCGTAATGAGACATATATCCACTCAATTCTGACCAATGTTGTTAAGGGATCGATGCTAATGCGTGTACTTAATGTTCATTTTTGCAGGCTAAAGGTGAAGCCCATCATTGTATGCTAACATCAGGCTTAGGATGAACTACGGCATCCTACCATCATTTTCATCCTCTCGCAATATTATATCGGTCAGTATATACTCTTAGGACTTTTACCCTACAAGGAAGTGGGCATCCTTGCAAAATGCAAAAAGAAAATATAAAACAGTATTGGGTTGTTCAAATAAGTTAGGCTTAAACTTATGAGCTCATCAATATTTTGACTTAACTAACACAATTTTCCAAAAAATTAACAAACAGGAAACATGAATGAAGCCTCATCCTCCTCCTTCCCTGATCAGGAACTTGCAGAAATTATACGGATAAGAAAATGTATGTATGTATGTATGTATATATCTTCTCCATATACAACTACCGCAAAATATTTGGCATTCTTGTTTCCTTACTTAAACTTATGTATGTGTATTTTAACAGGATTTCTTATAGTGATGACTTCCATCTTGAACCAGAATTGTACAACTACTATCAACAGCCTGTATCTAGGCCCATTGATGTCCCTCTTCAATGCCCCATGATGATCAATTATCAATATGCAAGTATAGAAAATAACCATGGTTCTACTTCTACACAGCAACCGTTATCTTCCCAAAAGAAACTTGTAGATTGGCAATGTCAACAGGTATGCTTATTTGGCCTAGCAACAATTTACAGTGTTAAGTTTAAAAAAAGAATGTCATTTTCCTAACCTCATTGATGATTTAGAGCATATGGCCAATGGAGAATCCTAAGAAGCGTATGAATGATGGTCAAGATCAAAAGGTTGCCAACAAGAAACTTGCACATCGGGATCAAATGCAAGAAATCGGATGTGTAAGAGAAAGGGTATGTTATCATATGCCTATGCTAGCACCAACGACGTTTTCAGGTCTTGATTATACAGACAATTTTTCCAGTAGCTAATAGAACAGTATACAACTTTGCTACAAGGTACAGGTGCCTATGAGGAGAAGCCAAAAGCTAGCTGACAAAATTACGGCCCTCCAAAAGCTTGTCTCTCCTTACGGCAAGGTCGGGCTTTACTACCACCTTATTACGCGTTCAGATTCCATTTTTTGTCCATTTTCTTTCGTCTTTCCCTCTATTTTGTCAGTCCTACTTCCACGAAACGAAGATAATAATGTCATAAATAATCTGAACCTATGCAGACCGACACGGCTTCTGTGCTTCAAGAAGCTCATATCTCTATCAAGCTCCTTCATGACCAAATTAAGGTACACTTCATTTTTTCTAAAAGGGAATTTCTAAGGGAAAAACCATTAGAGGCCATTATTCCAATAGAGGTTTTCTTTGGTGAACAGAACTTGGTGCAGAAGACACAGACTTCAATGATCAACGTTGGACCGCTCCAGTTTCAGGTGAAATAAGATTTACATCAATCTTACATTATCATGATTTGACTTCAATCATCATATATGCTACGGGTTGGTTTCTAATTCTGATTTTATGGTCCAGGAAGCGGAAACCGACCTACACAAGAGAGGCCTATGTTTGGTTCCCATATCAATTCCTGAGATCAACAATCAAGAAAGGCAGAATTTTATGCCTAGAAGCTACTAGTCTAGCAGCGCTAATGATCGAATAGAATCAAGCTAACAATGCACCCTACTACTATAATCATTTATATCGACGACTATAGCATAAAAGAGATGGTAGTACTTGTATAGATGTGAAACTTCAAGAAACTGTCAATTGTAAGAGTTACCAGGAAACAAACTAGGCATGAATGCACACAATTTGTAATTGAAATGAATCCGGATGGTGACTTGAGAAGTTCATAATGTTTATTCGGGAATCCAAGTTGGTTTAAAACATCATGAAGCATGAAATCTGATTGGCATACAATACCAGTTTGTATTACATTTTGTTGATATTTATACCATAAAAGTTGTTGGCAGAGCAAGACTTTGGAAGCAAAGCTGGTAAGGATTCGTTCTATGTTTCACAACCGTAGACATTTAACATATATAAGAAAACTTCTACGAAGAACTGGGTTCCAAATGCATATTTAATTAGCTCGTATTTTAGTAACATCTAACCCACGTCTATGGATTGGTTGCTTGCAACTTACCTGAATGGCTCATGATCATTAAGCAGTCTCTTCAACCGATCTTTAAAGCTTGCATAAGATCTTGCTACTGACCCTTGCAGAACCCAAACACCTCAAAACCGAGCAATAAGATAGTTAAAAGCACGTAAAAGACAACTTTAAATGCAGTAATAAACCGATAAAGAAACTGTTAAAAATGCCATCACCATGCAACGAAGAAGACAGGCTTATTATGATAGTAAGGGGCTGTATGGAAAGGGCTGAGTGGGGCTTATGGCTTATCCAGTAAGCTATATAAGACTGTGGTAGTAGTTCTCTTTGAATCTACAAGAAACATTAATATGGAATTTTAGTGGGATTTTGCGTTTGATGCTTTAATATTTCGCTTCTCCTGCTTTGAATTCGGATTTTTTTGGTTTTTTAAAGGAGGAAAGAGCATTGTTTGGAATCAATATTTATCACTTAAAACATACAACCTTTTTTCTGATTAGCAATTATGGTTTAGATCATTTAGCAATGGATGTGAAATGAGAGATGGATTTTGATCAAATGGGTTTAGTCCAGCCAAATTTATGCAGGTAAGGTGTATGATGAAATGAGTGAAAGAAACAAGAGTCATTTATGTGCAAAGAAACTAACACAAAACTCAAGTTAGAAGACCATTTTATTCATTCAGCACAACTAACAAACAACAATTTAACCTAAACTAAACACACAATTTAACAACTTAATCCATACAGGACTATCTCTAACCTACCTACAACAATGAAAAATCACAGAAGAAGATATCAAAAAGCATCTAATCAACTATCTAGATCTTCCCATTCCCCATACTAGTTTATAACCTAACCGTGCAATATAGCGTTTTGAAAATAGGAACCAACGGTGCAATACAATGTTTCAATAAGCTAGCTATATACAATGTTTCAATAAGCTAGCTTATAGCTAGCTACACGTTTAGATGGACTAGTTTATAAGCTAACTTATCTTGTAGAGCTTAAACTGTGAGTAAACTATGATTTTGGTCCATGTAGTTTGCAATTTTAACTATTTTAGTCCCTGAGTTTTAAATTATTACCTTTTTGTCATAATAATTTTCACAAATCCCTTCCCGCGCTACCTTCATCGTCCTCCATGAAACTCGAACCAGAAAGATGAAACCGAACCATCTCTTCCATAAGCTCAACCATAACCATCAGCTACCAAGATCACTTCTTTTCCTCTTTAAAACCTTTTCTAATCTCTCCTCACAATCACCATCAACCAGTTACCACCATCACCTGATCAGCCTCATCTCCACCACTAAAACCCTAAAACACCTCTTCCAAATCCACTCCCAATTAGCAGTCTCAGGCTTCACACAAGACACTATCACAAACACCCACCTCATAGAATCTTACTCATTCTTTAAAAAGATCAATCTTGCTAGATTGGTTTTCAATTCCACACCAAACCCAAGTGTTATACTATGGAATTCCATCATTAAAGCTCATATGAAATCAAACCAACATCAAGAAGCAATTGTTTTGTACAATAAAATGCTAAAAACTGATTCTTTTGCAGCACAACCGGATAAGTACACTTTCACATTTCTACTGAAAGCTTGTACTCAACTTTTGGATATTGAACAGGGTCTCTTGCTTCACAAAGAGATTGTTAACAGAGGGTTGGAATCTGATGTTTTCATTGGGACTGGACTTGTTGATTTGTATTGTAAATGTGGGGATTTGGTCCGTGCACGCCAAGTGTTTGATAAAATGCCTCACAGAGATGTGGTGGTTTGGAACGCGATGGTCGCTGGGCTATCGCATAGTTCGGATTTTGCGCAGGCCGTTGAGGTTATTCGGAGCATGCAGATTCGGGATGGAATGGAGCCAAACGGCGTCAGCCTGTTGAATTTGTTTCCGGCAATTTGTAAGCTATCAAGTGTCAAGTTGTGCAAATGTGTTCATGGGTTTGTGATCAGAAGAAATTTCCCAAATGCCGTTGTGAATGGATTGATCGATGTATACTTCAAGTGTAAAAGAACGGATCTTGCTTACCGGGTCTTTGATCTGATGCAAGAGCCCGATGATGTTTCATGGGGTACGCTAATGGCAGGATTTGCGCTTAACGGGTGTCATTATGAAGTCTTGGAATTATACGATCAGATGAAGAACAATCGTCTAAAGGTAAACATCGTGTCGGTTGTAAGCGCTTTATCAGCAGCTGGCGAAACCCGAGATTTAGAAAAGGGAAAGATGATTCATGACTGTGTCAAGAAAAACAAGTTCGATTCTGACATTCGTGTTTCGACTCCTTTGATCACTATGTACGCAAAGTGTGGCGAGTTAGAAAAGGCTCGAGATTTATTCAGCCGACTTTCGGGAAAAGATATGGTGGCTTGGTCTGCAGTTATCGCGGCTTTCGCACAATCCGGTTATCCTGAAGAAGCGCTTTCTCTATTTCGCGATATGCAGTACGCGGGTTTCAAACCAAGTACGGTGACGATAATCGGCATTATTCCCGCTTGTGCGGAGTTGTGCTCCAACAAACTTGGAAAGAGTCTGCATTGCTATGCTGTCAAACACAATATGAGTTCTGAAATCTCGATAGAAACTTCGCTAGTGGCCATGTACGCTAAATCCGATGAGTTCGCTTCGGCCATGCTCGTTTTCGATAGAATGTTTTACAAAGAAGTAGTGGCGTGGAATGCTTTGATCAATCGGTATGCTCAGATCGGTGAGGCCGATCTTGCGTTCGAGATGTTTTGTAGATTACAGTTGGCAGAGGTGGAACCTGACCCTGGGACGGCGGTGGGTGTGGTTTCGGCTGCAGCCCATTTGGGCGATCTGAATCTAGGAAGCAGCGTTCATGGGCTTGTTACGAAATACGGGTTTGAATCAGATTGTAACGTGAACAATGCTCTTATCGACATGTATGCGAAAAGCCGAAGCCTTGCATCTGCTAAATTGTTGTTTGGTTTGACCAAGATTAGAGATCAGGTGTTGTGGAATGTAATGATTGGAGCGTATATGCGCCATGGATACGGTCAAGAATCGACTTTTACGTTTCGCCAAATGAAGTCCAAAGGATTTCGGCCGAGTTTAGTCTCACTCGTGAGCGTACTTCCCGCAATCGCGTATTTAGCAGCCGTTAAAGAAGGGTCCGCTTTGCACGCTGAAATAATCCAAACGGGGTATTTGTCTCATACCGCTGTCGGAAACAGCCTTATCGACATGTATTCGAAATGCGGGCGGGTTGATTACGCAGAGTCAGTTTTCGACGAGATCGATGTTAAAGATACGGTTTCTTGGAACGTGATGCTGGCGGGGTACGCATTAAACGGTCATGGGGATCGTGCTTTTGCTTTCTTTTCGATCATGCAAGAAAATCTTGTCGAAATCGACCCCGTGTCGTTCGTGAGCGTGTTGTCAGCTTGTCGGCATGCGGGTCTGGTTGAGGAAGGCAAGAACGTGTTTCGATCGATGAAGGAAAAACACAAAATCGAGCCGAAGTTAGAGCACTATGCTTGTATGGTTGATTTGTTGGGCCGGGCCGGGTTGTTTGACGAAACATTGGCGTTAATCGAGTCGATGCCGATGGATCCCGATGCTGGAGTTTGGGGGGGTTTATTGGGTGCATGTCAAATGCATTGTAATGTGAAGGTAGGAGAGTTGGCATTAGATAATCTTGTGAAACTAGAGCCGGGAAACCAGGCTCACTATGTGGTATTATCGAGCATATATGCGGAATCGGGCCGATGGGCTGATGCGAAAAGCTTGAGGATGAAGATGGTCGAGATGGGAATTAAGAAAACTCCGGGGTATAGTTGGATTAACGAAAAGCAAGATCTACGTGCTTTGGAGGGATAAGAAGACGAGCATCTACTGCAAAAGGTACGATATTGGTCATGCGTTCGAGACCTCCTTCTAGCAGTAAAGGAAATTAAACAAACTCTGTATACCTCACTAGTTGGGTATTACGAGTTACGACGACCCAAAGGATAGGCAGGTTTTGTTCATGAAAACCCAAAAGCTTGCAAAACCACTCAGGTTGTGGCGCACTGGTTAAGACTTAGGAGATCTGGTAGAAAATCTTATTTGCCTAAGGTTTAAATCCAAGTTCTGACAAAACCCTTTTGACCATAAAAGGTTCACCTGCGATGATTCCAGGTTATTCGTGGTTGTTCGGGACCAATCAATGCGTGGAAGTTTAGACGTAAGCTTGTAAAGGAATGGTGGCGATTTTGTAGTTAAGCTCTTAATGGTTAATGGTAGTTCCTTATACAACAAGTTAAATTGGTAATTTATGTTATTTAAATTGTTTATTCAATATAAATACGAAAAGAGAATATATTTTTTTCAAGTTTGAATAACTTTCTATTATTAAATATTCAATAAAGAATTTTTTTTTTGTTTTCATCAATGAAGTTATATGTATTATTTAGGTGAGATGACAAATTTGTAGATTATTTTAGTAATATTGTTAATAATAAAATCATTAAAATGAAAAATGTTATAATTAAGTACAATTCTATGAAATTTAACTTTTTCATGGAAAATATATACATAACTTGTTTGTATATAGGAAAAAGTCCAAAAAAACCCAACAAACTATTCCATTTTGAGTGGTTAAGTCCCTAAACAATTTTTTTGAACAAAAAAGTCACTAAACTTTCTCATTTTGAATGATTAAGTCACTAAACTATTTTTTTAAATGAAAAAACCATTAAACTTTTTTCTTTTGAATGATTAAGTCCTCGAACAATTTCTTTTCGATAAATAAACCATTAAACTTTCAAAAATTGGTTACTTACCCCCTTTTAATAAAAATAAAAAAAATTAAATGTAACCAACTATGAAGGTTTAAAGGTAAAATATAACAACGTTAGTTTAAGTTAAACAAATTTAAGTAGCAAACTTTTATAAATTCAATGATTTATTTGGTGGAAAAAATGTTTAGGGACTTAATTATTCAAAATGAAAAAGATTAATGGTTTTTTTGTTCAAAAGAATAGTTTAGTGACTTTATCATTCAAAATGAGAAAGTTTAATGGTTTTTTTGTTCAAAAAATTGTTTAAGGACTTAACCATTCAAAATGGAATAGTTTGTTGGGTTTTTTTGGACTTTTCCCTTGTATATACTCACTTTACAAATGGTTATTTTATAGTGGGAAAATGTTCACGTTTGTGATAAAATTATCTGATTTTTAATATGATATGAAGATAAAATAACAAGCTTGGGTCCATAGCTCAGTGGTAGAGCATTTGACTGCAGATCAAGAGGTCACCGGTTCGAACCGGTTGGGCCCTTTTTTGCATTTGTTTCTTTTTTTTTTCTTTTCCTAATCCACATTATTTGTCAATTGTGTTTTTTGCAGCTATGTCACATTATCTGATTTACGAATGATATTTATACTAATATAACTCCAATTTGAAAATATAAAAAATATTTCTTTTAACATCATGGAACAACATATAAGGAAAAAGAACTAAGTATAAATAACGTTTTTATTTCCTCCAATTTGGTTAGAAATGAAAATTAATAGATCCGAAAAAATGATTTTGTTATATAATCCCAAGCCGAAGTAGTTTTTATTATTATTCTCATTCTTTGCATTCAATACCCTCAACCAAACACCCCTACAACTTAACATGATTGAATGAAATTATTACGAGTATATGAGAAGTCATAATGTTCAGTAGTTGTTGAATGGTTTGGTATTGAATGATTAAGAGGCTTCTAATAAGGATACCATCCATATTCTTGGTATCCCTTACCTTTGAATCTTTATTAATTACGATCTATTTAGATTTGATTACTTTGTAACATATCATGTTATTACTTATGTAATATCCATGATTTGTTTTAGATAGGATTACTTTGTAACATATCATGTTATTATTTATGTAATATTCATGACTTGTTTTAGATTTTATTACTTTGTAACATATCATGTTATTATTCATGTAATAACTATAACATATCAACATGAAACATAAAACAAAGATAGAAAGAAATATACAAGGTATAAAAAATAAACATTTTTTCAAATGATAATGAATAATAGAAGGAGGTTCAATAAAAAAAACCTCAAAAAAAGGAAAAACCAAGAAACACTCTCATAGTCCTTCAGAATCCTATACATTTGTGTCTACGGTCAATTTGAGTTTTTTTGGGTTTATGCACAAACGCATTATACACGTTTGCATATTACCAAATTACCCATACCCATAAATACATATAGTCCAGACATTGAGCTATAAGGATTTTCATCTATTTTTTTCATTTATTTGAGACTTTGAGTTGAACCTGATCCATGGATAATATATCAAATAACTTAACTTGTAAAGTGTTTTTTTTTTTAATTTAGAACGTAAAGCTTGCTCATAAAGCAACATGTAATTTACTAAATAACTTTTTTGCGAATATCTAACAGAATTCTGACAAGTGATTTGATAATGGTGGTACAGCCAGTAATTTACAATGGGGGCAAAAACGTCCAACAACAAAAAAGCCTCCTCTACGTCAAAACGGGATCCAATCAGACACCTCCACGTGTCCCCCAACCCACCTTAAAACTCCGGCGTTATACAAATTCCTCCCCAAAATCACCGGCAAAAAGGACATAAACCCTAACGATAAAAACATTCACAGAAGAAGAATTTGCCCTAATTTCTTGGCGACAATGACGGAAGGTCTCGATATGTCACTCGATGATATCATCAAGAACAACAAGAAATCTCATGCTAATGCTAATGCTAATTCTACTTTCAGAGGCGGAGGTGGTGGCGGTGGCGGTGGCGGTGGCGGTGGCGGAGGCCGTGGTGGCCGTGGTGGTCGTGGCCACCATGGCAATGGCTATGGCCATGGTCGAGGTTTGGAGCCCGGTCCTGGCCCCACCAGACGGTTTGACCACCGCATTACCAACCGTACAAACCCTTACTTCGTTCCACAGGTGTGTTGTTTAGGGTTTTTTTATGATCATCTATTCGTTTCTGTTGTGATTTCTAGAATTCTACATGCGATGTGTGTGAAAAAGTGATGATTAATGTGTGTATATTTGTGCACTTAATAGTTTTGTGTGTGTGTGTGTGTGTATATATATATATATATATATATGAGAATGTATTGATTATGATACTGTGTATGTAAGGAGTTGATATAGATGTGAAGGGAGCTTAGGGTAACGGTTTTGATCATGGCAGGCCTTTCATATGCAAGAAATGCTGGTTGGAGGGGAGTCTAAATCAGAAGCAGGGACGAAGCTATACGTTTCGAATTTGGACTATGGAGTTACTAATGAGGATGTTAAGGTAAAAGATTAATGTTATCATAGTTTTATTGTTGTTAAAGAAATGTTGTTCTGATTCTGTATCTAATAATTGTTACATAGTTGAATGCTTCTTTGATTGATTCAGTGAGTGAGGGGGAGAAATTTTGTAGAATTCTTATCAATGCTAAATTCTAGGATATAGGATATTGGATTTGCCCTAAATATTTGGTTGTATCTTTATCGAATTACCAAATAGTTTAGATCTGTGAAATTTTGATGAAAAAGTTGGTAATGATACCATAGCATGTTATAGACACATTAATGAATACATCTACATGTCCTTTATATTCAAATTTGAACTTGTTTTTACTGGTGTGAAGGTGTCCATGAACGCTAGAAGATGATTATTAGAACACTTTTGGATGATTATCCAGTGTGAATTTACTTATAATAACAGAGAAAAGAAAAGGTAGGGTAGGATGGCATGATACGGAAAAAGAAAATTTTGTTTGGAGCTTGCTGGATGCCAGAGTGGCAAAACTGCTTTGTCAGTAAAGTAACTACAAACAGGGGATGGATATTTTGATAGATTTTGCAACACTTTTCTCTCCAAATTTTGGAGTTATTAGCATATACATGTATCTTAATGTGTTTTCTATAAGAGGACATAAAAACTCGTTTTTTGTTCCTGTTATCCTTACGTTAAGTATACAAATCTAATGACAAATCGGCATGCTATTTTCATTTTTGTTTCCGATCATGGACAGCAAGACTGCTTATAGTATTTAGTGTATAAAAGGATAATTGGCTAAATGTTTTCTTTACCAGTTTTCTGGCTATTTTGTGTCAAAATGTATGCTGTTGTCATGCAGAAAATATGTTCTGTTTTATTTGATTTTATCTTACTATTATTTGTGTGTTAACATGTGTATAAATTGATTACAGTGAAGAGATGATCCAATGAAATAGAATGCTGTATTTTGTTCCCTGATATATGCTTTTAATTGTGTTGGATATATTTGGTTGTCCACTTTTGGTAGGTCAGGCCAAGTCATGTTTAATTGTTATTAGCAGTCCACATATAGCAACCTTTGGCTTACTAAAACATGAAAGTGTGAGATACATATACATGGATGTCAATATGTTATGGTGTTTGCAACAATGTTGATATTTATTTGATGCAAATGATTTAGTTCAAAATCTGGTTGTATGACTGTTTGTTCTATCGAATCCACAACATTAAAGTGTCAAAAAGTAGGCTTCATGTTCAAACATTTAACATACTTTGAGCAAATATTAGTTTAATATCAAATCAAGTACTTTGTACTGATATATTACTGATGGATAGGAAAATACTAGAGTTGGCAAACTTTTAAAAGATCAGATTAAGAACTATGAATGGACGTATAAACTCTGTTATTCATGATTGCATTATTGGTAATGTTATTATGATGCCATTCCAACTCTTGTAAATACAAATTGATAGGTAATTTATCTTGTAATTTAGTCTTGCAAATGCATGTTCGGTAGCCATTTCTTGAGATTTGAATGTTATGCTGTATACACAGATATACCTATGCCTATACATATACCTGTGCAGACACCTGTACTTGTGAATTGATATGATTTATTTTTAAATGTTTGGTATGTTGATATCTGGCTTTGAGTTTCATGATGGATATATTTGTAATTTGTTATAGTACATTAGCTTACTACAGTTTAAATATACAAAATGAGTGCAAAAACCTGAAAGATCATGCTCTACCATATGCATGCATTACATACAGGTTTTGAATGTGTCTAAATGAATAAGTTCGGGAGATTTTGGCCAATGCGGTTTTTTTTTTCTCTTTCATTATTCTTTCTTTGAGTATACTTATAAATGGTGTGATACATACTATCATGATCAAGTTTTTTGACATTTGTTTATAATCTTGTTCGGTTTCTCTCTGGGAGTGTGGTAAATGGCTGAAGTTATTTCTTGTAACTTAGGGGCCGATTTACTTGAACAACTTACCCGGTAAGTGCTTAGTAAAATTTGAACACATTTTTAATTCCATTTAGTGCCAAATTTTAGTCTCTTAAAATTTCGTCATGTATGTCAATAACCATTAAGAAGGCCTTAGGCGCAAGGCTCGCCGATTTCAAGCCAAGGCCTTTAGTTTTCATAGGCCTTTAGATTTATCTAGCCGGAGGGTGGTTTAGGCAGAGCTAGGGGCAGAGTCTTAGAGCTTTCCCTTTTCCAAACTAGTTTAAATTCGCACATGATTTCAGTTGAGTGTTTATCGCACAGGTCTTATCCCTATTACATCTATTTAACTACTGCTCATGAATAACCAAAATTAAACTCAGACTTAATACATTCCCCCTGATTTTGTTGATATATGGTATTATAAATCTAATTCTTCTCGAAGGTTGATTTATTGATCTCAATTTTTTGATGATTTTTGAGTTAGATCAATTTTTTTGATGATTTGGTGACGTTAGGGCAATTGTTGGAAGGTGGATTGGGACTTAGGAGTCATGATAGTTCGTGATTTCATATTTATGCTTAAATTTATTTATTGATTTGATAGAGTTAATATCATGCAATATATGCATACAATCATTTTTTACATTAATTTCGATAGGTGAACAACTGGCATTCTCCTTTTTTGCGTTTAGCCTATCACTATACAGCCCGTTTGCTGTTGTTGGTTGTGTTTGACTAACTTGGTTAATCGTATGAACAATTTACCAATTTAGGTATGGATGTATTACATCCAACTCACACCTGAAAGCACTTTCGTCCATGCTATACTACACGGTAAGAATAAGCTTCAATGTCCTAACCGATTAAGGGTAAATTGACGGAACATGTATCAGCTTATGGTAATGATAGTCAATTACGGCCTTAGTTGTATAAAAGTGATGTATTGTAATGTGAAATGGTTAATTTGTTATACAATGTGAAAAGTTATTCTTAACTATACTATGGGTCAAAGTTTCACATCATATGCTTTTGTATGAGTTAACGAACATTTTGCATAAATCTTTTAATATTATAACTTGAGAAATTTTACAGTTTAGCTGCATTTTTAATATCATTTCAAGTGCTTTCATATTGTTTATATCATTTTCACAAATTGATGTAATGTTAACTAATTAACAGTTAAAAAAAATTGTAACATCATACTCATGTTGGAACCACTTCAGTGCTGTTTCTCAACGTTGTGAATTGAAACGCTAGCTGATTCAACTACATAGATGAAGATCAGGTAAATTGAAGTTTCGGGTGTCAACATCTTTCTGAAGATATGACTGTATGTAAAAATAGTTTATTTTTTGGGGTCACAGGGAACTGCAGAGGTGGTTTACATGCGACAACAGGATGCAGTAGCAGCCATGAAAAGATACAACAACGTACAGCTCGATGGGAAACCCATGAAACTTGAATTGGTTGGAATAAACATCTTCACCCCTGTTCCTGTTCCTCCGATGCAAAAGGGTATATTGGGAAATCCGATAAATGCTTCTCGAAGGTTGAAATTCTCGTATATTTGATCATATAAAGCTTTTTTTTTAGTGATTGTTTTAGTTGTGTTTGATTAATATTCTTTTGTGATTTGAGTGACAGTCTCCAAGGTAGAATTGTTGGAAGGGGGCAAGAGCGTGGGGGCCACGGGAATCATGGATCTGGGAAGGGTCGTGGTATTCCACAGAAACCGTCAGCTGAAGACCTTGATGCGGATTTGGAGAAGTATCGTCTACAAGCAATGCGTATAAAGTGATAATGGACAGACATTTTTTGCAGGAGAGGTGGAAAGCAACTGAGATTTCTTCCTTGTATTTCCAGTTATGTAGAGACTATTAACAACTGAACTTAGTTTTCATTTTGGTTTTAGGATATGATGTTTACTGGCTTAAATTGGTTAACCTGGTAAAATTTAGTGTCATATGTTTTCTCATTGTGATGTTTACTTGCATCCAATACAAAGGCCTAAAAACCATTTATATTACAATAGCAAGCAAAAAGGAACAACAATGGCATCCAAATGTCCTAAACTAGATTAAAAGGCAAGAGAAAAGATCATGAAGTTAAAGCATTTTGCGATTTCAGAACTCTTGATGTCATTATGATTATAAGCCCTTTGGTGTATTTAATCATGTATATTGATTCAGAACCTTGATGTCATGTATGTATTAAGTCTTGGTGTATATCATGTTGATTAACTCGATGCTTTCAATGTACATGTGTTTGTATCATATACTCACACTTGAAAATGTTTAGCTTCTTGTTTGAACTGGCCCCTAAGAGGTAATTGCACACAAAGATATGCACTTGTTGATTGAGCACAATTTATGACTTGTTAAACAAAGGTTTGATTCATATATCTATGTATATAAGAGGGGATTTTCAACACTAACCCTCTCTGATTAGTACAGATCAGTCGATAAGATCTTTATAAAAATGTTGGATTTTTATTCATTGTGATCCAAATATTTTGAAATATATCAAAGTACATTCATTATTAATAACACTTAAAATGAAAAAACTAATCAAGATATTTATAAAACCACTCCAATATCATCTCATCAAAATGAAGTAAAAAACCACAATAGGTAATAAAAAAAACAATAGTATATAGAAAATTCCAACAACTACAAAAAGGATTGTATTACAAATAAAGGACTTGGGTTTGATCCTAAGACCTATTATGATTTGGGCAAATCTCCTCATCCTTTACCAACCGAGCTACACACTAAAGGTCAGAGTTCATTCATCATGATTAACGTTTTCAATTAAAAAAAACTAATTCAAGATATTTATAAAACCACCCCAATATCATCTGTCAAAATTAAGGAAAAAAACAAAGTAGGTAACAAATAAAATCAATAGTCAGTTAGGAAGTTCCAACAATTACAAGAAGGATCGTATATACAATTGAAGAGTGAAATTCTGGCAACAACTATGTTACAAAAATGTGGAGGCAGGCAGCTGATCCCCAAAATCAGAATGAATTGAAAAACAAGAAAAGAACAAAAACAAAAAGGCATACATTTACATATCTAAAGTTCATAAAATAACAAGATATGTACCACCATGCCATCACCCCACACAAAACACTACCCCTTCCAAAACTTTACTTCAATTTACCAATTCCCAACTTCCCATTTATATACTGTGATTGCAGCATCCACAGGCCCACCTTGCAACGCTCTTCGTCCGACAGATTATTGTTAAATTAACAACCTTCCAACACCTCAAACCCAAATACAAAACCCAAGTCTCCAGTCTCATCTTGTACAAGAATAATAAACACAAATCCACTTCAACAGGGCATCCCTTCAACTGCTGTTCAACACAAATGGGGAAACAAATTATCTTACTATAAAAGAGAGAATTAAAAATATTAATCTAAAACATTCAACCTTAATCATTTACACTTGACATTAAAATAGTTAATCTTGTTTCCACATGAGAATTATCAATTTTTCTTTAAACTTTAACCAAGGGTAAATTATTGGGTGTACAATGGAGTTTTTTTTTTAATAGCTTCTTTGAATTATTATGAAGAAAATCTAGAGAACTAATAAACAAAGTTTATTGATAAATGAACAAGGGAGAGGAGAGTACCTGAAGACGACACCTTATTTGATACTTCAATGAATGCGTACAAGTTGATATATTTATACTGGATGTCTTGCGTTCTGCTTATTTATTTCCACAACACACCGCTTTCAAAATTTCATCCCAACATCAAGGCTTGCCAGATGTAACCGAAGCAACAGGGATAAGGAGGATAGAAACATTTTTACAGAAAGCACTAATTAACTCATTTTGGCAAAGATTTAGAGAGCTCCCATTCCACGTAGTCCTGATTCTTTGGACCAAAACTAATATGCATGCATCTTTGACTTTGTGATTTCAATTTCAGCGTTGGATCACTAAACGAGTCACTCAGAAAGGCAAAATATTACTCCAACCTAATTCCATAATCCTTCACTTGATAACTGGAGTAGGCCACGCATCTGAAGGTAAGGATTCTCCAATAATTTCTCATTGTTACTCTGCAAAAACACACAAACCCTTTAAGGCGTGTAACTGTAATCAAATGTCTGACAATAAAGTTAAGATTATTCTTCCTCCTATCTTCTTTCTTGATTGTTAGTCTTACTTTAACAATAATTAGAAATGACGCTCGGTTTGTTAGCAGACTTTATGATTAGGTTCTCATAGTAGTGTAGGACCAACATTCATGCACACATATGGGTAAATAGCTATAATTATGGCCCATTTTATGTTTCTCTTTGTGTGTGTATTTTTTTTCTTCTTCCCGAAAAACTAGAGATTCAACTACTTATTTGACCATCCAAACAGGCTCCAAAAATCTGTTTTGTAAGTATAATATCTTTGATTAAACTATGATATAAGGGCACACCTGTTGAGCTCTGGATACAAGAGACGAAAGCCCACGCTGGTAATTATCTGCTTCTTCAGTCATCATCCTCTGCAAAATTTCCATTTATATCAATAAGATTGCTACGATATTTATGCATTTCATTATTGATGAGAAGAAAAAAAAACATCTTTTCACCTTCAAAAGAAACGTTGATGAGAAATAAGCCACCCTGGAGTCGGTATCATCCAGTAGCTCCCTACCAAATACCATAGGAAGGACCGATCAATTCTGCTATGATTTCACAAAGAAGCGGAAACTTGACAAAGAGAATAAACCTGAAAATTACCTGAAGAACTCTTCTCCACCAACTTCTTTAAAAGCAGTAGGATCTGCAGTGCATTTACCAATTAGCAGTAGCAGAAGGGTGGATCTGATATCTGATGTGGCACCAGGTAGGTTCCCTCCTCCTTTACTACCAACAGAAACACCTAGTGCAATGTTGTCTGTAGCTGCAGCCGCCAGTTGAATCAACGGCCAGTAAAATAAATCGGCAGGCACACGTGCAACCAATTGCATAGGAACAATGGCCTGTCCTTGAAGAAGCAATGCCGCCATTGATGCTGTCTCAGGGGCAGGATTGTCAGACGTGTTGCCGCCAAACCTGCCTTTACAATCTTCCACTGGTTCCCAGCAAAAGTTCTCTCTTAAAGGGAGATCTTCCATCACACTTGTTTTTCTATTCCAAACTGAGTAATTAAAACTCTTGGAACTACGCAATGTGTCCGAGGAAGAGGTTTTGTTTCCAGGAATGACTTTCAGGCACAATTGGGAAAATAAAATGTCGCACATCTATTGACAACAGAAATAAAAAGTCAAAAAAAAATGTGGTAAAACGATGAAGTAACAAGATAAAACCATCATATGAAACTTATAACCACATTATAATGAACATGCTCTCAAGGTTTTTGAATTACACAGTAGCAAATTATGCATCTCAAACTCGAATATTTAAGGCTTTCATATGATAGAACTTACAAAAAAGAATATGCAATAACTGTGAGTTGCATATGTATATCATGATCCACCACCTATTTCCGAACAATTATGTTTTACAACAAATTTCTAATAGGCGTTGTCTAGCACCTTAGCAGGAACTTATTTACTATGTACTCATCTTATATATAATATATATATAATGGTTCTTTCCCCAAATATTCCATCATTAGTTGCCTCCCGAACTGTTATGTGCTGAAATTTCAGAAGCCCATATATGATACATCAGACAAAAAAAGAATGCCATAACTAACACCAAAAATTTACCTTCAAAATATTCATGCGATCTGTCACGTTTATTCGAGCCACCAAGGATAATGCACTGCTCATAATGTCTATTACAGCATTTGCTTTATCAAGACGGGTCTTCCCATGAGCTTCATTGCCAACTGAATGTTGTAGCTCGTTTTCATCTAATAAAAACTTGCAGCGCATGAGAAGCCTCTCAAGAACAAACAGGAAGCCCCATCTTATGAGATTATTTTTCGATTTCAAAAGTCCACACATAAGCCATATGGGCAATGGAATATCTAACTCAGGCGAATAATCATTATCAGAAGCAAGGGTAATTCTCTTCTGCAAATTCTCTATGTTTGACCATATGGAATCCCCGTCATCATTTATTTCTGCTATAAGCAGATCACCCAACCACACATACCCGTTTTCACGAATGGCAGCTCTTTCCGAATGAAGAAGAGAATGCAAAGTGGCCCATGCAAGCTTCACCTTCAAGCCATAACTGTTTCTCAGAGCTCCATCCTCAATGCTCTTCAAGTACTTGTGGGATTTTGTTAGTTCCGTCATATGACTGAATTCTTTGTCCAAGTGAGTCAATGATCTTAAAAGTGCATCAAACTTCTTCATTATCTTCTCTAAGAGCTGCAAAAAGAACAAAAACATATAAAATAAATTAAAGGGACTAATCTTGAAATTGGTATATTTACCAAGGAACCACTGAATAATGCTAGGTAAGGTAACTACTAAAAAGGGAATTGAGCAGGAATGCAATTCAGTTGGTCTCATTGCTTACATAAAGAGACGTCTGTAATATCATGCATACCTTCTATAAAGCAAATTAACATTTGGAATTCCATCAATTTAATTAGTCTAGCCCCTAATTCAATTAGAAATTCGGTGGGCCCCTTAGGAATAGGCCTCATTTCATTTCACATATTGAGTGTTGAACAATTATATACACATCAAAATTAGTAAAAATGCCAAACCAAAACTGTGAAACAGATTTATGCAGCAAAGACCGAAGTGTTTAAAGCAAATATTTAACAAGATGAGGTTATTTGAAATAAGAACCAAGCTTAGCAGAATCATATATATGAGAACTAATGCACCAAAACAGAAAGCTTTTATATCTACCATATTGAGCCTCTCACTGTTGGAGTATCTGGGTAGCGCGGCAGAAATTGACCTTCTTAAAATTTCCCCAATGCCTTCTATGCCAAGCTTGACGGAAATATGTAAAGCCTCTGGTGCATCAGCAAGGGTTAGCAAGGAAGCTATTGGTTGAATCTCATCATTGCTATACTCAGAAATTCCAGTGGCTATGCAACTCTCATTTATCTCATGCACAACATAGTCAAACAGCACCAGGTATAGATTTCTTCTGCCTTCTCTAGAGTTTGAGATCACTAACTGCATATGCAAAAAGAAGAACAATCAGTTAGTTTTCAAATATCAAGAATAGCTACAACTGCTTCTATTAAGTACTTATAATAGATAAAAGAATAATAACCTACAAGTTATCTCCTATTCATCACTAAAGCCTATATTCACGCACGAATAATGAACTTTAAAATGACTATTACAGTTGTAGCCTATACAGGATCTTTCCCAGGAAGCAAAATATTCCAAAGCTAAGCACACAAGACCATGTATAGAGAAAGAGAAGTAAAAAACCCCTTCAGGAACCTCATCAATTACCTCAATGAACACAAACTCAATTCCTCCAATCAGATCAACCTGATCCACAAGAAAAGTTGGCGTAGAGACCTTAGACCCCCCAGGAGCTTCATAAAACATGTTTGTCAGCATGTTTTATAACTTGCAATGAACTAACTCTGCCCAGGAGTTTCTTCTGCTAATTTGTATGAGCACTTTAATAACCTGCAAATAGTAGAAAAGGTTAGTTATTGCACTTCAAGGATAAAAATCATAGCATGTAAAAGGCCAAGACAATCATTTAAGCAAAAACGAATTTGCAAATAGACAAATACATCAAAGAAGGTACTCCCAAAAGAAATTCAGGATTTTCTGTAAGAGCTACCAAGTAAAATAACTTTCCAGTACATCAAAAGAAATCCAACAGGGAAAACATAGACAGGATCTGCGTTGGCCTTATAGTTCTTGTTTAAAGGTTCTCTATTTTCATAACTACGCAACACAAAGTCTTATTGAAGTCAGAGGTGAGAAGGCTCCAATCAGGAACTCATTTGATAAGAAATTGGGGATAGAAACTAGGATGAAAAGAGAGTTGCAGAGGAAGACAAAAACATAGCAGTAGAAAAGAAATTTACTAGTGTTTAATTCCAACATGATTCTAGTTGCATAGCAAGTATTTAATGAACCAACTGCCCACTAACTGGACAACTGTCAAGTCCTAGCTTTCTATCTATCAGTTTTACCTTTTAAATAAATTGGTAGCTTAACAACGACATCAATTAACCACTAAAATTCAGAGTTTAAACTAAAATCAACCATCAAAACCTCAGAGATCAGGTCTTTGGCCTGGTGGTAGGGAGTTTTCCCTGTGATGGGGAGGTCTCGGGTTCGAGCCTTCCTTGAGGGTTTCTTCCTTGGGGTTAGTCTCCTCTTGGGAATATTCCCTTGGAGCAGGTGTTAGCAGCCCTACCAAATTAATTAGGGGGGTGTAGTGGAGTGGATTCGAACTCGGGGCCCGGATCACTTGTTCGCAAGATCAACCGGGTTCGAATCTTGTGCCTCTACCGCTGAGGCGAAGCCGTTCAAAAAAATCAAAACCTCAGAGACGAACAGAGTTTAACCCTGTTGGAAGTGATCCTCATTCGTTACTATATAACCTACAAGATCAATTATGACATGTGACGTTTCAATGACTTGGTAGTAAATAGTAGCAGGTGACTAGGAGCCAAGGATATTTGTTATTTCCTACTCTCCTTGGATCAAAAAGAAAAAAATAGAATAATACCTTTAGTTCATAATTTGATCTTCTTTAGATGCTACCATGTCTAAAGTTAAAGATGAATTACTCTGAACACATTAATTCTAAGGAGCTTCACACATAACTTGCAAGGTTTTTACAGGTGCAAAGAATTATGAACTATTCATTTATAACTCTTCTCAAACTTGTAGCAAAGAAAATATGCTTTTGTTCAATCGTAAGAAAAAGGTAACAACACTGAAGTTAGAACAAAATAACTCACTCTTATGTCAAGACCTTTTAATCTGCTTCTCCGAATTTTGCCTCTATCACAAACAAAATACAGTAAACAGC
The DNA here is from genome assembly GCA_030169165.1 of Centaurea solstitialis. Lineage (NCBI taxonomy): Eukaryota > Viridiplantae > Streptophyta > Magnoliopsida > Asterales > Asteraceae > Centaurea > Centaurea solstitialis. The sequence continues at coordinate 6,132,584 of CM058046.1, read as the reverse complement.
TAAGGGCAGAAGCCCAGACAGATTCTTCCTTCTCCTCAGCCTGCAACATACCAAGACTGTAAAAAGTCCATATTGAAAGCATGTAGTATATTACTTATCAGAATGGTAAATTTTTATATCCATTCCTGCCGAGAAGTCTAATAGATGAAGAAAGAGGGTTCTGTCATTTTGAGAAAAGAATATAAAAGAAGAAACACCAATAATCATGTAATACATCCATCCTTGTGATATTTACAGTCAGTGAAGAAAGACACAAGTGGGATTTTACATATACAGCTGAATGGAGAAATGCTGGAAAACTTTTATACATCTTCTCGAGGAGGAGGCGGGGGAGATCATAAATTATCTACTTCTCAGTTGTTTCATATACTTCCTTAAGACAAATCTACAAACTTTAATGCTAAAAGATTTAAAATGTTACCTGCACAAGAAGGAGGAGGACTTCATACAAAATGCACAATATCCATGATTCGAAGTTATTTATTGCAGATAAACTTTGGGCCTTAAGGTAATCAGGCTTTCTTGTTCCCTGTAATGACAAGTTATGATCAAGGTATGGTTCTTGAGTGTATTCTTCCTCAATGGTGGAAGCATCATCAGCCAGAAGTGGCTCCAATAAATGGCCATGAACACCAAGGTTCAGAATTAAGTCAAATGCACGAACTTTTGAGGTCAACTGTGGGGAAGCAAGCATTTCCTGAAAGGGGAACATTGAAAAAGTAATTTAGAAAGTGCTTCTAACTACAAAGATATCACACAAACATGTAAAGGTAGCAGAACCTCAAGCATTGATAGCATGAGTGGAGCAGCAATCCCAGGGTCCAACACATACCTACAAAATAAAATTAAAATGACTTCTCACAACATCAACAAACTTTATAAAGCAATGCATAAACCACCATATGCGATTCGCTAAAAAGGTCCTCATGCAGCCAAGTCATTGTATCTATAACTTTAATCCCAACCAAATCATACTTTCTCCTTTTTATGTTGCTTAATTTTTACCCCTTCTGCAGGGCTGCAAAGGTGGATGAGATTTAATACTGAACAAATGCAACAGCAAAAAAAGCCTGAACCATAGCCTGTCTTGATTGCAACCCTTCATGGCATTTGATTTTCCATTAAGGTGGCTAACAAGCTGAAGCTTCACATCCATTTGCTATAATAGTTTAGGGTAGAGGAGAATCAAGTAAACTTAATAAACCATAATGGAGTGAAGATTATCATTGCACCAAGATGAACACTTAAACTGTTTATTCACTTGGTATACAATAGGATATAAAAGAAAGAACAAAATTCTCCTATCGCAGCCAGTTCCTAAACATAAGATATCTTGAGGTAGACTGCAGAATGGCAAGAGGGGGGACCCAAAAGAAACTGAATGGCACTTGTCTAATGCTCCCTCCGTCCTGAAATAAATGCAATATTTCCTTTTTGGGTTCCCCCCATATAGATACAATTATAGTTTTTCCGTTTTGGGTAAGGGTTCAATTCAAAATACTTTTTCCATTAGTTTCATTACATGATATAAAATTGGTTTTGGTCCACAAGGTTTCACTATTATGTCCTTATTGGGGGCAATATAGATAGTTGACTAATAGTCAAACAACCCATTAACGTATAAGTGACGCCAAATTTTTCATTCATTTGGGGGGAAGTAAACATGTTTTCTGCAACTAACTTTATCATAACCACAAGGGTGGTGGCATAATGGCAAAAGGCCTAGGGGGATGTGGTGGAATATTCCATCTACCCTGGGTTCGAGTCCAGATGGTAGCATCTTCTGGCCAAGCTTAGTCTCAGACAGCCGTAACTTAATGACCAAATTGCCAAGGATGTAGTCTAGGCAAAGCTTAGATGAACCTTTTTCCAAAAAAACTAACTTTATCATGGAAATAAGTGCTAATCATAAATATGGAACTTGTGAACTAAATGGAGATTGAATAATCGAGGGGAAGACATACATGTCAATTACAAGTTTGATTAGAACGCTCACAGCCACATCCATTGATGGCCTCCCACTGCTGCTACTTAGTTTTGATGACATCGTCATCATATTAGCAATTGGTGATGGTTTTTCTGAGCAAACTGCAGCTATGACTTCTCCCACCTCAACAGGATTCAATCGCAAGGGTTGTTGTTCACTGACAAAAAAATGCATCAAGACTGAGTGCAAGGGTATTAACGACATTCAGCAATATAACGATTGCTGTACGGAACATAAATACACCAAGTTAGAAAATTATCCCTACATAGCTAAAACAGTTTTCTTTTTGTTAATCCAGTCTTATAAGTTAGTTACTAGAATAACCCGACTTTGACGTATAAAACAACAAAAAAATGGCAAACTCAAATAGGAAACCAGTTTGTTAATTAGCAAGAAACCGAAGGCATTTTTCTAATTAGTGATTATCATAGGAGAATTTTCAACTACATCATAAGTGACAACCATGATTTGGTAATGGTTTCTTCATAGGGAGAATCTAACCCACAGCAAATTAAACAAAAAGAGCCTAGAGAATCTAATAAGACCTATAGTGCTAAAGCTCTAAAACCTAGTGACAAACAGCAATGTTGGAGATTAAACTTACAGAAAGAAGTCTACCATGCAGTCATACCTGTAGGGTCTGTATTGGAAAAGTGGTCGAGAACGAGGACGGAATGTCGTCATAGGAGAATCTTCCCTGCAAAATGACAATAGATATAGGACTATTCATTCCAAAATTAACAATATTGATGACAATCAAGCTTCTGCATACAAGCATACCAAATCTGATGGGGGCCTGTCTTGGAGCGTTTAGAAGCTGTTATTGCTCTCAAATGAGCACGAGCAGAGGCGGAATTGGTTACAGTAGTGAGTAACGAAGGCTGTAAAAGTTGATCAAGGTAAGGCATGTCAATGCTACCAAAGTTTCTCCAAAATTCACCCTTCGTTTTAGCTTCCATGTCCCTAAAAGAAGCGCGGCAGCACCTACTTCAAGAAAGTTGTGCTTACTCATGTCTTGATGATTCAAGGCACAGTCACTGCAGAATTGGGTTTCCAAGGATTACAAGAAGCCAAAATGGAAAAAAACCAGCTTCAAATTATTATAACAAAGAAAGAATTGCATACAATAGCAGAAATATAGGAATACCTATCTGAAGAAAGCAAAGATGATTGGGGATCCCCATGCCATCGCCATTTGAATACATCACGCGCTATGAATTCATCGCCTTCAACTCCATCTACATCTTCAGGAATAGGCGAATCCAAGACAGATGTAGCAGAACCTTCTTTGATCTCAGAAGCTTCTTTACTTATTCCCGGGCTTATTTGGGAATTGAAAGATTTGCTCATAAGAGAGGATAATGATGGAAGTGACTGTCTTGAAGCAGAAGTAGCTCCGGCAAAAGCTGCAGGTTGGAATGATCTCTTTGGAACGTGTTGAGCCACTAGAGAACGAATATAATTTAGTGACTTTACAAGTGTGCCTGAAGCAAAACTTGCAACAGGCAAAGGTGATGCATTTAATGTAGGCGCGAAGAACCAGCTTGTGAACTCAGAGATCGAGACCATGGTGTTAATCTTCTGCTTGGGCTATTATCACACTCCACAATTATATTTAAACAAAACCGGTCAATTTCTAGCAGGGTCTCCTCACTTGGTTTATATCTGTAATAAAAAAATATATATCATATCATTCTCTGTTACTAAAGGATTTACCTGTCACATAAGTTGCTTCACTGTAGAAGAAGCTGTACATGACAATTTTACGATAATGAAAGCCAAAACCAGAGCATTCTCATCGATCAAGGAATGTCAAGGTGTTCACATTTTTCATTGGATCAGCATGGTAGCTATAACAACTCCCATGGTTCATCAATGCAGCAAGCATCACTTGACACCTCAACCTTTCTGACATGTTTACAAATTCAAAACCCAACTAAAACCAACACATTCTTGTGAACTACATTCTTGTTTGGATATGCTCACCACATTTTCCAATTCCCTCTCAGCATATTGCATTCCATATACCTTGCTTTATTTCGGCTTAAGCTCTAACCATCAAATATCAAATGTATTTCTATAATTTCCAACTCTGTTCTAACAAGGTTACCAGGATTACAGAAGATGTTCTATCCAGCTATGCCTCTATGCCCATGCTTACCCAAAGTTTGGCACAAAGCAAAAAACAAGATAATCATAACCATCATACCAACAACTACCCGATCACCAACATACACAAGTAGGATAGTTATACTTTAAAAGTAGCAATCAAAAGAACACATAACCCATCTATAAGCTTTCAGCCATATGTTAACACAAATATCCATGCCTACTAATGCACGTCCTAGCATTACAGAAATAAGTTTTCATAAGAAAGAACACCTACCGTAGTAGATAACGTTTCAAAAGCGCCACACACCTTGCAACCACAGCTGGGCTGTTACAGATTAAAAAAAATGAATCAGATGGTCAAATGTAACTAGTTTGGCAGACATATGATCAACATAACATGTCGACGTGCAATGTGTTAGGTGAAATCGTTAACTAGAAGGATGCAGATTGTAAACGAACACATATCATATTATACCAATGCTACCCATTACATCATGAGCCTTGAATCATCCAAATATTTTGGGATTTTTTTACCCACGCTGGAAATTGGTGTGAAGATGAAAATACAAAAGTTCATGCTTGGTCCGTGTATATTGAAGATAACCTTATACTGCTGGAGGGGTATATTCAAGCATGCTAAGGTAAAAGCAGGGAACAGTTAAAAGTATCTAGCCACAGAACACAATCTACTACAGATTTCAAGACATTATAGTTAAAAAGATGGAATAGACGGTTATATCAGTTCAAGACCCCTATCCATCTCATACAGAAAGTTCCAGAGAAGCATTTCATATTTCCTTTACTATGGTTTACAAGTTAAATATATCTTACGCGTATTAAGCAAAAGTTGAGAATTTTTCCATGTACACATGACAAGTATGGGCCTGGTTTCCATGATGCAAATTATAGCCGATGTTGAGATAATTTTGAATTATCCTAGTGCATATGGCATTTACTATCAAGTTTTCACAGCTCTGTAAAGTCTAATTTCAGTCAAGCATGGGTTTATATGCCCTCAGCTAACCCTATTTTTGAGTGCTGATCTATGGCATCAAGCAAAACACCATTCTATTTTTCAACTTCATAAATGTTCCACTTTAAATTGCTTGTGCATCAAATATTTGATATTTCAGTATGCAGCTAACAAATAAATATTTGAATCTTCCTCAATCATTCACATATAGACATTTACTGTTCATATGGATGCTTACAGAATATAAAGAACAGCTAGCCCATTAGCATAGTCTACATGCCCTCGTGGCTCGTACAAGGTTTATTGTGTACAGGGCATCTAGTGAACAATGATAATGATTATTTAGACCAATCCATCTTCATTATTGTTCGCAATACGATAAAGCTAACAATGATGATTGTTTTTGGCAGAGCATAAGATGAATGAAGTAAATAACAAAAATTTAGTAAAATATATCATAAGTAATGTGGATGCATTGTTGTAAAGGTAAACCATTGAAGTGAGAAAACAAACCTTACTAACATTAATAACACAATATGCACCAAGCATAGACAATTATAAGGCTGCATTACTTGGTGATACTAATTATCATTTTCTATTGATCTAGGCTCAGAGGCCCTCTATTGTTCCCAAGGCATTGAGGGTACATACACTATTGTACCCTAACCATTAACATGGTATTAGAGCCCAAGATATTGACAGCCAGAGAGTTGATAGCACTTCATGTAGAATTCACGTTACCAGGACGAATAGCACATATAAAAATAATATGTATACATGAAGCATATATTGACATTGCAAGGAAGTGTTCATAATAATTAACGAATATGTATAGAAAACCTTCGCTCTCTCTCGGCAAGTGTGTGTTCTATTATCACACCATAGGCCAGGTCAGTAGTTCCATGAGATGCTAAATAGTCCTGCCAAAAAGAAAGCAAATGCGATAAATCACTTGTAAGAATAGATGTTTAGGATGTCAACAACTGAATTACATTTTACGTGAATTAGCTAATGTTATGGGCATAAACCTGGCAAGCGCCCCTTACCATTTAAGGCAAATAGAAGTAACTTAATGAATAATTTCAAACCACAGGCAACTAACACATACGTGTAGTGAACTGTGGCCATATAAGCCTGTCTGTAATGCATTTTGTCACCAGATGACATGATTAAGTTATGAGTTATGACCACTGAATTTAACAACAATCCTTTAAGTGTCACCTACACCAACATTGTTAGTGCACCCATCGGTGAATCTAAATCAAGAGAAGCCAGGGCACCCATTGGTGTTGTCATTAAGGTTAATGTAACAATGACTACTCTAAACTATCAATGCAGTTTGGAAAAAGCTTGGGAACAATGAAGTGAACACTAGGCAGACAAATCAACAAACATGTGTCTGTGTGTACTTGTGCCGGATGAGATATTGCAGAGAGAAAGCAAAACATAAAGGTCTCACCTTTCTTTTACTTTCTTAAGGAAGTTGGCTCACAAAAATGAGAAACAAAAACACTAATTTGCAAATCCTTATAACCGAACAGAACAACTACTAAAACAAAAATAGTAACAAGAAACATCGTGGTAGCAAGTATACATCATCAGCCAAAGAAGTACAACCATAGTCCATGACTTACTGACCATCTAATCACTATATTTGTAATCAAGGTTGTAACACCTGGTATCAAAGCTACTCGACGTTGCATAACCTAAACCTAAACGACCTATTACCGGTATTTCCAATCAAACCTAGAAGTGAATTTCTTTCAACATTAAACCCCTAACATTCCTTCGATTAAGAAAAAAGCAAGCAAACATCATAAAGTAACCACCTGATATCCACATTCAACCATTGTATGTGTACTATGACAGCTACAATTTGCCCTACCAACTCGAGCAGTATAATTCACCAATCCAGAAAAAAAATACAAAAAAAAACTAACATTTACATATAACGAAAGTGCAATTCCATGTTTATGCCGAGATATGTGTATAACCAATTCTATTAATCCAAATCAATACTAAATCACGGTCAGCCAGTATTAAACCCTAGATTCGATTACTAGGGGATCTGAAGAGAGAAAGTGAAAATTAAGGTCCGTATCATACCCTGAGAGTTCTAGAAGCTTCGGAAACAAGCGCTGAAGAGCTTCCTTGAACGGAAAGAAGAGAAGAAGACAAGCAATCGGCGATTGCACGGCGAAGAGGCTCCGGCGGTTTTTTGGAAGAAGAAGATCTGATAGCCCTTGAGATACCACCAACGCCGCCCAACTGCAACCTGGAGCTCGTAGCAGGGCTCCGAGGGCCGCTGTTGAAGCTGGTGGACATGGTATATGTATGTATGTATGTATGTATATGCAGAAGGAAGAGAGATATAGATATAGGGTCAGTGTATCTATCTATGTGAAGAAAACACCACTTCTCTCTCACTACATTTCAACAATTGAACACTCTTTCTTCCTTCTTTATTATGTTGTCTATGCAAGAGAAAGAGGCGTGTCTTATGATTAAGAGAGAGATAATTAACTACAATAATTTTTTAGTTTTTTAAGTTTTTTCTTTTTATTGTTTTTTTTTTATTTTTTAAAACTCATTATTACAAGATCTATTTTTTGATAAAATACATCATCAAAAATACAAAAGAAATTGGATTGTAGTTTTTTCTCTAAATATACAACAAGCTTTAGATTTTTTATGCGGTGTACTTGATTGGTTTTTTGTTTTGATTTACATATGGAATCGACAGTATTTTAAAAATAAAAAACGAAGGCAAACGACAATTAATGATACCGGTTCTTTGCATAAGTTACTGGTTTGTTGCTACAATCTGCAAACTAGATAAACTAACTCGTTTTGAGATTTTTTAAAATGGGGATTTGGTTAGCGGATGTCTAATTCAACTAGATTGCCTTAAGTTTTCATGTTTAATTGATTTGGTTACTTTCTGCACACCTTTACCAAATACTACTTTTTTTACCACGATAATATTACATTCAGTTATGGTTATTACTCATTATATGGTATCACAAACTGTTTTTTAGAATACACATCAAAACATTTCATGAATTACATATTACGTTTAGTCTAATGTGTAATATTGTGTATAACTGATCATTATCTAATACATTTAATATAAAACGATACAAGTTTTTTCATACATTTAACCCAATTTTAACAACAACTTTAACCTTATCTTGATGCAAATAACGGTTTACTTAATTTTATGTTGGTTTTTGTTTGATTTCGTATGATTATGTTGTTAAATGCTCTTGGAAGTTAGATTTTAAAGATATGAACATTCAATTAAAAAAAATATAATTAATTAGAAAAATGGCAAAATATAGAAATAATTGTAAAACACCTTAATGCCCTTGAGTTAATGAAGAAAGTGGATGCTCATTGGTGTGAGGGATCTTATTCAAAACGGATTATATGAATGAAGGTTTATTATGTAATAAATAAAATTAAGAACCAATTTTATAATCAATCACAAACCTCAAGGACGAGATCTGTAACTTACTGTTAATAAATTCATAAGATGTTATGTGGTATGATTGGTTAGTGGATACCAGGTTGTATTTGCGTGGTGTCATTTTCCATGCTCTTAACCTTTTTCCATTCATTATGCTAAATTGCTAATTAATCACCTTTTACTTGTTCAGACTTGATGGGATAATCTAAATATTTTTTAAGAGCATCTTTATGAAGATTTTTCCAGAATAGAGAATAAAGATTACCAAGTTTTTTTTTATTTCTTATAACAGAATAATTAAATATGTTTTCCAAGTGAAAAAAATAGTTTTCTAAATATGAAGAACTCATATGTCACCCCATCTAATTTGGTGTACGATGATCAAGAGGTTGAAATGATTCAAAAAAATTTTGCGATATAATGCAAAATAAAATATGGTTATTTAGTATTTGTTCAAAATTAGTTTAGGGACTTGAATGATTAAGATAGATCAAATACACAAAGAGGTTTTTAGAATCATTTAGAGATAGAATAAACCACCAAACAAGATTCACCTCTTAATAATTTAGATATTGACTTTTAATAAAATCTATTAAAGGGTAAACAAGCAGTCGTTAGATCAACAAAACTAAAATAAATTACAAGGTTATTCTCAAACTTAATAAATTTAAACCATAAATTTATTTTCGGCTTAAAAAAATTACAAGGAAAACCACCAACTATAATCTATGGTTTTAACATTTGTATTGATATTTTATCGTAACTTCAAATTAGCAAGAAATGTTGAACAAATATTTTCTTCGAAAATAAATTTCAGAGATGAAAAGCTATATTAGTTCTTAATATGTTGATGCAATAAAATGTTATATTACCTGTACCATATGAATACAAAGACTTGTTTGGAAAGATAACTTTATATGTTTGAAGAATAAAATTTGATGGTTTAAAAGAAACAAAGAGAGATGGAATTATTTATGAGGATTTACGACGCTATCTTCTTTTGGGTGATTAATTGGGAGCATTTTTCTTTGGGATGATTAAATGGGGAACATTTGATGGGCTATAGCTTTATTCCGGATGATGATTTTGACTTAATTGCTTAATGATGAAATTACAAGCAACACTATAGAATAACTGAACAAATATGTCATCATAATCAGGCCCGGCCCTGGGCACGTGCAGCCCGTGCGACCGCACAGGGCATCAAAGCCCAAGGGGGCATCAAAATTTCATATACTACTAGTTTATGCCTTTTCTGTTTGATAATTTAGGACTTGTGCTTAAATGGAACAGGATATTTAGACATAGGATTTGTATATGAAAAATAGATTGATATTTTTTTGCTTCAAGAAGTGCACAAAAACATCGTTTTAGGTTATGCAAATTTATATTTTGTGATTTGAGGTTTTGATTTTTATGTCTGTTTTGTATTTTTCATTTTAATCAATAAAAATCGACATAGGGATAAGCCGCCTAACTTGACTAGGTTTCAAATCCTTTACAAAAATTGTGTCTTTGGTCATTTCATTTTCTTAGAAAGTAGACATAGGGTGGGGGGATCTTTAAGCATGTTCACAAAGGGCATCAAAACTCCTAGGTACGGCCCTGATCATAACCATTAAGTTTATTAGACTTAAAATAAACGACCCATACACTAACACATAATAAGACCGAAAAAGAGCACACTAAGGTTATCGGTACCGCCTCCAGTTTCACGACGGGCTTCACGGCATGGGCTTCGACTTCACGGCGGGCAGGCGCTACGCCCCAATCGAGCTTTTGGCGGGCTTGGCTATCGTTTTGGGGAGCCCAATATGTCCGCTCTCTCTTCCTCTCACACACACCTTTTTTCTCTTTTTACATATATTCGGTATTATGGGTAATGGTACTCCTGTTTCAAACTTATTATGGGTTTGTAAATAAAATTGATATGACACTGATTTGATAAAGTGGCCTCTGGATTGCGCTACTAATAACCATCTGCACAAATATCATATTGGAATTAATTCAATCCATTTTGTAAGTCAAACTTGACAAAAACATGTAAATCAAACTAAACAGAAAAATGCAAAACTAACCCATTTTATATATCAAACAAAATCATTTATAAATCCATTTACCACATACGTCAATATTAAACCCATATTTTTATATTTTTAGTTTATTCTGTTTGCTAAAGACGGGAAGATGATCCAATATTGGCAGCGGCCACGTCCCCCACGGTCTCGTCAAAATCCAACGCTGGAAACACCTCCGCAAGCAACACCTTCCGATTACGACCGTACACGTGTCCATCCCATCCTCTCTTCACCAACTCCTCCCCTAGCCTCACCGCCGCCCTAACCGTCTCCTCCGCGCTATCGTGCGCCGAGTAGATAATCCCCTTCGCCACCGCATCCTCCGCCGTGACCTTATCCGCTCTCAACACAACGTCACGCAGCGCCGCCGGAGATCCGATCCTGCTCTTCAACAGCTTCACGAACCAATCCGGCACCACGAGCTTGATATCCATCTCGCTCATGTACAGAAAACCTCGATCCTTCCGCATCAGGACGTAATCGTGCGCCTGCGCGAGGATGAATCCGCCGGCGGAGGCGTGGCCGGAGACGGCGGCGATCGTCGGCATCGGGAGAGTGAGGAGGTCTCGGACGAGTAATCGGAGCTTGGAGGACATGAGGATATGGCGGTCAGGATCGGACTGAGACCAGGCGAGGTCGTAGCCATTGGAGAAGAATTTTCCTTGTGCGGTGGTGATTAAGGCGGTCGGAGTGGTGGTGGTGGTGGTTTCGGATCGGATGCGGTGGAGCGCCGCCGTGAGGGAGTCGAGTAGCGTGGGGTTTAAGCGGTGGTCATCGTCGCCGGTTAGGGTAAGGATGTAAATGTTATTGCGTTTCTCTAACGTGCACATCTCTGGCTCTCTATTATTCTAACTCGGGTTAGGTCGGTCTCTAAAATGTATGCCGGTTAATTTTAGTTATTTACTTATTTATCTCATATATTTGGCCATTGGCCATCGTTATCACAGCTTTGTTAACTCCAAATTGAATTTTTTGGCATCCACGCATTTTGAATTAGTGGTATCTACGATGACTCCAATTCAAATTTTGGATGCTCATGTATAATGTATTAAATTAATTTACAGATTTGATCGTACAAAGTTATTATTATATCCTTTTTTAACGGACAAACGTATTTAATGGGTGTTATCATCTATACCCCTCTTACCATCTCCACTTACATTAATCCATGCCCAAAGACTCTACTACTCTAGAACCTATGCATTTGCATATATCTATCCATATTGTGCCTATAACGGGGGTATGGATAGAAAACTCCATGGCAAAGAATAGTAGGAAAAGGTGAGGTGATGTGAGAAGGGTATTTGATTCTTCATCACTTTTAATCTTAAACCCATCTACAAATCTTGTACATTTGACGGTTGATAACCAACCGCTTCGACGTTGACTAAACTTTTCATCGAAACTTAAGGCCTTGTCTTTTTTGCTTTTCAACTTTTATTTCCGTTCAGACGCGAGACATTAGAAAAATTAGACGTTTTTTGTTTCCTTTTCTTAAGGCCTCTTAACATTTAGGCGGCATTTGTTTTTAAGAAGTGTGGAAGTCTGAAGACTATTTCCTGTAAACTGTCAGACATCTGAATCTGATAGAGAACAAAAAAACTTTCACACGTTACATGAAAAACAACAAAAACTAACAATAGAGAACACAAACAATCCCTTCATGTAACATGATAACACAAAGAGAACGTTACTTGACTACATCGATTACTAGTTCAAAATCGATTCCTTGTTTCAAACTGTTGGTAGACTAAAAACAGTGTGCTACATAATCAAGAGAAATTGAAGGCAAAACTAGTCCTCATAAATAGCAACTTAATATGCATAATTTACATAAAAATATTTATATGGTATTTGCCAGTTGATAGACACGTAAAAGTAGATGCAAGCTTTCTTTCCTAAGCATGATCATATACATGTCGAGGGGTACCACATAATGGTCGAACAAGCAAGCGAGTAGAATCAGAAGATTGAAGAAACTAATAACCAAACAAAATTGATTGACTGCATCAATTTCAAAAATCAATTCCTTTAAATCTACTGAACAAGCAAGCAACCATAATCAAAATCGATTTTAAAATGACAAAGATCGATTTCAAAATCGATTTGGTTTACATAAACTATTGAACAAGAACGCATAATCGATTGACTGAATCGATTTCAAAATTAATTCACGTTGCTATCTGTTTATCAAGAGAACCAAACTTTCTTTCTGTTACAAATAAAATCTTAATTATTCAATGAGCTAATTACATTTTTGGTCCCTGTGGTTTGGGCGTTTTAACAGTTTGGGTCCCTAAAACAAAATATCTATGGATTTCATTCTTGTGGTTTGTATTTCATAACGAATTGGGTCCTTAGCTTTAACACCGTCTAGTTTTGAGCCGTTAGCCCCATCATGTGCATGGCACATGATGGGTAATTTAGTCATTTCATGCTTAGGGACCAAAACTGTTAATTTGTTATTTATTATTTTTTTATTAAAAATCTTAGGGACTAAAATTGTAACTCCTACCTACCACCACCATCATCATCTCCATTTGAAACCCACCTGCAAAACCTAAAGCAAAGATTTATATCCATGTTCTAAACAAAACCATATCTAAATTCATCAAATAACCCGATCCATCCAAGATCATCAAATAACCCTCAAGCCTTCACCACAACTCCATCACTCTCCAATCTCGACCTGCAAATCAGCGGTACCGGTGACCTGCAAATCAGCGGCACCGACGACCTGTAAATCCATCACCATCTTCTTCTCTAGTGAAACTGACCCCCACCTGCAACTCCTTCCCCCTTCTCATATTTTTCGGCGACCCCTTTTCCCTAAATCGCAACAAATCCAAAAAACCCATAACCCGATTGGTTGTTCAACAAACCACCACATGACCACCCACCACCGCCAAACAAATATGATTCAAATGTAAATCAGAAACCTAAATCAATATCTAAATTAATTACAGCAACGGAAGAGGGTGCATCAGGGGTTTTCTGTTGTACACAGATCTACTTTCTCTCCAATGGAGAATCTGAAGGATGGCAGTAGGCATGGTGGTTGTGTGCAGGTGATGGTGGTGAAAGGTGGACAAGGCGGCGGTGGGTGGTTGATTCGTGGCTCGGAGGCGTTAAGGTTGTGGTCGCCGACGGTGGCGGTGGTGGATGTGTGCAGGAGGTGGCGGTGGGGAATGGTGGAAGCGGTAGTGGGTGTGTAACGGGGATGGTGAACGGTGGAACCGGTGGTGGGTGTGTGAAGGTGGTGGTGGAAGTGAATGGTGGAAGTGGTGGTGGGTGTGTAAAGGTGGTGGTAGTGAATGGTGGAAGTGGTGGTGGTGGTGAATTACAGTAAATTACATTTAGGAATTTCAAATTGATTTGGTATTTGTGATTTTTAAGTTTAGAATAAGGTTTTGGATGGTTATTTGGATCTTGATTTTGATTCTTCATTCATATGGATTTAGGTTACAAATGGATTTATAAAAAATTATGTAAAAAGAATATGGTGGGTAGTGGTGGTGATGGGATTGGGGTAAAAAGATGAAGTTTAGTAGAATGTGATGATTGAATATGGTGGTGATGGATCTCATGATGAACCAGACGTGGTGGCTGCATTGTAGGGTTTGGTGAAGATGAGGTTTTGGGGGAAGAAAGATGATGAGGGATTAGATCAATTAATTGGTATTAATCTTTTTATTTGTTTATTAATATATTATAAGGTAAATAACATATTTGGTCCTTGTGATTTTAACTAATACTATAGTGAATTACATATTTGGTCCCTGTGATTTAATTAATAAAGGGTTTATTCCTTTAACAGTTTAGGTCCCTAAATATGAAATGACTAAATTGCCCATCATGTGCCGTGCACATGATGGGGCTAACGGCTCTAATATAGACGGTGTTAAAGCTAGGGATCCAATTAGTTATGAAATGAAAACCACAAGGATGAAATCCATAGATATTTTGTTTTAGGGACCCAAACTGTTAAAACGCCCAAACCACAGGGACCAAAAATGTAATTAGCTCTTATTCAATTTAATCCATTAGTTAATCATTTTATTAATTTGCGTTCTAGTTATTTGATGGTAATTAGATACTTTACAAGTAAACAATTGGATTCTTTCTTCGTTTCAAACTTGTCAACTACAACATCCTTAATTATTAAAAAACTATATAAAAAGTTCATATAGATCGCATGTCAAGTTTGAAATTCTAATTTTTTAAATGGGCATAATGTAACATGAAGTCCATTTTTATATTCATATTTTACTTATAAAACTTACAATATAAAGCACCAAATATCATAACACAACTCTAACCCGTTACTTAAGTTGCAATAAAATAAGTAAGGCTATGTTTGGCAAGCGTAGCTTATAAGCTAGCTGGTAGCTGATAAGCTAGCGGATAGCTGATAAGCTAGCTGTTGATTGATAAGCTTGCTAGTAGCTGATAAGCTAGCTGTTGAACAAATTATGTTTGGCAAAAACTAGCTTATGAGTATGTAAAATGACCAAAAAGGGTACCTTTGAATTTAATAATTAATATTAATAAGGGTATAATTGGAAAAAGCTACAATAAGCTTCTCATAAGCTACTCAAAGTAGCGTTTCAAAAAGCTAGCTTATAAGCTAGCTGATAAGCTAGCTTCCTGGTACATGTTTGGATGGACTAGCTTATAAGCTAGCTTATCAGCTAGCTTATAAGCTAGCTTATGCTTGCCAAACCAAGCCTAAATAAAAACCTAGTTCCAATATATTATTTTAATTATTTTTTATATGACAAGTATACACAACAATAATGATTATTCTTTTTCTTATCAGACAATGATATAAATTAAATATCAAAAATACAATCAAATAATTACTGAATTGACCTGAAACCAATTTTTTTAATACTATAGCATGTTTAGAATAATATGAACTAATATAAATAAATAGCAAACATATTGTTGTAAAACGAACATAAGATAATGCTAACTTAATTTCAAATTAGAGAGTTTAACCAAAGTTAAACAAAGGATAAGTTTGTGATTCCAATGAATCTCTAGTTTGAACACTCAAATGTGTTATTGATGAACAAGACAAAATTTACAAAACATATGATGATGATTCACATGCGTCCAACACAAAATAAAGAGATAGAGTTAGATGACAACACCAAAATTTACGTGGAAACCCAAATTGGGAGAAAACCACGGATAAAGGAGACCATTGAAAGAAATCTATCGGTGAAATATAAAGATTACAATTCTCTCGAAGCAGATGAATCACAACTATGGTGAGGGTGTATATTTGGAGATATAAATGATAAAATGGACAATATCTAAACATGTTCTTCTATTAGTTTTTTATGCTAGAAGGTCCATCTATTCACACAAAGAGGATATTTGGAGTGTTAGCTTGAAGACGTGGCAAAGATAGTCTTCCAAGTAAAGGGCTAAAGGATGATCAAATTTGTATGGCTTAAGGAGACTGATTTCAAAAAGGATGGAACCCCTTTAAATTGGAAAAAAAAAACAACGAGAAGCCACTTTTAAGAAGACATAACCAGTATTTACATTCACGTCCTCTAAATCCTCACGCTTTCGATCACCCGTGCAAAAACTTTCTTCCTTTAAAAGCATGTTTGATGCGACGGCAAACAAATAAGTTGTATGCCCACGAGCACACCAAAACATTTTACAGACACCATTTAACGCATAATGATTCATCCAATTCAACAACTATTTAAAAAAAGTGAAGTTGGGGATGTAAATGGTAAGAAACCGTAATCTTTATGGTCTAATTTGTAAATTATTGGAAACTTGTGATTGGAGATTTGGAATCTGCTCGTCATCTCGGCTTTTGGAGGCAGACAGATCTCGACCACTCCGTCGCACATCTCTCTTCGATTATCAAGGTACGTCTTCAATCTCTAATACCGCTAATAAGTAATTTATTGTTTTCAACTAATTTAAGTATTTTTTTTTTTTGGTTTTGATCATCAGTTGAAATTATTATGTTGTTCCAATTTCTCATAGAAATTCTAGATAGTTACACATGGTAGATGATCTTAGCCGTATAGTATATGAATTGAAACGACTGGAGGTGTTTAAAAAATTCAGTATTTTAATAAGTGTGATTTAGAGGTTTCTTCAAACTTTGATGAGTATTTGATTATGATATGATATGATTTGTGGACAGTATAATCTCGTTGGATCATGAAAGTTCACTTTTCCAAATACTAAAATTTGTACCTAAATGCATAGGGTATCGCGATTTTCGTATTGGAATAATCCAAGAGAAACTCTTATCTTAGAGACTGTGAGATTGAGCTCTTATATTTATATGAGAGATTAACGGTTATGGACGGTTGTAGCTGTATCAAAATCAGAAGCAATGTCCAAAATCGTGGTTCAGTCTGTGAGTGTGCACTTCGTACCTCCTACCTACTTATGTTTACCTTATCACCAGATCGAACTCAAGTAAATCACAATCACACCAAAATGGTTAATGACACTAAAATCACCAACAATCTACACCTTTGACACCTAATAGTTCCGTTCGCACAGTGCCCTCCACATGAATCGTACAAATTTTAGTCTACCCGATCAATGAACGTGGCTCTTTAAAGGAACCAGGAACACCTAGCATGACTTTAATATAGTTGAGCTGTGGTCCTCATTAGCAACTTTGTGAAATCTAGCAGCTCATAAATTGGGAATAACTTTGCACATTAGATTCAAACTGAGATGTTTATGTTCAAAATCGAACAGCTCGTTTATGGGGAACAGCCAACGAAATCAAATCCATATGTATAAAACCCAAGGGGTCTGTTTGAATATACCAAGTTAACTAGGTAACCTTGTTTTGTGCACCATGGAAAACTAGAGAATAAAGCTGGCAATGAGGATCTGATCTCTTCCATGGCTTATAATTGGCTTCATGTATACCCATAAGAAGCATGATTCTGGTGTTGGCTGATTGACTATATTAGTGCTAGGTTTGGTTTTATTTAATATGCTGCTACCTAAGATGCTTTTTAGTTTTATTAACTTGTTAAATCTACCATAAGAATGCACTTTATTACACACTCATCAGTTCCCCTTCATCTGTATGTAGATGGAAAAGGGGAAAGGAGCGATGGGAAATCGAAAATGGGCCGTTGATTTCACAGACAATTCATCCACGCCTTCCTCCCGTGACATTCCCGACCCACCTGGCTTCACCCGCGCATCTCACGATCAGGATGATTCATCCCTGAGTCGCCAGAAGAAGGACGCCGAAGCAAATTGGAAGTCTCAGAAAGCATGGGAAGTTGCCCAAGCCCCCTTCAAGAATCTGCTTATGATGGGGTTCATGATGTGGATGGCTGGAAACACCGTGCATTTGTTTAGTATAGGTATAACGTTTTCAGCTCTTTGGCAGCCCTTAAGTGCTCTTCAAGGGGTTGGGAAGGTTTTCGAGCCTTACAGGGATAACAAAGTGGACCTCGTTGGACCCAAGTTACTGTTCGTCGCATTGAATTTAGGGGGCATGTTGTTGGGTGTCTGGAAGCTAAACACGCTGGGCCTTCTTCCAACTCATGCATCTGATTGGGTTTCGTCTTTATCACCTGCCCACGAGGTCGAGTTTTCAGGTGGAGGTATTGCTCTGCACTAATATTAGTCACCCTTTTGGTTCGTGCTATGCGATCTAGCTACTGCTTTGGATGCCCGTAAAGTTCTATTGAAGCCTTAACTATGCAAGTTAGAGGAACTCATTTGTAGACTTCATTTTCGCAATTATTTAGCAGTTGAAAAGCTGAATTTTTGAGACATATAGTTTTTGACATTCATGGTATTAATCAATTAGTTTCCCTTGAGAGTTTTGTAGATTGTTTTTCTTGTTTTTTTCTGTAACGATAACTGCTTGTTTGATTCATATGTTTGTCGTAGAAGAGAATCTGTCATTGGACAAGTTCGGATCCTTGTCTATATGTTCATCGTTAGAACGAAAATTGTCTCGTGAGCCATGATCATCAAAACCATGATTTATACCAGAGGATGGTTTAACTTGTTTTTTTAAATAATCCCTTATAAAGGATTTCTAATGGCAAGTAATGTCTCTATGATTAATATCTTTTCTAGAAAATAAAATGGAAATTAGATCAGATAATTTACTATTAAATCATTCAACATTTTCTTTTTTTATAAAACAACTCTTCATATTTACATTATTTACATGGTCCGTCTGAATTTTATACAGGAAAAGGGGAAAGAAAATAAGTTTCTACAGATAACAAGAAAGAAAGGAAACACCGAAACAAGTCACCTCGTAATCGATGGATAAAAATGTAATTTTATTGATACTTTTAATTGTTATTCATCTCTTTCAAAAGAAGGACGCGACAACACAGAGAAATTTCTCTCTGAGCCTCAAACTGATCTAGAGGCCGTTTACCAAACACTTACACAAGTAAAAATTTGTCGATACAAGTAACACTATTGCTTACTTACCGGATAAGATTTTAGTCCATTAAAACGGTATGGTATGCGATAATTTTTCCGATGAACGCTAACTGTGGTAAAAGTTTTCGTCTGCAGTAAGACTCAAGTTATCATATTCATCCGATAAGTTAATTCGACTTGATAAAGGCTTATTCGAGTAAGCCTTAGCCTTTGAAAACCAGAATCATTGTTCTCAAAAAACGATATATATTCAAATATTTTATTTTATTAGCATAGAACCAACAACATCAAGCTAGTCAATATTACCATGCTAAAAAAGTGTTTGGAAAGGATTTGATTATTATTAGCAAAGCTTTGACTCCTAAAAAGCCATATGAAATACATAAAGTAAAGATGCATTAACAGACTCCTAAATCACCTAGTAAACCCTATAGACCAGGGATTTATTCAACAACCTTTTTACCCAGTACCACATAAAACTATAAGCACTTTGTATCATCCTACAAACTACCTACCAGACCATCAACCAAAACCAGAAAGAGCAAATTTGTATGAGTTGTCTCACCGGAATTGCGTAGCAGCGCCCGATTCAAGAATGCATCCTCCGCGTGCAGATCCGTTGAGCAGCCTTGTCCTTGTTCTTTTGTCGGCCACAGTCGAACAATTCTTCAAGGATTGCATCATGTGTGAGACCGTTCTACAACAAGAGGTTCGTTCTTGATGACTCTTCTAGGCGATGGATGTATATAATCTTGGTGTTCACCACCCCATAAGTGTTCTTCTCACTTTGTCAACAATCTCTCGTTTGGCTCGATTGCTGGTTAACGGGTATCCTCTACTTTCATCTAGAAGGAACCTGTACACTTCCCACTGCCGAAGTGGTGTAGAATGTCTTCCTATCTCTGCCTATACAAATGCCAAACAAAAGATAATTTAGTCTAAAGATCAAGTAAACAAACAAAGACCATAGGCATAGGGATGTGTTGGATTCAAAGTTCAACTACTCACTGAAAAGACGCATATTCCGAGCGTCTTTAACGCTAGTGTGACATCATAGAAAACACGAGGCCTTCCCTTCCCAGACAGCTCAACAGGATTAGCAACCAGAAGTTCTGTATCAGGGCCACGGTTGGTAATGATCACTCTCAGTGGATGTAGCATCTCCTCCTTTAGTCGCGAACACAAAGCAACCTGGTTATCGTGATCTAGAATCTTTTTCCCATCTTCTGTTTGAATAAATAGGTCCAAACTCCGGTAGCCTTTAACGCTAGATGAGATTCTTCCATGCACGATCTGGAAACAAACAGGCAATTTAACCGGTATCCTTTTTGAATAAATAGGTCCAACACATTCTTTTTCTATCTTCTGGTAATACACGTACACTAGAGGTTGTTTGGTTGGTTTTCCATTAAGTCCTGTATGGATTAAGCTATCTGTGTGGATTAATCTGTCTATATAGATTGGGAGGGTTTTTCCATATGTGGAAAGAGTGTGTTTCTTAGTTGTTTTTGGGGGGCGGGGGGATTTGGAAGAAAAACTTGGCTTTCCGCATAAAGCTCCCCCTAGAAGCTTACTGAATAAGTCACTTTATATATCATAAAACCACTACCAAACAGTCATGTATAGCTAACCAAAGAAGTTGCGAATCCCATTAAGCTCCTAATAAACAGGCCCTAATACTTAACCAGTCAAATACAAATCCCTGAATTTTGTTGAAATTGAAGAAAAGCAAGATGGTCATACCCGAATATCGCAGTCCTTGGAAATCTTTAGAATGTCATAGACGAGGCCCTTCTGATCAAGACACTGTATCTGAAGCAAGGTATGTGTAGGACTGAGTAAATTATCAACTGTTATACTGGCCTTCTTAACTTTGGACACATCGGCACTGAGAGTTTGTGCACGATCTTCCTTGGCAGAAAGCTCACAGCTGAACAACTCTTCAGCAACTGCTTCTGAAATACACGAAAGGCCTTGCTGAATATCTACTCAGGACCTGCTAGCTGAAGTTCACAGCTGATACAACACTCTCCTAATAAACCCTTAGGTGCTCACATGTTTCCTCACGTCTAATTTTGTGTGAAGCAGGTCCCTGAAAGAAAGTGAGCAACATTTCACATTACTATAGCTGCATCATGTAGCCACAAACAACAATCACTTCACATATATTGAGTAGAGTGCAAGAACTAAAGATAAAAGGCAAAAGACCACAGCATATCCTTCAACTAGGCCACATAGTTCACCATTCTATAGGTCATAGTTGATCTCATAGAACACTAAGGGGATGTTTGGTTGGTTTTCCATTAAGTTCTGCATGGACAAAGTTGTCTGTATGGACTAATCTGTTTGTATATAGTGCAAGATTTTGTTTGGGATGTTTTTCGTGGATGGAATGAGCATGTTTTTATTTTGGGAGTGACAAGTTTGTGAGTAACTTGGCTTTCTGCATCCCCTGGAAACTTACTGAATAAGCCACATTCTATATTATTAGCCACTACCAAACAAACAGTCATGAGCTTAGCTGGCTGAATAAGTTGTGAATCCCATTAAGCTCGTTAAGCTGCTAACAACTAGGCCCTAACAATACACTTGGTTCAACTATTCACCGCAAACTACGACGACGCAAGCATGAATGTCACCTTATATTAGCCTATATTTCAATGGAAGTTATACACTCAGTTAGAACAAGAAGAACAAGACTTACATGCCATCTGTAATGAAGAAAAGGTCCAAGACCTTTCCATCTGGGGTTGTCATCACTTTAACTCTTTGAATTGCTAGCTCAAGCTCGCAAAGAACTTTCGTCACATCTATAAAAGTTGCGATCCAAATCAGAACACGTAAAGTAAATCTCAAAGAAATCAAAAAAGAACATGAGAACACTTAAATTATTATCATACGAGTGCTTACCATGTATTAACCCTTTGCGATCCAGGGAGAAACCTTCAACAGGTACAGTTGAGGTGGTTTAGAACAATCAGAGGGCTGATTGAGATAAAATGTAGGCAAACATGAAGGACAACAAGATAAAAGCCGCTTGTTTAAGCTCTCCCAATCAACCTTCAGCGAGCTTGGGCGTGGTACCACCCATAACACTATGTAACACCATTTTCCATCGGTCGAAAAAATCTAATGACAAAGGTATATGAACAATTCAATATCATTTAAAACCTTAAACTTTGTCTCAAAATCCAGTAAATGTAATAACATATATTTACATAAGTAATTAAAATACATATAAAATAAACAAACATAACTTATGATTTTGGGATTAAGTACTGTTTTACTAAAAAAAATTATCACTAGTGGCACAAAACTACAACAGAAGAAAATATAATCAACTTTCAACTTGATTTAAATCAAAGGAATGCATGATTATTTTCAATTAAAATATGCTGGTTGACCAACAAAATCAAAAGTGGAAGGAGGCATATCTGACATCCTTATTATAATATGCATATTACTTCTTGCATCCATAATATATTACTACCTTAAATATATATGATCCCGATTTCACAAGCCATATTATAATCAATCATCCTCAATTCGTCATATAAAACAATTTCTTCTAGTATGTAAATAACTCAAAAACTTAGTGCATTACCACTTAAATTACCAGATGTTATCACATTGAAACATATAAATCAACTTTAACATAATCCACCTAACCAGATCTACAGCACAGCGTTGCTTATATCTACATCATTTTCATATTCGTATGTATATATAATATAGAGAGGAAACTTCAAATGTCCGCCGTTAGACCTGACGTGAGGCCTAGTCATCAGGCACGTGTCGTGCTCTCGGCTGTCCTTACGTTCACAAGAAAAAGTGTGGTTCACATTTGAACTTTCTATATATATATATAGGGAAAGTTCAAATGTGAACCACTTTTTGGTTGGAACGTGAGGACAACGATGAGCGCGCACGTGCGACAGTGTGGTCCCCTCTTAAATCAATGCCCTCCATGAATCGCGCCTAGTCATTCGCGTGGACTTGACTGCGCCTAGTCATCCGCCACGTGTCGCACTCTCGGTTGCTCACGTTCACAACCAAAAGTGGTTTACTTTGAACCCACCCCTTATATATATATATATATATATATATATATCAACCTCCATTGATATTCTCATAATTACAGATTTCATTTCTTCTACCTAATTTCCCAAACACAATCGAACATCCATTACACTTGTTGAAATTAAGTAACCAGATCCAGAAATCAATATAAAAAACCTAAATCTATAAAGTTTGATGAAAATTAAGAAATTATTACCTCCACGGGTGACATAAGTCCGAATTCGAGCACAATCCGTAAGAGGTCACATCCAAGGCCGGCCTTATCGGGACAGTTGACGGTAACCACCGTGGGGTCGGTGGAGGTCTTGCCTCTTTCAATCAACACGACGTCTTCCCACGACATCATCCCCATCCGATTGAATTTGAGCTGCTTCTCCTCCGGCGACTTATTATGCGTTCATCATCATCATAGCCGGAGATATTATATATATACAAGGTGGAATTTGGAAGTCGGTTTTGCAAAATTCACTTCTTCATGAAAATTGAAAACCAACCTACCTTTGTTTGATTTTTGTTTATTTATCTGTCTATCGGAAAGAAAACCAATGGGAGGTATTTGTAGTACTGTTGTTGTGGAGGTGTGTTTTGTATGATTTCCACGTCAGCATCCTGGCACGTGACACGTGGCGGTGGTCAATAAGAGATAGGTGGTGTGGTTTTAATGTGATGCCATGCCTAGCTGTGTCTGTGTGTGTGTTTTTTTTTTAAAATAAAGTAATTCTTTTACTTAACGTTGTGGTCTTTGGTTGAAAAACAAAAGAGGAAAAAAGAAAACAATTTTTTTATGTATTTATAATAAAATGTTGGATGATTTTATAATTTTCATAATTTACAAAAAATATATACATTCACTTACATGTTTGAAAAGAAAGTTTTGGATAATATGCATTTAGGCTGTGCGTACCGGGGCAAATAGGTTGGGCGGGTTGAAGCCGCCGGTTTTGGCGGGCTTGGGCGGCCTCTGGTACGTCGGTGACGGGTTCGGTGGGTTGGGGAGGGAGCGATGTGGTAACACCGCTCTAAACCGTCGCTTTTGTGTGTGTGGTTTGTTTTATAAATAAAAAGTGGGAAGGTTGGAAGGGTTTGGGTACTAATTAGAGAGAGTTTCAAAAGGTTTATTGTGGGGTTGAAAAAAAGATAATGTGACACTAATGTGGCACTGTAATTAAGACTTGAGAAGTTGAGAGGGTTCAAATACACACTCTTACATTACATTGTCCACAAATAGAATTTTAAAAAACAAGAATTTTCTTACTTTCTTTTTATTGTCCTCCTTTTTATACAAAAAATATTTTCAAAGACACAAGGGAAACATGTTTTAAAACGTGATGAATTTTGTTTTTAAAGATTATCTTATTTTTATTAATAAGTTATAATTACAATAATTAGTTTTTTATTTATCCCAATATATTCTCTTGCAAATGCATATGCATGGTTAGTTCATGTCATAAAATAGAGAAAATTACTTTTTTACCCAAAAAAAAAATCAAAAATAATTAAAATAGCCAAAAAACCGCACCGGTGACCAAAATACCCATCCGGCCGCTCTCCGGCGAGTTTTCCGGCCGCTCCGAGCGAGTTTTCCGGCCCAGATGTTTGAACAAATATAATTTGTTAGGCTTTTTGTATGGAAGTGGCATTCCCAGCCTGATGGTTTAGATGCGTAACTTATACTGTAGTGGCACGGGTTCGAACCTCACCCACAACCATTTTTTTCTACAAGAATCGAACCCAGGCCATTTCCATACAAGTTCCACGCCTTACCATTGGGCTGGAAGAGATCTTGTTGGTTTATTTGCAGCAATTAATATATATAGCTGGATTGGGCCGCTCCGAGCGGCCGGGCCTGGAGCGG
Source organism: Centaurea solstitialis (assembly GCA_030169165.1). Lineage (NCBI taxonomy): Eukaryota > Viridiplantae > Streptophyta > Magnoliopsida > Asterales > Asteraceae > Centaurea > Centaurea solstitialis. The sequence continues at coordinate 6,107,603 of CM058046.1, read as the reverse complement.
CCCAAATGAATTTTTGCCGGAAATCGCCGTGGAGCGGCTGCCGGCGCCGGAGAGCGGTCGCCGGAGAGCGGTCGGATGGGTATTTTGGTCACCGGTGCGGTTTTTTTGGCTATTTTAATTATTTTTGATTTTTTTTGGGGTAAAAAAATAATTTTCTCCATAAAATAATGTGAAAGATATAATAAATCCAGACCCCCTTAAAACTCGTGTAGAAAAAACAATCGGATTAATTATGATCTTTGTTTTTAATTGTCATATTTAAATTGTATTCAATCCCTATCATAACTTTTAAATTCACATATATTATCATATAGATAGGTTCATACAAGAACTTATCATTTAAAAAAACTTTTTTGATATATAAAATCATATGTGATTTACATAAAAAAATCTACGTAAAAAAGCAGATATAAAATCATACATAATTCACATACAAAATCACATGTGATTAATAACGTATGTAACTTGCCCGCAACTTTAAGTTGCGTGGAAATCGCTCGCGTCCTTTTTTTTCGTCAGTACAAAATCATATGAAAAAAGTTTTTCGTAAAAAAAAAATTCTTAAAAAATTGTCGTTCTCGTTTGAACTTTTTTCTATTATCATATTATTCAAATAGAAGAATATTCAAATGAGAACGTTAACTATTTAAGAAAATAAGAAAAATTTCGCTCATATATAAAATCATATGTGATTTTACATTAACAGAAAAAAAACTAAACGCAAACGACTTTGGACGTGACTTAAGTCACGAGTAAAGTAGAGTGAATCATATATTATTTTGTATGTGAATCATATATGATTTTGTATATGAATAATATGTGAATTGTATACGATTTTGTATATTGATAATTTTTTTTGTTGTTTGTTAAATAGTTAGTGTTCTTATATGAACCCGTCATCCATATAATTTCCATCCCACCACTCTAAATGTTAAACACACAAAGATAAAAATAAGGGTTGTTTTCGTGGTTTCTAATATTCTCTTTTTCATAATATGAAGACAAACATACATAAAATGCTATCATAAACAATAGCATGTGATAAAAATATTATGCTAAGTGTTTTAAACTCGTTTATTATGGATTTATAATTTTTTTATGATTTCTCATTTGATCATTTCCTTTTTTTTATACATGTAGGTATCAAATCAAAGTTATTCCCATTTTTATATGTTTTGTTTCATTGATAATTAACAAAACTTATGATCTTTTTATCAAATTGAAATGAATTTGTAATTTTTAAAAACTTGATCCCTTCGTATGAGAATAGTAATGTAAGTTTCTGAATACCATCAAGTTCCATCTTTATTGTTTACAAAATGATTACAATATGAGTATTATACACATAGCCGTTCCTAGAGTTTCGGATGCCCTGTGCGAAAATGCAAACTTATGCCCCTATGTATATCTTTTAAGCAAATGAAACAATGTACCATACGATTTTTAAAGGGTTTGGACCCTAGCCAAGCTATGTGGCTCATCCTTACGTCGATTTTTATTAACTAAACAAATAGTACAAAGGGGATGTAAGAATCAAAACCCCAAATTACAAAATATAAATATAAATAGAAGGATAAAAAACAAGAAAAACTATAATTAGTTTTAACTAAAATGGTAAATAATTAGATTAAAGTTATCAAAAGATATCTGCAACTCACAAGTCTATAAATATTAAGACTAATAAAAACAGTACGGTCATTGAAATTGATAAAAAGAAAATAGTGAGTGCAATGGTGCAAAAACAACAAATGACTAAATCCTAAATTAAGCATAGGCTGCATAGCAAGTTAATTAATGTTGTGATGCAAATATGCAATCTGCCAATTTCTCAAATCCTTTAATTGATGCAAAAGCAAGTAACGTTGATGGAATAATGAAGAATTCTACTAAATCAAAATCAACTAAATTAAAAATGTAAAATAATATCATACTTGGGAATTGTATAGAGTCCAACTATAAATTATTAAAACTAGTTACCTTATACTAATAGCATTATATAAAATTTTGATGCCCTTGGGCTTTGATGCCCTGTGCGGTCGCACGGGCTGCACGGCCCCAGGGCCGGGCCTGATTATACACGTTGAAATTTTGCTTGAATAATTAATTAATATATAATATATTGAAACTTGTATATTATTAAAAAAAATCATAATTTTACAAAAGATAAAACTTAAATATCTTATAACACAATATAAAGCCACATGAAGAAAGTCAAGTTGTACCAAAGTGGTTGCCTTTGGTCGAATGTACGATATGCCCCCACATTATATGAAAGGGGCACAACCACAAGTCACAATTACTTACACTGATGTATCTAATCACCCTTACTTTATCAACTTTAAAAAAAGGAAGTCGATGTTGACATGTATGAAGAGTAATTCAGTTTTTTAGAATGTGGATTGTAATTCAAATAGTGCAAATTATCACAAAAATGTGTGCCTAACAACTTCTTTGTGTAGTCATTATTGATTTCATCTTGTGAAAATGATAACATTGAGTTGTGACATGAAACATCATTTATAGATGTCGTTGACTTTTCTTATTACTAACTACCAATATGTTCTTAAAATATCTCCAATAATTTATGTTGTAATGTTTCTAAAATAAAGTATCAAAAATTAAAATCTATGTAAAACAAACTACATGCATACAACTCTAGCAACTATTTGTGATTAAAATTATGAGTTAAAAGACTTAATACTTGTCGATTAAACATGACGACATTGCTGAAAAAGAATTTTAGGTAGCAGAAATTTTTTACCTAATTGCTAATTGAATATATATGTGTGTGGACTTATCAAATGAAAAATAGTTAAAAAAATAACAATAATAATAAATAAAATTATAATAGAAAATAAAAGTAAACAAAAATTGGGTTATTGTTAAAGCACTTGAGTTAGTTTCAATAAGAATTTATTGCTGAACAAGAACATGTGTCTGGTCCACAATAAAAACCTCCACAATAACCTCCGTTGTGGATGCATAAAACAGATAATGCATCTAATCACCCTTACTTTATCAACTCTAAAATATACCCTTATAAAGAATATCAAACGTTTTAAAACAAAATCATGATCGTTCCTTAACCAAGATCAAAGTTTAGGAAGTTTACAAATTTCTACAGATCAAAAGATATAATTCAAACGTTTATTCAAGTAACCATTGTTTAGAAAAAGATAACTGAAATGAAAGTTGATGTGATGTTTCATTTGTTTCGCTTTAGAAATAACAGACAATGACTGATTTATGACAAACTGTCGGTATCAAACATTATTTTTCTATAGTACCAAATTCTTTTATTTTATCGTCTTTTATTATATTTTTTATTTTGAGCTTATGCTAAGAAAAAATAGCATTTGGATCCGACCTTACGTAAAAAAACTAGTCAAGTGTAATTGGTATCTTCAAGTGGTCATTTAAAATGGAGAATTAATCTTAAATAAATGAGGTTATTCTCTTTTAAGATTTAAGCATCGTTTTGGTAAAAACAAGACAATTATAAGCTAGATTACAAGTCAGATACATGTTTGGATGAATCGTAAGCTAGCTTATAAGTTAGTTTATTTGCTAGCTTTTGAAAAACTACTATCACTAGCATTTTAGTGACTTATGGACTTATTATTATTTTTATTCCAAACAACTCTTGCTATTTTTTACACTACCAATTTTTAAACATGTCCTTTTTTGTTTTTTACATTATAATACCTTATCGGAGTTTGTTTAATGCACTATCACACATTATCATCATGCAGTAACTTATCAGCTAGTTTTCAAAACACACTTAATAACACTAAAATGTTAGTTATATTAAAAATATTTATAAAAAAAATCACACAAATGCTTTACTCTCTATTCTATCTATGAATTCTATTGGGCTAATTTTAGGGCCTGTTTCAGAACCAAGATCAAACCACCAAATTTCATCAGGCCGGTCCAAATCGATCGAGTTGATTTCACCTACCACTCGATTGAAGCAGCGACGGTGGCGACGGTGGCGGCGGTGGAAAATGAGCCGAAGAGCTACCGAAGAAGGAGATTCACGTGTTGAAAGGACATGAAGGTGCAGTTTTAGCGGCGAGGTTCAATGGAGATGGAATTACTGCCTTACCGGAGGCAAAGATCGTACTATTCGCCTCTGGAATCCTCACCGTGGCATTCATATTAAGACCTACAAGGCACACGCTCGTGAAGTTCGTGATGTCCACGTTACAACGTAAGCTTTGATTATTAGTTTCTTTTTTAAACGATTTTGTTTAAACTTCTCATATGTTTGTTATTTGTAATCCTCGTTAAACCCTAGGTGTAATCTAGAATAGGAAATTATGATCAATAAAATTTCTTCTCTAATGTATTTACTGCTACCTTTGATTTTACATTCAGTTGGCATATGAAGAATGATCAATGATAAAATAGGTATATCAATGGCTAAGGCTGTGTGTTTGGCAAACTAGCTTCATAAGCTAGCTTATGAATAAATTATGTTTGGCAAACTAGCTATAGAGTTATGATAATTATTTGGGCCCAAAAAAGGACTTTGGGTATGTAAAAGACAAAAAGGGTATATTGAAAAGTATAAGTTAGGCTAATAACTTCAAAAGCTAGCTTATGGTCCATCAAACATGTACTAGCTTATAAGCTAGATTATTTTTGCCAAACACAGCCTAAAACTGGTAAATTTCTTGTGGTAAACAGTAAACTACCCTAGAGACCCAAATTTCTGGTCACTCAAAAGTGTGTTAACTTGGATGATACGTAACATCTACTGACTCACGTTCTTGAGTTGTTGATTTAGTTGCAGAGTTGGGGGAGTATAGTTTTGTGATTTCTGGTTTGTTTTTGGGTAGTAACATGTTCATGTATGGTTTTTTAGGATTATACATTTTGGTTTTGTGCCTTATACTCTAGTCCTTTGTTCTTGATATGAGTTTTTTTTTTTTGAACGGCATTCTTGATATGAGTTTTTTTTTGTTTACTATTTATATGCAGTCAACTTATCTTCTGTGACTTTATTGTAGTGATAATTCAAAAATATGTTCATGTGGTGGTGATCGGCAAGTCTTCTATTGGGATGTATCAACTGGTCGTGTGATCAGAAAGTTTCGAGGCCACGACAGTGAGGTATGGAAATATATTGGTAGTTTTAAATAGCTTATGTGGAATTAGTTTTGTTGAAGGGGTCCTCAAGTAGCATCCACAATTACATGATGTATCGTTATCAAAGCCGAAACCAACCATCATTGTTCTTTCAATTGGATACCCCAAAGCGATTAATCAATCATATATTTATAACTCACAACATTTACATCATTTTTGTTGTTTTATGCTAGTTGATTGTTGATAATTGAATAGAAAGAGGTGTGATTGTTAGAAGCATGAAGTATGCTATTTTGTTGAGGAATGCAACTGTAATAACTATGAATTATCTACTTGTCATGTTTAGTAGTAAATTTTTTATTGCAGCTACAAGTTTTGCCGAGTTATATTCCACCGTATTGACAGGTGAATGCTGTAAAGTTCAATGAATATGCATCTGTAGTGTATCAGCAGGGTATGACCGTCCTTTGCGTGTCTGGGACTGTAGATCTCACAGCACTGAGCCAATTCAGGTTTCTTTCTGTTTACGTATGTTTTATAGTGATGATCAGAAGTTCAGAATCAGGATCTTATGTAACTGATTGTTTTTAATTAATTCGCAGATCATTGACACCTTTCTAGACAGCGTCATGTCCGTTTGTTTAACCAAAACTGAAATCATAGCTGGAAGTGTTGACGGAACTGTACGCACATTTGACATTCGAATTGGTAGGTATGTGTGAATAGTCAACATGATCATGATACCCCTTCAATGCTTCGTTTTTCCTTAATTTAATCTCGCTGGTAATAATGCAGCATTTGACAAATTTTTAATTAAATTTTTGTGAAAGAGGTTTGATTCTTGTATTTAGCGTCTTTGTTTTAAATTCTTATGTATTAATGTATTATTCTGTTCTCTCTTCAGAGAATTGTCTGATGATTTGGGGCAACCTGTCAACTGTATCTCTCTATCAAATGATGGTAACTGTGTACTAGCCAGTTGTCTGGATTCTACTTGCGCCTTTTGGACCGGTAAAATTTGTACTGTATTCTTTTCATTCATATCTGATTAACCAAAGGATGACTGTATGCTGACCGTCGTTTTGCTTTGCAGAACTACTGGTGAATTACTACAAGAATATAAAGGCCATACATGCAAGGTATGATCAGAGAATCGAGCAATACAACTCTTAAAAAAAGAACTAGTGATAGTGACTTGCTCTCATACCAATGAACCATTTTCTTTCAGAATGTTTACATCTCTAGTTTTTACCTTTTGATACATCTAAAGCTAATTGAAGAAACAAATGGAAAAATGCGGTTGCTTTATTTTGAACTAATTTGGTTACTTTGTATCAGGCTCTTGACGTAACTAACCTTTGGCTTTTGTTCACCAGTCATTCAAAATGGATTGCTGTCTTACAAACACGGATGCCCATGTCATTGGTGGATCAGAAGATGGCCATCTTTATTTCTGGGATCTGGTGGATGCATCAGTGGTTTCGAGTTTTCGTGCTCACTCCTCAGTGGTAAGGTTCTCTTTAGTTTCTGTCGTATAATTCTGTAAGTAATACAAGAAAAGGGTCTGTGGCACCTAAAAGATGAACATAAGGGCCCTGAGTCTGATCCCAGTCCTGCCTTTTTGACTTGTAATAAAACCTAAAATGCCCCTTAACAACGCTAAAATTGAACAAAAATTGTGGACGGAAATCAACGCCATGGATTTCTTGGAGTGATTGTTAACTGGCAACCAGGTAAATTTCTAGTTGAATCTTGTTAAAAGAAATTCTATTTTTTTGGAACAATCCAAAAATTTAAATTTTCCTCCAATTGCATTGTTTGATACTTGATAGCGTGTAATGCAGCATTTAAGTATCATCTACTTTGGAATCTGAAGTAGAAAGTGGTATCAAAACTCAAAAGCATACCCATTATTTGGAAACATTGGTTACTGTACCATTCTCTTAATTCTCAAGAACACACCCAACATTTTCTACTTTTTTTGGTCATTTAATATTTATATACGAGAAATACTTCCAAGGATGTTGGATTCTATTGGTAACAATGCTACTTGTTGGCAGGTAACAAGCGTTAGCTATCACCCAAAAGATAGCTGTATGATAACTGCATCTGTGGATGGATCTGTACGTGTTTGGAAGGCTTGACCACCATAAAATATGTGTTATTGCTTTTGTTGGATCCTTCGGAACCAGGAGAAGGAAGTATCGAGGATCTATTTTACAGAAACAATATTTTGGTCCTCTTTCAAGGTCGAAAAGGTCATCTAGCAATGCAGATAAACACTTGAACATTCTTTCATTTCCTTTTTCTTTATGTGAATGTCGCTAGTTAGGCTCATCGGTGAGGATTATGTAAAAAGCATTTTGATCAAGACATGGGTTTAATCATTAATGTATCGTAATTGTCATACCTTCTAAGTGAGATGCACTAAGACAACCAGTTGTTTAGTTGGTTTTGTATGTGTCAATTAATCTGTCTATATAGATTAGAAAAGAGTAAAATTACAAAAATGGCCAGCATTTTTATAAATGAAAGGAGATTGTTTTTAACGACACTAGTTTCGTAATTCATCGATTTTGAATCGCAACACATTTTGTTCTACTCAAGACCAGTCCCAAGAAATCTTTAATATTGTCCTGCTGCCGAGTTTTAAAAAACTTACCCTTCTAACAGTAGAAATTTTATTGCCACCAGAATTGTTTTAACCCATCTGTCGTATTCTTGTACGAACATTCTTTTAAAACAGAAACAAACAACACAAATCTAAATTACCGGTTTTACAAACATAAAACGACCACCAAAAAGAACCGTTTTACACCCAATTCGGTACAATAAGATAGACTCACGCAACCTGTCTTGCTTTTATGTCTTGAAGTCGGAGGGTTACAGCTCTCTTGTGAGCATCCAATCCCTCGACCTCAGCCATGGTTGCCACATGAGGGCCAAGCTTCGCGAGCCCTTCCTCTGTCAAAGACTGAACGGTTATGTACTTGAGGAAAGAGTCAAGCGACACCCCACTGTACATCCGTGCATACCCATATGTAGGAAGGACATGATTGGTCCCACTAGCGTAGTCTCCCACACTCTCTGGAGTCCACTGCCCTAAAAATACAGACCCTGCAAAAATACAACAAAATTGAGAAGCAATTATGGTGGTTGTATACCATCTTCGGGTTCTTTTTGCAGATCAAGAAACGAAACCATTTGATAAGATCGAATTTTCTTATGGTATTGTTGGATTTGAAATAGAGTTATAGATTCAAGTGTCAATGAAAGACATTTCACCTGCATTTTCGACAAAGCTCTCCCACTTCTCTGCGTCTTGAACATTAATGATCAGATGTTCTGGTGCATATAAGTTGGAAAAAGTAATTGCCTGAAAGTTGCAATTGCAGATTAAGTTTAGAGATCGAACACATGCAGCAAGGAGGGGCAACACGTGTAATTTCATCTCAAGTTCACTATGCATATTAATTAATAACTGAAGCTGTAACTTGAGGGTTCAATATACAACGTGATGATATGCATTTTAACTATCATTTTGCATTCATAAAAGTTTCCAAACTTAGGGGAGCGTCGAGTCTAGCAGCAAATAATGTCATTATTGCAAAACTAGGGCATAGGTGTCGCCTTTTTCTGGTGCTCTTTTTATACAAGTTGTAAAAATCGTATGATACATAAGAAATGCTGAAAAGAAAAACTAACCTCTACCATATCACGAGCAAACACAGTGAAGCTGTGGCTAAGAGCTTTTAAAGCAAACTCTCCTCTTGGGAGAGCGCTGCATTGCTTGGATATTTCTTCATCAATGGCTTTTATGTCTACACCATCACCTGCAATTACAAGAACCACTTGGCTATCTGGCCCATGCTCGGCCTGAAAATGGAAAAATTGGAACTTAAAGATACCACCAAGGAGTTAAGAAATGGACTGCTAAGCCATCCGTGCACGCATTTTCAAAGGGGTTTGGGAGCAATTATCCACTAATGGGTTTGAATGTGATTGGTGGAAAGTCCTCCATATAACTCCATTTCATCTCTTGTATTCTCCACAAGATGCGGTTATAGCTTAAGAAATCTTTCAGCATTCAACCACCACGATTAACATTGGTGCCTTGGAGGATAAGATATTGTATCTAGAGGAAATAGCCACTCTAAGTGGTCACAGAGAAATAAAGAATAACTGCTTTTGTTGCAGAGAGAATTGTTGGAACTTCAAACTGAAATAAACTCAAAAAGTAACCTGAGAAAGGAGGTCAGAAGCTATGTAAACAGGATTAGCATATTTGTCAGCAATGACGAGCACTTCTGATGGTCCTGCAGGCATGTCAATAGACACCATAGCCTCGCTGTTCTGTCAAAATACAAAAAATATAGGTTTTAGATAAACTCTGCCAAAACAAGAGCAGTTAAAAATAGCACAAAGATATCTTTTTGTTTACACTATTATGCATTAACCACAAACAGGATCATGGTTAGGAGGTAGACGTACTTGGAGAATCATCTTTGCAGCTGTCACATACTGGTTTCCAGGACCATATATCTTCTCAACCTACAATTATGAAGTTTTGCAGTTAAACCACATGAAATTGTACTAAATGTTAAAACCAGAAGTGCTACGATATACCATGGTCCAAATGGCAGGACCTCGAGAAACATAAATCTTCTATGAAGTGCGATACCAAAAACATCTGATTGTTAAAGTGGTACCTTAGGACACGATGCTGTTCCCCAAGCCATGGCAGCAATGGCCTACAAGAGCTAAAGATCATCAGAAATACCACTCATACAAAAATAATTATCAAGGAAAAAGCAATTTCATCAAAAAAGGGGCTGCTATCGTTGTAAAACCTGAGCTCCTCCAGCTTTAAGAATGTGGGTTACACCAGCCTTCTTTGCACAATATAGTACCTCCTACATGAATTCACTCTCACATTCTGTAAGAAGTTATATAACCGACTTATAAGTATATCTCATTCAGATGAAAACAAATACCTTGCAGATGCTGCCATCACTAGAAGGAGGAGTTGCAAGCACTATAGTTTTACACCCAGCAATCTGTGCTGGCTGGTGTACACATTAAGCTAAAAGTCAACTTACAGCAACTTATATGGATATAACGATCAAGATAATTATCATTTCTTACAATGGAAAGCATGAGAGCTGTTGAAGGTAAAACTGCAGTGCCTCCTGGAACATAGAGACCAACTGAAGAAATGCTCCTTGCCACTCGTTTGCATCTCACACCCTGAAAAACTCACAAACAGTATTAACACAGAAGATCGAGGGACAAGAAAGTTGTGCAATTTATACAAACTCACTTTCATATTCTCAACAACTTTCTCGACAGGTATTTGTGCAGCATGAAATGCATAGATATTGTTGTATGCCACATCAAACGATTCACGGACAGCTTCATCAAGCTGAAATAGGGTTAAAGATAAGTATTCTAGATATCACATATATGAGAAGTTAATCGCAAAGCAAAAATGAAGTGTTACTATAGGCACCAGAAAACTGATCTTTATATATATATATATATATATATATAGAGGAAAGTTCAAATGTGAACCACTTTTTGGTTGTGAACGTGAGGACAAACGAGAGAGCGCGACATGTGGCGGCTTTGAGTGTGGTCCCCCTCTTTAATTTAATGCCCTCCCATGAATTGCGCCTAGTCATCCGCCGTGGACTTGACGTGGCGCCTAGTCATCCGCCGTGGACTTGACATGGCGCCTAGTCATCCGCCACGTGTCGTGCTCTCGGTTGTCCTCACGTTCACAACCAAAAAGTGGTTCACATTTGAACCCACCCCTATATATATATATATATAGGGGTGGGTTCAAATGTGAACCACTTTTTGGTTGTGAACGTGAGGACAGCCGAGAGCGCGACACGTGGCGGATGACTAGGCGCCACGTTAGATCCACGACGGATGACTAGGCGCGATTCATGGGAGGGCATTGAATTAAAGTGGGGGACCACACTCAAAGCCGCCACGTGTCGCGCTCTCGGCTGTCCTCACGTTCACAACCAAAAAGTGGTTCACATTTGAACTTTCGTCTATATATATATATATATATATATATAGGGTCAGGTTCCTATGGGAACTCAAATTTGATAGCGAAAGTGAGGCCAACCGAGAGCGCACCACGTGTCCTATTCAGCTCATATTCATCTAAATAATACATGATTATTCAGACTGGATATTATGCATTATTGAAGGTGAATAATACATTATTATTCAGTCTGAATAATCATGTATTATTCACCTTGAATAATGCATAATATTCAGTCTGAATAATCCTGTATTATTCAGACTGAATATCCACGTGGCATGTGGCACTATCTCGCTTGTCCTCACGTTCGCAATGAAAAATGAGTTTCCATTTGAACTTTTATATATATATATATATATAGAGAGAGAGAGAGAACCCTTGCTATTTGCAAGAACGCGAGAACCTTCGTCCATGTACAAAACCATTTCTAATTTTACACTAACGAAAAAAAGAGAAGTGTACCATGTACCAAATCACATGTGATTTTATATGTGAATCATATATGATTTTGTACGTTAATTATATATGTGATTTTTGTACATGTGATTTTGTATATGAATCATATATGATTTTGTACATGAATTATATATGTAATTTTTCTAATTAAATCATATGTGATTTTGTACATGAATCATATATGATTTTGTACATGGGCGAAGGTTCTTGCGTTCTCGCAAAATAGCAAGGGTTCTCATTTGAACCCTTCCCTATAACTGTGAGCTAAGAGATTTTAAGAAGGCTGCATGCTTTAGTGCATTTGTATAATTACCTCTGGATCTGGAAGGTCACTGACTTTTTCAATAATCTTTTCTAGTTCAACTTTGTCGAACCGTAAAGTATAACTGCAAAAGGATATGTAAAACATCACTTGCGTGCAAAACATAATGAACACAAATAGTTCAATCAAAAACAGTTTCAATTCCCATTGGTTAAGATAGATATACAAAAACAAGATATAAGAAGCACCGACTCTTTAACAGCAGCATCGCCTCTGCTGCGAACATCATCAACAATGGGTTGGACCTGAGATAAAAAACTTATCAGTTTCACCACATGTTCAAAATACCAATCAGAAAATTCCACCAGATAAATTATTAAAGTTAAAAGACAACGTTCTCAAGAAAAGCAGAAAGTGACTCACCGTACTGAAAATGGAAGCGGAATCTATTCGGGGCCGAGCCTTGAGATTGTCAACCTCAGTCTGTGTAAGGTCAGATAGCTTATAAGATTTCATCGCGCATCTAACAGTGTTAGAACGTGTTACTGCAACAAAACCAAGGTGTAAAAATTTAGAAAAAGAAAATGAAAATGGGTCCTTATTAATGGTTGACAAATAACAAACGGACCACATTCATGAACATCCACATTAAGATTCAGCATATAGAAGTTAGCTTTAAGACTTTGCATTATAGGACATAACACAAACCACCTGACAGTTGACATGCATACTCACATCATCAACAAACACCAACGGCTCAGTGATAAAGCCTACATAGCTTAGTTGGTACCATAATGATTTCTCTCAAATGTCAATCTTTCTTACACCACTTTTTCTCAAAAGAGTTGTATAACGTATTCTAACTCCTAAGCCCATCTCAACTGCCAACTTTTTGATAAGCCTACGGTCCGTTTCACTTATAAACGGAGAGGTAAGTAAGAAGTAGAGGGGGGGAATTGTATTTAATTAATTATGAGAGGGGTACTCTGGTATCTTTCAATAAGGAGAGCTTAGTGTGCTGCGTATATCACATGGGGGGAGAATTGAGTAGGGTATTCTGTTGAGACGATTGTAATGAGCGAGAGCTCTTGGGAGAGAGCGGCCTCTCGAAAGCCTGGTGTTTATAGTCAATTTCAATAGAAAACCTCCAATTACTACAATTCACAACATCGATTACTTCAATTCACAACAAATTTGGTATCAGAGCGGTACGATTTGGGGATGACGAAGAGCGCCAATTCAAGGATTGACGATCTGGAGAGCAACGTGGGGTCAATTAAAGAATGTGTAGAAAAATTGATGCTGGAGATGGCGAAGCTCACTAAGCAACAAGATGAGGCCAAAAGTCGACTGGAATCTGAACATTCGGGGGGATATGATGAGGTCACGGGATCTGGAGGATCGAGAAGAAAGAGCGAGATCAATGACGATCAGTACCGTTTCCTGGCGGTTAAGGGGCGCAAACTGGAGATGCCTACGTTTGATGGCACCGATCCCGACGGATGGATTCTTCGAGCGGAGAGGTATTTCAGTCTAAACCGATTGTCCCAGACGGAGAAAATTGAAGTAGCTTTCATCGCATTTGAAGGTACAGCCCTGAAATGGTTCCAGTGGGAAAATCGGAGGCACCCAATTTTGCGTTGGGAGGATCTACGGAGGTTAATTCTGCGTCAATTCCGTTCAACGGCGAAAGGTACTTTATGCGAACAGTTTTTAGCGATAAAACAGGAAGGATCAGTAGAGGATTTCATTTGGAAGTTTATGGATCTGGCCTCTCCTTTGGAAGGGATTCCCGAGGAAGTGTTTATGAGCCAATTCATAAATGGCTTGGAAGGGATTATCAGGGCAGAAGTGCGCTTGCTCAATCCAACGACGTTAGAGGACGCTATGGAGATAGCTTTGAAAGTGGAGGTGAAGAACGCGGCGTTGATCAAAGAGAAGAGTTCAGGGGGAGTTAGGAGAACGGGACTGGCGTATACAGGACAGAGGAGCGTCTCGGAGTCAACGACAGTTACGAATGGCCCCAGTTCAATGACCAATCCGAACAATAAGCCAGGTCAGGGGTATCGACGGCTCACCGATCAAGAAGTTCAACAAAAACGGACACTTGGACTGTGCTACCGTTGCGACGAGAAGTATTCGCCAGGCCACAGGTGTAAGAAGAAGGAGTTGAGCGTCCTGTTGGTTCAGAATGATGAAAATGAGGGCGAAGTGATAGGTGGAGAAAGTGAGAAAACGTTAGACACAGCCACGGTATATGAGATGGATAAAGAGGTGGAGATTCATTTGAATTCAGTGGTGGGATTGACGAACCCAAAGACGATGAAGATGGAAGGAGTGATCAATGAGCAGCGGGTAGTCATTCTCATTGATAGCGGTGCGACCCATAACTTCATTTCTACGGAAATAGTAGAGAAGAAAGGAATAAAGGTGGAAAAAACAAGTGAGTACATGATAACCCTCGGGTTAGGAGAAAAGGTAAGGGGAATGGGGTTATGTAAGCACGTCGAAGTGAATGTTCAAGGATTAGAGGTGATTGATGATTTCCTCCCAATACAGTTGGGAAATAGCGATGTGATATTAGGGATGCAATGGCTTGAGACGCTGGGAACGACATGGGTTAATTGGAAAGAACAGATTATGAAGTTCACATCTGCGGGTAGGACGGTGACGTTAAGAGGAAATCCAGCCTTAGGGAAGTCTTTAGTGTCTCTTAAGGCGATGAGTAAGATCATACAGCAACAAGGGCAGGCGATTCTGATCGAATTAGGGTCGTGTTTGCTGTCACCAAAGGAAGAACCAGACTCACAGGTTCCAACAACGGTCCAAGCTGTGATAGGTGAATTCGAACAAATTTTCAATATGCCAAGGGAATTACCCCCACAAAGGGGTAAAGAACACGCCATTAATCTAAAGGAGGGCACTGAAGCTGTGAACGTACGCCCCTACCGTTATCCTCACTATCAAAAAAACGAGATAGAAAAGCTAGTAAGGGAAATGCTGGAAGCTAAAGTGATCCGCCCAAGCAACAGCCCTTTCTCAAGTCCTGTATTGTTAGTTAAAAAAAAGACGGTAGCTGGAGGTTCTGTATCGATTACCGTGCTCTCAATAAAGCTACGGTGACCGACAAATTCCCTATTCCCGTTATAGATGAGTTGTTGGACGAGTTACACGGGGCTAAAGTATTCTCCAAGTTGGATTTGAAGTCGGGGTACCACCAGATCCGTATGAAGGAGGAAGATGTCTACAAAACAGCATTCAGAACCCATCAAGGCCACTATGAATTCATGGTAATGCCTTTCGGGCTCGTGAACGCACCATCCACATTTCAGGGTCTGATGAACGAGATTTTCAAGGAATATCTTAGAAAATTTGTACTCGTTTTCTTTGATGATATCCTCATATATAGCCCTACAATGGAGGAACACTTGGAACATATAAGGAAGGTATTCCAAGTCCTTGCGCACAGCCAGTTGTATGCTAATAAAAAAAAATGTGAATTCGCTAAAGAAAGATTGGTGTACCTTGGACACGTGATCTCTAAAGATGGCGTGGAGGTGGAAGATGCAAAGATTAGATCGATCATTGATTGGCAAGTGCCGAAGAATGTGACGGAGTTACGGGGTTTCTTAGGCTTGTCGGGGTACTACCGAAAATTCGTTAAGGGCTACGGCATTATCGCGAGTCCGCTGACTGATTTGCTTAAAAGAAATCAGTTCGCGTGGACGGAGGCGGCACAATCAGCTTTCGAAGAACTTAAGAAGGTTCTATCATCAGCACCAGTTCTGAAATTACCAGATTTTTCTTCTGAATTCGTTGTAGAAACGGATGCTTCAGGGACAGGGGTGGGAGCAGTGCTGATGCAGAATGAACAGCCGATTGCTTATTACAGCCAGGTTTTGGGTACACGAGCACGCCAAAAGTCAGCATACGAGAAAGAATTAATGGCAATCGTTTTTGCCGTAAAGAAGTGGAGGCCATACCTATTAGGGAAACACTTCACGGTAAGAAGTGATCAACAAAGTCTAAAATTTCTTTTGGAGCAAAGGGTGGTGGAACCAGAGTACCAAAACTGGATGTGCAAGTTGATGGGGTACAATTTTTCAATAGTATACAAGCAAGGGAGTGCCAATAAAGCCGCAGATGCACTTTCCCGGAAACGTGAATCGGCGGAGCTATCGAGTTTGTCAATACCACAGTGGATGCAATGGGAGGGATTCAAAGAGGAGTTAAAACAAGATGAGTTTCTAATGAAGATCAAAACTGATTTGGCGGCAAATGAAGAGGCACACAAGGGGTTCAGGGTGTTCCAAGACCTGTTGTACTACAAGGAAAGATTGGTTCTGCCAAAGAATTCGACATGGATTCAGAGGTTGTTTGATGAATTTCATGCCACGCCGGTCGGAGGGCACACCGGTGAAGGCAGAACCTACCAGCGAATGGCAACAGAACTCTTTTGGGTAGGAATGCGTAAGGATATCTCAAATATGGTGAGAGAATGTGAGATCTGCCAACGGAATAAGGTCATGAGCGGGTCACCTGCGGGATTACTCCAGCCGTTGTCACTTCCTAACACGGTCTGGAGTGATATTACGATGGATTTCATAGAAGGGCTGCCCAAGTCGAGCGGATGGAACTCGATTTTGGTGGTGGTCGACAGGCTGAGCAAATTTGCTCATTTCATACCTCTAAAACATCCTTTTACAGCCCAAACCGTGGCAGAGGTTTTTGTTAAAGAAATCGTGCGCTTACACGGAATTCCGGAGTCGATAATCACAGATCGTGATAAGGTCTTCCAGAGCCTGTTTTGGAAGGAGTTGTTCAAACTACAAGGAACCAAACTTAAGTTTAGTACGGCGTATCACCCTCAAACGGATGGACAGTCGGAAGTGGTTAACCGGGGGTTAGAACAGTATTTGAGATGCTGGGTGTCGGACAGACCACAACAATGGAGCAAGTGGTTACCATGGGCGGAATTATCGTATAACACGGCCCACCACTCAGCCATCAACGGATCCCCGTTCAAGGTATTGTATGGTCGGGAACCTCCTCCTTTGGTGCGCTATCGAAAAGAGACAACAATGGTGCAAGCAGTAGAAGCAGAATTGGAGAGTCGCGACGAAATCTGGGATGAGACTCGTATGCATCTCCTGAAGGCCCAATTCAGGATGAAACAACAAGCGGATTTGAAGAGAACAGAGGTTGAGTTCGAAAAAGGAGATTGGGTTTTTCTTAAATTAAGACCCTACAGACAGAAATCGTTGATCAAAGGGAACCAACCGAAGCTGCTAGCCAGGTTTTACGGGCCATACCAAATATCGGAGAGACTCGGGAAGGTCGCTTACCGCCTACTATTGCCGGATGAGGCGCGGATACATCCGGTCTTTCACGTTTCTCAATTGAGGAAAGCCATGGGCAACGTGTTATCATCGAAGCAGATTCCAACGCAGCTGTCCGATGATATGGTGTTACGAGTTGAACCGGAAGCGTTATTGGATGTCCGCACCGCTGGAAAAAAACGATCCAGGGAACTTGGAGGTGTTGGTAAAATGGAGAGGGACATCTGAGTTCGAATCTACTTGGGAGAATTTGGATGCTTTGGCACAACAATTTCCAAACAGTCACCTTGAGGACAAGGTGAAAGTCTTGAGGGGGAGTATTGATAAGCCTACGGTCCGTTTCACTTATAAACGGAGAGGTAAGTAAGAAGTAGAGGGGGGGAATTGTATTTAATTAATTATGAGAGGGGTACTCTGGTATCTTTCAATAAGGAGAGCTTAGTGTGCTGCGTATATCACATGGGGGGAGAATTGAGTAGGGTATTCTGTTGAGACGATTGTAATGAGCGAGAGCTCTTGGGAGAGAGCCGGCCTCTCGAAAGCCTGGTGTTTATAGTCAATTTCAATAGAAAACCTCCAATTACTACAATTCACAACATCGATTACTTCAATTCACAACACTTTTCTTACACCACTCTTGTTCACAATCCTTCCTTCCGTAATTTAAAGTTTGAATAGCTTCCACTGGTTCTCTCTGTTAAATCTACTTATAGTAATAGTGTAGTTAGTACATCAATGGTTATGTAAATAGCAATACCAACTAGCCTTGCATGCATCAAACTCTTATTGTCATCAACTTCTATATAGTATTTATATGGTAATATATACCTTTGAAATTTTCTTGAACTTTCTTCTCCCTTTTCTTTGACTTCCAAGTGGAAAAGAAACAAGAACGTATTGTTTACATCTTAGACCAGTTAAACCACCATCAGCAGAAAGTTTTACAGAGGCCAATTTCAACCAGCAACACAGACTTTGCTTTTAAAATTCAATAAATGTGTGAATTTACATGGTAATGTACAAGAAAAAAAACCATGGCAGACAGTATGTAGAGAAGTTGAAAACCAGCAGATAAATATCAAATAGCGTAATACCAGGTACTGATAGAATATACATAATCTTTGTAGTACCATGTGTTAGTTATACCTGGTAAAAAACCTCTGTGACCCTTAAATAATAGTTGCCTGTGAATAAGCAAAAGCAGAGGGGCTAGATTCAGGCTATTTATATAAGAACATACATATATAAGTGCCATCAATGCACAAAGATTTGCAGCAAGCATCCAGATGATGCCATTAAGACATGTATTTCAGAATTCAGACGATCTTCACACCATGTCTTAATGCACCATTTGGACAACACCATTTTAGAGGCAACGAAAAAAATTGTGGATTCATTGGCAGAGAATCATCAACAAATGCATGAGAGAATAAGGATAAGAAATTGACACAAAAATGAGAAACCAGGAAGAGAGAATGAGAGACCTGGATGCTACAGCTCTCAAAGGGCCAACCGTTGATTGGCTCCACGAACAAAAACTAGAGGAGGCAGAGCTCTGACTGAAAACCAGTTGATTGAAGGCTACAAATGACATTACCACAAGCAAAATGGAATATGCAGACGATGGACTTTAATGGAGAAGCCTGATTATTGACCGACACAAAACCCATACTTGTAAGCATAGGTTCAATAACACTTCCAAATCCATAAAACCCTAAAATCAACAACAAACAAGCCAATTTTTCCAAGACATAGTTTTACACCTTACAAGTTACAATCTCAATGTTTTTATGTATTAACCAATTTTATTGGTATTCAAACATACACATAGTTTTCACAAAACATTGCACACTAACTAATCTAAACACAAGAACAGTATTATTATATCCACACAAGGCTAAAAAAACTTGTAAGTTGATAATCATAATCAAACAAAATTGAGCATAAAAAACAATACAGTATGTAATCAAAATTTATAGTTATAGAATTAAGATCATCGAAGCGCAAAAACAAGTTGCAAATTCTTCTGGCTTTCTCTTGGAGAGAGACCAGATTAGTATAAAGACCAGGATTATAGTAACAATCATCAAGTCAACTACATAAACCAAACTGAACTATCAGCTAAGCAACTAACTAGCAATTCATAAACCCTAATTAATATTGCATTGCAAAGGGGGATTACTTACAAATTAACTACTGAAAGTTGAAGTCTTTGAGAGTGAAGATTGAGACAGGTGAAGGAACGCCGGCGGCACCACTCACTGATAAATACGGCGCTGTGTGTGTGTTTGTGTTGCCAATTTCCTCGAATATTTTTTGTTGTGTGGCTGGCTTGATTTGCTTGTACCCTTATTTATATACATTCCAAATATTTCAAAAGACTCCCTTATACTTCTGCGAAATTTGTCATTTGAGGATATTTTACAACAAACTTTTTTTTTTCTTTCTATAAAAAGGTAACGTTTCGTTTGATGAAGCTAGTTTTGTAACAAACAATGAACAAAAATTGCAATGTCATACTTTAAAGTGTAAGATCATATAAAATACATAACCTAAAGAATTGTTCCATGAGTCTTAAACTAGGTGACATTACTAACTCGTGAAGATAATAAATTGAACCTATGGTGAAAATGTGAAACCGAACATGTGGTGAAACAAATAGAAAGTGTGAGGATGAGAAATTGAAACAAATATGAATCGGGGAGAAATCAAACATGTGGTGAAATATTAAATATTAGAGAAAAGTAAAGAAAAAAACCGTGAATGGTTTGAATTACTTTTTAAAATGAAAAGAAAAATCATTAAACCTTATCATTTTAAATGATAATGTAAATGAACTATTTTTATGAATGAAAAACAATTAGTATTTTTATTTTGAATATGAAGTTATTAAATAACTTCTTTTAAATAAATAAACCATCAAACTTTGAAATTTGGATCCATATAACCCTTTAACAAGAATAAAAAGTTATATAAGATCAATTAAATAGATTTAAAAGTAAAACTAAATAAATTTAGGTTAAAGATATAAAGACTAAATATT
The DNA here is from genome assembly GCA_030169165.1 of Centaurea solstitialis. Taxonomy (NCBI): domain Eukaryota; kingdom Viridiplantae; phylum Streptophyta; class Magnoliopsida; order Asterales; family Asteraceae; genus Centaurea; species Centaurea solstitialis. The sequence continues at coordinate 6,087,351 of CM058046.1, read as the reverse complement.
AGACTAAAATTATTCATTTAAAATAATGAATTTAATTATTTTTTATTTAAAAAATAACTTTAATCATTTATATAATAAAAATTCTAATAAGTAGTTATTAAAAATAATTAAAAAACTTAGGCTATGTTTGGCAAACGTAGCTTATAAGCTAGCTGGTAGCTGATAAGCTAGCTGTTGATTGATAAGCTTGCTAGTAGCTGATAAGCTAGTTGTTGATTGATAAGCTTGCTAGTAGCTGATAAGCTAGCTGTTAAATAAATTATGTTTGGCAAAAACTAGCTTATGAGTATATAAAATGACCAAAAAGGGTATATTTGAATTCAATAATTAATATTAATAAGGGTATAATTGGAAAAATCTACAATAAGCTTCTCATAAGCTACTCAAAGTAGCGTTTCAAAAAGCTAGCTTAGCTTCCTGGCTTATAAGCTAGCTGATATCAGCTAGCTTATGCTTGCCAAACCCAGCCTTAATCGTGGACTCGTGGTAGCTCATTGAACTTAATTGGGCTGGAGCCTGGAAGAACTTTGGTTTGGACGCTATATTAAATGTTGTAACAACCCGACCCGGACCGGCCCAACTCGAGAAAAAGGGCGTATTTACAGATCGCAAGGGTTGCGTTGCGTTAGGTCGGTCACAGAAACTCAGACGACAACAAACTCAGACGTCGAAATGAGGAAATTTGATCCATGGCCAGTGTTTTTCCGGCGAGAGTTTAAGAGGAACTGGCCGTTCCTCGTTGGCTTCGCCGTCACCGGCACCATAATCACCAAGATGTCTCTCGGTCTCACCGGTATTTCCTCTTATCCATCCACCAATCATCAATATATATATATATATATATATATATATATCTTTAATTGTATTCAACCTACCTACTTGTGCTATAGATTTTTAATCATCTAACTCATCAATTGATTGCAGAGGAAGATGCCAAGAACTCTAAGTTTGTTCAGAGGCACAAGTAAGTCAACTTCCCCCTTTAAATGCTCAGATCCATTACTTGTACCAAAATTTAGGGTTTTGTAAATCTGTTCAAGGTTTTTTTAAGGTAATTTATTGTACAGAAATTTGTTACATGTAATTCATCTAAATGTTTACAATGTGAATGGCTGTCCAAAAAATTTCCAACAATTTTCAAGCAGGAGTACTCATTAGGAAAATCAAAATATTCTTATAGTTAATGTTTGAAATACTATTTTCTTTTAGGACAAAAAAGACATCAGTAAGAATGGGGTGGGGGAGGGGGTTTGTAGGATCTATATGAAGGTTTTTTTTGTCATGTATCAATCATCCAATTCCCAATAAGTACTGTGTCAACTTCAGCTGAATGGCCGTCTGAATATATGGAGTGCATACTTGTTGTGTTGTTATATCTTATATGAAAGGATTGCTCTAGAATCTAAGTATACCTTGACATATATTGTTTCCTGTATCAAAAATCATTGTAAGTCGTTATAAATGAATTTCTTTGCTATATGATGATGATACCTTAACTTGTTGCTCATGCAAGTAATACAATTATTTTAAGGAATTATTTGATTTTTCACTACAGAAGATGGGCAGACTGAATTTAGTTAGAGACATGTTTATAGTAAATCGTGGTCGAGCATCCTGTAGTGCTGTTAAGCTTCCTGGCGACTTTCTGGACAAGATGTATAAGATATTCATGCACCCATTCCATGAGGATATTAGTAATTATGTGCGTTATGGGCGAGATAGATCATACCATACGCTATTTAGCGCAATCTATCATCCATATTGAAACTGTCATTTGTCCGTTTTAGCCTGTTGGATTAACCTTATGTTTGTTTGTTTTTATCCCACAATGTGTAAATCACAATCTACCCTCGTGTTATAGGTATTTCTTTTATTCCCATTTGTGCATCTACATATGTGATTTTGAGTGTTTCGGCCAACAACCATTCTTAGATTGTGTCATTGTGTTATATTTCATGTTATACTAGTTTAAGTTGACGATGTTTGAAGTACCGTACTTTTTATTAACAGTGACTTCCATTTTGTTATTTTCAGGTGAATTCTTGATAGCACGAGTCTTCTGAAAGATTGGGCGCCATTTTATTTGCTTTTTATGTCAATTGAAATATGAACTAAGATGACATGGTTTGAATGTTTATTGTGAAATCAAGCTTACAATGCTTGATTGAACTTCCATAAAGGCAGTTTTTTTGCTTATTGAACACCTTTTGTAAACATGCTTTGAACTTGGTTACGACTTAAGCAATGACATGTAGTACAACAAACTTATCGTGCATGATATAACTAGAAAAATATATATTTTACTTAGAATAATTGGAAATTATAACACATCGTGTGATACTTTTTCAAATCAACAAAAACGGACAAAGAAACGTGTATTTCCAACTTGCATTTAAGCATTACGATGAAAGCTTCTAGCACTTTATTCTCAGATAGATATGGGCGGTGGGTGTTACATACCGAGTAAAAGCAGCTCAAAACATGAAAATACGAAGGAAATTGCACAATTGCATCAAATGACCACTTCAATTTGGCTCAAAAATTGTCCATTATGGTTTCCGGGTGATTCCAAGCCTCTTTCGGAAATCCTCTTCCATAAGAGGAAGGCCCTCTCGCAACTTGATCTTGGGTTCCCATCCTAGCAAGTCTTTCGCCTTGGTGATCACCGGCTTTCTTTGGCGAGGATCGTCTGGTGTGTTGTCGACATGTTTGATTTCCACTTTTGGGTTGATCAGCTGCATCATTAATACCATGTTGGTTACTACTTACTAGTTTCATCAAGAAATTTAGCTTCTAACATTGCGGTTTGGCAACTAACCTCTTTCACACAATTCGCAAGTTCAATCATGGTGAATTCACCTGAGCAATAGAAAGCACCAGCTAAATGTTATTAGCACAAATCTAATCTAAAGTTGTTACGATAACAAGTTCAGTAGTCTCCGTATTTTAATCATGTTTTCGTATGCAATTTCCTATTTGAAATTTGTTAATGTACAAAACTAATCATGGTAACCTGGATTTCCAATGTTGATTGGCCCTGTGTTGCTTCCTTCCATAAGTCGGATTAGACCATCAACCTGGTAAATGAGAAAAGAATGTAGGTGCTTAAAGACAGGCATAATAAGCAAAAAAAAAAAAAATAAATAAATAAATACAAGGAGTAGAATAAGCAGTAAAAATTATATGGAACCTCAACAAATCTAAAAAAGCGTTTGAGAACTGAGAAGCGAAGGGAGGTTCTAACTTCTAACATATATTATGGAAAATGATCCGAGTCTAGCCGACATGGGATTCCAATACACCCCATCCAACGCAGGCTATGCAGACACAAATTGTCCTAGAGTGTACCATGTGGAAATCATCTAGATAGATATACAAAAAAGTCTTTATGGAAAAAAAGGAGGTTCCAACATATATTGAAAAATTGTTCAAGTGTAGCCAATATGATACAAGACTCAACACTTCGGCTGGGATTGCATGACGTAAATGATGTGTAAAAGTTGTAGCTTACCATGTCAGAGACATAACAAAAACTCCGAGTCTGTGTTCCAGGTAACTGAACAGTTAACGGCTCATTTCTGCATTCAAGCACCATAGGCAATTGGTGAAACCATCAGAGATGAACAAACAGGCCAAGGGGGTAGTGAAAGAAGTGAAGTGGGAGATTACAAAAGTTAGCAGGGTGGTATAGCAGATTACCGGATTGCTTGAGCTATGAAATTGCTGACAACGCGGCCATCATCAATGTTCATTCTGGGTCCATATGTATTGAAGATCCTAGCAATCCTTATTTCTGTTGCAGGGACCCATGTCAAAATTCATTTCGCGCCAGTCAACCGTTGTTTACACAATGAATTTATCATAATGATCGACTATTAAATCATCATATTTGGCTTTTCTTTGAAAACAAGCCATATTTCTTGCAAAATACAGAATGAAGAACCTACTTTGAGAGCCTCTAGTGTGAATTCTATTTCTCTTGTTTTTTTTTTTTTTTGCATCTGTAAGTTGTTATAGAGTTTATTCAACATAGCTCATTCTTGCAAACTCTCGTTATTTTCTCTCTTCTTTTTGCATTTTCATTAAGATTAGTGGCTTATTTACAACAAAAAGACGAATGATATTGTTTAAAAACTATGCTCACCTATCCCGTGTTGCCTATGATAGTCAAACATCAGAGTCTCGGCTACTCGTTTCCCCTCATCATAACAGCTCCTAACTCCTGCCATACACACAAGGTAACATCCATGTGTCATAATGTATGTCCTATTATAAATGGTCGCAATATCATCAAGTGTGGTAAAATTTACCAATAGGGTTGACATTTCCCCAGTAGCTCTCATCCTGAGGATGCACAAGAGGATCTCCATAAACCTCGGAAGTAGATGTCAACAATATCCTGTAAGCATAGGACCGATATTTTAGAATTCAATCTAATATACACCAAGAGCATAATACAAAAAGGATCAAGTTTCCAACCTAGCTCCAACTCGCTTGGCAAGTCCCAACATGTTCAAGGTTCCGATCACATTGGTCTTGATTGTCTGTTGAAATTTGCATATGTTCGTATATCAGGGGGTGATCATGCAGAAGTGACCCTCAAAGGCCACGAAAGAAACAAAAGGAATGAAAACGAAATTTTGCATGGTCTAGAACAAGTTTTACAGTTACTACTCAAGTAATGCGACTGAAGTCTCAATTGGAACTCAATACCTTCACAGGATTATGTTTGTAAAATATTGGGGAAGCGGGGCAAGCTAGATGATATATTTGATCTACTTCAATCAACAATGGCTGTGTGACATCTGTATCATAAAGAGGAAGATTTAGAAAAACACGATATGTGTAAAATGACCAAAACTAAAGATTGTACTAGACCATCTGAAACACAAGTGAATGCAAACAGGATGTGCAGGTGGGCAACATGTGTTGACAGACTACATGTGAGTTACCAACTACATCAGCACCTGATATTTTGGACATAAAGCAGTGAAAAAGGTCTCACATAAAAGATGCAAGATAAAGTAAGATCATCTTGAAATTTCGCGTAAATTAGAACTTTTGATCATAGTGCTTATTACAAACAAACTTGATGTTTCATGCATTGAAGTTTGGCTTTGCCTTCACATGTGAGTGTGAAAAGCAAACTTGGATCACAATAAACATTACATAACTATAACTAACTCACAACTACAAACGGAGGAAATGTCACCATTCGGCCACTGTAAGGATGCTACTTTCTTGATAAAAATCTTTTAGAAGAATTTTAGTTACCAACTAAATATAGAGACAGGTTGCTTCTGGATTTAGCTCTTATAAGTGATGAAAGAAGTTCAAATGTAAACAACATCAGTTGGTGGTATTTAGGAAAAGGTACTACCACAGAAGGGAAAAAGAGAGTTTGACCATGTGACCTCAAGGTATTACCACAAATGGTACAGACCAGCTACCCACCAACTAAATGGTTGATGGTATCACATTGACTCAGTTATCACTTTCTCTTTGTACTAGGAAAAACAGATAGATTGATTATCACATCCCACATAGACAAATTAGACACCCTGATTGGTAAAATTGCAGAGGATAGACATTTAACATAACTTTTGAAAAAGGATAGTTTACAGTTATAGTACAGTCAAATTAAGCAATCTCATAGAGTTGAAAGAAATTGTAAACTATTATAATTGACAGACTAACGGTATCCATGAAATTAAAATATCTTGTAGCAATCTTTGTACAATCAGAACACATACCATGACGAATAAGCTCAAATCTTGGGTGGCCAAACCAATGTCTAAGGTTATCCTTTGATCCGGTAAAATAATTATCCACGACTATCACCTGAAGTAGAATCATTTTAGTAACCAAATGATGGCAATTTCACCAAAATCTGTTCAAAGAATGTGTACCTCATTCTTTTCATTTTGCATCAATTTATCCACTATATGAGAGCCAATGAAACCAGCTCCTCCTGTAACCAATATTCTCATGTTGGCCTGACAATATTACAATCAAACAGAATTAATCAGCTTCAAGCAACTACAATTTCCACAAATAACACACAAAATGATGATACATTTTCACAATTTCAATGAATTAATCCTTACAATATCATTTACAATTAGCATCTTATAGAAGAAATATAGCCTAAAAAATCAAGACTCGTCGAATTCATACCTGGAAAAACTTGGAATTACGTAAAGGAGACGGATTCGGAGGTGGTTTTGTAGTCGTATAGCTGTTTCCATTCGTAGCCATCCTCTTCCGATCCCTTCTTCACACACTACACCATAACACACACCAATTAAAACATAAACCAAAAACAACAAAAAAACACAAAAATGCAGATTCCAGTTTACCTAATTGCTTATCAACTCTTCTTCCTTTTATCAACCGAATGTTCTATAACTTCTATTCAGCCGTGTGCTCAATTTGTAAATGCGAACAACTTCTAATATATATATATATATATATATATATAGCCGATCAGACGAAATACATATATATTATATAAACACACATCAAACTTTGGCTACCAACTAGAGAGAGAATGAATCAAATCTTCGAAATCACGAAAGCAAAAACAACAATCATAAAAGCTAAGGTGTATCGCACAACTAACGTTTTTCCAGATCTGAATCTGATCAAACTATTAATGGAACAAAAACATCAAGTTTACATTGAACTGAAAAATCGAAAGTTTACCGGAAGTATTAGAGCAAATTGTTCGGAGTTTGGTCAGAGAGAAACATGCATTTTGTAACTATATATGTTGAGATCCAACGACTACGAAAGTGGGTCCATTTGAGTAAGGTGTAAGATCAGACGTTGGTTTAACACGAAATCGGGCGCCTTCCAAGGAACCAAACAGATTGGATGGATGTAGGTGAAATTATGTGGTGTCGTCACAGGGGATTATATCCCAAGATCTGTAAAACAACGTAAATAATCTTTTTTTGATTATTTCTTTACATTAAAATGTTAGCTTTTAAGTTTCACATTATGTTAATTCTTATCTACCCAAATAGTTTACTTAATGAAATTATTTAATTTACATTTAATGATTTAAATGCTTATATAAGAATGTTACACAGAAACACTATTGTTTTGGCAAAAAGTTTCTATTTTTGTTCTTTTAATTTTAATTTCATTTGCTATTCAAAATTAATAATTCTATACTATATTATATTTTAGAACCAAAAGGGCTTCTAGCCCAGAGGTATCCAAGAGTTTGTAAGATGTTTCTTTTGGCCTTTGATCAGGGGTACGAGCCCTGAACAAAAGGTGTAATTTAGGAGTAGATTAGATTTGCTGTTAAAAAAAAAAACTATATTATATTCTAGAGTAATTATACTTTTGGTTATTATAGTTGGCATTTGCTATAAGGTAGGCATAAGATGATATGATAAGTGCTATTTTTTATGAGAAATGTGAAAAATACTTTTACCTTGATGTATAAACGATTATACTTCTTGGGAGTCCATCGATGAAGCAAACATTGAAGATTTCTTAATTTACTTCTATTTTGTGCAAAAATTTGTGACCTTGGACACGATTTGTTGTACAATGAAGGGGTAAAAGAGAATCTAGTTCACTGAAAGTTAAAATGCACCATCACATTTGTTCTCTTTTGGTGATATGACAATTGATAGAGTCTCCAACCTTTACACCTGTCTTCTTTCCCACCATACCATTGAACCTATCTGAAACCATCCCTTTCACCATCTCATCGTATATGATTTGCCGGAAAGTTGACATTTTTTCATCAGTATATGGTAATTTTTGATTCAAATCTATAAACCATATAAAGGCCACTAAGATGATGGTTCTCAACAATGTGTTAAACCTGACAAAACCATCAAAATCAAAGCTAGAAACCATCTAAATCACCAACAGTTCGTCATACTAAGAAATAAAACGCCATTAAAGTCGAAACTATAAATGTTGACAATGGCTTTGAGGACGAGGATATATGTACTTTATTGAAAAGCCAGTTGAAGACCCACTGAACTCATCTCAAAAATTGAAGATGGATAGTAGTGAAGAAGAAAATGATTTCCATCTACCAGTTTTGTTTGTATAAGGATGAATCATAACATTTTTTAAACAGTAGCACCATATAATTTAAGATTTGGTTGATTTTAAGATATTTTCTTTTTTCAATTTTTTGGTTGCTTTCAAGAAATTTTTTAAGTTCATTTTTGTTGATTTCGATAGATTTTTTTATTTTTGTTGAATTGAGAAAATTTTCGGTTTTTGGTTGCTTTCGAGAGAACTTTTTGATTTTTTTTTTGGTTGAAAATATGGACGAAAGAATTATAGTGATATAATTTGTAAAAAGAAAAAAAATGCCTTTTATTATACATTTTGATTGATGTATAATTATGTGTTTTTAATATGATAAGAATAAAAAATAAAAATTAAAAACCTAAGAAATATAAAACAAATTAATTGAATATATATATTATATTTAAAAATATAACTAAAAATCCAAAAATATTTAGTATTAGGCTCATTCAAAGTATTAAAGATATAACCACAATGATATAATTCATAAAGAAAGACATATTTTAATTCATTTTAGTCCCATAGAATTATTTATATTAATCCTATCTTTAAAATTCTCGATTTCCAAACTTTTTAAAAAATAATAAGCAGTTTTAAAGTGTTGCATTAATACTTATGATCTTTTGGAGAAACTATAAACAATTTTTTAGGACGCCAAATTTTTTGACTTTTTAAAAAAGCTGATAAACATTCTTGTTGATAAGCACTCTCTAGTCCCTAACACCCACTTAATAAATCATAATTTACCTTAGGTAGTTAATTTACTCTTTGATTTACTTAGGTAGTTAATTTAATTAATCGAAAATAAAAAGTAGGTTATCAAACTTATCATAAGCTTAACCCTTTCTATTGACTCGGGCTTCTTTGAACGGCGGTTCAGTCGACGACTTCTGTCTATATCTTCACCAACTGATCAAGCATCCATCTAAGGTATGTGTTTTCTTCCGCTTATGAGTATTTCCAGTGATTCTTAGATTTTGACAATTTAATCTAAGAATAGATGGAGGATTCGAGATCCGATCTCGTTAATATAGATCGTATTTGATCCGTTTTCCCCCGATAATTTCTTCTAACCGCAATCGATTTGAATTTGATTTTGTTGATATCTGCACTTTTGATTTCCATATCACAGAATTTGAAACAGCGATTGTTGTTAATTTTGAAAGATGCGAAATCATACATAAACGGATTTCGGAATTGATTTTGTTAAAATCTGCTTTGAGATCTCAAAGTTTGAAAACCGAAAATGTCTCATACGTTGTTGCTAATTTCGGAAATAATGTCGAGTGATAGATGATGTAGAAATGAGATAACATAAAATGATCGCATAGCGGAGTGGATATCGCGTTAGACTCCGAATCTAAAGGTCGTGGGTTCGAATCCCACTGCGATCGTACCCCCGTTTTTATTTATTTATTTTTTTGGTCCTTATTCCTATTTTGTTGTTTTGCTTCTGAATCTTGTTTTTACTTCCCTCCCATCTTATTTTGATCTAATTCAGAACTTTTTGAAGGGGTTTTTCACCAGATGGTGGGTTTTAGGGTTTTCAATTGGAGTTCTAGTTAAATAAACTTCACACTAAACTGGTTTAATTTATTCCAACTGAAAATTTTAAAACAATGGAGTTGTACTTTCATGAACAAAAGTTAGATGGGAATGTTATATTTGATGAGTAGCTTGCAGTCCTTAAAAATGGTGACCTAAATAACAAAATTTACTCAAAGTTGGTTTCTAGGTTTTAGAGAGGAACTTGAATTGTGGTTCTTGAACATGAATTAGACAGGAATGGGGTATTGCTCTAACTTAGTTTCTAGTTTTTAGATGATGAGAGAAATTTGCTAGTTGAATAATACTCTTAGTAAATGGTAATATATGAAATTAGGGAGTAATGCTTGTCAAAACATAGATGGTTATTTGAAGGTCTTTCTATTTTCGAAAGGAAGATTGCTGTAATCATTTGAGTCTTTGAAGTATGTATGTATATGCAGAGAAAACACACACCCACACACACACACACACACACACGTTGATGATGTGATTCTTGAACATCTCCGCTTACATATATGCTTGTCCTAAGAAGCTGGATTTTTGTGGTTGTGCTTTTGCAGATGATCACCGATGATGACCTGGGATTCATTGCCAACTTTCTCGGAATTTTCATTTTCGCTCTTGTAATTGCTTATCATTATGTATTGGCCGACCCCAAGTATGTAGCGAACTAGCACCTTCTTAGTGCAATGGGATATCAAATGCAGCGCTAGTAGAGGTGTTGTATAAGTCAATCATGAATGTATATGACATTGGAAATGTGCAATTATTACAGAATGAAATTTTGGTAATTCTGTTTCCTAGCTGGTAGGAGTTGTATTTGAAACTGTATTTGTGCTGTTATTGGGAAGAAATGTTAAAGCTACCCAACTGGTTTTGAGATAAAATGCTTGTTGAGAATCCAGCAGTTGGTAACAAAAGGTTGCATTAAACCCTACCAACTACCATTAACAAAACCACAAACTTTGTTCAGTTTATATTTAAGCCAATTTGTTAAATATGTTCAATGACCATAACAAGCATTGCCAAAAAACAGTGGTTTCAAGAACTGCTTTTGTTGGGGAACATGAGTTTGTGATAATAAGCTGCTAAAACGAAAACAACGCATACCCACAGCAATAATACGGCCACAGCAGCAATCTTTACGTGCTCCCAGTTTGTATCTAATCTACTACCAACATAAAGCTCAGAAGATGCAATGTTTGTTCTTTCCACAACTGTCTCTACCACATTTGCACATTTAGAGCAACAACACTTGCCACCAAGAAAAACTGGGAAGTCTTCAAAGTATCTCGAAAGAACCTCTTGGTAGTCTTCCCCAACGATAGTCAACTTTTGCTGAGTTCTAGGCTTCAAAACCTGCATGATTAACAAAAACTCTTCATGTCATGATTTCACTAGGAACAAAACAAGGGACTTAGAATTTTATATCCTAGTAAGCAAATTATTTTAGTTAAAAAACTCATCATACAAGGAAATGTTTCAATTTTCACGAGACAATTTGTTTCAATTTTCACGAGACAATTTGTTGCAATTTTCATATGAAGTTTCATTAGGACAACCAAATTATGTTTGATATGTTATCGTATTTAGGCTCCCAAGATTATTATGCTTCTTAAGATGTTTCAGATATTTTATTAACTGCCGGATATTTTACATAAACTTTATTCAAATCAAGCATGGGCGATTTACTTGGAACAAGGAAGCAGCAAATAAATAAAGACACACACATGGGTAAACAAAAATAGTGATGGAAGAAACACTAAAAGGAGAGAGCTTACTTGAAATAGAGTTTGTGTAATCATCCGGGCAACAGATGGAAGTCGTACAACAAGTAAACACCCAAGACGATTTGGGTAATGATCTTGAAGAAGTACCACACACGATCTAAATGTTTGTAGAGGGAATCCAAAGGGCGATAATCCCTCACAGTCCATCAAAACAGTAAGCTGAGGATGTTCCGCATCAAGCAAGTTCAGAACTCCATATTCAACCTGGGAAACTGAAGCATAAAGTTATGGTTTCATACACTTATTAAGCATCGACATTGTTAGAAATAGAAGAAAAGGAATGAAAGCAAATCCAAGTAACGAAATAGATAAACTCCAATAGACTGCACGAAACATGGGCTTCTAACCATACCAGACTACTTAAAACACACCTTCACTTTCCTAAAACTTTAGTAGGACATAATTTAGATTCATCGTGCCTTTTGTAGTCTTGTTCTATAAAAATTGGGGATTTTGATTCTAACAATCTAAAGCTAAGCATCTTGTTCAAAACAACATGAAGAAACCTACTCAAATCACACCATTTCCCATTGCCATTGATGGCAATTACTAAATTCACAGTAACATAGTGTATCCATCAAATCACCATGTAACATTCAAAATGAGAAACAGAAATCAACTGAAATCACTCATCTTTTACATGAAATCCTGATGCTATATGCTAATAGCCATGCCCGTTGTCTGGATGGCCTAAAACTTGTCTGATCCAAGTGAGGCAAGTATTTTACAACGACCTATGAAATAGTCGGGAGAAAAGCACCAGATAACATGGTATTAAAAAGATGTTAAATTTGTAGTAGCTTAGTAATACCCATCACGGCCTGTAAAGTAGGTTGTATTTTTATTTAATTGACAAAGGCAACTAAAGAAGAACTCGCATCATAGATTTCAAATCTTATAAATGTTCTGCGAATTCTTTTACTCTACAAAATCAAGTCAAAGTTAGAAGCTTCTTCAAATGAAAACCTAAGTTTGCTAAACTAGGGGCAAATGGGCAACAAAACAAGCTCAGTTCTAAACATAAAGCAAGGGGGTTGACAAAAACATGTTCTGCTATATTGGTTATATTGATCACCTAACCACAGGGCAAGGCAATAAAAAGAAATCAATAATTAGGAGTAATATTATATTTTGATACTACAAGCAACCAGAGAATAAAAATAGAAAAGTTACGAGTAGGAATTGCATACCAACTGCTCTAACGAACTGTGCTCGACCATTTGAAAGCAAATTAGAGCCTGCAAGTCCAGCACGAATAATGAGGCAAGGTCGTTGCATGACATCAAATCCATGCCAAAAGACCAAGTTGACCCAAGCCTCAAGTTCTTGTGGTGAAAAAAGAGTGTATTTCTGCCTCCAGCGAATGGTCTTCTTAACTGATGATAAAAAACTTGCAAAGTCACCATCGGAGACGGCATAGAATCTACGAAGATCCTCCTCATTAATTCTGGAACAGCCATCCAATTTATGTTAATAAGCATCACACACGCAAGGTATGGAACATACTTGACCTTGACATTCTCTTATTTAATTGTATTAATTATATAGATCTAAAATACATTTTGAGAGGCATATCATGGATTCTTTTTGGTTTTGATGAGATTGTAGGAATACAGGTAAAGGGTTTAGAGGGAGAAGTTGAGATTGTTGACCTATGCCTAGGGTGTGTGGCAAATGACTTTCAAATATTATTCGATTGATAGTTATGTTCGACTTTGATGCAAGAACTAATTAAGTAACTTTAGCCATTGATTCAAACCCCAGGAATGATCTTTCTTTTGCATAGAGTAGTTACACCATTTTGCACTGTCATGTCAGTTTTCGTCAGTCATTAACTAATTCCTTGGTCAAAATAACCAAAATTGGTTTACTTACATGTATGCCTAGCATGACCATAGTCTTAATAACCAGAAGAGAGAACATTGCTTACTAAATGCCTGAGACCTAAGTATTAATTATTAAAATATACCTATCAAGACTGTGTGGCACTACAACACTATTATGTGAAAACTCTTAACACAGTTATACATTATGTGAAGCTAATCGATCTATTCTCCAGAAGAAATCATGTGCCACATCATGGGACGAAAACAAGAGCGTAGTCAGATATCCTACAAAATAACAAAGCGATAGTACCTCTCTGGTATAGTAATACCCTGCTTATCAAGCTCTGCATAGAGTTCCACCAACCAATCTTCCATAATATCACTTCTCGAACCCTTGTTGTCAGGCCTGCATAACTCATATGATTGAGATACAATCAAGGTTTGATAATGTTGAAGTTGGGAGAATAAGCAGCCAGAATCTAGCCACAGCAGCATAAGTCAGATCCATATAATAGATTAGAGAGACAATGAGTACACAATTACTCATGGTATAAGATTTGCCTGAAATTGACATTAAGCTAAACTTCATCCCAGCTGCTATTGATTGTGGAGAGTGAACAATGAGTAAATTACTGACATCTTCCAACCATCCTAATCATGGGTACTTCATTCATTAAGAGGTGAATACGTGTTCGATCAATTAGCAACAATACTGATCTACCGACAAAGGGGAAAATCACATGAAGAATGTTGTTACTGAAGCAGAATTCTCACTAGGTTTCCTTATTTAAGTCATACACAGTCAGTATTTAGCTTCCACCATACCCGTCAGACCCGTGAGGTCAAGGGGATCTTAAACCTTTTAATAAACGGTGTAGGAAAGCATCTGTCAAGATGTGTATATGCTTGTCAAACTTAGGCTTATTACTAATCTCATTTTCTTTTAACCACAACACATTGCATATAAATCAAAATTCTGCAAACATCATACTACACAAAATGATCTACATGCGCCTCATATTTACTACCAAACTAATCAATCTTGATTCAGTTTTTAGAAACTAAAATCTTAAAAACAAGCAAGAATTTCACACCGTGTGCCTTGGGAAGACAACTGTGAAGATAGTTCTGTAAGATCAGCGCTCAAACCACTAAGCGTTCCTTTTGAGGAGCTTGATTCATCAAAGAAACCAGTTGCCACTGAGAGGAACATCAATGGCCTTGACAAAGTCTGGAAGAAGAGATAAAAGTATCAGATATTGTGGAAAATTTAACAAGAGTAGAAGACGGATAACCAAACCGCATAAAATGACAGGACGATAATGATTTAGGGTCCTTGTTGCCATGATGACCACAAATGCATATCTTCACAGCTTTGTATGGTTAAGTCCAAGTTAAATACACAAGTTAAATGACACAATCAATTATAGAAGATGCAGAAATAAAATGTTCCCAGATGGATGGTAAGACGAAGCAGAAATGTAAATCCAACCTGCATTCCTCTAACCAAACCAGTGAAAAGAGACCATTTCTGGATCCATTTAAATGGCGGGAAGCAGAGAAGTTGAAGAGCCTGAAGCCCACGCCAAATAAATGGACAGTTGGCCGAAGAGAACCTGCGGACCATCTCCAGTGCCGCAGTTGTCAAAAGAAAGACTCCGATTTCCCAGCACCACCAGTTGCCACCAGGCTGACTTTCATTGAAGTAACACATTTAAGCGTCTTCTTTGAAGATTTGTTTGCAAGTGAACCAAGTAAACGACGTTTAGGTAGATTTTGAGTAGAAGTAATTCTCAGCTCCAGTTTCTTATTTGATTGGAAAAGGCGTAAAGTCTCCCCATCACATCACATCCTTCGTCCTGAGAAACTGCGAGGACTGTTAAAAATCAACCAAAGTGCTACAAAGTAAAGCATTTACACAGGTTTCCCCCACCTTCAAATCAAACAACAAGCAGCCCAATCACATTTATTTCAAGAACAACATGACTACATGTTAACACAACCAAAGTCAGATCAATCAATCCTTTTTCTTACAAGAAACTTCAATACGAGATGTTGTAAAATTCAGGCAAAAATATATGTTGGTCAAATATCTAACTGCAAAAAGAATCAGATAGCATTTAATGGTTAAACCCTCAAATAGTAAAGAAGCAATACCAACAGGAAGTTGAGTGGCGGTAAACTATTGAAGCAGCCATAGCTTAATCGAACAATGAAGTTACTAATGTAACTACATTGATGCCCAACAAAGCCAAATAACAAAATAATTTGCCAGCAGATATATTCATCGATATTCGATAGCGTACATTCTTCACCCCTCAATTTAATAAAATGAAGTAAGTTCTACTTGTCATAATGCAGGAGTTTAGTTTCCTTCTAAATGTAAACATACAACATGGCATCATTTGCTTCATAGATTCCTATTCTAACAGACATTCAGTTACAATACTACATTCACTGGCTTTTAATCATTCACTTTTGCTTAACTAAAAATGTGAACTTATCATATTTCACCAAAGATATACAGGCTTTTATCTAACATATTATATATCACAATGAAAACTGTACAACATCAAAAGTAATAAAATTAAAAGATCACTTACTTCTAAAACTGGAAACAAAACATTCATCAAAATCACAAATAAAATCAAGAAGAAATCCAATCAAATCATACTCTTTGCGTTTATTAGCTCATATAACGATCCAAAATATACTAAATTCAAAACAATAACTGTGAAAATTATTCTAGCCCCCCATGAGTCAATTTGCAACTCCTAGCGATTTAGCAATTTCAACTAACCACAAATTACATATATTTGGGAGACTGAATTCCGATTCATGAGATAACTATTCAAACAACAGTGCATATCATGATTAATACTGATGCTAAAAAAACAACATCTATATAATCAATCGAGAATTAAAGCGTTAAAAACAACACGTAATGAATCAATCGATTGTGCTTTGATGATACTGGAAAATGAAGAGGAATTAAAAATACAAATCGATATATATCAGCAAGTAGTTAGTCGATTATACCTTACGGAATTCATAGAAAACAGAAGTGCTTTCTCTTCAATGGCGGTGAGGGTACGGTATCGTTTATTCGGACATGATTATGACTTGTTTGAGATAATAACCCTGTCGACGTCACTATTTATTTGGGATCCGGCAAGCTTAATCCAAATTGGGTCCCGGGTCGAATCTTCTAGTTTACATATTTGGTTACACTTTTTATTTCTGTTTATAATCTTTTACTAAAATTGATTAACAAATAAAAAAAAAAAAGAGAAATTGCAGCTTTTAGGGGTTTTTTTAACGGCAGATAAACTCACACATACGTTCTTGTGGTATTCGAGATCCATTCAGATACCTGACTAATCTGCGTTGGTCTCAAACCGGTCCAGAACCTGGATACTGCACTTGTCGTTGGGGGGTTTCGAACCTAGGTAGTCAGAGATACCATCTACCGACACCCCAAGATGTTACCTTTACCACTAGGCTATACAAGCTTTGTTTTGCAGCTTTTAGGTTTACTGAAGCATAAAAAGATATGGTTACAAGTAGTTGTATGAAATCGTTACGAGAATAATAATTTATGAAAACATATATCGTACAAAATAAAATATGTATAAATTATAATTTAAAATAAAGAACAACTAACAAAAAACTCGATGATTATGAAAGAATTCATAAACCATACTTAACATATTCTACGTGATTTTACAATCAAATGTCATTTATGCATGTCATCGTAAAAGAATCTATCATATCATAAGCAAATTTGGGCTCAAAGATTGGATAATAATTAATCCAATCCTATATTATTATCCAATCCTATAAAGTTAATATCCATTACATGTTGGGGTATTTTTTTTTTACCCTATTTATACCAACCTAATTAACAAAATGTCCTAAAAATACCCTTTTTTTAAAAATATACCCTAACTTCTCTTATAACTCCTCTTAGAACTTAGCCGGCCCCACTTTTTGACTTTCCACCAATCACATTACAACACCTATCAAAAGACATAATAAAAAAAAAATTAATCTTTTACCGACATCATCTGACAAACCATCATGAAAAGGTGAATACTCTTAGAACTTAGCCGGGCCCACCATACACACTTACAACTTCGCCGGGCCCACCCTTTAAAACCGTCATATAAGACTTTTCCCGACACCTTTATTTTTCTTTTTTCTTTTTCAGGTTTTTCTTTTTCCTTTTTCATATGTTTTAAAATTTATAATATATATATATATACTATATAGATAACATATATATATATATAATTATATAACACACATATATATATATAATTATATAATACATATATATATATAATTATATAACACACATTTTTATATATATTTATATATTTATACAAATTGTATAAATTATTATCATTAAGTTATTTTTGTATAAATTAAAATACTTATATAAGACAATTTCAAAGTTAATTAATAAAAATATAATAAAATCTTATAATGTTTTTAATAATTATAAATTAATACCCAGTGTTATTCAATACCCAATAATTCACCTGATGTATTATTCGGCTGAAAAAAGCTGTTTGATTCTTCTGCAAAAGATAAAAACAGTAAGATTCCGTTTTGCTGAATTTGATCTATACTTCCTATTAAAAACCAGTATTAAAAACCCAATAAATAGAAAATTCAGATAAAATCTTATCGGGACCCACTCTACTAAGATTCCGTCATTGAATTGTCAAATCAATGAAAAGGTTGATTTGACTAATTTCTTATATATAAAAAAAGATTAATAAATTTATATATATAATTACTATTTTATAATTAGTAAATAAAAAACAGATGAATTATACAATTACTCACGTGAATGTACCTACATATTAAGACAGCTACTCCGAGAACTGGTTATAAATAGGGGTATCCCTTAACCAGTACATCACAACTCTCATACGTTTATTTCATACTTGTTAGTTTGTTGAATTTGATCTATACTTCCTATTAAAAACCAGTATAAAAAACCCGATAAATAGAAAATTCAGATAAAATCTTATCGGGACCCACTCTAATAAGATTCTGTCATTGAATTGTCAAATCAATGAAAAGGTTGATTTGACTAATTTCTTATATATAAAAAAAGATTAATAAATTTATATATATAATTACTATTTTATAATTAGTAAATAAAAAACAGATGAATTATACAATTACTCACGTGAATGTACCTACATATTAAGACAGCTACTCCGAGAACTGGTTATAAATAGGGGTATCCCTTAACCAGTACATCACAACTCTCATACGTTTATTTCATACTTGTTAGTTTGTTGAATTTGATCTATACTTCCTATTAAAAACCAGTATAAAAAACCCGATAAATAGAAAATTCAGATAAAATCTTATCGGGACCCACTCTAATAAGATTCTGTCATTGAATTGTCAAATCAATGAAAAGGTTGATTTGACTAATTTCTTATATATAAAAAAAGATTAATAAATTTATATATATAATTACTATTTTATAATTAGTAAATAAAAAACAGATGAATTATACAATTACTCACGTGAATGTACCTACATATTAAGACAGCTACTCCGAGAACTGGTTATAAATAGGGGTATCCCTTAACCAGTACATCACAACTCTCATACGTTTATTTCATACTTGTTAGTTTGTTGAATTTGATTTATACTTCCTATTAAAAACCAGTATTAAAAACCCGATAAATAGAAAATCCAGATAAAATCTTATCGGGACCCACTCTACTAAGATTCCGTCATTGAATTGTCAAATCAATGAAAAAGCTGATTTGACTAATTTCTTTTATATAATTAAAGATTAATAAAATTTTATATTTATAATTATATATAATTACCAACTTATAATTAGTAAATAAAAAACATCTAGTAATTTATAATTAACAAAATCTTAATTAAAAGGAAAAAAATTCTTATATAATTTATATATATATATTATAATTTATATATATATATATATTAAAAAATAAATTACTAATAATAAATAATATATTTATATATATATTATATATATGTGTTATATATATAATTATATATATATATATATATTATAAATTTTAAAACATATGAAAAAGGAAAAAGAAAAATAAAGGTGTCGGGAAAGGTCTTATATGACGGTTTTAAAGGGTGGGCCCGGCGAAGTTGCAAGTGTGTATGGTGGGCCCGGCTAAGTTCTAAGAGTATTCACCTTTTCATGATGGTTTGTCAGATGATGTCGGTAAAAGATTAATTTTTTTTTTTTATTATGTCTTTTGATAGGTGTTGTAATGTGATTGGTGGAAAGTCAAAAAGTGGGGCCGGCTAAGTTCTAAGAGTAGTTATAAGAGAAGTTAGGGTATATTTTAAAAAAAAGAGTATTTTTAGGACATTTTGTTAATTAGGTTGGTATAAATAGGGTAAAAAAAAAAATACCCCTTACATGTTAGCCCTCAAAGATGAGTGAATAGCAAAATTGTTTTTCTAATTGTACGAAATTTGCAAGCTAGCTACATGTCATCGTAGGGCATGTCACTTGTTTAACCGAAAAAACAAAAAAACAAATCCCTAGCTCACAAAACATAAATGTGAGTTTGCAATATTAGAGAAGCTTTAATAATTTGGCTTTTTTAACTCCTAACAAAACATGAACTATTAGCAAGATCCAATCTAAAGTCCCAAACATTACAATGTAGCACAAATGAAGCTTAATTAATTTATTTGATGGTTAGTCAGTTTTGAAAAAGGTACAAAATAAAGATAATCACAAAATTTTGGGTTTTTATATCGATTGTTTAAGTCCATGAGCTTGCAAAACTCGCACAATTAAAAAAGCTAAAGTGTTAGTCACGTGGTTATTTTGATAAATTTTATATATAGAAATTAATTATTCTAGCCATTTAAAAATGGGTCTAACACCTCCAACCTATTTTCTCCCAAAACTTATCAAAATAGTTGTGAACTCTGCTATTCTATCTCCACTAATAAAAGAGTACTTATTTCCTGCTAAAATGTATATACGGGTAATGGATGATGTCCCCTAATTTTTTTTCCAAAGAATTATGCTATTAACGAAGATAGAATAACAAAGTTCATGACTACTTTAACGAGTTTGGAAAGAAAATGGTTAAAAAATATTAAAATATTATTAAATAATAAAAACAATTAAATTTTCTTTTATATAATTAGGTTAAAATATAATAGGATTCAATTTATCATCCAAAGAAACAATAAATAAACTTTCATTCACAAAAAGTGGGTTTTTCTATTTGAAATAAACAAAGAAAACGGATCATTTGACTCCGACGGCCATAAAGCATGGGGAAAATGGTACACTAAGCCACGTGGCACAAATACATTGGATTGGACAAGTACACGGCAACGACTTATCGAATCAGTAGTCTTTCCTCACAATAATCAGGTGTGTCTCTCCCCACTGAAGCCATCCTACAGATGAAACCTGGAGCCGTTGATTATGAAGCACACGACTCTAAATCCAGACAGCAACGACGAGATCATCAGAAACAAAAATCCGGCGAATCCCAAGGCTATGGCGATGTCCGATTGGATGCAAAACGCATCGTTGGCCGTACACGTGGCAACCCTCCTCAGCTGCCTAGCCATTTCGGTCCCCGCCGAGTTCGCCGACAGCAACAGGTACGCAAAAACCTACACAAAACGACACCGTTTCACCGAGACTCAGTACAGAAAACGACACCGTTTCATCATCGAGACTCAGTACAGAAAACGACACCGTTTTTATCGACTCAGTAGTACTATCGCCGTCTCTGTATGTCCGCATCTGTGTGAGTTTTTGCAGATACAAACATTCTTTTGAAAGTGAAATCACACGAAAAACTTAGCGCCATTAATGGCTGTGAAAATTTGAATGCTTCGAGATGAAGTTTTTTGAAAATTTTCAGACAAAAAAGTGAAAAAATTACATGAAAGTATGAAACAATGGAACAACACACATTTAATGAGAACCTGAAGTTTTTTGAATGTTTCGAGATGAAATTTTTTGAAAATTTTAGACAGAAAATGAAAAAAACACATGAAAACAATGGAAGAATACACATTTGAAGCAATTAATATTCAGTAATGAGAAGTTGAGAACCTGATCGTGGCCAAAATCAAACCAGACTTGGCAGAATTCAGGAAAAATGGTGGAACCTCGAGAAATCTCCCAAACAGAAGCAATCATTTCGAACAGTGAATACAAAGCGACTATTCCGTTCGCTGCAACAACGAATCTGTGGATTTTTGTTACGATTACTTCTAATTTTTCAAATCTGATGTATTCAATCTCAAATTGATGAATCGAAGAAGGAAATAAGATGAAGTTTTACCTAAAAGCACCGAATTCGTACCAGCGAGGTGAATCAGACCTAGTAGCAAGCATGAACACGGCGGCGGAGAGCGAAAAACAGAAGGCGGCGAGGCGGAAGGTGAAAATCAAGGTGTTGAAGCGGCGGAGCTTTCGCTCGGAGAGTGTGGAGTGGAAGTGAGGCGTATCGTGTGGATGCGTCTGGTGGATCCGCGGCCGAGGAGACGGACTCTCAACGCCGGAGTTCCGAGTCATCTTCACCGTTCACGGCGGCCGGCGGTGGCGGTGGCGGTGGCGCTACTACAAGCTGCTGAAATTAGTAATTAGGTATGAAAGGAAGGGGGGAGAATCATGTGGAATGATTTTTGTTTTCTATATTCTTCTGGAGATGTGAGTTGTTGTTGTTAAATCAATCACGGAGGAAAGCATAAGCATGATTTCCATGGGAAACATAAAAAATTGTATATGATGGATGGAGAAAGAGAGAAGGAAAGAAAGAAAAAAGGAAGGAGACTGTGTGAACTGTGAAGCGTGAAGTCTGTGAACAGAGATGATGATGATTGGTGTGAGGTACTTTCTTTATTCCTCTTTTCTTTCTACGTATTCTTTTTTCCTTTTTTTAGCCTTTTACATTTTGGGATGCATTGTTACTTTATTCAAAATGTATTTGAAATTTTAAGACCATAGATAATCATTTTTTTAAAAGACATGAAGTATTGAACTAAGGAACGACTATCATGGATACACACAAACATATATGCACGTCTTCCTGGCGGTACGAACAACCCACTAATCGCCGTTGTCCCGGTTTAGCTTATGTTGGACCTAGAGCCCAATCACATTCTTTGACTGGGTTGAGGGGCGGCCCAGTCTATGACTGGACCAACCCAAAGACTAGGTAATCCTCATGCCCTAAAATTAATCCTCTTGGAATCGAATCCGGATAGACTGAGATTCTATCCACAACCGCTGCCCTCCGATTTGTAAAGATAATCAAATTTTGAAAAGAGAACTATAACTAAAGTTATTATAACATCAATTATTTTATTCATACTAAACAACTATACTACATGATAGGGTTGTTCGTTTGCATTTCAATGATGCTTTTCGGAGCCAACTATCGTATTTAAGTCATGTTTCATAACTCTAATTTGATCGTTTTCAAATCCTACTTCATAACTTTTATGATAGTGTCTATTTAGCTCAACTTATCTCTAAATTACTTATCATCTAAAGCATTATCGATTCACCATATAATTTAGAGGATAAGCATTTACTCGGTCAAATCCGAATCATGTTGTTTTTCTTTTCGATCACTACTTCACATTCACCCTCTCGATCAACAATTGGTGTTGTTGCTTGGCGATTTGAATAAGATGGAGTCTGAGGTAGATATAATTACATTTAAGTGATATTAGTTTTTTCGATTCAAAATCTACAATAACTTTAGAAAATCAATCAAAAAACCATATGAAGCAGCAACAATTTGAATTTATCAAATGTGTTTGTTTTAATATAATTTGTTGATTAAATGTACATTGTTATCTATAATTTCCAATACCAAAATAGTATTAAAAAAATTTGTCATTGTTATCAAACAATCATTTTTAATCATCATAGAACATTTTAATCATTATGAATACTTAGTTTGAACAACCGTAATACTAATACCAAGGTGACCCACAACATGTTTGATACCATTTTCACTTGCTTTGTTTCTTTATTCTCTCATCATCCATATTTGATTTTTTTTTTAAACAAACTTAATTATTATAAAAGTACACAAAAGCTACTTTCTTTTAAAAAGATAGGGTATATAACTTGGGACAGTTCAATAATATTTGAATTCATGATCAATAATTAAAAATCAAACGTATTGTGTTATATGTGTAACGAATGTTTACAACACCAAAAAGGTGGTAAAACACTAAATTGTTTGGCTAAACTAATACATCATCTTTTGTCATGAAGACAATATTTATGCACTCCTATTTACATTAAGAAAGTAAAAATGAATTTTTGAAACTAACTTGCGTTAGAAGATTAATTATATAAGTGTGTATCTAGCGGATCATAAGAGATTATGCAAAAAAGAAACTTAGGGGCCGATTGGCTCGCACTTCGCATAATTGAATAAATTCGAAAGAAATTGGAATGGCCAATTCCATTGACCAAATTGCATAGGCCTGTTTGGTTCACGGAATGAAAGCTAAGAAATTCAATGGATTCCTTCAAATGGATTTCACCATTCTACTAGATAACACACGGAATTTAAAGGAATTCGATGGAAACAAAAACTGAAACAAACCGTTTTCAATTTTTAGTTCGGTTTTCTTAATTTTTCGGTTTTGGTTCAGTCTTTTCCGGTCGAGATGGAAACCAAAACGGAACTGTTTAGGATTTCCGGCTTTGGTTTCTCCCAGTCCCCAAAACGTTTGGTTTTCGGTTTGGTTTTTCGGTTTTTGGTTTCTCATTTTAACCCGGTTGAGATGGAAGCCGAAACCAACCCAAACCGTTTTCGGATTCTTTTTTCCCCGTTATTGGTTTCGGTTTTGGTTTCTTCCCCGTCAAGATGGAAACCAAAAGCGAACCGAATCGTTTTCGATTTTCGATTCAGTTTTGGTTTTAGTTTCTCGTTTTCCCCGCTTTTGGTTCGGTTTTTGCTCACCTTACCTTTTACAATTCCATCCAACCACACACGACCAAAATGCATGGTCAAATTCCATCTAATTCCATTCTAATTCCCTCAAAGTCAAATTCCTTGATGAATTCCAATTCAATCAAATTCCATTCCACATTCCACGAACCAAACGCCCCTTAGCGTTGAGAGATATATACCAAATCAACTTCTTATTGAATTTAATGGAAAAATATTATATCCTAATCACTCCAGATTGGTGTGATGGGGTCAAAAATCAAATAGGATTACCCATTTCTAACAAATGCCTACTTTATAAAAAATAATTGGAGGTTATGATGGAGGAGGTGGAGGTACATTAGCTTTTGCAAATCCTATCCATACCACAATGGTTGCAGCAAGAATAACCCATCCACATATATCATACTTCAGATCACTGTTCTTCTGTGACTTCAGAGCCTGCAACAATTTCATACCAAACACAAATCTACATCAAAATACTAGAATGACATTTTTGGCCATCTAGAGGAGATGCTTGTTTATCAGTAGCGGACCATCTTTAGCAGCCATGGCAATTTTATCAAGTTAATTAATAATGATGATTTGTAATCCCGGGATTTCAATGAAATCCCACAGGATAAGTATGTAATAATGTTTTAAAGAATGTTAAAGCATTGTAATAATCAATTAATAAAAGGTAACGTAATTTTATAATTGTTTATAAATTGTTTAAAAAAGATCATCTATAGAGATTGAATTTCTACTCCATTCCAACTCTAACAAACCAAGCAGACCAAAGATTCCAAATACTTCCATGAAATCCAAATCGCTAAAAAACATTCCTTCAAACCAAATGTCATTTCTATTCTCTCTTCATACTTATTTTCTATATATGGAAAGTTTCGAAATCATCATGTAATCACCGAGGAAGAAGTATTATTCGTTCACAACACAACTACGACAAAAAGGATGCATGCAAATATAGTAGAAGAGAGCAGGAGATAATACCTTGGCATTGGAAGATGTTGATGAACCTGCTCCAGCCCCAGAGGCCACAACTTGTTGATTGAACCCCTGCTTATGGAGCTCTGCATGTAAGTCAGGAGCCTGAAATTGCAATAATTTTTCATCTATTCAGAAGCTAAGACAAATATAAGAAATTCAGTGGATCGCGCAAAGCAACAATCATTGCAACTGTGAAACCTTTTCAGCAATAAACCAGCAGACAGAGATTCCTGAACCTTAAAAGCAAATGCATAATTTCTACTTCCCAGTGAGTCATATAGAGGATGTCCTAAACTCCATTTCATTTTTCCATACTGTACTGCTTTGTTCCAAAAAAAGGACCATGATCAATGCCATAAAGCCATATGATAAAATTATCCATCATTGTATTATGACAACAATGTCTCAAAATATACAAATAAAATCATTGATTGTTTTGAGGTGTAATCCCGGACAAGGATGTAGTCTAGGCAAAGCCTAGATGAATCTTTTCCGAAAAAGTTGCATTTTGTGGATCAGTGGGTTATACTCTTCTTCCTTTACTTTGGTTATTAGTGAAAAGGAGCTCAATCTTATTCACACTTCCCATGGTTTCGGGAGCTTGTTACTCATGCTACTGTATGTCTGTATTGCATACAAGCAGTCTTATGGGTCATTTATTTGTTTTCATTACATCTTGGATGAAACTATAAATGTAGCTTGGTAGCTCTTTGAACAACAATACCCACATAGATATAAAACTACAAAAGACAAATTAACTACTTATGTGTCTGACTCTTCAACTCCTTTACCCTAGGCAACTTTATTTTGGGTCAACCATAAATTCATGTTCACATGATACAATTTATAGGCAAGCTCATGACTGAATTAAAATATTCCTTAAATTAACTTGCTATCTCAGGTTTTCTGGTTTTGCAATAAACAACATAATCACACTACAGTGAAACCAAATATGTCCAACATTTTTTGCCAAAAAAATAAATAAATATATGTCCAACATTCGATTGAGAATGGACAACCATGAATAGCAATGTACCTTTGAAGCGACTTCATATGATTTGCGATAAAGGTCATTCCCTGGATCCTGCAACAAACATAATTAATCCATTACACTGCTACATACATACATGAACAGTGATGATTTCAGAGTCATTGTAGAAGTAAAACATGCCTCATCAATTGCCTTCTGAAAGTAAGTATTAGCCGCATTGAAATAGCCTCTAGCTTCATCTTTATCAGGAGTAAGAAAGGCATAAGAAGTTTGAGCATTACCCATGCACCACAATGCATCATGTCTCTTTGGGTCAACCGACAATGCTTCATCCAGTTTCGATATAGCCTCTGTAGAATAAAATTCAAACAAACCAAAACAAATAGAAGTCAAACCCCTAACAAAAACATTCATTACAAATATATTAGTTTGTTCTTTATATCCACGCATTCGCATCATAAAATTCATCATTCTCGTGGTTAACAGAAAAATAAAATAAAATCAGTCATTACCTTTTATCATATTCTTCGAATCCTCTATACTCTGGAACGAAGACAATTCAAGCAAAGCCCCTCCCCATCTCGTTAGGTTCTATGCCAATCAAGGAACAAGAGGAAACTTCAATATTCAGACTATTTTATAGAATATATTGCAAGAGAGCATGCATACATACATAGACACACAAAGATATATTTAACGTATAGTGTTCAAATTCTGACCTCGGCATCTTGAGGGTTTTTGGCATAGGTGGCTTCAGCGTTCCGGCGAGCATGCTCGAAAAATACAACGCGGTCGAAGTCCATTTGCATTTCCATCGTTGTCGTCTGAATTTCTCCTTTAGGTGTCCACTGGAGAGAAATTTTGTTTTGGTATGTGACTTTTGGCTATAAATAACGATAAAGAGCTAATTGTGTTTATTAATTAAATTACAATTTGATATTAAACTACTCGTAATGATCTCGTGTTAGTAAAAGTAGAAGAATATATGGATATAAAATAAGAAAAGTTAAAGAAACGCTATTATTTTACGCAAAAAAAATGCATTGCATGTCAAAGTAAGGCATGAGGGTGCATCGTTTACAAACTTTTGCAACAAAACAGCATAAAGATGTCTCCACATTGGCTTTTCTGAAAATGTGTTGTATATTTCCATGATCAAGGACAGAGGCAGGAAATTTGTTTAGGGTGGTCCTCTTTCATAAAACAAGAAAACAAATAAATAATGCTATTATAAATACAACCAAAAAAATAAATGTATAGAACTACATTACAAAAGTGGAGCTCTAACCTTTACAAATCTAACAATGACCTCAACGAGTCTACTGTCTACACTATCAAACATCAAACAATTTCCAAACCTTATCGAGTGTCAAATATTACAACAATTTCACACTACAAGTCTACCCTTCAAGATTAACGGTTAGTAATGTCTTATGTAAGTTGTCAAAGTTAAAGAATCAAGATAGCCGAATTACATAAGCATTTAAGAGCCAAGATATAAGAAGCATTAAGCATACAATTTCCCAAACAAACCAACAAGAAGAATGTAGTAATAGATCCTAAATCTCAAATTCAAACTAAATGTAAATTGTAATCTATGCATGATGGAATCTTATACAACAGAAACATTAAAAAAAAAAAAAAATTAACTCAAATGATCTAAATCTAAGGACTAAACCCCCGAAATCCAAACTGAATAAGGTAAATTGTTATATGCAGAGGATGAAATCTTATACAATAATAGAAGCATTTATCTAAAGCCTAAGTGAGAGATATTACTAAAAACTAAACCCCTAAATACCAAATCCAACCTAAATACGTAAATCGTAACCTCTGGAGGATGAAATCTAATTATAAAACAGAAGCACTGAGCTAACTAATAAGTGATCTGAAGTATAATGAGTGATTACTAAAACTAAACCCTAGAAATTTCAACGTACCTAAGAGTTGTGAGTCCGTGACCGTGAGATGTGAGAAGCACAGCAACACGCCGCCGGGAACGATGGCGATGGTGACAACGCCGGGAACGGAAATGGAATCGTGATATGAAGGAGCGGTTTTTAAGTTGTTATTGATGTTGACAACTAACTGTATCTTGCCACGTAGGAGGAAACGGTTTCAGGACCGCTTCTTTCTTCAACAATGCCAAATTACCAATGACACAATGTATTAAATTAAAATAATAAGAAAAAGCTAAAATTTAGCTTTTATAAACTTTTTTCTTTAACTTTAGGTTGTCAATTATCCTAGTTTTACATATTATTGTCATTTTGAAGTTATTGTATTATTAATTCATTTTAAGATTATTGTAATTTAATCTTCTTATATATTTATAAATTACATGAAAAAACATGAGAGCTAATTAAAAAGTTATTGGTTGATTATGATTGAGAAATAGTTTATTTTAAAGGTTTGTAATATGTATATTGATTGAATAGAACTAGTTGATAAGCCCGGGCTTCGCACCGGGTTCATGAACAGTAGCTACCGACACTTTAACATATTTCAGTTAATATGCTATATATGACTAAAACGTAAAATGAAATATAGAAAACTAAAAGATATAACGTGAATAAATATTATAAGTTTATGGGGCTGATATGTAAGTTTAAAGGTGGGTATAGGATTCGGGTCGGTTAGAGCGTATATATAGTATATAATAAAAATAAATACATGAAAAAAATATTCAATGTTAGGCTCATTTCGATCTTATCGACCATAAGATTATAATGCGTACTTCGTTAACATTAAAAACGTGTTTTTTTTAACATATTTTAGATCGTATCGATGATACGATTATGATGGTGTAATTTGTTAAAATTGAAACGTATTTTTTTAACATGTTCCAACCAATACACGATATATGAGTAAAACGTAAAATGAAATATAGAAAACTAAAGTATAAAGCGAATAAAGATTATAAATTTAGTGGCTAATATGTAAATTTGAAAATGAGTATAGGATTGGGGTCGGTTGGAGCGTATATATAGTATATAATAAAATAACTACATCAAAAAATATTCAATATTAGGCTCATTTCGATTGTATCGATGATACGAATATGACGACGTAACTTGTTAAAATTAAAACGTATTTTTTTAACGTATTTTTGCCAATACACGATATATGACTAAAACGTGAAATTAAATATTGAGAAGTAAAAGGTATAAAGTGAATAAATCTTATAAGTTTTAAGTTTAGGGGACTAATATGTAAACTTGAAAATTGTATGAATTTAGGATTGGTTGGAGAGTATATATAGCATATAATAAAATAGGTACGTCAAAAAATATTCAATATTAAACTCATTTCGATCGTATCGACGATACGAATATAATGGCGTAATTTGTTAAAATTGAAACGTATTTTTTTTTACGTATTTTGGCGAATACACAATATATGACTAAAACGTAAAATGAAATATTGAAAAGTTAAAGGTATAAAGTGAAAAGAACTTATACGTTGAGGGGGAAAAAGTGTAAAAAATGGAGTTGGGTCATGGCTGAGGACGCGCGGATCTAAGACCGGGTCAAGGTCGGGTTTGGGGCGGGTTTGGGTCAAAAAGTGTGAGAGGAAAGGGTGGGTTTGGGTTGGGTCTCGGGTCAGACGGGTCGGGTCGGTGCATGCGGGCGGGGCGCCTGCTAATTGTATATTTATAGTAATAATAGACATGTCATGACAATTGTGACAATGGATACCTAACTTGCAAGTAAGGAACATGATTCTAATATAAAATTAATTTGGGTTTGAAAAAATCATATATGTATGTGTATTTGACTATTTGTATGTTTGTATACGGTAATACGGGTTCAAATAAAAACACATACACCAGTATAGTCGAGAGCTGTGTTATATGTCCATTCAATCCGAATAATACAAATTTATCCGAAATGAATGATCATACATTATTCATGATGAATAATATTATTCAAACTGAATGTTGTATTATTCATCATGAATAATGCACCTGAATAATCATGTATTATTCAGACTAGATGGGACACGTGATAGACTCTCAGTTGTCCTTGCACATCCGTAATGAAAGATAGGTGCCAAACTTTAAACTATATAACATATATATTATGTTATATCATTACCTGCACTAAATCATTTTATAAGCTTTTACAAACAAAAAGTACATATTGATGAGATGGTTCTTGTTGAATGTGGTTTTATTCATATTTTAACAATCTGTTTCAAAATACTAACCCATCTTATGTGAGAAACTGTTGACTTCTTATGCTGAATGAGCTCCCTAGATCATAAATATGTTCAATCAATGCTGAGTATTTTTGAGAAATATAGTTCAAACTCTTTTTCTGACCAAAATACCCCTCTTGCAGTTAAGAGTACAATGAGGCAAATAAACAAAAGTTTCTGGAATTTCTTCTTTGATAAATAATCCAATCCAATCCCAAAATAACAAGAAAAAAAGAACAACTTTAAATGGATGAGATTCTACATGAGTTCTTGTGATTTCCTTACACATCTACCCACCTTCTTCCGGAACTCTTCCCTTCTTTCTCTCCATTCTTTCTGCAACCAAATCATACGTCATTAAATTAATGCTTGGTAAATTTTATATTTCTTTCGTTACTAAATGTAATCGACAAAAAATTTCTTTAATTTTGTCATCCTCAAAGACTCAAAGTCCTGCAAGACATTTCACATATACTTAAAAATGGTAAAACTGTGGCTTACTTGTTGACATTTTCATTTGATTGAGGAAATATGGAGAAAAAAGAACACTTGCAGACAATGACAAATATAAAAAGAAACTATTAAAAAGATAGACAGGAGTGTTACCGCAGCTTCCACGTTTGCAGGAGATTCATCATTGGGGCTAGAAAGCATTGATATAATACTCAAGACTATGCTCTCCACCTGAAAAATATTACATTCTGAAAATTTAGCATATGGTAGGAAAAACACAGAAAAAAATAAGACAGAAAATTAGTAGAAGAGCAAGTGATCAAAGAATAGCCAGACCAAGTCTGTAGTGATTCAAATTATACAAACAACCCGTTTAAAGAATGTGAGAGAGACTGTATACAAAGGTAGTAGCAAGTATGAAGGCCTTTGGTGTACCCAGATCACCCTCTTATGCAGTTCTATTGAAAGTAGTATGTTGGTCTCTATTTTTTAACGATTTTTTGGATACAACTCATGTGGTAATCATCATGGTGACTCTCAACATTTATATTCTATCATTTATGGTTCTTTACTTTAGGTAATCATTATTGTCTATAACTCATGTACATGTACTGAAACAGAATATGTTATTACCTTCTAAAACATAGAAAATTGAATTTTACAATAATGAAGAATGAAAACAAGAAAAAATCAACACATTGCTAGTACATTCTTGGAATGTTTGGTATTTGGAAAACAATAAGGATCAAAAAGCAAACGGCTTCCTGCTTCTAGAAAAGGAGAATAAACGAATCAAAATTTAAGAAATAACCACTTGAATCTCACTTATAATGTTGCAGACAAAGATTATTATGATTATTGTAGAATGAAAGATACTTGAGTGGTTGGAGTGAACTTAGTTCCATATTGTTTTTCATTGAAGAAAATAGAACCAGAGAATTATTGACATTATTAGAAATTAGGACAGACAGGGGTAGTATTCCTATTAAATGATCTTAGCGCTATTGTAAAATTTTAAAGCAGGAAACAGGCACATTGCACCTGCACCCACAATTCCACATCTTCATTTAAAAATAATAAACCTCATGACATACCGTATGTACTGGTGTCCACCGCTCACTTGCAAGCTCGTATCCATTAGGATCGTCACCAGGGGGATGAAGGATTGAAATACAGACCTTGCCATCAGGGTAAACTGCACAACACCAAGGAGAATACATCTTTCTTGTAAGACATAAGGTTTTGGGATGATAAGGAGAAAAAAAAGAGACCAATATATTAATATAAGCATAGATTCAGCATACTAACCGTTGGGATGCCAAACCTCGGAGGTAAATCTCACTGTTGGAGGGCTATTTGGATAATTTGGTGGAAATGTCATTATAGCATTGAAGAAACCCCCTTCACTAAAACCACATAAACATAAATCATACGCGAGAAACAAATTCCTTATTTTGAAAAAAGGGCAACCCCGAAAAATCTTTATAAAGAATTAACGACCAAACTAACCAGCTTGATACCAATAATCTCATACACTAGAATAGTTTGGTTTGGTTTTTACATCAAGGAACTTCTAAACATTTTACAAAACAGAATGCATAGCGACGGGTTTGTGATCAATCAACGTCCTAAACACCTAAAAGATCGCGACTAAGAGGGTGTTTGGGAGGGCTTATTTGGAGGTGCTTATAACTTATTTCATCCTGGAGAAGCAAATAAGCTAAAATAGAGTGTTTGGATAGCTACTTTTAAAAGCTCCTTATTTCATCCCCTAAAAGCTAATAAGTCATTTTTGAAAAGTCACTCCCTACTAACTTATCAATCCTTATCAAAAATCCCTAAAAGCTAATAAGCTAATCCAAACACTTTTTAAAAAAACTCTTTTTTCACACCACATAAGTTAATAAGTACTTTTGCCAAAAGTCATAAGTTGTTTTCAATAAGCCCTCCCAAACACCCTCTAAGTTGAAAACCCAACAAGAATTCTAAGAAGATACATCTAACTAAAAGGAAAGACTAAGGTGTTGTTTGTTTTCTAAAAGTTATCTCTTAAAACCTCTTAAGTCTGAAAATTAAGAGGTTTGCACACTCAATACCTTTTGTTTTATTTTTAAGAAAATGCATGAAAACCTCCTACCGTCCTCTGAAATTTTAAGAGGTGCACCATCCACCTCTTCTTTTCTTTAGACGTGAATTTAGACTTCAGACTTCATACTTCCGACGTCTTACAAAACAAACAAACGACACCATATAAAAACCCTAACATGTTACGAATACCATATCAATTTGCCATGATCCAGAAATCCAATTAACCTCCATTCAACCAATATCAGTTCATGCATGATGCATCAAATTAGACATATAATGTTCAAAAAATTGAACAAAAGGGAAACAGAACAAGTAATAACATTGTACCAATAGGCCATATACTAATAAATTTATGAGCCTTATATTGGATTTTTTGATGATAACATTACTTCTTAAACCCCATAACCCCAATTTAATGCATAAACAGGCAAACAACACCATAAAAATTCCCAATTGACAGCATAGAAAGAACTAATAGTAAAGTAGCCAAAAAAACCTAACTTCCACGAATTCAACCTCCCAATTAAAACTTAAAAAACACAAAATTCGATCTTCTAAACCATAGAACAGATAATAAAACTCACTATAATGTATCAGGCGGCCCGATAATCGTAACACTCCATTCGAAGAGATTGCTTTCATCAACAAGACCAGCCGAGAATCCATCCACAGGGTTTTTACAAAGATCTGCAATAACACAGCATGCAAAAATCATAAAAACAACCAAACAACAAAATCAAATCAAAATTGAAACCCTATAACTGATAAAAACATAAAATAAACAAAGACCTTTAAGCTGTTTCTGAAGAAGGAGACTAGCTTGAGATGGAGATGCTGCCATAGTTGAAGAGAAGAAGAAGAAGAAGGTTCTGGAGAAAGGGGGAAACGGTGATTATCGTAAGCCCCTTCGATTGATATATTTTCTTCATAAAGTCGTATAAAATTATGAATATTTGAAATAATTCAATATTTATGATAAGATTTTGTTACATGTTTCAATTATTGTGAAATAAAAGCTATCAATGGAATAAAATGTTAAAAGAGAATATTGTGTTTATTAGAAACCAACAATTTTACTATTGGTATTTGATTTAGACAATTTAGACAATGTGTCGTTTACAAGAAAAAAACAAAAGAAATTATAATTCGTTGTTGAACGTTACGTTAATGCCAACTCATGTTAAGTCGTGATTCAATTATTTATCATCTTCTTTGATATTTGAAAACAAAAGCAGTTTGGATTTCAACCAAAACTAAGAGAGTTTAAAGCATTGGGTATATTATAGTTCGTCGGTTAAAAGAGAGTCACCAGCTGTTGTGGTCTGTTGTACTACGATGAGTCGCAGTTGTTGGCTTGGTTAGTTGCTGCTTAATCATGCCACAATTGCAGTTCGGTCATCATTCACAAAATGCACAACTCGTTGACGACCAGATCACCTCTTGTTATCTAGCGTCATGGGCTTACACTTTATGTGGGCTTCATTCGTGTTTTATGATTCTACCTCACCGAGTTTTGTTCAATTATGTTTCGTTTGCTTTATTTCGAGTGCGGCAGTGCCGCTGTTTTAGTCGCCAGGGGTTGTTTGGCTATGTTTGGGTTAGCGAACTTTTTGTAATTAGTTTTTATGTTATAGGCTCAAGTTTTATGGCTCAGTTTAAATTTTGTTTGTCTAGATATTATGTTTTTAGTTTTCGTTTGTATATTTACCACATTATCTACATTGTCAAAATCTTAAAATTTTTAACACCATTGTAAAGTTACTCTAATATATATTTGTTTTATTCAACTTATGACCCAGCTATCCCTAGCTACCCGAGTTCGAAAGCCCGCGACAGCAAGTGAAGTTACCCATGTTATAGGCCGACCTTCAGGCTGGTTTGAGACCGACGTGGATCAGCTGAGGTGCTCGAATGGATCCCGGATACCGCAGGAAAGTATGTGTGAGTTTATATGCCATTCAAAATAAAGTTTTTATAAGTTGTAGGACGATTTGCCTATACAAAATATCTTCTTCTTTTTTTACAATGTTTGTATAAACCTATTTTTAAAAACACACAAGGTATAAAAAGAAAACCAACATTTAAATTTTAAACCAAGAACAACCAATTTGACAATAGTGGGACTCGAACCCGAGCTTTTTGTTTAAAGGCAAAAAAATGCACCACATCTGCCATTAAAGTCTTGCTAACATTTTAAACATCTTATAAAACTAATTTAGTACTGAATATATAAAAATGTAGTTTTAGGCTGTGTTTGGCAAAAATAAGCTAGCTTATAAGCTAGTCTATCCAAACATGCACCAGAAGCTAGCTTATAAGCTAGCTTTTTGAAACGCTACTTTGAGTAACTTATGAGGAGCTTATTGTAGCTTTTTCCAATTATACCCTTATTAATATTAATTATTAAATTCAAATATATCTTTTTTGGTCATTTTACATACCCATAAGCTAATTTTTGCCAAACATAATTTATTCATAAGCTAGCTTATAAGCTACTAGCAAGCTTATCAATCAACATCTAGCTTATCAGCTACCAACTAGCTTATAAGCTACGTATGCCAAACATAGCCTTAGATTTTGCTACTAAATAAAAAACCCAGAGAAACATTAATCAATACTATAAAGTGAATAACCAGTTAATTTTTTACATATTCTCTTTGTTAATTTAATTAATTAATATATGTTTTGGTTCTTAATATACTATGAAATTCTTTTAAGGCCTAATTAGATATTAAAAATTATCTTTGATATACATATTTTTGGATTCGAAAGTAGCCTCATAGCCACAACCGCTAAGTGAATTCGAGAATCCCCTCCACATTACGAAATTGCAGTCGATCGTGGCCGGTTAGAGTTGTCGGATACAACCCTTGCCAGCCGAACATTGTTTTAAGTTCTATCTTATCTAATATTAACAGTGGTGGAACCTCCAAGAACCTCACTTACCATGTTTTTTCCTACCACGTCATTGTCATCTCAACATACCAAGAACCTCCTTAAAACTCTACAATGGAGGTTCTTACAAAAATCTCACTTCCCTCTTCTTATTTATAATATAATTTTTATTTATGTAAACTATCATATAACAGAAAAGAAAACTATTATAAGAACCTGGGTTCTTGTTCAAGCACCCGGGTTCCAATAAGAACATGTGACTGGGCAAGAACCTCTATCTCACAGTGGAAATTCTTGTAAAAACTCCATGAAGAACCTCACAAAGAACCTCCATTGTGGATGCTCTTATGTAGCTCTAGTCTCACTCACATTCTAGTCTCATTCACATACTAAACGCATTCAAAAGCTTTACATGTGTTTAACATGGAACTTCGTTAAATTACAAAGGCATAATCGTCAATTCAAATACTAGAGGGAAAAAAATAAAATTCATACAAACAAAAGGGGATGAATTGAAAATAAAGTAGCTCTAAAATTTGAGAGATGCTAGGAGGAACCTCCAGAAGGAACGAGAAGGAACGAAAATCTCAAGTCAAACAGGTCAAGAAATTTTAAAGACTCCATCCCAGCCGTTGATTCATATTTAACCTCCAATATCAACGGTGGAAGATCAAGGTCAAAGAAATTTCTAGAAAATAACAACGCTATAAAAACCAACCACCACCATCAACCTCCACCATAACAACAGTGCAACTTTCTCCCATAATAACCTATACTTCCAATTTCATTCTCCAAGAGCTCTCTGTGTACTTTTCTGTGATCTATAGTCGACGATAATGGCCACCGGAAAAGGTCAAGGACCAGCAATCGGAATCGATCTCGGTACGACGTACTCGTGCGTCGGAGTATGGCAGCACGATCGCGTCGAGATAATCGCTAACGATCAGGGGAACAGGACGACGCCGTCGTATGTTGCTTTTACTGATTCCGAACGACTGATCGGTGATGCTGCTAAGAATCAAGTCGCAATGAATCCTGTGAATACCGTTTTCGGTAAGTTTTTTCAGCTTTTATGTTTTGATTTGTTTGCATTTGTGTTTAATGTAGTGTATGTTACCAGCTTAATGAATTTTCAGCTTTGGATGTCTTATGTTATAAGTTTATTAGTGGTAGATGAATGATTTGTAAGCTTAAGGCTTTCGAAATTGAGTATAGAGTTTTAGATTTCTAGGATTGCTCTTTGCATGTGGTGTTTTTTAGTTTAATTTTGGTATAATGTTTGAAGCTTAGCATAATGATGAATTTATTTCGTCCTAAATCTTCGTAGTATGTGTCTGATTGTTCAATTTTTTACTGCAATCGTTTTGTTTTATGATAAATTAGGAGATGATAGTAGATTTATCCCTAAAAATTGTGCATGCATCAATGCAAGGGGTTTCGTTCTACATCAAGTGTGAATAATGTTGCAGTTATTGTGTTTGAAACTCGTAGCTGAATGATTTACCCTAGAATCTCTATTAAATTTGATGGAAAATTGTGCATATACAGATGAGTTTGTGTTGTGTGTCTATATATAGTGAGAACCAACAAAATTACGCCATGTGGCAATCTGAATTGGCACTTTATTCTGTATGAATATTATGTAGACTGAATAAAGCTTTTATTCAGTCCGAATAAAGCTTTTATTCAAACTGAATATTGTCCCGTGACACGATACTAGTGGTTCTCACTTTCACAATGAAAGATAAGTTCATATTTGAACCTGACCTATATATATATATATATGTGTGTGTGTGTGTGTGTGTGTGTGTGATGTAGCAATGTTGAATGTTAATTTCACTTGTCACTGTCAGAAATCACATAAAAAGAATGAGGAATCCTTTTGAATTTCTATTCCAATGTCTGAATTAGAAATAGGATATCAGATTACTTTCCTGAAAAGAGTTGAATTTTCCTTCCAAATTCCAATAAATATGGCTTTTGGAATTGACATTAGGAGCTGGTAATGCTTGATTGCATACTTACAAGAAGCTTGGTTCTAATTGCAGATGCTAAGCGATTAATCGGCAGGAGATTTAGTGATGCTTCTGTACAGAGTGATATGAAGCTATGGCCGTTCAAGGTCATTCCTGGCCCTGCAGACAAGCCCATGATTGTTGTTACTTATAAAGGAGAAGATAAGCAATTTGCAGCAGAGGAGATTTCCTCAATGGTTCTCACAAAGATGCGCGAGATTGCCGAGGCTTATCTTGGCACCTCCATCAAGAATGCTGTCGTCACCGTTCCTGCTTACTTTAACGACTCTCAACGACAGGCCACAAAGGATGCTGGTGCGATTGCTGGTCTCAATGTGATGCGTATAATCAACGAGCCCACGGCTGCTGCTATTGCTTATGGTCTTGACAAGAAGGCGACTTCTAAAGGGGAGAAGAATGTGCTTATTTTCGACCTCGGTGGTGGTACTTTTGATGTTTCTCTTCTCACGATTGAAGAGGGTATTTTCGAAGTGAAGGCTACTGCTGGTGACACTCACTTGGGAGGTGAGGACTTTGACAACAGAATGGTGAATCACTTTGTTCAGGAATTCAAAAGGAAGAACAAGAAGGACATTGGTGGAAACCCGAGGGCCCTCAGACGATTGAGGACTGCTTGTGAGCGAGCGAAGAGGACTCTCTCTTCCACCGCCCAAACGACTATCGAGATTGACTCTTTGTTCGAGGGTATTGATTTCTATTCAACCATCACTCGTGCCCGATTCGAGGAGCTCAACATGGATCTCTTCAGAAAATGTATGGAGCCTGTTGAAAAGTGTCTGCGAGATGCCAAGATGGACAAGAGCACTGTCCACGATGTTGTTCTCGTAGGCGGATCCACCAGAATCCCTAAGGTACAACAGCTTTTGCAAGATTTCTTTAACGGGAAAGAGCTTTGCAAGAGCATCAACCCTGATGAGGCCGTTGCCTATGGTGCTGCTGTCCAAGCTGCTATACTGAGTGGTGAAGGTAACCAGAAGGTCCAGGACCTCTTGCTTTTGGATGTGACTCCATTGTCTCTCGGTTTGGAAACTGCTGGTGGAGTCATGACTGTTCTCATTCCAAGGAACACCACAATTCCCACCAAGAAGGAGCAGATATTCTCGACCTACTCCGACAACCAACCAGGCGTGTTGATTCAAGTTTACGAAGGGGAGCGAACACGAACAAAGGACAACAACTTGCTAGGAAAGTTCGAGCTTTCTGGAATCCCTCCAGCGCCCAGAGGGGTCCCACAGATCAACGTCTGTTTCGACATTGATGCAAATGGTATCTTGAACGTGTCTGCTGAGGATAAGGTTGGTGGTCAGAAGAACAAGATCACTATAACGAACGATAAGGGAAGGCTGTCGAAGGAGGACATCGAGAAGATGGTACAGGAGGCTGAGAAATACAAGGCGGAAGATGAGGAGCACAAGAAGAAAGTGGAGGCAAAGAATGCCCTCGAGAATTATGCGTACAACATGAGGAACACCATTAAGGATGACAAGATTGCATCGAAGCTGTCTGCGGATGACAAGAAGAAGGTGGAAGACGCGGTCGATCAGGCTGTGCAGTGGTTGGATTCGAATCAGCTTGCGGAGGCGGAAGAGTTTGAGGACAAAATGAAGGAGCTGGAGGGTATTTGTAACCCAATTATTGCTAGAATGTACCAAGGTGCTGGTGGTGCCCCTGATATGGCTAATGGTGGTATGGGTGCTGATAATGGTGGAACCGGTGCAGGTCCAAAATTGAGGAAGTTGATTAACTCTGGTTTTATGGGTGGTTATGGATGTTTTGGTTTTTGCTATTTGGCCAAAGGATGCCTTCTTTAATAATTGTTGTTTCTCTTTTTGATGTAATGTTTTGAAGATCCAAATATCAATGGAAAGCACTTTTGGTTTGTAGAATAAACAATTGGAATTACTCTGTTGTTTCTTTGTTGATGTTGGAATGTTTTCAAAATCTAAATCAGTGTAAAGGCTCTACTGGTTTGTGACTCTTTCAAGTGAAGCCAACAAATTGATTAAACTGAATATAACAGCGAAAGGTATTATTATGCGGATTACCACTTGCTCATTGTTATGCGGGTTTTTGCTATAGTTAGGCCATCGGTTACCCTTTCTTCCCTTTGCATCAGTGCCACGTCAGCGCCACGTCAGCGCACGTATGCCACGTCAGCGCCACATCATTCTCATCTACCCTTTCCCTTTACATATCCGATAAAGATGAAAGAAGTGGGACAGGTTTGAACATTCGGGAACTTGTGGTAAAAAAGAGAACTGATATGAAACGACGGTAAAAAATATTGTGGGAAGGGTTCCGTGCGTTTACAGATTCATCTTCAAGGTATCTGTTCAAATCCCAAGAGAATAAAAATAGACATGAAACTGTCTATTTTCCACGGATAAATAATATCTAGTTTCCATGAGAAGTGAGGTTCAAGCGAAAACGAGACAAACAAGACCATACAGAAACATTGAATCTACGAAGTAGTTACCAACAACATTAAATTCTTCAAGTTATTTCTAGACATCAAACTTTGACAAAAAAAACCAAAGGTAATAGGCAACAAAAATCACTTCAAAAGTTCAAACAACATAACAGATCATGCAAAACCCACCAATATTTACCAGTAAATAATCAACCACACATGCTACAAAACACAATCAACACCAAAACCGTTCAAAACAATGTAATCTTGTAAAGGAAGACGGATATGCGTGAATGATTAAAACCCGTCTAGCGTAAAACGACACTAATTCAGGCAACAAATGTGGCATCACAACCACATTTTGGTTAAATGATGCAAACAAACACTATATTCATGAAGAATAATAAGATAGATCAACGATGGCACAAAAAGCAACCATGATCTATTACAAATCACTACCAAATTGTCCTACAAAAAACAAACAAAGACAATTATACACTTTTCTTTTTCTTTTTTTATAATGTTTCAACAAGCAAAAGAAGGAAACAAGATATCTGTAGAATGCAACTTTTCACTTTAGAGTTTCTACTACTTACTCAGTCTCCACAAACTTGCAACCTTTACAATTTCAGCATACACTTTGTGTTGGTCTGTTTAGATCAAATGTTCTGTTTTTTCTTTTCCCAAATAGAAATCGATTGCTGCAAATTCCGATTGATCGAGTATATAGTAAGGTTAGCGAAGGCGCCTGCCAACGTTCTTCCACGACGGATTCTTAAATTAAGGTTTCTGACAAGTCAACATACGGTCGTTCGTTCCAAGGAGTCGGACGAAGGCACACACGCACCTCATGTTCTTCCGGTCCTTCACGGTGCTTAGGCACGATAATCTCGAGCATGGTTCCACTTTCGTCGCCATAAGCTTCTATTTTCGCATCTTCCGGAATGCGTGTTGGAAGAGAGATTTCTCGAACAAATTCCCCTGGCGGGCAGTGTTCGGGTGCTGGGTCGGTCAACTTAAAGGTTCGGTCTTTTCTTTTCAAGGTCGGCATACAACCTGTGCTACGCAAAAGATCTTGACGATCCCGTGTGAGAGGGTGTTCTTCCAAGTAACTTTCACCCGTTGAAGATCAGCACAAGGCAAGCTCACCACGATCAAGAACCCTTCTTCGTCTTCGTAAATAGTCTTGGCGGCGGTCACGGGCCCATAAGCGTTTCTCATAACCCCAGAGAACTCGCTCAACCAATGTGGCTCAACAGGATGGATGTCAGAACCCCGTCGGAATTATCGTCATCGTTGCCATGTGGGAAGAAGTTTTTCCTCCGTTTACTATTGCATCCGACCAAAAGATCCATCCCGTTTCCATTCGCTTCACCATTTACATGCTCCGATATCTGAGTTGAAAGATTCAATCCGGAACCATTCAGCAGTCTTTTTGGTTGTTGATTATTGCCATTAGTCGTTGAATTGTTGTTCCTGATAACCGGGGGCCGCTCGATTTCGAAATCCGTACTAGGAAGATTCCTCCAAGAACCAAAAGCGCTAGCATCAAGAGGGATGGCGAAGTTCAAATCTCTTCCCGTGAGCTCCATCCATCTCTTCCTTTCTTCCTCGTCTAATCCCATCAAATTCGGGGATCGAACAACTTCAATCCCATGAACACACTGCGGATTCGAGAGACCCCTGTAGTGCTTCCTCTGCATCCTGTGAGATCGAACGAAACCCTTATCGGCACTGAACGGAAACGGCTTTTCACCCTGTCGAGAATGGACCGTTCATATAACTCCTCAGCTGCATCTTCCCCAAAGCGTTCTCCGGCCTCTCCTTAAAAGTCCACATATACATATTCTCCATATCATGCTGAACCAAGAACACATCCAACTTCAAATCCGACTTATCATACCCATTCTCCCTATTCACCTTGTTCTTCGATTTCTCATTCAAAGCCGGTTTGAAGTAAAAGTTAAAGAAAAACCAAGCCCCCCAGACGCTATCAAGCCGTTTAGCACACTTTTTCCCATCTTCGTCACATTAATATTCGTCTCCACCTCATAATGTTGAGGACCCAATCCGACATCCAACATATCACAAGTATCATTCCACGACGACGGCGGAGGGCTCGGCTCGGCCGAGAGCGGGAGATTGATATCCGGCGGCAAGCTGATAAGCTCCCGTTCCATCTCATCGTGTGCCGATAAGCTCGAATCCATGGACAAAATCGTCGACAAGTGATTGTTATCCATGGACAAGGTGGTGAGCAAATCTCCGCCCAATTTCTCTTTCGCGGGCATTATCGTATTATCGTTTGTATCTTCTTCTTCGGTGGAATCTTTAGTCCCACCACAATCAACACTCAACAGCATGAGAAGAACCTCATATAATCACATATCCTTAAAACTAAAACCAAATCGAAAAAAAGATCGATCCCCCTAATTAATTACACACACCAAATCCCAATTCCAATTCCCCCAAATTCCAACAAATTCCCCCAAATCGATTAAATCAAAATCAATTCACAGCATATCCAATATGAATAATACCGCAGCTAAACCACCTCATATACATGTTCTAATATCACAAAAACCAAATGAAATCAGGCGATTGAAATGGTTGGATCAATTCATGATCAAGGAAACCCTAACCCTAGAGAAATCGATGTACTGGTAAGAAATTAGGGAAAGGATGGCACGATACCTTTGCAAACAGCGCATTTGATCGGCCGACAACCACCAAAAAGGAAGGAGATTTGGGGGAAGAAAACTCTTTGATATTATGATTATTAACCCTAGAGAGAGAAAGATAGATAGAGAGAAAGAGGGCGGTGTTAACGGAGAGAGATAGAGAGAGAGAGACGGTGCCGTAAGAGGGTTTGGCGCTGTGACTGAGAGAAGGGGCCTACACCAGTTGAAACCGCGGGGTTTCTTTCTCGACGACCGAAGTTAACGCCGTTAACGTTATGGAACTCCGTCTTCTCTGCCTTTTGTTTTTTTTTTTTTATCAAAAGTTCGTGTGTATTCCTCGCGACTGTTGTTTATATTATTACATAAAAATATCATATCCTCGTTTCGTTTCGTTCATGTAATAGGATATATATGGATATATCCTCTGTTGTCGTGAAATAAAATAGTATTTGTAATAATC
The DNA here is from genome assembly GCA_030169165.1 of Centaurea solstitialis. NCBI lineage: Eukaryota > Viridiplantae > Streptophyta > Magnoliopsida > Asterales > Asteraceae > Centaurea > Centaurea solstitialis. The sequence continues at coordinate 6,043,934 of CM058046.1, read as the reverse complement.
AAATGAATATTTAAAAACTATCAATAACATTAATCTATTACTCAATTTTTTAAGGCATAGCAACATCGAACCAACAAACAACTATCATAAACACACACACAAGCACATCTCCTCAGCAGTATCAGACATCCACTGGCATCCAACTAATCTGCCGCTATCCACAAATCACAATCTTTGACTAGACGGGGAGGGCAACCCAATCTATGACTGGACCAATTCAATGATTGGGTACTCCTCATTTCCACAAATTAACTCCTATTAAATTTGAACCCATATAAACTGGGATACCATCCACAGTCTCTTCGAAGATATTACCTAAAAATTGCTATTATGTTTATTACTAAAAATCAATCTTGAATTAAGAAATTATGTGTATGGTTGGCTCTATATTAAAATAAATATTATAGAATAAACTCATAACCATATTGAAAATATGCATAAATGCATAAAGGTTAAGGTTTCAAGTTTCAACAGAATTTAATGTAACTTTTAATTCTTATTAAATTAGTCTTTGAAGCCAATAGTTGTTATACTCGAAATAAACAAGTATGTAGCTTTCTCAAGACAATATTTTCAATCAATCAAAACTTTTATGGTTGTTAGTGAATTTTTTTTTAGTTTTTCAAGTAGTTTTTTAAGAAAAATAAAGATTTAGAGAACGCGTTTTAATTCATTCAATTTTTAAAAGTTTTTTAAGAAAATGAAAATTTTTTAGTTTTCTGATTTCTGTGTAAATTAGAAAATTGATATTAGGTCTTCCGTAGCACAAGCCACAAGAGGTTAAACTCTCAACATTTCACTGCCAAATTAGCATCGCATCAGCTTTCACTTTCCTACCTTCAAACCCCGTACCACCCACCAACCTTTCATACATTCATACCCTTACCATTTTTTTATTATTTTAAATATAAATATATAAAAGACAGAAAGAAGAAGAAGAAGAGATAGAGAGGAAGAGAGAGAGAGAGAGAGAGAGAGAGAGAGAGAGAGAGAGGGGGGGGGGGGTTGGACGGGTTTTGGAACCCGCATGCGAACCTGTGGCTTGAACCTACCACATGCGGGCTTGAGCCCGCTGATGTGTCTTTGGAACCCACGTATGTACCCGAGCATGGTACGCACGGCCTTAGTAGTTTTCCAAATTAATCTAAACACGTTTTATAATTTTTTTCAAATAGAAAATGAAAATATCACTTATTCAATCTAACGTGTTTTCTAAAAAATTTATAGGTGAAAATAATTTTTCGCAACCAAATGCTAAAAAAACACTTATAGATTTTCTACTTGTTTATGTTAAGCCTTATAGAAGGATTAATAAATAATAATGATGGGAATTGATTTGAACTACCTATAGATCATCTCCCGTAAATACGACAAATTTAATAACTATTTAATTAATTGATCTTAACGAAGATGAATAGATGATCCATGAGATCTTTGAAATTAAACATCAAAAGGGGTTGACCTTGTATCAAAATCGAATTAAGGACAAGTTTGACTAGGACCGAAAAGCCGGCCTCTTTTACGTGTGTGTTTGTATGTGTTCAACATGTACTATTTTAAGAAGAACATATTAAAATCACAATAATTTATAATTAGACATATCTTAATGCACAAATTCTATTGGCATTGAGTTTTAAAATCATAATCGTTAAAATTGAAAACTCACTAACGACCAATTATGCATATGTCAGATTAAATTTCAATAGCTTCTCGTGAATATAATTTTTTTTCTTCCTAAAAAGCTCTTTTATTATGTATAATGGAGAAAACTTAATAAAATTTCCAGTTTAGATAACTCTCTAAACTTGACGGTGGAAGAGATACTTATTATTTCATTCATTTCTACAGTGAGATTATTATTTTTTTTTTAATTTTGTTAAGTTTGTTGGGATGATAATTTAGATAATATTAGCTTAATATAGTTTATGTTAAATTATCTTAAATAGATATGTTGGAGTTGGATATAATTTTATTAATAAATTTTAACTTTTGGTAATGTATTTTATAAAAATTATATAGAATGTGTTTGGAGATGTTTTTAAACTTAGGAAACGTTTGTTTTTTAAGAGGAGTTGAAGTCTAACTTCGTTTCCGTTTTTAAGAGGTGGTGCTAGCTAAAATCTGAATCAATTAGACGGTTAGTTTATGTAAACGACAAACGTCTGAATATGCATATTTGTTTATTTTGTTCCTCAAAAGATTCAACTTAAATATGTCAATTAAAGTGAGCAATGAACATCGATGGTAGAAGTAGAATGACGAAAGCAAAATAAGAGAAACAAAAGAAGGATAGAAAGAGATTTGTGAGGTTGTGTACTTTTTTATTTGAACGGCAAGGCGGGATTTTATTACCACAAAAAACAGTGAACAAAAACCATCTCAAGATACATTCACCGAGTCCCCGATTTAAACGATTCAAAATGTTATGGAAAGTCAAGACATAGATGTACAATCTTCATGTTTTGCGTTTCTTCAAATTCAGGTGCATGTCGCTAAAACCGACCTTGAAATCGAAAAATGGTGTTAGATGGAAATAAGAGATAATTTAGTGGATACGTTATCATAGCACATTAAGAGTTAAAAGGCTCTTAATTTTTTCTTTTAGAAAAACTGTCTAAATTGCTTTATATTTGACTAAACCAAACACAAGTGAGAAACTAATAATTTGTGTTGTTGTGATTGTTAGTGTTCCTTCTTAATCATTCTTGCTAATAAAATCTAACCTTCAAAACCGTTGAAACTTGAACGTGTGAAAATATGTATTTTTTCATCATATATAATAGATATATTTATATACACATTTTAGTTTTGTGAAACTTAGATAATTGAATTTTAAAGAAAAAATAAAGTTTACCGCTAATTTAGATATTATCGGACTAAAAGTCACCTGGTCCTAAGGTAATACACAATTACACATACTTTATGCTTTCTCTTGTGTCAACACCAAATTTTTTATGAACATGGTTCATTTAAATATTTTAATACAATAACATAATTTTAATTTATTAGTTATCACAATATAATAACGTGTTTCTCATATTTGAATGAATCCTCTTATCAAAAGCCAAATAACATCATTTGTCGCTAAATTTCATGTGGCTTTTTTATCTCGTCAATCAACTAATGACACATGATAGCTTACTTAATCAAATCTTTTTTATCTCTGCCATCAGGTCTTTGGCCCGGTGTAGGGAGTTTTCCTTATGATAGGGAGGTCTCGGGTTCGAGCCTTCCTTGAGGGTTTTTTCCTTGGGGTTAGTCTCCTCTTGGGAATTTTTTCTTGGAGCAGGTGTTAGCAGCCCTACCGAATTAATTAGGAGGGTGTAGTGGAGTGGATTCGAACTCGGGGCCCGGATCACTTGTTCCCAAGATCAACCGGGTTCGAATCTTGTGCCTCTACCGCCGAGGTGAAGCCATTCAAAAAAAAGGTAAGTGTTTGTTGACGAGTAAATTAGGAATATGATGACTCCTAATCTCTTAGGCTATGCATAGCCAATTCTTCCAACCCCATTGTCACATTAGCTTTCCCCAACCCTATAATTAAACCCTCTGAACCCGAACTCTTCCAAACCAAATACCCAACATGATATTTTTAATAAATGTAGATATATATATATATATATAGAGAGAGAGAGAGAGAGAGAGAATCGCCAGGTAAACGGCTTCCGCACACCGCCCTCCCAAGTCCCAACCCGTCGGTCGTGTACTGAAGCCCGCCGAAGCCGGTGAGCACGTCGGCTCCCAACCCACTGAACCCCCATCTCCGGCACGCATGGCCTTAGAAGACCGAGTTTTACGATGACCAGGGACTTTTGAACCAATAATGAATGACCATTTAGTGATGTTAACTTATTTGTGGAAAACTTCTTCCATCAAAATCATGTTTGAATAAAAATTCAATATTTCGTGACTTCCTCGTTCATATACTGCACAATATGAATGAATATTAATCATCCCTCTAGGCAAAACACTAAATACTAATAATTTCCTCTTATAAGGAACTCCATGTGTTTTTCATAGTAGTGACATAATCACATTGAACCACTGTAATGTAATTTATGTTTATGTTTATGGAAAAAGTTAACAGTTTGTGACATAAATTTCATAGTAGTCACATAAAAGTTAACAGTTTTTTCCATATAGAGTCTTATAATGTAATTTATGTTCTTCATATTTTAACATATTTCAAAAATTCATGATAATACATTACATACACATATTTAAAAAACTAGATTGATTACGAATTTAAAAACAAAAGTTATATATTTATTACATCCTAATAAGACAAAATTTAGAAGATGACTTGATCAAGTCAACGAATTCAAAAGATACCCAATAGGAACACCATCAAATGGGACAATTGGCTTCTTTGTATTGTCCGCAATTATAATCAAGATTCCTTTTGCCGCCTTCTAAATTATCACATAATTTCTACATACAAAAATTTCTAAATGCATCATGGAAGACAGCCCTTTGACACTCAAATTGATCTCCCTCCTAGTCATAGTATCGTTGGTAGCTATCTTGGTGGCCGTTTACCACTTCATCAGCGTTGGCTGGTTCAATTACTGGCGGCGTCCTAGCCCACCGCATCACGTGCACCAGCTAAACCATCATCAAGACAATGATTACAGTTTGGAGAATTCAGTGGTGCTTCTCATCCCAGCACACAAACACCAGAAGAAGGGGTCGATATTGAAAGTAGGCGGAGGAGAAGGCGGTGACGATGATGCTATATGTTCGATCTGTTTGTGTGAATTCGAGGAGGGTGAAGAGTTACGTACCTTACCGGAATGCTCACACTCTTTTCACGTGCCTTGTATTGATATGTGGCTTTATTCTCATTCTACTTGCCCTGTATGTCGTGCGGACGCGGTTCCTCCATCACAAATATTGTTTCAGTTTTTGGAATCTGATTCCGATACAGAGGTTAGACAAGAAGCTTCTAGCATCGTTTAGATGTTGAATGCTTAGATTTTTGCTAGGATTTTACTTTTCTTACACTTGTTTATGTTTTTCTTAAATATCGTTTCATGTGTGTTGAAGTCTATGTCATAACACACATTATCTATATTTACTGAGTTTTCATATGATGTCTATAAATATGGTTTTTAGATAATATAAAATAATATTTGAAAATAATAACGCGATTATACAATTTCAAATCGAATAAGATGCATCTTTCTTTCAACTCGACTTTCTACTTGTTATTCATACATGAACATTAAAAAAACTTATAATTCTTCAACTAAAAACAGATTTACAAAGTTATAATATTCACTTTTTAATTGTTTATTCTTTACTAATTTATAGGTGTTTAATTATTAGAAGAAATACTTCATAAAAAGCTAATATTTGTTTTAGTGTTACGATGAACATGAACATAGAATCTGTTTGAAACAAATTAAACCCATCAATCGTATTTATGTCATGATGAAAATATGATAAAATAATTAAAAAAAAATTCCTTTTTACTTGATAACACAATAAAAAAATATTTTGAGAAAGAGAGGCAAAAAGACGCAATTTTGCATCTATAAACCTTAATATCAAGTGGGCTTTGGGCTTTGCATCGGCCCAATTTCCTGATGTTTTAATAAGCCCATCCATTCTACACAAACAAAAACAATATTATAACTCATATTTTTATTCGAATTTAACGGTGCTTATAACATTTATAATTACTTTTACTTATAAACAAATTATTATGTCTAAAAAAAGAATATTAATTAGATATCATATTGAGAAAGCAGCTTTATTTTTAACTTAAAGATTTTAAATATAATAAAAGTAAATGAAAGAATATACAAAATCTAAATTAAAGTAGGGTTCAAAAAGGGTAACATGCTTTGTAGACCATACCTGTAGAAAAACTATTTTCATTATTATATGGTTTTCTTTTACCTACTATATAATATTTATTTTTACAAATTTCTAAAATAAGAAATTAAAAGACAGTGGCGGACGCAGGATTTTTGTCGAGTGGGTGCACCTTTAATTGCACGCGAAGCCGCTCGATGTCTTTTTAGTGGAATTCCGCCTTTGATGAGTTTTTTTCAAGTTTTTGGTCAATTTCTTAGGATTTATTGGTTGGTTTCGAGGAATTTTTAGAATTTTTTGGATGATTTTGACTTACTTTTTGGTTGATTCGAGATAATTTTTCAATTTTTTGATTGATTTGACGAAATTTTTTTAGAAATGTGCACCTTTATTCCCTCCGAAATCCAAATATGTTGGAGCACCACTTGAAGTTTAGCAGGTGCACTTAACGTGCGGAATTTTTTTTCCTCTTACAGAATAGACCAGAGCGGGTGCACGAGACCCCCCCCGGTCATAAGGTAGTTCCGCCCCTGTTAAAAGATGACATAAAACATGATAAAAGAGATCATATGTTATTGGTAAAAATAAATGAAGCGCGACCATATATAACACCAAAGAAAAGTTTAAATGCTGCTTTCTATAAATATAAAATAAACTTTAAAGAAAAGCTTGAGCTACTTTTTTTCATTGTATTTAAACTTTTAATTTTTAACTAAATAGTTATGTAAAAAAACATCATTGTAAATTGATGTGCTCTGTTTTAAACAATTATGATGGTAGGAGTTTTTTTTAATGCGCTTTTTCTTTTCCCATATTTTTATTAATTACGTGTAATTAATGAATAAACTTTAATTCTAAGCACGTGAACTAATTGGATAAAAGATGTTAACCTTTTTTGGTAAAAATAAATTTATAAGTCAAATTATAAATTATTACATGTTTAGATAAATCATAAATTAGTTTATAAGTTAGTTTTTTGAAAAGTTAAAAATAGGAGTATCTAGTGATTAATGAAATTTATTATTTTTTATTTCAAATATGTCATTGCTATGTTTTACACTACTAATTTTTAAACATTTTTTTTTTTTGATATAATCATGAGCTACATTATCAACTATTTTTTGCCAAACGCATCTTATTCAAAAATTAGTCTATCAGTCATCGACTAATTTATCGGTTATAAGCTAGCTTATCAGCTAGTTTGTCAAATATAGCCTTAGGCCCTCAACATCCCTTTTGGGTTTGGCGCGGGCTTGTGAATTGTGATGTGGTTTCACGGCTTCGGCTGGGTTGTGTTACACCCCCATGCGGGGTTCAGCTCGGGCTTCCGGCGAAGGCTTGTAATCCCTTGCAACCCGCTCTCTAACTCTCTCTCCTTCTTTTGTCTTGTGGATATTGGTACTCTTATTGAGGGCTTGACGAAGGCTTGTGGGTTTGTTTATCAGGGTGGAGAAGCCGAAGCCTTGCCCGCTTCATCTACCCGATGACATTGTAATGGTGTTTCTGAAATTACCTGACGAACCCGAAGGCATCCCGAAGCCTTCGGGATGAGTATAACGCATGGTCATCCAACAATTGCAAATCATTATGCCGTGTAAAAAAAAATCTACAATTTTTTTAATTACAATAATTAATTTGTTAGAGATAATAAATACAACAATAATCATAAAAAGTAACATAGGAGGAGGGCAAAAACTGACAGTATTGAATGATACATCACTTTCTTCCTTATGTGATACCATGTGATTTTGTGGGCATCTCCTCCTCTAACCATAATTTACACTTTTTTTGGATTTCCCAGACTTTCTTTATCCACTTTGTTTTATATCATTTAATCTCAAACCAACAAATAAAATTATATAAATGCATTTTTCCACAAAAATAAACTATAATCATAAAACAGAAAAACATATTTTGAAGGAAAAAGAGTAATGTTTTAGATTGTTGTTGCAAAAAATAGTTTTATTAAAACAATATGGATATTTGTTAAGTAATTTGCAACCAAATAATATAACAAAAAGATATTTCTCTCCATGCAAGATATTTTATTTTTAATGACATTCGTCAATAACATTTGACTTTTTAATGTATTTAGTAAGTGGTTGTAAACATAAACAACAAATAAAGGTAAATTATCACTATTTTAATATTTTATTAGTGTTATGATCGAAGAAACAAAGGTATCTTATTATTGAATATTTGTTTACAAAGGTAATTATCAAACCCCAACTAATCTCCCACACAAATTGCCTACCACATCAATGTAAAAACATGTATTATTGAATACTAGTCGTTAAATTACTAAAATAACGTCTAAAATTAGTTACTTTTCTTTTTCTTTTTCTAAATGGGGTTAATTTCATATATGCCCTTATTAAGATATGAAATATCATATTTACCCAACTTAATCTTCAAATATCATATATACCCTTCCTAACCTATCAAAATATCATATTTACCCAAATAAAATTTTTTATTGAATTTAAATTAAATTTAATAATATGTAATTATAAATTATAGTAAATGGACATTTCTGCCCCTTATAATATAAAGAACACATTTTATCCTTTTTCATCCATTTAATTCAAATCATTTAAACTCAAAGCTTTAGAGTTCGCAGATTGATTATGAATTGCAAGGTATGAAAGATTGTATTTTATCCTTTTCATCCATATCCAAAAAACACCATCGTTCAATCTGAAAGTTAAGAAACCACAAAGGGTTTAATTAATTAATTATTCCAAAAAAAAAGTTTCCAATGCCAGACTTTTCACATCCAGAGCAAAACATGTACACCAACTTGTAAATCATGCATTAGAAAGTATACATTCACCTAAAAGACTTTCCACATCCAAATAGGTACTCTCTCCCTCTCTCTCTCACACACACAACACATACATACTTACTGCGTGTTCTTCGCAGCACTCAAAATTTCACTAACATATCTTCTGAAACTTGGCGATTCGATTTTAATTTCAGTTTGTGCTCAAAATTTCACTAAGATTTCTTCTGAAACTTGACAATTCGATTTTAATTTCAGTTTGTGGATGTAAATTGGTGAAAGTATATTGGAGCAGGATAGAGTGCTTGTGATTCGTTTTTCGGATTTCAGCTAAGTAATTTCCGTTTTTTTCTCTCGGATTAGGATTTGTTGTTGTTTTGTTTGGCCGTGAAGAAGATATGGACGAAAAATTTGATGGAATTTGAAGTTGTGATGGTGTCGTCGTCGGAGCTACACAGGAACAGATAGGATATGGATGAAAAGTATAGATGTAGATAGGTTTTTATTAGATGATTTGAATTGGATTTTAGGTTTTGAGTTTGAGTTTAAGTTAAAGGTTAGATTAGATTTTATGATTTTTTTATTAAAAATATGTTCTTTATGTTTTAAGGGGTAGAGATGTCCATTCACCTCAATTTATAATTATAAGTTATTTAAATTTAATTTAAAATAATTAAAAATTAATAAAAAATGTTATTTGGGTAAATATGATATTTTGATAGGTTAGGAAGGGTATATATGATATTTGAAGATTAAGTTGGGTAAATATGATATTTCATATCTTAATAAGGGCATATATGAAATTAACCCTTCTAAATGACATGTTTGTTTCCATACATTTCTTGAACCATATTTTAAGGATGATATCATCCGAACGCCTCCATCCATTTTTCGTTTACATAATCGATACTCCTCCTATTCTGGACCCACCCATACACTCAGATACACCTACTAAGGAGGGTATCGATAGAATTTGCATATATTTTAAATAAGAAATATTTACTGCAATTAGTTTTCTTTGCTTTTTTTTTTAATAAACATTACTATCAAGAATAAAGTTTTTGTTTTTATATCTTATAAAAATAATCTTTATATAGAAGATTTTATGTGGATCTCTTTATGTTACATCAAAAAATTTGAAAAAGAAGTGCAAAGTGAAGAGATTGTAGTGATGGTGTTGGTTTAATTTTGTGGGTATAAAGTAAAAAAGTAATTCATGAGTTTAATCATGCATAATCATTTAAGTGTTTAAATTTTAATTTCAAAGTTTTTTTACTGTAGCTTTTTTGTAGATAAAAATTGCACTTTAATAGTTTGGGGGTACCCCCCTATCTTTGGAGCCAAAGTTTTATGGTGTAGTCAGCCTCTTCAGTTTCCTTTCTTTCCCTCCTTGGATAAAGATAAGAGCAGCAGCAAGCAGCGCTTCTTCATACCACATTAGTTTCATGCACACCAACTGTTTGTGAAAAGTCCTCTGAGAGTTTCATTTCATCATGTAAAAAAACTGTTCTTTTTCAGCATCTGTGATGTAATTGTTTAACAAATATGAGATCTTCAAGTAGTGTAGGACTTGGTTTGAGTCTTGTTTTTGGGTGTCTATTGTTAGCTCTAATTGCAGAGCTTTACTATTTGTTATGGTGGAAGAAAAGGGTAACACCCAACAGAGAGATTCAAGAAAGTTACAACAATAGTAGTCCAGCTAGAGAGTTGTTGTACATGTTTTGTTGGAGAAAGCCCTCATCTTTGACCTCCACAGGGCTGACCACAGACACCCAGGTCCATGAACCACAAGCTGCATCCTCCCACCAACTGCTGAACCATTCAGACATATGGCTCAGACCACTTGGTAGTAATAGTGAACAATATGATGACATGAGTGTTGAAACTGAGCTCTTGAGGCTGCAAAATCCAAGGTTTCTCTTCACAATCAAAGAGGAAACAAAGGAGGATTTGGAGTCAGAAGACAGGAGTAAGAAAGGGTCAAGAGGAAGGAGTTTGAGTGATGTTGTTGTTTCTTTAGACACACCATTTTTCACCCCAATTGCTTCACCACCATACTTGACTCCACCTATAACCCCTAGGGATTCCACATATTTCAGCCCTCTGTTTCAGTCATCAAGTGATGCTGAATTCAACAGGATTTGGGCATCACCACCTCCAAAGTTCAAGTTCTTGAGAGATGCTGAAGATAAGCTTCAGAGAAGAAAGCTAATTGAAAGATTTGGAGGTGATGGGTGTGTTGAAAAGCATGATGAAGATGATAAAAATGGGTCCTTTATCACACTTATTGTCTCTAAAGAAAGGGAGGTTGATCATCATATTCACAACATTTCATCACAGTATCCTTCAAGCTCTTCACAGGTACTTCCTTTAGCTGCTTCTCCTCCCACATTCAGACCACAATTTCACAGGAATCCCAACTCATATTAGAGCTTTATCAGTTAAGCCAAATTGGGTTCTAGTTTGTACACATATTTTGAGTATAACTTTTAATTCAACAAAAGCCCATTTGCAGGTAGAGTTCTATCAAGTTAATGAAATTGACACTTTTTTTTTTCTTTTTTCCAAAATTTTTCATCTTTAATTGAATCTTTTGTGCTTAGTGTGGTGGTTGGAGATGATTTTAGGGTGGTTCAGCAACCTTGTGATCATGTAAAGGTGAATGAATCTGTTGTGTGTTGGCTAGAATCTAGATGGCTTTTTGTACCACACCACACACTTGATATTTGCTCCAAAGGTGATTCCAAACTGACTCTGATTCTGCTGCTAACACAATTTTTTGTTTCTTGTTTTGTTCCTCTTGTTGCCATGACTCAATAACCTTCTCTAGAAGCTCTGTTTTCAAAATGACCCTTTAAACTAGGGACATGTCAGATAAGGTTGGTGAGCTATTTTTATTTTTATTTTACAAAGTTATGTTTATGTTTGAAAACTCATTTTAAGGATATTCAACAAAACCCCTGTTTTAGCCCACCATGATAAACAAGTATCTTTATTCTTTAGGTATAACCTTAAGCGATGTATTAATTAAATACTTAACGTTCTCGTGAGCATGAATCATTTTTCTTTCGTAGGTTAAGAGGTCGTGGATTTGATTAAAATATAATTTAAAGATTGTATACCATGGTAGACTTTTTCAAGATAATCGTGGTGTTAGCTCAACTAGTAACAAACTTGGCCATGGACTCGAGTAGCGCATGGCCACTGAAATTTTCCTGTCTTTTGCTTTAGGAATCCTAGGATTAGTCGAGATGCACACAAGTTAACTTGGAAACCCATAGGTCATGGTTAATAAAAAAATACTAATAAAATGAAGAAAAAGATGATCCAAAAGTGTTAAGTTTGAATGTTTATTTTGCTACTTTTTAATGGGTCTTAAGAAAATAATTAGGGTTTGTGTGTGGATATAAAGATTTGGTGTAGAGACTTCTTTATGGTGATTCATCCTGTATTCTTCAAAAGGTGGGGGACAGCATTCTCTTTCAAATGGTGATTCATCCTGTAATCCCTTATCTCATAATTGACATGATGTTAGTATTGATTAATGTTTTTTTTCTTTTTTGTCTTTGTCAAAGGATTGAGAATTGAATTCTCAACTCTCCTTTTAGACTAAATACAACCCTTATTATCTTACATTAATCTTATTGTAATAACTTGTAGTATACATTAAATTTATATGTCATTTTACATTCAAGAATTTTAGTCTTAGGAAAAAGGGTGTGCCTTTCTTTTATCTTTACAATTTATTCTCCTATGTACGACGGACTTGTTATATACCGAAGTTTTTTTTTCTCCTAATCTACGTATCAATAAATTACAATTGGTATGCAAAATCAGGTTCTATGTTCGAAAATATTTTATTAGTTGGTAATGGTTTTGTATCAACTTCAAGTTACGTACTTACATGTATGGAAAAAATACCATTCTGTTCAAATTTCGAATTTTCAGGTATCACGTGTGATATTTAAGAGTTTATAACTGCAATAAGGGGCTGTTTGGCCGTTGCTAATTGGTTTGGTGCTGGATGATTAAGTGGTCAGAATGATAAAGAGGCTCTTATTATATGATGCATAATGAAATATGGTGGTTTGGTAATTGTTGAGCATGAAATTAGAACTCTGAATGGTTAAGAGACAATGAGACATCCATGATACTAAATCATTTAGAGGTTTGGAACCATTAAGAGGCAATCCATTTTTTTGCCAAACAGGATTCACCTCTAAAGATTCAAACATTTGCCTCTTAATGAAACTCTTAAGAGGTAAACAAACACCACCTAATATTTGAAAATGTTACAAATTTTAAACAAAACAATTAAAGTTACAATATTTAATATTCAATATATAAAATTAATTAAAATTAATAAATAATTAAATAAGTTTGTACCATAGTATTATTGTGGTACGCTACTTCCGATGCTATGTACCAACCAAGTTTACATGCTAATAATATTTTTATGATAAGGTTCACCTGGGTTTGCCCAGACTACATCATTGGTAAATTTTACCGAGAGCTAAAGCATGCTCCCCTGAGATTAATACTCAGTGGCCCCCGGTTGCTCACCCCGGATTACATGCTATAATATTGCCAACAATTGCTATTCATTTTAGCTAATATAGTTTGATACAAAATCGACATCCTTGGTTTAATTTTGGATTTTAACAAAAGAGAAAACTTTCGTGCACAAATCATATGATGTTGTGGGCCTCTAATTTTGAAAATTTTAAATAGTTATGTAAGTTAAATTAATATATAAACTTTAGATCTATTTTTGTCTAGTGGTCCTACTATTTGACAAAGTAAATGCCTAGACGAATGAACCTATTTTGGAATGCTAATGTTCTACCATTATGATGAAAGTAGATGTCAAAAGATGGATTCCTAGAGTCCGCTTTTTGCAACAAATTTACATATTTAGGATCCTATATGCAATTAACTTATAGTTTCAGGACCAAGTTTGAACAGTACATATAGTTTAGGGACCACTAAATGATTACAAACGAACAAGCATGAATCACATATTTACAGGGTGTAAAAATTCAGGAGCACAAGTTACGAAATTAGAACTGAAAATTACATCACTTGGCAATTAAAACCTTAGTCTTTTCCATTGCTACAAAAGAGAACCCTAAAGTTCTCTTCTTTTACCTATTAGACCAAAACCATCAAATTCTCATGAAGAAA